>JAPTHN010000001.1:14572197-16972197 GCA_026936325.1 Platynereis dumerilii
GTGCTTCTTCTTTGTTTGCCTAACTGCTTTTGGAAAAGTGGATTGCTCCTAAATGTTAAAGATTTACTCATACTCTACTATTCTCAATAATAATGACATTCAAATAAATTAAAGTGGCTGATTCTTGTGATATCTTCGGGACTGGGATAAGAATTGACCAGTCTTTATAAAAGGAATTGCAAAGCTTTTATGGTATTCCTTGACTCCGGCCTACATTTAGATATTTCTCAGTTTGATAATACAATGATTCCTAACCACATAACAATGCTCTTGCCAGGCAAAGAAATTGAAGCATTTCCTTAAATTGTTATTGTATGGAAGGACAATAACAATTTTACATCTATTCATCGCCTTTGAATGTTTCTTCATGCCTACCAATAGAAAATGTTCTCTAACTACAACTGGTTTTATTTGTTATTTGAAGCAAACCAAGTTTCCCTTGAAGTAATTGAGCTGCTTTGTGTGCATGAATGGCCATGGTGTTTGAAGACAACCTCTAAATCGTACAAGTTCTTTTAAGTAATTAAATGCTTGTCTCATCTATTTTATTCTTTTTAAACCTTTCACCATAATGTTTCCTGTTAATGTCATCTTGAAAAAGACAACAGAATGCATAAAGAAGAAGAAGAAAGGCATCTGAACACAAGACATGACGTGTGTACAGCAAAGAAAATATGGGGCAAAAACTGGAGAATACTGGTCCTGTCAAGCCCTAATCTTGCCAAAAAGAGGTTGTAAGTCAAACCATTTTTGCTAAGATCCTACATCTTGTGAGAAGAACACAAACATACTTGGATATCAATCTTTTTGTAAAGTGTACCTGACTTGTCAACAGGTATGCTGCTTAAAATATCATATTTCAGTGGACTGCATCCATAAACTACAGAGGGCACTTGCAGAGTGAGAGGGAGAGCATGGTTTCAACACTTCCACACTGAAAAAGAAACAAGCATAGATCACACCAAAGATCTTTTGTCACGAGAGGGTAGCATAATGTTCCACTCATTGACAATTTCAAAAAGTCATCAAAAGGCAAGTTCAGAATTAAGCGTATATTCATTAAAACCCACATTTCGATCATCACACCAAAGCTGATACATGTATATAAAATATAAGATTCAATAGATACAACTTTCCACTACTGTTGAGCTGCGAGTCCTTTGTATATTACCTTTCCTCAATGCCACTGTACATTGTGTATGTATATTCAGTAGCCTCAGTACCTCTCAGTTTTGTCATTCTAAACAAGGTGAGGCAAATGCACTTGCCTATCCAATGCATACATGTAGATACAATAGTACAGCAAGGCATTGCAACTGAGTTTCCTCCACCTGCACATTAGGTATACAGTTTCCATCTTGTTGCCTTTGGCACTTGTATGTCCTTTATTTATGCTATCCAACATTTCTTTGAACTCAATTTCACATATTCTTAAAACCATTGGTTTCCATGTGCACAGCAAAAAGCCCTTCAATAATCCATGTAAAATATACCAAACTTGTCACTGAAATGTTCACACAAAGTTTAGGAGATATGTTTTTGTTTGGAAACAGACGGCAGCTCTGGCAGTCCCGCTATGACATGATCGTCATCTTCCCGTGTCATTTCGGTGAATTAGATGGGTGGCAAATGAGAAAAATGTAATGGATGAGTGGGCCAAGCGAAGGTATTCCTGATGAAGGAGGTTTCCTGGAGGGGTTTTCTGGGCCAACAGGGGGCGACCAGGACCAAGAATGTCTCACGGGCAGTAGCCTGCCTTGTCTGGGCCCCACCTAATCACACAGCCCAACCAAGATGGATTGTAGGAGTGCTGAACAAGCAGTATGCAAGGGCTAATAACAAAGACAGCAGTAAGGCAGACCTGAGCACAAGACAGGACATAGAGCAAGGACAGGGGCCAACACAACTCATGCTGCTCTGGTCGAGCCCTGTGTCTCACCACAATTAATTGCAGGATGGCCAACCAACTTAGAGTCATCATTCATAGTGGCTTTGTCGACAATCAATAGGTCTTTTGTCTTACCAAACTAGAACACTGAAAGGGACAGATGCCTCTGCAAACAAATTTGAGTTTGTGGCTTGAGCAGCTATTCCTTTATCATATGTACGCATATTTGTGTGTTTGTGTGTAGTGATGTCATCAATGAGAAAAAAACACTACCTAGCCGAAGTCAGGTTGACAGTTTAAGAATACGAAACACTGCCGGCACTTTAAACAAAAAGTTCAAAACTTATTCACAACAGGTAGCTGATCAAGCAAGTCAAAATGTTTGTTTATTCCCCTCCAATCCTCCTTTAAAAAACTGATATTTGTCCCAATTTAATTTAAAAGTAGATTCTAATCATAGCTTTGACGGTGAGTTGATATTGAATAAATATGGCACAAATCTGATTCTGCCTAAAACGATTAATTCATTTACCAAGGGCTTCGGTTTAGAGCTTGCTTTTGCCAAAATATTCCTGCAGGAAATTCAGTTCGGCAATGCAATAATTCCTAACCAGCAGACATCAATCACTTTTATCTGGGACAGAAAAGGGAATTTGTCTCACTAATCGAAGTCAATCAAGGAATTCTGCTCCAAATTTTAACGAACTTCAATGTGCTTTGCAATGACAAATTAAAGAGCTTGTCCAAGAACAGCAGTATACTCAGAAAGGCTCTATCCTTCAACTGCTGTTTTATTAAAACCAATTTTATTTGATTAAGGAACAATAAATGCCCTAAAATATTGGCTATAACTAGTATAAGGCAAAGTACTAGGATAATTCCCTCAGTTCATTCCCAGCTCTCCAATGAGCTGCATAGTATTTTGAGAGAATTGTGATAGTCTGGGTGTCTTGCATTAGCTTATATTGTATGATGCATGGAATTGTCTCTTTCTTTTAAGTCTCTTGGGCTTTTATCTGTTGTTTTATGACTTTGCAAAAAGCTCTTTCTGAGAATTTTACGATCATAATCTAATTTCGTCTAAGACATATCTTGAGCATTTCTGGAGCACTCTGAAGATCCTGTAGAAAGAACAAAAACATAATATTTGCTTCATCTTATGCAATGAGTCACTCTGACAGAAGATTAGTTTTACATTCGTTGACGATATGTTAGTTTGACGAATTGATATCCAAACAAGCCAGTCCCAGTTCCCCTTACTTTATTGCTGGGGTTACTCAATTTCTTGGGGTCGTCGGAGGTCAAATTGGGTAGAGCGTTCAATAAAGATTTGAGCAGACTGATGTAGGATGATGAGGTACTTTGAATAAGTTGGGAACGATCGGCTCCAAGGTTCTTCGATGTGTGCACTACTTGGAGGTCAATGTTACATCTGAATTGGAAGAACTTTGGCAGCACGGTTGAAATGATTAACTTTGCATAATTGTTGCCAAATGCTTCCAGAATGCCTCCGAAATGCACCAGAATGCGTCAAAATGCTGGTGAAATGAATGCAAAATGAATGGAAGATGTTCGCAAATTGTTACGCAAATGCTTGGAGAATACCCATCATTATTTTGATATCATGTTAGCATGCCATAAGGGAAAAGGTAAAAGAGTTGAATATGGCCTGGTGTATCCTTGTGGGCCCTGCTAATGTCATCTCGGCAATGTTCAAGTCCACTGGCCAGCTTGCTAAGGCGATTTTCAGAGTAATTACAGCACGAACTCAATCCCAGTAAAAGGTCGGCCAAGCTTCTTGGGGCAATGTGTGTAATTAAGTTAGATGCACATTCTTTGTCAGTGGATAGTGTGTGCTTGTAAATCCATCACCCCCCCCCCTCCACTTTGACTAGGTGGGGGCAGTCGAACCTGGGAACTAGGGAAATGCTTCCTTTCAACTTAAATCTTTAGGGGGAAAAGTAGTTAGGGGCTTTCAGCAACATCATATCAAAGGGAAAGTTACAGTAAGCCTCAGGAGTGAGTACATCCTAACTTAACCCAATAGTAGAACTTTGTCTTGATGTTTAAACATTTCTGGCACTATGTCGAAGAGCACTATGGTGGCGGATACAGAGTCTGTCTGTCTATACGAGACTGCTTGTCTTATCCACATATGTTTCTGTATTTTGATCTTGATTTTCCAAATGTCATTTTTATATTCTCATCGTTAAAAGTTTGTGTATTGATATATCATATACTTACACATCAGGCATTGCCAAAGCAAAAGAGGGCGCTGGTTGAGTCAATGCAATGCCGATACATGTATTTCATTATTTGAGATGAAAATTTGGATATGATGACGAGATAGGAAAATAAAAACATGAACATGTCAGTAACAATTTTGAACTATCTTTCCCAGAATGGCAAAACTTCCTTATTTATGATTTAAGATGCAGGCTAAAAGCTTTGTTTGAAGGAATAGACAAATTCAATGAAATCACAATGCATCTGGCATTTTCATCCATTTACTTTAAGGGACAGAACCTGGGACCAAAATGGATGTGTTTGTCAAGGTTGATTGCTGTCTGGATCTTTACTTTGTAAGCCATTATGCGTCATATATAATACATAGAATTAATTGCATACAACCCTGCCTCATTACACAGAAATCCTAGTCACAAGGCTGGGGCTTATTCTATTTGGCTAAATGAAGAGTCTGAGCCTGAATAAACTCCTGGCCTTGTATTGATGTTCTTCTATATCTCCCATCTTTTCAAACATGCAGGAACAGTAATAACTGCAGCTAGTCATTATTGGGACTGTCACTGCTTGCAAAACTGCTTACAAAACTGCCTCATCTTGCCTCTAATGAACGTTTCATATTATTTCATACAGTTTACAGATCGTGCTGTAGCAAACAGGACCTGCCTTTCAACAATAAACAGACGAGATGGGACATCATTTAATGCCCAAGGCAGCCACAAGCCAATTGCAAAAGTCTTGCTTGGAGAATTGATAGCTATGGAATAATCTTGTTCTACATGCCTAAGGCAAAAAGCAAGAAGTAATGAAATAGTGCATTATGGATATGGAAATGTCTCAAAATACCTGTGCAGTAATGTGCAGTGTGCATTAGCAAATTGTCAATTGGCATACTGAAACATTGTATCATGTTAGGCAGTACCAAATTGTCTCAGTCATTTTATGTGTTGTACAATTGCAGACAGCACTTGCTTGGTTCATCTCATATGCCAGACCGTAATAATCATTATAGGAAGTCGTAACTGTAATGGGCCATTTCTTTGATAACTATGATGTATTATCTGTTTGCTAGTTGCATGAAGTTCAATTAGCAACTATTACAACCAATCAAATAAATGACAAATTTTCTACTTGTCAATTTATCTGCTGATAAATTACAGTAATAAACTGCTGCAGAAGAATCTCTTTCATTTACCTTATGAGGACTGTACAGCCCGTATTTTTATACCGTTGGCCACAGATCTGTAACTGCAAGTGTTTGACCTGTGATAATGATTAATGAATTTTAAAAATGAATTAATGAGGTCAACGGAACTTAGTATCTACCGGCGGTATATTTATTTATACCATTCGACACCTCTGTCAGCCAATCATAAGCCAGTATTTTAGGTGATATTTCCCATATCCTTTGTTTTCCACTTATTGCTCCATGTTTGACTGTTTGAGTGTGTGTCTCATGGTATAAGCCACTTATTGACCATGGAATTGGGATATGTGTTTATCATACCTAAGGCAAAAGCCCTCAGTGATAAATTACATATTCCGTGTCCCTTGGTGAATAACCTATACTTATCACATTCTGTTCGAAACTGTACTGTAATTCTCGTTGTATGAAGATAGCTATAACAGTACAGTTCTAAAAAATTATGGATTTTTGTATAATATTATAAATGGACAGTGTCACAGTGATGGTCTTGTCATCATCTTGATTACATCTAAGTAATAACGGCACATGACATATTGTGTTCCATCATTCGGTAGGTACATGTAGTGTACATCGTGTTATTCCTGTTACACTTCTTCCCCAATGTATGGGATGTATCTAAATATGTACTCTATATACTTCTCATGCAATTATTGATAATTGGAAGCTTGTCAGATAATTGCCACAGGCATTATCCTCCAATGTCAATCCCTTTGTTGGCCATTGTTCACTTGATGGTGTACTGGAGTGGTCAAGTAGCAAGTGCAAATGTTTACCTGAGGGTGAGTAGTCAAGGTGTGGAAACACTATAATTTTCACCTGGTGGTACCACTGTAATTATCTACTTTCTGATTTGACCACCATGGTGACCATTGTCATTGACCAAGTGCAGCCAGGATGATGAGTAAACATTTACTCAAGGTTGAATAACAATAGTGCAGCTGCAGCAGGGCTGTATCTTCCAGCCATTAGGCCAGGCATAATTGACCTTTAGCTTCTCGGATCTTCTCAAGGCATGGAGACTCGTTCATTGGGGAGGCCGAAAGGTTTGATATTTTTGTCAAACCGCCTCTGTAGTTGAATGACTGATTTTAACTTGTTACGACTAGCAGATAACTGAAACAATGTTCCTCTGCTCCGGCATTGGACAGTATTTGCCCTAATTTTCATATATAGGGGAGGCAATTATGTGTGTCCACCCCACCATCCTTGAAATTGCCGTTGCGGTTGTTATTAACAGAACTGTAATTGGCCTATTGCCAAGTCTCTGGGGACGATCATCCCTAATTGCTACACAAAAGACTGCTCTGGTGAGGTTGACCCTCTTTTGGGGTAACAGACAAAACTGTCACATTATGTCAATACATCAGGAATGAAGTACATGACCCAGGTTGAAAAGGGACATTACAGTGGAAGAATTAGGGCATTGATTTCCACTCCATCTCAAGCACGACATGAAATAGATATCAGAAGAAGCTGAGCAAACATGGCGTTCCATGCACTTGAGGGCTATGTCGAAATTTCAAAAGGTGATGGGTTTGCACATAGACCTGGCTGATCCCAGAGCACTGGCTCTGATCATGTATATTGCTCCAAGATCAACAGTCCTTACAGACCTTCTTGAAAGACTTCATTGCTTTACAAGATGTAAACACAGACAAGAAGCAATGGAACGTTGCATTATGGATATGGAAATGTCTCAAAATACCTGTGCATTAGCAAATTGTCAATTGGCATACTGAAACATTGTATCATGTTAGGCAGTACCAAAATTGTCTCAGTCATATTATGTATTGTACAATTGCAGACAGTAATAAACAGCTCCAGAATAATGTCAATGCTTTGGAACGTCACTGACCAACCCTTGAGAGAAGCAAGATCCCACCTTTTAAAGGAGGACTGTACAGTCCGTATTTATATACCTTTTGCCACAGATCTGTAACTGCAAGTGTTTGACGTGTGATAATGAACTAAAAATATGAATTAATAGGGTCAACGAAACTTAGTACCAGCGATAAAGTAATGTATTTATACCATTCGACACCTCTGTCCACCAATCACAAGCCAGTGTTTCAGGACCATAATTCCCATATCCTTTGTTTTCCACTTATTACTCCATATTTGAGTGTGTGTCTCATGGTATCAGCCAGTTATCGACCATGGGATCGGGAATATGTGTTTGTCACACCTCGGGCACAGCCCGGTTGTGATGAATCACATATTCCCTCTCCCTTGGTGAATATCCTAATACTTATCACAGTCTGGTTGAAAGTGTACTGTAATGCTTGTTGTATGATGATAGCTATAACAGTACAGTTCTAAAACATTTTGGATTCTAGTATTAATATTATAATGGCCAGTGATGGTCTTGTCATCATCTTAATTACATCTAAGTAATAACTGTGCACATGACATATTGTGTTCCATCATTCGGTATGTAGTATACATTGTGTTATTTCAATTACACTTCTCCTCCAATGTATCTACACCGAGTGCCAAGTTATTAGGCAGCAATGGTTTTTTGCCCTATCTCAAAAAGTATTTTGAATATTTTAATTTCCTTCGCCCACAAGATTGAGTTAGAGTAGAAGATTATTCTGTGAGAATTTTGTCCCATTCAGTTTGCCCAGTCAGAAGTTATGGCTTTTATTAGAGGTTTTAGGTGTGCCAAGTTATTAGGTACATTTGCATGTTGCATTAAAAAATACACAAAAACTTTGACATCTATATTGAAAATGAACTGGATATATTCCTAATATTACTTTTCAATAAGTTATTCCATATTCGGAAGCTTTTATGGCTTCAGTTTGAAGCAATCAACCTTTTCTGTGCCATAGGAATACCATTTGATTTAGCTAAAATTCCACAAACAAAGCCTTTCGTAAATTGGAAATAAATCATTTTAGTAAAAACACTCCTCCGAATCTTATCTGATGCCATTGACTTTGTCCTGTGCTGATTTCAACCAAGTCTGGCCTTTGTACTTGAATACAAGGCTATTCAAAAACTTTTCAAATGTCTCATTATCAACTAACATTGGAATAACATTGCAAATAGGATGTGATAAATCTTTCTTTTTTTTTTATTTGCTGCTGACTTGAATGAAGAGCTACAATCTGGCTGAAACTTTGCAGTATGACGTTCATAGCATAAAGTAACCTACAAAACAACTTTTTCCGTGATATGACTTATTTTCAGTCCACGACAGGCTTTGTTTGTGAAAATTCCAGAAAATTCAATGGTATTCCAATGGCACAGAATAAAGTGCATCGCTTCCAACTGAAGGCATAAAATCTTCCGAATATGGAATAACTTAATGGCAATTAATATTAGGAATATATGCAGGTCATTTTCAATTGAGATTTCAAAGTTTTTGTGTATGTTTTAATGCAAGATGCAAATGTACCTAATAACTTGGCACACCCAAAACCTCTATTAAATGCCATAACTTCCGACTGCCTGAACGGAATGGGACAAAATGCTCACATAATAATCTTCTACTCCAACCCACTCTTATGGGCGAAGGAAATAAAAATATTCCAAATACTTTCTGAGATATGGCAAAAAATCATCGCTGCCTAATAACTTGGCACTCGGTGTAGATATGTACTCAGTATTATACTTCTCATGCAAGTATTGATTATTGGAAGCTTGTCAGATAATTGCCACAGGCATTATCCTCCAATGTCAATCCCTTTGTTGGCCATTGTTCACTTGATGGGTGGATAACCATTGACAAGGTAATTGCTCTAATTACTGACAGTGTAAATATTTTGCTGCTGCTACGATTATCAATTATCATTTTGTCATTTTGATGGGTCAAGTCCCTTTGACAAATGCTCCAATCAAGCGTGATATTTATTTGTCAATATGTGCCTGTCAATAAGATCAATGTTAATTGATGGTGTACTGGAGTGGTCAAGTAGCAAGTGCAAATGTTTACCTGAGGGTGAGTAGTCAAGGTGTGGAAACACTATAATTTTCACCTGGTGGTACCACTGTAATTATCTACTTTCTGATTTGACCACCATGGTGACCATTGTCATTGACCAGGATGATGAGTAAACATTTACTCAAGGTTGGATAACAATAGTGCAGCTGCAGCAGGACTGTATTTTCCAGCCATTAGGCCAGACATAATTGTTCTTTAGTTTCTTGGATCTTCTCGAAGCATCGAGGCTCGTTCATTGGGGAGGCCCAAAGGTTTGATATTTTTGTCGAACCGCCTCTGTTGCTGAATGACTGATTTTAACTAGTGGATAACTGAAACAATGTTCCTCTGCTCTGTTATATGACGGTATGCCCTAATTTTCCCTGGAAATCTATTTTTTCCCTGATTCTATAGGAGCTGCGATCCCCCCCCCACCCCCATACATCATGCACCAAAATTTATGTCGCCTCAACTGCAACACTGACTGTATTGGAAAAATAACCTTCTAAAAAATTCCATGCTTGATGAACAAATTCGATAATTTACATTATTCAGTGTTTGATACTTAGTTTGTTGGTTTGCATCAAAATTTTACACCAATTTCACCATTGAAAGTGTGTCGCTCCATAATACGGTCAATCGTCGGTCATGCAACTTTCATTCATTACTGTAGAACGGTGCTCATTAATTGCTATACAACACCGTAACTTCATTGCAATTTTTCAGTAATTATACCAGCTTTATCTTCATTAACATTAAAGGCATAATCAGAATCTGATCACTCAAAATTCCTCCGCTGCAAGCTGACTCCCAATATCCAACGCGTATCAAAGTACGTGCATGCAGAATTGCAGATTGTGCAGAGTTTGCAGGTAATCTGGGAAGTTTGAAAGTTCACCTTAATCAGCGTACCCTGATGAAAATAATTGGAAAAGGAACCCTGGCTAATGTTACGCAATCTAGTAATCCCAGAGTTCCATGTTCCTGACTTCCTGCTTGATTAGGCAAGTGTAAAAGTGATTAGCTACTCAGAGCACACGGAAAGCCCACAGCTGTTAAATCAATGAACTTTACAGCTGCTAATTTCTTCAAGATTTTTTATGCAAGAAGCAGCTGGTTGTAAGCATAAACACTCAGGCTGGAAATAAAGCATATCATATTTCACACCCAATTAATATTTCAGATCATATTTCGTATCATATTTCGCATCATGTCCAGAATGATATCAGAAACCTTTGTTAATAAATCCCATAAATAAATCCAATATGAGTGGGTTTATTGTCTTGCCCTAAAAATATCTCCTTTTACACATAGACAAAGACATAGATTTATTGGTCACGTAAATACATGGAATTTGTTTGTGATGGCATACTACACGACACCTGGGGAGCAGATTTATAACAAGGCTATTACCCTCAAAGGTGACAAGAGAGAAACATATTAGAAATAAGTATATGCTCATGTACTGCAGGATAGATGACGTATCTTGGAAAGAAAGGTAATTAATTTTGCTATAAAGTAGGCCTCTGTAGAATTAATTAGTATGGAGTGCGTGGTCTCTGATGCCATGCGCATTGCGCAGACCTCTTGGGAAACCAACTTGACAATTACTGTATTTCTAAAGGCTCAATGGAGACCAATCAGACTTCATTGGGGTTTGCAAAGGGTTTGAAATTATTTTTTATTGTCATTTCGAAATTCGTTTGAATAATTTCAATATATTCATTCCTATAAGCTCTGTCCAATGTAGATGGCATTGTAATGTTTAGGACCAGTTCAAGGACTTTTCAGTTGGGATCGCAGAAATACTTTTTTTTTTAAATTGGAGTGCAACATTTTGTAAAATATAAATATTTAGATCATATCTAATACGGGAGGCAATTATGTGTGTCCCCCCTACCATCCTTGGAGTTGCCTTTGCAGAACTGTAACTGGCTTATTGGCAAGTCTCTGGTGACGATCATCCCTAATTGCTACACAAAAGACGGCTCTGGTAAGGTTGACCCTCCTTTGGGGTAACAGACAAAACTGTCACATTATGTCAATATATCAGGAATGAAGAACATGACCCAGGTTGAAAAGGGACATTTTAGTGGATGAATTAGGGCATTGATTTCCACTCCATCTCAAGCACGACATAAAATAGATATCGTAAGAAGCTGAGCAAACATGTCGTTCCATGCACTTGAGGGCTATGTCGTTATTTCAAAAGGTGATGGGTTCGCACATAGACCTGGCTGATCCCAGAACTCTGACTCAGATCATGTCTACAGCTCCAAGATCAACAGTCCTTAGAGACCTTCTTGAAAGACTTCATTGCTTTACAAGATGTCAACAGAGCTGCAGCAACAACTTTCTAAAAAGGAACCCTCAACAGCTATACAGTAAACAGTCAATTCAAAATGCCCAAATTATGAACAGATCAACCAAGCTAGGCTACTTTCATAAGCTGTTGAAAACCAACACTGTTTACTGCCATGACATTTTGTTTGACAAACAAGCAAAAAATTACTTCACTTGTTTTCAGCAATTTTGATCTTGGCAACAGACAATGCCAGGAACAAATAATATTTCCTTTTTGTTATATTGTTAATATTGCATTTCAATTACCTCATTATGACATATTGGATCGACTTTCATTTCATATCAGGTGGCAATATATTTTAAGCTTTGCTAATGACTAAAATAACCCAAAGAATAGTTGCTTGTCTTTATAACAAACTTTTCAGGTGTGGTTTCAGTATATTTTTCAACCTATATTACTTTGATGTGTATTCCCTGTCATATCTCATGCCAAGTGAATCAAATATAGCTATTCTCTATTAAGCAGCTGATGATCATGAATGATGTTAACTCTCTTGTGCCTTTTTCATTGTAAAAGAAGATAAGAAAAAAAACACAGAACTTTGTGTGTGAGACTTTACTTTGATGGCAATTTTTGTTAAACATTGTGAGTTGAGAATGACTATCAGGTTGTGCAGTCAGAAGGAGTTGAGACCGAGGAAAAAATTTGACCTTTGACACGTAATGAAGAGGACAGACTCAAAAGTAGTGAATATTGCCAAATCATACATTTATATTTTTCAGGCAATGGTCAAATGCAATTGCTTCACAAAAAAAATCTAATTAACTCTTAAGGTCTGCCCTTCCTTGGGGTAACAGACGAACATGTCAAATTATGTCAATGTATCACGGATGAGTAACATGACCACGTTGAAAAGGGACATTTTAGTGGATGAATTAGGGCATTGATTTCCACTCCATCTCAAGCACGACATAAAGTAGAAGTTGGAAGAAGCTGAGTAAACATGGCGCGCGATGC
This sequence comes from Platynereis dumerilii, assembly GCA_026936325.1. Classification (NCBI taxonomy): domain Eukaryota; kingdom Metazoa; phylum Annelida; class Polychaeta; order Phyllodocida; family Nereididae; genus Platynereis; species Platynereis dumerilii. Next base: position 14,584,787 of record JAPTHN010000001.1, read on the forward strand.
ACTTGGAGGCTATGTCGCTATTTCAAAAGGTGATGGGTTTGCACATAGACCTGGCTGATCACAGAGCTCTGACTCAGATCATGTTTACAGCTCCAAGTCAACACTTAACACAAACATTCTTTAAAAGACTTTGTAGCTCAACAAGAAGTGCACAGAAATGAAGAGGAGCTACAAGATCACCTTTGCTCTCAGCCACAAAATACCAATCCTGTCATTTCAGTTTGTAATGAAACAGGTGCTTTACGATAACTTTCTCTGAAAAAAAAAAGTGATCAACCAAGTCCAACAGATGAAAGGTAAAGGTTCATAGTTCACACTCTAGCATATTGAATAAGTTGAATTATGCTGTGAGGAGCCTGAATGACCAGGATCTCAATTCTGCAGATGCATGGCCACCACAATAAACTCATACAAAACAAAACCAACTGAAATTCTAACTGATCAGTAACACCACAATCATGCAGCAGCATGTAACTTCAGGAGTTGAACATTCCAGAAGAAAGAATGAGAGCAACAGCTCGGTGTTATATGATTGTATTTCTACATGTTATTGATAACGGGAGAGGGAATACCCTCCTGAGCACCAACGTAAATCAAACCTTTCACTACGTAATTATTTAGGTTAGAATCAAACGTTGGGCCAAACAACGTATCACAAAGGTAGGGCAAATGTAATTTCCAAACGTTGCACTCAGATGGAAAACCAAACGTAGGTCGCGACGTTAGTAAGAGGTTGGCAGATAGTTTGTTTTATAGTTTGGCCTAACGTTAGAGTCACACGGAAGTCATACCTTTGGTTGAGAGGCTGGAAGAACGTTTGGTTGTAACGTTTGGCTAAACGTGTCAGTCATACGTAAGTCATACCTTTGGTTGACAGGTTTGAAGAACATATGACTATTACGTATGACCATACCTATGATTCAAAGGTTTGTCGAACATTGATTTGAGAGGTTTATAAAACCTTAGACTATTACGTAAGTCATACCTTTGGTTGAGAGGTTTGAAGAACGTTTGACTGTTACGTATGACCATACCTTTGATTCATAGGTTTGTCGAACATTCATCTGAGAGGTTTTAGCAACCTTGGACTATTACGTCTGACCATACCTTTGATTCATAGGTTTATCAAAGGTATGGTCACACGTTTGGTCATACGTAAGTTCCAAGGTTTCTCCAACGTGTTTTTGAGATGTATGGACAACGTTTGAAAGTAATGTTCAGGTCAAACGTCTGATCATACGTATCTGCCAAAGGTTTGTTGAAGGTTTGCACAAAGTTGCAGAACCTAGGATCCTGATTCTCAGAGAGCTTGTAGCGCCATCTATTCCATACCTATTCCAATCTATCTGGTAACTTTGTAATATATAAAAACTCCAACAGGATGGTTACTGTTGTCGATAAGATGAAGCCATGAAGAAAAAGTTGACAAACCAGTAAAAATTAAATCCACATATGTACTTTTAAAAATAAGAAAGCTTATCCTGGTTTAAAAATAATTTAATTTTTTTCCACACCCACAAAGATGCATATGAAAATTTAATGAGACCCAAGTTTAATGGTGCCTCAATGCAACTGTCCTAGATGCCGAGAATGTTCCAATTTTATCAAGGTAAAATTGCAGTAACATTTTCAATTTCACCATGCAAGGTAAGTGTTTTTTATATAATTTTATCTTATAGTCCCTAAGTGGACTTGTAGACTGCTCAGTAAAATGAGGAAGAAAAGTCTATTAATTTTGGGAGCCATCCTTTTTGGATAGCTCTGTTTGTACTGCTTTAATTTTTTGTTTTATATTTGCAGATCTCAATCAAAATAATTAAATCCTCCGAACCAGTCGCTGGGATGCTCTCCCCCCCCCCCCCCCGACCCCACCCTACCTGGACAATGATCCCGAACACGCTATATATATAAATCAACCTGAAAACATGATGAACTGAACCAAAAGACCTTAATAGCTAATAAACAGAATTAAACTGAACAGAATTGAAACCCCCCCCCTCCCATCAGACGATCCGCCCCTGGAAAAAATCGACATCTTGAAGAGACTTACTTGTGAGTCCAGCGCTGGTGTCCAACGACGAATTCCGGCCGTATCCACGTCCATGAGTCCTCCCCGGTTTGGTAACGGGGTATATCCATCCAGAACGGGGTATATATGTCCATATTCAGTCCATAATTGAATCACACATACTGAAACAGCTGATCGAGTCATTCCTAGGCCGGGGCGCTCCGACCATGCCGTTCGATTTTTCACATTGCCGGGCCTTAATCTTTCGCAATAAGGCATTCCGACCGCCCAAAACATGCTCAAGTCGTAGTCAAGTAGTTAATCTATGCAGCACACCAGATTATGAGACATGTCAATGCGTTAAATCCTTCGTTATTGGCAAAATCGCCATCCGAAATTGCACAGATTCGAGTCAGCCCGCCATTTTGCCTTCTCGTACGCAAGTGCGCATGCGCAAGAGGGGGCCGCTCGTCTGAAACGCTGGATCCCAGAAGGCGGGAAGACGGTCAGGGACCGTCAGACCAACGTTAAAATCCTTCGTAGGGTGAGATACGGCTTGTATCACTCGTATCAACGTCTAAAAGTACGTATTAACGTCTGAGAAATGTGTCGACAGATTACGTAGTTTCGTAACGTTGGGTCCGATGTGGATGGGAGGTTTAATGCTTCGTTAGACCAACATTAGATTTACCTCAATGTCCGGGAGGGTAAACCTGTGTAAGAGTCCTCGAGGCCAGCCTCGACCTCGAATGTATCTGTGTTGTCATGCAGCATTCTCCATATAAATTCTGAATCACCGGCTTATACTATAAGACAAATGCTAAAACATGAAATGAGTATTGAAATACATAGGCAGGGAAAATGCTGTAACAATCCGATAACGGTCACTACCAAACTTTTCTCCACTGATCCTGGATCAGTTTTTTCTGCAGAATCCATTTTTGCTTGGGGGCAAGTTGTGTTTCGCATATTTAATTAGCTAATTAGCATAATTGACCTAATTAGCTAATTAATCATATTCCACAGGCTATTAGAATATAGAATGTCCTTAAGAAAGTTGTTTTTGGTGGATATGAACTCTTTTGGACACCTTTGACCATTTTCAGTCATTTTACCTCATTGCAAAGCAGTACGCCTCTCAGAATATGCAAATTAGGGCGGCCATTATCGTTATTTCTTCTTAATTCTATAACTTTGGGACAACTGCACATAGAGGACTAAATAAGGTGTCTATACCTAGGTTTTCATGGTCAGGGAGTATGATGAGACTATCCTCTAAATGTTTCCATGCATTGGTGTGCCCATGAAACCCTTGATGCTCACCCAAGACATGCAAATTATGACGACCATTACGTTAAGTTGTATTTTGTGCCGTGTTTTTGGATATTTTTCATATTAAAGACCAAACAAGACATCTATACCCAGGTTTTCAGGGTCAGGGAGAATGATAAAACCATCCTCTAAGTGTTTTCTTGTATTGGTAAGCCCATGACACCCTTGATGCTCACCTAAGACATGCAAATTGCTACGGCCATTACGTTAAGTTGTATTTTATGCCATATCTTAGGAAATTTTTCACATTAAAACCAAACAAAGTATCTAGTCCAAGGTTTTCAGGTTCAGGGAGCATAATAAAACCATCCTCTAAGTGTTCCCATGCATTGTATTGCTCATGATACACTTGGTGATCACTTAAGACATGCCAATTATGATGGCCATTATGTTTACTCGTATTTTGTGTCTTATATTTGTGGAACTTTTTCACATTATAGGCAAAACAAAATCCTTTGACCTGAGTTTTCAAGGTCTGAGGGTATGCTAAATACATCCCCTAATTGTTCTCATGCATTGGTTTACCCAAGATGCCATTGTTGATCAATGATCACTTTCGAAGAAATGAAAATTAGGATGGCTATCATGTTTTATTTTCCTTTTCTGCCATACAATATGTATCTGTGAAATTGTTTCACATAAGGGACCAAACATAATGTCTACAACTATCTTTTCAGGGTCAAAGTGTATGATAGAACCATCCCTTTTCTGTTTTTATGTGTCAGACTACCTCTTTAGCTGTAACCACATTCAATTTCATACCATAATTATCGACTGCTTGTACTACGAATATTGACGGTAAGACATGATTTCGAGGTCAACGACAATGACCACATTAATTTACTCTGGTTTTAATGCAGATGGTTATCCAAAGCTGTTTAGTTGCTATGAACAAAACTGATTGAAATTAGGATTCCAAATTTTGAGTGTATTTGAAATAATGGATAGTCACTGTTCGAAAGTAAGCAAATCAGAGTGGTGTTAATCACCATCAAAAGTGGAAAACAATTCGTCTGAAGGGTCTTTCTTGTCATACTACCCTTCTTTGTCTCTTCTTTTAAAAATGACTGAGAGTGCCACTCTCTCCTGGAGCCTATGAAAGTTTTATCATTGTGTTTACAATTATGCCTTTGTTTTCTTGGTTGCCTTAATTTAGCCTTTTTTGATGTTTTGTGGAAACTCCTGCTACATCATATGTCCAGCGCTTTTAAGGACAACATCTAGGGCTGCATTTGGAAGTAAACTGCTGCCTTACAGGGACACATGTGCATATGTTTTTTAAAAAATAAGCCCTTTTTAGACTGTGCTCACCCTCGAGGCCTCCCTCGGTGCCATATTTTAATGGCCTCAGCCATGGCTCGGTCTCGGATGCCAAATCCTTGGCCTTGCCTCGGTCTCTGGTGTATTTGGGCCAGTAGTGGGGGCCTTGGGACTGGCCTGGTCCTCGACGCCGGTCTCAAGGCTATACATTTTGATGGTCTCAGCCTCGCTCTCGGAGGCTAATGCCTCAGTCTCGGCCTCGGATGTCCCGGCCTCTCCTGCATCACTGGTACTTAAGCCTTAGGGCTGTATATGTCTGGGATTAAACCCATTTGACCTTATCTTCTTGTGTCAGCTGACCGACATACAGATTGTTATTCCCTTAGTCTTCACCGTCCCTTCATGAGCATAATACTGGTTACATGAAGTTAAGCATTTCATTTTAATGTCAAAATTAACTTAGTGGAATCCTAAATAAATTCAGTTATTTGCAAAGCTGCCATTCCACCAACATGGTTCAATTTTCAAGAATAAACAGGTATGGTGAATCATATTGGTGATCCAATATTCTGTATCACAGTAGAATACAAGCAAGGTATCATAGATTTCTTCAGAGACTTCTTCAGAGGCTTGAAAAACACGTCCAATGTTCACAATGTTGTCTCAACCAGTCTTTTTGAAGATTGCTAATATTTAGACTGCTCAGCGCTAAAAGGGACTTAGTGCCATTATATTTCAATGGAACTAAGTCCCTTTTTGCGCCGAACGGTCGATTTTTTGAAATAGCAAAAATATCCATTTCACTCCGGCAGAGATTTAGGGTCTTTGTAAACACTGGTCCCTACCTATTTTCATAAACCATTTTTTAGCTAGACCTTCATACCTCTTTGCAGAAGCACAAATATGTCTGTGTCTGCCGATGCTCCTACCACCGTCTTTGTGAAAGAGATGCCTGACAACATTCTGTCAGGCATCTTTAGTGATACAATGTAAGTCAAAAGGTCATCTTGTTATGGCTACAGCGGATAAAGGTATTTAAATTTTTTGCCTGTGGCATAGATTTTATTTTCTCTGTGATAAATTCTTTTTGCTGTCATAACCTCATCTTTGTTTTGTCGTTTCTTTAATTCTTGATGGGCAAGAAGTGTCCATGGCCATAACCAACAGCCATCAAATCAATTATCCAATCAGAGTTGTCAATATAGGCGTACCAGAAAGAGGCTTTTTGGAGCCCTTGTCGGTAATGCTCCCACAGTAAAAGCAGTACACTAATATTAAATTTAAATTACTTTAGACCAGTTACTACTTGGTTCAAGGCTTAAAAGCAAATGTGAACAACCACATGACCTCCGAGGTTGAAGCATTGGTGAAGTCAGGTTCTTTCGGGATGGGACATTTTCTTCAGCTCTTCTAGACAGTGGTCAGGTGGCACAAACATGTTCATGCATCTGGATGGAATTGTACAGAATTATTCCAGTTGGTCAAAGGAGCTAAGGCTTTGTACTCGATAATGTGACCTTCATACAAGCTCCAGGAGACAGCAACAACAGCCTCCCAAGGAGAGAAAAGTGATGTAAAGTGATGTGTATGAAAATGAAACTGCTTAGATGAATTATTCTCCACTTCTGAAGCAGATTTGCCAAGTCAGAACAACACATCAGAGATTGACTATTCAGATTTTTGAATATACAATCTAAATCAAGTCTAAATATTGAAGCAGTATCAGAAGAAAAAAAATCTCAGTAAATACCCATCTGCATAAAAACTGGAGTTGATTAATTTTGCCATAGTTATAAATCATCAAATCTTGTTTTAGCCCATCATAAAAATACTATATAAATGCATGTCTGCTGATAAATTGATAATTCCATCGATATTATGAAGAATTGACTGTGGTTAGAGGTATGGAGGTACTCTGGACACATGAAAGCAGCTAGGAGATTGTTTTATCACACTCCCTGACCCTGAAAATGTTGGTCTAGACATTTTGTTTTAGTGTTTAATGCGAAAAATTTCCAAAGACATGGCACAAAATACAAGTTAACGTAGTGGCCGTCATAATTTGCACGTCTTAGGTGAGCATCAAGGGTTTCATGGGCACACCAATGCATGGAAACACTCAGAGGATGGTTTTATCATACTCTCTGACCCTGAAAGCCTGGGTCTAGATATTTTGTTTGGTCTATAATGTGAAAAATGTCCAAAAACACGGCACAAAATACAACTTAACGTAATGGCCGTCATAATTTGCTCGTCTCAGGTGAGCATCAAGGGTGTCATGGGCACACCAATGCATGGAAATACTTAGAGGATGATTTTATCATACTCCCTGACCCTGAAAAGTTGAAAACCTAGGTCTAGATACTTTGTTTGGTCTTTAATTTGAAAAATTTCTAAAGATAAGGCAACAAATACAACTTAACGTAATGGCCGTCGTAATTTGCACGTCTTAGGTGAGCATCAAGGGTGCCATGGGCACACCAATGCATAGACACACTTAGAGGATGGTAAAAGCATACTCCCAGGCCCTGAAAACCTGGGTAAAGATGTCTTGTTTGGTCCTTAATATGAAAAATGTCCAAATAAAAGGCACAAAATACAACTTAACATAATGGTCGTCATAATTTGCATGTCTTGGGTGAGCATCAAGGGTGTCATGGGCTCACCAATGCATGGAAATGCTTAGAGGATGGTTTTATCATACTCGCTGACCCTGAAAACCTAGGTATAGACACCTTATTTAGTCCTCTATGTGCAGTTGTCCCAAAGTTATAGAATTAAGAAGAAATAACGATAATGGCTGCCCTAATTTGCATATTCTGAGAGGCGTACTGCTTTGCAATGAAGTAAAGTGACTGAAAATGGTCAAATGAGTCCAAAAGAGTTCATATACACCAAAAACACCTTTCTTAAGGACATTATATATTCTAATAGCCTGTGGAATATGATTAATTAGCTAATTAGGTCAATTATGCTAATTAGCTAATTAAATATGTGAAACACAACTTGTCCCCAAGCAAAAATGGATTCTGCAGAAAAAACTGATCCAGGATCAGTTGAGAAAAGTTTGGTAGTGACCGTTATCGGATTGTTACAGCATTATCCCTGCCTAACAGACTTGTGATAGGCTGAAAAAAGTGTCGGAATGGTAAAAGCAAAAAACTGACCCTAACAGTTTCAAAATCGATAAAGCTTCTTGTGATAAAGCACTGATCTATTACAGGTTTTTATGATTACCTTTTGTCATAAGCTATTTTTCCAAGTTATTGTTGTTTCTAAGAGTACTGTCAGCACGCAAGGTATCGAAGCTTTTAAAACAAACTAAATGCCAAAATGTACAGGATCAGGAAAGTTGAAAACAAGAATGATCACTCACCGATTACACGATAACGGTGCTTCACAACTTCAACTAAAATAACATTTTATTTCCGATGAGTGCAGTGAATTGCAAAAACCTCTTAGCCAATTACAATTGACAGGACTGGTGAAAAATATCATGCAATCTTCTGTGGAAACATTTAAACAGTACATGTCAACAGCTATGGACCATTAAACTGTTGTAAAAAGACAGATAATAGAAAAAAAAAGATGCTGGTGTAGCCAAACAACTTTGAGCAATCATTCATCCTCACTCATCCTGTATTTGCCCTTTGGTGAATCATTTCCCTTTTGCGTTTCTTCCCCAAGACTGCTCTACTACTCTTTCATTGCCATGGCAGTGATTGTAGCCAGAAAATAAAATAAACAAGCATCCTCGGATACAATGGCTGGTTAATCCTATGGGAAAGTAGAAGGTGTGATTTGCAGCATGGGAGAGCGTCTGAGGCAAAAAAATATGAGTGTAGGAACAGTGGAACTGGAGCTCGAGGTATAGTAGGGTGATGTCTGCAAGAACTAGATTCTCTTGACGTGAGGGTACAGCAATGAAGTATAGGTGCAACTTGCTGCAGTGAGCATTGCGCAAGTGTTTGAGTAGAAGGTGACAGCAGACACTAGTGTCTAACAGAGTCGCTGCCCATATAGAGCTAGCCGACAAATTCATAATGTGGAATACTTGTACCAAATTTCATAACTCTAAAATAAGCGGAATATCAAGGTCACAAATGGACAGTTCAAGAATTACGATAGATGGCTGCCAAGATGGCCTATATCTTGAATTTATTGTCATGTTCCCAATCAATACCAGCAGGCGTAGACCTGAACCAAATTTTATAACTCTTAAGCGAAATATTATGGTCACATTTGGCAGTCCAGAAATGAAGAAAGATGGCTGCTAAAATACCCGCTATCTCAGTTGTCTCGACAGGTAGGCTACTCAATAAAATGTTTTTTTTACTAGTTACAGCAAGTGCACACCTAACTGGTCATTCTTCTGCTTTCAGCCCCCAGCATATAACAAGCAAAAAAAATTTTTTTTGCAAGTACCCCCCCCCCGAGGTGACCCCCCTTGGGACTTGTAAAATGTAAAATTTTTAAATCACCTCCCTCAGGGGTGACCCCCAGCCTAGAAATACAACTAACAAAAAAAAAAAATTCTGCAAGTACCCCCCCTGAGGTGACCCCCCTCGGGACTTGTAAAATATAAAATTCTAAAATTACCTCCCTCCGAGGTGACCACCAGCCTACAAATATAACTAGCAAAAATAAAAATTTCTGCAAGCACCCCCCCCGGATGTGACCCCCCCCTCGGGCCTTGTATAGAATATAAAATTAAAAAATTTAATACCTCCCTCGAGGTGACCCCAGCCTAGCAATATAACTAGCAGAAAAAAACATTCAACATTCTTTTTTTTTGCAAGTGCCCCACCCCTCCGAGGTGACCCCCTCGGGACTTGTAAAATCAGAAATTTTAAAATTACCTCCCTCTGAGGTGACCCCTAGCCTAGAAATATAACTAGCAAAAAAATTAATTTCTGCAAGTACCCCCCTGGAAATGTCCTCCCCCTCCTCAGGCCTTGCATAGAATATAAAATTTAATACCTCCCAACCCAGCTTGCCAATATAAATAGCAGAAAAAAACTTCTTTTTTTTTTGCGAGTACCCCCCCTGAGGTGACCCCCCCCCTCGGGACTTGTAAAATCACCTCCCTCAGAGGTGACCCTTAGCCTAGAAATATAACTAGCAAAAAAATAATCCCTCCGAGGTGACCTCCAGCCTAGAAATATAACTAGCAAAACAAAACAAAAAATTTCTGCAAGTACCCCCTCGGATGTGACCCCCCCCCCGCGCCTTGTATAGAATATAAAATTTAATACCTCCCCAGGTGACCCAAGCCTAGCAATATAACTAGCAAAAAAAAAAAATTTTCTTTTGCGAGTACCCCCCTCCGAGGTGACCCCCCTCGGTACTTGTAATAATAAAATCTAATATTTTAAAATTACCTCCCTCCTAATTTTTGCAAGTACCCCCCTGGATGTGTCCTCCCCCCCCCAGGCCTTGCATACTACATGTCTCCCTATTGGCTGAAATGGCCCATCCCACCAAGTCCCTCATTCTCATTGGCTCTAAATGGCCACACCCCCAAAAATTAAAAATGTTCAAGCACTGCCACAGTTTCAACTGAACAACTGTCAACCCATTACACCTTGCCTAATGCTGTCAAATTAGCCAACTAAGATTGCTTCTAACCGGCAATTACCACAAACACAAACTCAACGCATTATGGCCAAAAATGCATACCTGTCATTATGCGCCACACCTCCAAATATCGACCACACCCCAAAAACCCATTATTAAAAAGGCTGGAGAATTCTCCAGCCAAAAAGAGTAGGGGGGGTGTAGGTTCTGAGGAAAAATGTAAAAATTAAACAACAGCCTTGTCATGCAGTGTTCTGATCTAGATGTAGTTTTGATTAAAATATCATTTAATTTAATTAAGACAAGAACCTTACAGGAATTCGCGTTGAAGTTGACTTGTGGAAATTGAAAACTTGTGAAATTGTATTTTGATGGCTTTTGATGATTGTCCACTAACTAATCAGTTAAATCTGCATGTGAGCATAGCAATCGTGGGCATTTTATCAGGAAATGATCCTGCAAAGCCTTAGTGCTTAAAAATAATTCTAGGATGGTTAATTAAGAAAAGCATATTTAAGATCGTGATGTATGGTGCACAGATGACGTGTGGTACATACAAAATGAGATCTACTCAGGCATGAAAGATTACTCACAGAAAAATAGAGAGAGAGACCTGACCATGAAACATATCAAAAACAAACAGAAACTGCGAAATGCCAGAAATCAGCTGTCAAATGGTCAGTGTCAATCATATCACTCTGGTTGACGCCTACAATCTCATACAAGTGATTAAACTGGCCCACAATTCAATTATGACACAATACCTTTTCTTGACACCATGTCACATCAATTAGTTTTATTATTTTACACACATAGATACAGAGATGGGTGTTTAGAGATGAGTTTATTTAATTTATCTATCTATTTATCTGTCTATTTACCTGTCTATTAATCTGTCTATATATCAATCTGTCCGACCTAATCTAACTATCACAATCAATTAATCAATTAATCCATTAAGATAAATCAAACTACAATCGGCCAAACCATTAATCAATCGATCAATCAATCAATCAATCAATCAATCAATCGTCTATGACTTTAAAATCAATCAATCAATCAATCAGTCAATCAATCTCTCAGTGAACAAAAAATCGATCTATCTATCTATCCATCTATCCATCTATCCATCTATCTATCTATCTATCTATCTATATATCTATCTATCTATCTCGATAGCGGCTTCTTTGCCTTAGAGAGGTCTCCCCATAGTGTGGAGTCAATATATGAATCTTATAATTGTGTATATAAATACAAATTATTGTATATTGTATAATAGTCTTTTCATGTATGGCTTTTTCACTGTGAATAAATTTTTTGTCTGTCTGTCTTGTCTGTCTGTCTGTCTAGCTGTCTATCTATCTATCTATCTATCTATCTATCTATCTATCTATCTATCTATCTATCTATCTATCTAGCTAGCTAGCTAGCTAGCTATATCTATCCCAAACTATGATGCGCGGAAATGGGCTGCTGAGGCTGAGAATGTCCTTTTCAGGGCTAACCTAGCCAAGTACACCCAGAACAGTACAGCTATGGCAGCACTAAAGAACACCGGCAATGACTACATAGGCGAAGCATCATATAGCCGGAGATGGGGCATAGGTATTCCGATACAAAGTGAGAGCTCGATAGATTATAGACAATGGAAAGGAAGCAACATAATGGGTAACATACTCATGGACATTCGAAGCACTCTTATGAACAAGAATGCTACCCAGAATGCCTCGCTGAGCCACACAAGACATTATGATGGTAACAAGCCATGCTGGTTCTGTGGAGAACACAACCATATCTCTAAAAATTGTAAACATGGTGGTAAAATACAATGTAACATGTGTTATGAGCATGGCCACAAGGCTAAATTCTGTTCATTTGCTTAAAGTGTTGGCCAAGATGTTAGGGCCGAAACATGCAATCAATCCACCTATAGTAACATTGGTGCTCTGAATGTACCCACACTGTGCGATTTTAGTAATGATTTTACTGAGAAATGCTTTGATACTGATAAAGATTTTGTCTCTTCTTGTAAAATTTCTGATATCATGCGTAGTGACAATGGGCTGCCTTATATATCTAGCTTAAAATGTGATAATTCTCATAGAAATACTATGTTGACTTTAGGATGCTTAAATATTAGAAGTTTATCAAGTAAGATAGAGCAATTGCAAATATTTGTAAAAGATCATGACTTCGATGTACTGTGTGTTAATGAAACATGGCTAGATGAGTCAATTAGTGATGTTGAAGTAGAATTACCTGATTATGCTATTATTAGAAAGGACAGAAACAGAAATGGAGGAGGGGTCTGTGTGTATATTAAAAAATGTATTAATTTTTATGAAAGGAATGATATTGGAAATAGTATTGAAAGTTTGTGGATATCAATTAAGTGTAAACCTAGTCTACTGATTGGTACTATTTATAGACCTCCGCACTCAAACAACTTGTATTGTGATGATATGTTTAATGAAATTCAAAAAGCTAGAGATCTTGCAGATCATCTTATTGTCATGGGGGACTTGAATTACAATTATGTTATAAATGAATCACTGTGTAAAAATCCTATTTATGAAATGGAAGCAATGTTTGATATGAAACAGATAATAACTGATCCTACAAGAGTAACTCTAAATTGTGATTCACTGTTAGATGTTATTCTCACCTCTGATCATGACAATCATGCTAACACATGTGTAATCAACAGTGCAATGAGTGACCATTATTGTGTTTACAGTGAGTATAAACTTGTTAATGGCATTGTTGGGCAAAAGCACAAACAAATTAATTATAGTGATTATAAAAACTTTCAAGCTGATAAATTCTTGACAGATCTTACGAACTGTAAAGCCATTGTTGATTTAGACTTTTGTGAAGAGCAAATGCTGGAAAAGTGGCATCTTTTTAAAAAATCTTTCATTGAGATAAGTTGTAAGCATGTGCCTAAAAGAACTATTAGAGTTAAGGACAAAATAAGGCCATGGATAGATGATGACATTGTAAAATTGATTTATGAAAGGGATTATGCTAAGAAATGTGCAGTCAGAACCAAGAGTAATGAACTATGGGTGAAATATAGAAAATTAAGAAATAAGGTGACATCACAAATTAGAGAGGGGAAACGGAAATATCTTGAGGAAAAGATTAGTGAATGTGAGAAGGATACAAAGAAATTATGGAAATGTTTAAATAAAATCACAGGGAATAAGGCTTACGAACCCCCACACAAAGATTTAGACTGTACAATTTTTAATGAACATTTTAGTTCAATAGGTGAAAAAATAGCAGCTGACACAAAAAATAGAGCTGAAAACTTACCATGGAAGCAACCCACTTGTAGAACTAAGTTTTCTTTTATTAGCATTGAAGTTAACCATGTTATTAAGTTATTGAAGAGGTTAGGTTGTGAATCAAACACAGATGTTATAGGATTTGATGCAAAATTACTTTATCTAAGTTGCGATATAATCGCTCCTATTCTTTGTAAATTTTTCAATTTTTCTCTCTCTTCTGCTTTTGTTCCTGATGACTGGAAGTTGGCAAGTGTTACTCCTGTTTTTAAAGGGAAGGGTGATATGAATGATGAGAATAACTATAGACCTATTACACTCATTACCCACATTTCTAAAATGTTTGAAATTGCTGTTCACAATCAAGTTTTGGAATATTTACAACAAAATGAATATATTAACATTGACCAATCAGCTTACTTAAAATTACACAACACACAAACAGCTTTACATCGCATTGTTGATGATTGGATTGACAACATATGCCATAATACATTTACCAGCATTTGCTCTTTTGACATAAGAAAGTGCTTTGATACAATTGATCACAAGCTATTGTTGCAGAAATTACAATTTTATGGCATAAGTAATAATGAATTACGATGGTTTAAATCATACCTTACAAATAGATGTCAGGTTGTTAAATGCCACAACAAAGTATCTGATAAATTAAGTTTAACTATAGGTGTGCCACAAGGCTCGGTCCTTGGACCACTTCTTTTTGTAATTTTTATAAATGATATTAGTCAACATGTTAATATCGGTACAGTTAATTTATACGCTGATGATACACCTATATATTGTACAGGAAATGATACTGCTGAAGCTTGTGAACGTTTACAAAATTGTGTCAATGATATTGTAATGTGGTATGAAGGAAATAACATTGTGATAAATGAAGAAAAATGTTGCTCGATGGTCATAGGTCCAAAGCGAAATTCTGAAAACAACCTGATTGATATCTCTGTGAATGATTGTAAAATTTCAAATGTAAAATGTATGAGTTACCTAGGTTTGCAGATTGATTGTAATCTTACATGGAATGAGCAAACAAACAAAATATGTAAAAGTCTCTATTGTAAAATTTCGAAATTTATGAGAATGAGCAAATTCCTCTCAAAAGACATTTTGACGAAAATTTATAATTCGGCCATCCAACCTACAATAGATTATGCTATTTCAGTATGGGGATGTACCAGTCAAGTGAATATTGGAAAAATACAACGACTTCAAAATTATTGCGCTAGAGCAATTGAAAGGAATTTTGACTATGTGAATTATAGAGGAATTTCTTTTGTAAAAAGGCTAGGATGGATGAATGTCAAGCAACGTTATTTCTATTTCCAAACATTATTGATATTCAAGTGCATACATGGCCTTGCTCCTCAACATCTTGTAAATGAAATTGTTCTGGAAAGTGAAATAAAAAACACTAGTACAAGAAAACATCCAATGAATCTATATCTTCCAATTCCTCAAAATGAATTCCATAAAAGAATGTTTTTTTACCGAGGAGCAAGGTCCTGGAATGCACTTCCTGCTTATTTAAAAGACTGCATAAATTTAGAAACTTTTAAAGTATTATTAAAGAAGTTTATTAAAATGCAGCCCATTGAAAATATAGATGTTTGTTAGGATGATGATATGGTGATGACTATTACATGTAAAACTGTGATATGAAGTTAATGATTGTGATGATATATGACTGTGATAAGAAGCTTTAGTGATTTTGCGTTAGATTTTTAAACCTTTTCACCTATTTTTGATTTTACAACAACTGTACAAATAGTGTAATAATGTTATTTTAATGATGGATGTCATATTGTTAAGTTGTTAAGTTTTATTGATTTTATTATTATGTTTTTAATATATATATTTATTTATTTATTTATTGTACAACAAAGGGCCCATTGAAAAACAGTTCTCTGATATGGTAACCCTTTTAAAATAAATTCTTAATAAAAAAAAAATAAAAATAAAAAAATAAAAAATCTTATTAAATTTGTGAATTTTAATGATCAGTAGGTTTGTGTTAAGTGATGAAACTGATAGATAATGTTTTATATTGACAGCTGCTTTTTGGTCACAGAACTGAATGGGTATCAGTCACAAATGAGTGGTTTTTCTACCACATGTCACGTAGAACTGAATAGCTTGACTCACAAGTCCTCATTTTTTCTCGCGGGACAGTAAAGGGAATCTTCTGTCCTGACAGCGGGTAGAGACAAGAAGCTTGCCATCTACTGATTATCACAGACAATATAATATTTATGTATATATAATTATGTAAATTGCAGTACACTTTGAAAGCACTCAATACAGTGCATTGTGAGTACATTTGCAAGTACATACTTGTGTTACCATTAGACACACTGGCTGCTGGGACAGCAGCTAGGAGCATGTGATTGCCACATAAGCAGTTTCGGCAATACAGGACGACATGGTCACATATTAACAGAGTATGTGGTTCGCAATACCATGCTGTAGGACGTATACAGTAGGGTGCGAAAGTTTGGGCACCCTTGGAGTGGGGTCACATTTTTTCAAATTTTAGACAAACCATTTGCAGAATCTTTCCAATGTGAATTGTGTGAGTGAAGGACACCCATGCACTCAATTTTACCCAGAAAGAACAATGGAAATATAAAAATGTAAAACAATATAGGTATTTTTGTTAGATTTTACATGTGCAAAAGTTTGGGCACCCCTGCAGATTCTGATCTTGCTTTTTGTATAACTCTACATTAAAGCAATATAAAAGCTCTAAAATGCTTTGGATAATAATGTAAACATCCCAGGACTTCATTTTGTGTGAATTTTTAGTTTTAATCCCCATCCGAATGACTGCAAACTTGGCAGATTGGAGGTACCCCAGGTACATCACATTATTTAATAAAATTTCCATTATTTTGAGTCCAGGAGCTGAAAAAGTTGATTTATCATGTTTATTTTTCATTACCTAAACATGACAGATTATTCTTTGATGACATTGCGGAGCAGCTCAGACCTATATCCAACTAAAATACCTAAAATGCCACAAAAGTTAAAATTTCTGGGCATCTATGTCAGAGTAACTTGACTTTTCTTGTTAAAATATTTCTGAAACCTGCTGTTTTTGAGTTGTGTTGTGTAGAAATGACAATTTCAGAATTAATACAGCTGTCATCCATAATTTTCGGCCTGCCTATTCTTGTGCCTTGGAGAGTCAAACTAATTTATCACATTCTGGTGTATCGGAGCAATTCCATTTCAATGCATTTTTTTACTCCCTCGTCTCAAACACCACAATGACTGATCCAGAATGCTTCCAAATAGCTAGATGGGTCCTTTGGCATGACTCAGACAGTCAGATTAAGCTATGTAATTTTTATACCTTGTATAGCTTGGCTTTTCACATCTGCATGCTGACGGTGGAACGATGACCTGGCGAACACGTTCAGTGTCACATCTGTGGAGGTCTATGAGGTTGACATATAAGATTTAATTGTTACAAAATAGCAAAATAGACTAAATAGAAACAAAATTAACCCAAAATTGAAATTGTTTCAGCAAAAATAGTCCCTGGCTGGCAACACAAAGTTGAACTGCACACTAATATTTTTAATTTTGCTGGATATTAACCTAAATAAATAATGGAAATCTTACAATATTTTTGGTTATTTTAGATAAAATGTTACATTTAGGTAAAGGAGAGGCAAACAAGTCTCCTGGCCAAGAAATTTTCAAAACTCTCAGTAGAACTGGACATGTGCAATTGATGCCATAGGTACCACAAAGATGGAATGTTTGGAGTCTCTCTGTTGGGAAGCACAATAAAAAATGCAAAGAAATGAAGTCCTGGGATACTTACATTATTATCCAATGCGTTTTAGAGCTTTTATATTGCTTTAACGTTGAGTTATAGAAAAATCAGGATCAGAATCTGTAGGGGTGCCCAAACTTTTGCACATGTACAATACGACAAAAAGACCCATGTTTTTTTATATTTTTATATTTCCATTGTTCTTTCGAGCTGAAATTGAGTGAATGGGTATCTTTCACTCACACAATTCACGTTGGAAAGATTCTGCAAATGGTTTGTCTGAAATTTGAAAAAATGCATCCCCACTCAAAGGGTGCCCAAACTTTCGCACCCCACTGTATATCATGCAGGCAGATGTAATTCATCCATACATCCTGTAGATCTGAAGGTATTTGGAGTTTGAAGACTTTTTGCCGCAAAATGTCAGATGAGATGACAGCCCAAGCATAAACGTCTGTGAACTGACAAGGGACTTAGTCCAAACCTCGGCTGACAGGTCTGGCTCAGCAGTGGACAAGTACAGACAGCAAAACTGCATCAAAGAAACATGGTATGGTGGGGGGAATTCCTTCATTTGTGTAATAAGTACATCGACTAAAAAAAATGCTTATGTGAATATTATTGTTGGGTGTTCTTTCTTATTAGTCAGAGATTTGTTTTCCATCTTGAATAATCCCTGTAAAAAGGCACATTCATAAGATTCATGTATGATATTAATGTATAACCATGTAAAGTTTCACTCTGTGACTGAATAAAGTATATCGTATCGTATCGTATCGTATCTCATATAATTATCGACAGCTATTGTCTTTTAAATTGAAATTCCTATACAGCCGCCATTGTATGATACAGAAAATGAAACTATCATGACAGACTTTTTTTTCAGATATCATTCTTGGACTGTTTAATTGGTTTTAACATGTCAACATAAAACATGACATGTTGATCGATTAATCTGAATCCAATATAGGAAGACTCTATAATTAATGAATGTAATTTACCATTAACAATGGAGACTCATTATGATCTAATACATTATCAATACTGTTTATACGATTTACAATCTAACAGTTCAAAAAGAAATGTAACCTGTATGTCTGACTCGGACGGTCTCTTAGATCTTTAATGCTTGCGTTGGTTTGGCTCAGATTGTATCCCCGTGCCAAGCTTGTGGCTTGACAGATCACTGGTGCAAAATAATTGACAAAATTATGTGTCATCTTGCTGGCATTACGTTTTTCAAAAGTCATAAACTTTGGAACAGTTCCGTGTCGTCCAGTACATAAATGTCAAATGGAGAAGTGCTGAAATATAAGGTATTTTCTTTGTAGTAAATGAGAAACGTATACATGTATTCAGTGTATTGATATGATGAGGGACTATTGATGGAATGATGATGTCAATTTGTTCTACAAAAATTAGCCTTTGAAGAAATCCTTTTCTTCCAACCTTTTTTCCCCCTTTTTTTCTTCTTTTTTAAGTGAAGGAAATTTATTCACATTTTATAAAGGTATGAAGTTTAATCTCTGTGTATACTTGGCGTTCTGTGTTTGTTTCTGCCATTCATTAAGTTTGCCCACATAATAGGCCTACTCAGAATCTGATAACAATAAAAAAATTGCCTGGTCTTCCGAGAGTATTCAGGTGCTGTTGCATGTTTTAACAGAAGCTCACTTTGATGTGTACTTACCGTCATATCCAAGGTAAAATAGCTGAAAATGTCAATTCTATACTTCAAGGCTATTTTCGCCTAAAATTATTGATTTTGCCATGTTTTTGTTCATGGTTATGTGACAAAGCTGACTATAGACAGTGAAACGCATGCTACTGAATCCACAATACCATTCTGTCATGTTCCGAGCATGTTGACAGAGATATGCTTATGTATATTAAGAAAAAATGTGTACTTGTGATTTTTACATTGTGATTGTTAAAATACCTTCCTGTCCCCCTTTTTGAAAACTCTGCCCCCATGTTTGTGGAGCAGATGTAACTGTGTCGTTTCAATACTTGCTGTCAGACCAGTATCAAGGCCAGCCCAAGTATGGACCATCACAACAGTTTTAAAGGCCAAAAAAAACCCAGTCTAATCAAACAACTTTGAGCAATCATTCATCCTGTATTTACCCTCTGGTGAATCATTTCCCTTTCGCGTTTCTTCTACAAGACTACTCAACTACTGTTTCACTGCAGTGGCAATGATTGAAGCAAACCTGTAAACATTTGTTGTCAAATACTCAATGTTAAATGCTTCAGTGGTAGGCTATATCACATGCAGAGTGTCACGATTAACCAAAAACCCTTTTTGATATACATGTATATGCACATTCCACAACCAGTTATTATAAAATAGCATTTCTTTTTCTCGTGACATTCTTTTTGGTTCTTCTTCGTATTTATAATTACTTAAAAAGAAGATAACAGCAGGTGGTTACTGGGATTAATCATGGTTAATTCCAAACAGTTTGCAGATTGGCACTAAATTCTGCTGTATCAGCTCAAATTAAATTACAAAGCAATACCTACAAGTACCACACAAGTAAATCTAATGTTCCCAATAGACACTATGGCTACCAATTGCCTGTTCACAACATTTTCAGAATGCTGATTCAGATATATTCTATCATGTACTATGTATGAGTCAGTGTAATACTATGCTTTAGGACCTACTTAGGTGATGCGATTCATCCATGGATACATCCTACAGATCTGAAGGTATTTGGAGTTTGAAGACTTTTTGCCGCAACATGTCAGATGAGATGACAGCCCAAGCATGAACGTCTGTGACCTGACAAGGGTCTTAGTCCAAACCTCGGCTGACAGGTCTGGCTCAGCAGTTGACAAGTACAGACAGCAAAACTGCATCAAAGAAACATATCAGGGTGGAGCAAATATCTGATCATTTCATATTAAGTGCATAACTACACAGTCCGATGCTTTTGCAAGAGAGTCAGGGGTGTAAACTTATAACAAGATTTATAACTTTAACGTCATGATGCAAGCTTGTGGCAATAATTCATGCGATATCAATCCTGTAATTAAATACTGTACACATATACTACTTACTTATTCTTTCAAGAGCAAACTTATTTTCTTTTCAAAAATGCAAATAAGTGGGTCTTCTAAGACAATAATTATGGAATATGATATTGACAATCTGAATCTCTTTAATTTGATAACAAGCCATAACGTGTATTCCTGTGATTTCAAGATCACTGAGTCACTGCAAGCATGCAGCCAGGAAACCTCACCTCATTGCATACAAGTGCAACTCCAAAGAAGTGTAAACCAATACGAGTAGTCAGACATCCTCAGATCTTTAACACGTGTGTGCTTTGGCACTGAAAGGGAGAACTGTGCCAATACTTGCTGGCTTGACAGATCATCAGTGCAAAATTATGTGCCATTACACTGCAATCACATCGTCTGCATGTCTCAAAACTTCAAAATGTTCAGTGTCTTGAAGTGCAAGATTAATTCATGTGTGTGATACTTTCTAAGGACTAAATTAGTGGAATGAAGTGCCTCATAATCTTCTGCTTCAAAAGTTGTTTATTCTGCATTATTTTTTTTACTGATCTCTGAAAAGTAGCAAATATGTCAATAACTACTTGAAACACAGTGGAGTAACTGATGACATATTATCTGGTTCATTTGCAAATAAAATGAAATCCCATGACCTACAGTTAATATTAATGTAGTTGTTATAACATTATAATCCCCCAATCTATATGACCAACAACACTCTCTTCTAATGAACTTCTGTCTTAAGATCATAATCACTATAGCTGACCCAAAACAATCAATCCATTCAACAAACACACTCATAAATCAGACTCCCTTGGAAGGTCAACAACACCTATCACCTCATTGAAAACCAAAGGGGATACCAACAGAGATATCAAGTTGTTTGTACATGCCACCTGTACACTAAAATGGAAACAGACCTATGCAGTCAGACTATCAAGTGATACTAGCAGAAGTTGCCTGAGTTATCAATTTCAATGGAGATTGTTGAAGCCATGTTTATGAGTGGCAGTGTAAAAATTGCTTTGTCTCCAGGTGTGCCAGAATGGCAACACATTTTCAGCAAATATAACTTTGATGTAAAAACTGTGTTATCCTATGCCAAGCGAGCTTGGAATGGCAACACTATACTTTACACCTGATTAGGCAAAACATATCTACCTTGAATGTACTTTGTCAAAACATATATGTACCTTGGCTGTGTCTTTTTTGTGAAAAATCATATGTGGGAAAAATATTATATATTTTTTATTCTAATTGGCAAATATGAAAGCACGAGGCAAGCTGTCATATTGTTTTTCACTTTTTCGAGCTGCTGCACAATTGATTATCAAAGGGGAGGGGAATTTTATATTCATACAGGCATCACATTGGAATAATTTCAAAATTTAATAAGTCTTCCGGGCAAAAATGAGCCAACTTTACAAATAATCTGTTTTACGGTTAATTGAATAAGTACTGATGATAACTACGGATCTATTCATTCATGGAACAGTCATTTTATTTGCCATTCTGGGTCATTTGATAATACTTACCTCGTTTGTGAAATAAGATGGCAAACAAAACGGAGAGAAAGTCATAAAACTTCTGCCAGACTAGACCCAAGCTAATTTCAACCCAATCTTTAGCAAGGTCAATTGAGCAGAGACAAATTTAATAGGTGTTGAGATAATTAATTGGCCTCTGTTAATGTAGTAGAAAATATTATGTTCCTTCCAACTGACTCATATCCATTCATACAAGAATATATCCAGCTAGTTAAGACAATCCTATCAAAAAGTAGGGAAATGATCCTGAAACACGAAGACTGTAAAGGTCTAGAATCACTCATGGTTAATATTAAGTGCCCAGCTTGCCAGCTAAAGTTTCCAAGTCAATTGTCTCCAGTTAATCACTGTACTGGGTTCATTAAATAGATAGGAAAACTGCCAGGGGTTTTTCGCTAACGACATTTTTGTGCCCCAGGGAACCTATGCGTCATGCTGGGTGTCACCCCCAAAAGTTAATTTTGCATGATTGAATTGTTTCCATGCACAGGGCAAGAACAAAATCCAATTGTAAAAGGGCAAAATAGGCTAACAGAGGGCTAAGGGAGGCTGAGAGGAGCTGAGGGAGGGATAGGATGGAGTTAAGAGACTTAAAAGGGTTTAGGAGTTCATAGGAGTTGTATTACAGGTCGCTGTGGTCAACAGGTCAACCGGTCAGTTTCTATGAAATGGGTTTCTGTGCAAGATGAGTTTTTATTTACTTAAGACGTTCAACAGTGTAGACATTGTTAAATTTGATTATCGCTGCTAAAAACATCAATCTATAGATTGCCTTTAATTTTTGTAAAGAGCTCAAGGTATATGAATAATCAAGTATTACTTAAAGGTATCAGGGTTTGTTTTCGGAATGCCCTTACTATGGAACAATCTGAGCCATCCAAAAATAGGGAACAAATCCATAATAAAAGAAATCTAAACTACTCTAATCATAATTTTCAAATGATTTTTCAGAATGTTATCCTTCGCGTACTTCCTTTAAGTGACCCTCTATTTTGTCAACAGCTAAAGCGTTAAACTAAAGCAACTATACTACTAAACCCCATGCAATATATATGTATTGTTCTTCTATTGAAGCAGAAAATAGAAAAGAAAAAAGGAAGTAGAGGCCAAGACAAGCAGTTCTTGGACAAGTGTCAGCTGAGTGTCTATCTTACTCTCGCTGCTACTTGCTCCAGTCATGGTCAGCCACAATTTGGCAGCTGCTGAATTTGGCTCCGACAAACAAACGAACAAATTAATTTGGAATCTCTCCCTTGCAGCGTGATCACCCTCCATCTCAACTTCATTGTGTAAGTTTTTTTTCTCAAATGAGTGTTTTTTTCTTCTTGGATGAATGTTTTTTGGTTCCAATGGTATTGCTTCTTCCTATATCATCATTATTGCTTCATCAGCACCACGATTATCATCAATTTTACCTCCATCATCATCATGATGATCATCAGCTGGATTCCAAACATCTTGTTGTTCAATACTGCTATCGAATTGAATAGTTTTTAATCTAGGTATTCACCTTTGGATTGCTATTATTGAGTTGTTTTTGCCAATTCTACCATCTTTTCTTCCATGTCTGCGATCCATCCTCATATAAAATGTCAATTATCATGCTTGTTTATCAAGTCTCCAAAGATGCAATTTTATGAATCTTGAATGGTTATTGTATTGTTTTCTTCAGGTATGCACATTTGAAATTACATGCATCTCACATTATATTAACTCCATTGTGTTGAAAATAGATGTTGGCGCATGCATATTACCAGACATTGTATTGTGACATGTCAATTATAAGCTGAAATAAATGATTCTATATGATTTATAATTGCTCCCAATATAGGATTAAATTGTATCTGGTATCAGTATAACTTACAAGAAGACGAATGATGTTCTCATCCAGTAATACATTTTTTTTGTATTTCCTTACTTCTGATCTACAATAATAAATTCCTATAGCAGAGAAACATTTGCAAACATGTGAGGCATACATATTTTCTGTCAGCAAAAAGTTAATCAACTCTCATAATATTTAGCGATATGATAAGCAAACAGAGAAAAATTGAGCCAGATGTGAACTGCAGGCGTCCTGTGTGCGAAATTATCATATACAAAATTTGAAATTTTGAATCAGCTTAAATGATTGAGTTGTTGCACACTTCCTTTGAGCTAACACAGTTGGTTGTTTTAAGTTATGATAATCTGTCTGTTGTCATAACTTAAAACAACAGGCAACATTTGTTCAAATTTCAAGATGAAAATTTCAAATCCACTTTAAGTGAAATCACTTCAAAACCATTGATTTTTCAATTATGTTTATTGGGATCATCTGCCCGAATTTCTGGCCTTCTTGACAGAATATTTAATGTTTCCCAAATCCCCCTCCCCTCCGTTATGCCTGGGTCAGATGTGCCTGTTGCACTTTCCTTCAATCAACAACACCATTTTTCGTGTCATGAAATCGAATCCAGGACCACACCATTGACACACCATCGTTACTACCAATTGACCACTGACCAACTCAGTCTGAAGTTCCTGCTCATAACAATAAGCCTGGTAATCATTCACCAACAGGGTCTAGCCCGGGGGAAATGGAAGATGATCCCTCTCTTAAAGTCTGGAATAAAACTCTTCAGAATGAAACCTTTCAGGATAAAACTGGGAATAAACCTTTTGGACTGCTTCGGACTGGACTGACATCTTTTATTCTGGAGAATTTCTCCGTCCCCCTGGTGCATTTATGAGGGCCTAGACTGGTCAGGCAGAATTGATGAGGCTTTAAATCTTGAAGAGATAGTGCATAAAGTGCCTGTTATTGCCTTGATGAATTTGCGTGGGCCAGGGGCACAAATGGGCAGATTCCTGGACATTAATTCCAATCAACCGGAGCCTCCATTAGGGTTCAGCAGCACCCGCAGCATGGAAATCAGCTTCAGCAGCATGAGAATCAGCATGAACAGCATTAAGAAGCATGGACAACACAACAGACGCATCTGAATCAACATTTTCTGATTCAACAGCAACTTCAACAGCTCTGCATCCATAGCAAGTGTCAGTGGAATCAGGCTCAGATACAGTTCACATGATCACCTTTCAACAAGTCGTACATGTATCATGTATGTGAGTCATAGAACAATATATTGTTTATTTAGAATTACTTATAAAACTGTTCCAGCCTGTAAGTTATCATTATCACCCCAGCATGGCCCTTTCATCTCAGGGCAAAATGTCTGTCTGAGTGAACATCATCAATTCTACAACCACTCTCACCATTACAAATAGCGATTACGATTGATCAACGACAAAACCAACAGCATCTACAAAATCTTGATCCATAACTGACGTATCAACAGCTGAATAAATCTTGGATGAGGCTTTAAAAAAAAGTATATAGGCCTAACTATATCAAAATGAATAATGTGACAACATTTTGCCATTCAACCATGATCAAACTACATTCAACAGCATCCTCAACATCCATGAGCATGGAGACTGATTGCTGATGATTCATCACTTATCGAGAGCACATTACTCCATCTCAACCTCCTCCTAGTCCTCCCTCCTTTCCCCATCCTCCCCTCCCTCTCTCTTGTGCTCTCAAAGTGACCTGTTCTTGAAGGTCCCCTCAGACCACCTGTCGTTAAAAGCCATGCATCTGTTCTTGTCCTAGCTGTCCCTGCCAAGTCACAACAACACCTGATCTCAGAAAATAAGATAGATAGATAGATAGATAGATAGATAGAAAGATAGATAGATAGATAGATAGATCAGTTGACTGACAGACTGACTGACTGATTGACTGATTGATTGGTTGGTTGATTGATTGATTGGTTGGTTGATTGATTGATTGATTGATTGATTGATTGACTGATAGGGTGTGTGAGTGATTGAGTTATTTTGTGAATCAACGATAGTGAGGATCCAGAGTTTTCAAAATCCTGACTCAGTCATACATGATTTATTTGATGTAGTCATTTTTCACCTTAAAGTTATTCAACTCACATGTAGAACTATCAATTAAAAAAAATTTAGTTCCTAGCTTTTCAAAAATCTATGCAGTGCTGAGTGGCGCAATAGGGAGTAAGATATCAAGTTGGTGTCCTCAGCATGTTGCTAATTTACCCCCTGCATGGGTGAGACCTTCTAGCCCTACTTGGCACCGTGTGCCATCTGACCTTGGAGTGATAAAGCCACTGTGACACAAGGGTCCTCTCATTTTAATGTCATTTCCACAGGTCCTGATGATTTATTGATAGTCACCCAGAATCAGGTGGATCATAAAATTCTCTTTGTAAGGGGGGGGGGTTGGGGTGAGAGGTGTAGGGGAGGGGGCTACTGGGAAAGAAAAGGGTTCATGAGGCAGGGTTCAGGGTTGCTTCAGGGCTGTCTCCAACCGGCTGTGTCCTGGACTTGAGGGGTGGCTGACAAATTAATTTCTAACAGCTGTATACAACCAAAAAAGGCATGCAAATCAGACACATAATGTCACATATATACACAAAGACTGAAACGATAGGTATTTTATCAAGACGAGACGAAAATTAACCATTCGAATACTTCAAAAACATTTACTCTATCACTAAATTTATCTTTATCATAAGATAATAATCAATAAGTAGATCTATAAATCGGAAAATGTCTTGGCCTATATTGACATTTTATAGTCTAGGCCTAATAAATATCCATACATTGTCTCCGAAGGCTAATATTGAATTAGTTCCTTTAATAGCCAATTAGAGCTGTATCCTAGCAAAGGTAACTGCATTAATCCTTTGGTCTCTGCATAAACTATAATCGAGTAAAATATTATGAGCCTGATGCTCTGCTCCTAGTCTAGTCATCTCTAATGTCCTTTCCACAGGTCGCATGATTAATGCGGGTTCTTGATCATAAATGCCCTTTAGGGGGTTCAATGCATGCCCTCTAACCAACCGTGTCCTTTATCCCCCCTTATACCCTGCCCCAAACCTCAAATTTGACCTGAATTAATTTCTGACATGATTTATGGCTTAGCACTAAATACCCCCAAGTCACGTGACAGGAAGGCATTGTTGCGTCATCAATTATTACAATCTGAGCTCTGCCATAAAATCCCCAGGAGCCATTGCAAGAAATGATCTATAGGTAGGTCTTCTGTTTGAAAATCTACTGTTAGATGATTCTGTGACGGCGCCAACATATTTCTATGTTGATGTATAAGTATCATACGTATCAGAGCTTGATCCTAGTGTTGTCTGGTTGCACTAAGGCTTCATCATTACAGATAATACAAATAATATAGATCCATCAACCACACAAATTAAACGGAATTATGCGCACACACAAATTGTGTTTGTTACTGCAAGATTTGTTGGCCCCAGGTGCGGCTGAATCTGTAGTGAACAACATTCCAATGTGAGACAAAATTGTTTCTAATGTACTTGTTAGGAGCATACAGGGAGAGAATGAAATGTTGAGAAAATGGTCAATGTCTTATAATGCTATACAAACTATTCTGACTAAAATCAGATGTTATCCAGTATATTATCTATCTATCTGTCTATCTATCTATCTATCTATCTATCTATCTATCTATCTGTCTATCTATCTATCTATCTATCTATCTATCTATCTGTCTATCTATCTATCTATCTATCTATCTATCTATCTATCTATCTATCTATCTATATATATCTATCTATCTAAGTCCCTATCTTCATATCTACGTTCTATCTGTGAGTCTGTATGCTGGTCCCTCAACCAATCAAGAGTTATTTAAGAACTGAATTGCATCCTTTAGTATTCCCTCATCCCCTCAGCTGCGGCTCCTGCAGTTCTCTCTTCAACGACACCTCTTTGTTGCATTTTAATGACAATTTTAAGTGATGTACTCTGAGTTGGCTGAAAAACCCAGGAGAGAAGAAATTGTTGTACTTGTATACAGGGGAGGATAGAATGGGAAACACTGCACTTGTCATTTTCATGTTTCAATGCACAAAAGAGTGTTTTCCATTGACACTCCTCCGGGCGACAGGACTGCAAAGTGATACAAATGAAGGGAAGCCCACAGGGCCGTGGGACTAGAAGAGGTGCATCTAAATCATCCAAAACTAAGGGCAAACTAGGGAAGAGTCAGAGCAATATGTCATGTGGCTAAATTGAAAATCATCATCTCAATGGAAAGCTAGGTTAATGTTTTGATTTTACTGTTGGTATGTTGGTTTCGTTTTTTCTGATATGCTAGTTACTTAGATGATCCTCGATTCAGAAAAAAAGACCCAATATTAGTTAGTTTTTCAATATCAATTCTTGGTAATTGTGATTTAGAGTTTTCGGGGTGTGTAAAATAATATACATAGTCGACCTGTTTCCTACAAACTGCCATAGCTTTATTGAGTAGAAATGCCATGAAGTGACAATTAATGATCATTTAAAAACTAGAACGTAGTTGCTATCTCGTCGTAGCCATTTCTTTCATCTTTAATGTGAATGTTTTCATGGCTTGAAAAAGGATAAAAAGTCAGCCTCATATCATGCTATGTGACCATGGACCAAGGCTGTGTAATAAATAACCAGTGTTATCTCTCTGCACTAGCAATATAACTCAGTATTAGTTAGACACCGATTTGGAGGGTTCTAACATGCATTTTTGTCAGTTAGATCCCGACCGGAGGGAGGGATCTAACTGACAAAAATGCATGTTAGGACCCGACAAAGAGGTGTCTAACTGACTTAGACATCATACGCTTCTTCTATTATACATTTTAACTCATAAATTTTGCAAAATAAACAATAATCTGAGTGTTTGTTTGCTGTTGTTAATAGTGTTAATCCCTAGCAGGGCGCTAACATGCAATATTGTCAGTTAGATACCGGCTTTTCCAATGGTATAAGTATCTTGGTGATGTCTAAAAACAGTTAATGAATGGTCCAAGAAATTACTTCTTGATTAATTTTGGCTAGATTTGGCACAGACATCATAACCCATTGCCAGATTAATAAAGCAGTAATTGTGAAAATAGTATTATGGCATTGTGTTTCTGCAAGCGATGTGGAAATTTGTGTATATCGTTCAAGGTTGGCCATAACCCAGGTTGTAGAGAATGCATGTACAGTGGCCGGTTCCGTGTGATCAGCACTCTGAGTTCACAATAATACATACATTAAGTAAAGCCAAGTAACCATTGTCTGCCCTGTTGGCCTACAAGTAGTACAACTGGTTTTTGTATGAACCACTTTCGCACTGCAAGTTGAGCCGTCACCAAAAATCTATCGCGGTTCAGAAAACAGTTGTCTTTTGGGTTGTCTTGCAAATCTTGAGGTTAAGATTGTTTTTTGTGTGGACCCCGGAATATATACATCTTCACAAATAGACCATTTCGACATTCACATTTGGTCATAATTTTCACTCGATGTCTGGTTCAATTCAATTCAAAAGCTTTATTATTGATCATCAATGCATATATGTATTATAACATTGTGGAATACAAGACGTAAAAACAATATTTATATCATGATGCTCTCATCTCAAGAACAAATAAACAGAATACATAGGCCTATATGCCCTGTAAGTATGCATTGAGAATTCAAGGGCTAGCTCAATTATAATAAGGCCTACTACAGTGAACAGAACAATAAAATTATGAAAATTACATAATTACCATGCAATACAAATCATCGTTGGTATAAAAGCATAGAAGGTATAAGTTTTATCAAACAGTGACAAGCACAGACTAATTTTTTGTATAACTTACAAATGTGAGAAAAGAAGCATCATGGTAGAGAAAATAGAGAAAAAAATGAGATGAACATTCAAAGAAGGAAACTGCATTTATATATAGGCCTAATAAGTCTGAAAGTTTCCAAAGCCTGCAGATGAAACTGCGTGTTTGTCAAAAAGTAGAGAACAAATTGTCTTTTCCCCTTACGGCTTACATGCCATCTCAGCTCCTTTTGCAAGCATGCAAAGAAACTTTGGATATATATTTCATATATAGAATCTAAAATATATGTTGTTGTTATGGTGTATATATAATTTATTTTTGAGATTTTAATAAAATGCATCAAAATCTTCTGACATGCATGTATAGCCAATTCACCTGGAAGATAAACATTAAATATGTCCAATGGTGAATAACCGGCATACCTACCATATCAGGATTCCTCCTCCGAGAAAATTTGTATCCTAACTAAATATGATATTTATTCCTGTTAAGTATTGGCATCTTTTTCATCGTTGGGTGACAGAGCTGTCAAATAGAATAAAGTTCAGTTGGAAGTGTCGTACCATTGGGATTACAATATATCGGTGTGAAAAGTACGCGTAATTATCATTGGAAATTTGCTACAAAGTCTGACCAAAGTCATCACTACAGCTACCTACAGGGGCTGTAATACTCGGTCGTCCTAATAATCAGCCCACAATTAATCTGTTATTACACCAATTCCATCTGTTGCAGCATGCACCAGGCCTGTTTTACTTACAAACCAATTTTCCCCTCATTAACAGCTGATAAGACATGTGATAATGAACAGGCAAATGATAATAGGAAATTAATCAACACAAATGCAAATCAAGTGATGAGCAATATTCAAATCCCATCGTCTTTTCCCCTAATGACAAAACTAATCACTTTATCCGTGTTATTTCCATAATTAATTATAAAAGGAGGCTGTATATGATTATTCTTATCATCTGGGTGGCTGAATGGGTATTAGGGCGTACCAAAAAACAAAAATGTTCTTTGATTTTTGCACCTGTCGGAGGAATTGTGCCTTTTGGTGAGTGAATCAGTTGGAAAAAAAAATTTTTGAAATCGGTCAACTCCTTACGCCGGTTTACCCCCTTTGAATAATGAGGGGTCCGAAAACACCTAAAATTTCCGTTTTTATGCAGTTTTTGTCACTAAAGACAGTCACAGATGAAATATTTCACCCAAAATGCTGTGCATAACCATCAGGCAAGGTTATGACATCTATATAAAACAAACTTGACAATTTTGGTGATGAAATTTATCAAAATTGACATTTTTCAAGGCAAAAATGCCAAAAATCGCAATTTTCCCCTGCTTTTTAGCATGTTTTTTTCCTAAATGCAGTCCATTACAGATACATTTCTTATCTGGCAAGTGTTTTTTGTTCTGTGATGAAGCCTTTTTACCCTATAGGTATTATCATTGTCAACCCTAGTGCCCTAGATCATTGCAGATCTTGATTTTGCAATGCTGAATACCAAATAATATGAATAATATCAATCTTCTTTCGGCTTACCTTGCTTGTGTTGAACTGTGCCGATAAATTGCAATATGAATTTTTGTATGTCATGTAGATGACAATAACCACACAAGGAACCTAAAGGAAATAGTATCTCAAAGTTCCTATATTGTGTAAAGACTGCAATCATTCATGATAACAATATATAACCTGCAATGTGACAATATATAGTATGATTTAATTCAAATGGCATCCATTCCAAAATATATCTGCTCACCAAGTGCTGATCACCATACTGACTGACAATCTTTCCAATCATTACAATGATAAGTTACTGATGACCTCTAGACGTAGCCACTTCAGCAAAGCCTTCAGTGAATAGATCAGACAGACCCCCAAAGATGGCCAATGTACAGGCCTTCACACATGTTATGCAAATTAGGTAGATTTCGCTGATTCGGACACTTCCGTAACCACTACATGGGTGTTTCTCATATGGCCAGATAGATCTCTCTGAGACCTTTACAATGATGTATAGTACGTCTCTGGGGAGTGAATAAATTGCCGGTAAACTTTCGAAGTGGAGGGAAATACTGCACGCTGATTGGCTGTGACACTCTGACGCAAAATCACATGATAATATGCGATGATGGACAGATTCGTCTAGGGTAGATTATCTGGGTGGACGTAGCCAGAGTAGGGTTGGAACTTAGAACATCCACTGCACACAGGGTAGATACATGCAGACCACATTGCATGCCACTATGCGATTGGTGCCACTGCCACACATGAATACCAAATATTAAATCCACATTAATCTACACTATTTCTAAAAAAGTTAGGTCCATAAAGAAGACACCACACTGTCACCACAGAGAAAGAACCATAAGTTCCTATTGTGCTTTTCTTAGATCAGTTATGTCATTTATGAAAGTGAGCACTTTTACACCATCATTACCTTAGTGCTGTGGTACTGGGCAAGAAGTTGGACACAGCAAATTACATGAAGCAGGAATTTGCCCACACTTGGAATGCATACATGTGAGGGTTGAGCATGGGAATGCCAGTCAGTGTTGACTGGTAAAAGGTTCTTAATATCACAAATAAATGAATATTTCAAGTTGTAAATTTTATTTAGTTTTCTTATTTGATTTGATTTGTGATAGCCCTTTCCGCCTTTTATACTTTTACTGAATCAGTGTTGTGTCTGCATTGTGGGAATGATCTAATTTCATGATGTCTAACTCATTCAGAAATCATTTTATCTAAGTAGTAACAAGTCTGCATAAAATTGACTTATCGTGAGGAATTTAAAACCCAATCTGAATCTCAAGCTGGCATAGGGTCAGTATCAATTACTTTACCAAGCTAAGACAATGATAAGCAGAATTGTTTCTAATAACTGATGGTTGATAAAGATTTGCTGTGAGAGGTTGACCAGTAAAACAATTTATCAATTTTGTAGCATTGAGTATGTTTAGGGTTCCTACATCATAATGATTAGCCAAGTACACATTAATCAGTCTTTATAATCCATTTTCGTTGTAAGATCATTGCAATTGAGGATATAGGCCTCTCAACTGTAAACAAATATAGTAATTGATAATACTAGCTACAAAATAATACATAAAACTAAAAAACCATGACGGAATTGAAGCACGAACTGCAGTGTAAAACAGTACATTTCATAGGTACTTTAGTCATAAGTAACAAGACAAACGACAAGGTTAATAATTTCATACCATCAACTGGAGTAAAAAAAGAATCATTTGCAATAGATGGCTTATTTTTAAAGACTTCAGGGTTCACAAGGATGTCACCAATGGGATAAAATGGCTTCATAAATAAAAAAAACATATTCAAGTCAAGAAAAGTATCTATAGTGGCACTGTATCTAAGAAAAACATGCTAAAACGAAGAGAAAAATTGTGATTTTTGCCATTTTTGCTTAAAAAAAGGGCAAAACAGATAAATTTCATAAACAAAATTGTCAAGTTTGTTTTATATAGATGCCATAACCTTGCCTGATGGGTATGCACAGCAACTTGGGTGAAATATTTCATCTATGACTCTCTTTAGTGACAAAAACTGCATAAAAACGGCGATTTTTGGTGTTTTCGGACCCCCTATCATTCAAAGGGGGTAAACCGGCGTAAGGAGTTGACCGATTTCAAAAATTTTTTTTTCCAACTGATTCACTCACCAAAAGGCACAATTCCTCCGACAGGTGCAAAAATCAAAGAACATTGTTGTTTTTTGGTACGCCCTAATGGGTATGGTTCCCATCTGCTTCACTAAAGGTCTTGTCTGCATGGGTTTGGAACCCCGGATATAGAGCCCGGAATTTTCAGTTGACCTTCATACGCAAAATCCAAGCTGGATATGGGATATCCTTCGGATTGAATTTAAATCTCTAGCTATGTGTCTGTACATGTGTGCGTTATTCTTAAAAAATATGTTCTACATATTATTAATTTATTTATTTTTAGTAATTATGTTGCACATTATACATCTTACAGATATAGCATCATTAGAATGTATATCAGAGTTCAATGCATGAATAACAAGATTAACTGAAGTATTATCTTGAAATTACCATATTTTTAAATGCTGGTTCATTTGTATCGGTATAACGGGCAATCCCTACAAAGGTCCCTGGAGGCAATTTCGAAAACATCAAATTTTATCACACAACTGCAAGACTTTATTTCTGGAATTTCAGTTAACATAATTTTTTATTGGAAATACTCCGCGCAGAATCGATCGGTCTGTATGTTCTTTCAAATCTGTTAGAATGCTCTAGACACTAATTCAAAAATAATCTGAGTTAAATTTCCAGACATATTATTCAACATTTTAAACAGAATTATCAGATTAGCTTACTGCATATGTGAATGATACCACCTGTAAATATTATCCATATGATATGAAATATGAATAGAGTTTGAACGTTTCATTGTTGTCTGCATTTTGTACAGATCTGGATATAGGCCCATGCAGGCCTATGAATTACAGCATGTTGCTGACTGAACAAAAATACTGATAATTTGTTCTGCCAGTTGTAATGTATTTTCACTGGAAGAATATTCCTTACTTTCTAAAAGTAGCCTGAGGCATAAACGATTTTAAATAGAAATTATATAATAACATGGATATTACTCTCAGTCACACACTGCAAAGTAGGCACGAAATTTGTGGTGATAAATGATAATCAGGGGGCCCTCCATAGAATAGCACCCAAAGACAATGACATATCGGGAACATTGCCCAAGGTTCCAGTGCCATAGTATTATGACTTAGGTGTGATTATGAGTGAAGAGAAGACTGGGAGTCTGATGTATACTATACCCTATTCATTCAGGTTCTTACAGTTTTTCCATCATAGAATACTGAATACAACCTGCCTCCATTTACAGTCCTTGTCATATTTACATGGAATCTCAAGTTTTTTTTCTATGCTGTTGAACTGTGATGTCAGAGATGACTCTATTCTAGCATTGCAATATATGTAAATTAACTACAAGCTGTGATGTCATTTCAAACTGGGTCAGATTCCCCAGCTTCTAACCAATGCAAATCCACCAAACTGAGCATCACAGTTTCAACTCAGTGTCAGAGTTAAAATTGGGTCTGGGAAAACCCATGCAAGTTTGACATCACAGCCTCTCAGCCAATGGGCTGCCAGAACAAATATACATAACATAAGCCATGTGTTTACAAACAAATTGTCAAAGCCTTCTGTTTATACCAACTTCCATCAAAGTTTAAAGTTGTAAGTTAGCAAGTCTGTAGATTTATCAAACAACTCTGTGGGGATTACAACAGTTGTCTACTGTGAATGCTCACCAAGCTGCCATTTGGTAGGATTAGACTGGTGATTGCTGTGATAAATCATTGGGATCAAAAATGTAATGCTTCCTTCAATATATCAATGTTTGAACTGTGATGACGTAGTTTACGGTCAGCCCATTGGCTATCAAGCTGTGATGACGTAGTTGTAGGGGCTATCCCTGATAAAACTCTTACTCTGACACTGTGTTGAAACTGTGACGCTCAGTTCAGGAGGATCAACATTGGCTAGAAGCTGGGGAATCTGACCCAGTTTGAAATGACATCACAGCTTGTAGTTAATTTACATATATTGCAATGCTAGAATAGAGTCATCTCTGACATCACAGTTCCACAGCATAGAAAAAAAACTTGAGATTCCATGTAAATATGACAAGGACTGTAATGTCCCATGGGTGCGGACCAAATTGAGTTCCAGGAGTAGGAGTCGAACCCATGGCCTCACAACCAATCGTAGCAAAAACAAGCGCTCTTAACCGTTGGGCCACCAAAAACTATAGTTGTTAGATAATATCAACATGCATTGCTTGGTGTCATAAATGCACTTGTATACATATATGACTTGCACCTACACAAATAATGCTATACTCATAACATAAATTTGAAGTGTATGGGCACAAAAAAAATAAATGAATTGCTTGTGTGCGCTATTTTATTGAAGAATTTTGAATGCTTTGAAATCTGAAAATAAGCAATTAAAGCTTTGGTAAAGATTCCTCAATTGATATAACCATCACTATTTTCATCTTGAGTGTTTAACAGGAGGAGAATCTTGAAGAAAATTTGATATTAGAATACCACTCAACAATACCAGACTTCAAAGTCAAGCCCATGTGTCTCTTTTGGATGTATACTAAATGAAAGGTATTCTTTTAAATTTCATTAAAATTATATTATATCATCTGCCACAATACATGTAGTGTGTTCCCTTTTAATATTGTTTGAGAATGTATTTGAAAAATCTTCTCTAGATATCTAGATTCTTTGACCAGCAATATATTAAAAAGTATGCATATAAAACAATTCGTTAGTTTTCCGAAATGGGCTTCCGCCATGACGTTTTAAAACAATTAAATGAGCAAAACGTGGAAAATTGCTACACTAGATCTAATAAGTTGGTGCGAGTAGGTTGGTGGATGTTATAAGGAGAATAGTAAATGGGTATTAAGGTTTCTGGGGGACAAGATCTTAGAGTAATAAAGGGAAATTTTGATGAGAGGAAGGTGGCCTTTATGAGCTGGTCAGTGTCCTTAGGGCTTTATAGATGACCAGATAAAAGGGCTAATTAGATAGATTATAAGGAAAAAGGCTCATTGCTGTAATGCGATAAGGTAAAAGGCCAGATGGGTGAGGCAGAGGGCTTGCTGGGTGGCCGAACTGAGGGTGAGGGGGAGAGCACAGTAGGCAGCACTCTAAATAGTTTCTAATCGCTTGGTCCCGAGTCAGATTCTAGCTCCTCCAAGTCACCTGGACCGGCGTTGCATAGCAGTTCCAATCATCCTTTGCCTCACCTGATCCTGATCCTGAGCATGTCCTAATTAGCCTTGTAGAGTACATAAATACAGGATGTAAAGCCCCAATCACCCAAATTAGTGGGAAGCATATGAATTCATACATGTTTTGGCATTATCCAGAGGTTAAAATATCATAAAATCTAGCTAAATCACATTATGAGGAAGAGGTAGGAGGAGTTGTATGAACCTTCTTAATTAATCCTGAAAGTGGTTTCCTGGCCATTTGAAAAAAAAATTCTTTCTGTTCAGGATTTCAAATGCATGAGTTATGGGTATGCCTATTGTATACTCCCGGAGAGCGAGCTGCTCTGCATGCAGAGGGAATGTACTTGGCAGATAGATGGACGTAGTATAGCATACTGAAAAGTCTATCATTTAATGTGGATGAGCCATTTTCAATGGACGTTCCTGTATCCACAAAGATCAGTTGTGATGACCAAATGCTTGGTGTTTAGCCATGTTTAGCGGTTTTTAAGCTCCTTAACCAGAGAAATGGTCATTTTTAGGTCCTCAGGGGGTCCTGGGAGCCAGTGAGAGAGCCCTGACCTTGCCGCTGCACAGGCCAGCCTTTGGGGACGGGTCAGCTGGCCCAGAGATAAACTCAACACCCTGGCAGGTTTATGGGGAAACTGACAGATAGGTGCAGTAATTCTGTGGCAGTATGCTATATGCATGCTACAGCATGCTCTGGTACTCATTATTGTTGTTGGCTTGTTAATGCTAAACATTCAAGGAAATAGACTTATACAAAGAAGCAACTCAGACAAAAAGTAAAGACTTGTATTGGCGAATAATTTAAAAGTAATAGGCCAATAAAGTGTACAGTGTGCATGACATCATATGTTTGAAAATGCCATAATTTGGTCAATTCAAAAATAATTAAGTAACAGGGGGCTGCATGATAACTCTGAACTCCATAGGCATACAGGAGGGGGGGATTGCCCCCCCCCAAAAGTTTGGGAAACAGTGAGATTCGGGCAAAAAGACTAAAAATTTTGGGCAGATGATTAAATAAAATCTACTGAAAATTAATGATTTCCAGGCAATTTAATTTGAAATGTTTTTAAATTTCGATTGTGAAATTCGGGCAAATGACGCTCGCCCCCCCCACCAAAAATCGCGCTCGCCGTACGCCTATGCTGCACTCCCAAGTCTCAACCATATTATATTGACTCTATCAACTAAATTGATTGTTAATCTAAACTGTACCACCGCCACCATTCTACCCGTTTTCAATTTCAGTGCTTGCAAATATATAAAGTATTGGACTATAAGCCCCAGACATAACACTTCTATTCTGAAGAAAAATTCTCCTGATTTAGTCCTGGAAAAACAAAATTTACTCAGCCTAGCTGGGTCACAGAATTGGAGATTCGCAGCACAACAAGATGAACGCAATCTCATTTGTCTATCTGGGCTGAAAGGCCAAACCTTCTGGGTGCAAAATTTCAAATCTGTGGAGAGTTTCACTACATCGCTACAGATGATGTTTGTCAGTATCATGAATGATTGTTTTCCGCAGGCTTGTAACATTGATGCATGACTATAAATATATTATTATGATGAATCCAATGAAAAACTTTGGGCCCATCGGAAATGTATGAGTTAATTGTTGGTTTTAATTTACTTCATATAAAATTTATTAGCAAAGTCTCCTTCATAGTGTATGTGCTATTAAGTGTAATTTATATCCATTTTAATATGTCTATGTCTGAATATATAAAAATTATATAAATGTGTGTGTTAGGGTGTTTCAGGTGCCCCCAATATTTTCCGATCCAGCTTGACCTTGGTCTGGTATTGCAGTTTATATAGTAAAAGTCACATGTGAAATTTTGGCCCATTCTATAAATACTTACCTTTACCAGAATTCACTTGAAGTTTATAATGTAATTCCCTATTGGCGAACACGCAAAATCTCAAGATATTACAAAAACCAATGAAGAAATCAATATTTTTGTCTCAATCCACAGTTCCAGAGTAAGTTTTGGGAGGGAAACTCAAATCTGGTGTTATTTTTTGTATAACCCCACTTGCCAAGCTACCAGAAGCTGTCAAATTTGTGAAAATCTGCGTAAAATGGCAGATTTTTAGGAAATTCAGCACTTCCTAGCTCATAACGAAGACATGCTGTAACATGGCTGGTGCCAGATTTGAATTGCCCTCCCAAAACTTACTCAGAAACTATGGATTGAGGAAAAAATATCTATTCCTTCATTAAATTTTTGCAATATCTTCAGGATTTGCAAGTTCGCCACTGGGGAATTACATTATAAACTTCAAGTGAATTCTGGTAAAGGTAGGTATTTATATAATGGGCCAAAATTTTACATGTGACTTCTACTATATAAACTGCAATACCAGACCAAGGTCAAGCTGGATCGGAAAATATTGGGGGCACATGAAACACCCTAGTGTGTGTGCAATTTTTACAAATTATCTTCTTCTCTTTTCAACAGTAACTGCGGGATTCGTGAGTGAAGAATAATGGCATGCCTAAATGAGATGTTTTTCTAATATTACATTAAAGACACAATTCTTAATATTACAGATAATTCAATCACTTTTACAAAACAACAAACATTTACTTGGCTTGTAATTAATGCCTTAAAGTGCATGTTTGTCCTTAAAAAGGCGAATTGGTTAAAGTTATTTTTAGACAATATATTAAGTCAGTGATTCTATCTATCGTTACAACTGCTTTAGGTAGCATTCAGAATTTTTCTGTATGACTGTAGTGTAATTATGCATGGCATTATTATTTCTGAAATAAAAAAAAATCATTCATTGCTCCAACTGCGACCGGAATGCACTTCACTGTACCAGTCAAATTGCCACAATTGCAGATAGCGAGGTCATACACGGCTCATATTTCACTTTCATCCCACTTTCCCATTATCTGTTTTTTATGGTGTGTAAATGTTTACTCAATATCTGTCACTTGTCAATAAACAGATTATTAATGGCAACTCGAACCATTTAAGGCAAATTTAAGGCAAATTAGTCTGCCAACTGTCCAAATCAAGACTACCCATAAAAAACGACTTTGCATGAAATGAAGTCCTCAGCCCCCTATCTGATGAATGAAATATAAATAAGGCATTTACGACAATCAGTTATTCACAGCACTTATAGCACACATATGGCAGCCATTTACAAGTCAAACAACCAATCAATCAAATAAATTGGTTAAACAAATCAATCAAACAGGTTTGGGAACAAACAAGAAAATCAAATGGTAATCTGTCACATAGAGAATTGAATGTACACAGGATGTCATTCGAATAGATATATATGTCGAATATAATGTCAATAAAATGCCTATTAGATACTAAAAGAAAGGCATAAAAGCAAACAATGAAGACCGATCTGTGCATTAAAGAAGTCAAGTTAACCAAGTATTGAAACTAATAAAATGAAGAATTCATAAATTAGGCACAGTAATCTAAATATAAAAGTGCTAACTCTCTTGACTCCATGTCTCAAGCATAACTCTGTCCATATTCTTGCCACAACTATCAAACTATGCATGTGTCCTATCATTGACGTTTACTTTGTTTTGCAATAGTTGCTGTACTTCAACAATTCCTACTTGCTTTGAAATCCACCTTCATGTAACACCTTCTGCATCAATATTTCACCTGTGTGCATACATGCCTCACAGGCTTTCTGACAAGCTCCCCAGGTGGCAACAAAGGGCAGCCATTCCATACAACACATGCAGGTGCTGCCACCACAGCTTGCCTCATGGATACAAATTGTATTAGTTCTCCTTACCAAATTAGCATGAACATAATAGACTGTTTTCCAATTAAACTATTTCGTGACAGTTTCTTACTCAAAGACCATACCAGTATATTAAAACTTTCACAATTTCCACAGGCACACAACCCAATGGCTCAAATACCAGCTTGCAACGGGTTTTCTAGTAATAAATAAGTTCATTTAAAGATAAACAACCATTTCAAACCAGATCTTTTAATGTTTCCGGATATTGTGTTTAGTTTTTGTTATGTTGCATGATTTTCAACTTCTATGAACTGAATATTTCTGGCAAAATAATGCACTTGACATATCAAGTAACATGATATCAACTTCACTTATTGGCCAAATTAAAATTGATGAACTATATAGTCACAATACTGGTTTCCATATGCGTAAATTTCACTGATTTTGGACATCAGGAGATTACCTTGTGAAGCTATTGGCAGTGTCTGTCTGCAAGCTAATGCCAAGAGAAGACTACAGGAGACACTATTGACTTTCATAACAGATAAATTTGACATCTGTCCTCAGTTTGTATTGACAGTCCAAGACATCAAAAGCAAAAATCATTACGTCTATTTTTTGTTCTCTGGTTCCCTATATACAGAATGTTTATTGGTGGCAGTGACCTAAGTTTTCAGTGCTATAATATTGATGTCGATTGATGACAAGGGATGGTAGCACGCCGACACAAATGGGTCGATGCAACGTGACATCTCTTGGCACCAGTATCCGTGCTGTGTAATAGAGTGCAGTCTTTGACAATATATATATACATTTGCCCAAGCTAGTTTTATATATATATACTGCTGACTGTTATTTTGAATTTTATGTGACTTGACCAGCTGAAGGCTAATTTGAGACCCGCTGAGCTGAAGGTCGCGGATTCGATTCCCGGTTTGTTGTGCCCCCATCTTTGACCTGTGCCTCCCCCCCCATATAAACTATTTCTATAGTTCTATCATGGGTGCCCCTCCAGAGAATCACGTGCCGCGCAGGTGCCTTCCATCCCCCTCTCGAGACACTCTGGCTGTTTTGCAAGTCCTGTTTTCATCTATGTGTAATTTCCAGACCCAATGTTCTATGTAATTGAGAAAGGAAACAAAACAATCCCACTGCCATCACGAGGGTGTGACCCAACGAATATGGAATAAATCCAATCAAAAATGTGTTCTGCTAAGAGGGGCTGAAAATGAACGTAAAAAGGCTTATTCTGATGTGAAATTGTATCCACAGTGTACTTGTCAATGTAATATCTGTCACTCATAAAATGTACAATCACACAGAACGTAGAATTCACTGCCTTCACAAATACATATATATATACTAGGTTTTCGATCAATAGTCAAACAAATACACTGTATAAGTAGAAACAGATAGAAGAAAGAAGGATAATGAAAAGGTTGGGTAGAAGATGATGATGACAGAAACCACATAGTTGAATAGCCATATCCAAGAATAACATCATAATTTCGTTATAATAAAAAGTAAATAAACAGGTGCATCCTTAAAGGAGAAAAATTCACTGGAAAAACGTACATTGATTTCTGGACATATGCAGGAAAAATGACACAGAAAATTTAGTAGCAAACGAGTGCAAATCAATCTGCTTGCCTTGTTTCAGAATCATCAACACAATAGCTGGCACACATCTTTGTTTTAATGGCTTGAATCCTAACTGTAGCCAATCAAGTGCAAAATTGCTTATTTATATATACCATTTCATAGATTTTCCAATAATGTAACAAAGGATTGACAGAATTCTAGTATAGACAAGTTAATTTACCTATTCATTGCATTAGAATGAACTGTCAATTCTACATTGTGTAACTAGTGACCCCATTTATACTCACTTAGTGACTTGTTTTGATAGCATTGAAAACATATGATATGACATCTCAAATAGTGCTTATTAATCATGGTATGCAGAGGGATGTGACCTCACAAGGAATATTTCAGTCAAATTCTGTAAGCACTTGACATGAATTCATCGACAGTACCATTGTATTTTTTCCTTGGCAAGGTCTACAGCATACATTGCTCAGTATTCATGACATTGACATTGTATTAAATATAAATACATTAGACCTATATTATTTGTGTAATCAGGGTTTAAATCCCAGCCTCTTGTAAGTCACTTGTACAACGATAATATCATATATTCATAATAAGTGAAAATGCGGACACTTCCACATGCCTGACCTTTAGACAGATCTTGCAACATAACCCATAAATCAACACCACACCTGAAATACCTTTAGATAATCAAAAGCTCAAACAGCCATAAATTGTGTGTGCATAACGTGTGCCAACTACACGTACAGTCACTGACTCCTAGTCCTCAGTAACCTCTAATTGATTTATCTTTTGACCACTGTCCAAGTCCAGCCCATTTCCGCTGCGTTATCAGCACATCAGACATCAGACCGTCCAAAGATAATCGATGCCATTATCTAATTACATGTATTGCATAAGAGTCTTGTCATCTCTGATCTTGGTGCTCTTGTGGTGCATTATACAAGCAGTGGGGAGTATTAACCAAAGCCTGAATAGATCAGTCTAATCTTTATTTGTCATATACCAGTGACAAGTAATCCTCATTAGTTGCTAAATTATTATGATAATCATTGTATACACTCTAAAAGAAAATGGGCAGAATAGCTTTTTTTAAAAACACCAAATGATTTTTTTCATAGAAGCTTGGTTCCTTATAATCAGCTCACAGTTTATCTGTTATTACAGCAATTCCATCTGTCTTAACATGAATCAGGTCTGTTTTACTTACAAACCAATTTTCCCCTCATTAACAGCTGATAAGACATGTGATAATGAACAGGCAAATGCTAATAGGAAATTAATCAACGCAAATGCAAATCAAGTGATGAGCAATATTCAAATGTTTTTGTCTTTTTTACTGATGACAAAATAATCACTTCTTCTGTGTTATTTCCATAATCAATTGGGGAGGTTGTACATGATTATCATTATCAGCTCGGTGGTTGAATGGGTACAGTTCCCGCCTGCTCCACTGAAGGTCTTGCCTGCGTGGGTTCGAACCCCGGATGTCAAACCTGAAATTTTCAGTGGACTTCCATAAACACAATACCAGCTTGATGTCGTTCGGATTAGACGTTCAATGGGCAGCCCCTTGCATCAGTCTCATCTCATCACTCAATACAACCCTTGTGAGTGATCCTTAACCAGAGATTTGGTAATTTTTAGGTCTAAAATATATGTTGGTGTTATGCTGTATATGTAATTTCTTTTTGAGATTTTAATAAAATGCATCAAAATCTTCTGACATGCATGTATAGCCAATTCACCTGGAAAATAAACATTATTACTGTCCAAAGGTGAATAACCGGCATATACCTACCATATCATTGGGCAAACACTCAAACTTGTAAACAGGATTCCTCCTACGAAATAATTTGTATTGTAGCTAAATATTATATTTATTCCAGTGAAATATCGACATCTTT
This sequence comes from Platynereis dumerilii, assembly GCA_026936325.1. Classification (NCBI taxonomy): domain Eukaryota; kingdom Metazoa; phylum Annelida; class Polychaeta; order Phyllodocida; family Nereididae; genus Platynereis; species Platynereis dumerilii. Next base: position 14,628,420 of record JAPTHN010000001.1, read on the forward strand.
CTCATCTTTGGCTGACAGAGGTGTCAAATGGAATAAAGTTCAGTTGGAAGTGTCATACCTTTGGGATTACAATCTATCGGTGTGAAAAGTATGCATAATTATCATTGGAAATTTGCTACAAAGTGTGACCCAAGTCATCACTACAACTACCTAGAGGGGCTGTAATACTCGGTCATCCTAATAATCAGCCCACAATTAATCTGTTATTACAGCAATTCCATCTGTTTCAGCATGCACCAGGCCTGTTTTACTTACAAAACAATTTTCCCCTCATTAACAGCTGATAAGACATGTGATAATGAACAGGCAAATGCTAATAGAAAATTAATCAACACAAATGCAAATCAAGTGATGAGCAATATTCAAATCCAACCGTCTTTTCCCCTAATGACAAAAATAATCACTTTATCCATGTTATTTCCATAATTAATTAGGGAGGTTGTACATGATTATAATTATCAGCTGCGTGGCTGAATGAGTAAGGTTCCTGTTTGCTTCATGGAAGGTCTTGCCTGCTAGGGTTCAAACCCCGGATGTAGAGCCCGGAATTTTCAGTGGACTTCAATTAACATAATAATAGTTGCCTGTCGTTCGGATCGAACATTAAATGGGCAGCCCCTTGTATCAGTGTCTGTGCTAAGAAAGTAAAAGATCCCTCACATGGGGTAAATATGTTACTCCCTCTCTCTCCCATCTCATCACTCAATACAACCCTTGTAAGTGGCCAGAACTGGGCTTAGAGTGGTGCATTTATATTACCATATATATTCATCTATCTACAAGATGATACTTGTGTATCTCTAGCTGTGTGTCATGTGTGGCATTGTGTGCGTTATTCTTAAATAATATGATCTACATTAGTATACCTATACATAGTATATAGCATCATTTGAATGTATATCATAATTCAGTGCATAAATAACAAGATTAACTAAAGTATTTTTCTTGAAATGATCATATTTTTAAATGCTGGTTCATTTGTAACGGGCAATCCCAACAAAGGTCCCTGGAGACAATTTCGAAAACATCAAATTTGATCACACAACTGCAAGACTTTATTTCTGGAATTGCAGTTAACATCATTTTTATTGGAAATACTCGGCGCAGAATGGATCGGTCTGTACGTTCTTTCAAATCTGTTAGAATGCTCTAGACACTAATTCAAAAATAATCCGAGTTAAATTTCCAGACATATTCAACATTTTAGCAGAATTATCAGATTAACTTACTGCATATATGAATGATACCGCCTGTAAATATTATCCATATGATATAAAATATGAATAGAGTTTGAATTCATAAACGTTTGTCTGCATTTTGTACAGATCTGGATATAGGCCAATGTAGGCCTATGAATTACAGCTTGTTGCTGACTGAGTAAGAATACTGATTATTTGTTATGCCAATCGTTATGTGTTTTCACTGGCAGAATATTCCTTGCTCTCTAAAAGTAGCCCTAAGCAAAAATATAAATTACATAATAACATGGATTGTTACTCCCAGTCACATTTTATTGAAGAATTTTAAATGCTTTGATATCTGAAAATAAGCAATTAAAAGCTTTTGTAAAGATCCCTCAACCGATATAACCATCACTATTTTCATCTTGAGTGTTTAACAGGAGGAGAATCTTGAATGAATATTAGAGTACCACTCAACAATGTCCGACTTCAAAGTCGCGTCCGTGCACGTGTTTCTTTTTGGAAATACAAGATGAAAAGTACTCCTTTTTATTTGATTAAAATTATATTAAATCATCTCCCACATTTGTGTCTTCATTTTCTATGTTGTTTGGAATGTCTTTAAAAATCATCTCTTCATGTCTCGATCCTTTGAAAAGCAACATATTTAAATGTAGCTTATGCTACAATTCGTAAGTAATCGAAAAAGGGCTTTATGCCATGACGTTAAACTATTAAAGGAGTAAAACGTGGAAAATGGCTATATTAGATCTAATAAGTTGCAGCGAGTAGGTTAATGGATGTTATAAGGAGAATAGTAAATGGGCATTGAGGTTTCTGGAGGACAAGATCTTAGAGTAATAAAGGGAAATTTTGATGAGAGGAAGGTGGCTTTTATGAGCTGGTCAGTGTCCTCAGGGCTTTATAGATGACCAGATAAAAGGGCTAATTAGATAGATTATAAGGAAAAAGGCTCATTGCTGTAATGCGATAAGGTAAAAGGCCAGATGGGTGAGGCAGAGGGCTTGCTGGGTGGCCGAACTTGGGGTGAGGTGGAGGGCACAGTTGGATTTGTTTGTTTGTTTGTTTGTGTTTTACGCCTCTGCAGCACCATAGTGGGCTATATCGAGGCAGGTGATCGCCGTATGATGATGAGATGAGAAGACTGTGAGTCTGGTACATACCCTATTAATTCAGGGATGCCCAGGGTCTTTCAGTTGCCCCAGCATAGAACACTGGATACAACCCGCCTCCATTTAATGTCCCATGGGCTCGGACTAAATTGAGTTCCGGGGTGGGATTCGAACCCACGCCCTCAGAGCCAGTGGTTGTGCAAACAAGCACTCTTAACCATTAGGCCACGGAGGAACTACAGGGGCACAGTTGGAAGCTCAGTTTCTAATCGCTTGGTTCCGGGTCCGATTCCAGCTCCATCTGAGTCACCTGGGTGTTGTATAGCAGTTCCAATCATCCTTTGCCTCACCTGATCCTGATCCCGAGCATGTCCTTATTAGCCTTGTAGAGTACATAAATACAGGATGTAAAGCCCCAATCACCCAATAGGGCTAATAAATTAGTGGGTTGCATGTCTGGCCGGTGTGGATGTGGGTTCAAACATGCTTTGGTAATGTCCAGAGGTCATAATGTTATAAAATCCGCTAAATCACATTAGAGGAAGAGGTAGGAGTAGTGTAAACCTTCTAAATTAATCCTGAAAGTGGTTTGCTGGCCATTAAAAAAAAATCCTTGCCTGTTTAGGATTTCAAGTTCATGCATTATGTGTATGCCTACTGTATACTCCCGGAAAGCAAGCTGATCCGAGCATGCAGAGAGAAATGCGGATGAGCCATTTTCAACGGACGTTCCTGCATCCACATGGGCCAGTTGTGATGACCAAGAGCTTGGTGTTTAGCCATGTTTTTAGCGGTTTTTAAGCTCCTTAACCAGAGAACTGGTCATTTTTAGGTCCTCAGGGGGTCCTGGGAGCCAGGGAGAGGGCCCTGACCTTGCCGCTGCACAGGCCAACCTTTGGGGACGGGTCAGCTAGCCCAGTGATAAACTCAACACTCTGGCAGGTTTATGGGGGACACTGACAGATAGGTGCAGTAATGCTACAGCAATGTGCTATATGCATGCTACTGCATGCTCTGGTACTTATTATTGTTGTTGGCTTGTTACTGCTAAACATTCAAGGTAACGGACTTAGGGACCGTTCAGAATTTATGACTGGGGGGGGTGGGAGTTTTGCCCGAGGGGGTACTAACTTTTCACACGTGTTTCAAGGGGGGGGTTTTAATTTTTGACAACACTTCTAAGGGGGGGGGTAATAAATTTTAACAAAGACAATTTTTTATAAATCCCGCGTAAACTAACTTTATCCGCGCTTTTTTACGTGCAAAAGTCCGCGAATCTGTACGCATGACCATGTATTACACTAAATATGTGTATATTCGTTTATGTGTCGAGGGGGGGTACTAAAAATATGCATGAAACTTAGGGGTGGGGTACTAAAAGTCCGCATGAATCTCAAGGGTGGGGTATCAATTTTTGACGGGATGTTCTGGCAAAACTCCCACCCCCCCCAGTCATAAATTCTGAACGGTCCCTTATACGAATGTATAAATTCGCACCTTAGACAAAAAGTAAAGACTTGTATTGGCGAATAATTTAAAAGTAATGGACCTATAAAGTGTACATGACATTATCCGTTTGAAAATTGCTATGATTTGGTCAATTCAAAAATAATAAAGTAACAGGGGCCTGCATGATAACTCTGAACTCTCAAGTCTCAGCCATATTATATTGACTCTCTCAACTAAATTGAAAATCTAAACTGCACCACCGCCACCATACTACCCGTTTTCAATTTCAGTATTTGCCAAATATATATGTAGTATTGGACTATAGGCCCCAGAAATTACACTTCTATTCTGAAGAAAAATTCTCCTGATTTATTCCTGGGAAAACAAATTTACTCGGCCTAGCTGGGTCACAGAATTGGAGATTCCCAGCACAACAAGATGAACACAATCTCATTTGTCTATCTGGGCTTAAAGGCCAAACCTTCTGGGTGCAACATTTCAAATCTGTGGAGAGCATCACTGCAGACGATGTTTGTCAGTGTCATGAATGATTGTTTTCCACAGGCTTATAACATTGACTTATGACTATAAATACAATATTATGATGAATCCAAAGAAAAACTATAGGCCCATTGGATATATGAGTCAATTGTATGCTTTAAATCACTTCATGTAAAATGTTTTTAGTAAAGTCGCCCTCATAGTGTATGTGATATTAAGTGTAATTTTATCCATTTAAATAAATATGTGTATAAATATATAAAATAAATATGTTATAAAATTGTATTGCGTGTGAAAATTATAAAATTATCATTGACTTTTATAAGGTTCAGTGACTTTCTAATCCCTGTGGTTCAACAGTAACTGAGGGAGTCGTGAGGAAAAAATAAAGAATTACTTAACATAACAAACATTTACCTGGCTTGTAATTTGAAATGCCTTAAATACAAAAGTGTTTTCCTCAAGGTGAATTGGTTACAAACAAAGTTATTTTTAGACAATATATTAAGTCAATGACTTTACCCATCATTACACCGTCTTTAGGTAGTGATCAGTATCATCGCTGAATAATACTGTATTCTTGAATGTACCGTAATTGTGCATCGCATTACTTATTTCTGAAATAAAAGAAAATCATTCATTGCTCTAACTGTGACCGGAGTGCACTTCATTGTACTGTTGTATCGGTCAAATTGCCACAATTGCAGATAGAAAGGTGATACACGGCTCATATATCACTTTCATCTCACTTTCCCATTATCTGTTTTTTATGGTGTGTAAATGTTTACTCAATATCTGTCACTTGTCAATAACCAGATTATTAATGGCAACTTGAACCATTTAAAGCAAATTAGTCGGCCAACTGTCCAAATCAAGACTACCCATAAAAAACGACTTTGCATGAAATGAAGTCGTCAGCCCCCTATCTGATGAATGAAATATAAATAAGGCATTTACGAAAATAAGTTATTTACAGCACTTATTGCACACATATGGCAGCCATTTACAAGTCAAACAACCAATCAATCAAATAAATTGGTTAAACAAATCAATCAAACAGGTTATGAGAACAAATGAAATAAGAAAAACAAACGGTAATCTGTCAATTAAGAATTGAGTATACAAGACGTCAGTCAAATAGATATATGTTGAACATAATGTCAATAAAATGCCTATTAGATTGTAAAAGAAAGCCATAAAAGCAAACAAGGATGCCTGCCAGGCAGCAGTGCCAGCCCATAAAACAGTCAAGTACACCAAGAGATCATTTTGTGAAGCTACGGGCAGTGTCTGTCTGCAAGCTAATGCGCACAGAAGACTACAGGAGACACTATTGACTTTCATAACAGATAAATTTGACATCTGTCCTCAGTTTTTATTGACAGTCCAAGACATCAAAAGCAAAAATCATTACGTCTATTTTTTGTTATCTGGTTCTCTATATACAGAATGTTTATTGGTGGCAGTGACCTAAGTTTCAGTGCTATAATATTGATGTCGATTGATGACAAGGGATGGTAGCAAGCCGACACAAATGGGTCGATGCAACGTGACATCTCTTGGCACTAGTACCGGTGCTGTGTAATAGAGTGCAGTCTTTGACCATATATATATATATGTCCAAGCTGGTGTTATATATATATATACTGCGAACTAATATTTCAAATTTTATGTGTCTTGACCAGCTGAAGGCAAATTTGTGACCTGCTCTTCTGAAGGTCGCGGATTCGATTGCCGGTTTAATGTGCCCCTATACATGTATTAGGCCTGTGCCCCCCAAATAAACTATTTGATTTTGGTTAAAATATACAATTGGTACAGTGGGTGCCCCTCCAGAGAATCAAATGCCCCTCGGGTGCCCCCTTTCCCCGCTTGAGACCCCCTGGCCATGCGTACGCCACTGCCTGAGCCAATAGTATTCACAAATAGTGTAGACTCTATAATAAACGGAAGTTGTTTTGCAAGTTCTGTTTTCATCTGTGTGTAATTTCCAGACCCAATGTTCTATGTAATTGAGAAAGGAAACAAAACAATTCCGCTGCCATCACGAAGGTGTGACCCATTGAATATGGAATAAATCCAATCAAAAATGTGGTCTGCTTAAAGGGGCTGAAAATGAATGTAAAAAGGCTTATTTTGATGTGAAATTGTATCCACAGTGTACTTGTCAATGTAATATCTGTCACTCATAAAATGTACTATCACACAGAAGGTAGAATACACTGCCTTCACAAATACATATATAAATATAGTATTACTGCTATAGTAGGTTTTTGGTCAATAGACAGACAACTACACTCTATAAGTAGAAACAGATAGAAGAAAGAATGATAATGAGAAGGTCGGTCAAAAGATAAATTATGGTCGAAATTAGAGATTGAAATAGCCATATCCAATAGATTAATTTTATAATTTCCTTATAATCTTAAAAATAAACAAGTGTATATAGAGCCTTAAAGGAGTGGAAAAAATCACTGGAAAAATTTACATTGATTTATGGATATATGCAGGAAAAATGACACAGAAAATTTAGTAGCAAATGAGTGCAAATCAATCTGCTTGCCTTGTTTCCGACCCATCAACACAATAGCTGGCACACATCTTTGTTTTAATGGCTAACCATAGCTATTCAAGTGCAAAATTGCCTATACCATTTTATCGATCCTTCCAATAATGTGACAAAGAATTGATAGGATTTTGGCATAGACAAGTTAATTAACAATAGGAATAGCCAAAATGTCAAAAAAGGGAAAAAGAGTATGTCATTGTTAATAAAACAAATTAGTCAACGAATGACGACTGCTGACATTCAGCTGCTACATTGGACCTCAATGACCTGACAACAGGCCATATTCATTGCATTGGAATGAACTGTCAATTCTACATTGTGTAACTAGCGACCCCATTTATACTCGCTTAATGTTTTGTTTTGATAGCATTGAAAACATAGGATATGACCTCTCAAATTGCGCTTATGAATCATGGCATGGATAGGGATGTGACCTCACAAGGAATATGGCAGTCCAATTCTGTAAGAACGTGACATCCAGTGACAGAACTGTTGTATTTTTTCCTTGGCAAAGTCTACAGCATGCATACCACTGCTCAGTATTCATGATATTGACATTGTAATAAATGTTTATACATATATATACTTTGGCCAAAATTATTTGTGTGATCTGGTTTCAAATCCCAGCCTCTTGTGAGTGGCTTGTACAAAAATAATATCATTATATATTAAGTGAAAATGCAGACACTTCCACATGCCTGACCTTTTGAGAGATCTCGCAACATAACCCATAAATCAACACCACACCTGAAATACCTTTAGATAATCAGAAGCTCAAACAGCCATAAATTGTGTGTGTATTACGTGTGCCAACTACACGTACAGTCAATGACTCTTAGTCCTCACTAACCTCTAATTGATTTATCTTTTGACCACTGTCCAAGTCCAGCCCATTTCCACTGTATTATCAGCACATCAGACCATCCAAAGATAATCAATGCCATTATCTAATTACATGTATTGCGTAAGAATCTTGTCATCTCTGATCTTGGTGCTCTTGTGGTGCATTATACAACCAGTAGGAAGCAGTGACCAAAGCCTGAATAGATTAGTCTAATCTTCATTAGTCATATACCAGTGACAAGTAACCCTCATTAGTTGCAAAATTATTACGATAATCATTGTACACGCTCTAAAAGAAAATGGGCAAAATAGCTTTTTTTTTAAAATACCAAATGATTTTTTTCATAGCAACTTGGTTCCTAATAATCAGCATGCATCAGGCCTATTTTACTTACAAACCAATTTTCCCCTCATTAACAGCTGATAAGACATGTGATAATGAACAGGCAAATGCTAATAGGAAATTAATCAACGCAAATGCAAAGTGATGAGCAATATTCAAATACTTCTGTCTTTTTCCCTAATGACAAAATAATCACTTCTTCTGAGGTAAATAAGTTACTCCCTCTATCTCTCGCTCATGTCATCACTCACTACAACCCTTGTGAGTGCCCAGACCTGGGTTTAGAGGGGAGCATTTACCATATCTATCCATCTATCTACATGATAATATGGAGAACAAGTTGTTCTTGGTCCCAGGTATATCGATGATTTGTCGAATTATTGTTCACTGAGACTTACTTTTTGTTGACATAACATTTCAACCTCTCTGCTAGAGGTCTTGTACACATGTGAGTGACACAGGATGGCTGCTGTCGTTTGTTTCAGTTCACACTCAGGAGTTGGTTGTACAGTATCAGACGAAAGTTTAGACCGCGTCAATCTTTTGTCAATATAAGGGAAAATAGGTGCTCAGCGAAAGAACTTCTGCATGGATTCTCTTGCCTATGTATCAGGGAAGTTCTACAATAGGGAAAACGTCAACTATTTTTATCACTTACTTGAATATGTGTGATAAACAAAAATTTCAGGTGGTCTAAACTTACGTCTGATGCTACTTACATCCAAAAAGGCCTTTAATGGCATTGTACATTAGAGGAAAGGTGGGTAAATTATCCAATGTTATTTTAGACAAGATATTCAATCACGTTTCATGTGATTTAAAGGCAATGAGTCATGACACAGGAAAAACATATTTTTAATTTTTTTGTTTTAATTTCAACATATGGGGTAATAATGGAGATTCAATGAGCCAAAATTGTTAATAAATGAAAGGTCAACTAAAATGCACATAGAAAATATATGTTTGCCACAATTTAATCCTTCTAATGGAGTATGACTACACTTGACACCAAGCCATAGTGCAAAAATGGTGTTTTTCACTAGGTTTTGTCTGACAGCCACTCATTTGAAGTATCATAAAACAATGACCGAGGTGTTTACATTGACCTGAGCATGTGTCCTGATAAAATCAAACAACTCTTGTTTGTTCGCTTTACTTACAATGAAACTACATCCACTTTTATGGAAGGCATAAATCTGGCCCATTCGTTAACATTACGTTTCAATACACCATCCCGAGTAGCGTCTGTAATTTTGTCTGTACTGTGGAAAAAGAACAAAAGTTCTTTGATTTTATCAGGACAAATGCTCATATCAATGTAAACACCTCGGTCATTGTTTTATGATACTTCAAATGGGTGGCTGTCAGACAAAACCTAGGGAAAAACACCATTTTTGCACTATGGCTGGGTGTCAAGTGTAGTCATACTCCATCAGAAGGATAAAAATGTGTCAGACATATATTTTCTATGTGCGTTTTAGTTGACCTTTCATTTATTAACAACTTTGGCTCATTGAATCACCATTATTACCCCTTCAGTTCAAATTTAATAAAAATATTTAAAAATATGTTTTTTCCTGTGTCATGACTCATTGCCTTTAAATCACATGAAACATGATTGAATATCTTGTCTAAAATAACATTGGATAATTTACCCACCTTTCCTCTTATGTACAATGCCATTAAAGGCCTTTTTGGATGTAAGTAGCATCAGACGTAAGTTTAGACCACCTGAAATTTTTGTTTATCACACATATTCAAGTAAGTGATAAAAATAGTTGAAGTTTTCTCTATTGTAGAACTTCCCTGATACATAGGCAAGAGAATCCATGCAGAAGTTCTTTCGCTGAGCACCTATTTTCCCTTATATTGACAAAAGATTGACGTGGTCTAAACTTTCGCCTGATACTGTACACAGGGGGGAGGAGTTGGTAGCCATACGACAGTAACACCCAGATATGAACCAAGACCAAGGCTACCAACTCCCCCCCGTGTACAACCAACTCCTGAGTGTGAGCTGCAACAAACAGCAGCAGCCATCCTGCATCACTCAAAAGTGAACCAGACCTCTAGCAGACAGGTTGAAACAGTATGAAACAGTATGTCAAGAAAAAGTAAGTCTTTGTGAACAATAATTCAACATATCATACATGATGATACTTGTCTATCTCTATCTGTGTGTCTGCGCATGTGTGCGTTATTCTTAAATAATAATGTTCTACATAAGTATTTGTTGCACATTATACAAAATAACATATTACGTATACAATACATCATTTGAATGTATATCATAATTCAATGCCTTAAGAACAAGATTAACTAAAGTATCTTTTTGAAATGACCATATTTTTTAATGCCGGTTCATTTGTAACGGGCCATCCCAACAAAGGTCCCTGAAGACAATTTTGAAAACATCAAATTTTATCACAAAACTGCAAGACTTTATTTCTGGAATTGCAGTTAACATCATTTTTTATTGGAAATACTCGGCGCAGAATAGATCGGCCTGTATGTTCTTTCAAATCTGTTAGAATGCTCTAGACACTAATTTAAAAGTAATCCGAGTTAAATTTCCAGGCATATTCAACATTTTAACAGAATTATCAGATTAGCTTACTGCATCCACCTGTAAATATTATTCATATGATATGAAATATGAATAGAGTTCAAAAACGTTTCATTGTTGTCTGCATTTTGTACAGATCTGGATATAGGCCCATCTAGGCCTATGAATTACAGCATGTTGCTGACTGAGTAATGCCCAGTTCTCACGGCACGTTACGGAGAACTTTTTTACCACTGAGGGGTAGCTTGAGTAGAATTCTAGGAAAAAAATGACCATCTGGGCGACATACAATGTTTATAAAACCATTATATAATTAATTAAAAGCAGATCACGGCGGGATAAGATAGTAAATCGGCGGGATAACATCATATCCCTGTGGGAAAGATCTAAATGCCTGGGGGGCAAGATCTAAATGCCTGTGGCATGTCAAAGATCGTCGTCGGGATGTCAAAAGATCGTCGGCGGGATGTCAAAAGACCGTCGCCGAGATGTCAAAAACTGCCGGCGAGGCTGCAAAAGTCCCCCCAGGGGCAGGGGAGGTCCCCGCAGGGGCAGGAGAGGTCCCCTCAGGGGCAGGGGATGTCCTAATATCCCGCAGGAGATGTTTTTGAGACGTTCTCACTGAAAATGACTAGGTGGCGCTTCTGGCTGTGAGCACAGTGAAAAATCAGCAGTGGATATTTTCATCTTTTTAACAAGCTCTGGGTTTATTTATCTGCTGTTCTTGTGTGTGATTGTCGGTAAAGTGTTTCTTACCTATTATTTAACATTCTTGTGCTATTTCCAAGTGATTTTAGTGCAAAATTTCGTAATTTCATTACCTGCTATCTTCAACATCGTTTTTGCCTCCAATACACATTGTTTTGACCCCGATTTTCGCTCATTTTGCCTTCGTTTTTGCACCTGAAAAGTTATCTAATTATCTTATTTTCTATCTTCAGCACTCTTTTATTATTCCAGACACTTACCACAGCACCAGACAGCATTAGTTTTCGGGAATTTTGAATTTTGAAGAGCTCAATACACTGCCAATACACAACTCAACTCAGACCTTCACTGACCAGCTGACCCAATAATTATCAAAAACTTACCTGTTTTCTCAGCACAACTGGACAATTTCTACATTGGAACTTTATCATCACTACACAAATTGTTTACCTTTCACATAATTCTACTTCATTGTTTCAATTTAAACAGGAACATAGGTTGCGCGGCAGCAAACCCTCAGCATCTGACACACTTCAAAATTCACATTGACCTGTGAAAGCTTTCAGTTTTATAGACTCGATCTTTGCCTCTGACCTTTTTTTGCTTCTAGACTCTGACAGACCTCAGAGCCTCACTCTTCTCACCTCTTGCCTCTCATAGACCTGAGAGACTTGCTACTTTTGCCTCTAAACTCTGACAGACCTCAGAGCCTCATTCTTCTCACCTCTTGCCTCTCACAGACCTGAGAGACTTGCTACTTTTGCCTCTAAACTCTGACAGACCTCAGAGCCTCACTCTTCTCACCTCTTGCCTCTCACAGACCTGAGAGACTTGCTACTTTTGCCTCTAAACTCTGACAGACCTCAGAGCCTCACTCTTCTCACCTCTTGCCTCTCACAGACCTGAGAGACTTGCTACTTTTGCCTCTAAACTCTGACAGACCTCAGAGCCTCACTCTTCTCACCTCTTGCCTCTCACAGACCTGAGAGACTTGCTACTTTTGCCTCTAAACTCTGACAGACCTCAGAGCCTCACTCTTCGCACCTCTTGCCTCTCACAGACCTGAGAGACTTGCTACTTTTGCCTCTAAACTCTGACAGACCTCAGAGCCTCACTCTTCTCACCTCTTGCCTCTCACAGACCTGAGAGACTTGCTACTTTTGCCTCTAAACTCTGACAGACCTCAGAGCCTCATTCTTCTCATCTCTTGCCTCTCACAGACCTGAGAGACTCGCTACTTTTGCCTCTAAACTCTGACAGACCTCAGAGCCTAACTCTTCTCACCTCTTGCCTCTCACAGACCTGAGAGACTCGCTACTTTTGCCTCTACTCTCTGACAGACCTCAGGTCCTCCCTTCTTGCGTCTCACAGACCTGAGAGACTTGCTACTTTTGCCCCTAAACCCTGACAGACCTCAGAACCTCACTCTCTTCATCGCTTGCCTCTCACAGACCTGAGAGACTCACAACTACTGCAAGTGTTTCAGAAAGACCTGTGAAACATAATAGCAACCAGTGTTTCACTAAGACCTCTGTTGCATCGTAGTCTCATCATAATGTCAAATAAAGCAAGGCTATACTCTGATGTCCTGCGTATTGGGTTAAAAGAATCATGTAAGGCACTTCCACTGGCAAGGTTTCAGAACCGAAATAGCTCTAGTTGCAATAACTCAATCAAACTTGCAAACCGATTTGACATCCTTTCAGAATCTATTGAACTTACCAATTCGTCAAACAACCATCCATCAAACAATATTTTAAGAGCCTGCGTGTGGAATGCCCAAAGTCTTAGACAAAAAACCCAGTTGGTAAATGATTTCAGAAATGAATTTAACTTGGATATTTCCCTCTTCACTGAAACATGGCTGAAAGCTGATGATAAAGTTGAAATTGGTGAACTAGAAAGAAACGGTCAATGCTACTTTCTAAGCTCACCCCGAGAAAGCAGACAAGGTGGTGGAGTTGGCTGCATTGTCAAATCTGGTCTGCACGCAATTAAAATGGAAAGTGTGAAGACAAGGACTTTTGAACATATGGAAGTCCAAGTAAAATTGAGTGGAAAAATTCTGACAATTCTTCTTGTGTATCGCCCCGAACCCTCTAACCATAATAAGTACAGCTTGACCGAATTCTACAAAGAATTCACAAATTTTATCGCAAGTTATCAGACATGTCACAATGAACTCATCATAACAGGTGACTTCAACTTTCACATGAATAAACAAGACGATAGCAGAGCAACTCAATTTGCGAATATCTTAGAAATGTTCAACTTTGAACAACATGTTACATCTCCGACTCACAAAAGTGGAAATACACTGGACTTAGTTATAACCCGAAAAAATTCCAGTCTCAAAGATTGTGTTGTAGGCGACCTGCTTTCAGATCACCATTGCATCCTTTTCAACATAGAATTGGCCAAAGACAAGAATCCAAAAAAGAAAATAGCATTTCGAAAAACGAATGACATCAATTTATCTCAATTTAAGAATGATATCCGTCTGCATCTTGCTCAGAATGGTCCACAACAACAAATGACTGATGATCTGAGCAGTCTTGTATCCATGTATAACTCAACCAAAAAGGTCCTGGACAAACATGCACCAATGAAGATCAAACAAGTAACACTTCGGAAACCAACACCTTTCACAAATGCTGATATCAAGAATCTCAAGACCAGCAAAAGAAAGGCAGAAAGAAAATGGAGACATACTCGACTTGAGGCACACTGGGATATGTTCAAGGAAAAAAGAAATGAGCTAAATGAGAGACTCAGTCAACTGAAAATAGATGAGCTAAAGACAAAGATTGAGAAAACAAAGGGCAACTCAAAGGCTATGTTTAAGATCCTCAATTCTAGTCTTAACAGAAAACAAGATTTACCCCTGCCACATCATGAAGCAGATCTGGCAGACGATTTCAACAAATTCTTTGATGAAAAAATCAAGAAAATAAGGTCAAAATTGGACACAAACAACAACACCACTCGAGATGATGTTGAGACTTATTCCGGTCACAAACTAAGTCAATTCAAAACACTCTCAGAGACTGAGATTAAAAAGATCATCACTGATATGCCTGTGAAGCACTGTAACCTAGACCCGAAACCAACATGGCTACTGCTGGAATGCATCGATGAGTTTCTCCCTATCATGACTAAAATAGTCAATATATCACTCAGACAAGGGGAAATGCCTAGTGAACTGAAACATGCTCTTGTAAAACCGCTCCTGAAGGAAAATGGCCTTGATCTTATTAAGAAAAATTACAGACCAGTTTCAAACCTATCCTATCTGAGTAAAGTCATTGAGGGTGCTGTCATCAAACAATTCACCCATCACCTCACACCAAACAACCTAGATGATGAAAAACAGTCTGCATACAAGCAAAACTTCAGTACTGAAACTCTATTGACAAAGATTCACAATGATGTCATCTTGAATATGAGCCGCAGTGAAGTTACAATGCTGGTACTATTAGACTTATCCGCAGCATTTGATACAATTGATCATGAAATCCTTCTGAAAAGGTTGAGAAACAAATATGGCATTGACGGCTTTGCTTTAAATTGGTTCAAATCATACATCGCTAATAGATCTCAGTCTGTACAAATAAATGACACAGAATCAAACAAACTGCCTTTAAAATATGGTGTCCCTCAAGGATCAAAACTTGGCCCGATCTTATTCAATTCCTACATTGCTCCAATAAGCAAAGTAGCTGAACGAAATGAAGTTGATGATCAAAAGTATGCTGACGATGAACAACTTTTCCTCTCCTTCAAGCCGAATTTTCTTGATGAGGAAAATGCAACAAAGAAAATGGAAAAGTGCATCACAGAAATACGCAATTTTCGGCATGAAAACAAACTATGCAACAATGGCGACAAAACGGAGTTACTTCTGATTGGCTCACCATTTCAACTCAAGAAACTTAACGTGCCGTCAATCAGTGTGGACAATGTTGAAATCAAGGCGACAGACTATGCCAGAAATTTAGGTGTATTCTTTGATAAACACATGTCAATGCATAAGCAAGTAAACAAAATGTGTCAGAATGCTTATTATAACCTTCGAAACATCTCAAAACTCCGTAAGTCACTTAGCAAAGAGTCAATCAAAACAGCTGTCAATGCATTAGTCACGCCTCATTTAGACTATGGCAAAGGGTTGCTCTATGGTTCATCCAAACAAGTGATAAATAAACTCCAGGTGGCTCAAAACTCTGCTGTACGTCTAATTGAGGGACTGAAAAGACAAGACAAAGTTAGTCATTCTAGGAAAGAGTTACATTGGCTTCCAATCCCTGCAAGGATCCAATTCAAACTTATGACATCCACATGGAAAGTTGTGAATAATCAAGCACCTCAATATCTCAAAAGTCTTATTCGACTCAAACCTGAAAATAATGTGAACCTCCGCAGCAATGGCAAATTGCTCTTAGAGGTACCTGCCATACAAAATCAAAACAAGTTTGAAGATAGAGCCTTCTCCTATTCAGCGCCAACACTTTGGAATGGCCTGCCAGAAAATGTACGCAAATCAAAAACACTGGATAACTTCAAGAAGCGATTGAAAACATATCTTTTTGAAAAATACTACAGACATATTGGCTAATCTGACCAAGCGCTAATGAGCAGTTTACTGGAATTGGCGCTATATAAGTTCTTAATATTATTATTATTATTAAAAAATCCCCGCCTGACATAAAAAAATCAATAAAATTTTGGGCTCTGCTCCGCTGTCATGAAAAAAAAGTTTGAACCTGTTGAATCTTTTTTGACATCCACGGCGCAGTTTTTCCATTTCTAGGAACCCCTGAGGGGAACAAAAACTACCCCTGGGGGGACGGCGGATCACCCAAATTCATCCAAATTACCTGGAAATACCATCACGTCAACGCCTAAAGTGCTCCGTAACGTGCCATGAGACTGGGGCATAAGAATACTGATTATTTCTTATGCCAATTATTATGTGTTTTCGCTGGCAGAATATCCCTGACTATCTAAAAGTAGCCCTAAGCATAAACGATAAAATAGAAATTACATAATAACATGGATTATTACTTGTAACATTGATGTATTAGTATGAATATAATATTATGATGAATCCAATGAAAATGAAAAACTTTGGCCCCATGGGAAATGTATGAGTTAATTGTTGGTTTTAATTTACTTCATATAAAATGTATTAGCAAAGTCTCCTTCATAGTGTATGTGCTATTAAGTGTAATTTATATCCATTTTAATATGTCTATGTCTGAATATATAAAAATTATATAAATGTGTGTGTGCAAATTATACAAATTATCTTCTTCTCTTTTCAACAGTAACCGCAGTATTCGTGAGTGAAGAATAATGGCATGCCTAATTGAGATGTTTTTCTAATATTTCATTGAAGACACAATTCTTAATATTACAGATAATTCAATCACTTTTACAAAACAACAAACATTTACTTGGCTTGCAATTAATGCCTTAAAGTGTTTGTCCTTAAAAAGGCGAATTGGTTAAAGTTATTTTTAGACAATATATTAAGTCAGTGATTCTATCTATCATTACAACTGCTTTAGGTAGTATTCAGAATTTTTCTGTATGACTGGACTGGAATTATGCATCGCATTATTATTTCTGAAATGAAAGAAAATCATTCATTGCTCCAACTGCAACTGGAGTGCACTTCATTGTACCAGTCAAATTGCCACAATTGCAGATAGCGAGGTCATACACGGCTCATATTTCACTTTCATCCCACATTCCCATTATCTGTTTTTTTATGGTGTGTAAATGTTTACTCAATATCTGTCACTGATCAATAAACAGATTATTAATGGCAACTCGAACCATTTAAGGCAAATTTAAGGCAAAATTAGTCTGCCAACTGTCCAAATCAAGACTACCCATAAAAAACGACTTTGCATGAAATGAAGTCGTCAGCCCCCTATCTGATGAATGAAATGTAAATAAGGCATTTACGACAATCAGTTATTCACAGCACTTATGGCACACATATGGCAGCCATTTACAAGTCAACAACCAATCAATCAAATAAATTAAAGAAGTCAAGTTAACAAAATATTGAAACTAATGAATGAAGAATACATAAATTAGGCACAGTAATAATAAATAAGTTCATTTAAAGAAACAACCATTTCAAACCAGATCTTTTAATGTTTCCGGATATTGTGTTTAGTTTTTGTTATGTTGCATGATTTTCAACTTCTATGGACTGAATATTTCTGGCAAAATAATGCACTTGACGTATCAAGTAACATGACATCAACTTCACTTATTGGCCAAATTAAAATTGATGAACTATATATTCACAATGTTGGTTTCGATCAGGCTTGGGGTCAAGTACTGTACTTGGACTCAGTACTTGGACTCCAGTCCAAGTACTCTGTACTTGGACTTGTACTTGGACTCGTAACTTCTAAAAATGAAGTACTTGTACTTGGACTTGTACTTGAATCCAAAGTACTTGAAGTACTTTGTAAGTACATCATGCAAGTACTTTAAAAAAAATTCAGGCCAAATTGCAAAGTCAATCAAAATTTTCATAGATCTGGAAGTTTGACAAAAGATATATGTACAAATTATTGTGATTTCCTATATATCTGTATTTCAAATCTGAAATGAAGATTAATTATCTTCATAACTTCATGTTGACACAGACAAATGTTTAAAATGCAAATGTTAATGCATGTGAATTAAGAGCTGAATTAGGCAGTTAATTGCAATTGAAAAATGATATGCATGAACATATCTAAATTGCAATTAATAGAAATGCAGCTTGGAGCAGGTGTGATACCTTGGATTAAAGTATTTAAACCTCTGTGTAAATATGTTTTAATATGTACATCTTTTCAAGTGGAAACGAAGTGCATATAATCGAAATCATTCAATGCTGAATATATTACATAAAATACAGCAATGAAAAAAAAAAAACTTCTAACTTTGTATTTCTATCAATGGAAGTTCCATGTGCATGGAATAACTTAAAAATTTGTATTTCTGAGTTATTGTTTTATCTATATTCCATATGTTGTTAATCAGCAGATTTGAAATTCCATAACCTTAAATTATTCTACTAAGTTAGGTAGACATAATTGTTATTTGGACATTATTAGTTCATTTCTGATTTTATATAAATTCAAAAAGAGCAGAAACAGGTCTTTTGTCTATTATTATGCTTTTGTTGTACTCCTATTGTTTCAACGCCCCTATTGTTTCATGCCCCTATTGTTTTTCACCTTGTTTGTATAACAGTGTACCTGTATTATTTTGGCTCTAGTTTGCTAACATGCTAATTATATACATCACACCTCCAATACTCTGTATTATTTCAAAAGTATGGTTTGACATTTTTCATATTTCTTTTAGCTGTTCTTAAAGAAAAAATATGCAAATTGGATATATTGATTTATTTATATTTTTATTGTTATTAAAGAAAGGTAGACAGGCATATGAATATATTGATATAACATTATCGAGGGACAGATATAATATTATAGATGGTTAGATATAATATTATTGATGGATAGATAGATAGATAGATAGATAGATAGATAGATAGATAGATAGATAGATAGATAGATAGATAGATAGATAGATAGATAGATAGATAGATAGATAGATAGATAGATAGATAGAATTATCAGATTAGCTTACTGCATATGTGAATGATACCACCTGTAAATATTATCCATATGATATGAAATATGAATAGAGTTTGAACGTTTCATTGTTGTCTGCATTTTGTACAGATCTGGATATAGGCCCATGTAGGCCTATGAATTACAGCATGTTGCTGACTGAACAAAAATACTGATAATTTGTTCTACCAATTGTAATGTATTTTCACTGGAAGAATATTCCTTACTTTCTAGAAGTAGCCTGAGGCATAAACAATTAAATAGAAATTACATAATAACATGGATATTACTCTCAGTCACACACTGCAAGGTAGGCACGAAATTTGTGGTGATAAATGATAATCAGGGGGCCCAGGAACATTGCCCAAGGTTCCAGTGCCATAATATTGTCCAGTGTTGTTGACTTAGGTGTGATTATGAGTGAAGAGAAGACTGGGAGTCTGACATTACTATACCCTATTCATTCAGGTTCTTACAGTTGTTCCATCACAGAATACTGAATACAACCAGCCTCCATTTAATGTCCCATGGGCACGGACCAAATTGAGTTCCAGGAGTAGGAGTCGAACCCACGGCCTCACAACCAATGGTAGCAAAAACAAAAGCTCTTAACTATTGGGCCACTAAAAACTATAGATGTTAGATAATATCAACATGCATTGCTTGGTGTCACAAATGCACTTGCATATATATATGACTTGCACCTACACAAATAATGCTATACTCATAACATAAATTTGAAGTGTATGGTCACAAAAAAAAAATGAATTGCTTGTGTGCGCTATTTTATTGAAGAATTTTAAATGTTTTGATATCTGAAAATAAGCAATTAAAGCTTTGGTAAAGATTCCTCAATCGATATAACCATCACTATTTTCATCTTGAGTGTTTAACAGGAGGAGAATCTTGAAGAAAATTTGATATTAGAATACCACGCAACAATACCAGACTTCAAAGTCTAGCCCATGTGTCTCTTTTGGGTGTATACTAAATGAAAGGTATTCTTTTAAATTTCATTAAAATTATTTTACATCATCTGCCACAATACATGTAGTGTGTTCCCTTTTGATATTGTTTGAGAATGTATTTGAAAAATCTTCTCTAGATATCTAGATTCTTTGACCAGCAATATATTAAAAAGTATGCATATAAAACAATTCGTAAGTTTTCCAAAAGGGGCTTCCCGCCATGACGTTTTAAAACTATTAAAGGAGTAAAACGTGGAAAATTGCTACACTAGATCTAATAAGTTGGTGCGAGTAGGTTAGTGGATGTTATAAGGAGAATAGTAAATGGGCATTGAGGTTTCTGGGAGACAAGATCTTGGAGTAATAAAGGGAAATTTTGATGAGAGGAAGGTGGCCTTTATGAGCTGGTCAGTGTCCTTAGGGCTTTATAGATGACCAGATAAAAGGGCTAATTAGATAGATTATAAGGAAAAAGGCTCATTGCTGTAATGCGATAAGGTAAAAGGCCAGATGGGTGAGGCAGAGGGCTTGCTGGGTGGCCTAACTGGGGGTGAGGTGGAGGGTGGTTGGCACAATTGGCAGCACTCTAATCATGCAGTTTCTAATCGCTTGGTTCTGGGTCCGAATCCAGCTCCATCTGAGTCACCTGGAAAGGTGTCGTATAGCAGTTCCAATCATCCTTTGCCTCACCTGATCCTGATCCTGAGCATTTCCTTATTAGCCTTGTGCACTGCATAAATACAGGATGTAAAGCAACAATCACCCAATATGGCTAATAAATAAATAAATAAAAATAAATAATAGACATTTATAAAGCGCTAATTCCTAAATTAGCAGGTAGCATGTCTGCCCTGTGTGGATGTGGGTTCAAACATGTTTTGGCAATGTCGAGAGGTGATAATGTTATAAAATCTGCTAAATCACATCACTAGGAAGAGGTAGGAGTTGTATAAACCTTCTTGATTAATCCTGAAAATGGTTTGCTGAACATTTAAAAAAAATCCTTTCCTGCCTAGGATTTCAAGTGCACGCATTATGCATATATGCCTAATGTATACTCCCGAAAAGCGAGCTGCTCTGCATGCAGAGAGAAAGTACATGTACTGCAGATGGATGTAGCATACAATACTGAATAGTCTATCATTTAATGTGGATGAGCCATTTTCAATGGACGTTCCTGTATCCACAAAGATCAGTTGTGATGACCAAGAGCTTGGTGTTTAGCCATGTTTAGCGGTTTTTAAGCTCCTTAACCAGAGAATTGGTCATTTTTAGGTCCTCAGGGGGTCCTGGGAGCCAGTGAGAGGGCCCTGACCTTGCCACTGCACAGGCCAGCCTTTGGGGACGGGTCAGCTGGCCCTGTGATAAACTCAACACGCTGGCAGGTTTATAGGGGACACTGACAGATAGGTGCAGTAATGCTACAGCAATGTGCTATATGCATGCTACTGCATGCTCTGGTACTCATTATTGTTGTTGGCTTGTTAATGCTAAACATTCAAGGAAATAGACTTATACAAAGAAGCAACTCAGACAAAAAGTAAAGACTTGTATTGGCGAATAATTTAAAAGTAATAGGCCAATAAAGTGTACAGTGTGCATGACATCATCTGTTTGAAAATTGCCATGATTTGGTCAATTCACAAATAATTAAGTAACAGGGGGCTGCATGATAACTCTGAACTCCCAAGTCTCAACCATATTATATTGACTCTATCAACTAAATTGATCGATAATCTAAACTGTACCACCGCCACCCTACTACCCGTTTTCAATTTCAGTGCTTGCCAAACATATGTAGTATTGGACTATAAGCCCCGGATATTACACTTCTATTCTGAAGAAAAATTCTCCTGATTTAGTCCTGGGAAAACAAAATTTACTCAGCCTAGTTGGGTCACAGAATTGGAGATTCGCAGCACAACAAGATGAACGCAATCTCATTTGTCTATCTGGGCTGAAAGGCCAAACCTTCTGGGTGCAACATTTCAAATCTGTGGAGAGTTTCGCTACATCGCTACAGATGTTTGTCAGTATCATGAATGATTGTTTTCCGCAGGCTTATAAGATTGATGTATGACTATAAATATAATATTACGATGAATCCAATGAAAAACTTTGGGCCCATGGGAAATGTATGACTTAATTGTTGGTTTTAATTTACTTCATATAAAATGTATTAGCAAAGTCTCCTTCATGGTGTATGTGCCATTGAGTGTTATTTATTTCTATTTAAATATGTCTACACGTATGTCTGAATATATAAAAGAAAAAATATGAGGGAGTGCAAATTATACAAATTATCTTCTTCTCTTTTCAACAGTAACCGCGGGAGTCATGAGGGAAGAATAATGGCATGCCTAAATGAGATGTTTTTCTAATATTACATAAAAGACACAATTCTTAATATTACAGATAATTCAATCACTTTTACAAAACAAACATTTACTTGGCTTGTAATTAATGCCTTAAAGTATTTGTCCTTAAAAAGGTGAATTGGTTAAAGCTATTTTTAGACAATATATATTCCACCTACCATTACAACTGCTTTAGGTAGTGTTCAGAATTTTTGCTGAATAACATAACATAACATAACATAACAATTATTATGCATCGCATTATTATGTCTGAAATGAAAGAAAATCAGTCATTGCTCCAACTGCGACCGGAGTGAACTTCATTGTACTGTTGTCACAGTCAAATTGCCACGATTGCAGATAGCGAGGTCACACACAGCTCATATATCACTTTCATCCCACTTTCCCATTATCTGTTTTTTTTATGGTGTGTAAATGTTTACTCAATATCTGTCACTTGTCAATTAACATATTATTAATGGCAACTCGAACCATTTAAGGCAAATTTAAGGCAAATTAGTCAGCCAACTGTCCAAATCAAGACTACCCATAAAAAACGACTGTGCATGAAATGAAGTCGTCAGCCCCCTATCTGATGAATGAAATGTAAATAAGGCATTTACGACATATCAGTTATTCACAGCACTTGTGGCACACATATGGCAGCCATTTACAAGTCAAACAACCAATCAATCAGATAAATTGGTTAAGCAAATCAAACAGGTTTGGGAACAAACAAGAAAATCAAATGGTAATCTGTCATATAGAGAATTGAATGTATACAAGATGTCATTCGAATAGATATATATGTCGAATATAATGTCAATAAAATGCCTATTACATAATAAAAGAAAGGCATAAAAGCAAGAAATGAAGACCAACCTGTCCAATAAAGAAGTCCGGTTAACCAAGACAGTATTAAAACTAATAAAATGAAGAATACATGAATTAGGCATGTAATGATAAATAAATAACTTAATTCATTTAAAGATAAACAACTATTTCAAAACAGATATTTTAATGTTTCCAGATATTGTGTTTAGTTTTTGTTATGTTGCATGATTTTCAACTTCTATGAACTGAATATTTCTGGCAAAATAATGCACTTGACGTATCAAGTAACATGACATCAACTTCACTTATTGGTCAAATTAAAATTGATGAACTATATATTCACAAAACTGGTTTCCATATGTATAAATTTCACTGACTTCGGACATCAGGAGATTACTTTGTGAAGCTATTGGCAGTGTCTGTCTGCAAGCTAATTCCAAGAGAAGACTACAGGAGACACTATTGACTTTCATAACAGATAAATTTGACATCTGTCCTCAGTTTGTATTGACAGTCCAAGACATCAAAAGCAAAAATCATTACGTCTATTTTTTGTTCTCTGGTTCCCTATATACAGAATGTTTATTGGTGGCAGTGACCTAAGTTTTCAGTGCTATAATATTGATGTCGATTGATGACAAGGGATGGTAGCAAGCCGACACAAATCGGTCGATGCAACGTGACATCTCTTGGCACCAGTACTGGTGCCGTGTAATAGAGTGCAGTCTTTGACATCATATATTATATAGATAGTGGATGGTGAGGAGACCAATATTGAGTTTTATTGGCCGAAGCAGTAATATTGGTCAAGGCCGCAGGCCGAGACCAATATTATCTGCTGAGGCCAATAAAACTCAATATTGGTCGACTCAACATCCACTATTTGTTATATTCTACACCAAAATTTTCAGACTGATACAATGTCATGTTTGCCTGTTTTCAATTTGAAACTTTGAAAAAAAAATCAATCTATCCAAATCTATCCAGCTTTCTATTTAGCTTTTTATCTAGCTATCTATCTAGTTATCTACCTAGCTCTCTATCTAGCTATCTACCTACCTTTCTATCTATCTATCAAACTGTCTATCTATCTATTGATTTGTAACCTTTCAATTTTTAAATTCTATTTTATAAAAGCGCTTTTGGGTAATTCCTTATTGTAAAATCATTTTTATGATTTCTTTTTTAAAGTTTTAGTTTAGGACTTTAGGTTATCTTGCTTTAATTGCTCTTCTTCAAATGGATTGATTTTTTTATGAACTGGAAATAGTTTCACTTAGAGAGTCTGAGAGTGACACAAGTTTCAATTGGAATTTTGTGAATTATCCTTAATCGCAATTAGCATTTTGATAATAGAAAAGTTGCTGTGTTTCCTTCAATAGTAATTGAGAATTTGATTGGAAAGGAGTCAATACATGTACAATCAAAGACTACATTGATACAGGGCATAGTGCTGCATTAACTCTAGTGCACGTGCACTGAGGACGCCAATATAGACTTAAGGCGCCAATAACACTTTTCACACGCCAATATCGTTATTTATTGGCGTGGCACGTGATTGATATTACGTCACCTGATTGGCTCACAAATTTTGGTGCAGAATATATATATATATGTCCACACTAGCCTTATATATACATATTGCTGACTAATATTTTAAATTTGATGTGCCTTGACCAATAGGGTGCATCAGTTGCCCCCAACCTATTCTGATTTTGATGTCTATGTGATATGTGAGGAGGTTGGGTGTCCTGAGCATGCACACCGAATTTCAGGTTGAAATTCCAATGTGAACAACCACCTCCAGAGCATTACTTATTTCAATGATATTTCAATGAAGCGGAATTACAATATTTTGCAAAATTGTCATAACTCAAGAACCGTTGGTCTGAGAGACTTGATAATGGACTCAAAATGTGCGGAATAAATGAGTTTATATTCATTACAAATGTAACTTTGGTCCTGGGACCAATAGTTTCAGAGCAAGATCAGAAAAACTTCTTTTTTAATGAATAAGTCTATTTTCGGATTAATGCAGAGGTCAGACTGAACAAGATCAATCACCAGAAATGTACACTATGGATACATGAATCCTCTCTGAGTGATCTGAGGTAGAAATAATGCAGACAGGATCAATATACACTGGGTAGTGCCCAAATTTTAATAAATACCCATTTTTTACATACTTTCCGAGTATAATTGTGTTTTTGTCAAATATCGGAAAAACGGTTAGAGATAGAGGGATAGTTTCAATTGAAGTGAATATAAATATGGACATTCCGCACATTTTGCGCCAAATGCCAAGTTTCTAGGCCAAGTGGTTCCTGAGATATTCAGATTTTATGAGATAATCTTATTTTATAAAAACAAGAACCTGGAGGTGGCTGTTCCCACCAAAATTTTGAGCTGACATTTTTTTTTCATGTTTTTATTATCCAGCCTCCAAACATATCACATAGACATCAACATCTGAATAGGTTGGGGGCAAATGATGCACCCTATTGACCAACTGAAGGCAAATTTGTGACCTGCTCTGCTGAAGGTCACAGATTCAATTCCTGGTTTAATGTGCCCCCATATTGGACGTGTGCCCCCTCCCCCCATTTTGGACCAGTGCCCCCAATATTGGACTTTTGCCACCAATAAAACTTTTGGACTTTGGCTAAAATATACAATTAGTGTAGTAGGTTCCCATCCAGAGAATTGCTCTTCTGGGTACGCCACTGCCTCAGCCAAAAGTATTCACAAAATAGTGTAGACTCTATAATAAACGGAAGGTGTTTTGCAAGTTTTGTTTTCATCTGTGTGTAATTTCCAAACCCAATGTTCTATGTAATTGAGAAAGGAAACAAAACAATTCCGCTGCCATCACGAGGGTGTGACCCATTGAATATGGAATAAATCCAATCAAAAATGTGTTCTGCTTAGAGGGGCTGAAAATGAATGTAAAAAGGCTTATTTTGATGTGAAATTGTATCCACAGTGTACTTGTCAATGTAATATCTGTCACTCATAAAATGTACAATCACACAGAAGGTAGAATACACTGCCTTCACAAATACATATTCATGTATATAGGAAATCTCCTGAAGCTTCATATAGGTTTTTGATCAATAGACAGACAACTACATTCCATAAGTAGAAACAGATAGAAGAAAGAAGGCTAATGAGACAGTTGGGCAAAGATAATGATGCAGAAATTACAGATTAGAATAGCCATATCCAACAGATCTGAATAGCCACATCCAACAGATTTGAATAGCCACATCCAACAGATTTGAATAGCCACATCCAACAGATTTGAATAGCCACATCCAACAGACCTGAATAGCCACATCCAACAGATTTGAATAGCCACATCCAGCAGATTTGAATAGCCACATCCAACAGATTTGAATGGCCATATCCAACAGATTAAGATAATAATTTCCATATAATCTTAAAAATAAACAAGTGTATATACAGCCTTACTGGAGTGAAAAAAATCACTGGAAAAATGTACATTGATTTCTCGATATTTGCAGGAAAAATGACACGGAAAATTTAATAGCAAACGAGTGCAAATCAATGTGCTTGCCTTATTTCAGACTCATCAACACAATCGTTGGCACACATCTTTGTTTTAATGGCTTGAATGCTAACCATAGCCAATCAAGTGCAAAATTGCCTATACCATTTTATCGATCCTTCCAATAATGTGAGAAAGAATTGACAGAATTCTGGAATAGACAACTTAATTAACTATATACGTTTAGCCAAAATGTCAAAAAAGATTGGAAAAGAATGTGTCATTAATAAGAAAACAACTAGAAGTTGTTTATTTTCGTGATGTCAACATTATGGAATGCAAATATACTTATATTTTGTGTAAATCCAGGCCTGTTAAAATTAACTCCTTTCGTATTTGGCACTCCTTTATTGTTTAGGAAATAGGCTTACATCAAAATAAATAAAATGTTAAGAAAAGAGTTCAGAAGAACAAGAACCAAATTGGAGGTAACAAAAATATAAAAAGAAAAAAATGCTTTTAAATTTAAGAAATCCAGTCAGGGCCCCTTTGTCTAAGTGACACTAAGCTTCTGCGAAGAACTCAAAGTTTAATGAGTTTCTATGGAGTGCACTACCTTGCCTTTGCTAGCTGTTATATTGTAAACACAAGACTGACTTAGTAATGACTGAAAGGCTAGCACCTGTGATTAAATGACTTTGCATCAGTTTCAAAGAGATGTAGGCCTACATAACTTGTCTGACCTTTTGACAGATCTTGCAACATAACCCATAAATCAACACCACACTAGAAATACCTTTAGATAATCAAAAGCTCAAACAGCCATAAATTGTGTGTGTATTACGTGTGCCAACTACACGTACAGTCAATGACTCCTAGTCCTCAGTAACCTCTAATTGATTATCTTTTGACCACAGTCCAAGTCCAGCCCATTTCCGCTGTATTATCAGCACATCAGACCGTCCAAAGATAATCGATGCCATTATCTAATTACACGTATTGCATAAGAGCCTTCTCATCTCTGATCTGGGTGCTCTTGTGGTGCATTATACAAGCAGTGGGGAAAATTTCTTCCTCAGAGCACAGACCCCCAAGCCTACGTAGGAGACCATTTACAGCATTTATTACCCTTTTTTTAAATAAATAATTTCCTGCTCAGTGTTGCTTAAATAAATAAATTCTTTTTGGGTAGTCTTGAAATAAACAATTTCTGCCAGCGATGAAAATGCAGGGACTTCGTGCTGACGAAATAAATAAATACTGCAAAATAATTTCCCGCCGAAAACTCCAAGCCCCCCCCCCCCGGAAGTTACATGGTTGCCCCCTTGATAGATTAGTGTATTCACTTGTCATATACTAGTGACAAGTAACCCTCATCAATAGGTAAATGACTATGATAGTCATTGTACCTGTACAGTTGGTGGATTTTCTGGTTGTTAAAATGATTTTGTTCTCCATCATATTAAACAATAGCTTACGATTTTGTACCAATTTAGTGTTAGTGTATTGTTTCAGTGGGTGCATTAAAATTGGGCTTGACATCGATTTTTCTATTAAAAAAAACTGTTGAGATAAATCAATTGATGAGTTCAATGTACTGGAAAAGTTGTAGATGTGATATCCAGTTCATTTCAAAGCAAGTAAAAGATTCTTCACAAGGGTTAAATGTGTAACAAATACTGTAACATGCTGAGGACTCCTCCTCTCTCTCTCGATCTCCCATCTCATCAATTAACCCTTTTGAGTGTCCAGAACTTGCCTGAGAGGGCTGCACTTACCATATCTATCTATCTACAAAGGATATCCTAAAATGACTTTCGAAATACACACTACACAGCAGAATGTTGCTTTTAACAAGAAAGAAAAAGGACTTTGCAGTTAATGAACTGATTGAGCCTCTCCTCTCCTCTGCCTGCCTCTTCTTTTGCTAATGCTTCCTCCCACTTCTACTATACCTCCTCCTGCTTATATCCGATTCTCCTTTCCTACCCCTTCGACTCTTCTCATGCCTACACCCAAATAGGTATTTTATCTTCTCTACTATCTATTCCTTCTCCCTCTTATCTCCTTCCAAGGTTACACTGTATGGCTGATTCTACTTTGCCTCCTCCACCTTATTTTTACCTCCCCGTTCCATGGTTTTCCAACATATTTTAGGCTTTCTATCTATATATCTATCTATCTATCTATCTATCCATCTATCTATCTATTTATAGATAGGACTGCAAAGTGATACAAATGAAGGGAAGCCCACATGGCTGTGGGACCAGAAAAATGCATCTAAATCATCCAAAACTGAGGGCAAACTAGGGAAGAGTCAGAGCATTATGTCATGTGGCTGAATTTAAGATCATCCTTTTTAATGGAAAGATAGGTTGGTGTTTTGATTTTACTGCTGGTGTGTTGGATCAGTTTTTTTCTGATATATTAGTTACTTAGACGATCCTCGATTCAGAAAATAAAAGACAAATATTAGGCCAAGTACATTTATAATATGAATTCTGGAACAAACTGCCATGGCATTGTAATTGAGTAGAAATGCCATGAACTGACAATTAATGATCATTTTAAAACCAGAACGTAGTATCTATCTCGTCATAGCCATTTCTTTCATCTTTAATGTGAATGTTTTCATGGCTTGAAAAAGGCTAAAACGTTAGCCTCATATCATGCTATGTGACCATGGACCAAGGCTGTGTAATAAATAACCAGTTTTATCTCTCTGCACTAGCAATTTAACCAAAAACAGTTAATGAATGGTCCAAGAAACTACTTCTTGATTAATTTTGGCAAGATTAATTTATTTGTTTTGGCACAAACATCATGACCCATTGCCAGATTAATAATGCAGTAATTGTGATAATAGTATCATGGCATTGTGTTTCCGCGAAAGATGTGGATATTATAGTATCTCGTTCAAGGTTGGCAGTTACCCAGTTTGTAATCAGCACTCACAGTTCACAATAGTACAAAATTAAGTAAAACCAAATATCCTTTGTCTGCCCAGTTGGCCTACAAGTAGTACAACTGGTTTTTGTATGAACCTGAACCACTTTCACACTGCAAGTTCAGCCGTCACCAAAATCTATCACGGTCTGGAAAACAGTGTTCTTTCGGGATGTCCTGCAAGATTGTTTTATTCACATTTGGTCATAATTTTCCCTCGATGTCGGTTCAATTCAATTCCAAAGCTCTATTATTGAATATCAATGCATAATATATGTATTATAACATAGTGGAATACAAGACAAACGAGCAGTATTTCATGGATCAAACTAAATATTTTGTCATCTCAGGAACAAATATGCAGATTACACTGTACATATTTATTTATACGTATGCATCGAGGATCCGAGGGCTGAATACAATAATATTATGAAAATTTAAATACATACCATGCAATACAAATCATCGTTGGTATAAAAGTATAGAAGGTATGAGTTTTGTTATGCAGTGACAAGCACAGAATAAATTTTGTATAATTTGCAAATGTGAGAAAAGAAACATCATTGTTGAGTAAAGAGAGACAAAATGACATAAGCATTCAAAGAAGGAAAATACATTTATATATGTACATAGGCCTAATAAGTCTGAAAGTTTCCAAAGCCTGCAGACGAAAATGCGTGTTTGTCAAAAAGTAGAGAACAAATTGTCTTTTCCCCTTGCGGCTTACATGCCATCTCAGCTCTTTTTGCAAGCATGCAAAGAAACTCTGGATATATATTTCATATATAGAATCTAAAATATATATTGGTGTTATGGTGTATATATATTATATAATCTCTTTTTGAGATTTTAATAATATGCATCAAAATCTTCTGATGCACATAGCCAATTCACCTGGAAGATAAACATTATTGCCTGTCCAATGGTGAATAACCAGTATATACCTACCATGAGACAAATACTCAAACTTGTAAACGAGAAAGAATTGTATCAACGATAAATATGATATTTATTCCAGTGAAATATTTGCATCTCTTACGTCTTTGACTGACAGAGGTGTCAAATTGAAAAAAGTTCAGTTGGAAATTTCATACGGCTGGGATAACAATCTATCGTTGTACACAGTGTGACCAAAGTCATCACCACAACTATACCTAGAGGTGCTGTAAGACTCGGTCATCCAAATAATCAGCCCACAATTAATGTGTTATTACAGCAATTCCATCTGTTTTAGCATGCACCAGGCCTGTTTTACTTACAAACCAATTTTCCCCTCATTAACAGCTGATAAGACATGTGATAATGAACAGGCAAATGCTAATAGAAAATTAATCAACACAAATGCAAATCAAGTGATGAGCATTATTCAAATCCAACCGTCTTTTCCCCTAATGACAAAAATAATCACTTTATCCATGTTATTTCCATAATTAATTAGGGAGGTTGTACATGATTATTATTATCAGTTGGGTGGCTGAAAGAGTAAGATTCCTGCTTGCTTCACTGAAGGTCTTACCTGCAAGGGTTCAAAGCCCGGATGTAGAGCCCGAAATTTTCAGTGGACTTCCATTAACATAATAACAGCTGGATGTCGTTCGGATTGAACGTTAAATGGGCAGCCCCTTGTATCAGGCCTGTGCTGGGAAAGTAAAAGATCCCTCACATGGGGTAAATATGTTACTCCCTCTCTCTCCCATCTCATCACTCAATACAACCCTTGTAAGTCGCCAGAACTGGGCTTACAGGGGTGCATTTACCATATCTATCCATCTATCTACAAGATAATACTTGTCTATCTTTAGCTGTGTGTCATGTGTGCGTTATTCTTAAATAATATGATCTACAT
Source organism: Platynereis dumerilii (assembly GCA_026936325.1). Lineage (NCBI taxonomy): Eukaryota > Metazoa > Annelida > Polychaeta > Phyllodocida > Nereididae > Platynereis > Platynereis dumerilii. Next base: position 14,659,824 of record JAPTHN010000001.1, read on the forward strand.
TAGTATACCTATACATAGTATATAGCATCATTTGAATGTATATCATAAGTCAATGCACGAATAACAAGATTAACTAAAGTATTTTCTTGAAATTACCATATTTTTAAATGCTGGTTCATTTGTAACAAGCAATCCCAACAAAGGTCCCTGGAGACAATTTCGAAAACATCAAATTTGATCACACAACTGCAAGACTTTATTTCTGGAATTGCAGTTAACATCATTTTTATTGGAAATACTCTGCGCAGAATGGATCGGTCTGTACGTTCTTTCAAATCTGTTAGAATGCTGTAGACACTAATTCAAAAATAATCCGACTTAAATTTCCAGACATATTCAACATTTTAGCAGAATTATCAGATTAACTTACTGCATAGGTGAATGATACCACCTGTAAATATTATCCATTTGATATAAAATATGAATAGAGTTTGAATTCATCAACGTTTCATTGTTGTCTGAATTTTGTACAGATCGGGATATAGGCCAATGTAGGCCTATGAATTACAGCATGTTGCTGACTGAGTAAGAATACTGATTATTTGTTATGCAAAATGTTATGTGTTTTCACTGGCAGAATATTCCTTACTCTCTAAGAGTAGCCCTAAGCAGAAATATAAATTACATAATAACATGGATTATTAATCTCAGTCACATTTTATTGAAGAATTTTAAATGCTTTGATATCTGAAAATAAGCAATTAAAAGCTTTTGTAAAGATCCCTCAATCGATATAACCATCACTATTTTCATCTTGAGTGTTTAACAGGAGGAGAATCTTGAATAAATATTAGAGTACCACTCAACAATGTCCGTGCACGTGTTTCTTTTTGGAAATACAAAATGAAAGGTACCCAAAGGTATTCATTTTCTATGTTGTTTGGAATGTCTTTAAAAATCATCTCTTCATATCTCAATCCTTTGAAAAGCAACATAGTTAAATGTAGCCTATACTACAATTCGTAAGTAATCGAAAAAGGGCTTTTTGCCATGACGTTAAACTATTAAAGGAGTAAAACGTGGAAAATGGCTATATTTGATCTAATAAGTTGCAGCGAGTAGGTTAAAGGATGTTATAAGGAGAATAGTAAATGGGCATTGAGGTTTCTGGAGGACAAGATCTTAGAGTAATAAAGGGAAATTTTGATGAGAGGAAGGTGTGTTGCTTTTATGAGCTGGTCAGTGTCCTCAGGGCTTTATAGATGACCAGATAAAAGGGCTAATTAGATATATTATATGGAAAAAGGCTCATTGCTGTAATGCGATAAGGTAAAAGGCCAGATGGGTGAGGCAGAGGGCTTGCTGGGTGGCCGAACTGGGGGTGAGGTGGAGGGCACAGTTGGATTTGTTTGTTTGTTTGTTTGTGTTTTACGCCTCTGCAGCACCTTAGTGGGCTATATCGAGGCAGGTGATCGCCGTATGATGATGAGATGAGAAGACTGTGAGTCTGGTACATACCCTATTAATTCAGGGATGCCCAGGGTCTTTCAGTTGCCCCAGCATAGAACACTGGATACAACCCGCCTCCATTTAATGTCCCTTGGGCTCGGACTAAATTGAGTTCCGGGGTGGGATTCGAACCCACGCCCTCAGAGCCAGTGGTTGTGCAAACAAGCAATCTTAACCATTAGGCCACGGAGGAACTACAGGGGCACAGTTGGAAGCTCAGTTTCTAATCGCTTGGTCCCGGGTCCGATTCCAGCTCCATCTGAGTCACCTGGGTCGGTGTTGTTTTGCAGTTCCAATCATCCTTTGCCTCACCTGATCCTGATCCCGAGCATGACCTTATTAGCCTTGTAGAGTACATAAATACAGGATGTAAAGCCCCAATCACCCAATAGGGCTAATAAATTAGTGGGTTGCATGTCTGGCCGGTGTGGATGTGGGTTCAAACATGCTTTGGTAATGTCCAGAGGTCATAATGTTATAAAATCCGCTAAATCACATTAGAGGAAGAGGTAGGAGTAGTGTAAACCTTCTTAATTAATCCTGAAAGTGGTTTGCTTGCCATTAAAAAAAAATCCTTGCCTGTTTAGGATTTCAAGTTCATGCATTATGTGTATGCCTACTGTATACTCCCGGAAAGCAAGCTGATCCGAGCATGCAGAGAGAAATGCGGATGAGCCATTTTCAAGGGACGTTCCTGTATCCACATGGGCCAGTTGTGATGACCAAGAGCTTGGTGTTTAGCCATGTTTAGCGGTTTTTAAGCTCCTTAACCAGAGAACTGGTCATTTTTAGGTCCTCAGGGGGTCCTGGGAGCCAGTGAGAGGGCCCTGACCTTGCCGCTGCACAGGCCAGCCTTTGGGGACGGGTCAGCTGGCCCAGAGATAAACTCAACACTCTGGCAGGTTTATGGGGAACACTGACAGATAGGTGCAGTAATGCTACAGCAATGTGCTATATGCATGCTACTGCATGCTCTGGTACTTATTATTGTTGTTGGCTTGTTACTGCTAAACATTCAAGGTAACGGACTTATACGAATGTATAAATAAGCACCTCAGACAAAAAGTAAAGACTTGTATTGGCGAATAATTTAAAAGTAATAGACCTATAAAGTGTACATGACATTATCCGTTTGAAAATTGCCATAATTTGGTCAATTCAAAAATAATAAAGTAACAGGGGCCTGCATGATAACTCTGAACTCTCAAGTCTCAGCCATATTATATTGACTCTCTCAACTAAATTGAAAATCTAAACTGCACCACCGCCACCATACTACCCGTTTTCAATTTCAGTATTTGCCAAATATATATGTAGTATTGGACTATAGGCCCCAGAAATTACACTTCTATTCTGAAGAAAAATTCTCCTGATTTATTCCTGGGAAAACAAATTTACTCGGCCTAGCTGGGTCACAGAATTGGAGATTCCCAGCACAACAAGATGAACACAATCTCATTTGTCTATCTGGGCTTAAAGGCCAAACCTTCTGGGTGCAACATTTTAAATCTGTGGAGAGCATCACTGCAGACGATGTTTGTCAGTATCATGAATGATTGTTTTCCACAGGCTTATAACATTGACTTATGACTATAAATACAATATTATGATGAATCCAAAGAAAAACTATAGGCCCATTGGATATATATGAGTCAATTGTATGTTTTAAATCACTTCATGTAAAATGTTTTTAGTAAAGTCGCCCTCATAGTGTATGTGATATTGAGTGTAATTTTATCCATTTAAATAAATATATGTGTATAAATATATAAAATAAATATGTTATAAAATTGTATTGCGTGTGAAAATTATAAAATTATCATTGACTTTTATAGGGTTCAGTGTCTTTCTAATCCCTGTGGTTCAGCAGTAACTGAGGGAGTCGTGAGGGAAAAATAATGAATTACTTAACATAACAAACATTTACTTGGCTTGTAATTTGAAATGCCTTAAATACAAAAGTGTTTTCCTCAAGGTGAATTGGTTACAAAGTTATTTTTAGACAATATATTAAGTCAATGACTTTACCCATCATTACACCGTCTTCAGGTAGTGATCAGTATCATCGCTGAATAATACTGTATTCTTGAATGTACCGTAATTGTGCATCGCATTACTTATTTCTGAAATAAAAGAAAATCATTCATTGCTCTAACTGTGACCGGAGTGCACTTCATTGTACTGTTGTATCGGTCAAATTGCCACAATTGCAGATAGCAAGGTCATACACGGCTCATATATCACTTTCATCTCACTTTCCCATTATCTGTTTTTTATGGTGTGTAAATGTTTACTCAATATCTGTCACTTGTCAATAACCAGATTATTAATGGCAACTCGAACCATTTAAAGTAAATTAGTCGGCCAACTGTCCAAATCAAGACTACCCATAAAAAACGACTTTGCATGAAATGAAGTCGTCAGCCCCCTATCTGATGAATGAAATATAAATAAGGCATTTACGACAATAAGTTATTTACAGCACTTATAGCACACATATGGCAGCCATTTACAAGTCAAACAAAAAATCAATCAAATAAATTGGTTAAACAAATCAATCAAGCAGGTTATGAGAACAAATAAAATAAGAAAAACAAACGGTAATCTGTCAATTAAGAATTGAGTATACAAGACGTCAGTCAAATAGATATATGTTGAACATAATGTCAATAAAATGCCTATTAGATTGTAAAAGAAAGGCATAAAAGCAAACAAGGATGCCTGCCAGGCAGCAGTGCCAGCCCATAAAACAGTCAAGTACACCAAATCAAAGACAGCATGAATCAGACATGGTAATTTGGTAAAAATAAATAAATTCTACATAAAACCATTTCAGAAAATGTTTTAGATATGTCCAGATATAGTATTTAATTTCTTTTATATCGTAAATTTTCAACTTATAAATACGATTAGGGCTGCATGACGCAAATTTGTTGTTTATCGAGATATCAAGTGTTGTAATAAATTAATCACACAAAATGCACATGTTATAGATAAAATTTAATAATTTTCAATATTTTTGCTGCCAACAAATTATTGTATTTTGTAAAATTCTTATTTTTAAAGACATGTTTGAAAATTTCTAGTTTATCTCTTGTTTAGGAATATATAGTAAAATTTATTGACATTGTGATACCATACTCAATATCAATTATAATATGTTGCATCTCAGCCTATTACCATGCAGCCCATAGATCATCTATATGACACATGTATCTTTATGATATTTCGTTGTCTTATAAAAGTTTATATATATATGATTGTCACTAAATATTTCTGGTAAAATAATGTAAATGATGTATTTTTGCTTATTGGCATAATTCTAATTTATAAACTATAATTACATTCAATATACTGGTGTTACTTATAGGCCTATATACATATCCATAAATTTCACTGACTTCGGACATCAAGATATTATTTTGTGAAGCTACTGGCAGTGTCTGTCTGCAAGCTAATGCGCACAGAAGACTACAGGAGACACTATTGACTTTCATAACAGATAAATTTGACATCTGTCCTCAGTTTTTATTGACAGTCCAAGACATCAAAAGCAAAAATCATTATGTCTATTTTTTGTTATCTGGTTCCCTATATACAGAATGTTTATTGGTGGCAGTGACCTAAGTTTTCAGTGCTATAATATTGATGTCGATTGATGACAAGGGATGGTAGCAAGCCGACACAAATCGGTCGATGCAACATGACATCTCTTGGCACCAGTACCGGTGCTGTGTAATAGAGTGCAGTCTTTGACAATATATATATATATGTCCAAGCTGGTGTTATATATATATATACTGCGAACTAATATTTCAAATTTTATGTGTCTTGACCAGCTGAAGGCAAATTTGTGACCTGCTCTTCTGAAGGTCGCGGATTCGATTGCCGGTTTAATGTGCCCCTATACATGTATTAGGCCTGTGCCCCCCAAATAAACTATTTGATTTTGGTTAAAATATACAATTGGTACAGTGGGTGCCCCTCCAGAGAATCACATGCCCCTCGGGTGCCCCCTTCCCCCGCTTGAGACCCCCTGGCCATGCGTACGCCACTGCCTGAGCCAATAGTATTCACAAATAGTGTAGACTCTATAATAAACGGAAGTTGTTTTGCAAGTTCTGTTTTCATCTGTGTGTAATTTCCAGACCCAATGTTCTATGTAATTGAGAAAGGAAACAAAACAATTCCGCTGCCATAACGAGGGTGTGACCCATTGAATATGGAATAAATCCAATCAAAAATGTGTTCTGCTTAGAGGGGCTGAAAATGAATGTAAAAAGGCTTATTTTGATGTGAAATTGTATCCACAGTGTACTTGTCAATGTAATATCTGTCACTCATAAAATGTACAATCACACAGAAGGTAGAATACACTGCCTTCACAAATACATATATAAATATAGTATTACTGCTATAGTAGGTTTTTGGTCAATAGACAGACAACTACACTCTATAAGTAGAAACAGATAGAAGAAAGAATGATAATGAGAAGGTCGGTCAAAAGATAAATTATGGTCGAAATTAGAGATTGAAATAGCCATATCCAATAGATTGATTTTATAATTTCCTTATAATCTTAAAAATAAACAAGTGTATATAGAGCCTTAAAGGAGTGGAAAAAATCACTGGAAAAATTTACATTGATTTATGGATATATGCAGGAAAAATGACACAGAAAATTTAGCAGCAAATGAGTGCAAATCAATTGGCTTGCCTTGTTTCAGGCCCATCAACACAATAGCTGGCACACATCTTTCTTTTAATGGCTAAAATTCTAACCATAGCCAATCAAGTGCAAAATTGCCTATACCATTTTATCGATCCTTCCAATAATGTGACAAAGAATTGACAGAATTCTGGCATAGACAAGTTAATTAACGATAGGAATAGCCAAAATGTCAAAAAAGGGAAAAAGAGTATGTCATTGATAATAAAACAAATCAGTCAACGAAGGACGACTGCTTATCTTCAGCTGCTATATTGGACCTCAATGACCTGACAACAGGATAACAGGCCATATTCATTGCATTGAAATGAACTGTCAATTCTTCATTTCGTAACTAGTGACCCCATTTATACTGACTCAGTGACTTGTATTGATAGCATTGAAAACATATGATATGACCTCTCAAATTGCGCTTATGAATCATGGCATGGATAGGGATGTGACCTCACAAGGAATATGGCAGTCCAATTCTGTAAGAACTTGACATCCAGTGACAGTGCTGTTGCATTTTTTCCTTGGCAAAGTCTACAGCATACATACCACTGCTCAGTATTCATGATATTGACATTGTAATAAATGTTTATACATACATATACTTTGACCTATATTATTTGTGTAATCTTGGATCAAATCCCAGCCTCTTGTGAGTGGCTTGTACAAAGATAATATCATTATCTATTAAGTGAAAATGCGGACACTTCCACATGCCTGACCTTTTGACAGATCTCGCAACATAACCCATAAATCAACACCACACCAGAAATACCTTTAGATAATCAAAAGCTCAAACAGCCATAAATTGTGTATGTATTACGTGTGCCAACTACACGTACAGTCAATGACTCCTAGTCCTCAGTAACCTCTAATTGATTATCTTTTGACCACTGTCCAAGTCCAGCCCATTTCCGCTGTATTATCAGCACATCAGACCGTCCAAAGATAATCGATGCCATTATCTAATTACATGTATTGCATAAGAGTCTTGTCATCTCTGATCTTGGTGCTCTTTTGGTTCATTATACAAGCAGTGCGGAGCACTGACCAAAGCCTGAATAGATTAATCTAATCTTCATTTGTCATATGCCAGTGACAAGCTGTTTGCAGATTGGCAGTCGCCGGTCCAAACAGTCTCAAAATTGACTTTCAACTTGGTTGTGTGAAATCACTGGCTCAAAAATGTTGTTATAATGCCCCTTTCACACCTACAAGGATGCCTTCAAGGATCACCAAGGAATGCCCAGGATGAAGGAAATTCTTCATCCTGCTCGATCCGACATTTGAATAATTGCTACAATGTAACAATGCCTAATTTTACATTGTTAAGCAGGATGCACTATGGTATCAGTGAGGACTGAGCAAGGACCTACTATGGTCATGGAGGACTGAACAAGGATACTGCAGGATTGAACAAGGATACTGCAGGATTGGAAAAGGATACTGCAGGATTGAACAAGGATACTGCAGGATTGATCAAGGATACAGCAGGACTTAAGCAGGATACAGCAGGACATAACAAGGATACAGCAGGATTGAACGAGGACACTGCAGGATTGAACAAGGATAGTGCAAGACTGAGGTCTCTCAAGTTGTGTTGATGCCTGCAGACACTGTCTTGACAATGGCAATGGCAATGACACCTAATGTCATCCTCACATGGATAACATAAAGCTATTTTTAGCTCAGGGTGGAAAAAAATGGAAATTTGAAAGGAAAAATAGCTTGTATTAAGGTATTTAAGAAAACCATGGAAATTCAAGATTTCCTTTAATAGTTAAATTGCTCTATTAATTTTTTAGGATGACAAACATAAACTCAACTCTGACTATAATAGACTGGTATTCATGAAAAAGGGATATGAAGCTTGGGTTTTTACTATGTCATTGTTCACATTCTTACCATCAGAAAGTGCACAAATTAGCTTGTTCATGGCCTCCTGCCAGTCAATGATGTGCAAGGATGGCCAAGGATGGGTAAGGATGAGCCAAGGATGAGTAAGGATGAACCAAGGATAGGTAAGGATGAGCCAAGGATCCTCCAGGATGCATCCTGGTGGCCACAGGGTCATCAGGGAAGTAACAAGGTGGAGCAGGATCCACTAAGGATAGCCCAGGATCCACCAAGGATAACCCAGGATTCACTAAGGACCATGTAGCCATTTCTCCATCCTGCTCATCCGGCAACAAAAATTAAACATGTTCAATTTTTTGTTGTGATCCTTGGTGGAGATGAAGGATGCTCCAGGATGGTCAAGGATGGCCCAGGACCCAACAAGGATGCAACAAGGATGTAACAAGGATGTAACAAGGATGTCAAGGATGAGTGATCCTTCTTCATCCGTGACTATCCTTGGATGCATCCTTGAAGGTGTGAACACCACATTAGTGTTAGTTATGGTTAATCAGTTGATTCAGTTCTTATTCATATCTAGCAGCATAGGCAACAACAAACAAACTAAATAAACGACTTATATAAGGTACTTCATCAAATAAGAAGATTGAGAGACCAACAGGAAACTGTCTGTGACATGGCAAAGCCAGCTTGCAAACAGAAAATAAGAAAAATCATTTTTCCAGTGGACCGCCAATTTTCAAAGAGCTCTAACTGCTTAATGACTATGATAGTCATTGTATGTATACACTCTAAAAAAGATAGGACAACATTTTTTTTTTTTTGAAATACCAAATGATTTTTTTTCTTACATGTAGAAGCTTGGTTTTCTGAATACCTTTTGAATTTATGACAATACAGCTGTATGGTATTCCCAAGAACCAAAATTGTAATGATACGGACAACCCAAAAACCAATAAAGGTTTTTGCATGATATTTATTTTTTAGAGTGTAGCTTGTGAATTTTATGGGTGTTAATATGATTTTTTCTCCATTATAATATACGATAGCTTATGCTTTTGCACGGGTGATTTTCACCAATTTAGTATTAGCTTTTTGTTTCAGTCGGTACATTGAATTTGGGCTAGATGTAGTTTTTTCTGAAACAAATTGAAATAAATTAATTGATGAGTTCAATGTACTGTGGATGTGATATCCAGTTCATTTTCAAGTTTAGGTGCAAAGGATTTCTCAATATTCAACAGTTCAAAGTGTTGCTTTTAACAAGTTAGGGGGAGACCATTAAATATGGTAATAGGATATAATAGCTTGGGGTTTTTTTTTTCAATGAATAATTTCTTGATCAGTTTTGGTGAAATCAATGAATAATTTTGGACAGTTTTGCTTTATTTTGGAATGAATATTCGGGCCTAAAGTGCTTGAAATAAATAATTACTGCTGTCGCTTCCGTGAAATAAATAATTTCCTACCGAGGAAAACTCCCAAGCCCACCTTGAATTGATATTAAATGGTTGCCCCCTTAATGAACTTTGTGTTTTATCAAAGAGCAGAATTCTAGCTGCTTTGGTCTTCCCTTTGTTTGACCGCCTCTCCTGTGCTTATATAGCAATGGTGTAACTAGGGGGTCTCAAGCAGGGGGGCACCTGTTGGGCTTGTGATTCTCTCGGGGGGGGGGGGGGGTACCCATAATACTAATTGTATATTTTAGCCAAGGTTCAAAAGTTCATATGGGGGGCACCTGGGGGGCACAGATCCAATATGGAGGGCACATGCCCCCCATGTGTCCCCCGTGCCCCCCTCCCATCGGGATGCCACTGTCAATGCAGCAGTCTTTTGAGGTAGTACTTTATCCTTTGGGTACATTTCATAGCACTACTAGATAGGGCACTTTAGTGGCTCTTTGACCTTTGTGACCTTGTCCTAATTAATGAATGACCTCAGTGACCTAGATATATTTTACCTATTGACTTTAGGTCTATTTGATCTATATTAGAACTATTAGACCCTATACCTTTTGACCCAGATTCCACAGAGTCATTTATCTCCTGATAATTTAAAATACTAAGCCCTGATTTATAACAAACAACATTTTTCAATTTCAACATTTATTACATACAAGTAACATTATACACATATATACATACATTTGTAATTTCTATTAATATATATATTCAACTGTACAAGTTATATAAGATACAAATTTACATATACAAAATTGAAAAGGTACAATTGTATATTTATACAGGTATACAAAACTTTAGGCATCTACATAACCATACGGTAGGGTATCAAAATTATCCAGTAATATTCTCTTTGTATATACTAATCTGACAGTTTTCACCATCCTTCTATTGTATATTGCCCCCCTAAGTTTGTCTCTTACAAAAAGATCATAAGGAGGAAGTTTTATTTCTTTGCCCTCAAAAATAATTTCTTTGATGCTATTAAAGTTGACAAATTGAGAATTCACTCTATTGATAGTCACTCCTTTGAATTTTGTCTTCTCTTTCCCATCATCCTGCTTGTACGCATAAGATTTAGGCCCAGATGAAATAAATTCTTTGATGAATCTACCAGGAGCTAGTTCATCTGTAAGTTCTCCCAAATAATCACCTAAGGGAGGCATGCTATCTCCTTCTTTTGCTTTGAATATAACAGAGTCAGTATCCATGTAGAGGACCCTTTCTCCCAGGAAATCTACTATCTCGTAAAGTTTCAGCCTAGCCCAACAGGTTGTGAAACAAGCTATTACCTCATTAGTTTTCATGTTGTCAGGTTCGAAAGTAGTTTGAGATTTGTATTCTACTGATAAGCAATAGTCATTTATTTTATGAACAAGACATATTTCCTTAGTCGGGTCATTTGCCAAAAGTCTAAACTGTGTCGCATCTGTAATATATGTACTCTTAGTCTGATTATTCTTTTCCCCAAATTTCCCCCAGAAACTATTTAATGCTAATTTAGCTACTGCTCTGAGACCAGGATTATGCCTAATGTTTTCTTTAACCAAATCTATTCCCTCTGCTTCTTGATAGCATCTGATGTATTCATCTTTGTCATCCTCACTGTTAACCCACTCGGGATAGCCAGAAGATTCTTGTTTAATTCTTAAAAATGTATTGACATACTCCGCAAACAGTTTTGAAGACTTTCTCTCCCAATTGTACACTTCATATATTTTGAGGACAACATAACCCTTTTCAATTGCCTTATGAATTTCAGGAGTGCAGAATGTTCCAACTATTGCTCTATCCTCATCATTGCACTGACAAGGGTGTTGAGATTCCAGATCAGCGCAAGTCCTGCAGAGAGGAAATTTCAATTTGCCATTTGATCTATAGGGTAAAACCGGGTGATAAAGCGTCCGGGGAGGTAAAATTTTGACTTTGACAATTCCAAAATATGATCCTAATGAATAATCGAAGTCTTTTGTTATTATTGTCGGATGTCCTGAAGGTAGATCCTTGTATTTGTTTACATACGGATAGAGGGATGTGAAGTCATAGTAGAAAATCTTTTCATCCTCTTTTGCCTGATAATGAAGCTTTATAGCATTCACTCTCCCACCAAAGAAAGCATCTCTGATCTTTAACCTTTCAGGGACATCAATGTTCTTTACAAAATCAGCCAAATCCTTGTCATTTCTGACCATCTGGTCAAACTCGCATTCCCAAATTACTTTTAAATCTCTGAATTTCTTTCTCAAGTAATGTTCTCTCTCTAAAGTATGAGCATATATTTCTTTCATTGTCTGTCCTGTCTGAGGGTCTTTTGCGTCTCTATTAGGAAAACATTTCGGACAAGCATGCCATCTGCACCCATGAAATTCATAAGCAATAGAATTTTGCCTGTCATAGCCATCTAGTCTGTAATTATCAATTTTGAATTCTCCTACATTCCTGGCATGTTCAATGAATACACCAGAACTAGCAGCAACAGATTCAAGCCATTGAATAGACTTGTAACTATGATTATATCTTGCCACATAACCCTGAGGAGGTATGTGAGCAATGTCCGAATCTTTGAATTTTTTGTCACTGATTTCTCCTGAAGGTAGTTGTTCTTTGTTGTGATAGAAGTTTCCCCCCTTCTTTTCTACAGTTATTTCTTGACCATCCCTTCCCACAGCCTCATACCTCTCCTTAAGAAAATTCTGTCTATATATCTGCATGCAAGTCGAAGCTATTGTAACCTGAGAAAAAGGATCTACATTCTGGATACCATCCTCTGTTTCCACTGATGTCACTTCCTGAATTAGACCTCTAAATTTCAAACAAGCCTCTCTTAAAATTATAACATCATTCTTGCAGTAAGAATACATATCTTCATGCATTTCATATGAACCAGTCATTGACCTATGCCACTCCTTATCTAGACCTTCTCCATAATACTTTGCAGCAGGATAATGAGAAAAGAATCTTTGATTGAAATTTTGCCTAGTATTGAATTTGTGAGGGAAATCCCCTTTCTTCAAATTAGCTGATAACCCCAATGTCTTAGGCAATTTGCTAAGAGCCATAGGCAGAAAACTGAAAGAATCAACAAACCTGATGTCTAAAGAATTGTATACCTGCATGTACATGATCTTTGAACCAGTCCAAGTTACTTGAGGGAAAATCCCATTATTGAGCAGATAGCTTAAAATGAACATGTAGTCATAACCTCTGCCATTATGACCAATGCAAGTTGCTCCTTTGTGTCCTTCCCTGAACAGCCACTTTCCAAATTTATCCACAGTGTCAAAACCCTTGAACATCACCTCCTTCTTATAACAATCCGCACAATTTTCTCCTTCTAAATGTGATGAGCACTGTATGCCACAAGACTCGCAGTGAGTTTCCTCATCTGTACAAGAGTCACAAGAGGACTGAGCCACAACCATATTAGGCAAATGATGTTTCAAGCCACAATGCCAAGTTTTGCAGTTTTTACACTTTCTACAAATTGAGCAGGTGTAATCATCTGTACAATCTTGACAATTTTCTCTTCTTTTATATACATATCCCTGATCACACTCTGATATTTCATCTTGTGTTGATTCAAAATCAAAGAATAGGAATTTGCCTCTCGGTTTCTTAGGCTCGGCTCCTCTCATGTAGCATAAATGTTCACCTTCTACAAATTCTTGACAGCACTGACAAAACCATTCATTACATCTATGCTCCTCTCTTGATCTCTTTGTTGCATCTAATAGTTTGTTACAGTCTTTACATTTGTAGTACTGTTCACATCTCGAAAGCTTGTCCTCTCCCTTTCTCTCTCCAGCCTTGTACTGTCCAGCTTGCTTGTGAACATCATGACATTCTCTATTCCTGCATGTCCTATTACAGTCCCCACAATGTACCTTCTCCTCCCATTTGCAGCCTTCTCTATTGCATATATGACACTTTAACTCACAGTGATGTGTTGAACACTTCCAGAAGAACTGTAAACAGGTTGTGCAGACTTCCTTCTTTGCGAATAATCCATGTATATTAGTGATCGCATGAAAATGTTCACCCTCTTTGAGCAAGAAGATCTTTCTGTCTCTTGTTTCTCCAGCATAGACAATGTTGTATCCAACAGCTACATCCAGTACTACTATCTGCACATCAAGATGATTTTCAAATTTCCAAAAATCTCTTACCTCAGCAGGTCTTTCATGAGACAGACCAACTTCTCTCAGCAGATCCAGGGCTCTTCCCTTCTGTCCATTCTTTCCCAGTCTGTGAGCTCTTCTTAGTCTCTGTAACTCCTTCAAATGAGGGTCATTATTCAACTTTGCCATGCAAACTGATATTGCTCTTGCAGCACAGGTCTGATCATCTTGTAGTTCCGGAATTACTGTGATGCACTTTTTCTTGATCAAAGAGTTGTTCTTGTCTCGAATGTCAGTGTTTGTTATTGCCACCCTTCAACCTCCTCTGTCTGTTCTAAGAAGTCCAAAGTTGATTTGAAAACTATTGTCAATATCCAATGTCTCATCGGACTGAAGAACTTTTTCTATCCTGCTCATGATTGCCTCAGCCGAAATATCTCTGTTTCTTCTCATGTGTATGACTATATCTCTTCTCAGGTCACTGTGCTGTATAGTGATGCTAGCTCTATCTTCTCCACTGTAGTCCCTCAAAGCTCTCGCAACCACATCTTCGAACAGTCTTCTGAGTTGCCCTTGAACATCCACCAGTCTTCTTCCCATGTATTCTTTAGCAAATTTGACTTTGAATTTTCTTTCTTCATAGCCATATCTTCTAGGCATCCTTTCACTACTTTCTTCAATGTAGTAGGGGTCATCTTGTTGCACTGCATCAAGCCTTTGTGACTTTGAAGGCACTTCATCATCTTCACTAAGCTGTCTCTTTGCCATGTTGTCTGTACTCTGACTCAGTCAGGAATGATGTTATTGATGGATAACCATTATATATACTTTGAATGTAAATAGCTTGATCAACTGGCATTTCAGACATTCCAGAGAGGGGTATAAACTCTACCCTGTCAAGGTATCCATGCCAGACATTCCACAGAGGGGTATAAATTCTACCCCTGTCAAAGGTCACAGCTGGTATTCATGTCTGACATTCCAAAGAGGGGTACAAACTCTACCCCTGTCAAAGGTCAAATTTTATCCATAACGTGTCAGAAATATGAGTAATTGGTGTCATTGGTCACATATGGTAAAAAGCACTGCAATTTATTACTCATCCATTCTAAAAATAGACATCGTACTGACTGATCTGGCCATGGCCTGGCCACCTATAAAAGGGCCCTTCACAACACCTTTCAGCAGTCTGCAGTTTACAGCACACATGTCTAAAGCGGAGCAGGAGCACATAAGACGACACTGGGTGAAGTTGTCAGAGGAGACTCCTTATCCTGACATTGTGAATTACTTGTATCAGGAGCGCATCTTCAGCAGGTCAACCGTTGAAGACATCTTGTTCGAACGCCCTTCTCAGAGAAACTGGGCCTTCTTTGACTCTCTTAGGAGAAGTGGTCCTAGAGGGTACCCCGGATATATCTCAGCCCTAAGGAAGTGCAACAGAGAAGATCTGGCAAAACTCCTGCAAGATGGAATCACCGTTCAGGATTCAACAGTTGTCAGCAAACTTCAACAAGATGTTTTGTCTGGATGAAAGAATCTATTACGTACAGTTTGAGCCTCATAAACTGGATGCTGGTCCTCATTTGCTTGACAAACTCATAACCTTTGAAAGGGAAATGCGGAAAATGTTCAGAGGTGTTGTCAGCAGGGCATTTGATGGACACTGCGAGCATGACAAGGTTTGCATTACAATTAGTCACCCTGACATGAGAGAGGACATTGTTGTGACTATGAGAGACCTTGTGTGTGTCACGGAAGATTTAATCTTGGACTACATTGATGAAGAGGAGTTAAACCCTTCAAGGCCTTTCAAGTTTAAATTTAGTATAATATGTCATTGTCATGAATAAATAAATATTTGAAACGCTATACCACTTTGTTCATTTCTTACTTTGACATGGAAGAGACAACATCTAATCAAGAGTGGCAAGTTCTGGGATTCAAAGTTCCAAAAAACGAAGTAGTATTCTTCAGTCAAGTCATCGTATTGTACATTGTAGTTATAACTTGTATTATCAATCTTAGTATTAGTCAACAACATAACGAGGTCTGGATAGGACTGTTATCCTCCTCTATAGGATTTCTACTGCCTAATCCTAGTATAAAAAGGAACAAGGTAGTTCTCAACAATGTCTGATGACTATTTGAAAAACATTTACTATGACCCCAAAAGAGCTGGTAGTTTTGGAGGTATTACAGCCCTATGGAATGCCATAAAGGCTGATGGAAACCCCCATAAACTCAAGTTCAGAGATGTCAAGAAATGGTTGAAGGGTGAAGAGACATACAGTTTACACAACCCTTACAATGACAAATTTAAGAGAGAGAGCATCATTGTTGGAAAAATGGATGAACAGTGGGATTCAGACCTTATGGTCTTGGACAAAATAGGCTGGTATAACAAGGGATACAAGTACCTAGCTGTCTTTATTGACCTGTTCTCCAGATATTTATGGATTGAGCCTCTCAAGAAGAAGACTCCTGAGCTGATGGCTGAGGCAATGAAAAAGGTTTTTAAAGGAGGAAGGAAACCACTAACACTCAGAACGGATCAAGGAAAAGAATATACAGGAAAAGTTGTGCAACAGTTTCTCAAGAACCAGGATGTTCATCACATGATAGCCTATAATGTGTATCATGCAAATTATGCCGAGAGAGTCATAAGGACCATCAAAGGCCGAATATTCAGATACTTTACCAAGCATCAGACTTTAAATTATATTGATCACCTCCAGGACATCGTACAAGCCTACAACAACAGCCGTCATTCCTTCCTCAAGATGGCTCCAAATCAAGTCACAAAGGACAACCAACAGGAATTGTATGAAAAACTGTACCTACCAACCGAATTGAAGAGGGAAAAAACACCTATAATTTACAAGTTTCAAATAGGTGACAAAGTGAGAATCCCAACAGAGAGAAGTCCATTCAAAAAGGGGTATGAACAAACATGGACGGATGAATTGTTTGTGATAGACAAAAGGGTAGCCTCTCACCCTCCAAGGTACAAACTGGTGGATTTGAATGGTGAAGAAATCAAGTCTAGTTTCTATGAACAGGAGTTGCAGCTGGCCAAGGATGATGGAGTATATAAGGTGGAGAAAGTGCTCAGATACCGCAGAAGGAAAGGAACCAGGGAAGCATTAATACGTTGGAAGGGCTATTCATCAAAATTTGACAGTTGGGTCAGCACAAAGGAACTGAAGGACATCGAATAATGTACATCTATGGAAACAGTGGGATCACAGTACCATTCTCGGACAATGCTGCCGACAATTTCAGAATTGATCTTGGTACAACCTTGGAACTGGATGGTGAATGGGAAATTGCTATTTTGGACATAGATCTTCCGACTATGATGCCAAAATACTACCCACAGTTTGTTACTTTGTACAGTAACATTTGTGCAGAAAGCATAGTAGATTCTATACAAAAACCAGTGCTATATAGATTATTCAAATCTTATTATAGAGCTGGTAATTCACTTATCATCCCCACTCCTCGTTATGTACCAATCAGTGTGAAATCCATGCGAACCATTGAAATCTACATATTGGACCACAATGGACAAAAACCAAAGTTTAAAAATGGTTGGACTGTCTGCACACTTCACCTGAGAAAGAAATAATGGCACCTATATAATGGATCACAAAGGAGAAGAACATTCATTTTCACCCGAACAGGCAACCCGAACACTTCAAAATAATGACTTCTCTGGACTACAAGGCTGTTCTGGAGCACTTCAAGAGGCAAGCTGAAGGAGGCTCCAAGGTCATCAAGAAGAGTGGAAAGAGAAATTTGATTGTGATTGATACCAAGAGGAAGACTAAGGAAGATATGCCAAAGATGCAAGTTGTTGTACCAGCTGAGGCAGCTACCAAAAGAGCGGAGTCTGCTCTGAAAGAAGATATAAAGGAGAGCACAATGGACAAGGCTCAGTCTAGCGCTAACACTCGGAGAGGAAGGAGCTCTGTAAAGAGAAAAGTTAAATCAGAGGTGAAAGAAGTTAAAGATATCTTCAACAAAAAATGGCGGAAACATTGAATGAAGTGGCTTATCCAGAAGAGTTATCTATATTTGAAAAACCTGTCCATGACTCTGGGGTAAAACAGGCTAGATGTATTACTTATTATCCGGTGAATGATTTTAGTACCCAAGGAGTTATCCAGTTTAGAATACCAAACAATAGTGGAGCTTATTTAGACCTAAGGAAAACCAAATTACATGTGAGTTGTAAGATAGTGCACAAAGATGGGTCACCCATTGTATCATTTCTTGATGAACAAGAGAAAACAGCCGTGCAGGCAAAGGGAACTTCACAGGAGGGCTCAGAAGGTAACTCTCCTGGGGACAAGCCTCAAGGAGATGAGCCAGCTGCTTCACAAGGGACCTCAGATATGGTGCATCCGGTAAACAATATCATGAATAGTCTCTGGTCAAGGGTAGATATAGCTTTGCAGGATAAGGTTTTGACCAATTCGGATGATTGCTACCCTTACGAGGCATACCTAAAAGCCCTTCTAATGACTAAAGCAGAGGAAAAAATGGCTCTTCAGAGCCAGGGTTTCTTTGAAGAGCCAGAGAAAAGGGAAAGGAGCTGGCCTGTTTCCAACCCGGAAACATCAACTTATAAGAGAGGAATATTGTTTGACAAATCTAAGGAAGTGGATCTTTCGGGACCACTGTGTTCCTCTGTGATGGAAATTCCTAAATTAATTCCAAATGGAGTCCCACTTTCGGTCACTTTACACAGAAGTAAAGATCAGTTCTGCCTGTTCTCACCCATGAGTACACCAGAACCTGATTATAAACTTGTTATAACAAAGGCTTCCCTTTCTGTATGCACTGTCAACATTGCACCAGAAATAACCATAGCTCACTCCGAAATCATGGCTACAAAACCTGCCATGTTTCCTTACACTAAAACAGAAGTGAAGAAATTTACACTTGGTAGAGGGGTGTATTCGGGGTCAATTAACGATCCTTTCCAAGGGAGAATCCCTTCAGAAATAATCATAGGTATGGTGAAAGACAGTGCCCAGAATGGATCCTCCTATGATGATGACCCCTTCTTTTTTGAGAATGCAAAACTAAATTTCATTGGGGTGACAGTGGATGGCCAACCAATGGGTATTGATCCCTTACAACCAAAGTATGGTGAGAAACCTGAGGATGGAAACTATGTTGAAGCATACCAAACACTAAATGGTGTTTGTCAAGAAAAAGTAAACCCAATTTCCAGAATGGCCTATCCTGAAGGTTTCACTCTATACAGATTTCATGAGGAGTGGAATGACTCACCAACCACAAAAAAGATGGGGAATATGTCCATTTCATTGAGGTTTGATGAGGCCTTAAAGGAGGGAATGTGTGTCATCGTGTACGCGAAATTCCCTGGTGGGATAAAGATGGATAAAAGTAGGGCGATATATGAAATGTAATCATTTTTCAATTAGCCATCAAGATGTGCACTTTACCTTTCACACTGCCCACAAATTTTCTTGTGGTAGGCAGAAGTCATTCAGGCAAATCGGAATTCATTAAAAGAATGATATTGGATGCAGAGAAAATGTTTCAACCACCCCCTGCTAGAATTTTATATTGTTATTCAACATGGTCAGATAGCTATGATGATTTGGAAGGACATGTGGAGTTTAGAAAAAGCATACCCTCCAATGAAGAGCTGGCTGAATGGTGGAGTGAAAACAGAGGAGAGACCCTTTTGATAATTGACGATTTCATGCATCTTATAAATGAAGAAATTTCTAAATTATTCTGTGTGACTTCCCATCACTCCCATGTAAATGTACTGATCACATTACAAAATCTGTTTCACCCCAATCAACACATAAGAGAGATAGGCCTCAACACAGATTGCTTCTGTTTGTTCAAAAATACTAGAAGTGTCCAACAGATTAAAACATTAGCCTCTCAGATGTTCCCTGGAAAAAGGGACTACTTTATGGATAGCTATCATAAAGCTGTGGAAAGACCATATGGGTACCTAATTGTTCACCCTGATCATAAGTATGCACTGAGAACCTGTATTTTCCCTAATGAGGACACTGTGGTATACCTTCCAAAATAAATAGCCACAACACACATCAATGGTGTCATTTGACCTAAGGTCTCAGGATGGAGCATATCTTGAAGCATATTCACTTTCTGGAATTACTAGCGAATCCTTCCTCTGAGGAACAGGCAAAGGCTTTAATATCAACATCAACCAAGGAACAACTCAACATCATATCAGAACTGGCGCTGAACATTCTACAAGCTAGGATTGAGCTGAGCAAACATTATAAAAACAAGCTCAGAAAAGATGCTGAGATCATTCGTTTACTGGCTGATAGACAGGTCGGAAGTAAGAAGAGGAGAATTATTGCGGGAGAACATACGAGAACTATCTCAGTACTGTTAACAGCGTGCCTTAAACAGGTTAGAGATGGCTGAGGATCATGTACTGTTACCAAGAGAGAGATATCAGCGTCTATTGAAGAAAATTGAAGAAAAGGCTGAAGAATCCGCTCAAGATCCACCTGAAGAACTTGCTAAAGACCAAAGAAAGAAAGAAGCTACTGAAGATCAAAGACAGAAGAGGAAATCACTTCAAATGGAGAAGTTAGAAGCCAAAAAGGAAGATGGTGTTAGAAGACTAGAAGAACCTGCTGAAGACAAAAGAAAGAAAGAAACTACTGAAGATCAAAGAAAGAAGAGGAAATCACTTCGAGAAAAGAAGCCAGAAGTCAAAAAGGAAGATACTGTTAGAAGACCTCCTGGAATTCCGGCTAGAAGAAATTGGATTCGATTTTAATATTGTAACAGTCATTGAGACTGAGTATGAGCTTTGTGCAATGATAGAAAAATAAAATTTTAAAATGAAAAAACGAGTTTGTTTTTTGTATGTATTGCTTCAATCTTATGGAAGATGTTCCATTTTGAAAGGCAGATGGCCTTTATTGAATGGCAGATCTTGCAAAATTTTGCCTATCTTTACCACTGAAAAATGGAAGATTGTACATTTCATATGGCAGATCACAATTTTTGAATGGCAGATATTATGGCAGATTGCTAAAATCAAAAAGAAGATCCTGCGAAAGTTTCCTATCTTTCACCATTGTAAAATGGCAGATTACTCTTTTCTAAGGGCAGATTTTCTGGAAGATGCTCCGTGTTGAAAGTCAGAAAGCTATTATTGAATGGCAGATTCTTCAAATTTGTCCTATCTTTTACCATTGTAAAATGGCAGATTACTCTTTTCTATGGGCAGATTTAAATAGTATGGAAGATGCTCCATGTTGAAAGGCAGAAAGCTATTATTGAATGGCAGATCCTTCAAATTTTTCCTATCTTTTACCATTGTAAAATGGCAGATCTGACATTTGCAATGGCAGATTTGATTTTTAGAAGGGCAGATCATGAATTCATGTCAATATACATGTGTGTGTGTGTGTCCAAATGAAGACTAAATACCTTATGCACACTAAAAGTTGGTCACTGAGACAGGTGTTAATGGAATATTCCAGCCATTTTTGTGTTGTTGATCATCAATGACTCATGACATTCCTGACAGGTTTGGTAACCTGATCCGTCTGTACCCTTTTGTGGAATGTCTGTCATGGATACCCGCCATGTCTGTCATGGATACCAGCTGTGACAGGGGTAAAGTTGCACCCTCTGTGGAATCCAGTTCCATCAAAACAAGGGTTATTTTTAGAACTGATGAGTAAGGGGGGCTGATAACCGGATGAAACTGGTTCTAGAGTCAGTTTTTATGAATTTGTTGGCTATTTTTAGGTCTGACAGCCTTTAAAAGGGCCCTGTCGAACCATTCAGGCAACACTTTGGGAGAAGTCATCATGGAGGGAAGAACATTTCAGTACACGCTATCCGATGGAACTAGAATGGAATTGAAGGAATACGAAGGACAGAAAAGGCTAGACATTCGAAAATATCTTGGAGAATATCCGACTAAATCGGGAATATGGTTGCACGAAAGGGAGATTATAAATTTCGTAAACGCTGGAGCCGACATAAATAGAGCCTTCACTGACAGAAACGAATGGATTTTTGACTTCAACAACATGATTCGGATTTCCTGTTATAGATCTGGAACGGTCGATATGAGATACTTTTACAAGCGGGAAGATGGAGAGGTTCTATATTCACAAAAAGGATTGACAATGAAGAGGGGTATTGTGGAAGAACTTTTTGAAAATTTGAGACTTGAGTATAATGTATCTTGAAAATAAACGGTTAAAAATATTTCTTTGTCGTACTTATTCTCATTGCTTTATTGTACCAAAACTTATTTTGGACTAGAAATTGAGAGCTGATGACTTTGATTACTCAATATCCGGATTGCTGGCCATGAAAACTCCTATTTTGATGGGCTATTTGCCATTCTGACCTACTTATTAGCAGAGTTAACACTAATTACCTGCTTATGGACTCGATTTGTCAAGGAATGAATTCCTCGGCCATGAAAGCCCCTATTTTCATGTGTTATTTGTGGTCATAGAGCGTTTAGGAGCAGAGATATAGCAAATTAAGTTTTCGACCATTTTGGAATAGAAATTGATATCTTACGGATCTGATTTGTAGACAAACGAATTCATTGACCCTAAAAACCCCTATTTTAATGGGTTATTTGTGGCCATAGAGCGTTTAGGAGCAGAGATATTGCAAATTTAGGTTTCAACCATTATGAGAGAAAAGTGTTTTAGATAGAATGTTCTCTTATTTACATACATTAGGAAAACTTAAAACGTATTCTACATTGCTGAGAGGTAAAATGCTCCAGTTAACACAAAGTATAGGTTGAGGGTTTGCTGCCGCGCACTGCCCATTCTACAGTAATTTCTATTTCAAAATGCTTCAATATCAACATAAACCCACAATACATCACTTGCGGTTGATTATATGGAAGAAGAAGAAGAATTTTTCGGGCGTCGAAGGTTTGCTGCAGCGCACTGTCATTTCCCGCCTTATGACGTCACGCGCGTAAAACAAAGCTTAAACGCTTTAAAATACGTAATAATGGTAGACAAACATTACTAGATGCATATATAATAATAAATCGGACATTTTGTGACTTTTAAAAGCGATATATTAGACGTTTAAGAGAGATTTATTCGATCGGAAGCGGAAATAAGCAGACTGCAATGCGGGCGCAAAATATGCGCCACGACTAAACCATTGTCAAGCGTTGCAACGCTGAGGCATGTCGATTAAACGCGCTTTAAAACCAATAAAAGAAGTTTAATCGGACATTTTGAAGTAATTAAAGAGGTTTTGAGTGCTATCCAACTATTATTTTTCATTCTAAATATTACGAGAAATCTCTGCTTGGTTGGTCAAGGTCAAGGCCAAGATGGCGACTTCGGCATTTTCGGGAAGATGGACAATTTTCGGACGCTATAAACGATGGAAAACTGGCAAAAAAGACTGTAATGATGGTGTGGATTGATTTGAGACATCTGAAGAGTGCTCAAGATTACTGACCAGTCAATCAATTTCCGATTCGGCGAGAAAATCACCATCGAACGGCGGGAACATGGCGATCACGTGGGTATTTGAGACCGCGAATGCATTGTTTTGACATGTTTAATCGACAATATAGTCGATTTTAAGCAATATTATGGTTGAAATACTATACTATGGTCTTTATACGATATATATCTATCGTATTTCGGTGTATGGAAGGGCCAGGCTGATCGAAATTAGTGAAAATCGACTTCGTCTGTTTGGCTCATTTTGTTGACATTTGTGAATGCATTGTTTTACATGTTTAATCGACAATATAGTCGATTTTAAGCAATATTATGGTTGAAATAGTATACTATGGTCTTTATAAGATATATATCTATCTTACTTAGACGTATGGGAGGGCTAGGCTGGTTGTAATTAGTGAAAATCGACTTTGTTGATTGGACGCATTTGTTGTCAATTTTTGACAGGTTGCAACAAGATGCTGCATTTGGATGCAAAACACTAGTTTTAGGCCATAATATGTGAAGCACTGGATGAAATTAGAGGAATTGACCCAACAGTGTTATGTATTGATCTTTAGCTTCAACAACTGTAAAAATTCTTACCTGTAGACCAGTAAGGCAGGTGACATCTGTGACAAGTTCCATTGATGACTCATTTTATGGGCTTATGCTGACATCTGTGATGACTAACTTTTTAAGACACTGTAACATGATGAGGCATTCACCCTGACCTCTTGTTTATCCCTGAACTGTCTTTTTTAAAGTTATAGTGTATTTGCTTACACGATGCTCTTGGAAATTATCTGCTTTGTTGTTCGAGGCATATCAGATTTTCTTGGATGTGCCATACATTCCAGAAATTCTGGGAGGATAGAATAACATTGCTCCATTTTGTCAACAATTGTTTTTGCTGTTCAAGACCTTGTCTGACAGGAAGTTAGGTGTTTCCTGGATGGAATCCACATTCCAGGAGATATTTTTAGACTGCCAGATCAATTTCAGGTGATCTGATCACTATATAAGAGAGCTAAGAATGTTGTTGGAGGCATATCAGATTTTCTTGGATGTGTCATACATTCCATGCTTCTTTTTGTAATATTTTCATGAATGATAAAATGTTAGACCTTTTTCTTTCTGTATGGATCAGTTATGTGGATATAGCTGTGTACTTGATATAAGGTGTCAGTGTTTATAACTCGGGGTATGACCTCTGACCCAGCATGTGCATCATCTCCTGCCTCCAGATGTGTTGTAATGAATACTTTAAACAGGTTTTTACCAATGAATAAGGTATTTCTTTACATGATCACCCTGAGAAACATGGTGCATTTCCTGTCAGAATGTTATTCGAGGCAATATGGAGTTGTAAAAAGAACTTATTTCTAAGATTGGTTATTATAAACAAAGAGCACAACATATCAAAACAATTCAGCTTGAGACAATGAGTGTATCAGATGTGTAAAACTGAATAGTAATATTTCAACTCTGTAATTCATCAGATAGATAGATAGATAGATAGATGTTGAGGGAGAAAGTAATGGTGGGTGGATGATATGGGTTTTAGATCCTGTATTTATGAACCTAAGCTAATGAGAATAGGTGCACACAGCAATGATGGTTGAGTCTACTGTCCATGGATGATATGGGTTTTACTTCCTGTATTTATGAACCTAAACTAATGAGAATAGGAGCACACAGCAATGAGATAAATGATGGTTGAGACTGCTGTCCATGGATGATATGGGTTTTACATCCTGTATTTATGAACCTAAGCTAATGAGAATAGGTGCACACAGCAATGATGGTTGAGTCTACTGTCCAACATAGGCACCCTGCTAAGCTGGTGGACGGATGATATGGGTTTTACATCCTGTATTTATTAACCTAAGCTAACGAGAATAGGAGGACACAGAAATGAGATAAATGATGGTTGAGACTGCTGTGGATGTATGAAATCTTGGGCTTTACATCCGGTATTAATGAATTTGTAGGCTAATAGGGAAAGAAGGCAGATATCCAGTGTTTCCTGGCTGAATGATGAGGCGTCCACTTATGACTCATTCCGGTGGTATTTTGGTGTTGGAATATAGTTACCAGATGTAATCTTTGACAGGAATGTATTTTTTGATTGAACACCACATATCAATTTACAGAACTGGTGGATCATGTGAACTGATCACTACAACAGACTGAATAATTTATTGGTACAGCTCTTCATATGGTTTTCAGAATACTTCTCCAAACGCTGTAAACACCTTTTATTGCTTAAGATAGTAGAATATTAGATAAATACCAATGACATGATTTTCAGAATGTTGTAAAATAACTAAATTCTTGAGGAGAAACAAATCTGACGAAATGTTGTGGATTCTGGACACGAATTCTGTAGAATCTCTGGTTACTGGGGAACTTGTGAAAAAATATATCTAGGTTAGTGAGGTCAATTAGGACATTAAATAGGTAGGTAGAAGGACTCTAAAGTGTCCTTAGGACAAGGTCACAAAGGTCAGAATTCTGTAGAATCTCTGGTTACTGAGGAACTTGTGAAAAAATATATCTAGGTTACTGAGGTCAATAAGTCAATTAGGATATTAAATAGGTAGCTCAAAGGGGACTCTAAAGTGCCCTTAGGACAAGGTCACAAAGGTCAAAGAGCCACTAAAGTGCCCTATCTAGTAGTCATAGCAAAGATACTTATTTTACGACTGGATACAGTTTACCTGTACAGAGATTTAAGCCCTCTCACCAGCCTGCTATGTGTCATGCATGAGTGATCATCCATTGTTATATTTTATGAACCACACTTGCAATAGCACCATTGTAATGTGTTGGTGGGCAGCATCTGTAGGCCTTTCTGTACATCAAGGATTTTCAAAGTAATGCAAGAAAAAAAATGAAGGTATTTTGAGGCCTACAAAAATATTCCTTCCCTTCTTTGTCATGGCGAGACTTCGCACTCTATAAAGAGTGCTGCCATCTTGTTTTTATATTTTTGTTTACCTGATTTTAGGAGTGTGGTCAAGCACAGCAAACCAGAGCAGGGCAGTCCTTCAAAGCAGCCCAGGGGAATTAGGACGAATTGCCCCACTTAACCAGGCAAACTCCTTTAATTTAGCATCTTCTGGATGTCACTGGTTCTCTCTTAGACCAAAGAAGAAGTTGTGTTTGCTGTTCTGGTTGTACTACCATTGCACTATATAATAGTAATGCTTGACTTGATAAGGTTTCATGAAGCTTGAAGGAAAAGATTCACAGTCCTTCTTTTGTTGTTCTTTTAGACCTGTTTTCTACAGGGCTATATCTGATTGGTTCAAACTCACCAATAGAAACTTGTGAACTTCCAGAACATTCGTTTTCAAATGATTTAGCCCACTCAAATGACATCCTTTCACAATTGGCGAGAAACTCTGAAAAAGCAGCTGAATAAACCTGGACCTGCAATTGTTTAATAAGAAGGGCTATTTTCCCCATAGTAATGTGGTTAATGATGGTCACGGGTGGATGATTGGGGCTTTACGTCCTGTTTTTATGCACTTGGTAGGGTACTTAGAACAGGAGGAGGCCACGACAATGAGGCGAAGGATGATTGAACTGCCATCCTACATAGAACCTGGTAACCTGGCTATAGAACAGGAATCAGAACTTCTTACACAGATGCGAAAGTTAGGGACTTAAACTACAAACCCGATCTCCAGCAGCCATGACAGACAATTCTCAAAACTTCTGAATTTCTTCAATACCGATGCTCTTGCAATAGCAAATTTTACCCAGCCAAAAAAAAGAAGGCCACCGCGACATATTGGAACAACAAACGAGCTTAAACACCTTATTGGATTTCGACTTTTGGGGTTTCTTAATCCCAAAATGATCTGGAAAATCCGGGCCAATCCGGTTATCCTGTGGATTGGAAGGAAAGAGGAGGAATTAAGAAAAGATAAAAATGCTGTGAAGCTCCAATAGTGCTTGAAACTCTCCTGTGCTGGCTGATCTGCCTGAGATTATTTGATACCAAATTTCACCACCCTTGCACTTGTGGGCTCAGTCATTCATTAAGTGCATTATAGATCTTCTCAGCTATTCAGAACTTAAAGCGGAACAGTGCCATGTAGATATCGATTTTAAGTTCCGCATCCTACTTACAAAATAAAAATGTGTTACGGAAGAAAATAAAATCCAAGATCATTAAATGATGTGCATCGATTGGTATGATAAAGTGTGAAAAGTTCATAAAGGTTGATTTAATGATAGATAGATAAACAGACATAGATAGACGAATGGATAGATAGATAGGATAGATAGGATAGATAAGATAGATACGATAGATAAGATAGATAGGATAGATAAGGCAGACAATATAGATAAGGTAGATAAGGTAGATAAGATAGATAAGATAGATAAGATAGACAATAGAATGTACGAAGATTAATTGATTGATTGATTGATTGATTGATTGATTTGGGTCTACCTGACGTCATATATATTTAGTCAATAAATTCATTACATAAATTGAAGGCAAAAGTGGAGTGGGACTTCATCCCTTTAAAATAAGTTTATGGCTACCTAATGGAGATTTAAGAACTAATCGGCAGTTATACATATTGAAATATCAAGTAGTTTCAAAACTGTAAATCAAATCCAACGGAAAATCACTTCAATGAGAAATATACTGATCCACTTTCACAAGACTGAGCTGTAACTTTACCGATCTCTGTTACAGCCATGTTTCTGGCCAGTGCTCATAAATTTATGATGAGTGTTTACTGAGAAATAGTAAGATCTTTGCCAATGAACTTGCTGCAGTCCAGAAACACTGTACCTAGACTAGTTGGCTGCCCCAGAGGGCTGGCTAATCACTAAACTGTACAAATGTAATTGGAACACGTGAGAACTATAGTGACAAAAAGCCATTATAGGAATTAGGCCCAGTTTATAATGCACCCTACTTTCATTTATAAGTTAATACAATTATGACTAACTAGAAAATGCCCATTAGTGAAATAAATAAGTTTGGCAATGCATTATCGTGAAGTGATGCTGTTGACGCTGTCGTTAAAGTTGAGGAATATTTTAAGGACACGTGGTATTTAGAGTGAGTTGTAGGTTTTTAAACTGGAAAAGGCTTTAAAAATGTAAATGGGTAATTGTTTACATGCTCCTGTAGATGGGAGGGAGATGTTTACTGGATCATGCTGGGCAAGAATCGGGGGGGCAATGAAAGATGTATTATAGCCAGGTTGGCAGGTTATGGATGAATGATAACATAGGGACAATCTGCCTGTTGCGTAAGGTGCTGCCACCCGTGGGAAAATGGTTATAAGAAGTGGCTCCCTCTGTGGAGGTATTAAATATGAGAATATGCAGTTTCATGCACTCCTGGTGGGAGATCAGTGGTGGAGTAGGGAAACAGAAATGATAGGGGAGTTACACGATTGTGGGCTCCCATCTGAAGTATGAGAGCAAAGAAGAAGGATAGGTGGATAGTTTGGTTGAGTGACATGCCTGTGGGAGGCGTAAATAGGTGGCAACTGGGTTGATCATGTGACCTGAGTTTTAGCTCAAATGTTAGTGGGATGATGTACATAGCTCTAATGGCATTTTGTTCATCAACTGAGTCAGTTGATTCAACTTAGTGGCTCTGTATGTGATATGGGGCTTTCTTGTTACTGATAGTTATATATAGACATAGTATCAATACAAAAAAAAATATACAAAATTCGTAATTATAAATCAATCAGCAACATTTGTTGGATCTCATAGAAAACATTCTATGCCACAAGTGATATGAACGATCTATTGATATTTTATTGAAAATGAGATCAGACGATTCAAAAAAGGCATTTGCACTAGGTGCGGTCAGCAAAATGAGGCATTTTTGCATGGTCCCATTTAGCGTCCTGTTTTCATGAACTTAATAAACCATGATTAGAACGAAACATGCAGAGGACGCATGCAGAATGGAAGTGAATGATAAACTGCTGTCAAACATACCACTTAGTTCAAGGTGGACCAGACTGGACTGAAATTGAACCTGGTACACCCAGCAGTTGAAGGCCCAGAGCACTACACTGTTAATGCAAAAGGTTCTTTATGGTATATATAAAGAACCCACAGCCGCAAAAAGTTCAGAATTGTTTAAGGGTTAAATTGAAAAGGCTCAATACTTGGTGGACAGGGCCTATGACAGGACCCTATCCTCCAAACTTGAGAGAAAGGGGTTCCATTGTGGGAGTTCAGTACAGTTGGATTATCTAAATGTTGTTTTGTTTGCCAGAGGAACCTTTTCAAAAGTTGAGTAATGAATCTTTTAGGGTTCCTTATCTATACCAGCTTATAGAACCCTTAAAGGTTCCATATAAAACCTTTTTGTTAAGAGTTACGGCCTCTTGGGTTCTGGTGACTCAAGATTATATCATTATATATTCAAATTTCTGCTTTACATCTTTTCCTCTTCTGCCATCTATAAAATACCTTCAATTATGTGGATCTAACATCCCCTATATAGCCATTTCGTGCAAAGATTTCTGGTGATTCTACCTTTGAGACGCACCAAGCATTTTCTTCCCATCAGTGTTATTGACCGCGATGTCATCAAAGTTTACGACTGAAGCCAAAATTCCTTGAAATAGTTTTGTGAGGACAAGGTTTAGATGTTTGCACTGACAGAGACAGGCTATTCTCTTAATTAAATTCCTCAGCTTAAAGAAAAGAGCTTAAAGCAATGGGATTATTCAATCAAAAGAAGTGCCTAAAATACCCTTATATGTTGCTTTCAAGACTTTGATGTATCGGCTACATTCAAGCAGACAAGCCTGAGGGTACTGAGAAAACTTATTCTGAAATTTGACAAGACGAAACAAAAAGAAAGAAACCAGGAAGAAAATTCTGATAACGTTGCCTTTTTCAGTATCAATTTTGAAATATTTTACGATGTCTGCATCTTTTCTTTTTCTATAACTTGTCATTTCTGCATTGAATCAACAACCACTTGGTACATAAGAATGCTGTTTTACGAATGTCCGAATATCTTAATATGCTACTACTTGTAATTTCAAATATTGTATACCTGCTTTTAAAAAGGGTTGATATATTTATTGCATGATAATATAAACGGAGAATTTTCTTCGCAAAAACATTTTGTAAAAGAAACTGTAAATGCGGTTTTTTAATCAAATTCAGAGTCACATTTTTCCTTTTTTTGTTTACATTCACTTGATTAACAAGTGAATTAATAAGTGACTATAGAAATCACAAAACCAACATTGATTGTATTAAATGTTGTTCATCATGTGACTTTTCCTCTATATTAATTCCATCCCTTTTATGTCTCGATTTCAAAATGCTATGTTTGTCATTATTATCCTCAAAACTGTCATGATATATATAAGGTTATATACAAAGATGTGATATGTGATGTAGAATGATATTTATTTTTAGAAATTGTTCTAAACTGATTGATAATTGCATTTCATGATTTTAACTATTACCAAAACGTATTTCAATAATTTGTTTTGGCTGTGATTTGCTATAGTTACAATTTAGTATATCTATATACTCAGAACAGTTGCTCTCATAATTATATTATGATTATTTTCTTTGGTACAGCATAACTCAATATATCTTTTCAATTTGAAGACCCATTATAATAACCTAAAGTAATCAGATTGCATTTATTTTCCTTTATGAATGTGGATACCTTAATAATAGTAAACTGTATATATAGATGCATTTCATAACTATTTGACTATCTAATCTTTTTTTTTTTCTCTATACACAGATGAAAGTCTTGATTTTTATTTAATCCTGATGTATTCGGCTAGCCATGTGCCCATTTAACCTTATGAATTCTGACAAGTTAATTTATCCTTTAATAATCACAAAGCCCATTGACACATATTTTGTTCAGTTACAAGTTGTTATCACCTTGTTTAACATTCTGAGTGGATTGTTGTATCAACACTTAGGTGTGATAACTTTACCTATTACTTGCTCAATGACAGTAAACCATGATTTCTTCAATGATTTTGCTTTTATTTATATTCCCAAAATCTTAGTTTTAAATGATACTTTATGATAATTGAACCAAACTCCTTACTAGATAATGAAACTTCTTTACTTGATCTCTTTGCAGGCAGCGGACTGGACTCTCAGGAGGAAACTGATGAACCCACTTTGTTTGAACTATCTCCCTATTATGACAGTGCAGGTTTCACAGATTTTATTTCAAAAGCTCCGAACAATTTCACAATTCTAAGCTTAAACTGCCAGTCTCTCCCAGCTAAATTTGATCAATTGCAAATGTACATTAATCTGTATAATTCTTCTAATTCCAGACTCGGTGCCATTTGCTTGCAGGAGACATGGCTCACAGCAGACAGCGACCTTTCTCTGTTTCAAATAGAAGGATATAATCTCATTTCATCCGGAAAAAAGAGCAGTGCACATGGAGGGGTAGCTATTTATCTACATGAAATGTTTAAATTCAATGTAATTGATAAATTCATTAACTCGGATACATTTGATGGGCAATTTATAGAAGTGTTATTAGGAAATGATTATAATGACACAAATAAAGTAGTTATAGGAAATATTTATAGACCACCCCGTCCCACATTAGAAAATATCACAACATTCATAAACGACCTTGATATGATATTTAACAAATTTAGAAATAACCGTAATGTAATACTTACTGGAGACTTCAACATTAATATTTTGAAATTTAAAGAGATAAATTATGTAAATGAATTTCTTGAATCAGTTATTTCAAATGGCTATATTCCCAAAATAACATTTCCTACACGATTAACTCAAAGGAAAGGAACTTTAATTGATAATTTTTTCATAAAAATATCAAATAGATTTGAAAATGTAAAGGCTGGTGTAATTATTAACACAATTTCTGATCACTTACCTTACTTTATTTCATTAAATTTTCAAAACCAGGGTAATCAAAATAAGTCTAAATATGTCAAAGTAACAACTTCAAATAGTGCCGCAATTCAAGGCTTTCAAACTGAACTGTCGGGTCCCACGATAACACAAAAACTCAGCAGTGTGATAGGACAAACGCCTGATGACAGCTATAACAACTTCAATTGCATCTTGCAAGACCTAATGAATAAACATTTCCCCACTAAATATGTTAGATTTAACAAATACAAACATAAAAAGAACAAATGGATATCAACTGGAATTTTAAAATCAATTAAATACAAAGATAAATTATACACATTACTGAAGTCCACCCAACCTTATGACCCAAGCTATGACAGCAAACTACAAAATTTTCGAACATACAGTAGAATTCTGAGGAGTAGCATCAGGGCAGCTAAGAAACAATATTACTATAGCCAGTTTGAAATGTTTAAGAGTGATATTAGGAAAACTTGGACAACAATTAATGAAATAATGAATAAATTAAAGAGAAAAAACGAATTTCCAAAATATTTTCTAATAGATGACAATGCAGTTTCTAATAAAATCACGATTTCAAATAAATTTAATCAATATTTCGTTGAGATTGGTCCTAAATTAGCACAGGATATAAACATGCCAGCAAACAAATCATTCAAAGATTATCTAAAAAACCCAGTGTTACAGCAGTTCGATTTTAGACCTATTGAAATAGACACAATAATCAAAATAATAGACTCTTTAAAACCTAAATCCAGTTGCGGTCATGACAAAATATCCAATAAAATGTCAAAACTGGTTAAAAAAGAATTAGCTCACCCCTTAAAACTTCTTATTAATCAATCAATAGAACATGCTACCTTTCCAAAATTATTAAAAATAGCTAAAGTCACACCTCTCCATAAAAAAGACGATGATAAAATATTTTCTAACTACAGACCTATTTCAATTCTTCCAAGTGTATCAAAGGTCTTTGAGAGAGTAATATATAATCAAATATATGACTTTTTTTCACAAAGAAATATTTTCTACACCAGTCAATATGGATTCAGACAAGCACATTCTACTGAATTAGCAGCTTTAGAATTAGTAAATAGGATAATTTATGAGATGGACAACAATAGAATTCCTATTAACGTATATCTTGACCTCTCGAAGGCCTTTGATACACTGGATCATGAAATATTAATGTATAAGTTAGCTCATTATGGAATAAAAAATAATTCTTATAATCTTTTAAGAAGCTATCTGACTAATAGAATGCAATATGTCCAAATTGATGAAACCAGTTCCGAATTTCTTGAATTAAAATGTGGAGTCCCCCAGGGCTCCATTTTAGGTCCCCTTCTTTTTATTATTTATATAAATGACATGATTAATGCTACTGATAAATTTTATCCTGTTATATATGCAGATGATACCACTCTTTCTGCGACCTTAAATACTTTTGGAAATGACAATATTATGACAGCAAAAATAAATGAAGAATTAAAGTCAGTGACTGACTGGTTAAAATTAAATAAGCTTTCTTTAAATATCAATAAAACAAAAGCCATGGCATTCCATTCTGCGAAGAGAAACATTTCATTGCCTGATCTTTTCATGAACGAAACTCGTATTGAATTTGTAGATGAATTTAATTTTTTGGGCCTTTTACTTGACAAACATTTAAAATGGAAACAGCATGTTGATAGCATTTCTAAGAAAATGTCAAAAACCATTGGTATAATGAACAGACTAAAACACTTCTTACCATCCAATATATTACGTGTGCTATATAATTCACTGATACTTTCTTATCTTAACTATGGTTTAATTATATGGAGTTGCAAAGCTAATAAACTTATAAAACAACAAAAAAAATCATTGAGAATAGTAGCTAAGGCGAAATATAATGCCCATACCAGCCCACTTTTTAAGCAATACAATATTTTAAAACTCCCTGATCTATGTGCACTGCAAGATTTAAAATTCTGCTATAAACTTCAAAATAATATGCTTCCACAATATTTTCAGTCTCAACAATTTCTTTCTGGTAACTATACTCATAACTATGCTACTCGCCATTCAAGTAACAACCTACTAGTTCCTGCTGTGAGGCATGACTTCGCAAGAGATGGTATGAGTTACAGATATCCAAAAATTTTTAATAATATGTGTACACGATACAAAGAAAAAATTGCTACCCACAGTTTCGATGGCTTCAAATTTTATATCAAACAAAACCTCATAAATTCTTATGAAACTAATTGCTCCATTTCTGATTGGTATATTTGTGGGCATCAGTCTCCTTCTGACCACCAGCTGCTGCCAATCAATTGATTTGAGTGAATAAGTAAGTTTCATTATAATCTTTTTTTTTCTTTTTCTTTCTTTCTTTTGTTATTTGAAAATGAAAGTTACTTTAATAATTAAATTAATAACCTAAATTGTTGAATTGTCATGGTTTGTTTAAATACCCTAATATACATATATTTTATTTTTCAATTTACCAGTCATTTCCACTTCAATGTAATTAAGTAATATATTTATTAATTTTCCTTAAAGGTGGCCCTCTAGTAGCGACAAATACTTTTGTCTTGAGAGGGTCCCCTAGCTCTAAATTGTGTAATTATCTATATGCCATCAATGTAATTTTTCATTTTTAAGAGCAAATAAATTATGTGTCATTGTCATTGATTATGATGACCTGTCAATCACTTTTAACCGCCAATCACATGATCCCATTTAAGTAGCGTCATTTGATTGACAGGTGTCAAGACATATCATTAAGTAACAATTAAGTGGTCAAAATTAATTGGCGGATCATATTTAATTGGCAATCAGTTCACTTTATGACTGTTTTGACAAGGACTTATCTATGTTACGTAACGTTGATCGTGTTTTGACGCAGTATTACTTTAATTGAGTAAAGGGACTCGAGCTCAAGAGTGAATAAATAAATCCCCCATTAAATACAATTTCCAAACCGCAGCAAAAAAAAAAGAAAGAAAGAAAAGAAAACTTCAAAAAGCAGAAGAAGACACAGGCAAATGTTTATAATATCAAAATGCTTCAATAATGGCAAAGTTCATATCGAAATATAAGTGGAACATTTCAAGATGATGAAAAAATATTTGTTTCAGTAATCTGTCTCTTTATTTGCCTCCCTTTCATACATCATTTGATCTTATGTATATATCTCTTAAAGACGACATAAAGATTTATTGATTTATTATGTTTATCATGAAATTGCAAAATGTTGGGGCTTAATGCTAGTGTCTCACGAGAGTGGTTAAGTGACGGCGAAGTTGTAGAGGTGCCAGGAACTCAAGTTTCGCCAACTTTCGGCGTTTCAAGCCATTTTTGGACAATTATATAATCAATTAAAGATTATAAATCGTCGTTGATGGTTCCTATTACGACGAGGCTCTCGTTTTCTACGCCGAATCGCTCGTAATTTCTGACGAAACAAGAAGAGACTTGTGTCGGCGAGTTGTGAGCAGCCTCGTCGCAGTTCCATTGCTTCAATGTTAAACTAGATTCGCCCAAGGAGTCTCTTGGTTCGCCCAATCTGCCTCTAACTTCGCCCTAGCATCCTCTTACTTCGCTCTAATCTTCAATTACGCCCAAGCAAATACCTTTTACGGTGAAGCAAGTAGCTGTTTCGGCGTTTCAATAGCCTGTTTGCGTCGGCAAGTTGTTCTCTTTTTTCGCCGAAGTTCCATTGACTCAATGATAAGTAGCCTCGCCCAAGCACTCTCTAGCTTCGCCCAAGCACTCTCTAGCTTCGCCCAACCTGCCTCTAACTTCGCCCAAGCTGTCTCTAACTTCGCCCAATCATTTTGGGGGTCTTTCAGGTCTTTTGCATCGTGGCTTCTTGCTTCGTAAAGATTCAACAGGTTGAATCTTTCGTGAAGCAAGTTCTTGCCTCACCATAAGGTCATGTGACTTCTAGGAACTTTTGGCGAGGAAGTTTAAGAAGCGCCGTAGACGAAAATATCGTCGCCGAATTGTTGAATGTAGGTTAAAAACCTCCCTCTTTCCTGGAAAAGCAAGAAGCGACGCGACAAGAACCCTCTGTTACGTCTCCGTGTGATCTAGGCATAAGTGGTAATTTGATAGTTGTGTGGATTTATGGAACCCAGCGACATTGTGGGTTGGAATCCACGTAAATTTGTCATAGAACGCACGAAGTTAAAAAAGACATGCACCTTTGATAGAAAAAATTGATTTTTAGAATATTTAATGAACTTTTAGCTTCCAGTAAAACCATCACAAGTAAAGGATGAATCACTGAAGGTTTATACATCAAAGTTATTTATAGAATGGCATTTGACTTCACTTCAAAATTTTGACACAAAAAAATGACAGAATGGCCGGCATATGTCTAAAATCATTCTTAAATTTAGGACCTTTCCAGGACTTATAGAGCCTTGTTACAGTAAGAGCAGGAA
The DNA here is from genome assembly GCA_026936325.1 of Platynereis dumerilii. Taxonomy (NCBI): domain Eukaryota; kingdom Metazoa; phylum Annelida; class Polychaeta; order Phyllodocida; family Nereididae; genus Platynereis; species Platynereis dumerilii. The sequence goes on from JAPTHN010000001.1 coordinate 14,696,274, forward strand.
GGAAGGAAGTTGCAGAGTTTGGCAGGAAGTCAGCTCCGCCTTGCAGAAGGGCTAGTAGAAAGTTCTGATGATTGTAGTCGTCTGATAGCAAGTGTTTATAAGAAATGAAACCGGAATGCAGGTAGTTCGTGACATCTTTAGGGGCCTACGTTTTTAGGGATTTGTAGAAAGGTGCAATTTGGCTAATTGCTAATCTATCCAATTAGTAATTAATTAATATGTGTGGACCTATCAACTTCTGAGACCCACGACATCATTGCCTGATTTTCTGGCAGCGAGAAGGTTTGAAATATACCAATGTTTGGTATAGTAAATGCAAGTAACTCTAAACGATTTTTCACTTTTTTATGAAAGGTTTATATTATATTGTGCTTTTATAATGAGCAACATCAGTCCATGCAGTGGCTTTCCACTTGCCAGTGCAGACCAACAAAATTTAATTTACAAATTCCTTGTGGGACCACCAACCTGGTGTAACTCACCAAAAGCAATTTTTAACTTCATACAACTGCAGTCATATAATACGTTGCTCTGGGTAAGACATGTTGAGCTGGTCTACAGTCTACACTATCTTACACAGAAAGTTGAAAACACTTCTGTGATAACTAGAGCATAAGAAAACAGGCAGAAACAATGGGATAATTGGATCAGACTAGTTTGCATCGCTGGTTTACAAGGGGCATATTGATTTACAGGGTGTTATGTGATTGTAAAAGTCATGTAAGGCATGTGAGATAGCCTGCAGGGGTGGAGGGGAAGTGGGAGTGAAGTGGAAAAGTAGAAAGGTAGGGGGGGGGGGAGTTGTGCATGGAAGAGATTGTTGCTGGGAGCAAGTCAGTGGCATCTTGTCAACTTTTTTTGTTATAACCCAAATATGAGAGATCTGGAGACACTGACTGATGACGAAAATTGCAACTGAAGGAATGTTACAATTCTGATAGACAGAAGAGAAATATTTTATCATATATAAATCTAGCAACCATGGAACGGCAGTTCCACTACAGACCACTGAGAGAAAAAGTAGCATTTTGAAGATACTTGGGCACGCAATCGCAACAAAAATGTTGGAGATGACCCCTTCAACCTTGTCTGGATCCACCACTGATCAATATACATGTACAGTGAACAGATCGTACCATGCAGCCGATATTTTTTTCTTTAAATAAGAATATTTTTCATATATATACATGTATAATTGAAGTCATCAGGAAAGTTATATCATTAAATGTTATTTTATAATTTATAAATGAAGCCCTTGGATCTATCATTGAGAAAAAAGTAAATCTGCCTAAATGTTGACTATGGAGCTATACAGCAGTTGACTTCGTCCATAACCATTCTCAGTTCTGTATAACCATCTACACAACACAACTGCAGCCCATATGACCTGCGGTCAGCAGTTGCAGCTCACGATTTGTGCAAATGATTGACCTAGATTTCTGGGTGACCAGCAAGATGCCCTGGAGCTTCCGGAGATAAAACTGGAGCCCTTAAAGCTGCCGTCTTCGCTGGCAATTTGCCTAAACGAAAGTGACTCCTGCTGGAATATATATCATACACACGTAGCCCAGGCCTATGTTGAACTTGCCTATATATACATGTAGGCAATCCAGGCTATAGAGATCTTCAAAACTGTTGCACAAAAAGCTATATGGTATGGCATTAAATGATAAAGTTAACATTCCATGTCATTATTGTTCTCTGTGCCATGGAAGATGATTTGCAGGTATATACTATATAGCCTAATCATTAGCCCCTTTTCACTTTTTTTCCTTTCTTTTGGCCACCCTCCCAGACTGTTGGATAAACGATTTAGTAAAATATGCACTTAATCACCTCAAAAGTGTGAAAATTAAAGTGAAAGGTTAAAACAACAGTATTTTCGCATAATCAGCATTTTGCCTAAATATTTGCCTGTGATCGATTGTTTAACTCAGTCAATACTTGGCTTGATTCTGTTCAGATGTAGCAATATTGTGCTTTAAAAGCTAAAACACCGACAAGAGAGATGTGTTGGCGTTTACCATACATGTATGAACATGAATAATAAGTGTTCTTAAGACGAGAAAAATCAGAAAAGAGAGATAGAAGAGGAGACAGAAGAAAAAGAACTAAACGGAGAGAGAAAATAAAGAGTATAATGCCTTAAGAAAAATGAAAAGAAGATAAACAGTTGAAGAAGCTCATTAGAGAAATAATAGAAATAATCTTTGGTATGAGATACACGTTATAAGCAGAGACTATAAACATCAAATGAGAATAATATAATGGAAGGGAGAGAAAGGAAGAAGATAATGTATTAGAACACTAGATATTATGAGAATCAAGTGAGAATTAAGAAGAAATTGGAAAAGAAAAAGGGGGGAAAAGAAGCAAGACAATATTAAGAAAGAGGGTCGTGGAAGAAAGAGGGAAGGATATTGAGGCAATGGAGGAAGAGAAGAATTTGGAAGAAGAGCTAAAAGGTGTACATAGTGTTAACATATTTAAAGAATAGTTCAGCAAAAAATCACCAACATAGAAGAAGGAAGGCGAAAAAGAAGACACAAAGGATAAATATAACAAGAGAAGAAGACAGGAGGAGAATGGGAGTAAAAAAGTAAAGCCTGTTCAAAGAGGTTGGAATGGGAGTAAAAAAATAGTAAAGCCTGAAGAGGTGGTCAAGGCAGCGGGCTAATGAAGAACAGTTGTCATGTAAAAAATATAATCAAAGAAGACGTATTTAGGAAAGACACACAAAATGAAGAATTGCAAGGAAACCGAAGATAAAGAAAGAAAAAAGGAAACAGGGTGAAGTAAAACAGGGTTTTATTAAGGGGCAGTGTATAGGGGGATTCCAGGGCATGTAACCGGAAGGAAGAGCACGTGACTTCAGAGGAGACCGGAAGAGGATGTGGCTCCATGCCATATAAGGGCCTTCCTGCAAATGACCTAGATAACTACCAAGGAACCTCTGCTTACAACAAACCAGTGTGTAGGCGGGCGCAAACGTAAGGAACCAATCTTCTCACATGCAATGTAACTATTCTATTTAACTTTATTTATAGTGTTTTTGTCATGAAAGAGACTTGAATTATATGATTCCAAAGCATATAAAATGTATAATTTATTAATGGATCAAAAGAGAGAAAGTTACATAATTTCTTACTTCTCTTCTTCCAAAGGGTCGTAGGTTTTAAGCCTGTTAGAAACCATGCATGTATGTATATCCTACATCCCTGAAGACAGATATTAAAGTGGCAAAAACTTTCAAGACATTGCAACTCCTGAATATTCTAATGTACACTTCAAATCACCATGCCGATCATTGGTCTTCAGCAGATATTAATTTGGAAAAGTGGTTAACAGATATCAAATTTAAAAAAGGTCAGCATTCAAATTTACCTGGAAACCATCAGCAAAGATGGAATTAAACTTTGTAAATTGAATTATTTCACAAAAAGGATTTCAAATGAAGTAATTACAGCTCAAACCTCCATTAGGCCTATAACTCAAACGTACCGATGTCAAGATACCAGTCATACCAGACCAACACCTTGTGTTTTTCTTACTACAATGTATATATTCTCAGAGAAACTCTAATGAAACAACACATGGTCATATATACTGCGCTTCCAGCAAGGGTAGACGAATCAAAAATGGCCTTGCCTGAAAGAGATGTTTTGTTCAAAGCTTTTACACGACACAGGCCCATCAGCACAAGGCCACTGGAACAACTGCAGTTACAACCTCTTTGAAAGATCCACACATCTTGCCCAAGCAAAAGTGTAGCCTATGTGTTTGGGTCCTTCAGAAATTTGGAATTTATACCAATTAAATTTTGACCTTACAATATTATGCATAATTACATTTTCCAAAGTGTTCCTTACTCCGGTCCCCCCCCCCCCCTGTCGCTAAATCTGAAATTTCATCAGCAGAAAAGTTTTCAAATAAATTGCTTCTCTCACTATGTATTAAAAGGTTACATTTCATCATTTATTGTTACCACAAGATAAAATTCATGGATAATTAAAAAGCATTATTACAAATGGATTATGAACAATTTAAGATATGACAATATGTCATTTTCGCAATACAATACTTCAGTAAACAATGGAATTTAAAGTATTAAGCTACATGATTGTATGACCATTCACATGCTTTTATTTTGCATTGAACAGACATCAATTCTTAATTTGAAACCAAGTATCATATGGTACCACGCGAATTGAGTACATTGGCAATTTAGGAACTTGGGGCAATAGTAAATGATATCATGTCAAAGTCAAAGTCAAAGCCAAAATCACTTTTCTATGTTTTACAGATGGTGAAAGAAATATCTTCAAAAATGGAAAAACAAATCATACTTCAATTCTGTGATGGGCATTGATATTTATGAAAATCCAAAGCAATCCCCATTACTTCGCAAAGAGTTCCTTCGGCTCATTTAGAGAAGCTCTTACAATTAGGAAATCATAATTAACAGAAGCTCAAGGAGCCGTTGGCATTTTGTCTAATGTGTACGGAAACTTGGGGAGCTTTGGCAATTCAGGATATAAGGATTTCACCTTGCAAATGTCATGTTTATTGGCATGTACATTGCCATCTGTAGGTCTACAGGAAGGATCTAGGTTGAATTTTGCTCAGGGAAATATTTATGCTGAATGCAGTGATCAGATAGACACACTGATAGACAGGATACTTATCCAGGTGGATCTGTGTATCTCTTTATTTCTATATGCTAACCTGTCTATATTTTCTACTTATCTACTATTTTTGAATGGGGCTTCATTTACGAAATAAAGGGGTGGGAAATCAGAATTGTTTTTGCAATTTTTTGCTTGTTCCGGGTAAAACTTCTGGCAGCTCCAATTTTTCACTCTTCTTTTGACACAGAAGTGAGATGCTCCACCGGCCCCATATACACTGATGCAACTGCTTTTTTTTGACGCATTGAATCCATTTTTATGTATATTCATTTCACTGTCTCACCTCCTCACGGTCTATCTATACATATCCATATATTTATGAATATTTATATGTCTGTCTGTCTGCATGGCTGTCAGTCGCTGTCTGCCTCATCTGTCAAATGTATGTATTTCCTTCTGACTTTTGCTTTCAAATTTTCACACTCACAACAGTCAACACAAGGGATTTTCAAGATCACTGCTGCACTTGAAGACTGTTGCGGCTCTGGATTTAAGTAATGAAGGTGTCCTATGAAACTTGCTACATCTGTAACAGAAACGACCGCTCTGTGAGTATTTGAAATACAACACATTTTATGACTCTTATCCTGCAAGTGGGTCAATGAGTTATAATTATTAGACCATGTCTGTGAATGACTCATATTTATCATATTTCTCGCTGATGAGTCACATGTTTCGAAGATAAAATAAAATAGTTAACATTCTCAAACATCATAATGTAATCACTCTAGCTTTACTTACTATAGAGAATAAGTTTTATAATATTGTTCCATACTTTCAGCTTAATGCACCTGTATGTTTGTTTTGCAGTTTCTTTGTTTAGCCAAGAGTAAATCATGTCTATTTTCTTAGGAATTTAGTTTTTTCTCTTTTGCAACTGCAAACATTGGATGGATTTGGGTGATTTAAAAACAATAAAAATACAGGTACAAGGTAATCTACCGTACCGTAACAAGATTTCACACGGATGAAAAAGTAAGACACAATATTTTTGAAAAATCTGAATAGAGATATGATATCAAAGAATACTCGAAAATTTGCCACCTGTAGCTTTTACAAGAGTGAGCACCACGACTGAAAGGCAAAAGAACAACATTCGATGCAATATATACAGTGGGTTGCGAAAGTATACAAAATATATATACTAAAAAATATCACTAATCTTAACAAGTCTCTTCGCAAATACATTTAATCAACATTTCCTGAACAAAAACATAGACTGGTAGAAATGTTTAAATGCGTAGAATGCTATTAGGCATATAGTGATATTTTTAAAAACTGATCCCAAAATAGTTTTCGACCCTTTTGAGTTATTTTTGAAGTCATTCTCACGAAGCCGTTCAGAAGAACTGACCAACTCAAAAGTTCATTTCAACTGCAAATATGAACCTTCAACACAAACACACAAACAAGGCAGCATCTTTTTATATCCTCCAAAATGGCGCTTCATTGGCAAAACAAATCACAGGGGCACCTCGCGACAGTGTGTTATTATAATTCCCGTATCAGTGCAAGCTCCTGGTTGCACATCTTTTGTGACACTTAGATTCATTTTTTCATGCAACTGGGAGAAAATATCTGTTATGCTGCCAGCTGGGTTGCCAGCCAGCCCAAGCGTCATTCAGCGCCTCCCAGCCAGCTGATATAAATCTTTTTTTTCCCAGCCAGCCACCTCAACCGCTTTCTCATTACCTGACTGCAAATTTCATCAGTAGGGCGTCAAAAATTGGATCCAGCTGACAACTTTGTCAGCTGGGAACCTCCTAGCTGACAGTCTGCCAGCCAGCCTGGTGTCTGCTGCATAACAGATAATCGGTATAACAGATCATGGGGTGCCCCTGAAATCAGCCTCCACTTTCTGAAACCAAGATTGACATCAACAAGAATTTAAAGTAATTGTAAGTCCTTCAGAAAGAGAAAATTCCTTCTGTTCCATAAAAGAAGCTCTTACAATTAGGAAATCAAAATTAACAGGAGTTCAAGGAGTCATTGACATTTGGGCAATGCATACGATGATTCGGAGTGCTTTGGTAATTCTGGAAAGAGTGATTTCACCTGGGAAAGAACATGATTACTGTCATGTTACATATCATCTGTCACTCTCTGAATTACCATCAGCTATCATCAAGTGAGTTTTGTTAGACCAGTTTGTTTTTTTACTCGCTTCAAAAGTTTCAGTTCAAAGGACTGCCAGGCGCAGAGTCAAGGCCACACATCTAAGAGAGTGGCCATTCGAGGGGGGGGGGGTGGTTGGAAAGTTATTTATTTTGCAGATATGCCACATGTAATTATTTATTTTGAGCAGGGGAGTGCCCGGGTGATCGAGATTTGAACCCATGCCCTCAATCTTTTAGCCAGTGGACAAATGTTCTTGACCATTAGGCCACAGGGAACTAGTAACAGATCCGTACCTTTGGCAAAAGCCTCTGCTCTGCAACCTTCACTTACAGGCATGCTCGTGATTATTAAACTCAAACAAAACGTATATTGAACATGCCTACATTTTGTAAGATGAGTAAATGAAGCAATTAACAGTTATCCTAGCAATAATCTCGCCCTTGCAGAATAACATGTCATTAATTTTGACATAGCTAAGCCACGAGGATGGCTTCATCATTACTGTGCTTACAAGGTCGTAGTGGAATTGTGATTTTCCTATATATGAGGCCTGATTATGTGATGTGTATATAATGGTTTTGTAGGAAAATCAATTTCTGATGCATTTGTATACATATATATGTCATTAGCTGAATAAATAAATATCTACATCTACAATCTACCATATATAAATAAGGAAGAGGAGGAGGACAATGATAACAACAACGATGACAAAATTGATGACAACAGCGACAACGACAATGAAAATGACAATGAAAATGACAAAGACAACGATGACATCAATGAATACAACAACAATACAAAGATGTGGATGAGGAGTAATATACAAGAAAGGGAGATGTGAGGAGGAACAGTAGCAGAAGGGTAGAGAGGATGAAGACAGTGTTACAGGTGTTTTAATCATGGTCATCAGAGGGTAGTTTTTCTGAAAAATATGAAGAGTTACGCAGTTGTTCGTTGCGCCAAAGTCCTTGACTCCTTGTCCTCGTCTCATTGAGGTTTCTGTTAGCATCCATTGACCATTGTCATGTGGCTTATAGATTATTGAAAGTTCTGTTTTTATTGAATGTATGAAGAATATTGCTCCTTCTGTGTCAATATTAATATTAAGACAAATACATGAAAAAATTCAGCCAAATTTGTTAGTATTTAGAAGTTGCACTAGATACAAAGCCTTTGAAGTTTCTTATACAATCCCCGATTTGTTAATTTCCCAGATCTTTATCTGAAGTGAATATTTTTTGTATTTGCTAAATAATAACCTGGTATGGCAAAGTAATATCTAGGGTTATTTTTGATTGATTTTCCTGACTAAGTGAAATATTTGCCGGTTCATAGGAATAAATGCTTGAAAATTTAATTGGGTATTATTTATGCTGACCAGCCCGACCTTCTCCAAAACTTTGTAAGTCCGAAAGAATATCGGGACTTGATTGGGCATCTTGAACAATTTAAGTTATTTGATACATATAATTGGCTGTTATTGCATAATTTACAAATACCGATGATTTTCAGGAAGGCTGTCCAGAGGGAAATCCTATGTTAAACTTCAACGGCTTTGTGTAATCTGTAAATATTAGTACATTTTACTGAAGTTTTTACACTATAAATTCCATCAATACAAGATCAGAATGCAAGATTAATATCAGAGAAAATTAAAAGAAAACGTTTTTGCACCACCCTAATGATTCTCTAAACATTATATATGTGTTAGCACTGGTGGAACATACTGGTGTCCACACTTCAAACATCTGTACAAAAAATCAATAGTTTTTGAGGAAGTGAATTCGTGGGTCTATACAAAGTGTATACCTTTTCTTTATGAATCAGTTGTGTAGAAATTAAGTGTTGTAATGGATTAAACTTGCCAACAGATTCTTCATAAAACAATTGTAAAACAAGGGTGCCATATACATTATACACTGATATATTATGTCGCTCGCTGTTTAGTGTTTGTTGGCCCACTGTGGGGAATAGCGAGGTTCTATCTTATGTACATACTTGTGAATGAGGCTGCATTCCCTGATACACTTGGACCCTACTCAGATGGCAAGTCTGACACTGACTTTTGACCCTCTATTCCCAATGTCAGCAGAACACACTGATTTATGTCCTCCTTGCTATGGAGCAAGTGATGTTTTTTGCTTCCCTATTTCAAGTACATTTTTTGGCTCTCAGCAATATCCAGAGCATCCCAAGCAGTGTGAAAGGCTGAAAACTTGTTTCTTTTCTTCAGCGGGTAAGGTGTGAAAACAGTATTTTCTGGTGTCATTTCATAGAAATCTTCATGAACATTAAAAGAGGCAGTGCTGAAATTTGTCAATTAAAAAAAAATCGGTCATTGTTAAAAGTGGTCATCAATGTTTACTTGCACATAGGGGGGGGGGGCGGGGTAGGAGATTTTGTCTTTTGCATACTGTTGTGGACCACTACACCCTGAGCATCAGTCTGCCTATCAAAATTGTAAAATTGTAAAAAGCAGTATATCACATTTCCTAACCAGACCTATATTGACATACATTATGTTATTCAACAGAGACATGATTTTATTCCACAGACAAAAAAAATAACAAATGCGTGGTATGGTCTATCAGTCATTTTTATTTTGCAGTTGATTTCCTTTCTTTGCTTTGGAAATGCATGTGAAACAAAACAATCATTTATCCTAAAATCATTGGTAATCCGCTTTGATGTGAGACTCAACCAAAAGAAAGAATTAATACCCAAGATATGCAAATAGGGTTAAATGAAGCTTAACTTTCATCAAAACATCTAGATACAATGCATCAAAGAACACCAGGATAATTTTACTACCTGTTGCTTTTGAAAAGAGTAAACGCCAAACCACATTTATAGCTGAAACAGAAAGAGACGAAATAGTGTGTCCAGTTTATTTCTTATTAAATTCGTGATTTGATTTAGTTATTGTGTAGCTGATTGACTGAGTTGGTAAGCATCAAATGTATAACTATGTATTCTGGCATGGTTGGTGAAAGGTTAGAGATTCAATTCCTGGTTAAGAAATAATGCGTTTTAGCATCACCTTCTTAGATGTCGCATAGATGAGATGTTATTAATTATAGTGTCTACGCGGGAAAATAATATAAAAAATATTGGGTAAATACAAAACGGGTCAAGACTCATCATCTCATTGATCAATCCTTGGGAATGGCAAGAACTTTCTGCGGAGGCCAGCACTATCCATGCATAGTCATCGGCATTGTATATTCTGTACCTATTTTTTTTGGGTACTTTTCTTTGTGTATTTCATAAACAATAAGCCTATACATAATTTGCATGGCAGTGGATTGAGTGCTAGAATGTTTAGAACTGATCCTGGTGTGAAAATGTATAACATTCTTATAAGATCTCCTGCAACGGCCATAAGGTTGGTATAACCCAGTACATGCTTTATGCATTTGGGGCCAGCACCTCTTGCAAGAATGCCCTGTCCAGATCTATAATGCGAGAAAACATGGTTGTAAAACTGGAGGGCAGTGCCATTCCAGTGCCATTCCAGTGACATTCCAGGCCATTGCAGTGTGCCATTTCAGTGTAAGGTCGTAGGTCATGTTGCTTTTTATGGGTGTCTTGGACAGGCAACATATCATTGTTATCACCACTTAAGAATGTCACCATGTCAGTCTCATACAAGGGCTAATCCATCTTGCCCTTATAAATGCCCCAATAAACCATGCACCATTTCAGCCAAATTGAAATATATGAATGTTCATATTAGTTTCATCAGACCAAGCCCCAGGGTTCATGGAGAAGTGCATGGCACCTCTATATAATGCAAGACATTTCAGCAATTACTACTTTGATTAATTAGTTATTTTCAGCCTGTATTATGTATATTTCTAACCTAATTTGTAACTATAATATCCCCATATATATATAAAACATGTAAATGTAATACCTACAATTTGGCTCCACTGTTAAACTCCAGAAATAAATAAAAAGGACTGCCCAGGAGACAAAGTCTTGCTTGGCGATAAATTTTCCATAATTCTATTAGTAACTATGAAATCTCAAATAAATCAAACCATGTACATTCGTATTATACAATGTATTCCTTTCCTTTTGATTTGCTACAGAGGTCCTTCTCTCAGTCACAATATATCTGTAGTCTGCCCAGGGCAGGGCAATAAGAGGTAACAGATTCTGCATAAGATGAGGGAATGAAGCAAGGGTGCCTTATTTGCCTTCTACTGTATTGTGTTTGGGCTTGTTGGGGAATAGCAAGGGTCTATCTTATGTACATACTTGTGAATGAGGCTGCATTCCCTGATACACTTGGACCCTACTCAGATGGCAAGTCTGACACTGACTTTTGACCCTCTGTTCCCAGTGTCAGCAGACTGCGCTGATTTATGCCTTTATGCCCTTGCTCCTTGCCTTTGAGCAGCACATACAGTGACCTCCTTTTTTGCAAGATGTCAAAAAATACTACTTTCTCTGTGAGCGAAAAGGAGAGTTGGATACTTTGAGAAACATCCAGGTGAGACGCCAGGTTGAGAAATACAACAAGAGGAAACAAGTATGCCTGATAAACATTCATTGAAATTTATAATGCCTCAGGTCCCTCCTTCTTATCCTATCAACTAATCCTTAAAAGTGTCAAGCAAATAATGCCATCTTAATCTCTTTATTTTGAAAAGTGTACATCTACAGAGATTTGATTGGTATATTTATAAGCTGCTTCAGTTAAGCTGAAGGCTTAATTTCTGGAGAAAAGGACCCTTCAGAATGTTCAACTGCAGCATGCCTGTTTGCATACCACCCATTAAACGAAACCTATCGTCAAATTCTATGCCAAGACAATAATTACAATGCCAAAACATGTCTATTTCAGAATTGTAAAAAAAGCTTTTATCCGATATACATCATACTTAAAAATAATAAATCAAGTAAGATACATACCTTTATATGTTATGATATGTAATGAAAAAACAAAGAAGCTTGATCATACATCCATGTTTACTTATTGTTTAGCCATGAGATAAAAGAAGTTAAGATTGACATTATGATTATCTCTAACTTCCAGCCATCAATAATATTTTAACTGCTTGTAATTCTGTAAAAGATTAGCAGAATACGGACTAATATAACTCTGAAGAGAGAGGCTGATAGACCATTTGGTACTTTGGCTTTGGGCAAGAGAAAAACTAGGAAGTGGTTGAAAGGTCGGAAGGAAACCATGCATATATCATAGTGAATAAAACACGGGAAGTCCGTGACAGATAAGATTTCTTGTTGTAGCAGCCGCCGTTTAGAAAATGCCTACTCTAGAAAGAGCTGAGATTAAAAACAGCATGTAGTATCAATCAAGTACACCTCTCTTTTGAATTGACTTCAGAGGTCCTCCTTCAAGCAGACATTGATTGACTTTCAGACACAGTAAGTGAAAAGCTACACATTTGAATGATGGCAGTCAACACATTTATCAAAATCTCGTCTGAAAGACCAATGAATCTTTTTGCCCTTTTTTACATCTATATGTAACACATTTGCCAGCAGTTTCTAAAAAATTATTTTATCTGCTCAGAAAAAAGTGCACTTCAGGAGGTAAATTGTTTGTCACCCAAGCATAAGGATATTAAATTAAGAAAATATTATGATGTTTCTAAGATGGATGAATTAACAAATTGGGTTTCATGTCTCCTACTTATGCACCTAACCATAATTTGCTTTTGTAATGTGACACAGCCATGATAATAATTTTCCACAATAAATATTGCCCAAGAAAGAGACAGGTACAAGTTACCTTACTAATGTGTAGATGGCAATGCCATAGATTCGCAGAGCTAATTTTATCTGTTCTTATTTTAAAACGACATTTCTGTCAATTCTCCATTCTAAAAAATTTCGGGACAAAACTGGTTTTTTTAAATCCAAAATGTTTTTTTGAATGTTTTTGTCCTTACATAGACACAACTCCAATAATGTATCCCTCGTCAAAATAATGAAAAGAACAGGTATAGTATCTCTTTGCCACAAGGGATGGTTGCAGAATTTTAACATTATGAAGGTTTGGAGAAACATGAATTCTTTATTGAAAATGCCAATTCATGATTTGGGTATAGGAGGGACTTGTTGTGAGCAGCAGTGTGTACTTGGTGAACATTTCGTCAATGATAACACAGGTTTAAATTATCTTCTGTACATTGAATCAGTCAGTTTGGTTGCTTTGAATTTATTCTGATATTGTCATGCAAGACTCCCCCCTGCTGTCTTCACTAATTTCGCACTAATTTCATGGATGGTTCTCTCGGTAAACACTAGGGGAATAGTGGTGCTTGGTGTCAATATACTTAAATTTCATTGGCTGATAGATTTCCCACCCTTGCCTCTGAATGGTCCACCCAAGGTGTCTCCAAGCTGGAGTATTTTTAGTGCATTTTAATGTAATTTTGAGGCTTTATAACTTTCTAATTGTTTCAGGTTAAATTTTGAAAGTAGTGTTTTTAGGTTTAATGTGCATACATCTCAGGCTACAGTAGCCTGCTAAATCAGTTGCGAGCGTTAGCGCGCCTCGCTTGCTCCCCTGCTTGTACAACAGACTGTGTTCAGTCAGCATACATCTTCCATGTGTAGAAAGCAAATTAAGAATCATGAAATTACATAAAAGTTATTTGGGGCAAATGTTTAGGACATTCAGCGAAATAGGTCTATTGCATCAAGTGCTTTCTATATTTATAGCCTGAAAACTACCCTAAACTTGAAAATAGCTTCATAGTAGTAGTGCAGTAGTATTTATAGATATGATATAGTTGTGGCTTAAATTTCTACAGAAAGATCATTGATTAACACATGTTGGGGAAATTCACAAATGTTCAGGCAACATGGAAGAACATAGATGTAAGCCAATATATGTTCGAATAAATTTACAGATGGAAGCTAATGGCCAATAAGCTCTTTGGCTGTGGGCAGCATTTAAAAACTAGGAACTAGTTGAAAGGACAGTGACAGGTAGGAAGGAAACCTTGAATATACCATAGTGAATAAAACACTTCTCCAGCAGACAAGATTTCTGCAGCCACCATTTAAGGAACACCATTTCTTAAAAGAGCCAAGATTAAAACCAGCGTGTTGTGTCCAGCAAACTCTTCCTCTCTTTACAATTTACCTCATCTGTCCTCTTTAAACTAGACATTGATGGATTTCCAACACAGAAAGTGAATGGCCAAGGCATCTATCAAATCTTGACCTACATTGCATTCGTAACCTAAAACGAAAAGTAAGAACAATGCCAGTTCATCAGATTATCATAATATATTCATGTTTATCCTTTTTCATAGTTTTGCTGTAAAGTATACAGTGAATGTAAACACAACCCCTCCACTGCAGCATCAAAGTGTATAGATCAGGAAAATGAATCACATTCCGAGTGGAAAGCAGGAATTGTATGAATGAGTAGCTTCACTTTTGCAATCTGTTCTCCATGTTCTATTATCGAAGAGTGTAGTGGAGGCCACTTCATTGCAGTCTCGTCAATGTCAAATAATCAGGATTTCACAAAGTACACATGGCTGCTCACAACAAATCCTGCTGATTCCCAAAACATGAATTGGCATTTTTAATGAAGAATTTGTTTTTCTCAAAACTTTCAAAATGTCCACTGGAAATCTGAGCATGAAGATAGTCCTGCAACAAACAGAATAACTTACTTTGCCATCCAATTACTTTATATAAGTGATATACTTTGCAAATTTCACTTCAGGAAAAAAGTTTTTTCACCTAGGTCACAATTACAAAGCAAACATTTTTCTGGCTATTATAATGTTATAGAAATATATTTTATTGGACATACATTGTACTTTGAAATTATGGAATCTAGCATGATGCAGTTTACATTTATATGTCATGACAAATAAATAAAATACAGAGAATCATTGAACATACGCTGACAGTAATAAGATAATCAATTCTAGCGTGCATGTGGTTCTGTAAAAGATTAGCAGAATACCAACTAATATAGCTCTGCAGCGAGAGGCTAAACGGCCATTTGGTACTTCGGCTTCTGGCAGTGGCAAAAACTGAGAAGCAGCTGAAAGGTCAGAAGGAAATCATGCATACATCATTTTGAATATAACACAGGAAGTCCATGACAAGGCTTCTGGTTCTACTCGAACTTCCAGAAAGCGCCATTCAGAAAACGCTTCCTCTTAAAAGAGCTGAGATTAAAAACAGCATGTAGTGTCAATCAAGCACACCTCTCTTTTGAATTGACTTCAGAGGTCCTCCTTCAATGAGACATTGATTGACTTCCAGACACAGTAAGTGAAAAGCTACACAGTGAGTGAAAAGTTACACACTTGAATGAAGGCAGTCAACACATTTATCAAAATCTCATCTGTAAGACCAATGAACCTTTTTGCCTTTTTTGCACATCTATGTGTTGCAAATTTGTCAACCACCTTTGCCCACGCTGTATCAAAAATGTATCCATTCAGAAGAAACTTCAAGAGGTTCATTGTTTATTACCTAAGCATATGGAAATTTACTTAAGATGGTATGACAATGTTTCTGAGATGGTTGAACCAACAAATTGGGTTCATATCTCCTGCCCATACACCTGAAAGTAATCCTCCTTTTTTGCGATGTGATGGCCATGATAATAAAAACAGCCATCCTATTTCGCACTATAAATGTTCCAGCAGAAACAGGTACTAATTACTTCATGATATAACTATTGATTTTCAACTTCATCAGTTAGAGACTTTATTTTAGGAAATGTATTGGGTTGAAAGTAATAAATTCTATTTTCTTGTTCATATGCATTGCTATAACTCATTTTACAATTTTCTGATGACTGGCAACCAGAACCAATGTTTAATGCCGTGACGTAATTCCAAATATAATTTATACTCTATCGAAAAATGAAGACAACACATATGGCAACCTGCAGGTTGCCAAATTTTAATATTGGGTATTATAAAAGTTTGCCAAGACACAAATTCTTCATTAAAAATGCAAATTCATGTTTTGGGGAAAGCAGAGAATAGTTGTGAACAGCGGTGTGTACTTTATAAAATCCTGATTATTTTAGAATGACAAGACTGCAATGAAGCCCCTGTTTCACTCATAAAACAATAGAAGAGGGTAAGCAAATTACAATTTGAATACATTTTCTTCAGAATATCAACATGAATAGCTGCGGCTTGTTAGTTTAGTTATTTTGAATTAATTGTGATATTGTCATCGAGGATTCCCACTACTGCCTTAATCAATGGTATCAAGTTCCTTCCACATTATAGAATGAAAACTACAATAAAACTAATAATTTAGCAGTAGTAGTATTTATATAAATATATATATGATTTTGGTTTAATTTTGATAGAAGGATAAAAGATACAGTTGGGGAAAATACATAAAGGAATGCACATGCAATAGGGATGTTTTTGCAAGCCAATGAGACTTATTTTACATATGGCAGCTAGCAAAGGCCAATAAGGCCTTTGGCTCTGGGAAGCAGCAAAAATCTAGGAAGAAGTTGTAAGGTAAGAAGGACACCTTGAATATATCAAAGTGAATATAACCTGTCGGCAGCCTAACAGATTTCAGCATCCAGTGAATACCATATCTTAAAAGAGCTGAGATTGATAACAAACATGATGTATCAAAAAATCATTTCTACTCCTTTGAATTTATGTTGTGAGTCATCTTGAAATTGGACTTAGATAGATTTCTGAAGCAGGCAGTGAATAGCCAAGGCATCTATCAAATCTTGACCTACAATACATGACCTTTGTAGCCAAAATATATTTTTACATGTATTTTTAGGTGGAGTGGGTGTTTCTTTTTTATACAAAAAGATATCACATCATATCAAAGACCCAAATGCAACAGCTTTCATCCAAAACTTTCATTCAATCACTTATCTCTAAGTAAATGTTGTGCTTTTAGAATTCTTTAGAATTCAGATATAAATGAAACCAGCTGCAAGCCAAATGCATTACTTTGATAAAATAATCATTATAATGCATTTTCAAATGTGTATCTGATGATCTATATAAATTAAAAGCAAGAATTCCTGTTCATCAGTCATCAAACGAGATCATGCTGTCCTATTACTATTTTCCTTATATTGCAAATGTGGATACAACCCCTCCACTGCAGCATCAAAGTGTATAGATCAGGAAAATGAATCACATTCCGAGTGGAAAGCAGGAATTGTATGAATGAGTAGCTTCACTTTTGCAATCTGTTCTCCATGTTCTATTATCGAAGAGTGTAGTGGAGGCCACTTCATTGCAGTCTCGTCAATGTCAAATAATCAGGATTTCACAAAGTACACATGGCTGCTCACAACAAATCCCGCCAAATCCCTAAACATGAATTGGCATTTTTAATGAAGAATTTGTTTTTCTCAAAACTTTCAAAAATTTTCGCAGGAAATCGGAGCTTGTAAAATAATCCTGCAACAAACAGAATAACTTACTTTGCCATCCATTTACTTCATATAAGTGATATACTTTGCAAATTCACTTCAGGAAAAAAGTTTTTTCACCTAGGTCACAATTACAAGGCAAACATATTTCTGGCTATTATAATGTTATAGAAATACATTTTATTGGACAAACATTGTCCTTTGAAATTATGGAATCCAGCATGATGCAGTTTACATTTATATGTCATGACAAATAAATAAAATACAGAGAATCATTGAACATACGCTGACAGTAATAAGATAATCAATGCTAGCGTGCATGTGGTTCTGTAAAAGATTAGCAGAATACCAACTAATATAGCTCTGCAGCGAGAGGCTAAACGGCCATTTGGTACTTCGGCTTCTGGTAGTAGCAAAGACTGGGAAGTAGCTGAAAGGTCAGAAGGAAATCATGCATATATCATAGCGAATAAAACACGGGAAGTCCATGACAGACAAGACTTCTGGTTCTACTAGAACTTCCAGCAAGCGCCATTCAGAAAACGCTTCCTCTTAAAAGAGCTGAGATTAAAAACAGCATGTGGTGTCAATCAAGCACACCTCTCTTTTGAATTGACTTCAGAGGTCCTCCTTCAACTAGACATTGATTGACTTCCAGACACAGTAAGTTAAAAGCTACACAGTAAGTGAAAAGTTACACACTTGAATGATGGCAGTCAACACATTTATCAAAATCTCATCTGTAAGACCAATGAACCTTTTTGCCTTTTTGCACATCTATGTGTTGCAAGTTTGTCAACCACCTTTGCCCACGCTGTATCAAAAATGTATCCATTCAGAAGAAACTTCAAGAGGTTCATTGTTTATTACCTAAGCATATGGAAATTTACTTAAGATGATATGACAATGTTTCTGAGATGGTTGAACCAACAAATTGGGTTCATACATGTATCTCCTGCCCATACACCTGAAAGTAGTCCTCCTTTTTTGCGATGTGATGGCCATGATAATAAAAACAGCCATCCTATTTTGCACTATAAATGTTCCAGCAGAAACAGGTATTAATTACTTCATGATATAACTATTGATTTTCAACTTCATCAGTTAGAGACTTTATTTTAGGAAATGTATTGGCTTGAAAGTAATAAATTCTATTTTCTTGCTCATATGCATTGCTATAACTCATTTTACAATTTTCTGATGACTGGCAACCAGAACCAATGTTTAATGCCGTGACGTAATTCCAAATATAATTTATACTCTATCGAAAAAATGAAGACAACACATATGGCAACCTGCAGGTTGCCAAATTTTAATATTGGGTATTATAAAAGTTTGCCAAGACACAAATTCTTCATTAAAAATGCAAATTCATGTTTTGGGGAAAGCAGAGAATAGTTGTGAACAGCGGTGTGTACTTTATAAAATCCTGATTATTTTAGAATGACAAGACTGCAATGAAGCCCCTGTTTCACTCATAAAACAGTAGAAAAGGGTAAGCAAATTACAATTTGAATACATTATCTTCAGAATATAAACATGAATAGCTGCTGCTTGTTAGTTTAGTTATGTTGAATTAATTGTGATATTGTCATCGAGGATTCCCACTACTATCTTAATCAATGGTATCAAGTTCCTTCCACATTATAGAATGAAAGCTACAATAAAACTAATAATTTAGCAGTAGTAGTATTTATATAAATATATATACATATGTATGATTTTGGTTTAATTTTGATAGAAGGATAAAAGATACAGTTGGGGAATATACATAAAGGAATGCACATGCAATAGGGATGATTTTTTCAAGCCAATGAGACTTATTTTACATATGGTAGCTGACAAAGGCCAATAAGGCCTTTGGCTTTGGGAAGCAGCAAAAATCTAGGAAGTAGTTGTAAGGTAAGAAGGACACCTTGAATATATCAAAGTGAATATAACCTGTCGGCAGCCTAACAGATTTCAGCATCCAGTGAATACCATCTCTTAAAAGAGCTGAGATTGATAACAAACATGATGTGTCAAAAAAACATTTCTACTCTTTTGAATTTATGTTGTGAGTCATCTTGACATTGGACGTTGATAGATTTCTGAAGCAGGCAGTGAATAGCCAAGGCATCTATCAAATCTTGACCTACAATACATGACCTTTGTAGCCAAAATATATTTTTACATGTATTTTTAGGTGGAGTGGGTGTTTCTTTTTGATACAAAAAGATATCACATCATATCAAAGACCCAAATGCAACAGCTTTCATCCAAAACTTTCATTCAATCACTTATCTCTAAGTAAATGTTGTGCTTTTATAATTCTTTAGAATTCAGATATAAATGAAACCAGCTGCAAGCCAAATACATTACTTTGATAAAATAATAATTATAATGCATTTTCAAATGTACATCTGGTGATCTATATAAATTAAAAGCAAGAATTCCTGTTCAGCAGATCATAAAATGAGATCATGCTGTCCTTTTAATATTTTCCTTATATTGTAAATGTGGATACAATCGCTCCGCTGCAGTATCAAAGTTGTAAAGATCTGGAAAATAAATCACATTCTAAGTGGAAAGCACAAATTGCATGAATGAGTAGCTTCACTTTTGCAATCTGTTCTCCATGTTGTATTACGGAAGAGTGTAGTGGAGGCCACTTCATTGCAGTCTCGTCAATTTCAAATAATCAGGATTTCACAAAGTACACATGGCTGCTCACAACAAATCCCGCCAATTCCCAAAACATGAATCGGCATTTTTAATGAAGAATTTGTTTTTCTTAAAACTTTCAAAAATGTCCGATGGAAATCGGAGCTTGTAAAATAATCCAGCAACAAACAGAATATTATACTCTGCTATTCAATCACTTCAAATGAGGGATATATTTTGTGAATTTCGTCCTCAACAGACACTATGTTATGGAAACCTTGAGGGTATCCAAATTAAGGAAGAACACATGAATAATGTGGAATTCAAAATACAATATTGGAGGATATTATTGTGAAATTTCTTCGACCAATAAAGGCAGAACACTTCAAGTTTGTTAAGATTTATGGAAATCAGCAACCAGATTGACCAACAAATTCGTTTGTTTTGGGAGAGAATTTTCACGGAAGCTTGTGCTTACCACTTACCTACATTTTTGCTTTTTAATAAATTTTCCGCTTTTGAATCAAGGCTAACAAGACATTAAGACATAAGACATAAGATTTATTTACCTCTCGAAAAACATGAGATGGCAAAATAAATATACATGTTGAATAAAATGTAATGGTTGTGGCCATATAAGTAAAAGTATTTCATGAATTATTCACTTCAAAGATCCCAGCATTTCCTGGTTGTGTTGAGCCTCAAAGATTGTAAGATGCAGGAATGGTAAACAACAGACAGTTTCAGGTTTTGGGGAAGGAAAAGAGTAACTTCCTGGGGAGGAGAGAAAATTAGTGTTGTGTGTGAGACACTGGCCACAAGCAGAGAACAAGTCTGCAGGAACCCGGATGTGCAGTGAAGACATTTTATGATTGAATGGCTCTTTGAGGGAACACAGAGTGGTCAGAAGAGAACACAATTCTGTTCTAATTGAGTTAAAGCCACAGAATGGGCAGAAAGGCCCTTCCGAAAATCAACGCTTGGCTGCAGCAGTTAATATTTCAATCAGCTACGAATTAGCCACAAATTAGCCACTGATGGGGTGCAGCAGGCTGAAGGAGGGGCAGAGGGAACAACACACAGCTGCAGTGTTACGAGGTTTGTGATATTGACGGACCTGGGTTCAATTCCCTGAGGCAAGGTGGGTCCAGGTCAACCAAGAAGTGGCCATATAGTCCCTTGACTAGACCCTGCAATCAGCAGGGTAACATTAGATAAGATGGGTCCAATGCATATTTTATGAGGTGGCTGGGCACAGGAGAAGGCAGGGTAAATTATAGGAATGCTAGTTTTAAAAGACTCTGGAGGCCGACAGTTGCAGTCAGCAAGATATTTTATTTGATCCCAATTGTAGTATATATTTGTTTGAATCCACACTCAAAGAGGGCAGTCAAGTTGCGTGAAATAATACACATCTAACAAGTGACATGTATGAAATTATTCTGGCTTATGGATGTTGCAAATAGAGCCTGGTCAAAATGGACCCAGTCAGTAGACAAGGCCCTATAAGTACATTTCCAACATTCACCTTTCATAAATATTCAGCAAAGTTTTTTTTTTCTTCAAATATGGAAACATGCCAACAATAGAGACAGTACTGTCATATGCAATACAGCAGGAGTATATTACCTTTTCAATGCAGTCACTGGAGATGCTCATAGATATACATTCTATGAATCATGACATTGTCACACATGCCCTAGGCCCTCTTCAGTCACCAGATAGTCATCAGATGGTCATGAAATAGTCATTGGGCAGTTAGTCGTCCTGATAGACACAAGTTAGCCACTGGTTAGTTGGATGGTTAGTGAACTACAGCATGGGACCCCCAGAGATAGTCAGCACAAATGTGGAACTAATGAATAGCCCTGGGGTACCCCTGTGTTGATAGCTTTGCCTGGGGCATGAAGTCTTTATGCCTGGAGCCAACTCTTCCTATTATTCTAACATGTTTAACCAGATTGCTCCCATGAGCCTCGTTGAATTGCAAGAATTGTACAAGAGCAGTTCATCTACACTCTAAAAAATTTCGGGACAAAATCGGTTTTTTAGATTCAAAATGGTTTTTTGAAAAACCAAATTTCAATGCAAAACCAACATGGATTTTTAAAAAAATCCATGTTGGTTTTTTGCATTGAAATTTGGTTTTTCAAAAAAACATTTTGAATCTAAAAAACCAATTTTGTCTGAATTTTTTTAGAGTGTAACTGATTTCTGCTGATTCATCCAGATGCTCAGTCAAAAATTGTACTGGCTGGCAAAAATTACTTGAAAGAGTAGCTTGACATTTATTTGAATGTTTTTCTTTAATACCTGATCAAGTGATTTGATTGAAGGACAGACAGTTAATATTATCGTCCCACAATCAGGAGCGGGGTGGGGGATATGGAGAACGATTGACATCATCGTGATTGAATTCATTTGAATAATATGTAGGCCAATATTAAGACAAAACTAATGACATTTTGTTATGTATTACTGAGCTTGAGTCCCAAAAACAACACAATTGTAGCTTAGCCATTCAAGGAAAACAATCCCTAAAATATGAAGAAAAAATAAAAAGTCAACAAACAAGAAGAAACAATCTACATTCTAATCTCAAATTGCCAAGCTGCATCTCTCATATAAATTGCTGTATAGTTCTACCCTAAGGCAGAAACCCTGGTGGCCGACCTGATGGTTCCATAAAATGACAAATTGCACAGCCCTAAATGCCTCCTAGCTCAAATTATATGCACATATATTCTGACTGATTGTCTGTCTTATATGATGTAAGATATTTTGTTTTGACTGATAGGCTAATAAACGGCCACCTATGAGAAATGTGCAACACACTGGGAAAGTCACTGGTGTAAAATGTACAGCAAGTTGCCCAGAAGGAACTCTTGATTACACGGGGGATAATCATAAAGCGTTCTACTTGAGGGTACGCGTTCTTATTGAGTGGTGGAAGCGTTCTAATGGAGGGCTTATGAATAAGTGCCAGAAAAATGCCTGGAAAATACCAGAAAAGACAAAAAAATGTTGTGGTAGGGAAAATTTTGTTATTGCCATGGAGTAATGGATATTCTAGAGCATCATTATGGTGTGGTTTTATATTGTTTATCTAATCATAGAGCGCAATGTAATGGGCACAACTCAAAGTTCTGGAAAAAATTAATACTGTCTCCAATATTGCACTCATTGCAAAGCATTAGGCATTAAGTGGGATGTCAAAAATTGTCCATGGTACAGCAGAGACATTAATCATGACATGTATATAACTAAATTCAAGTCACTTTATCCGTGATAATAACCAAGGAGTTGAGTAGGGGAGAGAGGGGCCAGTTGAACCGGCAGGCCAGATGAACCACCCTTGATTTTTCACCAGGTAGAGCAGGGAACATAGCCTACATAAAACTTTGTGTTAGACCTTATAAGGCTGGTCTTTTCCATGTGGATCTATTGCTTAAACTTGGTTCTGAGATACATGGTAAGGGAACAATCACACTTTTTTCGTTTTTTGGATGTAAATTTTAGTTTGTCACATTGAGATTGGAGCTTTCGTAGTATTTAAATCAAACTACCTTTTCCATCTTTGTTCTCCATGAAAGCTGAAAAAATTTGCACACAGGAGAGGAATTCTAAAATTTGGTTCAACTGGCCCCACTCACCCCTACCGCAGAAATTAGTGCATTTCACGGTAAAGTGGTAGCGTTCTTATGGAGGATGAGTGAAAGCGTTCTTACGGAGTGATAGAGAAGCATAGTGAGAAGAGTGACAGACCGGCACTGCATTGTGTGGCTCCAATCATTGAAAGTTGAAATTTTATTATTGCAAAGATGGCACACAGGCCAAGGACTACCTTTCTGGCACTCCATGAAGTGAGTATCAACTTCAGAAAAGGTCATATTTAGCAACAAAGCTAGATTTTTTCACAGCCACTCAACAAGAACGCTTGCGTTAACTCCAAAAGAACGCGTACCCTCAATTAGAACGAGTTATGATTATCCACGGTGGATTATAGAGACCATGGGACAAGATTCACAAGAAGCGTCCATGAGGTAGGCCATACATCAGAAGTCCTGAGCTCTAGTGTAAAACTAATTTCTTATATATTTTGAATGCTTTTCCTGGAGGGAGATATATGATGGAAACTATGCATTGGGTTTTAGAAGGAGTTTTTTTGCATTGTAAACAGCGCCAAAACACAATAACAGGTCATGAAAACACAAAAATAAATGCATATTTGTGTAGTCTCGATCAAGCTTATGTAAGTACTGGTTGCATCTATTTTCTATGCTGGGGCAACTGAAAGAAGCTGGACATCCGTGAATGAAAGGGTATGTGCCTGAGCCAGACTCCCAGTCTTCTCATCATTCATCATCACACCGCGGACACCAACTTTGGAGAAGGCCACAGCAAGGCACAGCATGATAATCTTGGCAAATATTCCAATTGTCTCTGCCCATGGGCCGCAAAGATCGGAACTGTTCTGTGGGATCACCTCGAATTTTGGGCCAGCGTTGCAGTGCATGAGAGTGAATGGGTATATATACATTTTGAAGTCACTGCATTCAAATGACAGCAAAGAAGAAGGTATGCAGGTTGAAGTTGTGGGACCTTCTTGCCCCATGCTTCCCTATATGGTAGACGAGGCGCAGGATGGATCAATAGACCTTTTCACCTCGTATGTTTCTAGGTCAATGTCCTATATATACATGTACGAAGTGTTTCTGTGGCTGTTGACCCAAATATTGCTGCTGCAAAAGAGATAAATTGTTGAGAGAATAAATTGTGACAGCCTCACACATGTGGTTTAACTTGTAAGGTTTTGAATAAGCCTATTGCTTTCAAGTTACAGCTACATGTGCACATCATTCTCTCTGCTCAGTTTCATCTTTATACTTTCCGCATGAATCATTCCTGTCTTTCATACATACCTTAATGTGGCCATCTCACTGATCTGTTCTTAATTTTCAGTTTCTCTACAGTGACAGAACATTTGATTTGACTTAATCTTTGATCATTACAGAGTTATTTGGTGCAGTAATTCAGGACCAAAAAGCTGAAGTGCACCCTTGTATCTTTGTATCACCTTTTCCAGATGTCAACTATCACTGAGAATTCCTCTTCTCAAATAAAAGCAGCTCATCTGGGAATCATGAGAGCTGCATACATATTCTGGACATATAGGAAAGACGAGACTTGTGGAAACAGCTGGGATCCATCGATCTACTCTCAGAGCAGCTACAGCACCAAACCTGCACCTAACCATACTTTGGATGTCTCATGTCGGAGCAAGATGCTGGTGCTCATACAGTGTACAGCATTCCCAGCCTCATGTAGATATTCTAACTGTCATTGTACATATGTAAATATCCTTTTTTTTCCCCTTTCACTCTCTTTTTCTCTATTTCTATTTTTCTTGCATGCACGTCCAAAAAATAGTCATCAAGCCTGATGTTCTTTGGAGTCCCAAAATGATGTGTAGCATACACTGTAAAATTTGAATTTTAGTCAGGTAATTGTTTCAGAGAGATGATTGCTCATTTCCCTTTAGCTGACAAAGGTAGTTTTTTTTTTAAGTTATGAAAACGGAAAGGTTATCATCACTCAAGACAACGAACTATTTTTGCTCCAACAAATTGTGCCACCATCTCTCTCAATCACTTGAGTTGACTCAACATGTTTAGAATACATCAGGAAAATGCATTTTCAGTCTATTTTTAAGTGAAATAAATGAGAAACTGAATAGCTGGTTACAATTTAAATCACAGTTGTTGTATAGCTGGGCACCAAAGACAAGAACAGGTGGCATCAAAACTCTTGCAGTTTGTTTTGTTGTGTGATTGAAAATCTCATAACGACATGCATACATTGTGATTACTCCAGAAATATGTGAAGAGTGCAAACTTTGTTAGATGATATATATGCAACGGTGTGATTGTCCCTTGAAATACAAACTGACAATGTACATGCACCACATACAATGACACATATAAAATCACTGACAGTCACAAGTGACAGCCCTTCTCAAAGGTATAAACAATCCCACCAGCACCCCCACCACATTGACAGCACCACACTGGCAGAACCATACAAGACTGAACCGTATAAACAGAGCCATCTGACAACTAACTATGCAAGGGCAGTGACTGGTCAGTGTTTGTCCAGTCACCCCCTCTCCCCCTTCATTCCCATTCACTGCCCCCCCTCCATCCTATCCTCCCTCTTTATTAGCCCTCAATGTGACCAGCTAGCTCTCTTTCTTGCATCAGAATTGCAGATCACCCCCATTGCCTTCAATGACTGCCACAATAGACCATGACACAATATCTTTATGCTATCAAGTAACTGCCCATGCAACCTCTGACTACATTTACTCAATAAACCAGAATTATTGGCATTATCTTAACTCTGCACCAGCCTCTTTTATATCTAATGACCAAGCCCAATTACACCCCCCGCCCCACTGCGAAATGTCGCTGCAAATTTAGCCGCAGAATTGGAAATTGTTTTTGCTGCAGACGATTACCTTTAGGACATTTTATTGAAACATGTAAATTCCATTAAAGGTTAAGATTCCTAAATTCTTCAAAGACATTGTTAAATTCTGTCAAACGTTCAAAAATAAAAGTTACAAGAGGACACATGATATACAATCTCAGTGCACACATTCGCCCATGTGTGGGATCTTTTCATTTCCCAGTATAGTCACAGACACAAGGGACAGTCATTTATACATCATTCCAAAGAAAGAGCTCTGGTGAGATGTGGCATGAAGATCTGAAAGACAGCTTGGAGATTGCACAAAGATCTGAAATGCAGTTTGGATGTCCATGAGAGTCCGAAAGACAGCTGGGATGTTGCATGAAGATCAGGAACACTGCTAGTATGTATGTGAAGATCTGAAAGATAGTTTGGAGATTGCATTATAAGACCTGAACCACAGCTGAGATGTATTTGAAGATCTGAAAGACAGTGTGGAGATTGCATTATAAGACCTGAACCACAGCTGGGATGAACGTGAA
Organism: Platynereis dumerilii; assembly: GCA_026936325.1. Classification (NCBI taxonomy): domain Eukaryota; kingdom Metazoa; phylum Annelida; class Polychaeta; order Phyllodocida; family Nereididae; genus Platynereis; species Platynereis dumerilii. The sequence continues at coordinate 14,723,129 of JAPTHN010000001.1, forward strand.
GATCTGAAAGTCAGCTGGGAGGTTACATGAAGATCAGAAAGACAGATTCGATGTGTATAAGGGTCCAAAAAACAGCTGGGACATCCAAAGAGATCTAAAAGACAGCATGGAGATTGTACGAAGATCTGAAACACAGCTGCAATGTGCACAAATATCTATACCACAACTGGGAGATTGCATGAAATTCTATTAATTAATTATCAAACCAGGGAACTTTAGCAAGGCAGACCACTTATCTGTGCTATTACATCAACATCTACTTTTGAGCTATCATAGCCTCCCAGGAAAATACCAGGAGAGAATCCTCCCTCTCTGGAGAGAACCCTCCCTCCAGTGGACAACTTCCCTGCTGTATGCGAACAATATCTTACATTCAGCTCCTTTGTGTACAAAAACTGCTGCACTTGCAATAGATCTAGAGGCATGTAGTTGGCATTTGCAGAAACCTGTTTTAGTGTGGACTACAGGCAGACTATGCAGAATGGCCTAGCACTGACCTGGGAAGTTAATAGCCAGGCCCACTTCCTTGTCTCATCTATAATTTAGCAATTGGCATTCATGACTCGGTAAATCTCAGCAAAGCTATACTCTCCTAGAAACACTAATGAAATTGTTTTCTTGATAACTACCTCTGTTTCATGTTTCATTTTGTCTATGGCATGTTATGGATTAATTGGACATGGTATAGCATGTATATTTTACAGGGAACAATTTAGTGCCGGAATTTGTGAGACTTTGTTCAACATGTTAACTGATCTTTTATGCTTGTAGGTACATTGTGGATACAAGAACAGTTTGATTCACCAGAAAACATGGCGATTTTTTTATATTGTTACAGATTTAAAGTGTTTTAATCAACTACACAAAATCGTGAATGCTTTGAATCTATTAATTGCCCTGTCTCAGATGAAGTTTCTTTCAAAGGGGCAAGTCAAGTGAATACATTGCACTGTTATAAGTATTATTAATAATGAGTATAGCTGCTTTGGGGCAGGCTGTATATTCAAATGTACACAAAGGCAAAATAAAGCTCATTTTTTATTAAGAATACAGGCCATCAATGAGCATTGTCTACTATTGTCTAGCCTCCGAACAGTCAGACAATGACATGTCCCAGGAATTAAATTGCAATGCAAGGAAAGAACTGAAGGAGCAATGAGAATTGAGTCAGCCATGAAAACTGTCAGTTAGCAACAGGCTCACATGAAACACATGGCCACAAGTGCCAAACCACTTTGCCCCAAATTGTGGCCAAATTAACATGAAGCAGACAGACATAATTCACTCCTGCATGTGTCCAATTATTAGGCTTAAAAAGGTCCCCAGATCAATTAGAGCAAGGAAGAGGTTGGAGGGAAGGGGAGGGGTTGTTCTGCTTTGTTCTGTCTTAAATGTAGAATAAGACAACAAGACAATAACATGTCAATTAAGGCTAATGCTCTTCTAATACTCCTTTATAATCTTTTTCCATGATCTTCTGTGTACAGAACACCTCATCTTTTTTCCATAATCTTTTTCTCTAAGCTCCTGATAATTGGTGCTCTATGGAAATGTGACATCACATGGGTATAATGATTGTGTTTTGTGAATCACATTGTCTGGCCCAATGTTCTAATTGGACATCAAGGTCAAAGTTTACAGAGGTCAAGGTCACCTGTCAATCATTCTCTCCCCCAAGCAGAACCCAGTTCCACCCCAGCTCAGTCATGTCATATTAGACTAATTTGCGAAGTTAACCAACTCTCTGATTGGTTGTCACGCACCTTACCCACAGCCATTTGTCTCTGTCATAACACTGACTCAGCAATAGGGGCTGTGAAAGAACTTGTTAAGACTTTTTGCAACACTAAAGACATAATATCCAGCCCATAATGATATATGAATGTATCTGTCGATTGTATCTGTCGAATGTATCAATGCATTGGATGTATTTATCGAATGTATCAATTGAATGAATGCAATACAAAATCAATGCAATTCACAACACAATAATGCATCGATACTTAAATCCAATTGAAATGATTATTTCAGAAAAAGCAACGATGCTTATGACAACCAATATAGTTCAGTGAATTGACCAGTTTGTTGATCAAGCAAAAAAGAATCCTATAAACAGATTCAGCATTGATTACACCCACTGCATGATAATGTTCTTGTATCACAACATGTACATTATAAGAATTAAAATCGGCCACATCAGCATCATTTTATGAATATGATGGATTACTTGTCAACTTACTGTGTAGAACATCCTGTCAGCTTCCTGTTTAACTTGGACCAATAAAGACATCATAAAGTTCGGCGATATCAATGCCAAACAATTCACTATTCGCTCTATGATAAGGCACAGAGAAGACAATGCTTTTAAAATATGAAAGTATATGCTGAACAGTCCAGAGCTTTATAGTTGGAGTCGGGAGTCTGAGTCTTGGAGTCAGAGTTAAGTCGAATTTAGATTATCAGGCCAAGTTAAAGAGTAAAAAATTACAGCAGTGACTCCCCAATGGGCACACGACGTAAACCCCGACATTGCTAATTGGTGGAGGGCTGGTTTGTTGGTCACGTACATAGGGTAAATGTGGGTAATATCACGCACCTAGTGCGTGATATTACACTGGCCTGTATGTTAATGACTGCTAGTTGTGAAGAATTTTGTTTAAAATTGCCTGCAGTAAAAATTTTAATTAACATTGAACTCAGGTAATACAAAAATATCAAATTCCAATGATTGGCCGTATCTTAGAACACTTGGCATTCAGTTAAAGTTACTAAGGTCATTTTTGCAGTTTCTGTGGGTAATATCACGCACTTCTGTTTAATATCACGCAGTAGCAGGTGTTATATGACGCAGGCTGATTGCCTGATGAAAATGGGATTGTATTTTTTGTCCAGGAACATTATGTTTAGCCCTAATCATGTGTTTAATATAGGACCTCATAGGCCTTTACGGTCCGAATTCACCAACAGTGATTAGTATGCAATTATAAGGGGTCAATTATATAACATTAGTCAAGATTATCAAATTGGGAGCAATTATTTAAGGAAGAGAACTTTATATTTCTAAAAAATGAGAATATATTAACAATGACTCTAATGAGCTATCAGATTGATTATACTGTGACTAGCATACAACTAAATTGTTTACTTAATTCCATCAGTGATTCACATTCCAATTATTAAATGGTAGTTTCGTATTATTGAGATTACATTTTATTTCTGACCCCCCCCCCCCCCCCCCATGCTAATGAATCAGACATGGCCAAATGACCCTGATGACAATTTACCGATGAGAATCCAGTGAAGTTTCCTCGGATTTCCTGTATGCAGTTGCTGAATTGTGGCCTGTACATAATTTTTTTGACATTTCGGGTGGATGTTTTCATTCATAGTGTCTAACTAGCTCTGCTCAACACAGCTTTCTATTTTAAATTATGGAGTTCCGTGGACCATATGCTTACATTGGTGATCATCAGTTTTGACCAAAATAACACAGATAGCCATGGAAGTCACTTGGCCCTGTAGATGTTGGATAGCAGTTTCAATCGTCCTTTGCCTCAATGCTGTGTCTTGCTCCAGTCCTAATTAGCCTACCAAGTGCATAAATACAGGATGTAAGCCCAATCATCCATCCATCCGATTTTGTCCCAATATAGGCCCACGTAGGTTTTAATCCAAGGCTGCATGCTGATTGATTAGCATATTATCCCGAAATTCAGAGGGATTATATATGACAAAAAGACATTCGACAAATTTGTTGTTACCAGTTTTAAAAAACATTTTAAGACAAACAATGTCACGGTTGCCCTACAACCAAAAAACTGGCTCAAAAACCCAAATGTGATTGAGTTTAATTGATCCAACTGCAGTTGAAGTTTTCCAACAACATAAATTGTTGAAGCGTTTCAAGCAAAACTTTGCTGCTTACTAAATTAGTTATCGGGTACCAAGGGGTGCGTGATAATACCCAAATATGCGTGATATTACCCCCAAAATGTGCGTGATACAACCCCCAAGTCATGAGTGATATTACCCTAGGTTTATGTTCATCACCTATGCATGCATTCCAGTGACTTATTCAAGCCCAACATTCTGTGTATTAAACTTTTGAAATCCCGTCTTGTGTCTTTCTCACATCATGATTGTCCTCTCAATGTATCACAAAAACCTGAGCTGCAATTTACTATCGCAAACATTGAGAAATTTATACTAAAAAGCATTAAAATTCAGAAAAAATGCCAAAATTTCATAAAACGATCCAGCGAACTTGTCAGTGCAAATTCCAAGCAAAAAATACTATTGGGTAGGATCAATACTATCACATGCACGTTTTTCATTTCTTACATAGGAGATCTCATACAAAGCTGAAGATTTAAATAGCTATTAAGTTAGGTGCGTGATAATACCCACCTGCGTGATATTACCCACTTTTACCCTATGTATGGTAAAGATTTTGTTGCCACAACATGAACACGACTTCGGTTTTTTTTTTTACAACATTGCCACAACGTTGCAAGCTGACATAGAATCATTGACATTGCCTCACAATGTTGCAAAAACGTCGCCACAACAGTGCATGCTAACGTCATATCTTTGATGTTGCTTCATAACATTTCTACCATACAATTCTACGTTATTTGACAAACAGGGTGATGTTGTTGCAACGTTGCTACAATGTAGATGTGCCCATAGGGTCCTGACTCCCAAATATTGACAAAACACACATTTTAGAACAATGTGAACTGTATTCAAAATTCTTTTTTTTTAAGTATTCAGGGACAAATGATATAGAAACATTGCGGAATAAACTTTTGTTTTGCAAACCACATGATACACGTATTTGTATATGAAAAAACGGTTAAGATCAGTTCGGAGTCGTAGTCAGAGGTAGAATTAAGAAGACTTAAGGAGTCGGAGTGATTTTTCAGGAAACCAAAGGAGTCAGGAGTCCGAGTCAGTTCACTCGCTACCAACTCCAAATCCCTGGCTGAACCAGAAACTGCGTCTGACTGACTTCGGTTTCATGAGCTGGAATCGTATATTGGTTCTGTATGTCGAGTCATGGCATCGTGTGTGTAATAGCACGAGACATTGTAAGATGGAGAAAGAATTACCACATACACAATGGTTAAAAGTCTCTTAGAGCAGGATGATAACGCACAATATTGCTTTCTCCAATTTACTAACCATGCAAGACCAAGATCGATTCTTGAGTGTTAACTGTATAGCAGGGTTTGAGATGCTCAAAGCTATCTGCTGATCTTCAGAGTATGTTAGAGAATAGACATTGCAAACATTGTTCACAAAACACATGTGAAGATATGACAACTGTTTACAGGCACTTTGGGGAACAGAGGGATCAATTTGAAATCTGACATTCTCTTTGTTTGAAGTGAAAAAAGAAAGAAGATTGGTCGATGTTAATTTTCCTCATGGTGAACTTTAAAGAAGAAGGCAACTGGAAAAAAAGAGAAGAGTCATTATCAGCATATGGAACAAAAGAGTCTTCATTACAGAGAGATGTCGGCTTCAATTAAATTAGCCACTGCTGGTTGCATGGCAGCCTGGCAAGCCTGGCAGGCCTTGGCATACAAGAAGCAATGAAGTAGCAGTGAAAATGAAAGAATCTTGGCAGAGATTGATCTAAGAGTTTCAGAAATTGTCTTGAAGTGCAGGACTATAAAGATTTTATGGACTTTTTATTGATTTCATTTTTTACACACACTGTCAACCAGACCAGCCTAGAATTTTTGGTGCAACTGAGTGCACAGATTGGTAATAATTGCTCAAAAGTACAGGACGAAAAACCCAGTCATTGGCTAAACGTTTCGCACAGGGACACAAGATATACAGGCTGTCTTTTGTGATAGTTGAAAGGCAGAAATATGCGAATCATCAAATTGATAATTGATAGATTGCAGTAATCAGCTACAAGATGGCTCATGATTTTGCATTGTCTCTGTGCACTGTTAAATTTGAATTTTAAGTCAGCTTAATTGATTAAGCGAGATAGCTTGTTGCTTTAAGTTATGACGACGGACAAATTATCATTTATAACTATAAGCTGTGTTAGCTCAGAGGGATTGTGCAACTATCTCACACTTATAATAATTTAAAAGCTCACTCAAATTTCTAATTTTACAGTGTGGTGGCGTTTTGTTGTTGGGGCTTAACTCACTAATCAGTGTTGCATGATGATGTGATATGATGACTCTATATTTGCCCAATTGTGGAAAACCCAAATTTACTCTACTAAATTCATCAAAGTAACAATTTCATGGATACTTCTGCAACACTCGTACCCTCTTCTAATTGCATAAGGTTATCCAAATTTTAACGAATAATGAGTAGAAATGCCAGAAGACAGATTATACAAGATTATATTCGATTTACTTCACGCTTTAATGTACTTCTTTAATTCCCTAATACAGGCTTGAAATAGAAATAACATGAGCATACATTCATCTCAGGACGAGCGCCTTCAAATGTATATTTGAAAAAATACAAAAAAAACAAAGACACTGAATTAACAAGGGCTAGACATAGAAAAGATTATTCTGTGGCATTTTTCTGCCCCATTACTCAAAGAAGAAAGAGGAATAAAATAATGATAGGCTGCTCAGTATCACAGATTTATGATATATCAATGATATTGCAAAGCTTTATTTCCTTTTGTTTGTGACCCAAAGCAGGACTGCTCTACGGATATCTTTAAAAGCTTTTGTGTTGTGTTTTCTATTTGTTAAACAATGTGTCTTCAATAATTTACACAATTGCTGAATTTTCTAAAAGCAACCTGTATGATATATTCCATATCAAAGAAAGATATATAGCATAATCCTTACTTTTCTGTATTTTACAATTGTATGAAAAGTACAATATCATAATCCATGGGTTCTCTGCAAGATGAATTATTTGCCATGGCCCAAGGCACGATCAAGTGCAACTGTTGCGGTTGGATAAAACAGCTATTGCTGAAGTGTTCAACGTCCGTTGCTCTAAATGTAACAGATAAAACATAGAGGGAGAGTTTGAATCATGCATTTCTATGGTTTGAATAGTCATGGCGATATGAAATATCAATTCTGAGTGGTGTGTTCTCCCTTTAATTGCCGTTTAAGAGACGGAATACGCTAGGTGAACATAAGATATAATCATTCATGATGTGATTGGAAATTGGTCATATTTGAAAAAGGAAAAGTATCCCAAAACTACATTGTGATACATTTGTTAGCAGTTGTCATTATAATGTAAGCATTCGTTAGCAGTTATCATTATAATGTAAGCATAGTACGTGGTATCACATGCGTAGTTTATCATTTCATAAACTAAAACAATGTGTACCAACTACTATTTAATGGAGGAGTTATCTGTCTAAATTGGTAAACGATAGTCAATGAAATAGTATGACATGAATAAAATTAATGCAATTTGTATACACATATTGCAAGTTTGAATGACATCTCTCTGTAATGAACTACAAGCATCTTTCTGTATACCCCTCTCATAAAGGCGTAACCATCCAGGATAAGAAAACAAGTCATGTCTTTAGATGGTAATTTCCTAACATCCAATGACGGATCTGTTACAATAACTTGTTTATTATGAATACAAGCATAAAGACAACATGAGTATCATGCAGAATTGATGGCAATGCAGGATATTTGCTCATAGGCTTGCGATGTAGCCACTGTGACTTTATTTGTAATTGGATCAACGGGCCAGCTTGGTTTACAAGAGATTTCTAGGGTTTGTGACACACACTACACTGTATAAGTTCGTTGTGATTTGCACAATGTTTGTTTCGTTACATGTTTACTATTTTCTTGGCTGATTATCCTGAGAGTAAGTTACTTGAATCACAAAGAGAGATTGGCTCAAGACAGTTGGTCACGATATGCACACTTAAAACGAGAAATACTTCAAGATTATAAAGGTATCTCCAGGCGATATCACTGAAAAATGGCAATTAATGCAATACTTACAGATTATTTTCTGAAGGTTATAACTATATTTATGCCTGTGTTTCATCACACACATTACATAAATTCTTTAACCATAACTAACCACCAACCCATAACAAAAGCTCCTTTTTTTCAAAATAAGGCTGCTTTATTCTGACACTGGGACAACCAATTATTGATGATTTCAGGAAGAAAATATTCGACTCCGCAGGCCTCCCTCCTTCAAGGGCCTACATTTTGCAGTGAATATTTTACACTGCCCATCTGTTGTAGCTTCTTTGCTTTCTTTCCCCTTCTTTTTTGTGCATTGATATAGTTTGTCGGGTCCACAATATCTTTGATTTGAACAATACAGCATCCCCAGAACATTGTCCAAATGTTTGCAGCCAGTGTTTGCACCAAATGTTTGCAATATGACATGCTGAAAGATGGCTGGGATCTTTCTTTTGCAAACTATTGACCTTGTGGTGGCCAAAAGCATTACTCACAAAAGACTAATACAACCTCTTTGCAATAGGGGGATCCCAGTCATCCACCCTTTGAGGCAGTATAAACAAACGATTACAGATAGGTCACGAACAGCAATACTTGTTTTCTGCAGCAAGATTACAGTATCTTTGTCAGATGTCATGTGGAGAATAAAGGTCTGCTTTTAACAAAAAAAATAATAAGCCAGAAATCCAAACCACATAATGTGAAATTTAGCAAAAACGGGTTCCATGAAGATATCATAATGTCAAAAAGTCCTCGCAGCTATTAGTTTATGTGACCTTTAAATTTTCAACAGAATTAAAATCAGGCGGGACTTACTTGAAAAGACGGCTATATCCCTCAATTCAATTGTTTAATATCAACAAATATCCCATTTGAAAACAGGATATATTTAGAGGATGCAATAAATATCTATATGAATACTTTTCTTTAGTGCATGCTAGGGAATTCACTTCTTAGCCTTTCTTTGGTATAATATTATCATGAACTCTTCCTTCATTTTTTCACATCATATCAATCTTTTCGACCAATAGGAAGCATCCTTGACAGCAGCACTGTGTCTTCGTGGGTTGATGGTTTATTGGGGCTTTACGTCCTGTGTTTACGCACTTGGCTGGCTAATTTGGGCTGGAGGAGACACAACAATGTAGCAAAGGGTGATTGAAATTGCAGCAGCTGCCTAGCATATTAAGTCCAGGTTACAAGACCAGAACAGGAACAGAACCATGGACCCAGCAATTGGAAAACAATGAGCAGGTAAACTAATTAATTTCTGGCATTGTGACATACAATTAGAGTAGGTCGGGGCAAGAAGCCCGGGTTAGGTGAGAGGCCCCCCCCCCCAGCCTTATATCCAAACTTACATTTTTGGTGTGTTTATCTATTCATAGGATTGAAGCTAGAGGTGTTTTAGGTGACGTCACAAATTTTCAGGGCAAACAGCACTAAACCAAAGTAGAAATTAAAGAAACAAAAAAATGTGCATGTTTTTTGTAACTTTGACTTATTCTTTGAAAGGGGTTGTCAGAAATAACTTTGGAAATTTTTAAAAGTATAATGGATATCTGCATTGCATCACTTTATGACTATCACATAAATAAAATTTGGATCATGTTTTTTGCATTTTAGTTCAAAATATAGAGGTCAAATTAAAATATGTGGGTTTGGGGCGAGAGGCCCCACATGACATGGGACATGAGGCCCCCTTCACTGGGGGTTCAAAGCTGTTTCAGGAACCATTATTAATGTGTACTTTACCTTAAATCTTGATAGAATAGCCAATTAAAATGGAAAAAATTTGGCCCGAAATTGAAACAGGGCATAAAATAATAAATAATAAAAGTATGAACAGAAAAATTCTGAAATTCAGAAAAAGTGAATATAATGCCTTAAAAACGATAGAAGAACCCCAAGAAATAACTTTTAGGCTGAATGCGCTCGTAAAAAAAATTGCCATAGGAGTATAATAGGGGGGCTTCTTGCCCGATGGGTGGGGTAAGAAGGCAATTTTAATTTTTTTACAAAAATGGCCGTAACTCCTTTATTAAAATTGGTAGACATTTGTTTCACTAGTTATTAGTAGAGTCAAGTGATCCCTTCCTGACAGCATAAGCATTCAAATAATCACCCATAAAAAGTAGGTCAAATCGCATCTCGAAGTTAAGGGGGGGCCGCATGCCCCGACCTACTCTATACATGTATGATAGGTTTGTGAATGTTCTTCATCTTGCTGTTGGTGGCAAGGACTTCTTTTAGAGGTCCTCACTACTCTGTGTATCATTCCCTGTAGACAAAAGCATGCAAAATCAGGCTCCCCCCCCCCCAAACCTCCCTCTCCCCTCCACCCAGACTTGTCAGTCTGCATTAATAGTGCATGCAGATAAATACCCCAGAGTCTACTGGATGTTTAACAGTCTGCTTATAACACCTCTCAGGTCTCGTCACGTTTTCTTAGTGTTTACAACCACTTGTTTTATGTTAGGCCTACTTGTTCTTGTCTCACCTTATTTGTTGCTGATTTACACTATAAGTTATTGTGCTCAGCCGTCACCTTAATGTCCGAAGACCTATTTGATAAATTGTGCACACACATTGTAATATAAGAGGTTTAAAAACCTGATTAGGTCACATAAGTGAAATGTGAATAGTGGCATATCTTAAAAAAAGATCTTTATTCAAATCTATTCGATTTGAAATAAGCAATGGGATATATTAATTGTAACCGCTGAGACAGTTTCATTCTCTTTCGTAATACAGACACAGTAGAAATTCTGTACGGTGGCAAGAGATTGACATCGAAAGATGTAGAACAAAATGCCATCTATTGTATTCAGTCTTTTTGCCATTTAACGACAATATGAGTTCATCAAGAGCTCAAATTCCTCTTTTTAAACAGCCACCTCTTCTTAGCCTATCTGAGCCTTGATTGTTTGATAATTACTGATCTGAACCCTCCTACTGCTCAAAGAAGGCTCCGACTATGGAAATAACTTAATAACACCTTAGAATATACATGTATCATTCGATTTTTAAGAATCAGTATCAATAGTGTTTTGGTCCTGGGTTCGATTTCTTTCTCAAAGTACCCATCTCAATTTCCACAATCCATCAAGCAACCAAGTGGCTCAGAAAATACTACATGTAAAGCCTGACAGTCTCTCTCTTCAGGTTTATGGAATGGTCCTTGTCTCTTCTATTCTCGCCCTTCATCTATGTAGGTGCCAACAATCCAATGAACTTGTCATAAGCCTGTAAGCACCCAGCTGGTAAATGATGTCTCACACGAAGAGTTTGAGGTAATTTCTGGAAGAAGTCTTTAAAGGGAATTAACAAGAACTCCATTTGGGACCCAGGGGACACATTTAGAAAGAAATATGTGATGAATAGAGATCTTGGAATATCAGGTCTATCGGTCGCACAAAGAAAAAACATGCATATACGTTCAGGAAGACAGATTCATATTTTATGATAGACCGAATACAGCCTGCAAGTAAAGTATAGGGAACAGTGGAGAATGCTAGACTATCTGAAGCAGGGTCTCACTATACTCAGGTGAGTCTTGTCATTACAAGAAAAAAGAACAGTCCGTTAGTTGTGCAAAAAGATTGAAATTGTGGCTGCAATACACTTATGTAAGGATCCAGACAATATAAGATGAACAGTCTGCCGGGTTATCCCATGTCTAGCCAACTTTTGTCCCTCATACTGAGCTTTTCCCTGGTCAATACAGATGAGAGAGGGAAATACAACAGAAAGAAACAGGGATATATTTAGTTCAACCAATCAAATTCCTTTGGCTAATTAGCCAGCAGGGATATACTGAAAGATAATGAGATCAACAGGGATATACTGGAACTGACCAATCAAAAGACAACAGTGCCCCTATATATCATGCTTATTAGCATGTAGATACCAGCATATTTGCTGATTGTTGTGATTTAAGGCAATTAAGTGCTGCCAATTAAGAGTATTGATTTTTTTGTAGCTCAGCTGCATTCACATTGAGTGCTGTTTAACATTGATATAAAATAAAAGTATTTTTTTTTAAAGACATCGGATAAAAAGGTTATACCATGGGTTGCGGCAGTATATCCCTGGTATAGTCACCCTCGACCCAGTATATCCCTTGACCCTTCGGGTCTCGGGATATACTGGATCTTGGGTGACTATACCAGGGATATACTGCCTCCACCCATGGTATAACCTCATATTATAGCATTAGCATTGTAGAAAGCATAGGCCTCGACACAACACGACTCTGCGCTTACTCGAATCATCATTTAAAAATATTTAAAATCACATCGGGTGGGGAGGATGCATCCCTCCATAACCTTCTCCCTTTCTGCATCCGTCCCTGCTTATTTAAACTATGACTTGGCTTCCTGGAAGGCTTTATACCCTTCACCACCACTGTCAGTCAATCACATGCCTGTATTTCTCTACAATAAATCCCATATTCTTTGCTGTCCACCTATTGTCTCATGTTTGACTGTTTGTCTGAAATTGTCTCATTGCATAAGCTGCTTATTCACCATAGGATTGAGAATGTGTGTTATCACACCTAGGGCTAAAGCCCTTGGGTGAAAATCACATATTCCCTTTCCTATGGTGAACCTATACAATACATGTACATATTGCTCCAAGCATACAAAACGAGCAGATAAGAGTATCACTGTCATCCACCTTATATTTCATTTATTCATTTTTCTGCCCTTTTAATTCATATCCCTAATACAATAAACTGACTGCAATGCAAAATTGAAAAGCAGTAAAAAGCCATGAAACCTAAAACCGCCTTGCCACGTTTCATTTTTCTGTAGATAAATCGAATGATAACCAAATCTGTTGGATTTGTGAAAAAAGAGCAACGAGGTTGACATAATATTACTAGAAGTCACTCAGTAGCGGTTTGCTATGCATAACAGATGCTTAATCACTGCCCAGTGGGGTTGAAGTGGCATAATTAGGCTTGGTCAGTGGTCAGCCAGTCTCTGATGACCAACAAAATGGTAAATTAAATAAGCTGTTGATAAGCCAAGTCACGCCTCAGAATCCTATTTGCATAATTGCTGATTAAAGGCATTACAATGTGAAAAATTGGCCCTTAACTAGGCCAATGAATTTAATGATAACCCATTGGTTGCATAGAGTTACATTGAAACTCTCACAAAGACGTCAGTAGCAATGTTATTTTAGATTTTAGCTTTTTATTCCTCCTGTGAGTGAAAGCATTGTTCTTCTGAATTAAGTTTTCTAAGCCTCCTAGCAGGCTTGCTTCCAATCTTCGTTTTGTCTAGAATCTATTTCCCATATTCCTTTTCTTCCACCTCCCTCATTTTTTGAGAAAACGCCTTTCAATCATCAATCTAATGTACTTTTCTATCAAAGTCTATTTCAAGAAAGTTTCCGAGAGGTTCTTCGCTATAAGGTTAAATGCGAGATAGAGACTTTATATGACATAAGTCTTTAGCTTCAACTATCTTGTGTAAAACCGATATTGCGCATTTTTACGTATACTTATATCCAATCACCAGATGACCAATCAATTAGTCTGGTTTATCTGCCTATTAATCAAACAATCAATTAATCAATTTGTCTATCTGTCTATCTATCTGCCTACCTGTCTATCTATATGTCTATCTGTCTACTTGTATATCTATCTGTCTAGCTATCTAGCTATCTATCTATCTATCTATCTATCTATCTATCTATCTATCTATCTATCTATCTATCTATCTATCTATCTTTCCATCTATCAAAGACAGACAGACAGACAGACAAAAAATTCATTCATAGTGAAAAAGCCATACATGAAAAGACTATTATACAATATACAATAATTTATATAAATATATACACAATTATAAGATTCATATATTGACTCAACACTATGGGGAGACCTCTCTAAGGCAAAGAAGCCGCTATCGAGAGGCCACCCCAGTATCAAACCATCTGTCTATCTTCTCAAGCACTCACTTGGTCTATCTTCTTTCTCCCCAGATGAGTCCAGTGTAGACAATGCATGTCAAAAGCAATGACTTTATGTATGGTAATCAGACAGCAACTATGCAGACATATGTATTGAAACATTTATGAAGAGCAGTCTTGTCTAATAGAGTATGCTGCCCACGTCTGTGGAATCAATTCACACCCAAGTGCAAATCTGTCAGGCAGCATAATGTGAGCTCCACCAAAAAATTGGATTCAGGTTAACATTAAGAAGTTGAATTGATTTCGATCAGGAGCACGGCTCAATTCGGAAAACCATAATGTGGAAATTAGAGCGGTTTTCCGGCTGCCTCTTTTTCCATCTAATTGCTGTTTTGGTCTCTCGGCTGCGATGCCTGGACATCTAGAGATTTCCTTTTTCCCCGAGCAGCTGACAATTTGCTGTTTCGGTAATTCATCTCAATTGCAGTTCGACAATTTCATCTTCATTTCCAAGTGCCTTCAATCTTTTTGCTTTCTAATAAATCGTTTTCCTGCAATTCAACCATTCCCATGTTTTTTAGGCATGTCCCTAGCTTCAAGAAATTTGTAACTAGCAGAACTGGAGCTTTTGGCCCCGCTGTTTATGATACTCGTGATCAATCCAAGATGGTGTGTATTTAATCGATCGAATCTTCTCCATGTCTAATTTTAATTAGATTTGGCCGGAATCCATACAACGCACGTCCCATTCCAAGAATCAACTTTGTTCTTATTAGATAACATCACAGGTCCCCCTAAGCACTGTCTTCGCTTTTTCTCCTTTCAGAGTTTTGTCATTTCTCCTTTTTTGTCCTTGCCTTTTGTCATTTTTCTTTTTCTCTCTTTTTGTCCTTTCCTGTAGGCCCAGCTGCACGATTCGTGCCTGCAGGATGTCTGTAGACAAATTCAGGAATGCATAAATGGAGAGTAATCCGAGATTTTAGAAGAGAGCTCTAACTAAAATACAGCCATTAACAATCACTAAGACATGTTGGAAAGTAATGTCATTAATTAGCAAGTGTTAGGCTGCAGACATGTTGTAAATCTAATCTCAACTTCAGTCGATCGGAAAGAGGAAACTCGACATAAACCATAAACCAGAAGACATCGACTGAGTGCCGCGAAGGGCTCTTTAAAGTTTCCGACTCGATGTTAATTGGTTTTAACTCCAAGTGCTTCTGACTTGGCTAGCTCTTTCGCAATTATCTTGTTTTTTTCATTGAATAATAGATAGAGGTCGGCGCCGCGACCTATCCACCACAGGACCAATGGTGGAACCTAATTTTTCGATCCAGAATCAATTCAGAAATGGGTTGAAATGATGCAGATGATGGTGGAAATACCTACCAAAAGTCATTTTGTGCCTTACCTGGGGCGTATAGGGTCACACAGCCTGTGGAACCCTCCATTCCACCACAGGACCAATGGTGGAACCTTCTTTTTTTCAACCCAGAGCCAATTCAGAAATGGGTTGAAATGATGCAGATGATGGTGGAAATACCTACCAAAAACCATATTGTGCCTTACCTGAGGCGTATAGGATCAAACAGCCTGTGGAACCCTCCATTCCACCACAGGACCAATGGTGGAACCTTCTTTTTTTCAACCCAGAACTAATTCAGAAATGGGTTGATATGATGCAGATGATAGTGGAAATACCCAACAAAAGTTCTTTTGTGCCTTACCTGGGGTGTATAGGGTCACACAGCCTGTGGAACCCTCCATTCCACCACAGGACCAATGGTGGAACCTAATTTTTCGATCCAGAATCAATTCAGAAATTGGTTGAAATGATGCAGATGATGGTGGAAATACCTACCAAAAGTCATTTTGTGCCTTACCTGGGGCGTATAGGGTCACACAGCCTGTGGAACCCTCCATTCCACCACAGGACCAATGGTGGAACCTTCTTTTTTTCAACCCAGAGCCAATTCAGAAATGGGTTGAAATGATGCAGATGATGGTGGAAATACCTACCAAAAACCATATTGTGCCTTACCTGGGGCGTATAGGATCACACAGCCTGTGGAACCCTCCATTCCACCACAGGACCAATGGTGGAACCTTCTTTTTTTCAACCCAGAACTAATTCAGAAATGGGTTGATATGATGCAGATGATAGTGGAAATACCCAACAAAAGTCCTTTTGTGCCTTACCTGGGGTGTATAGGGTCACACAGCCTGTGGAACCCTCCATTCCACCACAGGACCAATGGTGGAACCTAATTTTTCGATCCAGAATCAATTCAGAAATTGGTTGAAATGATGCAGATGATGATGGAAATACCTAACAAAAGTCATTTTGTGCCTTAACTGGGGCGTATAGCGACACATAGCCTGTGGAACCCTCCATTCCACCACAGGACCAATGGTGGAACCTTCTTTTTCGATCCAGAATATATTCAGAAATGGGTTGAAATGATGCAGGTGATGGTGGAAATACCTACCAAAAACCATATTGTGCCTTACCTGGGGCGTATAGGATCACACAGCCTGTGGAACCCTCCATTCCACCACAGGACCAATGGTGGAACCTTCTTTTTTTCAACCCAGAACTAATTCAGAAATGGGTTGATATGATGCAGATGATGGTGGAAATACCTACCAAAAACCATATTGTGCCTTACCTGGGCGTATAGGATCACACAGCCTGTGGAACCCTCCATTCCACCACAGGACCAATGGTGGAACCTTCTTTTTTTCAACCCAGAACTAATTCAGAAATGGGTTGATATGATGCAAATGATAGTGGAAATACCCAACAAAAGTCCTTTTGTGCCTTACCTGGGGTGTATAGGGTCACACAGCCTGTGGAACCCTCAATTCCACCACAGGACCAATGGTGGAACCTAATTTTTCGATCCAGAATCAATTCAGAAATTGGTTGAAATGATGCAGATGATGGTGGAAATACCTAACAAAAATCATTTTGTGCCTTAACTGGGGCGTATAGCGACACACAGCCTGTGGAACCCTCCATTCCACCACAGGACCAATGGTGGAACCTTCTCTTTTTTCAACCCAGAACTAATTCAGAAATGGGTTGAAATGATGCAGATGATGGTGGAAATACCTACCAAAAATCATTTTGTGCCTTACCTGAGGCGTATAGGGTCACACAGCCTGTGGAACCCTCCATTCCACCACAGGACCAATGGTGGAACCTAATTTTTCGATCCAGAATCAATTCAGAAATGGGTTGAAATGATGCAGGTGATGGTGGAAATACCTACCAAAAGTCATCTTGTGCCTTACCTGGGATGTATAGCGTCACACAGCCTGTGGAACCCTCCATTCCACCACAGGACCAATGGTGGAACCTTCTTTTTTTCAACCCAGAACTAATTCAGAAATGGGTTGATATGATGCAGATGATAGTGGAAATACCCAACAAAAGTCCTTTTGTGCCTTACCTGGGGTGTATAGGGTCACAGAGCCTGTGGAACCCTCCATTCCACCACAGGACCAATGGTGGAACCTAATTTTTCGATCCAGAATCAATTCAGAAATTGGTTGAAATGATGCAGATGATGGTGGAAATACCTAACAAAAGTCATTTTGTGCCTTAACTGGGGTGTATAGCGACACATAGCCTGTGGAACCCTCCATTCCACCACAGGACCAATGGTGGAACCTTCTTTTTCGATCCAGAATATATTCAGAAATGGGTTGAAATGATGCAGGTGATGGTGGAAATACCTACCAAAAACCATATTGTGCCTTACCTGGGGCGTATAGGATCACACAGCCTGTGGAACCCTCCATTCCACCACAGGACCAATGGTGGAACCTTCTTTTTTTCAACCCAGAACTAATTCAGAAATGGGTTGATATGATGCAGATGATGGTGGAAATACCTACCAAAAACCATATTGTGCCTTACCTGGGCGTATAGGATCACACAGCCTGTGGAACCCTCCATTCCACCACAGGACCAATGGTGGAACCTTCTTTTTTTCAACCCAGAACTAATTCAGAAATGGGTTGATATGATGCAAATGATAGTGGAAATACCCAACAAAAGTCCTTTTGTGCCTTACCTGGGGTGTATAGGGTCACACAGCCTGTGGAACCCTCAATTCCACCACAGGACCAATGGTGGAACCTAATTTTTCGATCCAGAATCAATTCAGAAATTGGTTGAAATGATGCAGATGATGGTGGAAATACCTAACAAAAATCATTTTGTGCCTTAACTGGGGCGTATAGCGACACACAGCCTGTGGAACCCTCCATTCCACCACAGGACCAATGGTGGAACCTTCTCTTTTTTCAACCCAGAACTAATTCAGAAATGGGTTGAAATGATGCAGATGATGGTGGAAATACCTACCAAAAATCATTTTGTGCCTTACCTGGGGCGTATAGGGTCACACAGCCTGTGGAACCCTCCATTCCACCACAGGACCAATGGTGGAACCTAATTTTTCGATCCAGAATCAATTCAGAAATGGGTTGAAATGATGCAGGTGATGGTGGAAATACCTACCAAAAGTCATTTTGTGCCTTACCTGGGATGTATAGCGTCACACAGCCTGTGGAACCCTCCATTCCACCACAGGACCAATGGTGGAACCTTCTTTTTTTCAACCCAGAACTAATTCAGAAATGGGTTAGAATGATGCAGATGATGGTGGAAATACCTACCAAAAATCATATTGTGCCTTACCTGGGGCGTATAGGGTCACACAGTCTGTGGAACCCTTCATTCCACCACAGGACCAATGGTGGAACCTTCTTTTTCGATCCAGAATATATTCAGAAATGGGTTGAAATGATGCAGGTGATGGTGGAAATACCTACCAAAAACCATATTGTGCCTTACCTGGGGCGTATAGGATCACACAGCCTGTGGAACCCTCCATTCCACCACAGGACCAATGGTGGAACCTTCTTTTTTTCAACCCAGAACTAATTCAGAAATGGGTTGATATGATGCAGATGATGGTGGAAATACCTACCAAAAACCATATTGTGCCTTACCTGGGCGTATAGGATCACACAGCCTGTGGAACCCTCCATTCCACCACAGGACCAATGGTGGAACCTTCTTTTTTTCCACCCAGAACTAATTCAGAAATGGGTTGATATGATGCAAATGATAGTGGAAATACCCAACAAAAGTCCTTTTGTGCCTTACCTGGGGTGTATAGGGTCACACAGCCTGTGGAACCCTCAATTCCACCACAGGACCAATGGTGGAACCTAATTTTTCGATCCAGAATCAATTCAGAAATTGGTTGAAATGATGCAGATGATGGTGGAAATACCTAACAAAAATCATTTTGTGCCTTAACTGGGGCGTATAGCGACACACAGCCTGTGGAACCCTCCATTCCACCACAGGACCAATGGTGGAACCTTCTCTTTTTTCAACCCAGAACTAATTCAGAAATGGGTTGAAATGATGCAGATGATGGTGGAAATACCTACCAAAAATCATTTTGTGCCTTACCTGAGGCGTATAGGGTCACACAGCCTGTGGAACCCTCCATTCCACCACAGGACCAATGGTGGAACCTAATTTTTCGATCCAGAATCAATTCAGAAATGGGTTGAAATGATGCAGGTGATGGTGGAAATACCTACCAAAAGTCATCTTGTGCCTTACCTGGGATGTATAGCGTCACACAGCCTGTGGAACCCTCCATTCCACCACAGGACCAATGGTGGAACCTTCTTTTTTTCAACCCAGAACTAATTCAGAAATGGGTTGATATGATGCAGATGATAGTGGAAATACCCAACAAAAGTCCTTTTGTGCCTTACCTGGGGTGTATAGGGTCACACAGCCTGTGGAACCCTCCATTCCACCACAGGACCAATGGTGGAACCTAATTTTTCGATCCAGAATCAATTCAGAAATTGGTTGAAATGATGCAGATGATGGTGGAAATACCTAACAAAAGTCATTTTGTGCCTTAACTGGGGTGTATAGCGACACATAGCCTGTGGAACCCTCCATTCCACCACAGGACCAATGGTGGAACCTTCTTTTTCGATCCAGAATATATTCAGAAATGGGTTGAAATGATGCAGGTGATGGTGGAAATACCTACCAAAAACCATATTGTGCCTTACCTGGGGCGTATAGGATCACACAGCCTGTGGAACCCTCCATTCCACCACAGGACCAATGGTGGAACCTTCTTTTTTTCAACCCAGAACTAATTCAGAAATGGGTTGATATGATGCAGATGATGGTGGAAATACCTACCAAAAACCATATTGTGCCTTACCTGGGCGTATAGGATCACACAGCCTGTGGAACCCTCCATTCCACCACAGGACCAATGGTGGAACCTTCTTTTTTTCAACCCAGAACTAATTCAGAAATGGGTTGATATGATGCAAATGATAGTGGAAATACCCAACAAAAGTCCTTTTGTGCCTTACCTGGGGTGTATAGGGTCACACAGCCTGTGGAACCCTCAATTCCACCACAGGACCAATGGTGGAACCTAATTTTTCGATCCAGAATCAATTCAGAAATTGGTTGAAATGATGCAGATGATGGTGGAAATACCTAACAAAAATCATTTTGTGCCTTAACTGGGGCGTATAGCGACACACAGCCTGTGGAACCCTCCATTCCACCACAGGACCAATGGTGGAACCTTCTCTTTTTTCAACCCAGAACTAATTCAGAAATGGGTTGAAATGATGCAGATGATGGTGGAAATACCTACCAAAAATCATTTTGTGCCTTACCTGGGGCGTATAGGGTCACACAGCCTGTGGAACCCTCCATTCCACCACAGGACCAATGGTGGAACCTAATTTTTCGATCCAGAATCAATTCAGAAATGGGTTGAAATGATGCAGGTGATGGTGGAAATACCTACCAAAAGTCATTTTGTGCCTTACCTGGGATGTATAGCGTCACACAGCCTGTGGAACCCTCCATTCCACCACAGGACCAATGGTGGAACCTTCTTTTTTTCAACCCAGAACTAATTCAGAAATGGGTTAGAATGATGCAGATGATGGTGGAAATACCTACCAAAAATCATATTGTGCCTTACCTGGGGCGTATAGGGTCACACAGTCTGTGGAACCCTTCATTCCACCACAGGACCAATGGTGGAACCTTCTTTTTTTCAACCCAGAACTAATTCAGAAATGGGTTGATATGATGCAGATGATAGTGGAAATACCCAACAAAAGTCCTTTTGTGCCTTACCTGGGGTGTGTAGGGTCATACAGCCTGTGGAACCCTCCATTCCACCACAGGACCAATGGTGGAACCTAATTTTTCGATCCAGAATCAATTCAGAAATGGGTTGAAATGATGCAGATGATGGTGGAAATACCTACCAAAAGTCATTTTGTGCCTTACCTGGGGCGTATAGGGTCACACAGTCTGTGGAACCCTCCATTCCACCACAGGACCAATGGTGGAACCTTCTTTTTTTCAACCCAGAGCCAATTCAGAAATGGGTTGAAATGATGCAGATGATGGTGGAAATACCTACCAAAAACCATATTGTGCCTTACCTGGGGCGTATAGGATCACACAGCCTGTGGAACCCTCCATTCCACCACAGGACCAATGGTGGAACCTTCTTTTTTTCAACCCAGAACTAATTCAGAAATGGGTTGATATGATGCAGATGATAGTGGAAATACCCAACAAAAGTCCTTTTGTGCCTTACCTGGGGTGTATAGGGTCACACAGCCTGTGGAACCCTCCATTCCACCACAGGACCAATGGTGGAACCTAATTTTTCGATCCAGAATCAATTCAGAAATGGGTTGAAATGATGCAGATGATGGTGGAAATACCTACCAAAAGTCATTTTGTGCCTTACCTGGGGCGTATAGCGTCACACAGCCTGTGGAACCCTCCATTCCACCACAGGACCAATGGTGGAACCTTCTTTTTTTCAACCCAGAGCCAATTCAGAAATGGGTTGAAATGATGCAGATGATGGTGGAAATACCTACCAAAAACCATATTGTGCCTTACCTGGGGCGTATAGGATCACACAGCCTGTGGAACCCTCCATTCCACCACAGGACCAATGGTGGAACCTTCTTTTTTTCAACCCAGAACTAATTCAGAAATGGGTTGATATGATGCAGATGATAGTGGAAATACCCAACAAAAGTCCTTTTGTGCCTTACCTGGGGTGTATAGGGTCACACAGCCTGTGGAACCCTCCATTCCACCACAGGACCAATGGTGGAACCTAATTTTTCGATCCAGAATCAATTCAGAAATGGGTTGAAATGATGCAGATGATGGTGGAAATACCTACCAAAAGTCATTTTGTGCCTTACCTGGGGCGTATAGCGTCACACAGCCTGTGGAACCCTCCATTCCACCACAGGACCAATGGTGGAACCTTCTTTTTTTCAACCCAGAGCCAATTCAGAAATGGGTTGAAATGATGCAGATGATGGTGGAAATACCTACCAAAAACCATATTGTGCCTTACCTGGGGCGTATAGGATCACACAGCCTGTGGAACCCTCCATTCCACCACAGGACCAATGGTGGAACCTTCTTTTTTTCAACCCAGAACTAATTCAGAAATGGGTTGATATGATGCAGATGATAGTGGAAATACCCAACAAAAGTCCTTTTGTGCCTTACCTGGGGTGTGTAGGGTCATACAGCCTGTGGAACCCTCCATTCCACCACAGGACCAATGGTGGAACCTAATTTTTCGATCCAGAATCAATTCAGAAATGGGTTGAAATGATGCAGATGATGGTGGAAATACCTACCAAAAGTCATTTTGTGCCTTACCTGGGGCGTATAGCGACACATAGCCTGTGGAACCCTCCATTCCACCACAGGACCAATGGTGGAACCTTCTTTTTCGATCCAGAATATATTCAGAAATGGGTTGAAATGATGCAGGTGATGGTGGAAATACCTACCAAAAACCATATTGTGCCTTACCTGGGGCGTATAGGATCACACAGCCTGTGGAACCCTCCATTCCACCACTGGACCAATGGTGGAACCTTCTTTTTTTCAACCCAGAACTAATTCAGAAATGGGTTGATATGATGCAGATGATGGTGGAAATACCTACCAAAAACCATATTGTGCCTTACCTGGGCGTATAGGATCACACAGCCTGTGGAACCCTCCATTCCACCACAGGACCAATGGTGGAACCTTCTTTTTTCAACCCAGAACTAATTCAGAAATGGGTTGATATGATGCAAATGATAGTGGAAATACCCAACAAAAGTCCTTTTGTGCCTTACCTGGGGTGTATAGGGTCACACAGCCTGTGGAACCCTCAATTCCACCACAGGACCAATGGTGGAACCTAATTTTTCGATCCAGAATCAATTCAGAAATTGGTTGAAATGATGCAGATGATGGTGGAAATACCTAACAAAAATCATTTTGTGCCTTAACTGGGGCGTATAGCGACACACAGCCTGTGGAACCCTCCATTCCACCACAGGACCAATGGTGGAACCTTCTCTTTTTTCAACCCAGAACTAATTCAGAAATGGGTTGAAATGATGCAGATGATGGTGGAAATACCTACCAAAAATCATTTTGTGCCTTACCTGGGGCGTATAGGGTCACACAGCCTGTGGAACCCTCCATTCCACCACAGGACCAATGGTGGAACCTAATTTTTCGATCCAGAATCAATTCAGAAATGGGTTGAAATGATGCAGGTGATGGTGGAAATACCTACCAAAAGTCATTTTGTGCCTTACCTGGGATGTATAGCGTCACACAGCCTGTGGAACCCTCCATTCCACCACAGGACCAATGGTGGAACCTTCTTTTTTTCAACCCAGAACTAATTCAGAAATGGGTTAGAATGATGCAGATGATGGTGGAAATACCTACCAAAAATCATATTGTGCCTTACCTGGGGCGTATAGGGTCACACAGTCTGTGGAACCCTTCATTTCACCACAGGACCAATGGTGGAACCTTCTTTTTTTCAACCCAGAACTAATTCAGAAATGGGTTAGAATGATGCAGATGATGGTGGAAATACCTACCAAAAATCATATTGTGCCTTACCTGGGGCGTATAGGGTCACACAGTCTGTGGAACCCTTCATTCCACCACAGGACCAATGGTGGAACCTTCTTTTTTTCAACCCAGAACTAATTCAGAAATGGGTTGATATGATGCAGATGATAGTGGAAATACCCAACAAAAGTCCTTTTGTGCCTTACCTGGGGTGTGTAGGGTCATACAGCCTGTGGAACCCTCCATTCCACCACAGGACCAATGGTGGAACCTAATTTTTCGATCCAGAATCAATTCAGAAATGGGTTGAAATGATGCAGATGATGGTGGAAATACCTACCAAAAGTCATTTTGTGCCTTACCTGGGGCGTATAGGGTCACACAGTCTGTGGAACCCTCCATTCCACCACAGGACCAATGGTGGAACCTTCTTTTTTTCAACCCAGAGCCAATTCAGAAATGGGTTGAAATGATGCAGATGATGGTGGAAATACCTACCAAAAACCATATTGTGCCTTACCTGGGGCGTATAGGATCACACAGCCTGTGGAACCCTCCATTCCACCACAGGACCAATGGTGGAACCTTCTTTTTTTCAACCCAGAACTAATTCAGAAATGGGTTGATATGATGCAGATGATAGTGGAAATACCCAACAAAAGTCCTTTTGTGCCTTACCTGGGGTGTATAGGGTCACACAGCCTGTGGAACCCTCCATTCCACCACAGGACCAATGGTGGAACCTAATTTTTCGATCCAGAATCAATTCAGAAATGGGTTGAAATGATGCAGATGATGGTGGAAATACCTACCAAAAGTCATTCTGTGCCTTACCTGGGGCATACAGGGTCACATAGCCTGTGGAACCCTCCATTCCACCACAGGACCAACGGTGGAACCTTTTATCCACCACAGGACCAATTGAATAGTTAGAGTGAGCTTTGATAAAATGCCTGTAATATATCTCTTAAATGCCATTATGAGTAATTAGCTCAGTATGGGGATAAATGATTGATGGAACCTTGCAATCCACCTCAGGACCTGTGGTGGTTCCTGACCTCCTGTGCAGGACAACCCCAAATATTTCATTATTTCCAGTAAACATCTCCCGTAAATGCCCAAAATAACCAGGAACATCATCTTCCACCACAGGACCAATGGTGGCACCTGACCTCCTGTACAGGGCAACCCCCAGTATTTCATTATTTCCAATAAACATCTCCCCATAAATGCCCAAAATGACCAGGAACATCATCTTCCACCACAGGACCAATGGTGGCACCTGACCTCCTGTACAGGGCAACCCCCAGTATTTTATTATTTCCTATAAACACCTCACCATAAATGCCCAAACAGACCAGGAACCTCATCTTCCACAGTAGGACTACCCTCAACATTTCATTATTTCCAATAAACGCCTGATAATAAATACCCCAAACGACCATGAAACTCCTCTTTCACTACAGAACCAATGGTGGAACCTAACTTGCAAATTCAAATAAATTCAAATTCAAATAATTTTATTTATACTTGATTAAAAATATAATTATGCAGCACAAGACTACCCTTAATTTTTTTCATTTGCTGCAATAAGCATCTAATATTAAATTCCCAAGAGTAGGGGAGACCAGGGTAAGTTGTGCCATCTTTTGCATCAGGCTGATTTTCCGAAAAACCGAAGCCTAATCAAGTAATCTGAAAGTCAGACATCAAAATACAATACGTTGGCCAGAATCGACCAACGTTTCAGAGCAATCTGACCATTGGGAAGGTCATGGCAGGCATTTTTAAAAAGTAGGTGCCGGGGTAAGTTGTGCCGCATGACGGGGTAAGTTGATCCGCTTAATTTATTCCAAAACAACCTTGTATTTCACCCGTTTCTTAAGATAGATCATTTGTATCATGTTTTTAACTTATGGCTGACATGTTACATGTCATTGAAACTTATCAAACATTTTATGCAAAAATGAAGACAAGTAAAGATGAATAAAAAATTCATTCCTATGCCATACCATCGGCACAACTCACCCCAATTATCAAAATGGCACAACTTACCCCAAATTGATTTTCTGGATGAAACTGGTTGTCAAAATAAATAAACAATGTGAGAAGAAATCTAACAACACAAATGTCGAGATATACCTCCTAACTCCATCCTACCAGAGGGACATCATCTCATTATAAAACCAAATGACAGAGAAACAAGAATGTCAGTCCTCGGCACTTCAATTTTCAGCAACAAAATTGAATTTGTGAGTGTAGCTTTTCATACCATTATATTTGGTTTTTTTTTCTTGGTGCCAAATGATGTTGACCAAGTGGGTATATATGGTAGGCATTTCCTTCTTTGCCCAGTTCTTCATTTCACCTCAACAGTGGGCGGGACAACTTACCCCGCGGCACAACTTACCCCAGTCTCCCCTACAACATTTAAATAATGCCTGGTAAATTTTACATGAACTCCGCTGCATCCAATGGGCAGATGACATTAATACAAAATCAAAATTGTGTACTTACAATTTAATCATGAATATATATTGCCTTGAACCATATATGTCACAAGATTCATGAGTCGTACAAAGAACGCTCTTTTCTTGCACTGTTTAGGACAAGCATACTTCCACTGGAGATCGAAAATTGATAGATGGTATTGCAAAAGTGTAGAGGAAAATTTGCGTAAATTATAAAAAGGTGATGTTGAACACGAAGTTCATTTTCTTTTACAATGTAAGTCTTTTGAGGAAGAATGAAATTAAAGTATTTTAAAAAGCTCAAAACAGACAAAACCACATGTATATTTTTTGAAAACTGGAGCACCTAGAAAAATTGTAATATTGATGTCAGAAATTAAAGTGACTGCTAAATCTATCCTTACTTGTAAAAGAAGTAAATTTCTCTTCAGCTAGAGCCATGTTGCTAAAGATGCAGTAATCCCTATTGTAGTAAGTTTTGTAATTACATTATTATCCTGTTTGCAACTCAATGAAACTAAATAATATTAATGCATAAAATCTTCTTGAAACATTTTAGTAATTGAATTTATCTTCTGCTGACCACATGATGATGTGTAGCAGATAAATTGATTTGAGTAACTATTATATATATATCAAATTATTCTTCTTAAAATATTTAGGGGAAGAGGTTCCAGCATTGGTGCTGTGGTGGACGAGAAGGTTACTTGAATGTATAGCCTCCAATGGCCCTCCATCATTCGATATTTAGTACCAAGTGGTAAATTTTAAAAGTGGTCCTCTTGAGGGGAGAAGGTCCCAGCATTGGTCCTTTGGTGGAGGAAAAGTTCAATGATTTGTGTAATCTCCATAATTTTATATTTAGCTCTGTTAATAAATTTTAACAATGTCCTCTTGAGGGCAAGATATTCCAGCATCGGTCCTGCTGTATGATGAAGTTACATACCTTGTGCAAACTTCATAATCCCTGCCGGGTATAAGATACAAAAATCATGGGTGATATGCTCACTCCTGCAACAGCTAAAAACTCCTCCCTTAGCGATGCCACTCTCCTAAACTATCCACCTATCCTTATTGATGAATCCTGTCCTTCTGATAACACCATAAAACAGTTCCACTCCTGTCTTATTTACGTTTTTCTATGGCAACTGTCCTCTGCCACCAGGGGCGCATGAATCTGCTCAGTAGTTCCGCTTATCGCATCGCCAGGGACTGGCGCCACTGCTCCATTTTCCCGCCAAAAACATCAACACACATCCACACTCCAGTGTCAGCTGCTTTCCATGCCTGCACCCTGGCTGACCTACTTCTACTCATCGTATCTTCGTGATCTTACCCTCATTTTAAAGCTCTTTCAAAGCCCTGAACGTATCAAGATGTCTCAACTATTATCCAAGCTCCTACGCGCTATCTCTCAAGTCTAATCTGCATACAATCACCAATGCATTTTTCACTTTGGCCAGCTTCATCTTCAAGCACAATCTCACAGCAGAGGACTCAGTGCATACGGCTGCTGTGTAGAAATTCGCAATGTGCCAAAATATCACTTATTCTTTTTCATCACCAATATACTTCCTGAACTCCATTCACATATTTTCCCTTCTCACGTATTTCTCTACCATTTGAATCAAAGCACATGCTTTCAGACAAACTGCAGATTTTTATCATTGCCCAGTCAATCTTTCCAGTGCCATCACTGGGAATCTACCTCTTCCCTTTCACATATAGTGGGGGTCGGGAGGGGGGCAGGCGCTCCATTCCCCCTAAAAATGTCCCTCAATGGGTATGTCTAGTATTATATATATATCTATTCCAAGCTATTATAAAAGAATCAAACAAATGGATAGAAACGGGAAAAAAATGCACCCTGCTGGCCTATTTAAGTGGTATTACTTCATAGTCATGTAACAATCCTTGATTTTGATCCCACTACTTAATTGGTAAGTTGATCTATACTAGAATTATAATTAGAATTAGAATTTATTGGTAAACAAAATACAATTACACTTCAACGAATCAACATAACAAATAGCAGAATTATAATACCAATAAAAAAAAGGAACTGACACACTGAATGTGTGTATGTTCCCTAGCAATTTCACAATATAATTGCTTAATCTTTATGGAAGAGTGAATGAATATATATTATAGGAAATAAAAATTAATAATAATACTGATAAATAAAGAACATTAATAGGCACTATCATATATACAAAAGTGGTAATGACAATAATCTTAATAATAGTTTTGTATTACAGAATAGCAAAAGATATTCTAGGTAGAGACCACAAATTCCTTAAAATATTAGTTACTTTCTTTTTAAATGTAAATTTACTACAATTTAAATCAATGACATTCACAACAGTATTCCAAATTTCCGCACCTTTAAATCTGACACGGATTTTAACAATTTCTGATCTACAAAATGGTAATCGAAGGTTATTCATATTTCTTGTTCCGTAATGATAAAAAATCAGCTGGATAATTGAACATATCTGAAAACATTCTCGGCATTTCACCTCTTACAAACTTATACATAAACATCATAATTGTAACTTTATACAATTTAGGTGGTTGTAAAATTTTTAAGTTAATTAAATATACTGTTCGAAGGTGTTCTTTGACTAACACCTTTAATTCTATGAACCGCCTGTTTTTGCAAAACTTATAGAGCGAATTTATATAATTAGTATAAGTATTTCCCCATATTTCAAGTGCCATCACCATACAATGGCCTTGTTATTGTAAACCTGGCCAGGCAGGTGCTGTCACCTTAGCGTTCAAAATACCATTTTGACCCAATATCCAAATACCTAACTCAAATTCATCATTCAACTAACAGAATTTGAATCTTAGATGTTGTGCGGTGACGGGGCCAGGTCTATAGAGCATTAATTATCAGGCATTTCTTATTATCCATCCAATAACTATGTATCCTTCTATTTTTTTTCCTCAGACCGACAGCATGATGTCATGCTGGTTCAGGATGGCTATTGGTCTGGCAGCTCTGTGTGATGTGCAGCTGAAGAGCTTGACATCAAGCTGACAAGCGAATCAAATTGGCTGGTATAATTAGCAACAACAGAGAGTTAAAGCAAATCCTTAACAGTTCCATGTCAATGGAATTTTGTTGGTTTTTGTTATTCATTGCACCTGAGTACCCAAACAGTTGGTCAAGTTTCAGTTATAGTTTTGGGTTCCTGGTGATTGAGCATGGCGAAACACTGCATTGACAGTCAAGATGGGATTCAACCAGCTGTGAGATTTGGTGCAAGTCTTGTTTGTGTTTTACAGTTATTCACTAATCTCCTTCACCAGCTTGGTGACATGCATTCAGTTGATGCACATTGAGAACAGATATTGGGATCAGATGTTCTCTGTTACCAATTATAAAACCTTCCCATTCCTCATCTTCTTCCAATAAAATTTCAAATCATGCCTCCCTGACATCACATGGCGTGCTTTGAATATCCATGTATGCCATTGACTAAATGATGATAATAACACTGGAGCCTTCACAATGATAAGTTAGTATAATTTAAGAGAAACTGCTTGATGTCATGTTTCTGACTCTCCCGACCAGTGAGAATGTACATATAGCTTGACATCACCAAAAAAGCCTTGCATGACATATAGCTTATCTACTCACACCTCAACTGACCAATAGTCACACGGTCTAAGCATGACATCAAGCTTTCAGTCTATGAAAAAAATCTAAGGATACATAGTTATTGGACGGACAATAATAATCAAATATTGTTGCTTCCAAATATTAAGTTTGTCCTTTGCAGAAGGTCAGGTTCCATCAATGGTCCAGTTGTGGAAGTTGAGGTTCCCTGTCATCTGGGGCATTGACTATGAGATGTTTATTGGAAATTATAATTATAAAATATTAAGTGTAGTCAGGGGCAGGGGGTTAGGTTCCACCATTGGTCCAGTGGTGGATTGAAAGTTTCCTTTGTCAATGTAAGCCCATACTGGTCGAATTACTTATTATGATGTATTATAAGTGATATTATTATCGTTTTCATAGCAATGTGTTTTTTGAAAACTTCCTTTTGCAGTTAAACCGTGACATCATCGGGTATCTGTCAATGTGATTGGTCTAATCTTCAATCTGTGACATATCAGTTCAGAGTTTGACATCACAGTTAATGACAAAGGAATTTAAAACTGTCAGACAATGTTACTACTATACTTGTGTACAACCACAACAAACAACGCATATCTAAGTTGAGTGTTGCTGTTTTTCACAATACACCGGTCATCACAATTTCTAAATAAAAAAAAATTTATCAGTAATTGCAAATATCCTTTGAGGCTAAGTAGCCTGTTTGATTCAGTTACAGTGCATAGTGAAACATACATCATCCATGTGTCACTGTATTTTGTCAGTTTCCAGAAATCTGTTCTTGTAATAAACGAAATTATTCAACTAATCTCTGTCATCACAGCTTAGGAATGAAGCAAATTGCAAACTTGAAAAACACGTAGCTATGAAAACGATAATAACCATGAATTTTATCAATAGTCGAAACAAAAAATAAAATTTCTTCTGTAAAATAAAAAAGTTTGAACCACTGGTTATGCGCCTGGCATGGAACGGATGGTTTCCCAGGACATGTGACCCTATATGTGCCTAGCTAATGACTCTGAGTAGATATTTCAACCATTATGTCAATCATTTCAACCAATTTCTGATTTAGTCCTGGGTTGAAAAAACAAGGTTCCAGCATCTGTCCTGTGGTGGATTGCAGGGTTCCTTCATTCGTATAACCCCACACTGACCTAATTACTCAAAATGACTTTTAACAGACATATAACAAGCATTATATCAAAAGCTGACTCAAACTATTCGATTGGTCCTGTGGTAGACAAAAGGTTCCACCATTGGTCCTGTGGTGGAACGGAGGGTTCCCAATGCTGTGCGACCCTATACACCCCGGGTAAGGCACAAAATGACTTTTGGTCGGTATTTCCACCATCATCTCAAACATCTCAACCAGTTTCTGAATTGGTCCTGGGTTGAAAAAAGAAGGTTCCACCATTGGTCCTGTGGTGGAATGCAGGGTTCCATCATCCGTGTTACCCCACACTGACCTAATTACTCAAAATGACTTTTAAGAGACATATAACAAGCATTTAAGCAAAAGCTGACTCAAACTATCCGATTGGTCCTGTGGTGGATAAAAGGTTCCACCATTGGTCCTGTGGTGGAATGGATGGTTCCCAATGCTGTGTGACCCTACACACACCGGGTAAGGCACAAAATGACTTTTGGTTGGTATTTCCACCATCATCTCAATTTATCTCAACCAGTTTCTGAATTGGTCCTGGGTTAAAAAAAGAAGGTTCCACCATTGGTCCTGTGGTGGAATGCAGGGTTCCATCATCTGTGTAACCCCACACTGACCTAATTACTCAAAATGACTTTTAAGAGACATATAACAAGCATTTAAGCAAAAGCTGACTCAAACTATCCGATTGGACCTGTGGCGGATAAAAGGTTCCACCATTGGTCCTGTGGTGGAACGGAGGGTTCCCAATGTTCTGCGACCCTATACACCCCGGGTAAGGCACAAAATGACTTTTGGTCGGTATTTCCACCATCATCTCAATCATCTCAACCAGTTTCTGAATTGGTCCTGGGTTGAAAAAAGAAGGTTCCACCATTGGTCCTGTGGTGGAATGCAGGGTTCCATCATCCGTGTTACCCCACACTGACCTAATTACTCAAAATGACTTTTAAGAGACATATAACAAGCATTTAAGCAAAAGCTGACTCAAACTATTCGATTGGTCCTGTGGTGGATAAAAGGTTCCACCATTGGTCCTGTGGTGGAACGGAGGGTTCCCAATGTTCTGCGACCCTATACACCCCGGGTAAGGCACAAAATGACTTTTGGTCGGTATTTCCACCATCATCTCAATCATCTCAACCAGTTTCTGAATTGGTCCTGGGTTGAAAAAAGAAGGTTCCACCATTGGTCCTGTGGTGGAATGCAGGGTTCCATCATCCGTGTAACCCCACACTGACCTAATTACTCAAAATGACTTTTAAGAGACATATAACAAGCATTTAAGCAAAAGCTGACTCAAACTATCCGATTGGTCCTGTGGTGGATAAAAGGTTCCACCATTGGTCCTGTGGTGGAATGGATGGTTCCCAATGCTGTGTGACCCTACAAACCCCGGGTAAGGCACAAAATGACTTTTGGTTGGTATTTCCACCATCATCTCAATTTATCTCAACCAGTTTCTGAATTGGTCCTGGGTTAAAAAAAGAAGGTTCCACCATTGGTCCTGTGGTGGAATGCAGGGTTCCATCATCTGTGTAACCCCACACTGACCTAATTACTCAAAATGGCTTTTAAGTGACATATAACAAGCATTATATCAAAGGCTGACTCAAACTATTCGATTGGTCCTGTGGTGGATAAAAGGTTCCACCATTGGTCCTGTGGTGGAACGGAGGGTTCCCCATGCTGTTTGACCCTATACGCCCCGGGTAAGGCACAAAATAACTTTTGGTCGGTATTTCCACCATCATCTCAATCATCTCAACCAGTTTCTGAATTAGTCCTGGGTTGAAAAAAGAAGGTTCCACCATTGGTCCTGTGGTGGAATGCAGGGTTCCTTCATCCGTGTAACCCCACACTGACCTAATTACTCAGATGACTTTTAAGAGACATATAACAAGCATTTAAGCAAAAGCTGATTCAAACTATCCGATTGGTCCTGTGGTGGATAAAAGGTTCCACCATTGGTCCTGTGGTGGAATGGATGGTTCCCAATGCTGCGTGACCCTACACACCCCGGGTAAGGCACAAAATGACTTTTGGTTGATATTTCCACCATCATCTCAATCATCTCAACCAGTTTCTGAATTGGTCCTGGGTTAAAAAAAGAAGGTTCCACCATTGGTCCTGTGGTGGAATGCAGAGTTCCATCATCCGTGTAACCCCACACTGACCTAATTACTCAAAATGGCTTTTAAGAGACATATAACAAGCATTATATCAAAGGCTGACTCAAACTATTCGATTGGTCCTGTGGTGGATAAAAGGTTCCACCATTGGTCCTGTGGTGGAACGGAGGGTTCCCAATGCTGTGCGACCCTATACATCCCGGGTAAGGCACAAAATGACTTTTGGTCGGTATTTCCACCATCATCTCAATCATCTCAACCAGTTTCTGAATTGGTCCTGGGTTGAAAAAAGAAGGTTCCACCATTGGTCCTTTGGTGGAATGCAGGGTTCCATCATCCGTGTAACCCCACACTGACCTAATTACTCAAAATGACTTTTAAGAGACATATAACAAGCATTTAAGCAAAAGCTGACTCAAACTATCCGATTGGTCCTGTGGTGGATAAAAGGTTCCACCATTGGTCCTGTGGTGGAATGGATGGTTCCCCATGCTGTGTGACCCTATACGCCCCGGGTAAGGCCCAAAATGACTTTTCGTCGGTATTTCCACCATCATCTCAATCATCTCAACCAGTTTCTGAATTGGTCCTGGGTCAAAAATTTAGGTTCCACCATTGGTCCTGTGGTGGAAGGGTCGCGGTGCCAACTTAGTTGGAATAATAAGGCCACTCGTAATTCCGCCTCAGGTCAATGTATTAACCACGTTGATTGAGCTAGCCTCTAATCTTCCCTGCGTCTTCTACTTCTCCTTCAAAGGGAATCGATTGGAAATGTGGTATTTAGGGGGAAGAAAAATGGGCAGCAATTTTGCCTCAGATGTCACACAAGATGACAGTTGGTCAGACCACAGCTTTGACAGGCAGGAACAGTGTGCTGTGATTGCAGACAGCGGGGCTCTGCTTCTTGTTTGTGTGCTGACAACACAAAATATATTTGTGTTCATGTGGAGGCATCTAGGAAGACCATTGGCAGGCAGACCAACAGAGACCAAAGCGGCAGACCAGACCCAGAGACATCAAGAAAACGCCATCATGAAAAGCGATTTCAGGACGCCATCATCTCATCAAAAATGTACCCACAGAAGAGTGGCATTGAGGGAAAAGAGCTCTCGGGTCCATGCGAAGGTATTTGGCGTGACACAAGGTCGTAATTTCCACGATCAAAAAGGTCAAATGCGAAGGCCAGATTTCAAAGGTTATGATATCAAAGTCCAACATAACATTAAATTCTCAGTACAACTGATTGTGTTAGCCTCTCCAATCCAGTTCTGAGTAGCTGGTAGGGCATTCTTGGGTTACCCTCTGACAGTCCTGGGTTTGACATCGTAAATGTACACTGTACGGTGAAACATACTGAAACCTTGTTTATCACATCACCGAACTTTTTGTGGGAGAGAAGAAGCATAAAGAAAACCATTCAGAAGATCATTTGAAATCAAACCCAGGATATTCCACTGAGCTGGCAACATCTCTTAACATTGCGCCAGGAAGTTGCACTATCTTATAAATTATCGATAAAATGTCATAGTAACAACTATCATGTAGAGATAGAACAAAATTTCCCTACAAAGGCTCATGTAGAAGGGCAAGTCTTGTGTGTTTTCTGACCAATGCAGCTCAGATTAGCAAGACTATCATCCTGACTGCTAGGCCGCCTCAAGTCTGTGTCATATTTAATGCCAACGCTGGACATATTTACACAAACAATTGCAGGCATCCCTTAGGAACTGTCGGAGGTGGGCTGGCCTTCGGGTGCACACTAATGTAATTCCGCAAGCTCTTAAAGGACAGAACGGTGCAGCAAATCTCGCTCTTACTGACAAAGCCAAGATTCACAGCAAATTCAGCGCAAGCGAGGTTTCCCCGCCCGAAGCTATGGCGAAAAAAACACGGCGGCCCGAAGCTGTATGAATGTTTAATCTTTGGATGGTGGTGCTACTGGTCTTCTGGCCTCAAGTAGATCACCTTCCCCCTACAGCCCTGTTTGCCTCTCCGGCTAATCAACGATTTTATCAGCTTCCGGAATAATGAACGAGTTCCATATGTAGCGAAGAGAGCTCCCACAACATTATGCTCCAGGCAACGAAGGCTAATGCTCCCAGTTTATTTGATTTCATTAAACTAATGTCACCGCGCTGCAATAGACTTTCACAATAAACTCTGGAATAGATCTGTTCAAGTTTTCGGAAATGAGACCCATATGTTCTCGGGTGTGGAAAGTGCACCTAAGTGTAAATAAAAAAAGTGTGGGGGAAGCACCCTGGAAACCATTTGAAAACTTACAAAAATATTCTTAGGAGCATGTGTGTCACATTCCCATCTACTTTCTGTGTGATTGTTTTTTCTTCTGCTTGCATGCACCATTCCACAGAAATATTCTTTAGTGTAACAATTCCATTTACCAGGTTTGCTTAGGTTTCTTTTCCTCATTCTTCTGCTTCTGCATATCTTTTTTATTTTGCTTCATGTTACACAATGTCACACACACACAAACATTTATATATATAATATGGTTCTGCATCACATGTAAGATCACAGCAATAAGTGCAAAGATGTTTCACAACATGTCCCACCTCTTCT
Source organism: Platynereis dumerilii (assembly GCA_026936325.1). NCBI lineage: Eukaryota > Metazoa > Annelida > Polychaeta > Phyllodocida > Nereididae > Platynereis > Platynereis dumerilii. The sequence goes on from JAPTHN010000001.1 coordinate 14,758,994, forward strand.
TTTCCCACGAAATATTTCCCAAATACTTGCATATATTTTCTTTGTGGCTGCTACATCAGCCCACGAGTTTGCAGTGTATTTCAAGGTGTATTTGGCTTGACAAAAGCTCTCAACTTTTACTCTGCATTTTTCAGCAGCTAGCTTGTTTTGACTGAAGTTGCGAGTCTAAAGACTTTCCTTTCGTAGTTTCGTGGCCTATAAATCTTTCATAAAGCAAAGAGTGTTAAACAGCATCCTAAATCTTAAGTCGACGTTGATCCACGAGGTTAAACAAGCTTCTAAAATGAACTGAAGTCACAGTTTATGACACCAGAGAGGCTTTGAGAAATAGTTCGCGACAAAGTAGTATGTTGCTGGAATTACCGTGTTATAGTAAGAAGGAAACTGAGGAGAGGTAGCCTATGGATGGCACAACCCTCTAAGACAAGGTGTTTGTGCTTGTGATGGCCGATTAATGAGATGTGAGAGGGACACAAAGATGTATAATTATAGTATTATAATAATACCAAATGGGTATGGTGGTATTTTGAGATGTACTCCACGAGTTGAAGATATCCTGAGTCCTCTGTACCCACGAGTTCGTCAGCACGAGTGGGTACAGAGGACTCAGGATATCTTCACGAGTGGGAGTACATCTCAAAATACCACCATACAACCATTTGGTCTTATTTATACCCCATATTGTAACACAAAAAAAAGCTGAATTTCACTCTGATGATCAATACTCAACAGTGGCCTCAGCCAATCAGAGTACAGACAGCAGCTCAACTGATGATGTCACAATGTTGTGACGTCACCATGGCCAAGACGTCACAATGGCAAACAATGCAATGACATCATCGACAATGATCAAACCATTGAGTATATAACAAACCATTGAGTATACAACGCAATACCACATGGGATATATCCACTGCTTTTTCATGTGGTATTGTAAACATTATGGGGTATAGTTATATATACATTTATATATACATCTGACTGCACCTCAAATGAGGCTGATGTTATGCACCTTACACCAGGCTGGCATCACCCTACATCGAGTTTATGTCAACTTACATCAAGTTCACATGACCTTACCACAGCATGACTTCACCTCACATCACTTGACATCATCTTACATTAGGCTGACATAGGCTGTCGACAGTGACATCAACTGACATCACCCAAATGTCTAAATGAGTCAAAATGCTCAGTAAGTAACAGTATCTAAATGTAGCACAACTGTTACAGTGCCTATTAAATGTATCATGTCTTTAATCGACACTGATACAAAGGTACCATGAAACTCACAGATTTTGTTGAAATGATCCTATTTTGTTCCCTGGCTGCATGAGAAGCGAACTTGGGACGTTTAGCGGAGCAGGCAATTGGTAAAACCACCAAGTTTCTGCTACTTGAGAAGAGGAGATGAGAGAGATATACTTGAACACTGCTCATTGGGCGTATTTATCTCATGTCAATCACGAAGCCCATGTGAAAGCATGTTACCGAGACTAAGCAGGGATTGCTGGATAGTTATGATAGGAGGACACATCAATGAGGCGAAAGATGATTGAAACCGCTGTGCAATGTACATGTAAAACAAAGTGACTCAGTCAGAGTGGGCATCGAACCCTGGACCGAACGATTTTTAGCCCAGGGCAATACCATTTGAGCTAACCCTCCCCCCTAAATTGATGTCATGGAAATCAGTGTAATGATTATTTCAACACAAATCATTTCAACACAAAATACATGTAAGCTTTGTGAAAGACATGCAAGAAAAATGAAAGGCAAATGAAAGCAAATGAAATGTGACACAGGGATGAAATAATAAGGTCAGCAGAATTGGCTTTTCGTAAGAAACACATTGGAATGGATTGTAACCTGATGACATCAATGGATGAAATATGGGAATGGGGAAGGATTTGAATCATAAATTGTTCGTGCAGTATCCATTTTCAATCAGGTTCATCATTATTTCCATACTTCACAAATTGTTAGGTTATGTATTTCATTAGTTTTCAGCGTTATGTTATTGTGGCAAATCCACTGCGTGTTTTCATCAATTGTACTGCATGGACAGTGTACATTTGTGTGAGAGGAGTAGTTTTGAGCAATTGGCATGGTTCATCTTAACATTTTATTCAAGGCAAAATTGAGCTTACTTGCCAAATGCAAATAAGTCCAAATATTATGTGTTGGCAGACAAATCCAAATGGATGTCGTTTAGACGAGAAGCTGTCTAAATAAATGTCTATGCTGGGCAAGTAAAGGCTCACTTATGGGTCGGTGCATGTTGAGGATGCCGGCCACTCCTTCTCCCATCTCATCGGTCATAATTTGTGAGCAACTGGCCTCAGCAGGCTGCACTTACCATTATGCTTTTCTGTATAAGTTTCATTCATTAGCTTATCATTTTAAAACAACCAGTGTATTTCTTCTTGGGACAGATCGTGAAACATATATAACCTCACCAACTTTCTATTATTGGAAATAACAAAACAAATTGTATAACTAAATGGCGGAGCAAAAATTGTAGAGCAAAGGCTATGGAGCCTGATATGAAGACAGCTTTGGGAGACGTGCTTGCCCATGCAGTGGCCAGGCCTTGAAGTGCACAATTCCTGGGGCATTAACCAGGGGGATCCTGTACCCCTAACTCTACAATGCTTAGGACGTGTTCAATTGACGTGTTAGCCTGCAGCCAGCATCAAATTGCTCTAAATGTTTACCATCAACAAGAATGTCCCCAAATGGGTCATGCCTCCAATTCCACAACAGGGCTTATGCCCATTTAGGTATTTTCACACCTCACTGGCCATCATGGGTGCGGTGCATACAAGCATTGCACATGCATGGTACAACTTGCCATCACGGGTGCGGTGCATACATTGTCCAAGCATTGCGCAATGCGCATGCATCATACAATTGCGCGTTAAGCCTGCAATGTAATGCTTTTTTCAACTTGTCACAAACAAGTTATTACTGCATTTTTACAAAGATCTGTACATCATGTGACTCGCGAGTTAACATGGAAGTAAGCAGAAATCTGGTCGACATCTACTAAGTTTTTCGTTGTCATCTAATGTAGTAAGAAAGTAGTGGCAGATCGGAACGTTTTAGCCAATTACTTATTTGCAGTGGTATTTCTTAAAATGATGATAATTATTGAAGCTGTGGCAAAGTGGAATTCTCATATATTATTGTTGTATTTGTAATTTTTCAGAATTATGACCTATATGAGACACAAAATACTCAAAAAGAGCATACCATGCATTTTACTTTTCAACAGAGTTTGGACCAATACTTGAGAGTTAGTCAGGAAACTCATACATTGCAAATCCAATGAGGTCAGATCCCTTTTAACTGTTTAAAAGATTAAGAGCTTTAATTTACAGCTTTCTGTGGACAGCCTATTGCAGGCTTACATTGTTGACATTTCTTAAAATGGTGTTGTGCAAAGGTCACTGACCTAGGCACTGCCTCTCAAATTGGCAATACCTAACACGGTCTGCAGACAGGGACACTAACAAAAAATTCGAATTTTGAAACCAAAGGACATACCATTTTGGTTACAATTGTCCCCATTCCAACGTCAAACATATCTATTAGTTGTTTTAGCTGAGATTCAGAGACCTGGCAAGATTTTCTGCATTTCAAGAAAAAAAGGAAAAGTTAAGCTTATGCACGATTTGTCATGAAAAGTTCAGATGAGAGCTTTTCATTCGTCAAATGACCTACCCCTACTCAAGAAATTCTGACAAGCAAAAGATCAAATTTGTTTGGCCTACATGTAAATCAGACAACATTTCTAGAATGTGTAGGTGTATCAATTCACTATCACCAACAATAGTTTGTGGATTCTCATCATCTGGAATTATCCAAATGCACTGACACTTGTAGGTTATAAATGGTCACGTTATCAAGAAATTACACAAAGATGCAGCCAAGATGCTGACGATAAATAGGAATACAAAGCCAGCAATAAACAAACCGGAAATGGCCAGGAACAATAGCTCACCTCCTAGACATGTGATAAACTTTGCCACAACAGAGGAGTGCTAACTGGATGGCCAGCAGTAAACCAGCCAAACCAGAATTTAGGAGAGGGACAAGTTAAGAATGGAATGCTCATTGTCATAAAAGAGAGAAACGAAAGAGTGGTTTGGAACAGAGGAGGTGTTTGCTCCCTTGGAAGGAGTAAACATACACAAAAAATACTTAAGAAGAATTAAGAGAAGTTTCTATTATATCCTATTACTGCCAAGGAAAAGTAGAAAGAATACCTGGGTCAAAATTTGGTAAGTCTGAAATTCTTGTCTCCGGAATTTAATAATAATTCATGATGACAGAAAGGTACATGCAGGACCTCTTGATGTCATTTGTCATAGACAAGGATATTAGCAAAACTTCTGACACAAAAAGTATGTGGAAGGTTATTTTTAGCCCATCCAAAAATAGCATTGAAGTGGCCAACCCCCCAGAAAATGGCGTGTCTCCACCAACATTTTCTTTGAAAGATTGCATCACAAAAACTTGTACAGGATCCTGATTCAATTAAACTCTTCCATACATGGAGACCTGTCTATCACACTTCTGAAATATAGTTTCCAATTTCTGAAATAATATCCTGTATAAGAGCAGGAGGTTGTTGTGTCAATGTCTCCCATATTGCATCATTAGCATCACACCAGTTTGGTTTCTTAATAAAAATGAAAGGGACGCACATTTTGTGAGAAAACCTTGTGTCTGACATGGTCTGAGAACCCAAGAAAATAACTGCACTATCTGTAGCTCTGTATCATTTATGTAAACCAAAATATTTGAGTATTTCTGTTGGCATATCAGTTGTCCTATCTTAATTTGTCATTAGCAAACGCCTTGCTGCTCTATTTTGACTGCATATTTCTGGACCAGAATCAATGTGAACATGCTTCTGGTGTTCATAAGATCATTGCATGCACAAATTGCCAGATTACCAGTTTTGCACTGGTCCCTACAAAGGTTTTTATCTTAATTATCATTAGCATCACGCTGTCATTAGCATCACAACAAAAAATGGGTTATTTCCTTTACCTCACTAAAATTCTGTTGCAGGTGACAGGAGTTGAATCTGTGTTCAATATATATTATCAATTAATGTTTTAACAAAATATTACACAGAATTTTTGCATTTTCCTTGCATCTGACATGCTTATTATGAATTTTGACCCTTCTCTGAGATTACTAATCAAATATGGGGTGTCAGTGACATTTTACCATTGTCTAGCACCTGAAATAAGGTTCAGCAAAGACATTGGGCACTGGAGGGGTAGTGGAGATCATCTTTGTAATTCAGAATCCAAACTTTAGGTGAAAAGAGTATTTTTGTTTCTGTTTGTAAATTTCTAGTTCAAGAAAATGTTCTATCTTAAAGTATTGGTCGTAGAGACCTGAAATATAGCTCAATGTTTGCAGAATAGCCACTTTCCCATACGTTGGTAATACATTCTTCAGCTCTAAGTGGTGCGGATTTCAAGTTATAGGCATGATGCTAATGACACACATATTCAGCATTTAATTGACCAAAATGCATTATCTCAAAAACAATTGGTGCTAGAGACCTGAAACTTGGCCTAAAATGTGCAAGCTACCTGCCTAATCATTGGTAATAGATTATTTAGCCCTAAGTGGTCAGGATTTTTCAGTTACAAGTGTGATTTTAATGACAGTCAAAAAACATCACCGCTGTAAATATCACCTCATTACAGATCAGCAGAGCGTTTGGGACCCTTGGACAAGACAGTGCAGTGATAGCTGATGGTTTGACCTACCCAATGCCAACTTCAAAAGGCATTTCTGGACTAAAAAAATTTTCAAATTTTTTTCAGCTGAAATTTCAAGGTTTTCAAATTTTGACCCACCTACAAAAATTGTATTGGTGTTTTGTGCAATGACATTAAATTTTAAGATGCAATTTTATATTCTCCAGTAACCAAAACTGACATTAATCCCAGAATGACCAAGGAGATCAAAGAGTGAATAGGAAAATAATTCTTCCAAGAAAGTGTCGTTATCTGCTCAACTGAACTACACTTAAATTCTTTTTTCCCAAGTAATCGTAAAATGACCACACCCTCAAATTGCCTGCCAAGAAGCCATACAGAGCTGTATATGAAATGGGAAACAAATGTAACCGACAGTCAATCGTTCTGCACTGATTGCTTACTCAGTGTTAGACCAAAGTGTCAGTCACTTGCCTACAGACCGATTCACCACTGATAACGTCTGTCACCTGGTCCCAGGGGCAAAGCTCCCGTGAAGCTGGCAAGATGGCCCACAGCTGAATCAAATCTGATGCCTTCTGGGACTGCTTCTGGCATCCTACAGCCCCAGACATGATACAGTGCTCTAGCATGATGGTTTGATGCAATAATTTACTAATAATGGGTGGCTTTTCGAAGGTTTAAAATAATTTATATTCATTGTTGAGGCCAGATGTAAAACACAGACTTTGCAATTTCACACGTGAGACTCACATTGTGAGTTATAAAATTATACCTTCCTACATTGAAATGTGTATGTTTAGAATTGTTTATTTATAACCCAAACACTACTTGAAGCAAATCATAAAAACATGATTTCATTGATTTAAGTTAATGTAATGAATTTAATTATCTGCAACTTGATTTATGGTTAACATAATTCTGAGTTTTTTACACCTATAGATAATTACATACATCGGTAGAATGGTAAAAAGCTATTTGACCTTGGCTTATACACATGAAAACATAATGTTTGGGTGTTTTTCTGTGGAATATATTGCACTTTACGTCTTGAGAAATTTTGTGCTTACTCAGAATATAACCTTTGCATTGTAAACATGTAGGCTTACATGCACCAATTAAGCTATGACCTCCAAAAGTACCGCATAATGGGTATGTATGGAATTTTAAGAGCTTGATGTTGTAAGATGTTGCCTTGGTATATTTCCTCCTTGCGGCCTAGAGTTTATTGTTTCCAAAATACTATATATTTTATGTTTGCAAGACCACAGACGTTCAAAACATGGCAGAAATAGACCCACAAACAGGGCAAACTGCCAGAGGAACATTGCACAGTATCATGTTTAGTATAGCTGCAGACCAAAAGCACCATGTGTGGTATAAGCCAGGCGATCCTGATGTATCATACGCAGACTGCGAGCTAGATCTCTCCACTCTCTGGAAATGTTTTATTTTGCCAAGGGCGTGGCATGCCTTCTGTTGTTCCTTCCTTTTTTCCTAAATCTAGCGATCAATCCCAACAGAGTGTTCCTGGCACCATTAATCTTGCACTTGGAATATTCTTCTGCAAAGCCTGGCACTCTGTATGCCTATCAGATTTCCTATTCTCCTGAGGGCTAGGTTGGGTATGCTGATGACATAAAAAGTGTATCACTCCACATCGCTAACACTAGCAAAAACACATCATCTAGTTTGGCTATACAAGATTCAAACACCCAAAGGTCTTTGGTGATATTAGGAGGCTCTTCATGGGCATTCCATTTACTTGTGTTTTTTCCAATGCACAGGGGTAACTCCCCCTTCCACTAGGTGGCTATGCATCTGGCAGAACGAGAGCAGCATACATGCCTCTCAAACATTGGGGTGAGCAAGTGGCCTTGAGGGCTCTTAGTGGGGACTGCCGAGTGTTAAGTTCAACACAATCTGTTTCAGGTCATCTGTGTTTGAAAGTGCAAAATCGATGGCCAGAAAGTTTGGCAACAAACTGCCAGAAGGCAAATGTGCTTCCTCCTTCCTGAGCCTTTTAGGAAAACGACCAGTGCAATGTTTCACCATCTTTCTCTTTTTTTTTTCAATGGTATTTCTTTAAAATCTATCGCATGTTTTTTAAGAAGTCACTAAATATGTACTTATATTAAGGACATTCTTAAAAGCTAAAGTTTGTTTGTTGGTGTTTTACGCCTCTGCAGCACCTTAGTGGGCTATATCGAGGCAGGCGATCGCCGTATGATGATGAGATGAGAAGACTGTGAGTCTGGTGCATACCCTATTAATTCAGGGATGCCCAGGGTCTTTCAGTTGCCCCAGCATAGAACACTGGATACAACCCGCCTCCATTTAACGTCCCATTGGCTCGGACTAAATTGAGTTCCGGGGTGGGATTCGAACCCACGCCCTCAGAGCCAGTGGTTGTGCAAACAAGCACTCTTAACCATTAGGCCACGGAGGAACTCGCCTTTAAAAGCTAAAGACAGTCTGATCATCACATTGTGGCCTTCCACTTACTTACCAAAAACTACATCCAAGATATCACAGCTTTGTTGGCCTCTGCATGAGAAATTTAATTGGATGTCCATTAATTTGTGCACACATACGAGGAAAGAATATGACACATCTGACACACAGTTTCTTTGATGCTTGGTGCAAGTATTTGCCATGAAAATGTAAAGAATCATCTGGGATAGCTGTTTATGGTATGATTGACAGCTGGTCTTGATATAATTAAAAATCATAATTATTTTATGTCACCATGCATCCCTATCAGCGTGCCTCGGCGGTCCAACGTTGGCCCGAAGCTGGTCCGATGCTACTGACATCGGACTGACGCTGGGCCGACGTTGGACCGCCGAGGCATGCTGACAGGGCAATGTCCAAATATGCATGGATGGATGGATGATTGAGGCTTTACGTCCTGTATTTTTGCACTTAATAGGCTAATTAGGACAGGAGGAGGACATGGCAATGAGGTGAAGGATGATTGAAACAGCTGTGCAACTCAGGTGACTAGGCAAGAGCTGGATTCGAACCCTGGACCTGGCGATTGCCAGCCCAGCACGCTGCTGCTAGACCAACCCCCCCCCCTTTCCAAATGTGCATACAAATGTAGTTAGTGAAAATGAAACAGTAATTCAGCAAAGATCTTTCAAATCAATGATTCAGAACGCCAAGAGATAACATGGAATCTAAAATTAGGATTCGCCATCACTGACAGTGCAATGCAAATGCTGGAGCCAGAATTTGTCAGGTTAAAGTTGTACCAACAAATTACACAAATCAGGCACAAACATTCAACAAAGCCATCATTACTGCCTCAATTTATATTCATGTCACAATCTCTCTTGATAAGCTGAAGGTTTTCTCTGCAATCCAATTTTGATAGACTTGGAAACAACAGAAATGTTTTGGAAAATGATTGGGATGCTCTCTTGACTTCATGCCAGCCATTTTGTTTTCTTGCCACTTCTTCAGCCACTGCTAGTGTATAAAAAATAAAGTCAACAACTTACTTTGTCTGCATATAAGCCTGGTGCCGTATGGCCTAAATTGAGGAGTTGCTTGTTGTGGCTCTGTTGCAATCAAAGGACCTTGTTCCATTCAGGTACCTATAATTCATTAATGCTGTAGGTCTTATAACAAGCAGATTAGGAACTGTTAGGACTTGTACATGAGAAAGGAGGACCTTCCACTAGAAGACTATCATCACTGTGAGGTTCTTTTCTCCCAGCAAGGAAGCCCTGGCCTCACAAACACAGGTCCTTCAGAAAACAAGGTTACTACAAGGACCTTCTCTTCCAGGTCTAATTAGTCTAACATCCTAATAGATGTTTTGATCATTTCAGAAGAAGTTGTTTGAGTTGGTATACTTCTTTTCATGGCTAAATTTTAGAAAATATACGAACCAATGTATTATACACTACCCTCCAAAAGTTTGAATACACCAGAAAAGGTGCGATTTCTTTCAAAAATACCTCATCTTCAACACAACGTTTGTTTTATGCTTACATCAAACAATACGGAAATTCACATTCAGGCCATATGGTGCCCATATTTCATGGTTTTAGATTATATTGGTATAAATTTATTTAAATTTTTCTATGTCCGATTTTTTCATTTTTTATAAACAGCTATAAAAGCACTATTATTTTCCATATTTATGACATTTTATCAATTTTTACAAATTTCCACTGGTTTGTGAAGATTTTACAAGTAGTTTCAGACCAGAAAATGGCCTTTGAAAATCGGACAAAAATACTGATTTTGGCTATTTTTGGGTCAAAACAATGCTGAAACAGCTTAAATAAAATAATTTTCATTAGAGAAGATACATTTTATGATTATACTTCATGGTGACCCGAAATTATCTAAATTTTGTATTTTTGAGTGGTCAATGTCAAATTTTTAAACGGTCTTTTTGGGGTCTAGAATAACTGTTACGATCATGTTACAACTCTGGAAATGCTTAAATATGATTAAATTTCATAAACCTAGAAGATAACTCGGCTGTGACAATTTTCTAAAAATTCCAAAATTTGGGATATTGAGAGAGGCCATAAATTTCAACCAAAATGATCTAAAATGACAAAATAAAGACAACTTCTGACTTCAATATGACTTGTTTTATTGTTTGACGTAAATATTAAACAAAAATTCCACTCAAAATTAAGTATTTTTAGAAGAAACTGCACTTATCCAGGTGTATTCAAACTTTTGGAGGGTAGTGTATAAATTCCATTTCAGAAATAATTTTCAAAGACAAAACTCATCCCATGATAATACATTTAGGTGTACATACATATAAGGTGTTGTTTTTCCTATTTCAAGGGGAATATTTTCGCAACTGTACATCACAATAGAAAGTATTGTGGGGCTTGGTAAATTTACCACATTCAGCACAGTTTCATAGAATTTCTGAGGTTTTTCTTGTAACTCTCCTTTATGGAACTTGTATCTGTTTCCTTTCACCTTTTTTTAAAACTATTCCATCACTTATCATCAATTGCATTGCTATGTATATAGTGAGACACTGCTTCCTGTGACAAGCAGACATTTTAAATTGTGATATTATGAAACACGCAAAAATATCAAAAGACAAGAGCTTTCTATTTTTCCCTTAACCATCTTCTGGATCACTTTCCAGACTCTTTTATCATTTGTTACACCAGCATGTGCATACATTTGTGAAAGCTGTGAATAAAAAAGCAACTATTGCGCAGAGAGATAGTTTTAAAATGGAAGTACATGGCTATCAGGAATTAAGGCCTTGTATCACAATGCTTTCGTTGAGCTCCTATTAGTTTGTCCTTGGACAGATTTACTTTTGCTGTTTCTAGATCGTAAAAGCAAATTTTTCCACTTTCTATTTTTCTTTTTTTCTCTTTCTCTTTCACCATTTGCATGCTGCAAAAATTTTGTCACACCTGTCAATTCAATATAACTTGTTATCTCCGAAACGCCTGACAGACTTGTGAGTAAATGGGTTCTCTTTATACAATTTTTGTCATCTCACATAGATCTGTCATCAATAATCATTGACATATAATTATTGATAAACAGCCAGATAATTTCATTTTCAACTCAGATATATACATAGTGCATGCCCAATTATTATGCCACAATGCTTTTCATTATGTCTCTAAACCGAAAAAGATTATTTCACATCATGATTCATGTGCCATTGAACCACATTTTAAAAACTTTTTAGTTCAATTCTGGAGGTGCAATGAGGGATATGAAAATCGTACTCTCAGAAATTTCTAAGAGAAATCTCAGAGATATTCTCAGAATTTCTGAGAGAAGTCTCAGAAATCTGGGAGAAATCTCAGAATTTCTACGAGAATCTCAGAAATTCTGAGAGAATCTTGAAGATATTCCAAATACCAGTTTTTAGATTGTTGCACATAGTAATGCATATTTGGGAAAATTGCTGGACTACAGCCAAAATAATCTTCTTAAGCCATGAATATTCAACCCATAATGCCACTAAAACCACTGCATTTCATTTTACTTTGTAAAATGTAAGACATGCTATTAATTTAATTTCATTCTGTATATATACACCGCATAATGATTGGTGAAAAATATTTAATTCATCAATAATTATTACTCCAACATTAAACTGATTAACCTAATATCATTCAAAGCAAAATACTTCATTTGCTAAATATTCAGGTTGAGGAGGGATTTTCGCATGAACATTGATGCCAACGGAGCTGCCAGGTTTTGGCATGTGTTGTCATACACTCTTGAATTTATATCAGAAAGAACACAACTACAACAAGCCCACAAGTAGCAGAAACAATACGCTTTTCTTTAGTTTTCGAAGTCACACTTACGAACATTCAGAGACTGCAGGCCAGATCTCTCCACTTTCTGGAAATGTTTTGTTTTGCCAAGGGCGTGGTATGCCTTCTGTTTTTCTTTCTTTTTTTCCTAAATCTAGCAATCAATCCCAATAGAGTGTTCCTGGCATCATTAATTTTGCACTTGGAATATTCTTCTGCAAAGCCTGGCACTCTGTATGCCTATCAGATTTCCTATTCTCCTGAGGGCTAGGTTGGGTATGCTGATGACATAAAAAGTGTGTCACTCCACATCGCTAACACTAGCAAAAACACATCATCTAGTTTGGCTATACAAGATTCAAACACCCAAAGGTCATTGGTGATATTAGGAGACTCTTCATGGGCATTCCATTTACTTGTGTTTTTTCCAATGCACAGGGTGAGGTTCTCCTTCCACTAGGTGGCTATGCATCTGGCAGAACGAGAGCAGCATACATGCCTCTCAAACATTGGGGTGAGCAAGTGGCCTTGAGGGCTCTTAGTGGGGACTGCCGAGTGTTAAGTTCAACACAATCTGTTTCAGGTCATCGGTGTTTGAAAGTGCAAAATCGATGGCCAGAAAGTTTGGCAACAAACTGCCAGAAGGCAAATGTGCTTCCTCCTTCCTGAGCCTTTTAGGAAAACGACCAGTGCAATGTGCCACCATCTTTCTCTTTTGCTTTTCAATGGTATTTATTTAAAATCTATCGCATGTATTTTAAGAAGTCACTAAATATGTACACATTATTGAGGGCATTCTTAAAAGCTAAAGACAGTCTGATCATCACATTGTGGCCTTCCACTTACTTACCAAAAACTACATCCAAGATATCACAGCTTTGTTGGCCTCTGCATTAGAAATTTAATTGGATGTCCATTAATTTGTGCACACATACGAGGAAAGAACATGACACATCTGACACACAGTTTCTTTGATGCTTGGTGCAAGTATTTGCCATGAAAATGTAAAGAATCATCTGGGATAGCTGTTTATGGTATGATTGACAGCTGGTCTTGATATATGTAATTAAAAATCATAATTATGTAATGTCACCAATGTCCAAATGTGCATGGATGGATGGATGATTGGGGCTTTACGTCCTGTATTTTTGCACTTAATAGGCTAATTAGGACAGGAGGAGGACACGGCAATGAGGTGAAGGATGATTGAAACAGCTGACGAACCCCCCCCTTTCCAAATGTGCATACAAATGTAGTTAGTGAAACAGGAATTCAACAAAGATCTTTCAAATCAATGATTCAGATCGCCAAGAGATAACATGGAATCTAAAATTAGGATTCACCATCACTGACAGTGCATTGCAAATGCTGGAGCCTGAATTTGTCAGGTCAAAGTTGTACCAACAAATTACACAAATCAGACACAAACTTTCAACAAAGCCATCATTACTGCCTCAATTTATATTCATGTCACAATCTCTCTTGATAAGCTAGAGGTTTCCTCTGCAATCCAATTTTGATGGATTTGGAAACAACAGAAATGTTTTGTAAAATGGTTGGGATGCTCACTTGACTTCATGCCAGCCATTTTGTTTTCTTGCCACTTCTTCAGCCACTGCCAGTTTTAAAAAAAAAAAGTCAACAACTTACTTTGTCTGCATATAAGCCTAGTGCAGTATGGCCTAAATTGAGGAGTTGCTTGTTTTGGCTCTGTTGTAATCAATGGACCTTGTTCCATTCTGGTACCTATAATTCATTAATGCTGTAGGTCTTATAACAAGTAGATTAGGAACTGTTAGGACTTGTACATGAGAAAGGAGGACCTTCCACTAGAAGACTATCATCACTGTGAGGTTCTTTTCTCCCAGCAAGGAAGCCCTGGCCTCACAAACACAACTAAGTTGGCACCGCGACCCTTCCACCACAGGACCAATGGTGGAACCTAAATTTTTGACCCAGGACTAATTCAGAAACTGGTTGAGATGATTGAGATGATGGTGGAAATACCGACCAAAAGTCATTTTGTGCCTTACCCGGGGTGTATAGGGTCGCACAGCATTGGGAACCCTCCATTCCACCACAGGACCAATGGTGGAACCTTTTATCTACCACAGGACCATTCGCATAGTTTGAGTCAGCTTTTGCTTAAATGCTTGTTATATGTCTCTTAAAAGTCATTTTGAGTAATTAGGTCAGTGTGGGGCTACGAGGATGAAGGAACCCTGCATTCAACCACAGGACCAATGGTGGAACCTTCTTTTTTCAACCCAGGACCAATTCAGAAACTGGTTGAGATGATTGAGATGATGGTGGAAATACCGACCAAAAGTCATTTTGTGCCTTACCCGGGGTTTATAGGGTCGCGCAGCATTGGGAACCCTCCATTCCACCACAGGATCAATGGTGGAACCTTTTATCCACCACAGGACCAATCGAATAGTTTGAGTCAGCTTTTGATATAATGCTTGTTACATGTCTCTTAAAAGTCATTTTGAGTAATTAGGTCAGTGTGGGGTTACACGGATGAAGGAACCCTGCATTCCACCACAGGACCAATGGTGGAACCTTCTTTTTTCAACCCAGAACCAATTCAGAAACTGGTTGAGATGATTGAGATGATGGTGGAAATACCGACCAAAAGTCATTTTGTGCCTTACCCGGGGCGTATAGGGTCACACAGCAAGGGGAACCCTCCATTCCACCACAGAACCAATGGTGGAACCTTTTATCTACCACAGGACCAATCGAATAGTTTGAGTCAGCTTTTGATATAATGCTTGTTACATGTCTCTTAAAAGTCATTTTGAGTAATTAGGTCAGTGTGGGGTTAAACAGATGATGGAACCCTCCATTCCACCACAGGACCAATGGTGGAACCTTCTTTTTCAACCCAGGACCAATTCAGAAACTGGTTGAGATGATTGAGATGATGGTGGAAATACCGACCAAAAGTCATTTTATGCATTACCCGGGCCGTATATTGTCACACAGCATGGGGAACCCTCCATTCCACCACAGGACCAATGGTGGAACCTTTTATCTACCACAGGACCAATAGAATAGTTTGAGTCAGCTTTTGATATAATGCTTGTTATATGTCTCTTAAAAGTCATTTTGAGTAATTAGGTCAGTGTGGGGTTACACAGATGAAGGAACCCTGCATTCCACCACAGAACCAATGGTGGAACCTTCTTTTTTCAACCCAGGACCAATTCAGAAACTGGTTGAGATGATTGAGATGATGGTGGAAATACCGACCAAAAGTCATTTTGTGCCTTACCCGGGGTGTATAGGGTCGCACAGCATTGGGAACCCTCCATTCCACCACAGGACCAATGGTGGAACCTTTTATCTACCACAGGACCATTCGCATAGTTTGAGTCAGCTTTTGCTTAAATGCTTGTTATATGTCTCTTAAAAGTCATTTTGAGTAATTAGGTCAGTGTGGGGCTACGAGGATGAAGGAACCCTGCATTCAACCACAGGACCAATGGTGGAACCTTCTTTTTTCAACCCAGGACCAATTCAGAAACTGGTTGAGATGATTGAGATGATGGTGGAAATACCGACCAAAAGTCATTTTGTGCCTTACCCGGGGTTTATAGGGTCGCGCAGCATTGGGAACCCTCCATTCCACCACAGGATCAATGGTGGAACCTTTTATCCACCACAGGACCAATCGAATAGTTTGAGTCAGCTTTTGATATAATGCTTGTTACATGTCTCTTAAAAGTCATTTTGAGTAATTAGGTCAGTGTGGGGTTACACGGATGAAGGAACCCTGCATTCCACCACAGGACCAATGGTGGAACCTTCTTTTTTCAACCCAGAACCAATTCAGAAACTGGTTGAGATGATTGAGATGATGGTGGAAATACCGACCAAAAGTCATTTTGTGCCTTACCCGGGGCGTATAGGGTCACACAGCAAGGGGAACCCTCCATTCCACCACAGAACCAATGGTGGAACCTTTTATCTACCACAGGACCAATCGAATAGTTTGAGTCAGCTTTTGATATAATGCTTGTTACATGTCTCTTAAAAGTCATTTTGAGTAATTAGGTCAGTGTGGGGTTAAACAGATGATGGAACCCTCCATTCCACCACAGGACCAATGGTGGAACCTTCTTTTTCAACCCAGGACCAATTCAGAAACTGGTTGAGATGATTGAGATGATGGTGGAAATACCGACCAAAAGTCATTTTATGCATTACCCGGGCCGTATATTGTCACACAGCATGGGGAACCCTCCATTCCACCACAGGACCAATGGTGGAACCTTTTATCTACCACAGGACCAATAGAATAGTTTGAGTCAGCTTTTGATATAATGCTTGTTATATGTCTCTTAAAAGTCATTTTGAGTAATTAGGTCAGTGTGGGGTTACACAGATGAAGGAACCCTGCATTCCACCACAGAACCAATGGTGGAACCTTCTTTTTTCAACCCAGGACCAATTCAGAAACTGGTTGAGATGATTGAGATGATGGTGGAAATACCGACCAAAAGTCATTTTGTGCCTTACCCGGGGTGTATAGGGTCGCACAGCATTGGGAACCCTCCATTCCACCACAGGACCAATGGTGGAACCTTTTATCTACCACAGGACCATTCGCATAGTTTGAGTCAGCTTTTGCTTAAATGCTTGTTATATGTCTCTTAAAAGTCATTTTGAGTAATTAGGTCAGTGTGGGGCTACGAGGATAAAGGAACCCTGCATTCCACCACAGGACCAATGGTGGAACCTTCTTTTTTCAACCCAGGACCAATTCAGAAACTGGTTGAGATGATTGAGATGATGGTGGAAATACCGACCAAAAGTCATTTTATGCATTACCTGGGCCGTATATTGTCACACAGCATTGGGAACCCTCCATTCCACCACAGGACCAATGGTGGAACCTTTTATCTACCACAGGACCATTCGCATAGTTTGAGACAGCTTTTGCTTAAATGCTTGTTATATGTCTCTTAAAAGTCATTTTGAGTAATTAGGTCAGTGTGGGGTTACACAGATGAAGGAACCCTGCATTCCACCACAGGACCAATGGTGGAACCTTCTTTTTTCAACCCAGGACCAATTCAGAAACTGGTTGAGATGATTGAGATGATGGTGGAAATACCGACCAAAAGTCATTTAGTGCCTTGCCCGAGTTGTATAGGGTCGCACAGCATTGGGAACCCTCCATTCCACCACAGGACCAATGGTGGAACCTTTTATCTACCACAGGACCAAACGAATAGTTTGAGTCAGCTTTTGATACAATGCTTGTTATATGTCTCTTAAAAGTCATTTTGAGTAATTAGGTCAGTGTGGGGTTACACAGATGAAGGAACCCTGCATTCCACCACAGGACCAATGGTGGAACCTTCTTTTTTCAACCCAGGACCAATTCAGAAACTGGTTGAGATGATTGAGATGATGATGGAAATACCGACCAAAAGTCATTTTGTGCCTTACCCGGGTTGTATAGGGTTGCACAGCATTGGGAACCCTCCATTCCACCACAGGACCAATGGTGGAACCTTATTTTTTTCAACCCAAAACCAAATCAGAAATGGGTTGAAATGATGCAGATGATGGTGGAAATACCTAACAAAAGTCATTTTGTGCCTTACCTGGGGCGTATGGGGTCAGACAGCCTGTGGAACCCTCCATTCCACCAGAGGACCAATGGTGGAACCTTCTTTTTTCAACCCAGGACCAATTCAGAAACTGGTTGAGATGATTGAGATGATGGTGGAAATACCAACCAAAAGTCATTTTGTGCCTTACCCGGGGTTTGTAGGGTCACACAGCATTGGGAACCCTCCATTCCACCACAGGACCAATGGTGGAACCTTTTATCCACCACAGGACCATTCGCATAGTTTGAGTCAGCTTTTGCTTAAATGCTTGTTATATGTCTCTTAAAAGTCATTTTGAGTAATTAGGTCAGTGTGGGGCTACGAGGATAAAGGAACCCTCCATTCCACCACAGGACCAATGGTGGAACCTTCTTTTTTCAACCCAGGACCAATTCAGAAACTGGTTGAGATGATTGAGATGATGGTGGAAATACCGACCAAAAGTCATTTTATGCATTACCTGGGCCGTATATTGTCACACAGCATTGGGAACCCTCCATTCCACCACAGGACCAATGGTGGAACCTTTTATCTACCACAGGACCAATCGAATAGTTTGTGTCAGCTTTTGATATAATGCTTGTTATATGTCTCATAAAAGTCATTTTGAGTAATCATGTCAGTGTGGGGTCACACAGATGATGGAACCCTCCATTCCACCACAGGACCAATGGTGGAACCTTCTTTTTTCTACCCAGGACCAATTCAGAAACTGGTTGAGATGATTGAGATGATGGTGGAAATACCGACCAAAAGTCATTTAGTGCCTTGCCCGGGTTGTATAGGGTTGCACAGCATTGGGAACCCTCCATTCCACCACAGGACCAATGGTGGAACCTTTTATCCACCACAGGACCAATCGGATAGTTTGAGTCAGCTTTTGCTTAAATGCTTGTTATATGTCTCTTAAAAGTCATTTTGAGTAATTAGGTCAGTGTGGGGTTACACGGATGAAGGAACCCTTCATTCCACCACAGGACCAATGGTGGAACCTTCTTTTTTCTACCCAGGACCAATTCAGAAACTGGTTGAGATGATTGAGATGATGGTGGAAATACCGACCAAAAGTCATTTAGTGCCTTGCCCGGGTTGTATAGGGTTGCACAGCATTGGGAACCCTCCATTCCACCACAGGACCAATGGTGGAACCTTTTATCCACCACAGGACCAATCGGATAGTTTGAGTCAGCTTTTGCTTAAATGCTTGTTATATGTCTCTTAAAAGTCATTTTGAGTAATTAGGTCAGTGTGGGGTTACACGGATGAAGGAACCCTGCATTCCACCACAGGACCAATGGTGGAACCTTCTTTTTTCAACCCAGGACCAATTCAGAAACTGTACTGGTTGAGATGATTGAGATGATGGTGGAAATACTGACCAAAAGTCATTTTGTGCCTTACCAGGGGTGTGTAGGGTCACACAGCATTGGGAACCCTCCATTCCACCACAGGACCAATGGTGGAACCTTTTATCCCCCACAGGACCAATCGGATAGTTTGAGTCAGCTTTTGCTTAAATGCTTGTTATATGTCTCTTAAAAGTCA
Organism: Platynereis dumerilii; assembly: GCA_026936325.1. Lineage (NCBI taxonomy): Eukaryota > Metazoa > Annelida > Polychaeta > Phyllodocida > Nereididae > Platynereis > Platynereis dumerilii. The sequence goes on from JAPTHN010000001.1 coordinate 14,778,200, forward strand.
TTTTGAGTAATTAGGTCAGTGTGGGGTTACACGGATGAAGGAACCCTGCAATCCACCACAGGACAGATGCTGGAACCTTCTTTTTTCAACCCAGGGCTAAATCAGAAATTGGTTGAAATGATTGACATAATGGTTGAAATATCTACTCGGAGTCATTAGCTAGGCAAATATAGGGTCGTATGTCCTGGGGAACCATCCGTTCCATGCCAGGCGCATAACCAGTGGTTCAACCTTTTTTATTTTACAGAAGAAATGTTATTGTTTGTTTCGACTATTGATAAAATTCACGGGTAATATCACTTATAATACATCATAATAAGTAATTCGACCAGTATGGGCTTACATTGACAAAGGAAACTTTCAATCCACCACAGGACCAATGGTGGAACCTAACTCCCTGCCCCTGACTACACTTAATATTTTATAATTATAGAATAGAATAGAATAGAATTTATTGGCAAACAAAATACAATTACACTTCAACATAACAAATAGCACAATTAAAATACCAATAGAAAATAGGAACTGACACAATGAATGTGTATTTGTTCCCTAGCAATTTCACAATATAATTTCTTAATCTTTAAGTAACAATGAATGAATATCTATAGGAAATAAAAATCAATAATAATACTGATAAATTAAAAACATTGATAAGTACTAGCATTTACAAAAGTGGTAATGACTATAACCTTAATAATAGTTAAGAATTACAGAATTACAAAGGATATTCTAGATAGAGATTACAAATTCCTAAAAATAATAGTTATTTTCTTTTTAAATGTAAATTTACTACAATTTAAATCAATGACGTTTACAACAGAATTCCAAATTTCTGCACCTTTAAATCTAACATGCATTTTAACAATTTCTAATCTGCAAAATGGCAATCGAAAGTTATTCATATTTCTTGTTCTATAATTATGAAAATCAGCTTGATAATTAAACATATCTGAAAATATTCTTGGTAATTCACCTTTTACAAACTTGTACATAAACATCATAATTGAAACTTTATACAATTTAGGTAATTGTAAAATTTTAAGTTCATTAAATATACTATTCGAGGGTGTTCTTCGACTAACACCTTTAATTATACGAACCACCCGTTTTTGCAAAACTAATAGCGAATTAATATAATTAGCATAAGTATTTCCCCATATTTCAATACCATAATTAAGATAAGGGTGGAAAAAACTATAGTATAAAGTAAGTAATGTATTATGATTTAAGTATTTTTTTGCTTTACAAATTATTCCAATAGATTTTGACAATTTAGATTTAATATAATTTATATGTTCTTGCCAATTTAACTTATGATCAATTATAACACCAAGAAATTTTGAGCTAAAAACACGAGAAACTTCATAACCATCAATCTGTAAATTACCAGTTATATTAACTGATTTACGACCTGATACAAACATATAATGAGTTTTGGTAACATTCAAAGTCAACTTATTCACAATCAACCATTTACTTAATTTGCACAGTTCAATGTTCATTTTTTCCAAAAGTTCATTTTCATCTTTCCCAGACAGGAACAAGTTAGTATCATCTGCGAACATTAAGACAAATAAATCAGTTACATTAGGTAAATCATTAACATATAACAAGAAAAGCAAAGGGCCTAAAATAGATCCCTGAGGAACACCGCATGATATTACATTTTCTTCTGATTTTGTATCATTGTAATATACAAATTGTTTTCTTTCGTGTAGATAACTAGAAAACCATTCATGAGCTATTCCACGTATACCATAGCAATACAACTTTTGCAGTAAAATTCTGTGATCGACCGTATCGAATGCTTTAGTTAAATCAATAAATACGCCAAGAGTTATTTTTTCTCATTAAATGCTTGACATAATTGATCAACTAAACTGATTAAAGCTAAGGAAGTGCCATAGTTTTTCCTAAATCCAAATTGAAACTTATGCAAAATATCATGTTTATTTATAAATCCCATTAGTCTATTATACATTAAATTTTCCAGAATTTTCGAAAAGATTGATAACAGCGAGACAGGTCTATAATTATTAATTAAATTATTTTCACCACATTTGTGAATTGGTGTTATTTGAGCAAGTTTAAGTTCATTTGGAAAAAAACCATTAAGAAGTGACAAATTTAGTACATGGACTAAAGGTTGTAAAAAACTAGTATAGGCAAATTTCAAGACTCTGGAATCAAAGCCATCAGGGCCTGAAGAAGAATTCTTTAATTTTTTTATAATATTGATTACTTCACATTCAGTGACAGGATCAATAGCAATTGAAAATGGATTAGCAGGCTGTAAATAACATAAAGGGTCAACATTACTTTCTGGGATTTTTTCAGCAAGATTTTTTCCTATGTTAGTAAAGAATCTGTTGAAGCTATTAGAAATAATCTCAGGATCTTTAACAATTGAATGACCTATTTTAAATTCATCAGAAATTTTATTATTTTGCTTCTTATTTATTACTTCCTTGATGATTTTCCATGACTTTTTAAGATTATTCTTATTTTCATTTAGAAGTTGTTGATAGTGATTGCGTTCAGATATTCTTAGTAGTCTATTAAGATGACATTTGTATTCTTTATAAGTAGCAGAATTTTGAATTGAAGGGTTTTTGATCGACTTAATATACAATTCATTTTTATGTTTAATAGAACATTTTAGAGCTGGTGTTAACCAAGTTTTCCTATTTTTGTAGATTGACATTGAGTTATTAACAGGGAAACAATTGTTGTAACAATTTGAAAATATAATTTCCAATAAACATCTAAAAGTCAATGCCCCAGATGACAGGGAACCTCAACTTCCACAACTGGACCATTGATGTATTTTGTTTACCAATAAATTCTAATTCTAATTCTAATTCTAGTCTAGATCAACTTACCAATTAAGTAGTGGGATCAAAATCAAGGATTGTTACATGACTATGAAGTAATACCACTTAAATAGGCCAGCAGGGTGTATTTTTTTCCCGTTTCTATCTATTTGTTTGATTCTTTTAAAATAGCTTGGAATAGAATATTATGAAGGTTGCACAAGGTATGTAACTTCATCATACAGCGGACCAATGCTGGAATATCTTGCCCTCAAGAGGACATTTTTAAAATTTATTAACAGAGCTAAATATAAAATTATGGAGATTACACAAATCATTGAACTTTTGCTCCACCAAAGGACCAATGCTGGGACCTTATCCCCTCAAGAGGACCACTTTTAAAATTTACCACTTGGTACTAAATATGGAATGATGGAGGCTATACATTCAAGTAACCTCCTCGTCCACCACAGCACCAATGCTGGAACCTCTTCCCCTAAATATTTTAAGAAGAATAATTTGATATATATATAATAGTTACTCAAATCACTTTATCTGCTACACATCATCATGTGGTCAGCAGAAGATAAATTCAATTACTAAAATGTTTCAAGAAGATTTTATGCATTAATATTATTTAGCCCTATCAGCGTGCCTCGCCGGACCGCCGAGGCACGCTGACAGGGATTGAGTTTCAAACAGGAAAATAATGTAATTACAAAACTTACTACAATAGGGATTACTGCATCTTTAGCAACATGGCTCTAGCTGAAGAGAAATTTACTTCTTTTACAAGTAAGGATAGATTTAGCAGTCACTTTAATTTCTGACATCAATATTAAAATTTTTCTAGATGCTCCAGTTTTCAAAAAATATACATGTGGTTTTGTCCGTTTTGAGCTTTTTAAAATACTTTAATTTCGTTCTTCCTCAAAAGACTTACATTGTAAAAGAAAATGAACTTCGTGTTCAACATCACCTTTTTATAATTTACGCAAATTTTCCTCTACACTTTTGCAATACCATCTATCAATTTTCAATCTCCAGCGGAAGTATGCCTGTCCTAAACAGTGCAAGAAAAGAGCGTTCTTTGTACGACTCATGAATCTTGTTACATATGTGGTTCAAGGCAATATATATTCATGATTAAATTGTAAGTACACAATTTTGATTTTGTATTAATGTCGTCTGCCCATTGGATGCAGCGGAGTTCATGTAAAATTTACCAAGCATTATTTAAATGTTGTAGGGGAGACTGGGGTAAGTTGTGCCGCGGGGTAAGTTGTCCCGCCCACTGTTGAGGTGAAATGAAGAACTGGGCAAAGAAGGCAATGCCTACCGTATATACCCACTTGGTCAACATCATTTGGCACCAAAAAAAAAAAAACCAAATATAATGGTATGAAAAGCTACACTCACAAATTCAATTTTGTTGCTAAAAATTGAAGTGCCGAGGACTGACATTCTTGTTTCTCTGTCATTTGGTTTTATAATGAGATGATGTCCCTCTGGTAGGATGAAGTTAGGAGGTATATCTCGACATTTGTGTTGTTAGATTTCTTCTCACATTGTTTATTTATTTTTGACAACCAGTTTCATCCAGAAAATCAATTTGGGGTAAGTTGTGCCATTTTGATAATTGGGGTGAGTTGTGCCGATGGTATGACATAGGAATGAATTTTTTATTCATCTTTACTAGTCTTCATTTTTGCATAAAATGTTTGATAAGTTTCAATGACATGTAACATGTCAGCCATAAGTTAAAAACATGATACAAATGATCTATCTAAAGAAACGGGTGAAATACAAGGTTGTTTTGGAATAAATTAAGCGGATCAATTTACCCCGTCATGCCGCACAACTTACCCCGGCACCTACCTTTTTTAAAATGCCTACCATGACCTTCCCAATGGTCAGATTGCTCTGAAACGTTGGTCGATTCTGGCCAACGTATTGTATTTTGATGTCTGACTTTCAGATTACTTGATTAGGCTTTGGTTTTTCGGAAAATCAGCCTGACGCAAAAGATGGCACAACTTACCCCGGTCTCCCCTACTCTTGGGAATTTAATAATAGATGCTTATTGCAGCAAATGAAAAAAATTAAGGGTAGTCTTGTGCTGCGTAATTATATTTTTTAACAAGTATAAATAAAATTATTTGAATTTGCAAGTAGTGAAAGAGGAGTTTCATGGTCGTTTGGGGTATTTATTATCAGGCGTTTATTGGAAATAATGAAATGTTGAGGGTAGTCCTACTGTGGAAGATGATGTTCCTGGTCTGTTTGGGCATTTATGGTGAGGTGTTTATTGGAAATAATAAAATAATGGGGGTTGCCCTGTACAGCAGGTCAGGTGCCACCATTGTTCCTGTGGTGGAAGATGATGTTCCTGGTCATTTTGGGCATTTATGGGGAGATGTTTATTGGAAATAATGAAATACTGGGGGTTGCCCTGTACAGGAGGTAAGATGCCACCATTGGTCCTGTGGTGGAAGATGATGTTAATGGTCATTTTGGGCATTTATGGGGAGATGTTTATTGGAAATAATGAAATATTTGGGGTTGTCCTGCACAGGAGGTCAGGAACCACCACAGGTCCTGAGGTGGATTGCAAGGTTCCATCAATCATTTATCCCCATACTGAACTAATTACTCATAATGACATTTAAGAGATATATTACAGGCATTTTATTAAAGCTCACTCTAACTATTCAATAGGTCCTGTGATGGATAAAAGGTTCCACCATTGGTCCTCTGGTGGAATGGAGGGTTCCACACTCCACAGGCTGTCTGACCCTATACGCCCCAGGTAAGGCACAAAATGACTTTTGTTAGGTATTTCCACCATCATCTGCATCATTTCTACCCATTTCTGAATTGGTTGGGGTTGAAAAAAATAAGGTTCCACCATTGGTCCTGTGGTGGAATGGAGGGTTCCACAGGCTGTGTGACCCTTAATGCCCCAGGTAAGGCACAAAATGACTTTTGTTAGGTATTTCCACCATCATCTGTATCATTTCAACCCATTTCTGAATTGATTCTGGATCGAAAAATTAGGTTACACCATTGGTCCTGTGGTGGAATGGAGGGTTCCACAGGCTGTGTGACCCTATACGCCCCAGGTAAGGCACAAAATGACTTTTGTTAGGTATTTCCACCATCATCTGCATCATTCCAACCCATTTCTGAATTGATTTTGGGTTTAAAAAAATTAGGTTCCACCATTGGTCCTGTGGTGGAATGGAGGGTTCCACAGGCTGTCTGACCCTGTATGCCCCAGGTCAGGCACAAAATGACTTTTGTTAGGTATTTCCACCATCATCTGTATCATTTCAACCAATTTCTGAATTGAGTTTGGATCGAAAAATTAGGTTCCACCATTGGTCCTGTGGTGGAATGGAGAGTTGCACAGGCTGTGTGACCCTATACGCCCCAGGTAAGGCACAAAATGACTTTTGTTAGGTATTTCCACCATCATCTGTATCATTTCAACCAATTTCTGAATTGAGTTTGGATCGAAAAATTAGGTTCCACCATTGGTCCTGTGGTGGAATGGAGAGTTGCACAGGCTGTGTGACCCTATACGCCCCAGGTAAGGCACAAAATGACTTTTGTTAGGTATTTCCACCATCATCTGCATCATTTCAACCCATTTCTGAATTGATTTTGGGTTTAAAAAAAGAAGGTTCCACCATTGGTCCTGTGGTGGAATGGAGGGTTCCAGAGGCTGTCTGACCCTATACACCCCAGGTAAGGCACAATATGACTTTTGTTAGGTATTTCCACCATCATCTGCATCATTTCAACCCATTTCTGAATTGGTTTTGGTTGAAAAAAATTAGGTTCCACCATTGGTCCTGTGGTGGAATGGAGGGTTCCACAGGCTGTGTGACCCTATACGCCCCAGGTAAGGCACAAAATGACTTTTGTTAGGTATTTCCACCATCATCTGCATCATTTCAACCCATTTCTGAATTGATTTTGGGTTTAAAAAAAGAAGGTTCCACCATTGGTCCTGTGGTGGAATGGAGGGTTCCACAGGCTGTCTGACCCTATACGCCCCAGGTAAGGCACAATATGACTTTTGTTAGGTATTTCCACCATCATCTGCATCATTTCAACCCATTTCTGAATTAGTTCTGGGTTGAAAGAAAGAAGGTTCCACCATTGGTCCTGTGGTGGAATGGAGGGTTCCACAGGCTGTGTGACCCTATACACCCCAGGTAAGGCACAAAATGACTTTTGTTAGGTATTTCCACCATCATCTGTATCATTTCAACCAATTTCTGAATTGAGTTTGGTTTGAAAAATTAGGTTCCACCATTGGTCTTGTGGTGGAATGGAGAGTTCCACAGGCTGTCTGACCCTATACGCCCCAGGTAAGGCACACAATGACTTTTGTTAGGTATTTCCACCATCATCTGCATCATTTCAACCCATTTCTGAATTGATTTTGGGTTTAAAAAAAGAAGGTTCCACCATTGGTCCTGTGGTGGAATGGAGGGTTCCATAGGCTGTTCGACCCTATACACCCCAGGTAAGGCACAATATGACTTTTGTTAGGTATTTCCACCATCATCTGCATCATTTCAACCCATTTCTGAATTGGTTTTGGTTGAAAAAAAGAAGGTTACACCATTGGTCCTGTGGTGGAATGGAGGGTTCCACAGGCTGTTTGACCCTATACGCCCCAGGTAAGGCACAAAATGACTTTTGTTAGGTATTTCCACCATCATCTGTATCATTTCAACCAATTTCTGAATTGATTTTGGTTCGAAAAATTTGGTTCCACCATTGGTCCTCTGGTGGATTGGAGGGTTCCACAGGCTGTGTGACCCTATACGCCCCAGGTAAGGCACAAAATGACTTTTGGTAAGTATTTCAACCATCATCTGCATCATTTTAACCCATTTCTGAATTAGTTCTGGGTTTGAAAAAAGAAGGTTCAACCATTGGTCCTGTGGTGGAATGGAGGGTTCCACAGGCTGTGTGACCCTATACGCCCCAGGTAAGGCACAAAATGACTTTTGTTAGGTATTTCCACCATCATCTGCATCATTTCAACCCATTTCTGAATTGATTCTGGATCAAAAATTAGGTTCCACCATTGGTCCTGTGGTGGAATGGAGGGTTCCACAGGCTGTGTGACCCTGTATGCCCCAGGTAAGGCACAATATGACTTTTGTTAGGTATTTCCAACATCATCTGTATCATTTCAACCAATTTCTGAATTGATTCTGGATCGAAAAATTAGGTTCCACCATTGGTCCTGTGGTGGAATGGAGGGTTCCACAGGCTGTGTGACCCTATACGCCCCAGGTAAGGCACAACATGACTTTTGTTAGGTATTTCCACCATCATCTGCATCATTTCAACCCATTTCTGAATTGATTTTGGGTTTAAAAAAAGAAGGTTCCACCATTGGTCCTGTGGTGGAATGGAGGGTTCCACAGGCTGTCTGACCCTATACGCCCCAGGTAAGGCACAATATGACTTTTGTTAGGTATTTCCACCATCATCTGCATCATTTCAACCCATTTCTGAATTAGTCCTGGGTTGAAAGAAAGAAGGTTCCACCATTGGTCCTGTGGTGGAATGGAGGGTTCCACAGGCTGTGTGACCCTATACACCCCAGGTAAGGCACAAAATGACTTTTGTTAGGTATTTCCACCATCATCTGTATCATTTCAACCAATTTCTGAATTGAGTTTGGATCGAAAAATTAGGTTCCACCATTGGTCCTGTGGTGGAATGGAGAGTTCCACAGGCTGTGTGACCCTATACGCCCCAGGTAAGGCACAAAATGACTTTTGTTAGGTATTTCCACCATCATCTGCATCATTTCAACCCATTTCTGAATTGATTTTGGGTTTAAAAAAAGAAGGTTCCACCATTGGTCCTGTGGTGGAATGGAGGGTTCCATAGGCTGTTCGACCCTATACACCCCAGGTAAGGCACAATATGACTTTTGTTAGGTATTTCCACCATCATCTGCATCATTTCAACCCATTTCTGAATTGGTTTTGGTTGAAAAAAAGAAGGTTACACCATTGGTCCTATGGTGGAATGGAGGGTTCCACAGGCTGTGTGACCCTATACGCCCCAGGTAAGGCACAAAATGACTTTTGTTAGGTATTTCCATCATCATATGCATCATTCAACCCATTTCTGAATTGATTCTGGATCGAAAAATTAGGTTCCACCATTGGTCTTGTGGTGGAATGGAGGGTTCCACAGGCTGTGTGACCCTATACGCCCCAGGTAAGGCACAATATGACTTTTGTTAGGTATTTCCACCATCATCTGCATCATTTCAACCCATTTCTGAATTGATTTTGGGTTTAAAAAAAGAAGGTTCCACCATTGGTCCTGTGGTGGAATGGAGGGTTCCACAGGCTGTCTGACCCTATACGCCCCAGGTAAGGCACAAAATGACTTTTGTTAGGTATTTCCACCATCATCTGCATCATTTCAACCCATTTCTGAATTGGTTTTGGTTGAAAAAAAGAAGGTTACACCATTGGTCCTGTGGTGGAATGGAGGGTTCCACAGGCTGTTTGACCCTATACGCCCCAGGTAAGGCACAAAATGACTTTTGTTAGGTATTTCCACCATCATCTGTATCATTTCAACCAATTTCTGAATTGATTTTGGTTCGAAAAATTTGGTTCCACCATTGGTCCTCTGGTGGATTGGAGGGTTCCACAGGCTGTCTGACCCTATACGCCCCAGGTAAGGCACAAAATGACTTTTGGTAAGTATTTCAACCATCATCTGCATCATTTTAACCCATTTCTGAATTAGTTCTGGGTTGAAAAAAAGAAGGTTCAACCATTGGTCCTGTGGTGGAATGGAGGGTTCCACAGGCTGTGTGACCCTATACGCCCCAGGTAAGGCACAAAATGACTTTTGTTAGGTATTTCCACCATCATCTGCATCATTTCAACCAATTTCTGAATTGATTCTGGATCAAAAATTAGGTTCCACCGTTGGTCCTGTGGTGGAATGGAGGGTTCCACAGGCTGTGTGACCCTGTATGCCCCAGGTAAGGCACAATATGACTTTTGTTAGGTATTTCCAACATCATCTGTATCATTTCAACCAATTTCTGAATTGATTCTGGATCGAAAAATTAGGTTCCACCATTGGTCCTGTGGTGGAATGGAGGCTTCCACAGGCTGTGTGACCCTATACGCCCCAGGTAAGGCACAAAATGACTTTTGTTAGGTATTTCCACCATCATCTGCATCATTTCAACCCATTTCTGAATTGATTTTGGGTTTAAAAAAAGAAGGTTCCACCATTGGTCCTGTGGTGGAATGGAGGGTTCCACAGGCTGTCTGACCCTATACGCCCCAGGTAAGGCACAATATGACTTTTGTTAGGTATTTCCACCATCATCTGCATCATTTCAACCCATTTCTGAATTAGTTCTGGGTTGAAAGAAAGAAGGTTCCACCATTGGTCCTGTGGTGGAATGGAGGGTTCCACAGGCTGTGTGACCCTATACACCCCAGGTAAGGCACAAAATGACTTTTGTTAGGTATTTCCACCATCATCTGTATCATTTCAACCAATTTCTGAATTGAGTTTGGTTTGAAAAATTAGGTTCCACCATTGGTCTTGTGGTGGAATGGAGAGTTCCACAGGCTGTCTGACCCTATACGCCCCAGGTAAGGCACAAAATGACTTTTGTTAGGTATTTCCACCATCATCTGCATCATTTCAACCCATTTCTGAATTGATTTTGGGTTTAAAAAAAGAAGGTTCCACCATTGGTCCTGTGGTGGAATGGAGGGTTCCATAGGCTGTTCGACCCTATACACCCCAGGTAAGGCACAATATGACTTTTGTTAGGTATTTCCACCATCATCTGCATCATTTCAACCCATTTCTGAATTGGTTTTGGTTGAAAAAAAGAAGGTTACACCATTGGTCCTGTGGTGGAATGGAGGGTTCCACAGGCTGTTTGACCCTATACGCCCCAGGTAAGGCACAAAATGACTTTTGTTAGGTATTTCCACCATCATCTGTATCATTTCAACCAATTTCTGAATTGATTTTGGTTCGAAAAATTTGGTTCCACCATTGGTCCTCTGGTGGATTGGAGGGTTCCACAGGCTGTGTGACCCTATACGCCCCAGGTAAGGCACAAAATGACTTTTGGTAAGTATTTCAACCATCATCTGCATCATTTTAACCCATTTCTGAATTAGTTCTGGGTTTGAAAAAAGAAGGTTCAACCATTGGTCCTGTGGTGGAATGGAGGGTTCCACAGGCTGTGTGACCCTATACGCCCCAGGTAAGGCACAAAATGACTTTTGTTAGGTATTTCCACCATCATCTGCATCATTTCAACCCATTTCTGAATTGATTCTGGATCAAAAATTAGGTTCCACCATTGGTCCTGTGGTGGAATGGAGGGTTCCACAGGCTGTGTGACCCTGTATGCCCCAGGTAAGGCACAATATGACTTTTGTTAGGTATTTCCAACATCATCTGTATCATTTCAACCAATTTCTGAATTGATTCTGGATCGAAAAATTAGGTTCCACCATTGGTCCTGTGGTGGAATGGAGGGTTCCACAGGCTGTGTGACCCTATACGCCCCAGGTAAGGCACAACATGACTTTTGTTAGGTATTTCCACCATCATCTGCATCATTTCAACCCATTTCTGAATTGATTTTGGGTTTAAAAAAAGAAGGTTCCACCATTGGTCCTGTGGTGGAATGGAGGGTTCCACAGGCTGTCTGACCCTATACGCCCCAGGTAAGGCACAATATGACTTTTGTTAGGTATTTCCACCATCATCTGCATCATTTCAACCCATTTCTGAATTAGTCCTGGGTTGAAAGAAAGAAGGTTCCACCATTGGTCCTGTGGTGGAATGGAGGGTTCCACAGGCTGTGTGACCCTATACACCCCAGGTAAGGCACAAAATGACTTTTGTTAGGTATTTCCACCATCATCTGTATCATTTCAACCAATTTCTGAATTGAGTTTGGATCGAAAAATTAGGTTCCACCATTGGTCCTGTGGTGGAATGGAGAGTTCCACAGGCTGTGTGACCCTATACGCCCCAGGTAAGGCACAAAATGACTTTTGTTAGGTATTTCCACCATCATCTGCATCATTTCAACCCATTTCTGAATTGATTTTGGGTTTAAAAAAAGAAGGTTCCACCATTGGTCCTGTGGTGGAATGGAGGGTTCCATAGGCTGTTCGACCCTATACACCCCAGGTAAGGCACAATATGACTTTTGTTAGGTATTTCCACCATCATCTGCATCATTTCAACCCATTTCTGAATTGGTTTTGGTTGAAAAAAAGAAGGTTACACCATTGGTCCTATGGTGGAATGGAGGGTTCCACAGGCTGTGTGACCCTATACGCCCCAGGTAAGGCACAAAATGACTTTTGTTAGGTATTTCCATCATCATATGCATCATTCAACCCATTTCTGAATTGATTCTGGATCGAAAAATTAGGTTCCACCATTGGTCCTGTGGTGGAATGGAGGGTTCCACAGGCTGTGTGACCCTATACGCCCCAGGTAAGGCACAATATGACTTTTGTTAGGTATTTCCACCATCATCTGCATCATTTCAACCCATTTCTGAATTGATTTTGGGTTTAAAAAAAGAAGGTTCCACCATTGGTCCTGTGGTGGAATGGAGGGTTCCACAGGCTGTCTGACCCTATACGCCCCAGGTAAGGCACAAAATGACTTTTGTTAGGTATTTCCACCATCATCTGCATCATTTCAACCCATTTCTGAATTGGTTTTGGTTGAAAAAAAGAAGGTTACACCATTGGTCCTGTGGTGGAATGGAGGGTTCCACAGGCTGTTTGACCCTATACGCCCCAGGTAAGGCACAAAATGACTTTTGTTAGGTATTTCCACCATCATCTGTATCATTTCAACCAATTTCTGAATTGATTTTGGTTCGAAAAATTTGGTTCCACCATTGGTCCTCTGGTGGATTGGAGGGTTCCACAGGCTGTCTGACCCTATACGCCCCAGGTAAGGCACAAAATGACTTTTGGTAAGTATTTCAACCATCATCTGCATCATTTTAACCCATTTCTGAATTAGTTCTGGGTTGAAAAAAAGAAGGTTCAACCATTGGTCCTGTGGTGGAATGGAGGGTTCCACAGGCTGTGTGACCCTATACGCCCCAGGTAAGGCACAAAATGACTTTTGTTAGGTATTTCCACCATCATCTGCATCATTTCAACCAATTTCTGAATTGATTCTGGATCAAAAATTAGGTTCCACCGTTGGTCCTGTGGTGGAATGGAGGGTTCCACAGGCTGTGTGACCCTGTATGCCCCAGGTAAGGCACAATATGACTTTTGTTAGGTATTTCCAACATCATCTGTATCATTTCAACCAATTTCTGAATTGATTCTGGATCGAAAAATTAGGTTCCACCATTGGTCCTGTGGTGGAATGGAGGCTTCCACAGGCTGTGTGACCCTATACGCCCCAGGTAAGGCACAAAATGACTTTTGTTAGGTATTTCCACCATCATCTGCATCATTTCAACCCATTTCTGAATTGATTTTGGGTTTAAAAAAAGAAGGTTCCACCATTGGTCCTGTGGTGGAATGGAGGGTTCCACAGGCTGTCTGACCCTATACGCCCCAGGTAAGGCACAATATGACTTTTGTTAGGTATTTCCACCATCATCTGCATCATTTCAACCCATTTCTGAATTAGTTCTGGGTTGAAAGAAAGAAGGTTCCACCATTGGTCCTGTGGTGGAATGGAGGGTTCCACAGGCTGTGTGACCCTATACACCCCAGGTAAGGCACAAAATGACTTTTGTTAGGTATTTCCACCATCATCTGTATCATTTCAACCAAATTCTGAATTGAGTTTGGTTTGAAAAATTAGGTTCCACCATTGGTCTTGTGGTGGAATGGAGAGTTCCACAGGCTGTGTGACCCTATACGCCCCAGGTAAGGCACAAAATGACTTTTGTTAGGTATTTCCACCATCATCTGCATCATTTCAACCCATTTCTGAATTGATTTTGGGTTTAAAAAAAGAAGGTTCCACCATTGGTCCTGTGGTGGAATGGAGGGTTCCATAGGCTGTTCGACCCTATACACCCCAGGTAAGGCACAATATGACTTTTGTTAGGTATTTCCACCATCATCTGCATCATTTCAACCCATTTCTGAATTGATTTTGGGTTTAAAAAAGAAGGTTACACCATTGGTCCTGTGGTGGAATGGAGGGTTCCACAGGCTGTTTGACCCTATACGCCCCAGGTAAGGCACAAAATGACTTTTGTTAGGTATTTCCACCATCATCTGTATCATTTCAACCAATTTCTGAATTGAGTTTGGTTTGAAAAATTAGGTTCCACCATTGGTCCTGTGGTGGAATAGAGGGTTCCACAGGCTGTGTGACCCTATACACCCCAGGTAAGGCACAAAATGACTTTTGTTAGGTATTTCCACCATCATCTGTATCATTTCAACCAATTTCTGAATTGAGTTTGGTTTGAAAAATTAGGTTCCACCATTGGTCTTGTGGTGGAATGGAGAGTTCCACAGGCTGTGTGACCCTATACGCCCCAGGTAAGGCACAAAATGACTTTTGTTAGGTATTTCCAACATCATCTGCATCATTTCAACCCATTTCTGAATTGATTTTGGGTTTAAAAAAGAAGGTTACACCATTGGTCCTGTGGTGGAATGGAGGGTTCCACAGGCTGTTTGACCCTATACGCCCCAGGTAAGGCACAAAATGACTTTTGTTAGGTATTTCCACCATCATCTGTATCATTTCAACCAATTTCTGAATTGATTTTGGTTCGAAAAATTTGGTTCCACCATTGGTCCTGTGGTGGATTGGAGGGTTCCACAGGCTGTCTGACCCTATACGCCCCAGGTAAGGCACAAAATGACTTTTGGTAAGTATTTCAACCATCATCTGCATCATTTTAACCCATTTCTGAATTAGTTCTGGGTTGAAAAAAAGAAGGTTCATCCATTGGTCCTGTGGTGGAATGGAGGGTTCCACAGGCTGTGTGACCCTATACGCCCCAGGTAAGGCACAAAATGACTTTTGTTAGGTATTTCCACCATCATCTGCATCATTTCAACCCATTTCTGAATTGATTCTGGATCAAAAATTAGGTTCCACCGTTGGTCCTGTGGTGGAATGGAGGGTTCCACAGGCTGTGTGACCCTGTATGCCCCAGGTAAGGCACAATATGACTTTTGTTAGGTATTTCCAACATCATCTGTATCATTTCAACCAATTTCTGAATTGATTCTGGATCGAAAAATTAGGTTCCACCATTGGTCCTGTGGTGGAATGGAGGGTTCCACAGGCTGTGTGACCCTATACGCCCCAGGTAAGGCACAAAATGACTTTTGTTAGGTATTTCCACCATCATCTGCATCATTTCAACCCATTTCTGAATTGATTTTGGGTTTAAAAAAAGAAGGTTCCACCATTGGTCCTGTGGTGGAATGGAGGGTTCCATAGGCTGTTCGACCCTATACACCCCAGGTAAGGCACAATATGACTTTTGTTAGGTATTTCCACCATCATCTGCATCATTTCAACCCATTTCTGAATTGGTTTTGGTTGAAAAAAAGAAGGTTACACCATTGTTCCTATGGTGGAATGGAGGGTTCCACAGGCTGTGTGACCCTATACGCCCCAGGTAAGGCACAAAATGACTTTTGTTAGGTATTTCCATCATCATATGCATCATTCAACCCATTTCTGAATTGATTCTGGATCGAAAAATTAGGTTCCACCATTGGTCCTGTGGTGGAATGGAGGGTTCCACAGGCTGTGTGACCCTATACGCCCCAGGTAAGGCACAATATGACTTTTGTTAGGTATTTCCACCATCATCTGCATCATTTCAACCCATTTCTGAATTGTTTTTGGGCTGAAAAAAAGAAGGTTCCACCATTGGTCCTGTGGTGGAATGGAGGGTTCCACAGACTGTCTGACCCTATACGCCCCAGGTAAGGCACAATATGACTTTTGTTAGGTATTTCCACCATCATCTGCATCATTTCAACCCATTTCTGAATTAGTTCTGGGTTGAAAGAAAGAAGGTTCCACCATTGGTCCTGTGGTGGAATGGAGGGTTCCACAGGCTGTGTGACCCTATACGCCCAGGTAAGGCACAAAATGACTTTTGTTAGGTATTTCCACCATCATCTGTATCATTTCAACCAATTTCTGAATTGATTTTGGTTCGAAAAATTTGGTTCCACCATTGGTCCTCTGGTGGATTGGAGGGTTCCACAGGCTGTCTGACCCTATACGCCCCAGGTAAGGCACAAAATGACTTTTGGTAAGTATTTCAACCATCATCTGCATCATTTTAACCCATTTCTGAATTAGTTCTGGGTTGAAAAAAAGAAGGTTCCACCATTGGTCCTGTGGTGGAATGGAGGGTTCCACAGGCTGTGTGACCCTATACGCCCCAGGTAAGGCACAAAATGACTTTTGTTAGGTATTTCCACCATCATCTGCATCATTTCAACCCATTTCTGAATTGATTCTGGATCAAAAATTAGGTTCCACCGTTGGTCCTGTGGTGGAATGGATGGTTCCACAGGCTGTGTGACCCTGTATGCCCCAGGTAAGGCACAATATGACTTTTGTTAGGTATTTCCAACATCATCTGTATCATTTCAACCAATTTCTGAATTGATTCTGGATCGAAAAATTAGGTTCCACCATTGGTCCTGTGGTGGAATGGAGGGTTCCACAGGCTGTGTGACCCTATACGCCCCAGGTAAGGCACAAAATGACTTTTGTTAGGTATTTCCACCATCATCTGCATCATTTCAACCCATTTCTGAATTGATTTTGGGTTTAAAAAAAGAAGGTTCCACCATTGGTCCTGTGGTGGAATGGAGGGTTCCACAGGCTGTCTGACCCTATACGCCCCAGGTAAGGCACAATATGACTTTTGTTAGGTATTTCCACCATCATCTGCATCATTTCAACCCATTTCTGAATTAGTTCTGGGTTGAAAGAAAGAAGGTTCCACCATTGGTCCTGTGGTGGAATGGAGGGTTCCACAGGCTGTGTGACCCTATACACCCCAGGTAAGGCAGAAAATGACTTTTGTTAGGTATTTCCACCATCATCTGTATCATTACAACCAAATTCTGAATTGAGTTTGGTTTGAAAAATTAGGTTCCACCATTGGTCTTTTGGTGGAATGGAGAGTTCCACAGGCTGTGTGACCCTATACGCCCCAGGTAAGGCACAAAATGACTTTTGTTAGGTATTTCCACCATCATCTGCATCATTTCAACCCATTTCTGAATTGATTTTGGGTTTAAAAAAAGAAGGTTCCACCATTGGTCCTGTGGTGGAATGGAGGGTTCCATAGGCTGTTCGACCCTATACACCCCAGGTAAGGCACAATATGACTTTTGTTAGGTATTTCCACCATCATCTGCATCATTTCAACCCATTTCTGAATTGGTTTTGGTTGAAAAAAAGAAGGTTACACCATTGGTCCTGTGGTGGAATGGAGGGTTCCACAGGCTGTGTGACCCTATACGCCCCAGGTAAGGCACAAAATGACTTTTGTTAGGTATTTCCACCATCATTTGTATCATTTCAACCAATTTCTGAATTGATTTTGGTTCGAAAAATTTGGTTCCACCATTGGTCCTCTGGTGGATTGGAGGGTTCCACAGGCTGTCTGATCCTATACGCCCCAGGTAAGGCACAAAATGACTTTTGGTAAGTATTTCAACCATCATCTGCATCATTTTAACCCATTTCTGAATTGATTCTGGATCAAAAATTAGGTTCCACCGTTGGTCCTGTGGTGGAATGGAGGGTTCCACAGGCTGTGTGACCCTATACGCCCCAGGTAAGGCACAAAATGACTTTTGTTAGGTATTTCCACCATCATCTGCATCATTTCAACCCATTTCTGAATTGATTCTGGATCAAAAATTAGGTTCCACCGTTGGTCCTGTGGTGGAATGGAGGGTTCCACAGGCTGTGTGACCCTGTATGCCCCAGGTAAGGCACAATATGACTTTTGTTAGGTATTTCCAACATCATCTGTATCATTTCAACCAATTTCTGAATTGATTCTGGATCGAAAAATTAGGTTCCACCATTGGTCCTGTGGTGGAATGGAGGGTTCCACAGGCTGTGTGACCCTATACGCCCCAGGTAAGGCACAAAATGACTTTTGTTAGGTATTTCCACCATCATCTGCATCATTTCAACCCATTTCTGAATTGATTTTGGGTTTAAAAAAAGAAGGTTCCACCATTGGTCCTGTGGTGGAATGGAGGGTTCCACAGGCTGTCTGACCCTATACGCCCCAGGTAAGGCACAAAATGACTTTTGTTAGGTATTTCCACCATCATCTGCATCATTTCAACCCATTTCTGAATTGATTCTGGATCAAAAATTAGGTTCCACCGTTGGTCCTGTGGTGGAATGGATGGTTCCACAGGCTGTGTGACCCTGTATGCCCCAGGTAAGGCACAATATGACTTTTGTTAGGTATTTCCAACATCATCTGTATCATTTCAACCAATTTCTGAATTGATTCTGGATCGAAAAATTAGGTTCCACCATTGGTCCTGTGGTGGAATGGAGGGTTCCACAGGCTGTGTGACCCTATACGCCCCAGGTAAGGCACAAAATGACTTTTGTTAGGTATTTCCACCATCATCTGCATCATTTCAACCCATTTCTGAATTGATTTTGGGTTTAAAAAAAGAAGGTTCCACCATTGGTCCTGTGGTGGAATGGAGGGTTCCACAGGCTGTCTGACCCTATACGCCCCAGGTAAGGCACAATATGACTTTTGTTAGGTATTTCCACCATCATCTGCATCATTTCAACCCATTTCTGAATTAGTTCTGGGTTGAAAGAAAGAAGGTTCCACCATTGGTCCTGTGGTGGAATGGAGGGTTCCACAGGCTGTGTGACCCTATACACCCCAGGTAAGGCAGAAAATGACTTTTGTTAGGTATTTCCACCATCATCTGTATCATTACAACCAAATTCTGAATTGAGTTTGGTTTGAAAAATTAGGTTCCACCATTGGTCTTTTGGTGGAATGGAGAGTTCCACAGGCTGTGTGACCCTATACGCCCCAGGTAAGGCACAAAATGACTTTTGTTAGGTATTTCCACCATCATCTGCATCATTTCAACCCATTTCTGAATTGATTTTGGGTTTAAAAAAAGAAGGTTCCACCATTGGTCCTGTGGTGGAATGGAGGGTTCCATAGGCTGTTCGACCCTATACACCCCAGGTAAGGCACAATATGACTTTTGTTAGGTATTTCCACCATCATCTGCATCATTTCAACCCATTTCTGAATTGGTTTTGGTTGAAAAAAAGAAGGTTACACCATTGGTCCTGTGGTGGAATGGAGGGTTCCACAGGCTGTGTGACCCTATACGCCCCAGGTAAGGCACAAAATGACTTTTGTTAGGTATTTCCACCATCATCTGTATCATTTCAACCAATTTCTGAATTGATTTTGGTTCGAAAAATTTGGTTCCACCATTGGTCCTCTGGTGGATTGGAGGGTTCCACAGGCTGTCTGACCCTATACGCCCCAGGTAAGGCACAAAATGACTTTTGGTAAGTATTTCAACCATCATCTGCATCATTTTAACCCATTTCTGAATTAGTTCTGGGTTGAAAAAAAGAAGGTTCAACCATTGGTCCTGTGGTGGAATGGAGGGTTCCACAGGCTGTGTGACCCTATACGCCCCAGGTAAGGCACAAAATGACTTTTGTTAGGTATTTCCACCATCATCTGCATCATTTCAACCCATTTCTGAATTGATTCTGGATCAAAAATTAGGTTCCACCGTTGGTCCTGTGGTGGAATGGAGGGTTCCACAGGCTGTGTGACCCTGTATGCCCCAGGTAAGGCACAATATGACTTTTGTTAGGTATTTCCAACATCATCTGTATCATTTCAACCAATTTCTGAATTGATTCTGGATCGAAAAATTAGGTTCCACCATTGGTCCTGTGGTGGAATGGAGGGTTCCACAGGCTGTGTGACCCTATACGCCCCAGGTAAGGCACAAAATGACTTTTGTTAGGTATTTCCACCATCATCTGCATCATTTCAACCCATTTCTGAATTGATTTTGGGTTTAAAAAAAGAAGGTTCCACCATTGGTCCTGTGGTGGAATGGAGGGTTCCACAGGCTGTCTGACCCTATACGCCCCAGGTAAGGCACAATATGACTTTTGTTAGGTATTTCCACCATCATCTGCATCATTTCAACCCATTTCTGAATTGATTCTGGATCGAAAAATTGGGTTCCACCATTGGTCCTGTGGTGGATAGGTCGCGGCGCCGACCTCTATCCACAAACACAGGTCCTTCAGAAAACAAGGTTACTACAAGGACCTTCTCTTCCAGGTCTAATTAGTCTAACAACCTAATAGATGTTTTGATCATTTCAGAAGAAGTTGTTTGAGTTGGTATACTTCTTTTCATGGCTAAATTTTAGAAATTATAACAACCAATGTATTATATAAATTCCATTTCAGAAATAATTTTCAAAGACTAAACCCATCCCATGATAATACAATTAGGTGTACATAAGGTGTTGTTTTTCCTATTTCAAGGGGAATATTTTCGCAACTGTACATCACAATGCAGGCGCAAGTATTGTGGGGCTTGGTAAATTTACCACTTTCAGCACAGTTTGATAATTTCTGAGGTTTTTCTTGTAACTCTCCTTTATGGAACTTGTATCTGTTTCCTGTCACCTTTTTTTTAAACTATTCCATCACTAATCATCAATTGCATTGCTATGTATATAGTGAGACACTGCTTCCTGCGACAAGCAGACATTTTAAATTGTGATATTATGAAACACGCAAAAATATCAAAGACAAGAGCTTTCTTTCTTTTGCTTAACCATCTTCTAGATCACTTTCCAGACTCTTTTATCATTTGTTACACCAGCATGTGCATACATTTGTGAAAGCTGTGAATAAAAAAGCCACTATTGTGCAGAGAGATAGTTTTAAAATGGAAGTACATGGCTATCAGGAATTAAGGCCTTGTATCACAATGCTTTCGTTGAGCTCCTATTAGTTTGTCCTTGGACAGATTTTCTTTTGCTGTTTCTAGATCGTAAAAGCAAATTTTTCCACTTTCTATTTTTCTTTTTTTCTCTTTCACCATTTGCATGTTGCAAAAATTTTGTCACATCTGTCAATTCAATAAAACTTGTGCTCTTCGAAATGCCTGACAGACTTGTGAGTAAATGGGTTCTCTTTATACAATTTTTGTCATCTCACATAGATCTGTCATCAATAATCATTGACATATAATTATTGATAAACAGCCAGATAATTTCATTTTCAACTCAGATATATACATAGTGCATGCCCAATTATTATGCCACAATGCTTTTCATTATGTCTCTAAACCGACGAAGATTATTTCACATCATGATTCATGTGCCGTTGAACCACATTTTAAAAACTTTTTAGTTCAATTCTGTAGGTGCAATGAGGGATATGAAAATCGTACTCTCAGAAATTTCTAAGAGAAATCTCAGAAATCTGGGAGATATTCTCAGAATTTCTGAGAGAAGTCTCAGAAATCTGGGAGAAATCTCAGAATTTCTAAGAGAATCTCAGAAATTCTGAGAGAATCTCGAAGATATTCCAATTACCAGTTTTTAGATTGTTGCACATAGTAATGCAGTTTTGGGAAAAGTGCTAGACTATAGCCAAAATAATCTTCTTAAGCCATGAACATTCAACCCATAATGCCACTAAAACCACTGCAGTTAATTTTACTTTGTAAAATGTAAGACATGCTATTGATTTAATTTCATTCTGTATATATACACCGCATAATGATAGGTGAAAAATACATGTATGTAATTCATCAATAATTATTACTCCAACATTAAACTGATTAAACCAACATCATTCAAAGCAAAATACTTCATTTGCTAAATATTCAGGTTGAGGAGGGATTTTCGCATGAACATTGATGCCAACGGAGCTGCCAGGTTTTGGCATGTGTTGTCATACACTCTTGAATTTATATCAGAAAGAACACAACTACAACAAGCCCACAAGTAGCAGAAACAATACGCTTTTCTTTAGTTTTCGAAGTCACACTTACGAACATTCAGAGACTGCAGGCCAGATCTCTCCACTTTCTGGAAATGTTTTGTTTTGCCAAGGGCGTGGTATGCCTTCTGTTGTTCTTTCTTTTTTTCCTAAATCTAGCAATCAATCCCAATAGAGTGTTCCTGGCATCATTAATCTTGCACTTGGAATATTCTTCTGCAAAGCCTGGCACTCTGTATGCCTATCAGATTTCCTATTCTCCTGAGGGCTAGGTTGGGTATGCTGATGACATAAAAAGTGTATCACTCCACATCGCTAACACTAGCAAAAACACATCATCTAGTTTGGCTTTGCAAGATTCAAACACCCAAAGGTCATTGGTGATATAAGGAGACTCTCCATGGGCATTCCATTTACTTGTGTTTTTTCCAATGCACAGGGGTGACTTCCCCTTCCACTAGGTAGCTATGCATCTGGCAGAACGAGAGCAGCATACATGCCTCTCAAACATTGGGGTGAGCAAGTGGCCTTAAGGGCTCTTAGTGGGGACTGCCGAGTGTTAAGTTCAACACAATCTGTTTCAGGTCATCTGTGTTTTAAAGTGCAAAATCGATGGCCAGAAAATTTGGCAACAAACTGCCAGAAGGCAAATGTGCTTACTCCTTCCTGAGCCTTTTAGGAAAACGACCAGTGCAATGTGTCACCATCTTTCTCTTTTGCTTTTCAATGGTATTTATTTAAAATCTATTGCATGTATTTTAAGAAGTCACTAAATATGTACATATTATTAAGGGCATTCTTAAAAGCTAAAGACAGTCTGATCATCACATTGTGGCCTTCCACTTACTTACCAAAAACTACATCCAAGATATCACAGCTTTGTTGGCCTCTGCATGAGAAATTTAATTGGATGTCCATTAATTTGTGCACATGTATGATGAAAGTACATGACACAACTGACACACAGTTCTATGGTGCTTGGTGCAAGTATTTGCCATGAAAACATAAAGAATCATCTATGATAGCTGTTTATGGTATGATTGACAGCTGGTCTCGATATAATCAAAAATCATGCTTATGTAATGTCACCAATGTCCAAATGTGCATACAAATGTAGTTAGTGAAGGTTAGTGTAACAAGAATGAGACGGATGAGAACACACTCATAAATAGGCCTTTTGGATTTGAACCAAAAATGAATCAGGAATTCAACAAAGATCTTTCAAATCAATGATTCAGATTTACCTGAGTGGATGCCAGGAGATAACATGGAATCTAAAATTAGGATTCGCCATCACTGACAGTGCAAAGCAAATGCTGGAGCCAGAATTTGTCAAGTTAAAGTTGTATGAACAAATTACACGTATCAGATACAAACTTTCAACAAAGCCATCATTACTTCCTCAATTTATATTCATGTCACAATCTCTCTTGATAGCTAGAGGTTTTCTCTGCAATCCAATTTTGATGGACCTGGAAACAACAGAAATGTTTTTGAAAATGATTGGGATGCTCACTTGACTTCATGCCAGCCATTTTGTCTTCTTGCCACTTTCTTCAGCCACTGCCTGTGTATAAAAAAAAGAATGACAAATAAAGTCAACAACTGACTTTGTCTGCATATTAGCCTGGTGCTATATGCAAGATGGTGGTCGGAAGAACAAGCGTAAATTGGGAGTTGCTTGTTGTGGTCCTGTTGTAATCAAAGGAGCTTGTTCCATTCTGGTACCTATAATTCATTAATGCTGTAGGTCTTATTACAAGCAGATTAGGAACTGTTAGGACCCATACATGAGAAAGCAGGACCTTCCACTAGAAACCTAGCATCACTGTGAGGTTCTTTTCTTCCTGCAAAGAAGCCCTGGCCTCACAAACGCAGGTCCTTCAGACAACAAGGTCATTACAAGGATTTTCTCATCCAGGTCTAATTAGTCTAACAAACTTGAAGATGTCTTGAGTATTCCAGAAGTAGTTGCTTAAATAGGTATACTTCTTTTCATGGCTAAATTTTAGAAAATGTTCCAAGAATGCATTATACAAATTCCATTTCTGAAATACTTTTCATAGAAGTAACCCATTCCACGGTAATCCATTTAGGTGAACATGGACGTAGCCTACAGGCGTTCTTTTTAGAGGGATTTTTTTTTTGCAATGCCATATCATGGCTGCACAGAGAGGTTGCTAAAGGGAGGTGCCAGTTTGAGGGGCTTAGAAAAAGGACCTCATTCAGTGGTGTGCTTGAAAAGGATTCAGCCAAGACACCAAAAATAACAGAATTATAAAGCAAGCAATAAACAATCATGGCTAGAACGATAAATCCCCTCTCAGACATGTGATAAACTTTTCCACAACAGAGAAACGTGAATTGGACGTCCAGTAGTAAACTAGCCAAACCAGAATTTAGCAGATGGGCAAAATAAGAATGGAACCCATGTGGTCATAAAAGAGACAAAAGAAAGAATGGTTTATAACAGAGGGTCAGGTAGTTTATTTCCTTGGAAGGAGTAGAAAAACACAAAAACAGAAGAAGAATTAAGAAAAGGTTTGGCTGTATTACTGCCAAAGAAAAGTAGAAAGAATACCTAAAAAAATTGTATTGGTGTTTTGTGCTATGACAATAAATTTTAAGATGCAATTTTATATTCTCCAGTAACCAAAACTGACAATCTAAGACATCCCAGAATGACCAAAGAAACCAGAAAGTGAATGGGAAAATAATTCTTCCTGGAAAGTGTCGTTATCTGCACAACTGAACTACACTTAAATTAATTTTCCCAAGTAATCGTAAAATGACCACACCCTCAAATTGCCTGCCAAGAAGCCATATAGAGCTGTATATGAACTGGAAAACAAACGTAACTGACAGTCAATTGTTCTGCACTGATTGCTAACTCAGTGTCAGACCAAAGTGTCAGTCACTTGCCCACAGACTGATTCACCACTGATAACGTCTGTCAACTGGTCCCAGGGGCAGAGCTCCAGTGAAGCTGGCAAGATGGTACACAGATGAATTAAATCTGATGCCTTCTGGGACTGCTGCTGGCATCCTACAGCCCCAGACATGAAACAGTGCTCTAGCATGATGGTTTAATGCAATAAATTACTAATAACTGGTGGCTTTTCGAAGGCTTAAAATCATTTATACATATTGTTGAGGTCAGATGTAAAAATACACATGGCAATTTCACATGTGAGTCTCACATTGTGAGTTATAAAACTACACCTTTTCCACTGAAATGTGTATGTTAAGTGTTGCTTATTTTCAAACTTTTATAACCCATACACTACTTGAAGCAAAATTATGAAAACATGATTTCATTGATTTAAGTTAATGTAATGAATTTAATTGTCTGCAACTTGATTTATGGTTAACATAATTTTGAGATTGTTACACCGATAGATAATTACATACATCGGTAGAATGGTAAAAAGCTGGTTGACCTTGGCATGTACACATGAAAACATAATGTTTGGGTGTTTTGCTCTAGGAAAATATTACACTTAATGTCTTGAGAGATTTTGTGCTTACCCGGAATACAACCTTTGCATTGTAAACATGTAGGCTTACAAGTTACATGCACCAATTAAGCTATGACCTCCAAAAGTACCTCATAATGGGCATGTATGGAATTTTAAGAGCTTGATGTTGTAAGATGCTGCCTTGGTATATTTCCTCCATACTGCCTAGAGTTTATTGTTTCCAAAATATTATGTATTTTGTGTCGGCAAGACCACAGAAGCATTCGACATGGCAAAAATAGACCCACAAACACTCCCAAACAGGGCAAACTGCCAGAGGAACATCATGTTTAGTATAGCTGCAGACCAAAAGCACCATGTGTGGTAGAAGCCAGGCGATCCTGATGTATCATACGCAGACTGCGAGCTAGATCTCTCCACTCTCTGGAAATGTTTTGTTTTGCCAAGGGCGTGGTATGCCTTCTGTTGTTCCTTCCTTTTTCCTAAATCTATCGATCTATCCCAACAGAGTGTTCCTGGCACCATTAATCTTGCACTTGGAATATTCTTCTGCAAAGCCTGGCACTCCGTATGCCTATCAGATTTCCAATTCTCCCGAGGACTAGGTTGGGTATGATGATGATTTAAAAAGTGTATCACTTCGCATCGCTAACACTAGCAAAAACACATCATCTTGTTTGGCTATACAAGATTTAAACACCCAAAGGTCATTGGTGATATTAGGAGACTCTTCATGGGCATTACATTTACTTGTGTTTTTTCCAATGCACAGGGGTAACTCCCCTTCCTCTAGGTGGCTATGCATCTGGCAGAATGAGAGCAGCATACATGCCTCTCAAACATTGGGGTGAGCAAGTGGCCTTAAGGGCTCTTATTGGGGACTGCCAAGTGTTAAGTTCAACACAATCTGTTTCAGGTCATCTGTGTTTGAAAGTGCAAAATCGATGGATAGAAAGTTTGGCAACAAACTGCCAGAAGGCAAATGTGCTTCCTCCTTCCTCAGCCTTTTAGGAAAACGACCGGTGCAATGTTTCACCATCTTTCTCTTTTGCTTTTCAATTGTACTTCTTTAAAATCTATGGAATATAGGCGTTTCAAGAAGTCGCTAAATATGTGCATATTATTTCAGGCATCCTCAAAAGCTAAAGACTGTCTGATCATCACATTGTGGCCTTTCACTTACTTTCAAAGCAAAAACTACATCCAGGGTATCACACTTTTGTTGGCCTCTGCATAAGAAATTTAATTGGCTGTTCATAATTTGTGCAAATGTACGATAAAAGTACATGACACATTTGACACACAATTCATTGCTGCTTGGTGCAAGTATTTGCCATGAAAATGCAAAGAATCATCTATGATAGCTGTTTATGGTACGATTGACAGCTGTTCTTGATATAATTAGTAATCATACTTATGTAATGTCACCAATGTCCAAATGTGCATACAAATGTAGTTAGTGAAGGTCAGTGTAGCAGGAAAGAAATGCATGAGAACACACTCATAAATAGGCCTTTTGGATTTGAACCAAAAATGAATCAGGAATTCAACAAAGATCTTTCAAATCAATGATTCAGATTTACCTGAGTGGACGCCAGGAGATAACATGGAATCTAAAATTAGGATTCGCCATCACTGACAGTGCAATGCAAATGCTGGAGCCAGAATTTGTCAAGTTAAAGTTGTATGAACAAATTACACGTATCAGATACAAACTTTCAACAAAGCCATCATTACTTCCTCAATTTATATTCATGTCACAATCTCTCTTGATAGCTAGAGGTTTTCTCTGCAATCCAATTTTGATGGACCTGGAAACAACAGAAATTTTTTGGAAAATGATTGGGACGCTCACTTGACTTCATGCCGGCCATTTTGTCTTCTTGCCACTTCTTCAGCCACTACTCGTGTATAAAAAAAAAGAATGACAAATAAAGTCAACAACTTCCTTAGTCTACATATTAGCCTGGTGCCATATGCAAGATGGAGGCTTCAAGGACTGGCGTAAATTGAGGAGTTGCTTGTTGTGGCTCTGTTGTAATCAAAGGAGCTTGTTCCATTCTGGTACCTATAATTCATTAATGTTGTAGGTCTTATAACAAGCAGATTAGGAACTGTTAGGACTTGTACACGAGAAAGGAGGACCGTCCACTAGAAGCCTATCATCACTGTGAGGTTCTTTTCTTCCTGCAAGGAAGCCCTGGCCTCACAAACACAGGTCCTTCAGACAACAAGGTCACTACAAGGACCTTCTCTTCCAGGTCTAATTAGTCTAACATCCTAATAGATGTTTTGATCATTTCAGAAGAAGTTGTTTGAGTTGGTATACTTCTTTTCATGGCTAAATTGTAGAAAATATAACAACCAATGTATTATATAAATTCCTTTTCAGAAATACTTTTCAAAGACAAAACCCATCCAACGATAATACATTTAGGTGTACATAGATATAAGGTGTTGCTTTTCCTATTTCAAGGGAAATATTTTTCACAACTGTATATCACAATGGAGGCACAAGTTCTGTGGGCTGGGTAAATTTAACACATTCAGCACAGTTTCAAAGAATTTCTATGTTGGAAGGCTGTTTTAATCATCATTTGCCTCATTGCCGTGTCCTCCTCCTGTCCTAATTAGCCTACCAAGTGCATAAATACAGAACGTAAAGATCCATACATCCATCGTTCTCTTTATCATCTTCTAGATCACTTTTCTCATCTCTTTCTATCATTTGTTACACCAGCATGTGCATATATTTGTGAAAGCTGTGAGTGAAA
Source organism: Platynereis dumerilii (assembly GCA_026936325.1). NCBI lineage: Eukaryota > Metazoa > Annelida > Polychaeta > Phyllodocida > Nereididae > Platynereis > Platynereis dumerilii. Next base: position 14,806,376 of record JAPTHN010000001.1, read on the forward strand.
AAGCAACTATTGCGCAGAGAGATAGTTAATGGAAGTACATGGCTATCAAGAATTAACGCCTTGTGTCGCAATGCTTTCATTGAGCTCCTATCAGTTTGTCCTTGGACATATTTTCTTTTACTGTTTCTAGATCGTAAAAGCAATTTTTTTTCCACTTTCTACTCTTCTCTTTTCTCTTTCACCTTTTTAATTCTGCAAAATGTGATGCCCCAACTGTCAATTCATTAAAATAGATAGATAGATAGATAGATAGATAGATAGATAGATAGATAGATAGATAGATAGATAGATAGATAGATAGATAGATAGATAGATAGATAGATAGATAGATAGTGTCACAAGAAAGGGATGAATGAGAATACAATTATAAATCGCTTTTGGATTTGGACTGAAAATGAAACAAGAAATTAAACAAACCTCCTTCAAATCAATGATTCAGATGCACTTGAGTGGACGCCAAGAGATAACATGGAATCTAAAATCAGTATTCGCCATCACAAACAGTGCAATGCAAATGCTGGAGCCAGAATTTGTCAGGTTAAAGTTGTACCAACAAATTACACAAATCAGACACAAACTTTCAACAAAGCCATCATTACTGCCTCAATTTATATTCATGTCACAATCTCTCTTGATAAGCTAAAGGTTTTCACAGCAATCCAATTTTGATAGACTTGGAAACAACAGCAATGTTTTGAAAATGATTCGAATGCTCACTTGACTTCATAGCAGCCATTTTGTTTACTTGTTTACAAACACTATTCTCTGGCCACTGTTGGTATTAGTCTAACAAACTCAAAAGATGTCTTGAGTATTTCAGAGGATTTCGTGAGCAGATGTACTTATTTTTGTGGACATTTGGTAGAAAATGTAACAAGCAATGTATTATATAAATTCCATTTCTGAAATACCTTTCACAGAAGCAACCCATCCCAAGGTAATACATTTAGTTGTACACAGATATACTGGTGTAGTATCTAAAGACTTTTTTTTTTGCAACAGCATAATATATAAGGAGGGTAAAGGGACTTTACCGAGACTGAACAAAACTAATCTTTTTAAAAATGCTGTTGTTTTTTTTTAAGACTGTGTGAGTGTGACTTATTGTTGAATGAACTGCTATTCATATGATGAGGCGCTGCTTCTTGCGCACATGTAGAATTTGCATATTGTCATATTATGAAAGATGCAAAAAAATTTTTTAAAAAGGGCTTTATTGCTTTCTTTCTCTTTCTCTTAATCATCTTACACATCACTTGTTCTAATCTATATCTTTATAATGTGTAATACAATCAAAATATCTTTGAAAGTTGTGAAAAAATAACCACTTTTTTTTTGGAGAGATAATTCTTGTAAGACGTGTACCTCCATTAATTAAGGCTTTGAATTGGAAGGCTGTCATTGAGCTCCTATTAGTTTGCCCTTGAACAGATTTTCTTTTTGCAATTGCTAGATCGTAAAAGCAATTTTTTTTCTACTTTTCATTCTTCCGTTTTCTCTTCCACCTTTTGCGTTCCGCAAAAATTTGATGGCACACCTGTCAATTCATAAATACTTGCAATCTTATATTTCAAAGTATATGTACATATTCAGTACATATCAAATGATTATTTATTTATTTATTTCTATTTCATTTATGTCAGTCACTTATATAGCCCAGTTTTATTATGCAACAATGCTGCCATACACATTACTACATAATTCTGGATGAAAATGGAGTAATATAGGAACATAAAAACAACAGAATTCGTATGTATTTTTTTTACTTTGTAAAATGCAAGTCACTTTTGATTTTATTTTATACTGCAGATACAGAGTGACATAGTTGGCCAAAGTGATACATCAGCAATCAGTACTACAGCATTGAACTGATTAACCCCATATCATATTGGTCAAAGCAAAACTTGGCATCTTACATATTTAGGTTGCAAGTGTTATCGAAGGGTCTTGGTATACACACCTCAGTTGACATCAGAAGGAGCCGGAGCTACGTAACCCTACTTGGCTCGTTTTAGTTACTATGAATAAGAGCCTTTTCAAAATTCTTGTATTATTGACATTGGAACTAAAATTCGGCAGAAAAATATTTGCTAAATCTGATGTAAAGAACAAAAAATCAGTGGTTGCTGAAAAAATACTATTAGGGACCGTTCAGAATTTATGACTGGGTGGGTGGGAGTTTTGGCCGAGGGGGTACTAACTTTTCACACGTGTTTCAAGGGGGGGTATAATTTTTCACAACACTTCCGAGGGGGGTAAGAAATTTTAACAAAGAAAAAATGTTAAAAAACAAGCATTAACTCATTGTATATGGCCTTTTTTACGCGCAAAAGTCCTAGAGATGACGCGAATCTGTACATGTGCCGTGTATAACAGTATATATATGTGTATTGCTTTGTATAGCAGGGGGGGGGGTACTAAAAATATGCGTGAAACCTAAGGGTGGGGTACTAAAAATCCGCATGAAACTCAAGGGGGGTATCAATTTTTGACGGGAAGTTCCAGCAAAACTCCCACCCCCCCAGTCATAAATTATGAATGGTCCCTTATATTGTTCAATGGCCAGGCCAAGGCATGATGATTTCTGAACCAAAGCTTAAGGCCAGTGTTAGTGTTGTACCAGTAAATTCCAACATTTCTAAATTGGAGGGTTTAATGTGGCAGGACCAGTGGTAAAAGTAGGAATGTCAGTGGACCACCATTAGCGCCGATGTAAGGTTGCAAAGTGGAGGTGTTTCAGTGAACAGATCAAATGACGTGGTTTCTTCCTCTCTTCCTCATTTTTGTTCTCTGTTTATCTTTTTGTCAAATTTTGCTGCATATACTTCTTGTAATCTCTACAGGATGTTGACAAAATAGAAAGCTATCATGCAGAGGGGTAATTCCTTTAATGACATGTACTTCCATTAATTCAGGCCTTTTATTGTCATGCCATCATTGGTGCTCCTATTAGTTTGGCCTTGGGCAAATTTATTCTGTCGCATTCAGATTGCGAAATCATGTTTTTCGATCTGCCTTTGTTCTTTCCATTTTCTTGCTATTGCACCTGATCCCTTGTGGCAGTATGATATGATTTCAATTCATTCCAAGACAGACAATTTAATCCCACCTAAGATATTCACTCTCCTCTTTCAATCCTTCTTAATACAATAAAATATTTATGACTAATAATTGACTATATATACAGTGTATGTACATGTTATATTTACAAGATTACAAGGCCCTTTTGATATTCTGAACTGTCTTCCTGCAAGGCTTCTATATCAGGTTAGCCTCTGTTCAAGAGGTACCTTTTTTATATTTTAGCTAAACAATTGCCTCTTTGCAGTGGCTTTCTGAATATAACGATGGTTGTCCCTTGGTTTGCCAAGAGCTTAGCAATTTCCAATGAAAGAATAATGAAAGCCTATCAGGATAAGTCATTCAGCAACACTTTCCTTCATAAAAAGTGAGAACTGAAGAGTCAAAGAGTGTTCAGATAAAATCTTAGACCAATAATTGCAGAATGCAAATTGAAGCTCTTGGGACCTTTCCAACCATGGCAATTACAATGCTGTATGACACAAATTGACCAAGTAATAGGGTTCGAACCGCACATTGGCAAAAATGGTTGATTTTTTTTTTTGCTGAGAATTGAGGGACCTTGAGAGATCACTTAGACTTGACTGATTTTCACAAAATTTTAACAGGGTGGTTTTTCACCATTTTTCCTAAATTGAGATGGCGTGCAAATAAAAAAATTGAAAATTTTATTTTTTTCAGGCTACCTTGAAACACGCAGGTTTGAAAGATATAAACGGTCACATGATCAGGAAATCAAGAAATTACACAAGAATGCAGCCAAGATACCGACAATAACAGAATTATAAAGCAAGCAATAAACAAACTGGAAATGGCCAGAACAATAGATCACCTCCTGGACATGTGATAAACTTTACCACAACAGAGGAGTGTTAACTGGATAGCCAGCAGCAAACCAGCCAAACCATAATTTAGGAGAGGGACAAGTTAAGAATGGAATGCTCGTGGTCATAAAAGAGACAAAGGAAAGAATGGGTCAGAAAAGAAGATTGGTTTATTCCCTCGGAAGGAGTACAAATACCCCACAAAACAGAAGAACAATTGAGAGAAGGTCTGGGGGATTTACTGTTGAGGAAAAGTAAACGGAATACCTTAAAAAAGTATATTGGTGGTTTATGCAAAGCCTATTAATTTTAAGATGCTGTCTTATACTTCATTCTCAAGTGAAAAAACTGACAATATAAGACATCCCTGAATCATCCAAAAATCAGAAATTGAGTGAGAAATCAGAAATTGAATGGGAACAAAATTCTGACAGGAAAGTTGTTATTATCAGCACTACTGAACAACACTTAAATATTTTTTTTCCCTAGCAGTTATAAGATGACAATACCCTAGAATTCCCTGCCAAGAAGCTGTATATGAAATTGGAAGCAAAGGTAACTGTCAGTCAATTGTCCTGTAACTGATTGCTAACTCAGTGTCAGACCTAAGTGTCAGTCACTTCGCCCACAGACTGATTCTCCACCGATAACGTCTGTCACCTGGTCCCAGGGGCAAAGCTCCAGTGAAACTGGCAAGATGGCCCACAGCTGAATCAAATCAGATGCCTTCTGGGACTGCTTCTGGTATCCTACAGCATCCTGGCATCATCAATTGTTCTTATTGAGTGGATTGATGCAATAATTGGTGCTTTAAACGAGTTTAAAATAACCTTATTTTTGCTTTTGTTAGATTGAGTATTTTTTCATAAAGGTTCTGTTTTATTAATTGTTGTCAAACACATCTTTTGGCCATCAGATAAAGTGACTTCACTGTGCTGCAGATTGATAGCTATATAAGATAGGAGACAGCCCCAATTCAGACCGATAGAAAAATAGAATGACTGCACTTTTAAAAAGCTAGGAATTGTAGAACTAGAGTACTAGACGATTATACAACAACATATATATTAGGAGCTAGATAGCAAAATAACTAGCAATCCAATACACAGATAATGCAAGTACATAAATAAGCTGATATAAGAATAATATTGTATTCGGACAGATAAGTATAGATGGGCATAATTGAATAGTGCTGGTTTTCTCTGGCATAAATATTGATATGTTATGGATATTACACTATGTATAGGGATAGGCCTAAATCACAGTTCACGTTGTGAGAAATTTTTGACTTCCCCTGTATATGACCTTTGCATTGTAAACATGTACATGTGCTGATTAAACTATGAACTCCAAAAGTACCACATAATGGCCATGTACGATTTTTAAGAGCTTGATGTTGTAAGATTCTGCCTTGTTTTATTACCTTCCTGAAGCCAAGAGGTTCTTGCATCCAAAATATTATGTGTTTTATGTTGGCAAGACCAAGGGTGGATGCAACATGGTTTGCTAGAAGCAGACCAAAAACAGCCCCCAACACCAGTAGTACATCATACAGTATCATTCCTAGAAAAGCCAAAGACCACTGGCAGCATGTGGAAATGTTTTATTTTGCCGATGACGTAAAAAGTGCATATATCCAAATCGCTAACACTAACGAATATTGTATCATCTTTTTGGCTATACAAGATTAAAATGTTGCAAGGTCAATGGTGAATCATTTGTAATATTAGGGGACCCTTCATGGACATTTACTTGTGGTTTTTCTAATGCATAGGGGGAACTCCTCCTTCCACTAGGTGGCCCTCCAGCTGAGTGTTAAGTTCAACCCAGTCTGTTTCAGGTCATCTGTGTTTGAAAGTGTGAAATCGAAGGCCAGAAAATTTGGCAACAAACTGCCAGATGGCAAATGTGCTTCCTCCTTCCTGAGCCTTTCAGGACATGACCAGCGCAATGTGTCACCTTCTTTATCTTTTACTTTTTACTTGTGCTTCTTTAACATCTATTGTATCTATTTTCGTTTATTAGTCTCTAAGCATGTATAAAGCAGGATACTCTTAAAACCTATGGACATTCTGATCATTTCATTGTTGCCCTACACTTTTGTGCCAAGCAAAAACTACATCCAGGGTATCACACCCTTTTTTTTGGCATCGGTATGAGAAATTTAATTGGCTGTCCATTAATTTGTGCTCATGTACAATGGAGAAACAAAAAAGATGACACATTTGATACACAGGTTATTAATCAACGCTTTGTGCATGTGTCTGCTTTGAAAACACCAAGAACCATCTCTGTGATAGCTGTTCTTGTCATGATTACAGAATACAGATGATTTAATAATTTCAAGCACTGAGATTGAAGGTGAACTTTTTTTCTCAGGCATAAAAATTCTATCGGGAAAAGTGATGTCATAAGTTTTTTGATGTCACTTTTCCCTATAGAATACATGTTCCAGAAAAAAAATCACACTCAGTTTCTAAGTCTTCAATTATGAAATCATCTATAACATCTACTCTTGATGTAATTAAAAATCATATAAGTCAAGAATGCCCAAATGTGCATACACAATAACACTTGGTTTGTGAAGGTCAGTGCAACAAGACCAAGATGAACAAGAACACAATAATAAATAGGTCATTTGGATTTGGACCGAAAACGAAACAGAAATTAAACAAACCTCCTTCAAATCAATGATTCAGATGCACTTGAGTGGACGCCAAGAGATAACATGGAATCTAAAATCAGTATTCGCCATCACTGACAGTGCAATGCAAATGCTGGAGCCGGAATTTGTCAAGTTAAAGCTGTACGAACAAATTACACAAATCAGACACAAACTTTCAACAAAGCCATCATTACTGCCTCAATTTATATTCATGTCACAATCTCTCTTGATAAGCTGAAGGTTTTCTGCAATCCAATTTTGATGGACTTGGAAACAACAGAAATGTTTTGGAAAATGATTGGGATGCTCAATTGACTTCATGCCAACTATATTGTACACTTGTTTATAAGGCCTATTCTGCAGTCACTGTTGGTGTGCAAAGTCTTACGAAATGTCAGAAAAAGAAGGTCAACTACTTACGCTGTCAGCGGATTATCCCCATGCCCTACGCAAGATGGTGGTTGAAAGGACAAGCATAAATTGGGGAGTTGCTTGTTGTGGCTCTGTTGCAATCAAAGGACCTTGTTCCATTCAGGTACCTATAATACATTAATGCTGTAGGTCTTCTTACAAGCAGATTAGGAACTGTTAGGACTTGTACATGAGAAAGGAGGACCTTTCACATAAGGCCTATCATCACTGTGAGGTATTTTCTTACTGCAAAGAAGCCCTGGCCTCACAAAACACTGGTCGTTCAGACAACAAGGTCCCTACAAGGACCTTCTCTTCCAGGTCTAATTAGTCTAACAAACTCGAAGATGTCTTGAGTATTCCAGAAGATGCTGCTTAAGTAGGTATACTTCTTTTTGTTGCTGTATTGTAGAAATTTAACAACCTACGCAATTCCATTTCAGAAATACTTTTCACAGACACAACAAATCCCAAGGTAATACATTTAGTTTACACAGATATACAGGAGTTGTATTTCAAGGGAATCAGGGCAATTTTTTTAGCAACAGCATATGACGGGCAGGTTGCGAAACGAAGGACTAAATTTCATAGTATTTCTGAGTTCTTTCTCACACCTCGGTTTAATGATATAGGGGAACGAGGGGCAAAACGGAGCGGTATTACTGATGACATGGATTAGATCCACAAATCTCTTGTGATTTTTTCAAATTTTGTCTGTTATATGACCAGAAAGTGTATCAAATGTCTCAAATGTCATGGTTGAATTGACCCAATATCAAGCTTCAACCTTTTCTAGGCTGAGATTGCTTTTTTCTGCTTCCCATTTTGCCCCTGCAGGAAGACTCCATCTTGCCCCAACCATGCAGGGTAGATTAATAATGACCTACTTACACATGACTACTTTTTTTGCTTAATACGCAAGCTTATTAGTCCTTTAATAACACTGACTATGAATTATTTGGCTGGGAACGTCATTGTAGGTATTACAACATTTCCAAAAATTATGATTTTTTTAAGAAAATTGATCAAAAACTTCTAATTAACATAGCTGCATACCTGTAACATTCTCATCAACGAAACTCTCAGGAAAAGTTGGTCATGTATCCTATCTTATTTTCCAACCGAAAAATTAGAAGGCAGGTCAAAACTTTCCGAGAAAATTAAAAAAACCATGTTGCACCTCCGCTCCGTTTTGCCCCTCGTTCCCCTACACAGTGAAAAATGGAACTTTTAAAATGTAATACATGCGATTGATTTCATCTTCTCCTGTCGATACATAGCAACATAGTTGGCGAAAAGGATCATCAATAATCAATACTCCAACCTTATACTGATTAACCCCATATCATATATAAGTTAAAGCAAATCTTGGCAGCTTGCATATTTAGGTTGAGTAGCGGTTTTCACAGGAACATTGATGCCAAAGGAGTAGTCCGAGTTTTGGCAAGTGCTATTGAAGGATCTTGGTATACACAGTTCAGTGATATTAGAAGGAACCATACTTAAAACCTACTTTAGTTTAAGAAGTCAAACTGTGCACATGGCCTTTACTTTCCTGAATCATCATCCTCTCGTTAAATAAGTTCAAGACTAATTCAAAGGGGGTGGGGTTGGACGTGGTCACCCCCCACTGTGCTAAAAGTCATTGCAGGGATTGGCCACAGTATCCACTCCCTGCAAAATATGTTTATTAATTAAACCTATCATTCTCTTACACTGATCCTCACTTTGATACCACGCAGCAGGATAATTCCTTTAAGACATGTACTAATATTGTATTTCCATTAATTAAGGCTTTGTGCTTTAATGCTTTTATTGGTGCTCCTTTTAGTTTGTTCTAGCCTTTTTTCTGTTGCTATCCGATCGTAAATCTTTTCTCTGCCGTTATCTCTCCATTTCTTTGCTTTTTCACCTTTTAAAAATCTGTAAGTTCAGTGCACTTGAATGTGAACTGTAGAGATGAAAGATTATCATCAATTGCCAACAATTCTGACGGAGGGTGTCACCATAATTTGATATGTATAGGTTATTCACCATGGGAGAGGGAATATGTGATTTATCACCCGAGGGCTTTAGCCCGACGTGTGATAAACACATATTCCTGATCCCATGGTGAATAACCGGCTTATACCATGAGACTCACAAGCACTCAAACAGTCAAACATGAGAGGATAACTGGACAACAAAGAATAAGGGATTTATTTCCCTGCAATACTGGCATGTGATTGGCTGACAGAGGTGACGAATGGTATAAGACCTATAACCACACCTTGTATAAAATATGAGTTAACACATAGTCATGCCAAATATTACATGTACGCCTGAACGGACAGTTGGTCAGCACGGTGCACATACAGCACTCGTGTAAGTGAAGTGATAAGTGACTATTGAGGAGTTACTGAGAACATCATCGTTTGACATGTACGTTTTATTATTACAACATTTGAATATAACAAGGGTTTTGCTAAATGAATTCAAAAACGAAAATATGCGCTTCTAAAAACGAAAATATGCGATCCTAAAAAAATGATGTATTGGTGCCTTTCAGACAGAATCATAGACACTGTAAAACCAGCTACTTGCTTTTACAGAAGATAGTGTTAAAACAACAAGAATTATTATACCAGAAATAAAAACGGCGGTTTTTCTAATCGTAATTTTATTTTGGTATTCACAATGGTAGCTGCGGTTAAAGAAATGCGGCTGGTTTTACACTGTCCCTGTTGCTCCTTACCTGCAGAAAATTAATTTGCATCTTGAGGTTGAAGTAGTCTCAAATGGATACAGTCATTAAAATGTGAATCGGTCTCATGATGTGTAAGAAATCATTTGTTATAAATTGAACATATAGACAGACTGACAGACAGATTTGTATTTCGGCCTCCTAAGATATAAATTTTACATTGAACTATATTTCATGTTAGAGATAATTGGCTAGGCAATGCTTGTCATGTCCTATTTAGGGCGCTTTTCCAAGCACTTCTGGTTAACTTTTCATGGTTCATGTCTTGCATCCAATCACGGATTGCCTTAAATTGTGCAAAGTTCTTATGTTAGGATGATAGGGGAAGTAGGAAGTCAGTGAAACGATTGAGGGTTGGGCATAAAAATGTTAATATTCTTTCTGATCGTTCTCACTACTAGTAGTTGTGTAAATCTTTTCAGTTTACAATTTTGTGAATTGGCGAATGTGTATATCCATCCACTGCCTCAACTTGTTAAAAGTCTCAAACACTTCACCAAACTTGTTTACCTGAGGAGCAACAAAACAACATGACTGCTGATTGATAGGGTATCGGCTTATGATGTGTCACTGTCTCAGCTTAGACTTCCAAAAAAAAATTTCACAGGAAGATGTCTCTATACAGGACTGATGGATTGAAGCCAGATCGGCACGTGAACTCACATAAACTACAAATGTGTTACACGTTCTAATTTGCAAGCTAATATATACATGTATATATACTGAAATTGACTGACCAGATGCTAGACATATTGTGTTATTGACTCCTGGGCAACAACGTTAATGCAGCAGCGAGTTTGCTTAGTCAGTTCTATAAAATAAACTCAGCAACATTAAAAACGTACTATTCTAAAACTTCCTCTTAAAGTATCAAGATGAAAGCACAAATGTACTGCACTTAGAGATTTGAACATTTTTGTGAATGTACCTGATGGCAACTTCTAAAAGTGTGCAAACTTTCATCTTGATATTTTGAGAGGAAGTACCATTTTAAGCCTTTTTAGAATAGTGCGTTTTTAATGTTGCTGAGTTTATATCTGGTTGTGACCTCAGATAATTTTGATTTCAAAATTGCATCTCTGACAACATGCACCAAATATCATAGTATATTTCTTCCAACTACACGGAGCTCTATATGAAAAAAGTATCCCTCATTGCTTCAGACTGATTTGTTGTATGGAATTATTCCTGGAAACAGTCATATCAGTCTGATGAATATGTCTATGAGTCTCCCGTTTATGACTTTTGTCCTTTTTGCAAATGTCATGTTTGCTCACCACTCTTTGCATAAGCCAAGATGATGTTATCCTTTGAGACAAGAGATGCCTTAAGACTGGTAATCAAGCTTGGTATTTGCTCTTAGTCATATCCTATATTTTCGCTAGAAACCATCTCAGAGTTCTTGTCCTACAAGGAAAACAGACAAAAATGCCGACAGGTGAGAATTTCCCACAAAGAGCAAATCGCGACATTTTGCAGTGTCCATTCTGGTAAACAGAATCACTAGAAGATGTATGCATACATTAAACAAATAAAGTCAACTTTATGACTCACAGGTACTTTGGACTTCAGCACATGATGAAACTTCTTTTAAATGTCAGTCAACTCAATAAGAAGGATGTAAATAAGGATATTCATAAGAATTTTTCAATGTTCTTTTCAGACAACGCGATTATGTAAGAGTGCCCAGCAAACTGAAGATTCAACAGCATAGTATTATGTATAATTCTAATACTGTGCTAATTGTTTATGTCGATAGTGTTAATACTTTTTTGCCAATTGATGAAGACGTTTGAGCTCTTGTAGGTACTAAGTGACAAATATTTGGACAGTGAATCGGATTGCAATTTAACTATTTTACAAGTCTATTCCTGCTGACTTTACAAGGATTACAAAGTGTCCACGAGACTGGGAAATCTTGTCTCCTTCAAGTAATCCTCACTGGACATCGCTAGATTCCGTTGGGACATCCAAGTCAGCATTAATCACCAGTTCAAGGAGTTCACCAGCCTTGCATTTTCTAGATGCATTCAACATGACATGATGATTATATCTCTGTGGCTTCAAATTGTTAATTTGGGGATCCTTATACTCCATGCTAAGAGACAAACAGAAAAAAAGATTGTCATGTTTGACTGATAACACTCTCCATAAGCTGGATCACTCTGCTGACACGAATGTATCTGAGAAAACCAAGCCTAACCTGAATATGTGAGCAGTCAAGTATTTTTGCTTTGACCCACATCACTGTGCACTAACGAGGGGGGTACCCTCGCCATCAGGGTGGCCATTACAACTCTCACTTCGTGATTTCAAAGTGAAATTACATTAAATGGAAGGGGTGTGAGGTCTTCAAATCGTCAAGATAGGTTAAATGGCTTGTGGAATGAATCATTGCCAAGTGCCAGACTCAAACATGCAAGATGAAGAAAGACCTTTAAGAAATTAGAATTCACTCGAGGTGAAGGTACCACAAAAAACAAAAAATGGCAGGGCGAGGGTACCAGCATTTTGGCGAGGGTACCAACCTAAAATGGCGAGGGTACCAACCTAAATGGCGAGGGTACCAACCCGGAAGTGGCGAGGGTACTGCAAGATTTGGGCGAGGGTCACTTCCGGTTGGCGAGGGTAACCTCCAAAAACATTGGTGAGGGTAACACAAGACATGTAGACATAAGCAAGCATAGTAAATGGTTTTAGACAGGGTAGACAAGCCAATGAATCTGCCAATCAAATGTTCTCTTTGTTGTGCAAGATCAGAGCATGTGCTGACACATGATTGCAATTCGGTAAGCAATCATGCAGGAATTCCAATCAAGAAAATAGTTGCAATAAAAAGTGTCGAAGTTATGTGATGGGCTTGACCAATCTGTTATGGCAACAAACTATAGCCTACATTCAGTTGTAGAAAATAACAACTAGCCCGAATTTTGTTGTGAAATCCAGTTCAAATGACAAAAAAGAGAAAGAAATATTATGCAGCGGTGCTTGAAAATAACAAATATATTGGTGTTCAGATTAAATAATCAATTTTATTTGAGATGCGCTACATGAGGAGTTTAATTCAAAGCTAGTATGTCGTCAGATTAAAATTAAGTCCAAAAGAAAGACTGGAGTCATATTAAACCTATTCTCAATTCACAATTTATACAACTGTAATTCTAAACACAATATTTGATGATAAATTCTTACACTGACAACAAGAAGTTTTTCATGCCATGAAAAAGCCTTGTTTTGTTTACAAATCAAGCAATGCACGGTTCTCCCTTAGCAATTTTAAGTATTTAAGTCAATTAAACTTGTATAATTATGGAAATACGCAATTCTGTTGATTGGAACTGTATACTTTACTTAAAATAGAGAAATTTATGATATTTAACTGCAAGTGGAATTTTAGGTTGAATCGGTGATGTTGAATTTAAGTTATTCAGAAATTGGTAATTTAAATGAGTTCATGGCCCATTCACACAGACAAGACTTTAGCAAGAGTATTTTGGCAAAAGCAAACTGTCAGAGATCGTGAATTTACTCCCAGAGTATAATTTTTCACTCTCAGAGTGAAAACTTGAAAAATTTAAACTGTTAAAAATTGTTGGGGAGCATGGCAATGATCTGGGAGCATCAAGTTTTACTCTGAAAGCAATATTTTACTCTGAGAGTGAAAAAAACTACTCCGGGAGTTCATTCACGATTTTTGATACATGTATTGATACATATGTACATACTGATACATAGGGGTGCAAAGACTTCACATAACTATATGTCCACATAAGACTACATTCCTTGACATTGGCCATTTCGCCCATTTGGCCTACAAATTGGCTTGCATTGTCTGGCATCCAGTTCAAAATGCAGCCCTGTTGCGTTCAAATTAAACATGTTTAATTTTTCTGCCCTCAGTGCATAGCTATAGGCCTGCACGTTTCCATGCTTTCGACTGCACTCCCTTGCATATAGCATTGCTATAACATTGCATAACCATTGCAGCTTAAAAGTCATAAGGACATCAGTGCACACAAAAGGAAATTGACTTTGGTCAGACATTTTGTCTGACAGACAGATACTTCGGGTCAGACAATTTTCCTTTCAGTCAGACAATAATTTTTTCATTCTTTGGTCATTTCAAATATTTTGAAGTCTGGCACTGCAAAATTTTGGTTACACCTGCTGCACGGTTAAGATATTTTCCTTGTTGAAAAAATCTAAACTTGCAGGTATAGGATATTTTTCTGTCGGTTGTTGCAAGTTTTTGGCCTATATTCACATAAACTTTAATAACTTGGCTTGGTAAATTTCTGCATCAAAATGCTCTCCTACTCCAACTCTTCAGATTCTTGTTTTGTCTTTCTTTATGCAGATGTGTATTTTGGAGTAGGCAGAATTTGTAACTAAAGTTATGGTCAAGTGATCAAATCAACATCCAAAAGACACTGGGCCATTATGCAATTTTATGAATGCTTCTGGTCCAGAATTGCAATTTAGTAAATTGGGTGTCAAAGAAAGCTCAAAACTGGCAGAATTGCAATTAACCAATTAAAGAAGCTTTGGGTTGGCTCACTTCAAACATTCGCAAATTGCCATCCAGACTGGTATGGGAGGTTTGCTAGTTGTCCATCAGAGCCCTTGTAACGTCTACAGCATGTTGCTGTTGGATTTTTTGTCAGACCTGGACCTAAGATATATGTCGGACATGAGTGAAAAATGTTGGCAAAAACGGATTGTCCGACGTCTTTTGCGCGCACTGAAGGACATATATTCAAAAGTGGTCATCATGTTATACAGTTTGATACAGACAATGCAGGATGTGTAGAACTGTGGTTCCTGAGTCTTCTTCTGCCAAAACAATACTATCCACAGTGAGACTTTCGTGAAATAATTATTATGCCTTTTTTAAGATTTTAATTTGAGATTCGCCATGTTGTGATGCTATGATGATAATTATGAAGACATAGAGTTTCAGACCAAGTGTCTGACCATGGGTATTTGAGATTTTTTTGAATTCTTTCAGTGTCTCTATTGCCTTCTTTCTTAGATAGATATGTAGATAGATAGGTAGATAGATAGATAGATAGATAGATAGATAGATAGATAGATAGATAGATAGATAGATAGATAGATAGATAGATAGATAGATAGATAGATAGAAAACTTCATACACAGTATTTGCAAGAGTTAGATCAATATTATTTCAATTTATCTATCTATCTATCTATCTATCTATCTATCTATCTATCTATCTATCTATCTATCTATCTATCTATCTATCTATCTATCTATCTATCTATCTATCTATCTATCTATCTATCTATCTATCTACACTCTTGGTCAAAAGTGTGGAAACAGTGTGTTACTTGCCATTTTGTAAATATTACAGAAAACAGCTTCTGGGTGCTTGGATTCTTACTATATAAAGATAGACCTATACGAGTGTGAAAAGGGAAATTAGAAGTAAACTGCAGAAAATGCTATTAAATTTTTAAGGCTGATCAAAAAATGTATGAATCAAACTCAGTGAATCTTGGTCAATGCCATTTAATTGAGATAGGCGCCTACTTGTTTTGACTCATCTGTATTTTTAAAAGCAGTGTATCTACCTATCTATGTATCTTATCTTATCATCATTTTCCAGTAAACTGTATCTACCTTTCTATCTATCATATCTTGTCTAATTTTTCTAGTAAATATCATAACATCACCATTGCAGTTTATATCACACTGCAGCAATGGTTGAAAAAGGAACATTTCCATAACAGTCATTTTAGGTGGTACCCTCACCATGACAATATTTGAAAATGGTGTTACCCTCGAGAGGCTTTTTTGTTACCCTCGCCATGACGATATATTTCAAGTGAACAATCTGATAATTATGTGACTAATCACACAGGGAAGGTGTATCCTAGGGTTAGTTTAACATCTGAACTACATGATTGACAAATATGGGCTTTGGATTTGATGAAATAAGCTCAGGATGACGGAAAATCACTTTGAATCGACAGTTTTAATGGCTTCTCTGATGGCGAGGGTACCCCTGTCGTTAGTGCACAGTGCACATCTTTGAGGTAATCAGTTTATTGATTTATTGTTGATTTCTATTGGTCAGCTTAGGTACATAAAGTTGAGCTGAAGTTTGATGATAATTTGCATTACTAGTGCACACAATTTATCAAATGGATTCATGTAATTATGATTCATTTCATAAGTGAGAGAATGGTATTAAACAAGGAGAACCCACTGACCTTGATTTGATGGCTGATGTGGAAAACTGTAAGTGACAATTAATTAACAAACATGTGTGGCTTTTTGAATCAGGTGAAATAAGTTGGAAATGGAAAGAACACATGGCACTAAGAAAAAGAATCTTGCTCAAACAGAACAAGAAAATCTGCCTATTCCTAAGGCCAAGCTAGCAGAAGGGCAAATGAAAGAATCGCAGCACATGCTGCAATAATTAATGAGAGTACAAGCATTATCCCTTTATGAAGTGACTGCAATTTTGGCACTTGCCAAGGTTGATGTAGTATCAAGACACTTCACCTAGCTTCAAATGCTAAGTGATCACATTATTGATGTGATCATTTATGTATACTGTATGACAGCATATCCCAATGGTGTAGATGGGTGCTGACACTTCTCTCACAGTCAAAACCAAAATTATTATGACAAAATGAATTTTTCAATTTTTCTTAACATCTGTAAACAAATTGGATGTCTCTTCTGAATACAAGGTGCATTATACAATTCAAATCTTTTTTTATCTCAGAAATCTTTGTAAGTCTCAAAATGAGCACAAATCCAGCTTCAAATCTTAGGATGCAGCTCCATTAAGTGGAGTAAGCAATGTTCAATACCCCATTTTAAAAAATTGTGGGGTCCAAAAATTTAGGTCACCACTACAAATATATTAAATTACTTGGACAATTACCAATGAGATTTTTTTTTTGTAAATTCAAAAGTACATGGCTTATTCTGTGATTGTAAACGTTCAATGGTATACCTACATGCATACAAAATTTTAATTTAGAGGTAAACAAAATAAGCTGTGTCATTTGTCTTCAAAATGTACCGGAATATATTACTGGTCAATAATTGATGTAAACAAAGTCAGCATAAAATCACCATATCAGACAAAAATAAAAGTCTATATTGGCAATGACATCACATACAGTGACTTTGCTGTTATACATCAAAGCAAAATCAATATTTTTTAACATGTATCAAGGCTGAGCCTCCAGGTACACTGGCTTTGACTATTGAGGTAACTTGAGTACAGCTCCGTACGTGTCCAACGCAAGTAGATATCATTTATGAATCTTTTTGTGGTGCTTTTACACTACAAAAATGTACTTTGAAAGCTTTCATATATATATTGATCACATCTCTTAAATTTTGTTTCTGTACCCTTACTTTATCATTATACTATATTTTGGAGCAAGTCACAATTTCACCAAATGCTTCTTGAAATGGGTATGCAGTGCCACAAAGCAAATGACCCCAAAATCTCGCATGCAAAGTACATTAAACTCCACATTTCAGATGTGAAACTTTTCGACACTGGTAGTGATGGGCAAATACAGTATTCGGAGGTTCGAATACAGGTATACAATATACAGTTTTCAAAGCGTAAATGTCAAGGAATATGATCATGGAGTGGTTGCTTGTCTTAAATCTGAAAATGCACTGATCTGGTACATTGTGCATCTACTTTCAGTTTTAGGGTCATTCCACAGTAACTGAGATTTTTGTGTCACTCAAGCTGTTTACGGCAAAATCATAATATTAGGATTTTGTTTCTAATCATATGCCTTTCCCCTCTTCTAAAGAAGTTATTTTCATTGTCAAATGGAAATTATCAGCTACTGCATATATTTTGCAACTTTCACAATATCCAAAATATAGCCAAAAAGTGATGTCACAGAAAATTCTTCTGTCAATTATCCTACGTTTTTAATCATGTCAAATCAAAGTAAATATCTGTGGTGGGTCTAAATCCCAGGACAACTACTGCACATGCTTGTTTTCCAAAACCGACTGAATTTTTCCTCTTCTGTGTATACTGCGGAAAACAAAATGACCTCGTCACCAGAAAACATGTCACTGGTGTTACTCATTAAATAAAGCATGGCTGTAAAAGGAATGCTCCCTTCTATCTTTGGTCTAATGTACCAGGGTCCAGGGGGCATCTTCTGATGGACAGGCATCCATGATAACTGCAATTTTTGGCATTTATATGTTTTTAGCAGGCAGGGTCGCTCTATGGTGAACTGAAATTAAGAGTATTCTTTTTCGGTGTTACTGGTGTTACCCTAAAAAATGGTCTATAATTGAAGAATTTTCAAAAAGTGCCTCAGTCATAGGATATGTCCTGTTTACAGGGATCAATCTTTGGCAACACCTGTTCAAATGATTGCATCACTGTTGGAGCAATTGGTATTTCAGAGCAAATTGTCACTGGTGTTACCGTCACTGGTGTCACTCAAAAATGGTTAACACAGGTGTCCAATGGCAACACCAGTAATGAATGGTGACAGAAAATCCAATGAAATTCTTATTTTAATGGGAAATATTTCAACAATTATTAATTTGGTCACTGGTTTTACTTTGAGTCAATTGTGTTTTTTAACTTTTACTGTAACACCAGTGACAGTTTTGTCTCAGTTATTGTGGAATGACCCTTTAACTGTTTTCCTGGATATGTAAATCCCAGTAATGAAATGATGACAAATATAAGCATATTTTACAAGGTGTTGTTAAATTTTGGAAAATGATTTATTGATTGATAGTTATTTATTTCAGGATTACATGCATACATTCAATTTAAAACTATTATACATACACCACATACAATAAATATTAAGCACACATTTCTTTTCCAGTTATATACATGTATATGCTGGGGATGGACTTTGAATGCTCAATATTGCAACTGATCTGTCTCTGTCCGGGACTGTCAAGTGGCAGCAGAATGCTGACAGTCCCTGGAAAATCGAATTGGGTCAACAATAATTTGATCTGTTTTGGACAGATCACCAGATCAGGTCGCACAACAGCTGTCCATATTACTACGCCAAACTACTTTCACAAAGCATGGTTGCTGGCAAATATCCAGTCCACTGCTTTGAATGAAAATGTTTGGAAATCATGAGACAAAAAGAAAGTTTTGAAACTTTAGCATACACTTTGCCTGTGAAAGGGATGATTTTACTCATCAGAAGTTTGATGGTATTCAATCTACTTATGCAATTTAGTGCATGTTAAATTGTGGTCAGAAAAGGGTCCAAAAAGAATGCATTCTCACTTATTCACGTGTCCATACAAAGCCAATGTTTTTGCTTTGTGATATCAAAAATGCTCAATTGTATTTATTCTGTTACTTTATGGAGATTTATTAACTAGGACAACAATATAATTCACAATTTCATAAAAGCTGTGTTACACTCAGCAAAATGTATTGTCCATGCCACAAGTGGCCCCCTCTATACTGGCAATATATGTGAGCTACTATGTATACATCCTCCATGATAAAAAATAGTTCCAACTTATTTTGGCATTTACAAGCTGTCTGCTTAAAATTGAAGCCAAACAAAGTCAGATTAGACACTTGCAGAGTTTTTGGAAATAAACTAGACCACCACTAAATGATGGAACTGTCCTGGTTTCTTCCACACTGTCCTGGTTTCTTCCACTGATCGGAATTCGGTTGACCGCTCACAGGAGCTTGCGAAATTTGCACCCTAGGTGGCAGCAAATAGCGGTCAACTTGTAGACAGGCAACTGATTGTAATTATAATTCAAGAAACAGTGACTGCTCCATGCTCTTCATTCATCCAGAACTCAATCTTCATGATACAGGAGATCATATAGCCCATTTGACACATTCCATTATAATCATCATATATATATTTCTACAGTTCATGAAACTTCAAAGGAAGCATAGTTATCAGATGAGATTAAGGATGTCAATTGCCAGCGATTCTACTGGAGTGGAGAGTGTGGTAATAAATGCTGAATGTAACTGTAAGTTAATACAACCTGGAACACACCTTGTATAAAATCTAAATCCGATAGCAATCCCTGCCAAGTATTACTTGGCTGGAAAATTGTGTCATATCAAGAAAGACTTGAGGAATTACTGATGTATGTGATATGTTGAGTGTTGGAGTCTTACAGATGTTTATGAAAATAATGGTTTTGCAACGTCTGAAATTTTCAAAAGTTGCTCAAAGAAGTCTGAAACGGAATCATTTGGGATTGTCTCCGAGCTTGATTTAATCCAAGACTTTTTTTGCCAATTGGAAATCCAGTGAACAGAGTGACAGCCAAATAGGGAATCCTAGATCACCCCACACATCCTCTGCACATTAAAAGCCTTAGTCATCTGCAGGGTAAAGTACACTAAGTAGTCACATTTAAGTGACTGTGCTGAAAAATTGCAGGTGGTTGTACAAATTCTGCAAGTGGGTGTCATGGTCCAAAAGACATACACATATAGTGTCCAAGGAGTTTTGGCGAATCTTCCTCAATGTTTGAAGGACTAATTTCAGACTGCTTTTCCAAGGTTACAAATAAAAAAATAAATAACTTATCATAAAGTGGAAATTGTCGACAACCAGTTGCTGAGTTTCATATCAAATATTCCAATATCTTTCTTGCGACATAACAAGCAGAAAACCTTTATTGTCTCAGACTGGTTTGCTGAAAGGAGTCATTTATAGAAACAACAGATTCTGCCTAAGGACAATATGTCTATGAGCCTTCTCCCATGACTTCTGTCCTTTTGTGAATGTCATGTTTGCTCACCAGTCTTTGCACAAGCCAAGATGATGTTATCCTTTGAGACAAGAGATGCCTTAAGATCGGTAATCAAGCTTGGTATTTGCTCTCAGTCATATCTGACACTTTCCCAACAAAATCTTGACAGAGTTCTCATATTGCAAGGTGTATATGCTTAATGCCGGCAGGTAAGAATTTGCCATTTTGAGCTTATCACAACATCCTGAAGACTTGGGACTGGTAAACAGAATTACCAGAAAAAGTTCAAAAAGATGTGCTCGATGGCTCTCTGTTACAGGATACCTTGGCACATAACTAATGTTCATTTGAGTGTCAGTCAATCATATCTCAGAAAAGACACGTATAAATCTGTAGGTTTTGGTAAATCAATTTCAGTTTTGTCCTAATAGTAATAAGTGTTTGAACAAATTTTAGTCATTGGCACTGTTGGGGCGTCGTAAAGAATACAATTAAGATGCAAAAGAGAGAAAGGAATAGGAGAACAATCTGCCCTGTATAAAACAAATCGAGGTGGAAACACAGGTCAAATAGCCAATGCGATCAGTGGAGAAACAAGGGTGGTCGGAAGAGGTAACAAGACTGATCCACTCCTCTAACCCTTGCCTCCTCTTAATCCCTGATGTAGGATGTGTAACTCTTCTTGTTCGCAAAGGATTACCGAAGTGTTCAACATCTGCTACTTCAAGATCCCTGATTTAGCTGCGGTCCTCATCCTGTACATGTTGTGAAACAGAAATCCATGATTCCTGCATAGTATGCTGGTGTAGCTACTATACCCTCCCCCAATGCTTTATTGGTATTCTGAATAACTGCTAGCTCAGCAGATGAAGTCGCATTGAGGTTCACATAAAATTGATGACAAAATTATTAATTAAATATAGCTATGATAAAGCGCCTCAATTTATTCAAAACCAAGGTAAATATTTCTTGTGTGACCCTAACTTCTAACATCTGTATGAATGATAGATTCAAAGTAATTGACAGTATGACACCAAACTTTCATAACATTGTACACCGGTGTTAAACACATTTAATTTAAGTACTTTGCCATTTTATTGCTCAATGTTGTGCAAGTAAAAAGGGTGTCCTGTATTTTATCTTCTTTTTGTTCTTGAGTAATTTCTGGAGCAGCAAAATCATTTAGACCACAGTGGAATGAATTGTGAGGAGCTGTATTCCAGACGAGTGCATTCCCAATTAAGTCTCTTCTTGATTGTGTTATGTCTCACCAGAAAGAATGCCTCGTGTAACACGCGGCAAGACAGTGGTCCTGTAAGTTTCATGACTGCCGAAGAAAAAAATTGATTCATTCTGGTGTTCAGAATGTATAAAACACTGTGCACTATGTACTTTTGTCAGTTAAACACGTGTTTTGTACCCTCCTAGTACTTACCTGAGGGATGAGCTTTTTGAAATGTCTAACATGCATGTATCAAAGAATAGCATGCTGTGTGATACAAATGAGAGAAATTTTGAATACATATCATTTCTCATCTAAACAACATTAATGTGACACCGACAAATCGTCTGGTCAATGTATGCATGAACAAAAAGGATTTCATCAGAACTAGCTGACAACGAAATCTGACAATTCTGGCTTATGCCGACTTCCGCAAATTGCACACACATCTCATAAATCGTAAACAATTAGGTGATTGATTTTATATGCTAAATGAAAATGCTAACATCTAGATATCGAGCTTCAGTGCATGCAGCAGAACACGAATAAAGCAAAACTTAATTTTGTTGTGCAAAGTTGTGCTGAAAATCAGATATACATGATATAGGTTGCGCTGAAAATCTGATATAGGTTACCTGCTTCAGATTCATCAAAGCGATTGCACTCACTTTTTCTGCAAGTTCGGGTTAACAAATATTGATTTTTGTTTCTTTGACATATAATCATGAAGGGGCCAAATGATTTCTATGCCAGTTTTTCCTAAACTTAGTTTTTCTTAAAAGTTTTTTCTAATGGCTTTTATTTTTTTCAAAACCATCGGATGTGATGCTCATCTCAAGTAAATTGTGACTTCACTAGGCATTAAAGTTCAAGTAGCACCTTTGGATACTAACATGAGTGTGTAACCTGGAACCTTTGAAGATTTCACAACACTTTTCTTGCCAAAAAACCAGACAGCCCTATTCGGCATCAATGTCTTAGTTGTCAAGTATTTTCCTGAAAATATTAATATAATTATAAGATAGGTCAATCAATTAATGAATTGGACATATTTATAGGAGATCACAGATGCTTCCAGCCCTTCCTTGCTAAACAATTTGTCTTCAATAACATGAAATATCCTGATAGATAAAGACTATAAAGACTCAGCATAGAATGGTTGTCTTTGTTTAACAATTTTCAAGTGATGATGGAATGATCTTGGAATTTAAGTAAACATCACATCTTGCTCTTTCAAAAAACGTGCCAATTTCAAGTGATATATAGTACATGTTCCACAATTTCAGGAAACAGTTGATTCTCCATGCCCTTCATTCATCCAGAACATGATCTTCATTGTATGGGAGATTATGTATATTTGACGGATTCCCATAATGTTCATTAGACTTGAAAGGAAGCTTAATCAGTAAGGTTGAGATTATCAATTGCCAGCAATGCTCATGGAGGGTGTGGTTACAGATGATGATGTAGTTAGTAGAACCTTAAATGCACACCTAAAATCTACATCATAACAAACTGTAACAATTGAAATTTTGAGTTAGCTCAAATGATTGAGTGAGATAGTTGCACAAATTGTTTGAGCCATGATAGCTTGCCATTTTGAGTTATGATAATCTTTATGTTGTTATAACTTGCAAACAACAAGCTATCTTGGCTCAAAGGAATTGTGCAACCATCTCACTCAATCAATTAAGCTAACTCAAAATTCAAAATTTACAGTGCAGAAATCGGTGCCAAGTATTGCTTGGTTGGAAAATTGTGTCATATCAAACGAGGCTTGTACAGGTACTGATGTATGTGATATGTTGAATGTTTGAGTCCTGCAGATGTTTATGAGGAAAGTAGGGTTTTTGGGTCATCTGACATTCTCATGAGCAAAAGCAGGGCTTTGTTTCCTTTACACTGAGCTAAATGGATAATATAAGGTTACTGCTAGAAGCAGAAGCATGTTTTAAGTGGTCGGAAACATTTTGAGGTTTTGGGAAGCATACATTTTAAAAAAGGATGCAAAACCAATGTCATTCCAATGGAGACAAATAGTGCATATTGCTTTGCAGAGGGAGCAAGTAAGCTAATTATTTTTATCTGAATAGCTGCCAAATGATCAAACAATAACAATAACAATAATAACAATAACAATAAAATTTATTTAACGTCATGATTTACAAATAAAAGAGAACATTAGCTGAAAGCTATTACATGACAGTAAAATAAAAACAACAAACTAAAAGACCAACCGGTGATTCGTTCAGACTATTTCCTTTCAATATTTACCATAGTCACTGTGCACTAACGACAGGGGTACCCTCGCCATCAGAGAAGCCATTAAAACTGTCGATTCAAAGTGATTTTCCGTCATCCTGAGCTTATTTCATCAAATCCAAAGCCCATATTTGTCAATCATGTAGTTCAGATGTTAAACTAACCCTAGGATACACCTTCCCTGTGTGATTAGTCACATAATTATCAGATTGTTCACTTGAAATATATCGTCATGGCGAGGGTAACAAAAAAGCCTCTCGAGGGTAACACCATTTTCAAATATTGTCATGGTGAGGGTACCACCTAAAATGACTGTTATGGAAATGTTCCTTTTTCAACCATTGCTGCAGTGTGATATAAACTGCAATGGTGATGTTATGATATTTACTAGAAAAATTAGACAAGATATGATAGATAGAAAGGTAGATACAGTTTACTGGAAAATGATGATAAGATAAGATACATAGATAGGTAGATACACTGCTTTTAAAAATACAGATGAGTCAAAACAAGTAGGCGCCTATCTCAATTAAATGGCATTGACCAAGATTCACTGAGTTTGATTCATACATTTCTTGATCAGCCTTAAAAATTTAATAGCATTTTCTGCAGTTTACTTCTAATTTCCCTTTTCACACTCGTATAGGTCTATCTTTATATAGTAAGAATCCAAGCACCCAGAAGCTGTTTTCTGTAATATTTACAAAATGGCAAGTAACACACTGTTTCCACACTTTTGACCAAGAGTGTAGATAGATAGATAGATAGATAGATAGATAGATAGATAGATAGATAGATAGATAGATAGATAGATAGATAGATAGATAGATAGATAGATAGATAAATTGAAATAATATTGATCTAACTCTTGCAAATACTGTGTATGAAGTTTTCTATCTATCTATCTATCTATCTATCTATCTATCTATCTATCTATCTATCTATCTATCTATCTATCTATCTATCTATCTATCTATCTATCTACCTATCTATCTACATATCTATCTAAGAAAGAAGGCAATAGAGACACTGAAAGAATTCAAAAAAATCTCAAATACCCATGGTCAGACACTTGGTCTGAAACTCTATGTCTTCATAATTATCATCATAGCATCACAACATGGCGAATCTCAAATTAAAATCTTAAAAAAGGCATAATAATTATTTCACGAAAGTCTCACTGTGGATAGTATTGTTTTGGCAGAAGAAGACTCAGGAACCACAGTTCTACACATCCTGCATTGTCTGTATCAAACTGTATAACATGATGACCACTTTTGAATATATGTCCTTCAGTGCGCGCAAAAGACGTCGGACAATCCGTTTTTGCCAACATTTTTCACTCATGTCCGACATATATCTTAGGTCCAGGTCTGACAAAAAATCCAACAGCAACATGCTGTAGACGTTACAAGGGCTCTGATGGACAACTAGCAAACCTCCCATACCAGTCTGGATGGCAATTTGCGAATGTTTGAAGTGAGCCAACCCAAAGCTTCTTTAATTGGTTAATTGCAATTCTGCCAGTTTTGAGCTTTCTTTGACACCCAATTTACTAAATTGCAATTCTGGACCAGAAGCATTCATAAAATTGCATAATGGCCCAGTGTCTTTTGGATGTTGATTTGATCACTTGACCATAACTTTAGTTACAAATTCTGCCTACTCCAAAATACACATCTGCATAAAGAAAGACAAAACAAGAATCTGAAGAGTTGGAGTAGGAGAGCATTTTGATGCAGAAATTTACCAAGCCAAGTTATTAAAGTTTATGTGAATATAGGCCAAAAACTTGCAACAACCGACAGAAAAATATCCTATACCTGCAAGTTTAGATTTTTTCAACAAGGAAAATATCTTAACCGTGCAGCAGGTGTAACCAAAATTTTGCAGTGCCAGACTTCAAAATATTTGAAATGACCAAAGAATGAAAAAATTATTGTCTGACTGAAAGGAAAATTGTCTGACCCGAAGTATCTGTCTGTCAGACAAAATGTCTGACCAAAGTCAATTTCCTTTTGTGTGCACTGATGTCCTTATGACTTTTAAGCTGCAATGGTTATGCAATGTTATAGCAATGCTATATGCAAGGGAGTGCAGTCGAAAGCATGGAAACGTGCAGGCCTATAGCTATGCACTGAGGGCAGAAAAATTAAACATGTTTAATTTGAACGCAACAGGGCTGCATTTTGAACTGGATGCCAGACAATGCAAGCCAATTTGTAGGCCAAATGGGCGAAATGGCCAATGTCAAGGAATGTAGTCTTATGTGGACATATAGTTATGTGAAGTCTTTGCACCCCTATGTATCAGTATGTACATATGTATCAATACATGTATCAAAAATCGTGAATGAACTCCCGGAGTAGTTTTTTTCACTCTCAGAGTAAAATATTGCTTTCAGAGTAAAACTTGATGCTCCCAGATCATTGCCATGCTCCCCAACAATTTTTAACAGTTTAAATTTTTCAAGTTTTCACTCTGAGAGTGAAAAATTATACTCTGGGAGTAAATTCACGATCTCTGACAGTTTGCTTTTGCCAAAATACTCTTGCTAAAGTCTTGTCTGTGTGAATGGGCCATGAACTCATTTAAATTACCAATTTCTGAATAACTTAAATTCAACATCACCGATTCAACCTAAAATTCCACTTGCAGTTAAATATCATAAATTTCTCTATTTTA
The DNA here is from genome assembly GCA_026936325.1 of Platynereis dumerilii. Classification (NCBI taxonomy): domain Eukaryota; kingdom Metazoa; phylum Annelida; class Polychaeta; order Phyllodocida; family Nereididae; genus Platynereis; species Platynereis dumerilii. Next base: position 14,833,018 of record JAPTHN010000001.1, read on the forward strand.
AGTAAAGTATACAGTTCCAATCAACAGAATTGCGTATTTCCATAATTATACAAGTTTAATTGACTTAAATACTTAAAATTGCTAAGGGAGAACCGTGCATTGCTTGATTTGTAAACAAAACAAGGCTTTTTCATGGCATGAAAAACTTCTTGTTGTCAGTGTAAGAATTTATCATCAAATATTGTGTTTAGAATTACAGTTGTATAAATTGTGAATTGAGAATAGGTTTAATATGACTCCAGTCTTTCTTTTGGACTTAATTTTAATCTGACGACATACTAGCTTTGAATTAAACTCCTCATGTAGTGCATCTCAAATAAAATTGATTATTTAATCTGAACACCAATATATTTGTTATTTTCAAGCACCGCTGCATAATATTTCTTTCTCTTTTTTGTCATTTGAACTGGATTTCACAACAAAATTCGGGCTAGTTGTTATTTTCTACAACTGAATGTAGGCTATAGTTTGTTGCCATAACAGATTGGTCAAGCCCATCACATAACTTCGACACTTTTTATTGCAACTATTTTCTTGATTGGAATTCCTGCATGATTGCTTACCGAATTGCAATCATGTGTCAGCACATGCTCTGATCTTGCACAACAAAGAGAACATTTGATTGGCAGATTCATTGGCTTGTCTACCCTGTCTAAAACCATTTACTATGCTTGCTTATGTCTACATGTCTTGTGTTACCCTCACCAATGTTTTTGGAGGTTACCCTCGCCAACCGGAAGTGACCCTCGCCCAAATCTTGCAGTACCCTCGCCACTTCCGGGTTGGTACCCTCGCCATTTAGGTTGGTACCCTCGCCATTTTAGGTTGGTACCCTCGCCAAAATGCTGGTACCCTCGCCCTGCCATTTTTTGTTTTTTGTGGTACCCTCACCTCGAGTGAATTCTAATTTCTTAAAGGTCTTTCTTCATCTTGCATGTTTGAGTCTGGCACTTGGCAATGATTCATTCCACAAGCCATTTAACCTATCTTGACGATTTGAAGACCTCACACCCCTTCCATTTAATGTAATTTCACTTTGAAATCACGAAGTGAGAGTTGTAATGGCCACCCTGATGGCGAGGGTACCCCCCTCGTTAGTGCACAGTGATAGTATATACAAGCTTTCATTCAATTATCAGTTGAGTGTCCACTTTACACAGACATGAACAATCGTCCCATTTTTTCAGTTTTTCCTTAAAATCTTTATCATCGTTTTCATAGCTACATGTTTTTCAAGTTTGCAATTTGCTTCATTTCAAAACTGTGATGTCAGAGATTAAGTTGAATTATTTTGTTTATTACAAGCACAAATTTCCGGAAACTGACAAACTGCATTGAAACATGGATGATGTATATTGCACTTGTTCAGCTTGCCCTGGCTGAACGATGCTTCAATGAACTGTAACTGAACCAAGCAGTCTACTTAGCCTCAAAGGAGAGTTGCAATTACTGACAACAAAAGTTGTTTGAAATTGCGATGACTAGTGTCTTGTGAAAAACAGCAAAGCATTTTGTTTGGAAAACAATGAAACTCTTTTGGTGAGGTGCAACACTCAGCTTAAACATGCATTGTTTGTTGTGGTTGTACACATATAGTAACATTGCCTGGCAGTTTTAAATTCCTTTGTCATTAACTGTGATGTCAAACTCTGAACTGATATGTCACAGATTGAAGATTAGACCAATCACATTGACAGATACCCGATGATGTCACGGTTTAACTGCAAAACGAAGTTTTCAAAAAAACACATAGCTATGAAAACGATAATAACAGAGATAGAGCTTTTAATTTCATTTGGCATATACAGTTCCACAATTTTGCACCTAAATATTTAAAAGTATAATATCCATATTTGTAAGTATTAAACCTGCTTTGAACAACTTTGTTTCCACGTCTTGAACTATAGTTACTTTCATGTCTCAGAAACATATCTCTAAGATACACCGGAGCTATGTCATTTAAACATTTAAATACTTCGACAGCAATACAATGCATCATATAAACAGAAACGGACAACGTCTTGCTTTTCTTAAGTAAATTTTCATAATTTTAAAATCGTTGTAAACAAATTTTGAAGCTCTGTATTGAATCTTTTCTAATTTAGCAATATTTTTGATGTTACTAATAATCCATACAACAGGACAATAATTAAAATTACTTTGAATAAATGCCTTGTAAATAGATTCTTTAACGTCAGTGTCTAATACATTTGTAAGGCGCATCATCGCATTAATCTGCCTTCCAGCCCTTTTACATATTACACGGAGATGTTCATTAAATGATATAACTTCATCAATATTAATGCCTAACAGCTTTACAGTATTTTGACAATCAACAAGGTTACCTTTAATACATAATGAGGCAGGTTTATCAACTTTGTTTCCAAATACAATCGCCTGATATTTTTCAGGATTCGCCTTCATTCCATTTAATGTGAACCAGTCAGTTAAAATATTACCACACAGTTCTAAGCTATTTTTAAGTTCACTTGCAGAGTTAGCAAAACAGGATACAGTGTTGTCATCAGCATAGTTGTACAAACAATAGTCATTCATGGTATAAAATATGTCATTTATAAAGACGTTAAACAAAATGGGGCCGAGTATTGAACCCTGGGGGACACCTTTAGTAATAACTCTCCATGTACTTCTTGCATTATCTACTTTTACTCTTTGTTTTCTTTCAGTTAAATAGCTGTAGAACAATTTAATAATGTCATCACTATAACCATAAGCATACATTTTTGCAATTATTAAGCCATGAGGAATAACATCGAATGCTTTTGTGAGATCCATCAAAAGCGAAACCTACATATTCACCTTTATCTAATGCAGATTTAACATCTTCAATAACTTTAATCAATACACTCTGCGTGCTATGGCACCTTCTGTAAGCAGATAAGTTTCCTGCAACATGTTTATAGAAATGAGTACTAAATTGTTGATCAATGACTTTTTCAAAAATCTTTGAAATACTAGTTAAAATGCTGACGGGTCTATACTTTGTTTTATCTAGGCAATCTTGTTTCTTGAAAATGGGAGAAATTTCAGCCAGCTGAAGTCCATTTGGAAAATGGCAGGAGTCAATTACATCATTAACCAGAGAGCTGAGTGATGGAGCTAACTCATTTGCAGCAATTTTGAGAATTTTTGGAGGAAGCTTATCATAACCAATGGATTTCTTACAATCGATAGTACTAAGCATTTTACTCATATCCTTAGTAGTTACATGAGCCATACTCAAGTGCTCTTGTTCACAAAATATTTTTTCAATTTAGCATTATTTTAAAAGGCACGTCCACATAATATGTCGTATTACACACATTTGCCTCAACAAAACTGGATGAAAGTTACAAGGAAAATAACTCTGCCCAATCCAATGATTATGCGAAAATAATACAATGTTCAGCCAAATGTTTTCATACTACTTCGAAAAAGCCCACTTGCATAATATTGTCAGATGCGGTGTAGTAAAAGCAATACAGCGTGTGTGGGATTAAAAATGCTGATCCGGGAATTCTGATTGAATGCTGCTGTTTGCCATGAGACGCCTTTTAATTTGAAAATAGCATACTTAACATTACCTAGCTGTCATTTTCAATCAGAGTACTGAACATCCTGATCTCTAAGCTGTGCAGCACATACAGCATGTGTCTGTCTGATATGTACAACAGATTCTGTCTGAGGAGTGAGGACTATACGCCTACGAACCTTCTCCTATAACTTTTGTCCTTTTGCAAATGTCATATTTGCTCACCAGGCTTTGAAGTCTGCACAAGCCAAGATGATGTTATCCTTTGAGACAAGAGATGCCTTAAGACTGGTAATCAAGCTTGCTATTTGCTTATAGTCCTATGTAACACTTTCCCAAAGAACCTTCATAAAGTTCTTGTCTTGCGAGGTGTGGTGGCATCATGCCAACAGGTGAGAAGTTACCACATACGGCAAATCGCAACATTTGGAAACCTGTATACTGGTAAACAGAACCACAAGAAAAGGTTCCGAAAGATTTATATGTTTTGTCAATGTTACAGGATATGACCTCAGGCATGTAGAAAATATTCCAATGAAAATAATTGTTATCTAAATTTTATTACGAAATGCACTACCAGAGTTACGGTTAATCAAGAAAAAGATTTACAAGCAACTTACCTTCGTCCACATTTTAATTCATTAAAATATATGTTAAAAGCAAGATTTAAGTAAATTTTCAAACTTTTAATGAGGAACTTGCTGACATGTCCAACCATTTAAATCCTTTAGAACTCAAAGTAAGCTTTGAAATGGACACTCTCAATTCCATAAACATTTATACTGTAAGTTGGTGATTATGCATCTTTTAAATTAGAATTAACAAAAAATCCAGTTTGACTGAGAAAACTATAGAGAAATCAGAAAGTTTTGAAAATTTGCATTATTGCGGTTGTCCCTGTCATTGATTTTGGCCTAATTTGTAGACTTGGTTTAGGCCAAAACCAAGTAGGTTATGGGTCACTTAACTAATTTCCATTCAGTGAGCACTTTACATACATGTCTCCATATGTTATATATATGATTTTAAACAAAAATGAGTTTGTCTTGTGGTACTAAAAGCAGCATTCTTGATAATTTGTCAGCCATTATATTTTTGTCGCAGTCAAATCCTCAAAACTAGAGATACAGCTCAAAATGTTATTAAATAGTTCCAGTACCTTCTAATTATCCCAGAATCAATGAATGTGGTAGGGTATAAGGAGCCATTTTAACTAATTATATAAGAGTTGTCATTTTCCTAGATTGAAAGCATCCAATTCGGCAAGATTTTGCCCTTCCTAGGTTATTTTGTTGTATCATTCCGCCATAAATCAACTTCTGATAAGTGTCCATAAAATAAATGTATATACATACATAAATGTCTGACAAATAGATAATGTACGACTTAATAAATAAGGTAATTTGGAGAAAATAATTACCCAGAAATTGACAATTAGGGCTCAAAACTGCAGATTTCTGTCAATTTCGACATTTAGCAGATTCCTTATTTGACCTGTTGGGGCTTTAAAATTCAATTTCACACCTGTTAACAACATTATTTTATTCATTCACGAAATATACTACACATAAATGGTGTACTAATATGAGAAAAATGATTAACGTGTTGCTTCACCTCTTATTTTCATTGAGAACTAGATTTGAGCACCTTTTTTAGCGTTTTGGTGAGGACCGCACTCGGCCTTTCCAGTTTCCAACCATTTAAAAACTATTTAAAACTGAAAATAAAGTTTTAAAATGAACAGCTATAATGCAACATATGCATAATAACCTTGTTATTGTGTGTGTAATTGAATATAATTAACCACAAACCAGATTGAGTTAAAAAGTTCCATCAAATTCGGAAATTTGAGAAAATCTGAATTTCTGAGATTTGCTACCTAACATTGATTTGGACTCCATTTTGACCCTTTAATTGAAACATTTTAAAATCAAATAGATTCAGCAGCCTTGAATTATGCTGGAGTGGTGTTATTAGTAATTTAGGGATGATTTACAACACAAATGAGTTGGTTTTGTCATATCAGAACCAACGTTTTTGATTATTTGTCGGCCATTTTGTTTTCCAGGCTGTTGAACCCCTAAAAACTATACTGAAGCACTAAATGATACTTAAATAGTTCCAACAGCCTCTGTTTATACTAGAATCAATGAATTTGTTAGGTCAAAAGAAGCTATTTGCAACAAAAAGCTGAATGTATGGTTCATATTGTTATATTTCTGACGATTTTTGTCATTTTGGCAGCCATTTTGTTTTTCCTTTTTGATCCCTTAAAAATAAAAATCCAGCTAGGTAACAAGCGGATTCAGAATCACTTGTTACTGACGTTTAACAAAAAATGCCTATTACACTTTTTACAGAGGCATTTTTGAAAATCTCTCCTAGACTATGGTATTTCTTACAATATCATGGACCCTGATATTTTGACTGTAAACAGTGATATTCACAGCCAACCAGGTGATAATTGGGAATGTTAAAGGATTGAGATTTCGGAATCATTATTTTGTCATTCGGTGATATACACACATCAGCTATTATGCATTATGCGTCAAAAGCCACACCCATCTCTCCTCCGATATATGACATACGACTTCATTGTGTGACACACACTATAAGGGCAATTAGGTTCAAGCAAATTTTTGTCCTACATATTATCTTTCTTTTACTTCTTGGGTAATTTCTTCAGAAGAAAATCATCTGCACTACTGTGGAATGAATTGTGAGGAGCTGTATTCCAGACGAGTGCATTCCCAATTAAGTCTCGTCTTGATTGTGTTTTGTCTCACAAAGAAGAATGTCTTGTTTAACACACCAGTTTTGTATGTATGTATGTATGTATGTAAAATTTTATTTAATGTCGTTTTCAATCATTCACAAGATATACAAAGATATACAAGGGAATAAGCAGATGCTTCTGTACGACAGTTTTAAATAACAAATACAAGGAAATAACAGGTACTATTCTAAAAACTACTCAAACTAGACTAAAAAACTAGAATTATATAATAAAATAATTGGCTTAGGCCCATATATATAAGTGTCTTACAGTTAACCGAGAGACATAGCACCAAGGTTAGCACACACTGGTTAAAATAGCACACATACATTATCAACAATACACAAACAATGACAAACGTACATCAAAACTCAATATTAGGAACATTAGTAGAATCCTGCAACCAGATTGTCAGAGCATCTTTGAAGCATTTAACAGAGGGTTTATCTTTTATGTCTTTTGGAATGTTTGACCAGAGTTTTGCACCGTAATATCTCAAACATCTCTTCCCATAACCAACAGTTTTAAAACTTGGAATTTCAAACAAATCATTGTCTCTAATGTTGTAAGCTGATTGTTTACGATTGAATAAGTCTTTAATGTATTTTGGAACCTTATCATTTTTTACTTTGTACATCAAGACTGCTACTGTTTTTATGCATTCTCTTTGGATATTCAATACTTTTTCCTCTTGACAAATTTTATCGTAATCTGCCTCATTATCATTCACAACAAATCGTAAAGCCCTCTTGTTTGTTTTTTCTAGCTTATCCATATTCATTTTAGACGAAAACATCCAGACTGTTTGACAATAGTTGAAGTTACTACGAATATAACTGTTGTAGACTATTTTTCTGCACTGCTTATCAAGGAAATGCTTCACTCTTTTAAGAGCATTTGTTTGCTTACTTGTCTGACTGCATATTTCATCAACATGACTTTCGAATTTCAACTTTTCATCGAATTCTATTCCAAGAATAGTGATCCCAGAAGACGCTTTTATGGCACACCCATTAAGTTCAAGTGCTTCGTTTACAAATGATTGCCGTCGATTAAGGAACATTAATTGGAATTTGTCTGCATTTGCTTTCATACTATTGTCCTTGAACCATTTCATAGCTGTATTGCAGTCATCTCGAAGTTTAGACTTTATCTCATTTACATTTTTATCAGAAAAGCTAAGGGTATTGTCATCTGCATAGTTATAGACTTTGGAGCTAGTTTCATGGAACAGGAAATCATTTATAAAAATATTGAACAGCAGAGGCCCGAGAATAGACCCTTGTGGGACACCCTTAATGTTATTTGTCCATTCAGATGATATTTCCCCTATTTTGACTCTTTGTCTTCTGTCTATAAGGTATGACTTAAGAAGTCTACAAGTGTTCATACTGCCACCATAAGCATGTACTTTTGCTATAAGCAGACCATGCGGCATGCAATCAAATGCCTTGGACAAGTCTATGGCAACAACTCCTACTGTATTCCCAGAATCGAGCGCTTGTCGCCAGTCTTCAGTTAGGCGATTTAGTATATCATGACAACCATGACCTTTCCTAAAGCCTGACAGATATTCATGGAAGGATGATTCCATATGCTCATAAAGTTGGTTTGCAAGCACCTTCTCAAAAATTTTGGACAAAGAAATAAGTAGGTTCACCGACCTGTAGTTATCTTTGTTCAGCTTATCTTTCTTCTTGTATAGTGGAGTTATATTAGCCATTTTCATCCTATCAGGGAACTTTCCTTGTTGTATACACTTGTTTATTATGTGTGTTAATGGTTTTATTAGGGATCTACGGGTCATCTTAATAAATTTAACAGGGATTTCATCATACCCTGATGCCTTCTTTGATGACAGCTTTGACATTACTTTGTGAATATCATGTTCTGTTACTTCAGAAAATTCAAAATTGATATTTCTTTCAGTTACTTTACTCCTAATCATATTTATGCTTGGATGGTTATCATATCCACTAACAATTTCCTGTAGTGGTCTGTGGTTATTTTCCTGCATACCTATCTCCGCTCCTATTTCACTAAAGAATTTATTGAAGACCTGACAAACTAGATCTCGGTCTGTTATAATTTTACCTTCCTCTCGTAGAGGAATATCATCAGATTTGGTCTTCGTTTTGGAGAAAATAGGCTTTATAGCTTTCCAAAAGTCTTTGTTTTTTGTGCTACCCTTGCACTTATCTTCAAAATAGCTCTTAATTTCCTCTCGTTTTATCAGAGTGACATTGTTTCTGTGTTTACGGTACTGTGCTAAGAAGTGCGCAGTCCTGAATTTGAAAAATTTATTACGAAATTGGTTCCTAATGAGGATTGCCTTTTTCAGTCTTTTACTCATGCAGTGGAAGTCATTTTTCCTGATCACCTTCTGTTTCTTTGGAGCATGTTTGTCCAAGATAGCTGTTAAGTGCTCATGCAGCACATTGAAATCATCATTTACATCACTTTCATTTAAGTTTTCCTCAAAATTAATATTAGCTAATTCAAAATTGACTGTATCGTAATCAATATCATTAAATTTTCTGAAGGATATTGTCTTTTTTTGAGGGACTGGTGCATGTTGTTTAAGAACACCACCTATGAGATTATGGAAATCACTTATTCCTGTATCAATTGAAAATCCTTTCACAAACTTTCTACGTTTTGTCACCAACATAACATCTATAAGTGTAGCATTATTTGATTTGAAGCAAGTCGGTTCATTGATTAAGTTTGTTAGATTGAACGTTGGACATATTTGTGAGAGCGCATTATTCTGAAGCATGTTAAAGTTTAGATCCCCTATAATTACTACATGTTCATGCTTTTCTAGAATTTCTTCGCATACTTTTTCAAAATATTGTTTAAAGTTATTCGGACTAGTCTTTGGGTTTTTGTACATGCCTAATATCATTATATTAGTTTCCTTGTAGCACAATTCTACAGATAGGCATTCTACTTCATCATTGCATATTTTGACATTTTCAACTGTAGACGGGATATTTTTAGAAACATAAATCATTAGCCCTCCACTATTCGAGTGTTTATCCTGTCTATACATTGAGTAATTTTCTATTTCATACAGAGCATCTCGCTTTGAACTATCAAGTTTTGTTTCACTTAATACGAACACTTCAATTCTGCTGTTGACAATCAGGTTGCAGACTTCACTACTTTTCATGCTAAGACTGTTAACATTCAAATGTCCTATAATCACATTCTGCGGGTAATAATTTCTAAGCTTTATGATTTCATTGTTACAGTTTGCATCTGTATCATCGTTCATCCTAGTTTGACAACATACATTTTCGACATTTTCAACCAAACTAATATCTGATTCATTTGTTATAATTTCATCAATGAGGCTAACATTTTCATCTATTTCTTGCAAATTGTTCACACCATTTTGACTGAAATTAGCTTCGTTTTCAGTGATTTCATCGCATTCAATTACACCAGTTACACTAAAATCAGTCTCATTGACATCATTCTTACTAACAGGCAAAGTTTCTACATCAATTATAAAAACAGCATTTGAACAGTCCATAGTATTCGCACACACATTATTCACACTAAAATCATTCACACAGTCCTTGCCTTTCGAACAGACAATATCACTCAAGCAGTTCATATCATTCACACACTTCAAGTCATTCATATTATCACAAAGAGAATCATTATTTACAAAGGAGTCTTCAGAAATGTCTGCAAGAACATCAAAACGATTTGATGTCACCACAGCGGCCAGCGTGTCATGGCCGAGAACCTAGTAAGATGCTGCAGTTGGTCGGGAGCCTCGGTTCCTGCAGTGTTTACGTTTGTGGCCCCGGTGGCCACAATTCCAGCAGTCTACGACTTCCAACTTTCGACATTGTCCCATCAAGTGTCCGGATTCACCACACTTGTAACATCTGGGCTGTTGTGTGCGCGTAGCCCATTGCTGGCCAGCCGGCTTTCGGATGTTGATATCCCTCAGTTTGGTGCGTTGGAGCATCCATAACTTGCCCAGCATGTTTTCTCCGGCGTTGTCCTTGCCTTTGCCCCAGAACTCGTGATGAGTGTTCTCAATGAGTTCTCTATCATCGGAGTTCAGCAGTAGTTTCCTGGCATCGTGGCACACTCTGATCTTAGACCTGATAATATTGTCCATAACGTCAATTTTCCGTCTTTGCCACGATGCATTCGTAACGATTCGGTCTCCGAGTCCCTTGGCTTGGGCCCCAGTTCGGCTTTTTCTTGCAGCTTCCGCAGTGCTGAGATCATTGTGATGAATTGCCTTTTCATACACATAGGCCGCTTCACTTGTAGCAAATGCAACGCCATTCATCGTAAATTTGCTGAGCGGATAGAATTTCGACAAGGGATGCTCGTGTCCCTTGAAGAGAAGAGGGGTGTTCGTCTTGTATCGGACATTCGTGTAAGCCGAATTCAAGTTCTTCTTGATAGGCACTTTGCAGGTCTTCAGCAGGTTGTCAACACCATGCTTCGAAAGGTGCAGGCCATCAGAGACAAGGTTAGCAGTGTTTGTGGCACCATTACGAAGTAGAAATGTCTCATCTGCATTTACAAAGCAGGAGGTGCCATTTTCACAGGCAGTCTTTAGTTCATCATTCACCTTTTGCCTCTTTTCACTCAAGTCTTTATCAGCTCGGGGGAGAACACTGCATACGGTAGTCTTCACAGCTCGGGTTGACGCCGAAGACATTGCAGCTGTGAAATCAGTAATCATTTCTTCCGGTGATTTTGTCTCCATATCCACGGAACCACCAACTATGACAATTTCTTCATATCCCTGATCTTCTGGCAGTTCATTCAGGGTAGCATGCAAGTCGTCGATCTTAGCTCCTCCCTTAGCTATAACCTGCCAGTTATCAAGAGCGTTCGTATCAACATTACGAAGTAGACTCGTCCCAAGAAGTAGGGAGGGTTTTGGCGGGGCACTCGGAGCAAGTGACGCTTCTTGCTCTTTGTTTGCCTGAGTCTCCTTCATCTCTTGAAGTTCTTTCTCTGCCTTTAACCTCAGTTCTTTCTCTGCTGTAACATGGTCAACCATCTTCCCAATCATATCTAACATCTTAGACTGATTGTCCTTCATCTCCATCAGTTCATCTTTTAAATTCGTCACAAGGGCTGTCAGTTGATCTAATTCATTCTTCTTAAGATGGAAGTATTTTTCTTGTGGTTTCATGACTGCTTGAGACATTGGCTTCCACTGGTATTCAGAGCATATGACATAATATACAGAAATTTGGGAATAGACATTTTTCTTTTATTGACTCCCCTCCCCTAATCTCCTTGTATTTACATGACAAAGGCATAAGGGGCATTAGATCTCCAGGAGGGGCACTTGGAGTTGTTTTATCATGAATTTCTCAATTTTGGTGAAAAAAAAAAGAATTCTTTCCTGACAGTCTCGATATAAATTATTTGTTTGGGGTATTTCTTAGTACAGTATTAATTGTTCAAAATAAATAAATGACTCGGAATGGAGATTCCACGAAATAGATAATTTTCTTTTTAGGAAAGTCCATGCCACCACACCCCTCCTCTCTCCATTATCTTATGGTCGTCCTCATAACTTCTATATTCTGAAATATCAAAAAAGACATGTTCTGAGAGATCAAAACTGAGACAGATTCTCACTGCATATTGTATCATTTCTCATAAGCAATGTAAGTGAAAACAAGTGCTTCAAAAAAGCGTTAAATACATAAACTTATTTTATGACTGAAAGAGTTGCATCTGAACCAGCAGTCCAGGAAAACTGACAATTATAGCTTTTGCCGACCTTCGCTAAATTGCACACACATGCAGGTAGTCTCATAAATCATAGACAAGCAGGCGATTAAAACATAAATGCAAAATACCAATTTTTACGATATCCAGTTCAATGCATGCGACTGAACAGGAATAACACAATACGCAATTTTGTCATTCTAGGTTGTATCTGCATTATTTTATCAAATTCAATTGCACTCAACCAAATCCAGGTAGACAAATATTGATTTTTGTTTCTTTGTTTTCTAATCATGGAGGGCCCAGATTATTTCAATGCCAATTTTCCTCGACTTTATTTTTCTTATAGTGTTTTTTGATGACTTTCATATTTTGATGAGAATTATCGGACCTGATGTTTCATTTGAAGTAAGTTCCAAATTAATTTTCACCTCTTTAGTAGAGACACATGAGATTCAAGTGCAAGTAGCTCTGGCTCCTTTGGATGATAACTCAAGTGCGTTGCTTGGAGTCTTTGCAAATTTCATAGTACTTTTCTTTGCCAAAAACCAGACAAAATATTTGGCATCAGTGTTAGAACAGCCACGTCTGCTGTTTTGTATGATATAGGTCTATCAGTTTAATGTATTATATTGCGTTCTGTGTAGATACCTATAAATGTCAGCAAAAAATGTTTATCTTTGTGAACACCTATTTGGTCACCAAATACTGGTTATGTGGGCATCCAATTGACTGATTGATTTATGTTGACATGAAAAGTGACTGACATAAGAAAACACAGGGATTGACCCAATAAGTAATCTGCAAGGACGTTCCATTCTTGTGACTCAAGAAGCCTGATAAAGATCTCACTTTACCAAGATTTATTATAATATAAAGGACACTGCTTCAATGTGGTGTATTTACACATGTACATACGTATGAAATTATACGCATATCGTAGCACATATTGTATCATTTGATGACAGGAGAATGGCCATCAACAGGCCATCAACACAAGTGATGCATCAAAAGTTATTACTAAGTGAAAATTGGTGGGAGATACTTTCATATATTGTGTGATCACATCACCTCAAGGCAATTCTAAAGTACATTGAAGCATGCAATGACCTACAATGAAGTACTATGACACTCAATTAACCTTGGCAAGTGCAGGTATTGCATGTTTTTGTTGATTCCTCGTGTTCAATGTCCTAGTGATTTCTGGGACCAAAGCCAAGGGAACCATAGTAGCATTATACAATTACTGCGTGTCATACAAACTCATAACATTAAAATTACTTCGTGTCATACAAACTCATAACATGGTCATAATAATACCATCAGGAATGTGTTTAGTTCTGCCCCACACCCCCCAATGATTGGCTGAAGTTGTTGTTATGATGATGTCATCATCCAAACTACACATTTTTTATTACACTCTGGAACTATTCGTCCAGATATTAGACTTGAACCAACATCTTTCATTTTCACAAGCAGCTAATATTGTACACACGTACAGAACAGAATGCCCTGCTACCTCTCACATTACAGTGGTTTGCATAGCTTACACTAATCATAGCCTAAATCCAGATATGACTCAGATTTAGTATTGTTGAGGTTCCACGTGTGCATAATTTTAACAAAGACAAACGCAATGTTTAATGTATAGTTGATCGGAAAAAAATCAGAACTGCATTTTTTGACATTAAAGATATCTAGTACAGTTCAAAAGGAATAAATGGATATATTATCAAAATGATCTGTGTTGGAAATTTTAGTTGCATACCTGAACTGTCAAAGCAAGTGCACTCATTTTTTGCCAAGTGTATGTCAACAATATTAATTGTAATACTTTGATTTCAAAGCAAACTAATTGAAGACTTTTTCAACCTAATTTGGTGTTTTGTGATGTTTTTATGTTTCATCAAAATCATTGGTCCGGATGATCCAAATTCATGCAGATTCTGTTTTTAATTTACATTTTTGACAAATATAATATTTCAATCAGCTGTGATTTCTTTGGCCATGAATTTAAGCTTGTTACCTGGATCCTTTCAATTTCCAATTTCATAGCACTTTACTTGCCAAAACCCATTCTATTTTTCATGCATTAATGCACCAGGGCAAGCAAGTCAGTTAGAAGAGCTGACATGTCTTATGCTTCAACTAATATGCTTTAATATATATATATATATATATATATATATATATATATATATATATATATATATATATATATATATATATGACATGTGTGATCTACTTGTAGTGTTTGTTAGTTCGATCCTTTGTGACTTTTCTTACAGATAATAAGATTATACATATGTAAGGTATATAATAGTTGCCAACATTGTTGCTGAATGATTTTTTGGCTCATACAGAAGTTCAGTAGGCTTAGCGTGATTGGACTCTGGGAGGAGGCAAGCAATATTTGCCTGGATTTCATGATCCAGATATCGTACTATTTCAAATATATATTTGATCATCTTCCAAACCTTTTGCCTCCTTGCCCGACATTTTTTGGGGGGTAGGGGGAGACGTGAACACAAAATATAATATATTTTGCAAAGTGTGTTATAGAGAGAAAGAGAAGTTTCAATATTATTTTGTTCTAGATCTTCACTTAGATTAACAGGAGGAGGCAAACGGTTTGGAAGACATCAGTTTATGCAAAGCCTGAAAGTTATGTCATTTTTGGTAAATAGTTGAAAATCAGTCGATTTTTTGTCATGTAAGGTGCAGGAAAATTCTGAAAATTTCACATAACACATTTTAAACAATTTCCTATCCACCCATACCTTTAAATATGGTGAGAATGGGCCCCAAACTACTGCGACACGTTTCTGTGTACAGGTTTAGTGCTCAACCTATGCATCGCCTCCCTACCCTGACAGCTGCTCTGTCTTCCTATCTAATTTGGTTCCAATTTGTACCAAATGCTAGATATACGAACGTACAGACATTTTTCTATTATCGCAACATGCATGCCATCCAAAACATATTTGTTCACTTTTGTGAAAACCGATCACAACAAACTTTAATATTGATGGTAAAATTTAGGGGAAACGGGGACACAGTGAATCAGCAATGATTATTTCCTTTTTATCTCAAAAAGTTTTTATCCTCATTCTCGATATTGGGCTTAAATGAAAGTTTAATGTGCCCCCTATACACCTATGGTATCAAAGTATTTGCAGACTCAGCATTTTCTGTTTTAATCCAAAATTGTAAAAAAAAAAAATTGATTCATTTTGGCAACATATGGGGACACAGTGAATCAGCACCCGAGGCACAGTGAATCAGTGTTATAAAATAACAATCCAGTGCAAAGACAATAAATAAAACTAACTAGATAGTGTCTCTGACCAAAGTTTGTTTTGCTAGTAACATTTACTGAGGTTTAACAGCCATTAACCAACTAATTACTCCAAAACAAAACAGCATTATCTTAAGATTGTTAACACTCAAAATAAATCGCGAACAGAAGGGTAAGGTTTATTTTTCTGCATATTAGACAGTTGGGTGTTTACATACAGTTGTTTATTGCTGCTTAAAACAAGTACAGCTATAAACTATTTATTATCCTACCTTGGTTGTACTGAATCGCTGAATGCGGTGATTCACTGTGCCCCGTGGCGGCCCCGAACACTGTGGCAAGTGTGATTAATTTAACTAAAATCTTAATATCTTGATAATTGCAACCAAGTGCTTCTGAAATACCAATGCATTACTTTAATTACATGTTCCTTTCACATATATTATAAGTATGCCAGTTAATACCGGATAACCTGTACTATATTACAAAAGTTCATAATCCAAAATATCAGGATTTAGTGCTCAAAATCATATTTTACCCCAGAACTCCGGTACAACATTAGCAATTTTGGATGTCATGCTTGAATAAGTACGCTGGACTAAATACCCACCCTGCAGATGGCACATTCTAGCAATTTATTGTTTCAGCATCCAGAAATAGCCACTGATTCACTGTGTCCAGCGACTCACTGTGTCCCCGTTCCCCCTACATTCAATACATTCAATGTAAATCAGTCAAATTTCACAAATATATAATTATAATTAGTGATGTCATTGAATCTTCCATATATATGTAGATCCAACAGAATTCTCACATCGTAAACGCGCACATCAATCTGACTGTGACATTGTTTAATCAGACTACACACTTGAATTATGCAAATGCATCTGAATACAAGAGGCATTAGCTCAATGAGCAATACAAAAACATTACACATTAAGAAGAGACCATTTATAGCAGAATTTTAAAGGCATGGTTTTTTTTGCAGTATTTGCAAAATGCGCAGTTATTTGAAATTTATAATGCAGTCTCATTTAAATGCACACCATCTGCCAAATTAAATGTGTTTCTTATGGTGAAGTAAGTCACTTTCAGCGACTTGAGTGAGTTTGCCTTTTATGCCCCATCAACATCAGGGTGGGCTTTTTAGAGGCAAGGCAGCAGGGTAAATAAAGATACTGGTTACTTGAACTGCAATAATATAAAAATAATTATAACACATGTCTTGAGTGACATTTATCACTTGTAAGATTAAAAATAACTAAATCAGTTTCCTGTTGGTTTTTGAAGCTTTAAACATTAAATATTCATATAAAGTAAAAATGTTTTTCCTGCTATACAGCCTGGGATAAAATAACAAGAAAAAACCCACTCTAAATCAGGCAAATTTGGGTGATAATACAGTTCATAGGGCCAATGTGTTAAGTCAAGAAACAAGGGTGTTTGGAAGGGATAACAAAACTGATCCGCTCCCCTAACCCTTGTCTCCTCTTAATCCCTGATGTAAGATGTGTAACTCTCCTTGTTCTCTATGGATTACTCAAGTGTTCGACATCTGCTGCCTCAAGATTATTGCTAGATGGAACAGTCTATATCCACCATTTTAAACCAAAAACTCCTGGTTCCTGTAAAACTAGTTCTTGGCAAGAAACTACAATGTCATGAGAATGTTCATGAAAATAAGAAATAGTTAGATTTCAGGACTGCATCAAGGAGAATTTTTATTGAAAATCACATAAAACATACTGAACCATATAAAGAAGGACACTGATCATTCCAGTTTAATCATTGACAACCTTTTTACCATTTTGTGCCATTCACAACTTATTACTTGATTTTGCTTGATTGGGCAAAGACAGGGAAGGACATCAAAATCATCTTTCTGCTTGGCTGAATCATGTATCATTCCCTGAATATTTGTTATCCTTCCCTGGATTTGTGACAGTTGGGGAAATGTGTTGTGATATGACCTGAAAAAATCATCTACACTCTACAGGGCAGGATAACTTCATAGGTGTAGGATAAGAATTAGTATGAGCAGAAAATCATAACAGATACATTCCTCTTAGCTCCTCTTGGTCCAATTTATAAGGATAATTAAAGTCATTTGATAAAATTATCAGATGCCCCGTAGCAAAAAAAAAACAAATTTATTTTATAAATTAAGCTAAAAGCTATACACAAATATGGACATATATATTTGTAAAGCGTTGTTTACAGTGATTGGTGCAACTTAAATGCCACACTATAAGATTGATGTCAATTATATCAATATCAATTCTATTAACATCAATTCAGCAGATATTTGAAAAGGTTTACATTAAAAACAAAACTTGCTTCATACTGGAATAGTTTCTTTCATTGCGCAGTAACTGCTCATACCAAACAAAGGTATATACAATTATACATGTATGTGAAATATATATTTTTTTTATAAATTTGAAACACAGATAATTATAACCTGAAATTGCTTTTTTTAATCAATTGAAGCCACCGAGTGCAGTTGAAAAATAATGAATTGATACTTTGTAATATCATATGATATTTTATCAAGCAATCATTCTTGGCTTTCTACAATTTCGCACTTATTTTTTTCCAAGGACATAAACATACAGATTTTGATATCTAATACTTTTACGAGGTTGGATTAATCATTGCCAAATACTGTCTCAATTGTTTAACTTTGTTGCTTTTTCACCTAATTTGGTGTTGCGGATCCTGTTTTTCCTCTTCTACCAGATCACACAGCCAAAGTTTTGTGTTCTCAGAACGATGTCTACTTCAGAAAGAAATTTCAAGGATCTTGACATTACAGGAGTCCGAAAATATTAGAATATCATTCCTACGTGCATCATGGAGGCAGCTCAACCTGTGTTGAAAATAACCACAGGAACATATTTGGTGTGGATAAACCAAACCAAGAGGTGTCAAACAGTCTTTTCTTTCGTGTGGCGTTAAAAAAAGGAAATTGAAAGTCAAACTGCTAGAGGAATGGGGCAGTAAAAGCATTACCATAGATGGTACAACACAAGGCCTCAGTGGAAGTGTTTAAAAAGATTTGATCTTTCTGTACAATCTATGTTGTTTTCTTGTCTACTGCTTTCACAAATAAAGTTCTACTGATACTGTCCTAGACAGAAAATAAAGAAATTGTAGAAAGAAACACAGAGGAAAGAAAAGAACAATATTATAAGTCCTATCTAAGGCTTTACAGAAAATTAAATTATATTTGGAGTTGTAGATTTTGTATTTTAATCCAACAAAATGTACCAGTATAACAGTCTTTTCTGAATGCTTAAACATCACTCCATATTAATTTCTGTCTTCTGTGGCAGGGTAAATCTTTTTTTTCCTTTTCCTCAAAATGTAATATACTTCCCTCTTGTTTTTCTATTGGAAATAAACATAGGTCACATTGGCATCTTCTCTCCCCAAACCGACCCGACATCAAATTGTATTGAAATTGAATTACCTGGCACCTAACATTAGTTGTCAATGCTATGGCATGCGACATTTTGGGACCAATTATTACATGATATTGCATGACAAGCTTCATCTTGCTCCATCAGAGATGAGAAAATGAACTTGCCCAACTGAAAACAACAGCTAAACACAAAATAGATCTGTGAATGTATAAAGCCACCAAAAATCTGCCGAATAAGGTGAAAAGTCAGGTCATTGGGTGGAAAGTTAAGTCAATAGCTGGCATTGATTCATCTTGTCTCTGAGCTATTAGATATCTAAGTATCAAAATCAATCTTTGTTAACACATTCTTGGCAAAAGCAAGTGTGCTTGGTTTGACAGTTCTGGTAAGCCAAGTCAGATTTCAAAAGAAAATGTACAAAGCTTCTTTAATTCTTGTTGAACTGCATTTGGGAGAGCAATTTTCTTTGACATTGGTCAAAAAATGAGAAGAAACTAAATATATCATGAATATTTCAGGAAGCATAAGGTAGATTATGCTGTAAATTACTCCTTCTAATTGGGCATCACTCATAATCAATCATCAGCTGTTGACTTGCCACTGCGATATTTCTTACTTTGACAGCTGTAGTCCCTGTACTAAGAAATATTTCTTGTGCTATACACTACAAAAAGTGAAAATATTTTGGTCATCTTTCATGTCACTTTAGGGTCAAATCAAATATTTATCTATTGTTGGGAGAAATTTTTTAAACAAGGAACGTTAAGGACGATATCATATTTGTAGACACTGAGACAGAATAAGATTTTTTTTTCTAGGACATGTTATTCTATTGGGAAAAGTGATGTCATACTATTTTTGTTGTAACTTTTCTCAATGTAATACAGGCCCCAAAAAAATCACATTCGTTCTCAGTATCTACAAATATAAAATCATCTGCAAAGAGCCTCAATTTAATATTTTTTGCCATCTTAGAAGCTCTGATATTGCCTTCTCATGGACATTGGTCATGTATGCCTGCAAATTTATGTTTCCCATACCTAGTTCAAAATTACACACCTTCTCTTTACTCAGAATTGTTCTTTGCTGGAAACAAGTAGTTATTCGTTATTTTGTCATGTGAAGATATACACAAATTTAGCTATTCTGAGTCTTTTTATTTTATGAGTACTGCATTATGCAAGACAAAAGCCACACCCCTTATCTTTCTTTTACTTCTTGAGTAATTTCTTTAGAAGAAAATCGTCTGCACTACTGTGGAACGAATTGTGAGGAGCTGTATTCCAGACGAGTGCATTCCCAATTAAGTCTCGTCTTGATTGTGTTTTGTCTCACAAAGAAGAATGTCTTGTTTAACACACCAGTTTTAAGATGGTAGTCTTTTTCTTGTGGTTTCATGACTGCTTGAGACATTTGGCTTCCACTGGTATTCAGAGCATATGACATAATATACAGAAATTTGGGAATAGAAAATTTTTCTTGAATTTACTCTCCTCCCCTAATCTCCTTGTATTGACATGACAAAGGCATAAGGGGGCAAGCATTAGATCTCCAGGAGGGGCATTTGGCAGTTGTTCTATCATGAATAATTTCTACTCAATATTTTATTATCCTTCTAGGAATTACCACACCCCAGCCCCGAATATCGTATGGTCGTTCTCATAACTTTTATATTCTATAAAAAATGAGGCAGATTCTCACTGCATATTGTATTATTCTCATAAGCAATGTCAGTTTAAACAAGTGCTTCTAAAAAGTATTAAATACATTAATTTATTTTATGACTGAAAGAGCTGCAGCAGAATCAGCAGTCCTGGAAAACTGACAATTATAGCTTATGCCAACCTCGCTAAATTGCACACACGCACATGTAGTCTCATAAATCATAAACAAGCAGGTGATTAAATCCTTTTCGCAAAATATAAATTTTTAAGATATCCAGCTCAACACATGCAACCAAGAAAAACGCAATATTAATTCGATTGTGAAGGTTAGACATCCAGGTAAAATCCAATAATTGAATAATATATATTAATTCATTTTGTCTTTCAAGGTTGTGCTTAAAATCTGATTCAGGTTAGCTAATTTATATGCACACACTTTTTAACCAAGTTCAGTAGACAAATATTGATTTTTGTTTCTTTGAGCACCCAGATTATTTCAATGCCAATTTTCCTCGATTTTGTTTTTCTTAAAGCCGTCTTGATGACTTTCATGTTTTATCAAAATCATCAGACCTGATGTTTCATTTGAAGTAAGTTCTAAATTCATTTTCACCTCTTTAGTAGAGACACATGAGATTCAAGTGCAAGTAGCTCTGGTTCCTTTGAAAGATAATTCAAGTGTGTAGCTTGGAGCCTTTGCAAATTACATAGCACTTTTCCTTGCCAAAAACCAGGCAAAATATTTGGCATCAGTGTTAGAACAGCCAGGTCTGTTGTTTTGTATGATATAGGTCTATCAGTTTAATGTATGGTATTGCGTTCTGTATTGATATTGTGCACCACATCATACAACTATTCGCGTATAAAACCTACAAATGTCAGCATATAATGGTTGTCTTTGTGAACACCTGTTTGGTCACCAATTACTGGTTAGGTGGTCGACAAATTGAATGTTTGTTTTATGTTGAAATGAAAAGTGACTGACTGAAAACACAGGGATTGACTTAATAAGTTATACCATTTGACATCTCTGTCAGCCAATCACATTAAAGTATTTCAGGGGAATAACTCCCATATTCTTTGTTGTCTTGTTATCCTCTCATGTTTGACTGTTTGAGTGTTTGTCTCTGCAGGGACCTTCATTCAAATGACTCATGAAGCCTGATATAGATCTTCTCACTTTACCAAGATGTATTAATATGATAATGCCGCAGCATAGAAGACGGGACTTGTAAATACTCGATTGGTTGACAATATACAGGTAAATGCCTAGCATTATTTTTTTGCTAATTTTATTTTTTTTGGAATTTCTTTTTTCCTGGAATTATTTAAAAATGTTTTTTTTAAATTTTTGGAAATTTGTTTTTTTTCGGAAAAATTTTTTTTTTTTCAGAAATTTTTTTTTTTTTTGGAATTTTTTTTTTTGGCGGAATATCAAACAGAAGAAGAAGGCCTCGGGTGATAAATCACATATTCCTTCTCCCGTGGTGAATAACCTTTACTAATCTGCAGGGACCTTCATTCAAATGACTCATGAAGCCTGATATAGATCTTCTCACTTTACCAAGATGTATTAATATGATAATGCCGCAGCATAGAAGACGGGACTTGTAAATACTCGATTGGTTGACAATATTCAGGTAAATGCCTAGCATGATTTTTTTGCTAATTTTATTTTTTTTGGAATTTTTTTTTTTAGTGGAATTATTTTAAAATGTTTTTTTTTAATTTTTGGAAATTTGTTTTTTTTTCGGAAAATTTTTTTTTTTTTGGAAATTTTTTTTTTGGCGGAATATCAAACAGAAGAAGAAGAAGGAGGTAGTCACGTTGTAGTCACGCGTGAAGAGAAGAAAGTGCCAGGATCATATAATGGGATGTCTGAATCAAAATTTTTGATTGAACCATCTGGACCAGTGGCGTAGCTAGGATTTTTCTCTGGGGGGGCAAATGACCTTGGATTTCCCCAAAACATTATCGACAACATGAGGTACGTTTGACACGGTTCAGAACTTTTGACAAACTTTACTCAAATCTCAAATAAATCATAGAAAACATTGAAAACACTTTGAATATGATGATGCTAGTAAATATGGCAATTTGTAAAATGATATACAAAGTTGCTAGCATCCAGTGTAGGACATCATTTTGTTATAGAGCATGAGCAATAAGCAGGGAAAACATTTCAAAAAGTTCAATTAAATGACAGCCATGAAGATTAGAAAGTTGGTCTAAAAATTCCTGTTTGATTCCAACAAGCAGTGCCCAGTTAAATTTGTTTTAGAATTCTAATCCCACAGAAGTTTTACATGTTCCAGTTTATCATCAGCATTTTCTCCAGTCATTCTTCAAATAATTATTGATTTGTCTTTTGTAGTGTTGATTTCAAAAGTTTTACTAAAATCTTCATTCTTTTTTGTTGCTGTTGGCCAAAATATAACACTCCTGCTCATAAATATGGAATACTTTTTTGGAAAAAGGTGTCAAATAAAAGTACATTTCAGATTATGAATGTAAGCAAGGTCCTTTGTAAAGGTCAAATCATCTCCTCTAATCACTCTTTGAAAGCCTCAACTACATTCTTTGCAAAATTTTTTAATTTTTGGTTGAAAACACCTCACCATTAAAAAACCCCTGAATTTTCATATGTAGTGCTGCTGTAACTTTTCTGGGGTTAATGCTACAGCATGCATTTTAAATGATCACATGTTCTTCCCTTTAGCGGTCATTGGAAGTAGTTACCATTGAATCAGACCATCATGTGCTCCAACAGAAGTTGTTAAAGTTGTCAATTTCAATGGAGAATATCGAAGTATTCCATATTTATGAGCAACGGTGTATTAAGACTTCGTCAGCTCATACGTCTAGAGTAAAATCAAGTGGACCTTTAGACCAACTAGATATAAATTACTAGTCCTATTTAGATAGATGATAATACCTAAATTTTCACACTAATATACACCATACAAAGTGTCAGGAAGAATTTCAACAGGATTTCCCCAAAAACGTCTTTTTCTCTTTCTATTCTTTTTCCGTCTCTGTTTTCCCCTTTTCTACCCTATTTCCCCATCTTTTCCCCTCATTTTCCCACGTTGCAAATTTTTTTCTCAATTTCCCCATTTTGGCCCCTTTCCCCATTTTTTTCTCCATTTCCCGATTTTTTGTCCATTTTCCCATTTTTCCCCAAAAAGTTGTCTGGGGGGGCAACTTGCCCCCCCTGCCCCCCCACTAGCTACGCCACTGATCTGGACACTCCACTCGCCTGATAGCCATAAGGGACGAGACACCTCGCTTCGCTCGGTGAGCCGGTGGCTCTGTCCCGTCTATAATATAAAGGACACAGCTTCAATGTGGTGTATTTACACGTACATGTATATAAGATGATTTTTAGGAGCCCTGGTGCTAAAGTTATTATAGAATTGTACGCATATCGACCAAACACATATTGTATCATTTGATGACAGGAGAATGGCCATCAACAGACCATCAACACAAGTGATGCAACAAAAGTTATTACCAAATGATAACTCATGGGGGATGCTTTCATATAATATGTGATCACATCACCTCAAAGCAATTCTGAAGTACATTGAAGCATGCAATGACCTACAATGAAGCACTATGACACTCAATTAACCTTGACAAGTGCAGCTATTGCATGTTTTTAGATTGTTTGAGTTCAGTGGCCTAGTGATTTCTGAGCCCAAAACTGAAGGTGTTTCTCAGAGTGAACAAGACTGATCCATTCCGTTACCCTTGCCTCCTCTTTTGAAATCATTTATGAAGCGTGTGCAACCCATCGCTAAAAATGGGGGGGGGCATGTGCCCCGCTCTCGCCCCCATAAGGACACCACTGATACCGTATGTTACATTTATTAGTAATAAAAAGTAATCAGAACTGCATTTTTAGACATAAACCATAACCAGCATAAACCATAACCAGGTACAGTTCAACAGGAATATACGGATATATTATCAAAAGGACCTTTGTTAGAAATTTTAGTTGGATATCAGAACTGTCAAACCAAGTGCACTCACTTTTTTCCAAGTACATGTCAACAATATTCATGTTGATACTTTGATATCTAATGGCTCAAGGCTGGATGATCCCAAAGCGAACTATTCAAAGACCTTTTCTGTCAGATATGGTGTGTTTTTTCTTCTTTTTTTTTGGTGATACTTTTATGGTTCATAAAAATCATCGGTCCTGATGTTTCAAATACAAGATAATCTTTCAATTGGGCCTAGCTATGATATCTTAGGCCATGATCATGTTTATTACCTGGAGCCTTTCAATTGCCAATTTCATAGCACTTGACTTGCCAAAACCCACACATTTACAGATAAAACCTGTATAAAGCATAAATAGTTATCATCAGATTTTCTAGCTGAATGATTTTTTGATACAGAAGTTCCATTGGCGTACCATGACCGGACTTTGCAATATTTACCTGAATTTCTTGAGCAAGACTTCATACTATTTAAAATAGTATATTTGTTCATCCTCCCAACTTTTTAGCCTCCTCATTCAAACTTTTTTGGGAGAATGGGCAATGTGAACACAAAATAAAGTATATTTTGCAAAGTGTGTGTTAGTGAAAATGAAAAGTTTTTATATTATTTTGTTCTAATTTGGACTCAATGCTAGATAAATTTTATATGAAGTACAGATATTTTTATATAATCACAACATGCATGCCATCCGATGCATATTCGTTCACTTTTGTGAAGACCGATCAAAACTAACTTTAATATTGTTTCTAGAATTTACGTTCAATGTAAATCAGTCATATTTCACACCACTGTCACCAAATATATATACTTTCGTGAGATCATTGAATCTTTCATATGAAGAACCAACAGAATTCTCACATTGTAAACGCCCACATCAATCTCACTCTGACATTGTTTAATCACACTGCACACTTGAATTATGCAAATGCCTCCAAATGCACGAGGTATTAGTTCAATGAGCAATACAAAAACATTACACTTTAAGACGAGAAAATTTATGGCAGAATTTTAAAGGCATGGCTTCATTGCAGCATTTGCAAAAATGTTATTTGAAAATTATAATGCAGTCTCACTTTAGTGATTTGCGTAGTATATGCTCCATCAATGCCAGTGAGGGCTATTTAGAGGCAAGGCAGCATGCAACTTAATATAGATACTGGTGACTTGAATTGAAATAATATTAAAAAACTGATAACACATATCTTGAGTGACATTTATCTGCCAAATTGTAAGATTCAAACAACTAAATCAGTTGTTATTGGCTTTTGAGCTTTAAATAGTAAATATTCATATAAGATACAACATTTTCCTTCTGTGAGGCCTCAGATAAAAAGACAAGGAAAAAACCCACCATAAATTAGGCAAGGTTGGGTGATAAACAGGTCATAGGGCCAATGTGTTGAGTCAAGAAACAAAGGTGTTTGGAAGAGATAACAAGACTGATCCGCTCCCCTAACCCTTGTCTCCTCTTAATCCCTGATGTAGGATGTGTAACTCTCCTTGTTCTCAATGGATTACTCAAGTGTTCGACATCTGCTGCCTCAAGATCATTGCTTGATGGAACAGGCTATATCCTCCATTTTAAACCAAAAACTCCAGGTTCCTGTAAAACTGGTTCTTGGCTAGAAACTAATCCAAGTCCTTGATATCAGTAGGCCTAATATCAATATCAATTCAGCGGATATTTGAAAGGTTTTAAATTTATATTTTATAAAACTTGCGTCATGACCAATGACGACGTAGTTTCTTTCATCGCGCAGTAACTGCTCATACCACATGAAGGTATATGTGAAATTCATATTTTTTTATAAACTTGAAACACAGATAATTATAACCTTCCTGAAAATAGCAATTTTAAATCTATTGAAGCCACTGAGTGCAGTTGAAAAAAAAATGAATTGATACTTTGTAACATCATATGATATTTTATCAAGGAATCATTTTTGGCTTACCGGAATACATAAAGCAAGTGCACTTTTTATTTCCAAATACATACTAAAACATACAGATTTTGATGTCTAATACTTTAGAGGCAAGATTAATCATTGCCAAATACTGCCTCAACTTTTCAATTTATTGCTATTTCACCTTAGTTGGTGTTGTGGATCTGTTCAACCCGTTTCATGTTTTTTCCTCTTCTACAAGATAACACAGTCAAACGTTTCTGTTCTCATCACGATGTCACTGTAGAAAGAAATTTCAAGGATCTTGACATTACAGGAGTCCAAATTGTATCACTTGCATTATATTCGAATATCATTCTCACATGCATCATGGGGGCAGCTCGACCTGTATTGAAAATGAGCACCTGTAGGAACATTTATGATGTGAATAAACCCAAACAGGTATCAAAGAGTCTTTTCTTTCGCGAGGCGTTAAAAAGGAAATTTAAGGTCTAACTGCTACAGGAATGGCAGTAAAAGCATTGCCATGCACAGATGGTACAACACAAGGCCTCCATGGAAGTGTTTTAACTGTACAATCTATGTTGTTTTCTTGTCTACTGCTTTTACAAATAAAGTTTACAGATTCTGTGCTAGACAGAAAAATCTTGGAAATTGTAGAAAGAAACACAGAGAAAAGGATATAAATCCTATCTTAAGGCTTTACAGAAAATTAGATTATATTTGGAGTTGTAGATTTGTTTTTTAATCCTACAAAAATGTACCAGTATAACAGTTTTTCTGAATGCTCCAACGTCACTCCATATAAATTTCTGTCTTCTGTAGCAGGGTAAAATATATTTTTTCATTCTCTCAAAATGTAATATACTTCCCTCTGGTTTTTCTATTGAATGAAAATAGGTAACATTGGCATCTTCCCTCCCTCAACCACCCCAACATCAAATTATATTGAGAGAAAATTACCTAGCACCTAACATTAGTTGGTCAATGCTATGGCATGCGACACTTTCTGACCAATTATTACATGACTTTGCATGGCAAGTCATCTTGCTCCATCAGAGATGAGAAAATGAACTTGCCCAACTGCAAATAGCAGCAAAAAAACATAGATCTATGAATGGATAAAGCCAACAAAAATCTGCCGAATAAGGTGAAAAGTCGGGTCATTGGGTGGAAAGTTATGTCAATAGTTGGCATTGATTCATCTTGTCTCTGAGCTATTAGATATCAAAGTATCAAAATCAATCTCTGTTAACACATTCTTGGCAAAAGTAGGTGTGCTTGGTTTGACAGTTCTGGTAAGCCAAGTCAGATTTCAAAAGAAAATAAAAGCTTCTTAAATTCGTTTTGAACTGCACTGGGGAGGGAAATTTTCTTCCCCGGGATTTTCTTTAACATTGCTTAAAAATCGAGAAGCAACCAAATAGCTATAATGCTATAAATCATGAATATTTTAGGAAGCAAAAGGTAAAATATGCTATAAACTGCTCCTTCTAATTGGGCATCACTCATAATCAATCATCAGCTGTTGACTTGCGACTGCAATATTTCTTACTTTGACAGCTGTAGTCCCTGTACTAAGAAATATTTCTTGTACTATACATTACAAAAGGTGAGAATATTTTGGTCATCTTTCATATCACTTTAAAGTCAAAGTTAAATATCTATCTATTGTTTGGAGATATTTTTAACAAGGAACATTACAGACAACTTCGTATTTGTAGACACCAAGACTGAATATGTTTTTTTTTCTAGAACATGTTATTCTATAGGGGAAAGTGAAGTCATAAGTGTTTTGTTGTATAGGGGAAAGTGATGTCATAAGTTTTTTGTTGTAACTTTTCTCAATAGAATATAGGTCCTAGAAAAAAGTCATATTCGTTCTTAGTGTCTATACAATTATGAAACCATTTGTAAAGAGATCCTCACTTAAACTTTTTTGACGATCTCAGAAGCTCTGATATTGCCTTCTCATGGACATTGGTCATGTATGGCATTTTATGCCTGCAAATTTAAAGTATGTTTGTCATACTTAATTCAAAATTACACTTTCTATGCCTCAGAATTGTTCTTTGTTGGAAACAAATAGTTTCTTTCTGATGATAATGACTATGAGCCTTCTCCCATGACTTTTGTCCTTTTGCAAATGTCAAATTTTCTTAACAGGCTTTGAAGTCTGCACAAGCTGATGTTACCCGTTGAAGACAGGAGATGCCTTAACACTGGTAATCAAGCTTGGTATTTGCTCTCTGTTATACCTGACACTTTCCCAAAAAACCTTCAAAGTGTCTACATAATGCCACCAGTAAGATGTTCACAAAAAGGGCAAATCCCTTCGCAGTCTTATAAAATGTCAGTCGATGTACAAAGACACAGCTGCATGATTACAAAAAGAAGTAACAAGATCATCTAGTCAATACCTTATCAGCGTGCCTCGGTGGCCCAACGTCGGCCCAAAGATGGTCCGATGCTGCTGACATCGGACCGACGCCAGGCCAACGCCGGACCGCCGAGGCACGCTGACAAGGAATTGCAGACTCACAATTTCTTTAAAAGGCAGAGAATCTGCCACTCCTTTGTCACAAAATTCAATGAATTCAATTTTTTAAACATAAAATCAATTGCAAACAGTTACATTAGTATAATGAGTAACAACTAATCATAAGTGCATGATTATGGTTTTGTCTATGAGAGTTATGAACCATTCCCTTTCCTGACATTTCAAAAATGTATTTTGATGTGCTGACTATTTGTTAGATCAATTTGAAGATAATCCACACTCTTAATGCAAAAGGTTCTTGCTGGTATTTATAAATACCCACAGGTTCTAAATTTTGTAAAGGGTTCAACTGAATTGAAAAGGTTCAATGCTTACTGGGAAGGCCGTATGATGGGACCCTATGCTCCCAATTTAAGTGAAATAGGGGTTTGATTGTAGAAGTTCAGTGCAGCTGATAGTTTAAATGTTTCTTCTGTTTGCTGTTGAATCCTTTTAAAAGTTAAATCATCAACATTTTAGGGTTCCTTATCTATACCAGTTTCTGGAACCCTTACAGGTTCCATATAAAACCTTTTTGTTGAGAGTGTGTGATCATATGCAGTGCCTGCAAATAAACCTTGAGCTCTAAGTTGTAGTTAGTCCATTGCAATTCATTCAATCTTTTTTATGTCACATCCCACCAACAGTTTGTTTGTTTGTTTGTTTGTTTGTGTTTTACGCCTCTGCAGCACCTTAGTGGGCTATATCGAGGCAGGCAATCGCCGTATGATGATGAGATGAGAAGACTGTGAGTCCGGCACATACCCTATTAATTCAGGGATGCCCAGGGTCTTTCAGTTGCCCAAGCATAGAATACTGGATACAACCCGCCTCCATTTAATGTCCCATGGGCTCAGACCAAAGTGAGTTCCTGGGGTGAGATTTGAACCACGCCCTCAAAGCCAGTTGACAAGCGCACTAACCAATTAGGCCACGGGGGAACTTCCCACCAACAGTAGCAAATTATCTAAAGTCACTGCATTCAATTCTGACCCGCTTCATCATCAGGCACACACTTATGCAAATCCTGTGCATTTTAATCTTGCACATCAGACTTATGATAATCAAATAACTCACGGGTTTATGAAAGCTGGAATGAAGTCATGCTTTCAAAATTCAACAATAAAGTTTCAGCTTCAATTTTCCAGGTTGTGTATGGCTTGAATATGAGCTCATTTAATCAATAAAGCTCTAGTATGATTAAATGTGTGTATATGGGGGTGCCTGGCTTATTGTGACTTTTTAATAACCAGGTGTTGCTTAACAAGGGTAACACATAAGAAGAAATCACTTGATCAGCCGTTGATATCATTTAATTTATTTTGTTAACTTACCCAGAAACTATGAAAGAACCACAGCTGTCTTGAAGGAGTTTATTTGCCTGTGACAGAATGCCTCTTGTCTTCTCTAAGAAATATAATCAGTGTATTAATCACTTACATGGCAAGATTTCAATTATGCAATGAATATTATATGAAATAAACATTTTTAGGTGACATTAACACCTTTAACCAGTTAATTTACCTCAGTCTCTCAGCAATTTAAATATCAATACCAGATGATAGAATAAAAGTTTAAAGACTGCAGAAAAGACTTCAAAAAGAAAGATGACAAGAATAAAGAATGATTTGAGCTTTTTTGGTGTGAAAAAAACTTGAGAACAAAGCATTATTGCTGGCACATTCAATCGAAATAAAGGGGGACAGAATAGTACTTTGTTATTTTCCTCTTTGGTTCCATTCTGTCATTTCTTCCTTTCTTTCAGTCTTTTTATTTGTTTGCAAAAGCACCAGACATTAAAGCAGCTATGGTGTAGGGGGTTACTTCTTCAAGACATGAATATTCCTCCATGAGGGCCTTGTGTTGTAATGCAACCATTGGCACTCCAATTAGTTCAGCCTTGGGCAATGTTATATAATTTAACTGCAGTATAATAAGATTTCACTAATTTTTACTTCATTCTCAGCAAAGGTATGGTATGCAATTTTCTCTTATCTTTCGTACTTTTATGTGGGGCAAGCCTAATTTGAATAGCATGGTGTAGGCCTACCTACTTATTGCTTTCTAACTAATGAATATAAAGGATATACCATTAAGGAAGAAATCCACATTCCACAATAGAAATTCTGGGACAGTACACAATGAATGCAAATGCCTGCTACCTTTATTTCTAACCACCACAGTCCTAACTTGATAATTGATAATATTTGTATATGATACATGATTAAACAAGGCAAACCAATTACCCTACATTGTCAATGAGCAGTGGTATAAATGCAAGTAGGAAAGGAACAGACAGGTGGGAAAAGCCTTGTTTTCTTGAGGTTTTCAAAGAATGAAAAGGAACTGGAAGAAAAAATACAGAATTTTTACGATGTAGCAGTAAAGAGAACTTTGCCCAAGGCCGAACTAATAGGAGTGCCAATCGAAGCATTACAACACAAGGCCCTAATGGAAGTACATGCCTTAAAGCAATTGTGTCTCTCAACACTGTGCAAGCAGCTTTATTGGTGCTTCTTTTGCGCTACGGAGTCATTTTTTTTATACTATCTAATATTACCTTTAATTACTTTAAATCTTTCTTGTAGTTGTAAAAGTCAAACCAAGTTACTTGTAAGTCCTAACACATGAAAAATAAAAGTTGCGATGTCTTAGCAATCATACGGAGCATACTTGATGTATTTACACTATGCAACTCATACAAATGCCAGTTTATAGTCAGGCATGTATTCATAGGAGTTATGCTCTGACTTTTTCATAGTTATGCAAAAAGGGAACAAAAAACTCGTGCAGCAAACTTCTTTTTAATTCTTTTTATTTCACCATAAAAAGTACAATATTTGCAGTTCCAAACATACGCAGGCATAAAACCCGAGGGGCTTGTTAGCCTGGAAAACACAATTAAATAGGCATATAGCATCAAAGACACACAACAGAGAGCTATAAATCAGTACGGATAGTGAAATTGAACAAGAAATGTTAGTGAACTAAATAATGGTACAAAGTTAAATTAAATTCAGAATTTCCTATTGCTTGATACAAAGTTTTTCATACTATCTGGCAACAAATTCCATAATTTGGGTCCCATATGCAAATCGAAAATTGAATTATTCTATCCTTGGAAAAGGTAAATACAAATTAGAAGCACTTCTAGTTTAATGAGTGAGTATCTCTTCTCAGTTGAAACATATTTGTAAAGCTTAATGGTAATAGACTGTTAATATATACTTAAACACGAAAATACAAATATGGATGTCATTAATTTGATAAATAGAATGAACCTTGGCCATATTAAAAACTGTATCGGTAGAAGTTAAATGATGTAAATTAAGAGCAATTTCAAGGGCTCGTTTCTGTTTAATAAATAAAGGTTAAAGTGGTGTTTTGTAGATTGTTGCCACTTGGCCACCCAGCTGCTACAAAGCTTCTATTCTATAATTCTTGTTGAACCATACTGAATACCTTGTAAGGGAAATTTTCTTCAGCATGTTTGAATTTTAAGTGAATCAAAGAATTGAGGATGTGTAGCGACAAAATATGTCATGAATATTTTAGGAAAAAAAACAATTAGAATATGCTGTAAACTGCATCGCTCATTATCAATCATCAGCTGTTAACTGACCACTGCAATATTCCTTACTTTAACAGCTGTGGTCTCTATCTGTCCTAAGACATATTAATTCTGATATAAACTCAACAAAAAAAGAAACGTCCCCCTTCATTTCTTGCTTATAATTTGAAAGATTTTTTTTTTTCGGCCAAAACTAATTAAACAGTATTGATCTTATTATAAACAAGTATCAAAGAGCCGAAAATTATTCAAGTGCACTCTAAAAAAATCCAGACAAAATTGGTTTTTTAGATTCAAAATGGTTTTTTGAAAAACCAAATTTCAATGCAAAAAACCAACATGGATTTTCTAAAAAAAATCCATGTTGGTTTTTTGCATTGAAATTTGGTTTTTCAAAAACCATTTTGAATCTAAAAAACCAATTTTGTCCCGACATTTTTTAGAGTGTGCGCCCATTTCCAGCTTACCTTTGACCTCGTTTATCTCACTTGGGCATTTTTTTTAATGGTCCGATCCCCACAATGACCCACATCTCACCAAAAAAATTGGGGTGTCTTTTCGAAGTGCGTGACATAGAGCCCTAGAAAAGCAGAAAAATGGGCACAATCTTGGAGAAACTATTATTAAACACTTTTTAGTTGTTTGCAAAAGCAGCAGAAGTTAAATCAGCCTTTGTGTGGATTATTTCTTCAAGACATGAATATTAATTCTTCCATGATGGCCTTGTTTTGAAATGTAGCCATTGGCACTCCTATTAGCTCAGCCTTATTATATAATTTAACAGCTGCAGCATAAAAATTCTGCACTTTTCTTTCATTTTCACCATACCTTTGTATAGGGTAAGCAACTAATGTGCCTAGCACGATGTACGTGATTATTACTTTCAAAAATAATGGATGTAGGGATAAAACATTAGGGAGAATGCACAGCAGAAATTGTAGGACAGTATGCAATGAATGCAAATAACTGCTGCCTATATTTATAATCCTAACAGCACCGGTATAAATGCAGGTACGAAAAGAACTGACAGGTAGGAACGGCCTTGTGTTTCCTGCGGCTTTCAAAGAATTAAAAGAAATTGAAAGGGAAAATACACAATTTTACGATGTAGCAGAGAACTTTGCCCAAGGCCGAACTAATAGGAGTGCCAATGAAAGCATTACAACACAAGGCCCTAATGGAAGTACATGCCTTAAAGAAATTGTCTATCTCAACAGTGCGCAAGCAGCTTTTTGGTGTGAGTGATATTTTACACAATCAAATTTTATTTTTTGGCAATCAGCCTATCCTGTAGAAAGTATGCAGAGTAAAAATGAAATTAATAAACATGCGTCAGCTGCTCATTTCTCTCAAGTGCAGACTGGAAGTCTTTTCATCCACATACCCTATCAGCATGCCTCGGCGGTCCAACGTTGGCCCGAAGCTGGTCCGTCGCTGCTGACATCGGACTGACGCTGGGCCGACGTTGGACCGCCGAGGCATGCTGACAGGGATAGGGCCTAGTTCTCTGCAATCACATGCAATATTACAAGGAAATATGACTTCCTTTTCATATTTTGCCCACTCTTTTCGATCCCAAATTGCCAAGGCATAAAATGCACGAATTAATCTCAACATGACATTTAATCATACCACAAGCTCAAATTATGCAGGGATTAAACAAAATAATGAACATTGCAAAAACATTGAAAATTAGCACTTTGAAACTTTATTGCTGAATTTGAAAGGCATGACTCCATTGCAGCATTCAAAAACACATGAGTTATTTGATTATCATCAGTCTGATATGCATGCACAATGTCTGCATAAATGTGTACCCCTTGATCAGGCTACCGCAGCCTGCTTTAGTTGCGAACGTAAGCGAGCAGGCTACAATATTTCAGAATTGGTGCTGTATTTCACGTCCTCGCTCACATGCATTTCTGAAGCAGCCCAGCTTAGTTCTGCTGAGTCCTGCTTGGTGTGGAGCTGATTGGCAGCAGCGCGGACTTGATAGGCAGCAGTTCTAGTGACTTAGAAGCCAATTCGATACCCAATTCAACTAGAATTTCGTCAGTCTGTAGCCTCGCTTGCTCGCCTGCTTTACAGAAGACTGTGCTCAGTCAGCCCCTTGATGAAGTAGACGGGAGGAGTGATTTTAGGAAATTGGCTTGGGTTCCAAGTTGAATTTCAGCAATGAAATCCAAATAATTTATGAATGGACTATAATTGTATGATTCCTTCAAATAATTATTGTTAACCCAATTGATAGTCCATATTTCAAAACTATTTATAGTTTCATGTTTTTCCCGTCACATTTCTATATAGGAACAGTTATTTGTACTACGGAAAAGGAAATCTCTGTCACATATACCAAGCCACATATTACCAGTCAATATCGTTAAGATAATTTGCTGAATGAGCTGAATTTGGTTAGTAAAAAACTTATAGCGACACTTGTTGAGAATGTTAAGGAGTCATGTGTCGTTTTTATCTATCAAACGCATGCATGACTATTTCCATAATATAACAAATTTTCATCCTGTTAATATATTTAATAAAAATATATACACCTGTTTACATCAAGCATAATTAACTCATTATACCGTTATTACTTTCTAAATAGTGAGTCTCTAACTCAACAAATCCGTGTCGTCTGAAGAAAGATATGAAACAATTTTTTCTGTGAACTTTTCTGTGCCTCTCTGTCACTATACACAGACTGCAAAATGTCTCGATTTGTCTCGTGTGAACTTCATACCTGTTATGTCTGGCCTATACACTTTGCATAACAAGAACTCTGTGAAGGTATCTTTGGGAAAGTGTATGACTGAGAGCAAAAAGCAAGCTTGATTACCAGTCTTGGGGCCTCTCTTGTCTCAAAGGATAACATCATCTTGGTTGGTGCAGACTTCAAAGCCTGGTGAGCTAATATGACATTTGCAAAAGGACAAAAGTCATGGAAGAAGGCTCGTAGTCATAATTATCAGACAGAAGCTATTTGTCTCCAGCAATGAGCCATTCAGTAATCTTGAAGGTCACAGAAGAAAAAGAGGATTCCGACATAAATTGCAAAATTATTTTGAACCTTATGAACAAAAATGGCAGTGCTGTACAGCGTTCACATTTACAATGACAATTAGTTCAGCTTTTCAATGATAAAGACTAATTAAAATGACTCGGACATTCAGTGCAACCAAAAATTAAGAACGACTACCCCTGGAGGAATGAAGAATCAGCCACTACTTTACTCTTTCACACCTTTTGGCTCTCCCCAATTCCTACCTTTACCGGCTTGAAGCTACCTTTAAATCACATTAAATGTAGACTAAACAAACATCAATTCAAAGTCCATCACCCCAATGTGTTTGATTTCTTTGATACTGTGCCCTTCTTCTAATTGCAATAACATTGCTAGCTGTCTTAATTGAGTTCTTAATATGGGATAAGGTTGTGGTGAGGAGATTTGGGGTGGAGAGGAGAAAGGACGGCAATGTAGGTAAACAGAGGACTTCTGACAGAACAATATCTTACATTATTTTGGGTTGACCTGTAATGTTTACTTTATCGCCTAATTTGATGTAAATATCACTAACTCAAGCAAGCAAGACATAAGGGATGTAATTTAGTCAGAAATCCAAAGCGTAGGAGGGATGATCTTTTTTGGAGGGCAGTCCATAATTGGGTCAATGGGCTTTCTACCCAAATTCAAATCTTTGCCGGAATGCGATGTCAATTTACTTCCCACAAAACAATGTTTGATTTGACATAACCAGTTTTGCCTGATGTTATTACAAACAAAGAAGGGTCAAACAATGGATTCATTCCTGCTTTAAGCAGTGTTACCTGACAGGTTTGTTATGGCAGAGAAAAACTGCACAGCTTACGCAATATCTAATGGTCTGATGTCAAAAGCATACATGGAAGAAGGGCTGAGGTCTGTGAGCGAAGAAGCAGATATGACACAAAAAGTGTAAGTGACATGAAGGATTGCCAGAGATATTCTCACTTCTCGTAATGTATAGCACAAGAAATATTTCTTGGGATGAGGACCACAGCTGTCAAAGTAATAAATATTGCAGAGGCAAGTCAACAGCTGATGATTGATTATGAATGATGTCCAATTAGGGGGAGCAGTTAGCAGCTTATTCTACCTTATGCTTCCTAAAATATTTCTAGTTGCTTCACATGCCAGCAGGTTTTTACTTGACTATCAAAAGAAAATTGTCTTCATATTAGAAAATAAGTCAGATGACCCATCTAGAGCAGGAATAGAACACGAGACCCTGTATTTGGCAACCCAGTGCGCTAGCACTGAAGTAACGCTCCTTCAGTTTTGCACTAGAATTGACCGTTTATTAGCATTCACCATCACTATGGTGAATGGTATTGATTTTGGTCGTATTATTATTATTATTATTATTATTATTTTTCTTCCCTTTTTTTTTGGAATTTCAACTTGAAAGTTAGTGTATAGATAGTCCTTGATGAGTAGATTAATTTCCCAAAATATTTTTGACCTTGACCTATTTTTCAAGGTCACAGGTCACCTCAAAGTCACTGATTTTGGAGGTCTATCTCCTGAACTAATAAAGATAGAGACACCTGGTCTTCAGTGTTGAGTTAGTAGACCCCTATTGAACAAATATCAGCCATGAAATTGATCATTTTCGAAAAGGGGTAATTACATTAACCCCTTTTAATGAAAACCAGTTTGCGCACGGTTTTGAGAAAACTACAAGCAGCACTTTCATGAAATTATAGCAAAAGGTGCTCTATAGTATGGGCCAATGCAGCAAGAAGTGTGGTGAAAATCATGCAAGGGGTTACTGAGATATTCGAGTTTCAAAATTAGAATATTTTGCCCAAAAGTGAAAATATTTTTTAACTTTGCTTTGAATGAAGACAACTCAATGAAACTTGGAACATATATAGCCCTGTGGTAGAGGAATATTTTCATTAAACATCCATGACCTTGACATCAAGGTCAAGGTCACAGAAAGTGAATGAAAAGGCACGGTAGGTACATTTCACAACTTTTTCAAGCAAGGTTGTTCAATTGTGGTCTATCATTTCCAATCAAGAGTAACTTGAATGATCTAAAGTATATTTGACCTTGTGAAGAAGTTCATCAATTGTCAAGGTCATCACCAGTCAAAGACAGGAAAAATGAAGAAATGAGATAAGTGCAGAATAGAATGAATTAAAGAATAAATTAAGGTCAATATGAAGTCAATATGAATGCCATTATGAATTCAATTTGAATGTCAATATGAATGTCCATATGAATGTCAATATGAATGTCAATATATATGAATGTCAACATGAATATCAACATGAATGTCAAAATTAATGAATGTCAAAATGAATGTCAATATTAGTGTAGATATCAGTGTCATCAGTGTCACTATCAGTGTCATCACTCTCAATTGATATCAGGGTCAAATGAATGTCAGTGAATGTCAATATGAATATTGATATAAATGTCAATATGAATAATGTCAATAGGAATGTCAATATGAATGTCAAAATGAAGTCAATTCAAGTGTCAATATAAAAATCAATATGAAGAATTAAAGTCAAGTTGATAATCAAGTAAATCCTTTTTTATGGTGAATGCTCATTACTGGTTCACCAGTAATATTGATGTCTAGTTTATGTTAATTTTCCCTGATATGTCTTTCTACTATGGGATGTTAAAGTTCTTTAGTAGAGACTACAGGCCAGTCAGAGAAAATAAGAACAAAAGGAACAATGCATTAAAAGAGTGAATCTTCAATCTATATTCCTTCTAACTTGCCCGAGGACTAGAATCTGCCACCACCAGCCCATCTACCATTGGACACCACTGAAGTAAGCCTTTTGCTCTTGGCTATTGGATGCTGGGTCTATGAATAGACTCGGGGACCTGTTGCTGACAAAAGTGAGAAAAAGGGAAGTAGAAAAAAAAGTAAGAGAAGGGGAGAATGAAAACACAAGGTCCCGCAATACTTTCAGCCTTTGGCGTTTATGAGGGCTGGACCTGTTCAATATCATTCAAGGGCAAGCTGAGGTGTTTGCAACCTCATAAATATACGGCCCAGCACACCACACAACAATAAAAGCAGAGCATTATAAAGATACTATGAAGGGAACATGCCTTTCGATGTTGCATAGCATCTAATGGAATCTGTTACTACACGATTCATCTTATTTTCGTTTCTGTATGTTTATCAGAAAAACATATTTGTATTCATACCAGGTTTTTGTGAATCAACTATGCTGTACAATAAAGTCATATATTCTGCTGTTCTAAGGGGAAATTTTCAGCCAAAATGTCCTTCAAAGACCAATGCATACCTTTAAAAAAATGTTATGGACCTTTATTTGAAGGAATGCAAATGCATGCATGAACCTCATGAAATAGAAATGCAATTTATTGCCATTCATTTCTTTGTCTTTCAATTATATTCCTTTTTTTTGTCTTTCAATTACACATATGACAAGTTGTTACTCATTATCCTGATGAAAATATTCACCATTGATTTTGTGTTTTAAATTCATGAAACTTAGTCATTTGAATACTGAAGAAATTGTGGCTCTGTCACCAAAGCATAAGAAAATTCTTTCTTTATGATGTACTAACCAGATGCTTAACATGCAGCTCTGTCTTTGTATATAGACTTGACATTTTATTTGGCTGTGAAATTGTGAATGTCAGGATTTTCCCTACGTAGAGAGCAATTCTGAGGCGATAAATGGCATCATTGTGCATGTGTGCTCAGTATGGCTAACATACTTGCAAAAGAAATGTTTTTTTTTTTCAATTGAACAAAAAAAAAGGAATGTAATTGATAGACAAAAAAAAGGAATATAATTATTGGTTATAATTTAACTATGAATGTTGTCAGCCTTTTCGCTTTTCTGACATTCCAAAAATGTATTTTTATATGATGACTATGATAATTGCACCAACTTAAAGGGACCCTATAATCACATGCAGTGGTTACAAATACACTTTGAGCTCTAAGTTTTCACAATAAGTTGTAAAATGTATTTTTATATGATGACTATACTAATTGCACCAACTTAAAGGGACCCTATAATCACATGCAGTGCTTACAAATAAACTTTTAGTTCTATTAGAGTTGTGGTAATAAGTTGTAAGCCCTTTGCAATTCTATCAATCTTCTTTATGTCACATGCCACTGACTGTAGCCAATTATCTAAAATAGCTGCATCCGAATCTGACCCACTTCATCAGGAGGCACACACTTATGCAGATCCTGTGCATCTTAATATTGCACATCAGACTGGTGATAATCAAATAACTCATGGGTTTACAAAATTCAGCAATAAATATCAGCTTCTAATTAACCATGTTGTGCTTGCATTTCTTAGATATGAGCAAATT
Organism: Platynereis dumerilii; assembly: GCA_026936325.1. Taxonomy (NCBI): domain Eukaryota; kingdom Metazoa; phylum Annelida; class Polychaeta; order Phyllodocida; family Nereididae; genus Platynereis; species Platynereis dumerilii. The sequence goes on from JAPTHN010000001.1 coordinate 14,872,840, forward strand.
TGCATCATTTAAGCTTTACTGGGCTTTTATATACAAATGTATATGTGCCTTAGTATATGTTCAAATTAGAAATATTTCCATATGCAATGTATATTATGATCCAATAAACCTTTTTCCTATGACACATATGCCATTTAATCTACTGTACCTTGGTCTGGAAATCCATACCACTGATGAAACATTTTTCGAAAGGACTACTGAAAATACTTTTTAAAAAGGAAGATAAAGACAAACAAAATATTAAAGATCCTTTATTATATTTTGCAATGAACACTTCACAGCATTCTGGAGAGGCTGTTATCACTAGTACATTAAATTGAGATGAATATGAACAAAATGGTACAGCTCACATACACTAAATTTTCAGAAGCTCCTTTAAAGAATTAATTTTTTTTTTCTTTGTGCTTTTCCCCTTTGGTTTCCTTTCTGTCATTTTTTCCTCTCTTTTACACACTTTTTAGTTGTTCAAAGAAGCAGCAAACATTAAAGCAGCTATTGCACGTAGGGATCATTTCTTCAAGATATGAACATACTTCCATGAAGGCCTTGTGTTGTACACTCTAAATAATTTTGGATATCAGTGGTATTGTGCAAAACCAGTGTGTACAATAAAAAACCAGTTTTGTATTTTTCAACTATATTTGGTTTTCTTCAGAGCAAGTGGTATTTTTCATGAAAATTGGTTTTGGTCATGGGGAATTATGGTATTTATAAAAACCAAACTTCTGAAAAATCCCCTTTATTGTGATCCATTTTTAATATACTTGTGGAACAATGATTTGAGATGTTTAGAATATTAATGTTGTGGTTAATGTTTTTAAATTCATGCAAGTTACTTTATTTGGAAGTTTTAAGAGAGAGGACTAACTATGCTGTATATCAGTCATGGCTACTGGAATATCAAATTAGGTATTTTAATAATCTCTCAGGGCTCACTCACTGGTTGACCTCATCTAAGAACACAAAACTGTGAACATGTTGCCTGACGAGAAAAGCTGTTTGTTTATCAATCAAGACTTAAGAAGGTTTAAGGCAGAGTTTATTAGTCTCAACACTGCAGTAGAAGAGTGTGCATGTCAGTATGCAGAAGATTGAGAAGAACTTGGTAAGTTTTTTTTCTTAAATTCCTTAATTAAACTCTTAAGAAATATGCATTCTGAATGCAACTGTGTTTATTTGGGTAAGGTGTACACAATTTCTGGTTCAGATATATGACATTGACATTATATACATAAATCAAACACATGGATAGTGTTCTGATATAACAATGACCCAAGGCATTCAGTATTGGGAATATTGCATTCTGCCTGTAAAAGGATTCATGATAATTTAAGGCAGCATGAAATTGCGGTTTAGCATATGGGATACCCAGTTCCATAATTTTCAATTGAACAAAAAAACTGCCAAATATTATAATGTGAAAAAGTGTTTATCAGAAATTTAGTATTTTTGGTTGAATGTACTCTGAAGACCAGCATTATTGTTCTTCAATTGTGTGATTTGGCATTTAATGGAGTGACAGATTTCCGCAAAAAAAGAAATATTTTGGGCAAGTTGTGTATTGGTAAGCTGTGCCAATGGTATGATATGGGATCTTAATTCTCGTTTGACACATGTTTGCTTGTTTCACACATAACCCTGTAAATGTGGTGAAGAAATTAAGGCTATTAGAAGAATTTATAATTACAAACATGTTCCAAAAAGCATATATACTGATTATACTTTTAAAGTTTTTGGGGGGGGGTTTATATGGGCCATCGATGTTCTGTGATAACTTTCATTTCACGTATTGGAGCATCAGAGCATAAGAGCATCACTGCATCAGCCATAATTATGTCATACACTGATACACATGACACATTTTATCTTTGAAGAAATTGGTGAGATTTGAGGTCTCTCCGGATACACTCTGCTATACAACTTGCCCCATCATGTGGCACAACTTACCTGCTAATGGTCCAATTGTGCTGACACCTACACTACATTATGATAATAATGTTATTATTATTTTCATATCTGATATTCACGTTTTTCTGACAAAGGTACAGTCGCCCACAAATTTTTACCCCATGTTGGGTTGAGTTGTATAGAGTTTCTAATGTGCTTTACTATTCTTGAGGTGAAAAGTGTTACATATGCCTGTGAATTATACAAAATTACATACAGTACTTTTACTGATATTTTTAAAATCTTTGACATTTTAAAAGATAGTTTTTTACTTTCTGTTTCAGAAGAAGAATGGCATGTTCCTACTGAGGCCGTTAATACAAAAACTACCTTTGGAAGAATTTTGCGCCATAAAGCGAGTTGGGAAAAATATAGACAATGCTTTTCAAGGTATGTACAAGTTGAATAACAGCTCCTCCTTATCTTTTTCAATTGACAAATACTTATTGTATATAGTATTCTAATATTCTCTTGTTAAAATGAAATAATTTTGACCAATCTTCAGTCAAATAATGAGTGAACAGGGGATGTTGCATAACCAAGGCATTGATTTATTTGAATGAAGTTATTTGATATATTTTTGGTATTATCCTCCTTGCAAAAACTCATTGATGTATCTACCTACTATTTCAGATCTCACCAGGAAATGGTTACCTTGCCCCGCCTAGAGTACCAAAGGAAAATGTCTACTTCCTTTTCGCAATATTGAGGTGAGTGCGAACAGTATGAGATCTTTTACTGGTAAAACACACAGTGATAAGACAAGAATTCAGAATTCATATTCTGCCAGTGTGTAGGGAAACTACAAAATAATGGAAGATTTTATAAATGTTAGTCAGTAATGAAATGTGGAGTTTTAGCACGAAAACTTCCATTGAAGGTTTTGCAGATAAAGTATTTGATGTGTAAATAATGACTACCTTGACTGAGTAATTTGTTTTTGCATAGAAGTGATATTTGGATACCAATGCTTATCCACTTTCCACTTTCAGGATCACAATGATGCACACTGCAAGGTTCGATTCAAGAACAGTTGTTCACCTTTCATCCATCCAGATTGACCTAAAAGCACATAAATAGTGATACGAGAAGGAAAACTTCAACCAACAATCATACCATTCCAATACTGTGCATTAATAATGACAAAAAAATATCCTCTTGGCTACTGAGAGGGGAGGGTTGGTCTCGTGATAGCATGCCGGGCTGCCAATCGCTGGATCTGGGGTTCAAATCCAGCTCTAGCCGGACTCATTGCTTCGTCCTCCTATTGTCCTAGTCAGCCTACCAAGTGCACTAATACAGGACGTAAAGCCCCAATCATCCATCCATCCATCCTCAAGATTGGCTGCTGAAGATTTTCGATACAAACTAATGATACTGACATTTCGATTGGCATTGCCACCCTGCTTGCCGCTTTTGGAAATATAACCCCAGTCATTAACAATATAATGTTTTCTACATGTTATCTGTCTTTATTTCAACCAATTCATACTTTTGTTAATCTCCGCTTTCCTGTGTTTTGACTACCAATGACTGCTGTAAAGTTTTTATTTCGTGTGTGTGATTACCAATGACTGCTGTGATGTTTTTATTTTGTGTGATTACCAATGACTGCTGTGATGTTTTCTTATTTTCAAGGCCAAAGTGTGATAAATGAGTGTCAATATCGGTTTTTCAATAAATTTGTATCTAGTAATATCAATATATACAATTATTATGAATTTTTGTGAATTTGTAGATGTAAAAATAAACATTGAAATCAGATCCATAGAGTCATTACTTTTTTTATTTACTTTTATCTACAGAATATTTTAAGAGAAATGTGAAAAAATTGATTATTTATTGATACCAATGCTGAAATACTGGTAAACCTGCATTAAAAAAATTTGAATCACAATAAATCAAATTTGGTATTTTCCAAAATGATCTGCCTCCCTGTGGGATGGTTCTGATTGCCTGATTAATCATATTTGATTCATTCCAGTACCTCGAATAGCACCGGTTATATCAATCCTGAAACTTTGAAATACTATTTTCATTGCAGTTTACAATTTGTATTGGTATTTAAAAATTTCTATGAAATGATATCGAAAACCTGCAATTGGGTACCAATATGACCATTATCCACACCACAAAATTTTTAAAAAGGTCTTATAAAATACCAACCAATGCATAATAGGAGAATCAATTTTTCAAATGTCAAGGAATAAAAAACCCATTGTGTTTTCTATTGTATGCATGTAAGTAGTAATGGATTTCTATGATGGAATTACAATAGCTGCAATTTGAAACATTAATATCCACAACTAACTTCCTGAAAATTATTCAAAAAACCAATACTGATTTTTTCTTGTACAAATGCAACTGGTTTTTGAAAATATCAATTGTTAATGGTTTTTTAGCTAACCAAAAGGTGTTCAAAATACGGGACAAGCTTAAATACCAATATTGGTATCTTATTAGAACTTTAGTTTTTAGAGTGTAATGCATCCACCAGCACTCCTATTAGTTCAGCCTTTGGCAAAGTTATATATTATATATATTAATTGCTGTATACTGTATAGTAAAAATGTTGTACTTTTTCTTTCATTTTCAGCAAAGGTATGATTACCAATGTTCTAGCTATTGTCTGTTGGTACTATTGTGCAGGGTAAACCACCAATTTGCACAGCAGTATGCACTTAATTATTATTTACAAAATAAGCTATTAATGCAGGTAGGGATGGAAGTAAAAGGTAGAGAAGGGCTGAATGCCTTGTACTTCTTGAGGCTTTCAAATAATGAATTGACAACAAAGGAAAAAGCTGATTTTTTTTACGATTTAGCAGTAGAGAGAACTTTGCTCAGGGGCGAACTAATAGAAGTGCCAATGGAAGCATTACAACACAAGGCCCTAATGGAGGTACATGCCTTAAAGAAATGATCTCTCTCAACACTGTCAAAGCACCTTTTTGGTGTGTTGTTTTTGCACCACTGAGTGGACTTTTACACAATCTAATCTTATCTTTAATTACTTTAAAATCTTACTCGTAGGCTTGGTGCTAAAATCAAATATGCTTACTTATTATATTTGTCAAAATACATAAAAACCAACTGAAAAATAAGTGTGGTGATATTTTAGCATATAATTATGGAGCAAATGTGACCCCTTGATGAAGTAGGTGGTAGGCTATGACTTGAGAAATTGTCTTGGGTTCAAAATGTCATTTCAGCAGTGAAGTCCTGGACCAAATAAATTGTGAATATAATAGTTGTACGATTCCTGCCAGTTTACCCAATTAATAGTCCACAATTCAAAACTTTTTAGGTTTCATGTTTTTCATCACATTTCTATGAGGGAACGTTTATTCACACTAAAGATACGGAAATCTCTGTTACATATACCAAGGCACTTATCAGTCAATGTCTTTAAGATCATTTTGTATTTGTGAATCAGCTGAATTTGGTGTCTAGTAAAACTACAGACATTAATTGTTGTGCATGTTAAAGAGCCATGTGTCATTTCGATCTATCAACAACACGATTCAACATGTATGCATGACTATTTCCATAATTGTTATGGATGATTCAACATGAAGACTTGTTAGTTAATATACATTTCCTTTTAATTAAGTAATATGATCCATAAAAATGTTGTATAGAATATAAAAACAATCTTAAATCTCAATTTTAACTGCAGGGAGTCACGTGCATGACTCTCATTGATGATGTCATGGCAGCCACCTCATGATGACGCCATGATGCCACCTAGTGGTAATGTCATGAGTTAGTAGTGATGCTACTATCAATACTGTACTGTTTTCTTACACTGCCTATGTATTATTTAAATAAATCTGCACTTTTTTACATCAAGTGTGTAATTGACTCATTATACCATTATTACTTTCCAATTGTTAGTGAATCTGTAAATCAAGAAATCAGTGTCTTCCGAAGAAATACATGAAACTGGGTTTTTTTTTTCTGTGCACTTTTGTGCGCCTCTCTGCCACCATGCATAGACTGCAAAATGTCTCGATTTGTCCCACGGGAACTTCATACCTGTTATATCTGGCCTATAGATACACTTTGCAGAACAAGAACTCGGTGAAAGTTTCGTTGGGAAAGTGTGTGACTGGGAACAAATAGCAAGCTTGATTACCAGTCTTGGGGCATCTCTTGTCTCAAAGGATAACATCATCTTGGTTTGTGCAGACTTCAAAGTCTGGTGAGCAAATATGACATTTGCAAAAGGACAAAAGTCATGGAAGAAGGCTCGTAGTCATAATTATCAGACAGAAGCTATTTGTCTCCAGCAATGAGCCATTCAGTAATCTTGAAGGTCACAGAAGAAAAAGAGGATTCCGCTGTCCTGAGTATAACAAAACATAGTTTTGCAAAAGTATTTTGAACCTTATGAAAAATGGCAGTGCTGTACAGCGTTCACATTTACAATGACAATTAGTTCAGTTTATCAATACGATAAAGACTAATTACAATGACTCCCACATAATTTTTATTTTATCGCCTTATTTGGTTTGAATATCACTACAACAGGGCTGTAATATTGTTAGAAATCAAAAGCGTAGGAGGGATGATCTTTTTAGGAGGGCAGTCCATAATTGGATGAATGGGCTTTCTGTCAAAGCTTTGCCTGAATGCAATGTCAATTTACTTCCAACAAAACAATGTTTCATTTGACATAACCAGTTTTGCCTAATGACATCACTAACTGAGAAGGATCCAGACAATGGATTGGTGACTATTGTTCTTGCTTTAAGCAGTTTACTTGACGGGTTTGTTACGGTATAGAAAAATTGTGCAACTTGGGCAATATCTGTAGGTCTGATGTCAAAAGCATACATGGAAGAAGGACTGAGGGCTGTGAGCGAAGATGTAGATATGACACAAAAAGTGCAAGTGACAAGTAGGATGGCCAGAGATATTCTCACTTCTTGTAATGTATAGCACAAGAAATATTTCTTAGGTTAAGGACCACAGCTGTCAAAGTAAGAAATATTGCAGTGGCAAGTCAGCCTCTGATGATTGATTATGAAGGATGCCCAATTAGGGGGGCAGTTAGCAGCATATTCTACCTTATGCTTCATAAAATATACAAAATATATATCTAGTTGCAACACATGCCAGCTTGACAATCAAAAGAAAATTGTCATCATATCAGAAAAATGTATGTGCATTATGTTGTGCACACGAAGTTTAACTTTTCAGGAGTTTGCAAACATCATTTCTCACAGTTGCTTCCGTGGGGTTTTTTCTCTGGCCTGCCCTAGCACTTTTAAATATGAATGAATTTTCTCATCTCTGCTCCGACCAGGAAAGAACATGGCAGATAATTGTGGAGATCACTAGGTTCAAAATTGGAAGTGAGTGTGCTTCACGCGAGTGCGAGCACATTGGAGCATTTGAGTATAATTTAACATTAAATGGATAGATGTTTTGTATTAGAACCGAAGCATTGGTGATGTTAAATGTCCCAGGTCATATATAATTTATATATATATGTATGTATGCCACCAACTTAAGAAAAGCTGCATTTCTGCTGGGGGGTGTTTTAAGTTTTTTGATATGGAGACCACAGATCACTCAGAGAAAAAAGTAGAATACATAGAAATTGTGGAACCTTTAATCTATATTCCTCCTAACTTGCCCGAGGACTCAAATTTGCCACAAAAAGAGTAGCCTAGCCCATTTACCATTGGAAACCACTGAAATAAGCCTCTTGTTGTTGGCTATTGGATGCTGAGTCTATGAATAGACTCGGGGACCTGTTGATGGCTAAAGTGAGAAAAAGGGAAGCAGAAAAAAAGCAAGAGAAGGGGAGAATGAAAACACAAGGTCCAGCAATACTTTCAGCCTTTGGCGTTTATGAGGGCTGGACCTGTTCAATATCATTCAAGGGCATGCTGAGGTGTTTGCAACCTCATAAATACACGGCCCAGCACACCACACGACAATACAAGCAGAGCATTATAAAGATACTATGAAGGGAACACACCATTGGATGTTGCATAGCATCTAATGGAATCTATTTCTACACGATTCATCTTATTTTTGTTTCTGTGTGTTTATCAGAATAATGAATTTGTATTCATACCAGGTTTTTGTGAATCAGCAATGCTTTAGAATAATGTCATACGTTCTACTATTCAAAGGGAGAAATTCAGCCAAAATATACATGCAAGACCAATGCACACCTTAAAACTAATGGAATGTATTCCATCTGCGTCTGTACAGCCATTGAACTTGAAGAGTGTGTTGCACAATTTTCACATCTCTAAGAAATCATGTGAATGATGTTTAGATTACCAACAATTATAAGAATAAATTTGGTTGACAACAAAATCTTTTTGACCAATCTAAGATTGTTGTCAGTTTAAAACCAATCATATAAGCTGTTCAATTCCAATTTTCCAAATGCTACTTGGAGACCGTTGGCATATATTGAAGGAAGCTCTTTACCCCTTTCCTTCATGACACACCATTGCATAACAGTATTTCAAAAACAACAGAGCTTTATACATAGTGATCTATGTAATGACCACTTTTGTATGTAGAGTAGGGTGAGCAGGCAGATGGTATGCAGCATTAGGCAGGAAAATATCCCATAGATTACATTTGGGAGCTGAAGAATTTATCAGCAAATTATTACCTGTGTGGAATATGGATGAGATTGCATAAAGCCTAGAGCGAACATTAAACAAGAAAAGTATAGGCTGTATATTCTGTCGAAAGGGATAAGGGAGAGATTTCATCAGCTTGTGGCAAAATCTGAAATAACGCTGTATATAAATTGGGGAGGGGCCACACACCATATTTGTCGGGTTTTCCGGAGTAAATGTCTGAATACTCGAATGGCGTCGGTGGCAGTCCATCCCTTAGATCACTTGTATTTTTCTATTGGATTCCCTGAAAATGACACCAGAAGGTGCTTGACTGACCATGAAGTTAGACTTCCCCCTGTGCCATTCATAAGGTTAGGACTGAAAGGTCATTAAAACAGTGTGCTGTTAATTATTATCTTCCATAAGCGAAAATGTATATATATCCAAGAAGTCTTACGACTAAATTTACGATTCAGATATATGAATGTGTTAATTTTCTTACTTTTCTCCAACATAGAATTCTACCCTTAGGGCACATCAGCCAAAAAACAAAGCGAGTTCCACCTTACCCCAACAACCTCTTCTGGGAATATTCCTGTGCCCTTCCTTCTCATCAACAACCATACAGAACCACAGAAACCATACAATAAAGCAGATATATGCTCAGCAGATTGATCGCCTAATTGATCCAGATTTAACTCAAGGGCTTAGTGTATATATACAACTCATTACAGTGTTCACCAATGTTCATGGAGCCTCTTGGGGCAGAATAAAGCAAAGAAATCCACATCAGCCCACATCAGATAGCTTGAAATCAGATGCGGAACTGTAAAATATAACTGTAATGTCTGCTGAAGTATATGAAAAGTCTGCCGCAGGAGTTATCATATACTTTCATGTTATACCCGAAAGTGAAGACATCATGTTGATAATAACTTTTCACCAACATTGCAACAATTGCAACAATCAATAACCTTAAAATGAATAACCTTCAGGTATGCGGCCTGCTGCTCATGAGCTCTTTCCATCTGCCCCACCCAAATATTCTTGTTGGAAATAGGAATAAGGATAGAGCAATGGCCATTGACATTGAAGATATATGAGTAAGGTTCAGGCATTCAGTCAGTTGGTACACAGTATGCACCCAACCCGCACCTTCCTGCTGATGCCCTCAAATATCCACAAAATTAGCGTTAAAGTTACAGCATCAATCTTAAAAGTGGACCGCCAAAAAAAAATGCAATCTTTTGATTTGTTTGTGTACAGAAGAACAGCTGGGATCAACAGAAGCAAATTAATTACCACACACAAGAAATCGAAGAATTACAGGTTGTTTTTTCTGTTACAAAGTACACATGACATCAAGTTCAGAGAACCATTGATACTGGCAACGATTTTCTCTTGCTTCATTTTGCCCTTCGATTGCTGCTTATTGTTTCCTTTTATGTCTTCTTTTGTGCCTTACTCAGCTCAATTTCCAAACCAGATCAATTTGCAATACAAGCAATTTCCAATTGTTGTACCAGATACTCAACTCTTATACAAATGTAAGGGACATTTGTGGAGGAGTATACATAATAATTCGATTCCAGATGTGACATAAAAATTCGAAGCACGCTTTCCATAGGGTAATCTCAATATTTATAAGGCTTTACTCGGACAAAATTGAACTTTGTTAATTCTATAAATTTCTCATTTTTTCACATTGTCTCTCTCTGCCACCAGTGCCCTTCTATCCCTACAAAATAAAATATGATAGTTCAATCCTTTTTTTAAGACTGACTGACTGACTGACTGACTGACTGACTGACTGACTGACTGACTGACTGACTGACTGACTGACTGACTGACTGACTCTTCAACCTACCCGCCATTCTGATTTCATGATACATTTCAAAGACTGTCCGTCGATCGGACTGCGTCCTATTGTGAACGTATACACTCCAGCAGTAAGTCGATTTACTTTTTCATTCTATCTCCTGCACATCAAAGCAATGTACTGGGAAGCCAAAGATGCCTGTCTCTGCTGTTGCTTTGCGTGTTTGATTTCAGAGCAAGTTTCATTCTGGAGTGCATGTAGGATAGAACATCAACACAACAAAAGAATTGAATTCCTTGTAGTTCTTTCAGGAACTTTTATTATTTGATTCAGTCTATCTAACATCCGGCCATTGGGCTTATTTCCTCCATTTATCTGTGTACAACGTATTTGGCTCACCACTACAAACGTTATATGTGGACCATGTTTTCTGTCAGTGTGTAGATTTAACATTCAGGTAACTAGGTGATTTAAGTGTGTTTGAGAACTAAATGGTCTTGGAGAAAATGATAAGTCAACAGATAGGACCCAGAGTGTTGTTACAGTGGACCCTTGGTTATTAGTCTGCCTCTTCTGCAGTAATGAAGCGGTCTCTTGTGGGGGTGCAGTCTCTCGTTGGGGCGCAAAATGCACTAAAAATACTACATGTAGTGCAGGAGGAAGGCGATCACATGAGGCAAGTTGGTCTTACAACAGGGGGTCTTATAACCAGGGGTGCCAGGAGGAATCGCGGGCATCAGGGGCGGTCAGATGAAAAGGGCAAATCATAGTCGTGCCAATTTCGTGTGAGAAAATTTAAATAGCCAGTCACTTAGAATTTTGAATATAGTATATACTTACTAATTAGTGCCTATAATTAGTAAAATAAGGCCTAATAATGTATTTACTTTAAGATCTAAAGAGCACCCTTGCTCCCCTGCCCCCCTTGGAAAAAGGCAGGAGGGGCAATTGTCCCCCCTGCCCCCCTATTCCGGCACCCCTGCAGTTATAACGCAAGTACCACAGTGTTGTAAATGATGGTCATCACTGTCATCGTGTAAACAATTGAGAAACTAATTGTAATACTGTTGATCCCTTATACATCCCTTGTTAAATATGTTACATAAGGTGCGAGTTTCCTGAGGATAGGGCAACTCGTAATTCTCACAGCCCACTGAGGTTATAGGCCCACTGATGAAAATTGAAAAGAGTGTCAGCTAAAGAGAAGATTCAACAGAATGTTACGCATTTGTCCCATGTGGGGGATCTTGCACCATCAATAGAAATACAAAATTTATATGAAGGATGCCACATCGACATCTCATAAAAATTAATTTAGATTGGATGTTCCTCGATCGCGTCAAACTACATAGATGAAATATTCAGACCGAAAATTTAAAGAAAAGCTATTATATCATCAACTGAGCCCATGTAATTCCTGAATCGAAAACTACATGACTTCATCATCATCATCATCATCACACTATTCACTGCATACACCTGTATTGATTGCCAGAGCTTTCGTATTTCTTGGTGAAGCCAAGTAGGAGGTTGGTACCTAAGGACCACACAAGATGGCATGGTTGCATGGGACCACCTTGGCATACTCCTTGATACTGAAGCAGCCACGGAAGACATTTCACTGTGGGTTGGTGAGGATTGTTTCTGAATCATATTTGTTTGTGACTGAATTAAGTGTAGACCTGTTTGTTGTTGTGTATTGTCTGGATGTGAAGCTTAGTCTGCTTATAGTAGCCTCATGACAGATGACACCCCCACCCCGATGTGGTAACACCATAGAAATGCGATTGGGGGTTGTGATGGGGCCAGGTGGTGAAAAGTGGAGGAAATGATGAGGTTAGGTGGGGGAAGCAGGGCCAAATGGGGGAATGTTGGGCCAAAGCTGGGGGCAGGTGGGAGAAAGCGGGGCAAGTGGAAAGACTGGGCAGGTAGGGGGAAGCAGGGCTTAGAGGGGGATGGAAACGGGGAGTCATTTATATTACTGAGACTTATATTAACATCAACTGATGAAAAAACGAAAGTTGGATAATGTACATTTTCTTTGGAAACAGTGAATATAATTTACAATAGGACAGACAATTTTAGGAATGTTTCCGATTTCTGCCTCTTCCGTTCCTCAGTGAAAACTTTTTAAAAAGTTGGTGTTAGGAAGTAAAAGCCAAAATCACTAACATTCTGAAATTCCACATTTCAGTTTGATGCTGTTACTTGTTTTGCAGTTCCACATAATAACGCTAACTGTCTTTTCAAGTTGTAGAATTCCTAAACTTAAAAATGATGTTTTCCATATTTGCTGCTTCACAATATGCAGGCATTAACTGTGGATTAAATTTGTCACAATTTTACCTTTCCTTTTTTTGAAGTGGCTACCCTGCAATAAAGCAACAAATTCAAATGATTTAATTTGTGAAATTGATGAAAACATATTAATTTGCGGTATGTAAAATTTATAGGTGCTTCTTAAAAATGCATGAATATATAGCTGTGTACGTATGCTTGGGAGAAACGTTCTTCTTTGACACTGTATTGTCACAAGTTACTGGGCTTTTTATGCTGATGTATTTTTTTACATCAGGTAACTGGCATATATGCAGGAACCTTCTGATTTATAAAGTAACCAGTTGCAATATTGCAATAACAGTGCACACAGTGCAGGAATTCATCCATGCAGTCTCGGAGAAATGAGCTAATTCAGTAAACTTATTCCATTGCAGATACATGTCGTCTCCTGCACCGCCTTATTTTAGAAATTACTGCAAGATTAACAGTGTAGATACAGATGCTGTTATTTCATGCATACAAATGGAGCTATTCAGACAAATGTGTGCTTCCAACAAGCCCAGATGTAAATGGAATATTTAGAATGAAAAAGACAATTGTCAGCTATTGTTTGCCGCCTTGGGCATTTGATTATAGGAGCACATGTGAATAGATGTTGAGCATTTATTTCCAGAATTCCTGCTAATACCAATGTGAATCAGAATGCACTCGAAGTTGGTTTTTTGTTTCTATCAAAAACAATCAGTTCTACAAAGTTTGACATTTTAGAAGTTCCATTGGTCGAAATCTAACAATGAATGCTGATCTATAAATGTTGTTAAACCAAAAGTTATATAGGCTAACACAAAATGAATGAACAAAGTTGTGGGATGTAGGCAAAATTAGACAGACCTCCTTGCCAATACTTGACAATCCCAATACTTGCTGAATCCAATCCTTGTCAATCACAATCCTTGTAAATGCCAATCCCAATCTCTGCCAATCCCAATCCTAGCCAATAACAATCCTTGTCAATCCCTATCCTTGCCAATCCATGCCTCTTCAAATCCTTGCATATCCCAATCCTAGCCAATCACAATCCATGCCAATCCCCTTCCTTGCCAATCCCAATCCTAGCCAATCCCAATCATTGCAACAGTTTCAATTGCCCTTTTGCGATTGCATGTTCATGACAAATACTAAAATGGATCCCTAGCATCAGGGTTTCCATGTCTGACCTGTGTGCAGTGGATGCGAGTTCAAACCATGCTCCAGCCATGTCCAGAGGTTATCACTATAATGATCGGAATGATTGAGTTGGTGAGCAGGTTTGTCGGGAATAAGTGGAATATAATTTAAGACGATGCTACATCATTTAATTATTATGACTCCATCGCATCTGTAATCTCTACTTGAGACACGAAAATGCAGTCAGATTTGATCTAATAACCAAAAGTTACTACAAAAGTTACATCGTCGGATACAACGATACAAAGGCTGGAAATTTATGACGAAAATGGTAAACAATATAATTTCGTCATTTCTGTGAATTGCAGCCTGGCACTCCAATTACAATACAATTTACAAGTGGGGAAATATCTCACCACTAAGCATATCGTGCATTTTGCAGGAAAGGACAAACGCTTACACTTGTCAAAACAATTTCTCATTTCCATTTTCATTCTTATTGAAAGCATTTATCATCTTTTATTTGTCATTTTCATTTCGTCATCTTTTATTTTGATTTTCTTGTCTGGAGCCATTCTGGATTTTGAACTGCATCTGGTTACATGTCACGAAGTATGGTAAGAAAAGAGAAAAATGGAATGGCTTACAAGTTACATGTGGTTCAATTGTTATCATTTTCTGAAATAATATTATTATTATTGCTCGGTTTACAGAATGGGGTTAATGTTTAGCTAAAACAGTGTAAGAATGACCATTAATGTCTGCAACTGACCAAGAATTCACATTTACACCCAGAATTTGATAATATTATCACCAGGGATTACGGCGAATCGCCGGATATTGCTCAGAATTTGCTAGGAATCTGCTAAGAATTGATAAGGATTGCAGATTGCAAGGAAACGCGTTACGAGTGTAATATTTCATGAGGAGATCCGCAAGTCGCTTGCAATCATGCTTGTTTATAGGAAGTCTGGGATTATTACGACAAAGACAAAATGAGCAACCTTCGTTGTGGCAATTCTTTAAACCCGCTTGACAAGGGCATAGCTGCAGTAATGACAAACTATTTACAAAGCCAAGTTAGAATCAGCCTCTCTAAAGGAGTTAAAAACATAGAATCACATAAAATAGAGCTTTATCTTTCTTGTTTAATCTTGTACTTTCATTCATAATCACCTGACAACATTTGATAGAATTTACAAATCTTAATATGAAATACTCATGCATTTCTGCCATAATCATTATGTAATGTTTGCATGTTTTGCATAGTTAACGAACGTCCTACTAAATCATTAGGTAATAGATTGTTGTGGATAATGATGTGATTCATTTTCTATTGAGGTTTCTGTGATGAGTTTTTTCATTTCAAAATTTTCAAAAGGGTCAGATTGACTCAAGGAGTATCCATTACAATTCAGACCTGTTACAAACATGTTTTTAGATACGAAATGCTATGTATGTACATTGCCTAAGTGAATAATATTTATTTAGATTTTTTATAGTTATGATTCTTCTTATAAGATATGATAAATATTGTATCTTTATATAACTTCCAAACAAGAGTTTTCATTATGAAAGAAGAAGACAAATTTAAAGGCTGGTCTGTTTTAAAAGTCCATTTTTACAATAGTGCCAGAATATACAGATTTACATATTATTACTTTCATGAACGTCATGCTCTTTTTTGTTTATCTTATTTCCCAGCTGACTCATCAGTGCATTAGAGGGGTTGTTCGGGAAGATTTTTCAGTTGCGGCAGGTGCTTAGATTGTAAACAGTGACCTGCACCAGCTGCCAAAAAAGAAGTCACAACCCTTTTGTGTGCATCTTAAGTGGGTCACTAGGTCAGTCTATCAAGATCACCCTAAAAGCAGGTCTCATTGATTTATTTCTCAGAACTTATTTTGAAGAAGGTAATTAAACATGAGATGCTGAGCATTTAAACTCATCCAGGGTCAGTCAATTAAAATTGTTAGTATTGGCACGTATACATGTACGAAAAAAGTATCCGAAATCCATAAAATTATGTTTAAAGAAATTAGTTACTCATTTGGCAGGCCTGTATCTTTATTAGTCTGTGTCTACCTTAAACTCACATGTACAACTACATGTTCAGTTTTGGTAAAGGGAGCCACATGTTATCCAGGACTCAAATCTGCTCTTGAGCACAGAACCATGAAATATCCAATACAACGAAAGTGACGGAACAATTGTTAGCTGCAAATGTTACCCAGTTTGCCCTAATAGTCCCCTATACTATATGCCCTGAAGACCTAGCATTTGGGTGGACCACCCAGGTTTTCCAATCAAGCCAATCATGGTTGACATGAAGTGACCTTGAGATACCCCATTTCAGTTTGAAGGTCATGTGACACATGTCCTCCAGGACTAAGGCTGGACCTCTCTGTTGACCCCAGGTCTCAGAGGACCTTTACAGACACGCCCTAGTCAGGTCAATCTGTGTTGACAAGTCTTTAGGGACAGTATGGCTGCCAGCCCAACCCCTTTAACACTTCTATGTACCACAAATAGCCATAAATAACACTTCGTTAGTGTTAGCAGATACACGAATGAATAATAAAGCACATACACGAGTGTTAGTTATTACATGTACACGAGCATCTAAGCTCGTTTTTTCATGTCTACAAATTCGTATATGCTCGTTTTTACACCTCCACGAATTCGTGAACATGCCAAATAATGAAAAATATATACATGCGATATGTGCTTTAAAGCATTGCTCAGATAGGAAGGATTGCTTTGATGGATGTATAAATTTGATGTCTTTAGATAACGTCTGACTGATTCTTTGGAGGCAAGTAAGGGTTAAGCCAGCGGTGTTTAGTCACTTTTGTGGAGTTTGGCCACGGTCATTGGTAAATGTAATCAGACCTTCATAGAACATATTACATTTTTGTGTGTCAGGAGATATTGAGCCACTTGCTGAGCACAACAGCATTAAAATGTCAATTGAGAAGAAATAACATAACAAAATCTCCATTTGAGAATTCAACCACATTGTCTCTTTCTATGTGGTCATGGTGACGCTATCACACTATGGGCAGAGTGATAAGGCAATATCCAATGTCCACAACATATATTGGGGCATTTTGGAGAAGAACATCTGACCAATAGCTCAACATTAGAGGAAGATTAAGAGGCTGGGCCCAGGTGGGCATTGTCCCTTTCATGTCATGGGGCTCGTCTGTCAGCTGATCATCTCAGACGATGCCTCTGGTCAGTCTCGGGATGGCAGTATGGATGGTTTGGTTGTGGATGGAATGTTATGAATGGTCCGGATTTCTTGTGAGGGATTCTGTCTCATTGTCTTGGGACAAACTGTAATTGTAACTATAAATAAGCTTGATTCGACATTGTCGAACATATAGGAAAATCAATTAAGATAATTATTATAATGCATACCTACTAGGACTGGTGCATGTACCGAGGGGTATGCGCATTTTGGGTATAGTTTCAAGGAGGTTGTTTTGGATGATCTGATATTTGAAATTCAAAGGTGGCAAACAATATTATCAATGCATCGATAACACACACATATCCCATTTTTGGTTTTCTGGAAAAAACAATAATTTCAAATAATCTTCCATAACGGATGTTGCAAGCCCAGGTCTTCAAGTGACCTACTCCATATTCTATACTTTGGTTAATTAATTACAGGGCTGTACTTAGTAAACTCACAGCTTTCTATACATGTACAGCTGTCCACTTCACTGGAAATTAACATGTCCATTTGTCCAGGCAGAACACATGAGAATCATCAGAAAATCACATGACACTTGGATGACAATCACACGACAATCATGTTATTAAATTGCACAAAATTCTGCTCACATGGCAGCTTATTGAACCACCTGCGCCATAATCAAATTATTTATCAGCCAATGGCCATTGATTGAATACGATCAGGGCCCTCTCATGTTACCAAACTGTCACGTCTGAGTTGCTTGTTACATTAATCATTAACGTTGTTACAACGTTGTTACAACCACCTTTGTTTTTCCTGGTTGTTATTTTGAACCCTGGAAGGACAAGACCTCTAGGATGAGTGGACATTTCAGGACAAAGTAAGGCAAACTACCTCAGGCTGTAATTACAACAACAACTGCTGAGCTGCTGTGGCATGGGTCTTTTTAAGGATTTTCTGAATTAGTTTTTTTTTCTTTGTCTTTTTCTTATTGCAAATTTACAGAACAGCTCATATTGTTTTCCCGGCTTCTCTGATGTTAAATGGGAAGATGTACACTTGTCACAATTTGTAAAATGATATTTCATAATAGGAAGATGTACACTTGTCACAATTAGCATAATGATATTTTATAATAATGTTTTATAATAACTTTATTGATATGACAGTGACAACTGAATCACGCTTAAAGTCTGTGGCTGAACTGAAAGAAGGGCCTTAATCTGAGTGTTATAATTCATACATTTGATTTAAGGACTATATATCATTCACGAGTTAAAAAGTGATGGATTATTCACTTCCCCCTACTTGACTGTAATAGGCCTATTTCCAAATTGTGTTCTAGTTTGTACAATTGCACTTGTTGGCTCTTGCTCCACTCCACGTTCCAAACGTTTGTAACAAGCACATTCATTTGGAGCAACAACATGCATTTGGGAGGTGGTGAAGTGAACAAAAATCTAAAAAAAATAGCATGCAATGCATGCGCCGTGTCCTCGGGCCAAAAATTTTTTGAGGTATTGGTTATGACATCACCAGAAGTGTTGCAACAGGAGATGGCAGATGATGTCATGAAGGATAGAATAGGCGAAACAATGGGATTTACAAGTGTTAGGCAGTGAGGACAGCATTGTAAATTCAACTTGTCACAACTGATGTAACTTCACATAAATTGAATTCTGAGTTGTTTGTTAAATTTTGGTTGAATAAAAATATCTTGAGTCTGATCTGAATCTGTTAGAATGTTTTATCATCTGACTAGTCTGTATGGAAATTATAAAAGCAGCTGTACCCCTTTTGGGAGTGATCACTCTGGTTCCTGCACCAGCAGCAGCATGGGAGAACATGTTCATGTGTAGCCTACAATGCCTACATGTATTGTGTAGCAGACCTATTGATAATGTGTTGAATGACCTGTATTTCTCTACAGCCTAGATTCCACAACACAGTCTCAATGTACTGATCTCACTCCTTTCTGCAGACTGCACAAGCATTGTTCCACAAGTTCCAAGTTGAAACTGCAGAAAAAGTGATTACTGTTACAGAAAAATGATGGCTTAGAAAAGGAGTCAAGGACACAATCATTCATTATTTTAATAAAAAGGTATAAGCAATGGCACATAAAAGTCAGAATATCTGATTGGGATAAAAATAAAACAAATTCCAAATCAGTGAACAATATATGTACATCAACTTGTCATGAAGTAGCTTTACCTTTGTACTTGTAAGTTTAATGTGAACAGGGTTGCTGCTGGTGCATGTGCTGCAATGGAGTTGGAGTGACACAGGCAAGCCAGGGGGAGGGGTGATAACTCCCAAAAAGGGGTAAAGGCTGAACTGGGCCACCCTGACTCACTTACATAGGCAAAGTATAGGAGTGCTGGGAGAGAGTTTGTCTTTGCTTACAGTTACCAGCCAGGTGGCGCATCAGTCTGGTAATATCAGTAATTCCCCTTACGGATAAACAGCACAACACAGAGCCGGTTTTTGCAGAAGGGTTTATAAGGTGATTGAGCCATCGAACAAAATAGCTTGCATGAAGTAAATAAAGGATGGAGAGGCAGGAAACTTTAGGTAGGGAAGCTCAAGTACCATTATGATCACTAGGATACATGCATTGTGATTGTCATTTGGCCTGTGAAACGTTTTTCTGAAAACACCAAGTTGTGTAGTTGACGGGAAGTGGCTTTGAAAACAATGTGTCCTCTTCGGGGGGTTCCCCCCCGAGGACACAAAAATGGAGCAGCTCAAGTTTTTACTGGCTACATGAGGAGAATACTGAGTGGTGTGTCTTTAAAGCTGGAGCTGGCTGGTCGGGCCAGATTGATGACATGTCAGGAGGGGATCAAGGAAGATTATCTCTGATAACCTTCATGACCTGACAAAAGAGCGGCAAAGAAACCTTGAAATATTGCCATCAACATTTTATCCAGCAATTTAAGCCCTCCAAGGGCACTGCGCTTTGAAATAGCCATATTCTGTATGGAGGGTGCAGCGGCATCACTTGTAGGATTAGGCCCACTCTTGCTACATTTCATACATCAGGCCAATAAAATGTTATGAGGTCAGCAGATATCACCACCATTGGCCGTGCACCACTGGCCGCCATTGCTGGCAATGTTGCAGCTGTAGAACCCTCCATAATCTGGAGCTATTGGTATCTAACTAACTGTGGCAAATAGGAGAATCCCGGAGACTTTGAACATATCGTTTGTATGTCATTGGATGGAACTGTATGTAATGAGTCACACCCATCGAGCAAAGATCTACAACTTTAATGCCATTATGAAATGCAACTGTTTTAATGGTGAGAAATCTGGCAAGTTTTTGACAGATTTTGTGATATCAAATAAGAAATAGAGAAGGCCATTCTAGATTAACATAAAAACAAATATAAAGACTGGACTGTTGTCTGATATGCAATTGAAAATGTCTGGAAACCTGTTATATAGCAGTAAACTGTTTTATTAAGTACCACAAAGCCAATTCCTGAATATCTTTTCCAGCTATGCTATACACTCCTAATTTGGCCTTTATTCTGCAGATACTTTCGAAGAAAAGGGACATTATCTTATTATAAAGGGTGAATGCTGGCAGTACACAACTTAGTCATAATCAGGGCTTTGGAGTCGGGTAGTAAATGAACCGACTCCCGACTCCTTTGGCTTTTTGAAAAGCGACTCCGACTCCCGACTCCTTAGGTCTCCTAAATTCCGACTCCGACTCCCGACTCCGCTTATCGGCATTATTTCACACAAATATTACATGATTAACATTTGGCAAAAAGTACTTCTAGAAATTTTCCACTGGCTTTTAAACTTGCATATATCTGTTCAGGAAATGTTTATTAAAATTCAAGGTACATTTCACATTGTTGTAACTGTGTTTTTTTTAATTATATCAATTATTTTTAAGGAGTCAGGAGTCACCAAATTATATTTTCGGCTCTGACTCCACCTGAAAATCAAAGTCCGACTCCGACTCTACCCAAAAACCCCCGACTCCACCACTCCGACTCCTGACTCCGACTCCAAAGCCCTGGTCACAACTTAAGCTTGCAATAAATTAGATGTTGGAAAAGCAAAATTCATCATCCATGAACAGTTAATATCGAGATGCATCAACACTACATTTTAACATACTTCAATTCATCATGTTTATGTAGCATGTCACTTGATGCAAGGGCAGGAGTATCAACAGCTCTGGGAGTATCATCACTGATTCAACAGTTTACTGGGGGATAGCATGGCAGCATGAGTCATGTTTCTACTCCATAGCGCTTCTGAGAATCTCCCAGCCTGAAAGCTCCTGTAGGTACTAACTCAGTCACATGGCTATGGAATGGTTTTCCGAAAACAATTATGCATCAAACAGGATTGGCAAGAGCACATGTGTCTTTTAACCTCCCCCAATAGTCATGAAATAGGATGAGCTTAGTGAGGTAATAAAATGTGAGAAGAGTCTAAGTAGCTGACTCTTCCTGAGGCCCTGATGGAGAGAGTAGTGAGTAAAGAAAGCACTGTGAGTAGAAGGGAAGGGGGACACAGTGAGTAGAGAGCATGCACTGTAATAACTGCATGTAATTCCAAATCCAATGGATTTCATCTTGCCAGTAAAGATAACAAATTATTTATAAATCCCCGTGTTGGAATAGAAACCTCCTGCTTCAGCCACTTCCATCGGTTTTTCTCTAGTCGCGGTGACTTTGTGTGGTAAAATATAACTTAGTGTGATGTTGCATGACGTTGTCTCAAAAAGGTTGCTCTTTGGAGGATGCTCCTCACAAAGACCAATGTGTAACTTCTGACAGTTTTATTTTTCTATATGTATCGGTAAACATACTTTCATTGGCTGAATTATAATCAGATATCGGAACATCATGATTGTTCAAGAGCAGCTTTAATACGAATATATGGAGTGGCAGAAAATTACAGTCAGTTGTGGTGATTGTAATTTTTACAGCATAAAAATTTACTTTGTCAGCACAGGGCTCTAATCCTGTCCCTTATATAAACCTACTATTGCAGCTCATAAAATGGGATGGGGCTGGTTTATGGCAAGAATTACGATGAATATGGACTTTATGGAGCATAACACTTAAGCAGATGAGAGGAGGGTCACACCAGAGCAGGGGTGAATGGCAAGCAAAGGTGAAGGAGTAATATGGGAAAATAAATGAAGAAATCATCTTGAGCCAAGCGTGGAAATTGGCGGGCTCAGTTCTTGTCATAAAACACAGGAGGCGTCGCGGCAATGTTACAGTCATAAACAGGAGGGGGCGCCACAACACTCATTAACTCCCTGAAGCTTTTATCCATCAGTAATTTGTCATCACCAATCACAAAAGCAAGCAATTCATCACTGATTAGCCCCCCAAACAACAGCAAGGGCCCTTATCTGCAACTTCATCACATAAGATGTTGTGATGTGGCCAAGGGTTCACTGATCCCTTTCCCTCTAAGATGGGCCATCAATTTTCATTTGGGAACCCCTTAAGCTTCTTACAACAATGTTTTAAGCCATTACTTCCTGTGCCAATAGTATGACAGAATATGATATAGTAAGTATTTTGGATGAGCCTGTTTCTTCAGCAAATAGTTGGACCATAAAAGAAATGATACCATTTTAGTGATGCATTGGATTTTGATGTTCAACACCGGTGACAGGCGCGGGTTATCGCTATAGGTTATTTAATATCATACCATTACCAAATACCACATATTTGCAGAATGAACTCATAAGACAGATTGTTGATCTGAATATTTAAACTCGATGTATGAGTAACACTGCATTTGCTGATAATTTTGTGTTATCTTGCTGGTTTTATGCCACCAGAGGAAGGATTGAGATACAGATTTCAGTTCTGCCAGCATGCGACAAAACTTAAATTATCATTTATTCGATCACCGATGTTATTTGAATATGACAATCACAGAATGACAGTTAGGATTAAATGAAAATATTATATTATAAATTAAATCAGCTGCAAAAAAAAAAAAGAAAAGCTTTATTCAAGAAACAGAGCTTCACTTCATCCACAACCAGTAACCAACTAAGCCTACAAAAGCAATCAATTGTCCCTGTAACCCAGTTTTTTTTAGTAGATCTTGAGCCATTTTCTGTGCCAAGTCCATGGTTTTTTGGCAATGAGCTATTAGTCCTTCTAGCAAGCCCATATCCGCTTGATCTATGCCACATTAGATTACCATGGATGGCCACTTTATAGCCTCCCTGTCAAGCATTGGAGGGGCCTATCATCAGAAATGTCAAAACTACAACAAACACAAGTCTGCTATTGGCGTCAATCAGTTTCTCCCATCAGCTCTAATTACAAGAATCTTTCAGTCCACCATTGCCCTATTTTCCATGCCCATGCACCATAAAAGAACCGAGGGATTCAGCCTACAATTATTCATTTGCCAGTGACATGCAAAAATGGCAGCAGAGATTTTCAGAGCTCAGCATGTAGGTTGAAGAAAAGCCATGGTGCAGTTTCTTGAGGGAGGGCAAGGAGGTTTGGGGGGGAGAAGGGATTTTCCCCGAATTCTATGTCCCTTTTAGGGAATTTTATGTCCTTCTTGAATTCCCTACCTCTCAGGACTGCTCCATGCATTTATACTATTCCCTGTTGTTTGCATGTTTTCTTAATAATCATTGACATTTTTTTGGCAACTCCAGTTTTTTCAATTAAGTTTCTATTACAATCCAATGAAGACCTGCACATTCCTGAACACCCATTTTTCATAATTTTTCATTGTAAGACATGCAGCAATTGGCACTGAATGAGTAAGTCATAGACTATGGCATAAATCTCCCAAATGACAATCTGCTCTCAATATCTCGAGGACAGCATTGGAGATTTATGTGATGGCAAACTATAACCATATTAGATGTTAATAAACAGATGATTGCACCATAAAAGTCACTATGGACACCTTCATAATGCAATAAAACATGTGGTGCATTCGAGAGTCAACCACAATAGGATTATGCTTCAATTCAGGAAGGTATGATGGAATGGAAAGTTCCATAAGAAGAATTCTGTCTTGATTGCCCGTTTCACAATCTTGCATGATAGTGAAGACTCATTTGTCTATAGCTCTTACTGACATGCCAATTTTTCCTATAGATCTTTGGTCTAGATTACAAATAGCATGAGAGCTCATGGGAGGAGCATGGATATTTCCAGAGAGGCTCAAGAGGAAGGGGGGTATCAGAAAGTCCTAGGACGCCATCCATTTGTCATGGCATCCATTGCTATCCTATGATCTTGTAAGAAGTCCATTATAGAAGTCCGGGAATTTCCAGGAATCTCTGTTTTCTCGTGTCATCTATTGCAATCTTCCGGATCTTGTTACAAACCACGAGATCCTAGTTGTTCGAATGATTCCTACATTCATGTCATCCACAAACCACACGTGTTGATTGGACATTGAGATTGATGGTGATTAAAATCACATCCAGCCCACTGTGTTACCCAACCCCTACCCCGTTTTCCCCTATAGAGGACTCCCCACCCCTCTGTCTCCCTCATTCTCCCCAATTGGTAGTCTAGTAACAGAAAGGCTAGATTGATAGAATAAAACAATATGACTAAATAGCCACTCAAGGAGTCACAGCCACATCCATACATTTCAACCAGCAATGCAAAATATAAGCCAACATTGACCATGAAGTGAATTCCTATGGTAACTCACATGCCCAAAATGACGCACGGTTCAGAAAGATTTGCTAGTATACAATGTACATCTCACTAGACAATGTGCACACAAAAGAAATATCATAAATCTCTCCTCAGACTCCAATTGAATCTTACACTGAAAACATAGTGGCACATTTGAAGATAATGATGGATATTTGACATGTGCAGCCTGTGTTCTTTGCTCTTTTGGACTTCCATGCAATCACAACTCGAACCATGCAACGTAGAGACCAAATTTCACAGACACACACAAATTGACATGAAGTCTGTCTTGGAAATTGTAAGAAGATTCTTAAATTCAACTCCTATGCTTCCAAGCTTACACATGCTTCCCAAGCCCTATCACAAAATTCCTGGGCAATCTGTCATTCCACGTCATTAATCATATATGAGCAGAGATGTTAATCTACTTCTCAAACTTGAAGAAAGGCAACCTGAGCCATCTAGCTGTTGTCAACACCTCCAAAGACTGATATGTTGGAATCATAATATTTTAAATGGATTTGTGTGCCTGGTAATATATCTGAACAGGAGACAAATGCTTCCTAAGAATCTTGCTTGTTGATCACCCATATATTGTGATTTGTCATTTCCTAAGCTGGCTTAAGGCTCAATCTAGAAAAATGTAGAAAAATCTAAGACCAGAGTCTTAGATTCCATTCCATAACAGCATGCAGCTATGCCTACAGCAATGTCTACAGCAATCTCTGCCTGGGATGGAATTATATTGAATGTGTAGCTAAGGGACAATATATTCAGCAAAGCAATGCAGAGACCTGGTCAGGACTTTCATCAGCCACGAAAATAAACCAATAAAGCAATAAACTCGTATCAGAGCAATATCAGGCATTTTATTGGCAGATCAAGTATAAGCAAATCAGATAAAGCACTTTCTTGGAACCTTCATTCGATCTGAGATGTGTGTCTAAACTTGTGTGCAGCAGCAGAAGTAGTAGAGGTATTGGTCTTGGGAAACAGGGAAGAAGGTGGAGGAGGGCCCTAACAGAAATCGATATTGAAAGTTGTTTCACCCGAGGGCACTTTGTGATTAAAGGCCATTGAAAGGTTGTTTTAGCTGTTTTCAGATCGTGGCCCTTGTCTGACTGTTTGATCATGAGATAGAACAGTGCAGAGATGAACCACACAGATTTACCCAGACACAATGACACCTGTCCCAGAGGGCATAAGTGTTAATTACACCAGTCCCCCAGCACCTGTTAAGGTCCCAGGCAAACTACATAGATGCTAGGGCAGCCACTCAATACTGCAATAAAAACAGTATTACTGTTTTTCCCTCAGGGCACAATAACTACATTACTTGCTTTCCTCAATCTTCTAGTCAGCATCTCCACAGGCCAAGCCCATCTTTAGACTACAGGGAGGCTACTTTAGCTGCCTCTGACTTGCTATGTCTCTGAATGAAAACTGGAATCTACCATGCAATTTGGCTGTTTCATGTTATGCATCTTCTCAGAAGCTAGTCCCCTTGCTGTTCTTGGAAATTTGAGGGGGAGGAAAGAGTGGGTGAAAATAAGGGGGTGGATCATTACAGGGGGGCAGAGAATATATGACAAGGCAACAGCATCACAATAAGCAATCTTAATGAATAATATGTGCTTTGTGGAGTCTCAATCACATTCCATGATATTAGTCGTTATAAATGCAACGAGGCCCAGAGGCTCTCTCAAATCACAGGAGCAAACTATTAGAAGAAGATTAGGCAGTTGTAAGTCTTCTTTTCAGTCTGTCAGTGATCCTTTTAATCTATCCATTTAATTAAAACATGATTGATCGCTTTAATCAGCATTGTAGGAGGCCGGTGCTCATGCAAAGACCTTTGCCAATCCATCAGTTACTTTAAGTTCGAGTTGGTTTTTATCGACAGAAGAGGCGGTCTAAAGTGCGTTCGCATTCTCGTAAGCAGGATTTTTAGGTGAAATCAATCCTGCCATCGGATGATCTCGTCCGAACTAATTCAATAAAATCTGGTGCTGAAGTGAACCACTGACCTGGCTGATCTGGTAGTTACTGGTGCAGTTACATACTAGTTGATACAACATGCAAGGCCGAGCAAGGCCGGGGATTTCAAGCACACGAGAAATGGGCAATTTGGGAGAAGCTGAGTATTTTTGATGGAGCTTATTTTGTGCAGAAATGTGTGCTTTAATGTGTCTTTGGTTACCACAAGAGTAGTCCGGGATGGTGTGGATTGGTTACGTTCAATTTAACATTTCACTCGGTAAACCTTGTGTGTGGAGTACGGGGGGTATTGACTGAGTGTAGAACATATTGATGGCCCTAGAAAATAGCCTCGACACTAGTGGGTGATAAAATGTCTCCCAGGTTTACACCCGTACAAGGCCAGCAAGCTCACTATGAAACCACACGCAGCAAAGGCAACAATTTCATTGCTGTAAATCTGTTACTCGCAAACATCAGCAGTTCTTCGTCAAGAACGTGGTCAATGTAGAATTTCTTGTAACCCGAAAAAAAGTAACAGTGACAATCTAAACGGCAACATTTTAAAGGGTATATTCTGCACCTCGCATCTCCAAAATTACGGCAAGTTTTACCAAGCTTCCTCTGCAATATGTGGAAATCCCTCCAGCATTTGCAGTCAGCTTGACTGATTTTTAGTGGGTGAGAATCAAGGCTAGGCTCATCGCATGTTAACCTCTATCAATGACTGAAAGAGGGAGGCTTGGGCAGGGTTCTTAGAGTCTAATGTGATAGAATTAAGGCTTTTCTTTTGCTATTGTTGGTCTTAGGGCAACGAAGCTTCAGCAAAGTAATGGAACAGAAGCACATCTACAAAGGCATTAAACACCCAAGGCGTTGCCTGCCAGTTCCTTAAAAGGGAGTAGGGATTAGAAGGGAAGTGAAAAGTGTTAAGAAACAAAACATACAGATGGCTGCAGCTAAAACTTTAACTCTTCTATCTATCTTGTGCTAGTCTTGCTTTTTAACATCTCTTGTGGTATAATTGCAACCAGCAACTACAACGATGGGATTTCAGATCAGAACTAATTAAGCGGATACTTTTAATTTGGAAGAATCGAAGATACCGTCTTTATCTTTGGCTGCTATAATGTAGTCGTGATGGTTCCTGCACTTTAGCACATCTCATGCCAGTATGGTATCGACCATAAATCAGAAGGCAGACAACCTAGCTTGGCTGAGTTGAATTCGTGTACAATTACACACGCTCTAAACAGGTCCATGCAAAGCAGACATTGTTGGTGTCTATTGTCTAAACAAATATTTGTAATTATAAAAAGAAAAGGTTTACGTGTAACACTTAAGGAAATTGTCAGTGTTGATCAATTCAATAACAAAGAGATCTAGGAAAATAATTGTCTGATTCAATACCAAGAGTTTGTAGACAACATCCAGCCCCTTGATATCTT
Source organism: Platynereis dumerilii (assembly GCA_026936325.1). Classification (NCBI taxonomy): domain Eukaryota; kingdom Metazoa; phylum Annelida; class Polychaeta; order Phyllodocida; family Nereididae; genus Platynereis; species Platynereis dumerilii. The sequence continues at coordinate 14,900,966 of JAPTHN010000001.1, forward strand.
TCCTCTTTTCTGCTGAATTTCTACGGTTTGCCTCAGAAAACACTGTAACAACTAGTTTGGGTATGAAACACAGTTCCCATCATAGCGTTCTTTACTTAATTGTCTTTTCAAAACTACAATCCAAGCGAATAACCATATGTCATTTAACCATATGCTGAAATTAACGGCATTCTTTGAAACTGCTGCTAGCGCGGATTTGAACCCATGACTCCTGTCCTATAGATGAGTATGACTTTACCAAACAGAAAACTCATCAGCATGTGCTATTTGATTTAAACTTATTAATCCACTGGTGAATGAAGCATGCACTCCAGATCAAAAACTAATCAGGAAGCGGATACATCTTATTTGGCAGGATATCATTAGAGAGGGCAAGTATCAAACCATCAATACAAAAGCAGTTGTACATTTTTGTCTGAATGGTGAAGATCTATCGGAATATCAAGAGTCCATTAAGCTGAAACTATTAGTAGCGTCAATAGCTGCAGACAAAGGCCGCAGCAAGAGCTACTGTGCAAGGTCACTCATTCAGTCCTTGTGAAAGGCTGATATGCTACCTCTGCTTGTCTACTGGTCTTTATAAACCAAGGGCAGTGGAAATTGCCACCTAATTACTCACTGTCAGCTCTTTCCTGATTCTACTTCTGCTGTGTGCCCCACATCTCCAGATATATAGTGGCTTTAGTAGAGTGGGCGATGGTCTATAGGACAGCAGTAAAATAATTCCGCATCGGGTAAGGTTTTAGAATCTCACTGAACAGTCACAGGTTCTATTCTTGTATGAAAGCATTTAGAAGAGTACGTCAAAATTAGCTGAGCGGGTGATGGGCTTGAACAGCATCCAGCAAGGTTTTAGCTTGTCACTGAACGGTCCCAGGTTCGACTATTGTATTGTAATTTTAGGTTAGCTTCTCCATGTTACATGGCTTTGCAAGTGCTAAGATAAACTACGCTTGGTTCCGGTTTGATTTCAAGTAGAGTTTGAATCTTTGCTTGAGTATATCGTTGGACTGTAGCTCAATTATCCAATGTCTCATCAGTCAGACCAATGCTTGTCTGAATAATGAGAATGTATATGGTAAAATACTATTCATTTCTTCATCTGCAGTCTGCACAATTGTACACTGATTCTCTTCGCACTATCTATTGCCCTTTCTCCGAATCTACACGGACAAGGTGTAGGGCAGCTTTGCACAATGTACTGTATCTACAGCTCCAGGACTGCTTCCCTTCAATTGGATCTTAGCACTATCTGTATCTCATCCATTCTCAAGCATTCTCTGCCTTAAAGCTGTTTGATTCTGCCTGATCTTCTTCCTGATCTTTCGCATTAAACGGGAATCCCAGCAGTTCATTGGCAACCCAGATCTACAGTGTAGAATGTATACCTTGAAATTCACATTCTATTTCTCTGTCATTGCATGTTTTTTACCAATGATTTGACAGCATAAATTCGTATATCGTGTTCTTGCCCTTGCTTCCTTCTTCCTTTTGTCTCTTTTAAAAAGCTGTCTACAAGTGGACCGCTGTTACAATGCCACTTCTTTTTCAAGCCTTGGCAGATTAGAACATAATTTATGCTGTCATGTGTTGCCACCTAGTGACTAGTGTGCTATTACGCGAGCTCCTTTGAGCGGTCCACATAATTTCAGTCTGAGGGATCGACTCACACAATTTTGTCGGGAAGAAACCAGGCCTGTTTCTGAGTGTGCTGATGGCCTTGTCTACTTTCTTAGAGAATGTGATTGCCGAGTCTGACTCTGGTATACATCAATGTTGAATAGAAATTTTTTGAATGTGCAATGAAATTGGAACTACTTCTTGGGACGGCAATGCTATAGCATACAAAATCAACTTTTGTGCCAGGTGGCAGCAGCATGCAGTTCTCATTTTCGCCAGACTGCTTTTAAAGACAATTTTGCTTCCCATTGCATCTTACCAGCCACTGAAACTGTTGCATAGGGGCTCCTCGACAGCAGCACATTATAGCCTTCATTGTATTTAATTATAGAATTTAAAATTATTTTTTTAGTATTCGGTTAGTCACAAATAAATAAATAAATCTTAATCTGATTCTTATTATTTTACTTTACAAATCTTTATTATATAGGGCCTTTATCATAACAATGCCTTAAGGTGCTTCACACAATGTAAAAATTAAATGAAAACGTATAAAATTTTAATATCAAGAAAGAAATGTAAACATAATATGAAGATAACAATATGCAAATTTCTCTGGGACCTGGAAGTGAAACAGAATGAGAGATTAAAGACATCGAAGATCGTATGCACATCTATAAAGATACGGTTTTAAAAGTTTTTTTTTATGTGACCAGAGTTTATAATCCCTGCAGATCTTTAGGCAAAGCATTCCAGAATACAGTGGTCCATATAATCAAGGGCTTCCCAGCGTGTTGAGAGCTTGACCATGTATGTATAGGGGAATGAAGATAGATCTCCATGCCTCCCTGACCATCACCAAGAAAGAGTGAAAATAATGTGGTCAGCCTCAATAAATACAAGCATTTTTCGGCTCTACATACAGTTTAGCTCACCTGTGGTTAGCTGTGCGACTTTCAAGCCTGTCTGTCATCTGTAAGAGTCCTAAATAATTATCTTTCTTGGCCGAATGTATTGGTTGGATTTCCGTGAAGAACAGCAATGCAATGTCAAAGGTGGCCTGCAGAAAAATTCCCAGGCACCAAATATTGATAAAATTTATATTTCTCTAAAAATTCTAATTTCATATACACATCATGCTTCTTTCTACATTTGAACATTCACAGCATTAAACCTGATCAACAACACAGAGTGTGAACTTTTGTTTCATTGAAGTTTCACTGTCGATTTATAAATGATTGAGGTCAACATTTGTTGATAACCTCATCCATATATGGGTGTCATGCTTGATGGCTTTCCTGGAGCAGGGGACTGCTTGACCTCTGGCTGCTTGTCAGTGCTTACCATCGGTGGCAGCACCATCCAGTAACAAGTTAATGCAATTGCATTGCTTGGCTTGTTCTTGGCTTCTTGCATATACAGGCGAAAGTGATAATTGTGTTGATATGAGTTACTGCAGATCAAGTGTTATGATCATAATTTATTTTTTCAAAAAAAGACAAGTGTAACAAAATTATGAGTCTGAGAATTGATACTATTCAGTAAATTTTCAGAGTAAGGTGGTCTGTGCAAGTATGCCACCTACAAGACATTTCTTGTTTTATAATTATTTGTTTATGTAAAACAACTAATTTTTGGATAATTTATATAATATGTCAGTGCAGGACTGTGTGATGCTCTTACAGATATCATTGCCATGTTCCAGAATCATGAAAAAGTTTTTTAAAAAACACACAAGAGGCTAGGCCAAATAGATGTAAAATCATCTTTCAAACTTCGAAAGGTCTACAGTTGCAATTGACTGCTTTGGTTGTTGCATTTGATATCAATGGAAATTATCTCTTTAGTGTTTTTAAATGCCTAAGGCAAAAGGGGAAAGCTCAAAATTCACCAAAAAAGAAATACAATTTTGTGAAAAAGATGCTTGGAATATGAGGCATAAGAAAAGAAAATAGCAAGGGGGAGGGCAGGGTCACTACTAACACTGAACTCATGCTATATTAGTCTATAGGAATAACGCACTTAACATTTTAATTTTCTATTTTGGTTTCATATTATTTTGTTCACTGTGTCACAATGCTGCTACAATTTATGGATGTCAAGTACGAAGTCTTTTTTTAAATTTTTACTTAACATTACAATCAAAGAAAACGTAATGGTTTTGAAAGAGATTTGAGTTCCTAAAATGAAAGTTGCCATTATAGAAATGTGGTGAAACTTTGCAATTCCAATGTGAAATGAAACAACAACTATGTTTTTCAAAATCCCAAATGGAAAAGAGGAAATTCTTAATTTACTATTTCAGATGGAAAAATCTGGAGTTAATGATGAATGTTTGCACAATATAGGAAAAAATCTGTATTTCTGGTCTTAAAATTTAAAAGTAAGAACTACTTTTTGAAAAAAAAATTAATAAAATAAATGTGGAAAATTCTCCAGTATTTCTTTTTCCAGAACTTTAGTGCAGGCTCTAATTGTGTTTTAAAAAATAGTCTGTTTTCCCATCCATGCATGTCCCTGCAAATGTAAGTTGTGGCCATCACATAATATCTTCTGAGTTAAAAAAAATTGGATCATGGTGCCCCCCTTGTCTGCCATGGTCGGTATGCAAATTACTAAATGTGAAAGTAAGAATCGTTGGCAAATTCCAAATATTTTTTTGATAGTATAATATCTGTAACGAGTTTCTGTTACATTTTTGTGTCAAGGAGTGTATGAAACACGCAATTACAAAAACATAATGCAAAAAGAAATAATTAATTAATTAAACATTGATTAACATTGACCTTGGGTCAATCAATGGCATGGCTCTGTTCTCCATGAGCTGACAATTTTGGAAGCATGGATATTTGTATAGGTTATTCACCTAGGGAGAGGCAATATGTGATTTATCCAGTGAGGGCATTAGCCCGAGCTGTGATAAACACATATTGCCGATCCCGCGGTGAATAACCGGCTTATACCATAAGACAAAACTGAAACATGTCATTTGTTGCTTTGGGTTTTTCACAGCTTCACTTATTATTCTCCCATGGGAGGATAACTGGACAACAAAGAATATGGGTTTTATTGCAGTGAAATACTGGCTCATGATTGGATGACAGAGGTGTCGAATGGTATATTGGTATAATGATGAATATCTCCCCAGAAAAGCTGTGTAACATTGTATTCACACATCTAACAGTTAAGGTAAGTCTGTAGCGTGAATGTGCACTAATGCATATATTTTTGGAGGTAGGAAATGTTGCAAGTTGTGCGTTTTTATTGCAGTGTAGTGGCTATCTTCTGTCCCTTGGTATCAATAATGAACAAGGGAAATTAACACTGGGCCTTCCCGTGCATATAATAGATGATACTCCGATAAGGGAATGACAAAGTGTACAATATTTTGTCTAAACTATACATGTACATGACATAGAATAGTAGCTAATCAAGAAGGGGATCTAGTAACTCACACTCCTTGGGCTTTCACAAAGTGAAATTGTGTTATTTCTTAGTACATTTCCATTCATAAACCCTACCCCCCCCCCACCTTCTCTCTGTTGGACATTTTTCTGGGCCTGTCCATGTGAAATATCGAATTTCTCAGCATTAATCAATTGCCATTTTATGAATTTCTTTCCCATAAGAAAACTCTCTACAGTACTGTACTTCAGCGCTGTGATGCCCACAGCGATTTCGCAACTAATGGCTAGTTCTCACGGAGACGTATCAGAGGGTTTAAGTGACGGCGTTTCTTATATTTCCAGGAAAGGGCAAAGATTTGAGCATGTTCGCCGTCAATTTTGGCTTTACGGCGCAACAGGAACAGCATGCGTCGTTTTAAGAGGTCTTTCTACGCAATTCCTAGAAATTTGACGATGCAGGAAAAAAAGATTCAACCGGTTGAATCTTTGCGAGGAAAGAAGTGGTGAAGCAAGAACAAGCGTAAAAAGAAATCAGTGCGCGCCGCAGATTTTTTAAGATGCGGCGCACAAAGAAGAGCTTCGACGCAGAAACAGCAGTGTAGCAGAAAGCTCTTGCTTCATGTCACATGTTTCAGACACGCGTCGCAGAAAGACACATGTTCGACGCACGTGAGAGGGTGCGCGCCGCGTCTTTTGGACCCCCAATGCAGCAGACAGAGTGGCGCCTGAGTGCATGCGTTGTTCTATTTTTAGCATCAACCCTTTGTCTGCGTGTCACCCTCTTTTTGCGCAGCGGCTGGGGCAGCAGCAGCGAAGCAGGGGGGCGAAGGAGGGGGAAAGAGGCGGTCCGCACCCTGCATATATATAGAGGAGGCCAGTTTAGAGCACCATACCCACTCAGACCTTCGACCAGAACACACCTAGAATCCACGACACTATTATCAACTGCTACATTTGCTGCTACTTTTGTTGCTACAATTGTACTTCAAATTGCTGCTACAACATGGGACCAAAGAGGAGAAAGGGCACCGTCGTCACCAGGGCACCAACCAAGCTCAGCACCAGGTCAACACTCCACACTCCTGGGAGCACTCCAGTGACAACTCCAGCTACAACTCCAGCTGCAACTCCTCTCCATGAACCTTCAGATGCTGCAGTGACTGCCTTCTTTACTACAGCCATGGCAGACCTCTCTCTACCTGGGCTCTACACCTCCACTACAGCTGGCAGCCAGACGAAGACCACCACTTCAACCACCAAAGCCACTGTCGTCAGCGAGACCATCTTCGAGGGCCGGCCAGAAGACAACACAACAGAAGAAGATTCTTCAGTTGAACTCTTTGAAGAGGAAGGAGACAAGCCTGCTGACAAGCCTGCCAAGCCTGCTGCCAAGCCTGCTGACAAGCCTGCTGCCAAGCCTGCTGCCAAGCCTGCTGCCAAGCCTGCTGCCAAGCCTGCTGACAAGCCTGCTGCCAAGTCTTCCACGGGTCTTCCAGAGCCTACTGCCAGGTCTACTCCAAAGAAGCAGACTCCAAAGAAGCAGACTCCAAAGAAGCAGACTCCAAAGAAGCAGACTCCGAAGAAGCAGACTCCCAAGAAAACAGCAGAGAGCCAGCCTGTTCTTGCTCTAGACAGAGTGGCCATCCATGAGGACACCTTCGAGGAGGAAGAAGACTCTGCTGATGACACCCCTGCAGCTGCTGAAGCCAAGTCCAAGGGCAAGAAGGGCAAAGGGAAGGCCCCCAAGAAAAACATCCGCAACAACCTGGGCATCACAGCTGAACAAGAAGATGACCTCATCAACTGGTACAAGGAGCATCCTGTGCTGTACATGAAGGGGACCAGAGGCTACAAGGGGAACGAGAAGCTGCTGCTGGACTCAGAAAAAGCAAAGGAGCTGGGCCCCAAGTACACCTCCCAGGACATCTTCAACTGGAGGAAGACAGTGCGCACTCACTTCTCCAGACTCGTCAGGCCTGAAGCTTCAGGAGCCGCCAGGAAGGAGACGCTCACAGAGAGGGACGAGTACATCCTGAACAACTGTCGGTTCCTGAAGGACTCCATCGTCCACAAGCCAGGGAAGGAGCTGTCCGCCATCTCTCAACTGTCTGCCAACCGGCCAGCCTCAGAATCCGATGATGAAAGCTACAACCCTGAGGATTCCCTGCCAGCTTCCTATGACATGCCGGACCTGCCACCTGAACAGCCAGCACAGGACAGACCTGACAGCCAGCAGTCCCAAGTCTTCCCTGGAGCACCAAAGCCTGGAGCCGCTGCCAAGGGAACCAAGAGGAAGGCCCCAGGAGATGAAGCCATGCACTCCGCCATGCACGTCATCGCAGGCAGCATGCAAGCCATGTCCTCCGCCAAGAAAATCCTGAAAGGCTCTGGCTGCAAGATGTGCCCCGACCACCAGGAGTTGACACCCGACCAGGAGTACTGGAGGATGAAGTGCCAGGACCTCTACCACGTGGGAGTGCACGCCAGCCCTGAAATCAGGAGGCAGATGGTCAGGACCATTGCAGAGGCCGCCCTCTACTGGGATGATGAGGCCAGCCGCCAGTCAAGACAGCATCAGGAGCACACCTTCCAGCCTCCTCATCCTCCTCAGCGCCTGCAGATGCCACCTCCTCCTCATCCTCCTCCTTCTTCGACGTATGTGCCATCACACCACCAGCACCATCCCCAGGCTTCCAGCAGCAGCCATCACTACCAGCAGCACCAGCCCAGGGAAGGAGGATCCTCCAGGCAGACTCCCAGCTACACCCCGATGCAGCCCAGCCACTCCACCATGACACTGATGATGGATGCACAGGAGAGCCCCGAGAAGTACGGCTACCCCCCTGGACCCAGCTTTGGTCAACCGGCCGCCCATCACCAGCACCAGCCTTCCCCTTCGCCCAGTTGGACTTCAGGTCTCCTTTCTCCACGAAAGTAGAAGACCAGATGCAGCAAAGACAACAAAAAACCTTGGCCCTTTTAAGGGCCACCAAATCCTCCCAAAAGGGCAGGCCACGTACACATCTTATGTTGACAAAAAAAAAGAGCTTGTGTTGACCGAAAAGAGCCAAAAAAGAGCAAAAAAAACGTTGACAATCCCCAAAAAAAAAGTCCCCCAAAAAAAAAGTCCCCCAAAACAAAAGTCCGGTCCTGGCCTTCATTAAAAGTAATCACCTTCATAAAAGCAAGGTGCTAGTTCCCCCTTTCTTTGCCCCAAAACATACCAAGTGCAGCACTAGTACAAGTGCTGCATTCTTTGGTATAAACATATTTTTATTGCACTAGTACAAGTGCATGAATTTCTTAATTAAAATGTAATGCACTAGTACAAGTGCTTTGCTTTTAAAAATTGTGTTGGTTGGTTGCACTAGTACAAGTGCATCACTTTGTAATTTCACTTGTCTAGCTCAAGTGGCAGGTAGATAGCTAGATAGCTAGCTAGATAGATAGAAAGATAGATAGCTAGATAGATAGCTAGATAGATAGCTAGATAGATAGCTTGATAGATGGAACACAATGCTCGTTACATATATACACTGCAGCAAAAGAAAAGCAGTTGTCGTCACTTTGCAGGGATTGGACTTGGATAGATAGATAGATAGCTTGATAGATAGCTAGATAGATAGCTAGATAGATAGATAGATAGATAGCTTGATAGATGGAACACAATGCTCGTTACATATATACACTGCAGCAAAAGAAAAGCAGTTGTCGTCACTTTGCAGGGATTGGACTTGGATAGATAGATAGATAGCTTGATAGATAGCTAGATAGATAGCTAGATAGATAGATAGATAGATAGCTTGATAGATGGAACACAATGCTCGTTACATATATACACTGCAGCAAAAGAAAAGCAGTTGTCGTCACTTTGCAGGGATTGGACTTGGATAGATAGATAGATAGATAGATAGATAGATAGATAGATAGATAGATAGATAGATGGATGGAGGGATTGATTGATTGATTGATTTTTGGGCTTGTTTTGTCAACATAGGATGTGTACATGGCCAGCTCAATTGGGAGGATTTGGTGGCCCTTAAAAGGACCTGGGGTTTGTTGTTTTGAATGCATCTTCTTCAGATTTTCTCCAACTGCCAAGGGACACTTCCTGCCGGACTGTTGACCCAGTCACGTAGGTAGTCTCGAGCAGCCTTGGCATCTCTGGAGGCATTTCCGTGTCGAAGTGGTTCTCCTAGGTCTCCTAATTGACGGTCTCCCCTCCAAACTCCTTCAGTGACGTCATGTGTCTGTGGATCTTCTCTGTCCATCACTTCATTGTCACGGGCATGGTGGACGCCTACTCTGTCTCGCAGAATGTTGTGTAGAACACAAGCAGCCATTGTGATGTATGTCACTCTTGTAGGTCGTTGGGGCATGGTGGTCAGGAAGCATCTGAACCTGTTTGACAGCAGACCGAAGGCATTCTCCACCACTCTCCTGGCTCTTGAAATCCTGTAATTGTAGACTCTGGAAGGAATGTCAAGGTTCTTTCTTGGCACTGGTTTGAGCAGCCATGTCTTCAGGGGAAATGCCTCGTCACCCACGATGTAATATGGGAAAGGATTGTCTTCTGTGCCAGGTAGAGGTTCTGGAGGTGGTAGGCCTAGATCTTCCTCGTCCAGGAGTTGTCGAAGTACTGTGTCCCTGAAGACGCCGCCATCAGATGCACTTCCTTGACAGCCAGCCTGCACATAGATGAACTTGTAGTTGGCATCAACGAGGGCCATCAGGACAATGGAGTGAAATCCCTTGTAGTTGTAGAACAAGGAGCCTGCAGCCTTGGGACATCGGATTGCGACGTGCTTGCCATCCAGAGCTCCAATGCAGTTGGGCAAGTTCCATTTCCTCTCAAAAGCCTTGGCTATCTCCTTCCATCTTTCAGGCTGTGTGGGTAGTGCCAGCTGTCTTTCGAAGGCATGAACGATGGCAAGGCAGACCTCAGGGATGAAGTTGCAGATGGTGTTGGGTGCCACACGGAAAGCATAAGCTAGGGACTTGTAGCTGTTTCCTGTTGCCATGTACCGCAGGGTGATAGCCAACTTCAGACCAGGTTCCAAAGCCCTCCTCATGTTGGTGTCTTGCTTAGCGATGAGTGGTCCAACAGCTTCCAGTATTTCAGCAAAGATGGCAAAGTGACTCCTGCAGCAGCCAAACACACTTTGCCGCAGCGCTGCAACAACAGACGTTCGTCGATGCTTAAGAGACCTTCGTCGCTGCTTAAGGCAAGGACGACGAAGAAGGTCAGCATCGACGCGCCTGTAATGTCCTCGGCGCTTTATGAATGCATGTGCGACGATGAACCATCAAGTTACGCAGTAACAAGTCCCTAAATGCGGCGTTGCATCCTTACAGTCTTCGGCGAGGCTGTCATTTTCAGCGACGCATCTTACCTCGGGTGTACGCCGAAGGTTTCCTGATGCGTCGCAGGTCGCCAATTTCAGACGTAGCTGCCTCACAACCATCAGCGGCGTAAGAGGAAACAACATTGGGCGAAGTAAAAGCAGCCTCGCCGAATTCCAAAACAAAGTGCGACGCGTCTGTTTGGAACTGCGCTGAGGAAAGAGAGGCGTAACGCGGCGAAGAAAGCTTAAGAAGCGCCGCGGACACCTCAAGACTCACCGCGGCTACTAACTTTAAGCGTCGCACATGACACTAATTGATTACGTAATGTGCCAAAACCAACGTTCTACGCCACAACCTTCCAAGAAATGACTTCTCTTGATGCGTCGCTCTCAAATCGCCGTCGTGAGAACTAGCCATAAGAGAGCAAAAGACTTTTTACTTGCACAAATAACAAAGAAAAAAATCAACGGGGGAAAAAAGGGAAAGATAGAAAAAAGACTTCAGACCACGCATGGCTCAGGTGTGACACTACCCGAAAGCATGCTGACAAAATACACACCTGCTCAGCTCTCTAAGCACTTTGTGACCTGAGCACTAACTGGTGAGCTCCACAGACTAGCAAAGTCAGTCTGATGCCAATACAAATACTGTAGTCTGGTACATCAGCTTTTAACTGTAAGGAACATCGGAAAATTAATCGTAAGGATTGCCATAGTGGTAATGTGTGATTTATAGGCTCAAGCAATAATTTATATATATACTATATGTATAAAATGTGTAAATGCAAAAGCCTAAAACAGGCATTCCAGAAAAACTAACTGTAGTGCACATTTTTGGCAATACATTCAGCTTGAGACTGTACACTACATTCAAAGTGCATACAGAGGGAGCGACATGTGCCACACATGACATCACATGATGTTGCTTCAAGGAAAAGGTCCTGCAGGAGGCAACTACGGTTCTTTCTCTCTGGAGACAAGCCTTTGAATACTAGCAGATCTATATGAATGAAAACCAAGATCTATGAGCAAATATCTTGTGTTTGGTAATATATATATTATATCATTTATTCATGCACAGTAAATATTTATACAGGCATAGTGTGTAAAATGAAAAATACAGAAATGAAATTTAAAAGTTCATTTACTGGTCAATCAATAAAATCAAGAACTGCACAGCAAGTCTAAAATCGATTCAATATCACAGTCAGTAAAACCAATGAGATCAGCACTACGAAGCTCCATTATCTGATGTATCACTCTTTCCTCTTCTTGACTAGAATTCACTTTAAACATATGTCTGGTGACAGGCAGTGTGAATGCATCAGGCATTAACACGCCTGAGATTGCTGACTGAAGACAAAGCAATGGTCCGAGAAAATAATTTATACAGTTTATTAGAAATATATTTTAACAGTATCATCTATGTATGACAGTAATATCACTGTTATACTCTTGACACCTCTGTCAGCAAATCACAAGCTTGTATTTTATTGCAATAAATCCCACATTCTTCAATTTAATAAATTAAATTCTTTCTTGGCTGTTTGACTGTTTGTCTCATGGTGCAAGCCAGTTATTCACCATCGAATCAGGAATATGTGTTTATCACACCTCGGGATAAAGCCCTCGGGTGATAAATCACATATTCCCTCTCCCGGAGTGAATAACCTATATATGTATATCAATGATTTAGTCCTAATACAGTAAATAGTCAAAACTCAGAGACTGTACAATGCAAAACAAGTGAAAGAACAGTGTGACACCAGTTCTGATATCTGTTATTTTCATAAACAGTAATGCACGATAGCTACTTCAAGTTAATTGAACCAATTTCAAATGTCTTATTCTGTAGCCTTCATAATAATATATTTATAGAAGTAAGAAGTATAGTACACATGCACCTTTAGATTGAAGCAAAAGAGAAAACTGGAACGATTTCTTGGAATGTATTATTTACCTGCTATTGTGTCACATCCTGCATGACACGATAAGACATAATAAACATAACAATGAAGGAAGAAATATTACACATCCCAATGAAGGAAAAATATCATAATTGGTGTATTGATTTGGAAATTGGTGATTTGTCGCTGCCAGCGGTATAAGAAAAACTAGAAATGTCAAACCGCCGTTGTAAGTGATATACTCCACCATTCAACTACCAAAAATGGATAACGCCATTTTGTGGCAGCCATTTTGGTAGCCATGTCGCGTTTCTTAGAATGTTTCAGTTACACAATCAGAAACAATTGATGATGCAAAGTTTCATAACTATACGTGAAATAGTCGGACTTGCAAGTTTTGTATGTGACATCCATTTTGGCAGCTAAATTTCTCCTTGCCAATCCCACGGCAAATTTGTGTACCACATTTTATAAGAATAAGTGAAAGCGTGAGGTCGGATTGGCAAATTTTGTATGTGACGGCCATTTTGCTAGTGTGTCTTCGATTTTCTAAATATTTCTCTTCTATGTGTATACCAACAGCCAAATACCCATGTGAAATTTCACAACCCTAATAATTATTAAGTAAAATAGTTCTGATAAAACAAATTATTTTAAAAAGAGTGTTAAATAGACTCAGTGAGTCCTCCACACAAGGGATCGCAGTGATCGCACATAATGCTGTATTACAAACTTGATAGTGTTCAATTACTTTGTTATTTATTCTCGACGTAAATAATTTTGATGTCTGGTGAATCACTCAATTGCTAATTTCCAAGAGTTCATTGCCAGTATTCAGGCTAGACTGTTGGAAATTGTTCCAGTGGTATTTTGAGCAGCTATTGTGCAATTTCAGAATAATTACCATCAACTCCTGGTGTTCATAATACTGCATGGGGCTCCAATTACTGTAACAATTGTTAACCATTGTCTGCGGAACAGAACGGCTTTTCCGTTGTGTTGTGTTCAACAGAATAAAACTGAACTTTTTATAATTCGACGCAGATCGGCTTTTTGTTTTTCAGTTTTATTTTTCTATTATGGTAATCAGAGTACACAAATTGGGATTGTTTAGCTGCTCCCAGATTGGACGGGCAGAATTGATTTCGTGAATACCAAATGATCCTTTTGATTCAGTTGCAAGCAGTTTTGTGCCTCTTCTTGAATGGTTTGTCTCATTGTCTGCATCAATGTGTAGAACAGAAAGTACATGTAATATGTTTGCGGAATTTGTAATTACGTGTATGTGAAGTCACATGCATGAACAGCAGGAGGAATCTTGAATTGAACTGAACCATATTGTTGTAATTTTATTTGATGGAGTTACGGATGGAGTTACAGTTGTAACCTGGCGATCATGTTCCTACAATCCTACATTCCAATGAGTTTATCGCATATAAATTAGTTTATCGCACCAGAAGATTTAACAATATATTTCATTAAGAAATCAGCTCAGATGACAACTGTTTCTGGGCAACTCGAAAGTACACTCTAAAATTTGAAATTTTGCGTCAGCTTAAATGATTGAGTGAGATGGTTGCATAATTGAGCTAACATAGCTTGTTGATTTAAGTTATGATAATCTGTCCATTGTTATAGTAAGTGAGTGAGTTTTATTGTTATGCCCCATCAGCACCACTGTCTGTTGTTATAACTTACAAACAACAAGCTATTTAGACTTAAAGGACTTGTGCAACCATCTCACTCAATCGTTTGACCTGACTCAAAATTCAAATCTTACAGCGTAAGCTGTCATTTTAATAGGTGCCCAATTAACTTGAGAATTTCTGATTTCGAACTATAAACAAAGTGATATGCTAAAAATGGCAACAAAACTTAATAAGCAGCCATAGTTTTAAGCAGCCTTAATTAAGGGGAAATTTATTGGTGCTAATTGAGAAAGTGGGCGTACAATTTCATCTGAAATATTTAAACACAGGAAGAGAGTGGTTGGCATTATTTCACCTTGTACTAAATCTAAGTGATTGTAAAGAGCTGCAGCTTTATTTTGACAACATAATTCTCCCATGAATAATTCTGTAAGTGCAAATAAATAACTGAGCAAACTTGAGATTATATATAGCAATGATTTCTAACCATTACTTCGTGACAAAGATACAGAACCCCATCCCAACAATGTTTGAGCTTTACAGGAGAAATCCATTTATTGTCATAATGAGGAACTAGCTTTTGTTTATGGATAAAGGAAGATTAATGTTTCGGTGTCATGGATAATTTTTGGGCAATTTTCTATGAGAGATTGTACATAGCATTAATTGAGATGTCAAAAAGCTGAGTCAAAGGCATATATCCTAGGTTGAGAGATACAAAGACCAACTGTTATAGCAAGCTAGAGAACTAGATGGCTATATCTAGCTGGCTAGATAGATATATATCTAGATAGATATCACGAGAGATATCTATCTAGATAGGTCAATATTTAAATAGATATCAACAGTGTGATAGCTAAATATCTAGATAACATCTAGTCAGATCGATATCTAGAGACACAGGTCGATAGACAAAATGATAGACAGATCAATAGACAGATCGATAGACAGATCGATAGACAGATCGATAGACAGATTGATAGACAGATTGATAGACAGATGATCAATAGACAAATCGATAGATAGATTTTATAGACAGATTGATAGACAAATTGATAGACAGATCGATAGACAAATTGATAGACAGATCGATAGACAGATCGATAGACAGATCGATAGACAGATCGATAGACAGATCGATAGACAGATCGAAAGACAGGGCGATAGACAGATCGATATAGGGAGACTACAACTTGTTTTAAAAGGTGGTTTCTGAAAGTGAGTATAGATTGGAGCTCGGGCAGTCTTCACGAACCAAAAGTATTCAACCATCTGAAAAGTAGACATGAGACTGACCTGCAAGCCCAGAATTATGTTCCTTAGATTCGTATAACCATGCAAGAATTGAACTTGGGACTGATGTTCAACAAGCTACACAAGGTGCTTTAACCACACCAGGCAGGGTCGTGCCAATCCCTTTTAGAACTTTGTCAAAACAATCCTTATAGGTGCCTTCTGGCTGTGGACCTGCAGCCTTGCCGCTGCAAAAAAGCTTGTCATTAAAGTGACGATGGCATTAAAGGAATTCAATTAGGTTGCTGCAGCAGGTCATCCATTACAGCCACGCATCTTTCTTCCTCTCTGCATCTTATAGAAAATCTTTCGCAACAAAGATGCTGACAATCTGGTTTGCCTCAATATTCACCAAACACAGACTGAGCCTCACTCTGAGGAAGTATGATCTTGTTCCTGTTTTTAGACTATATCATTGAAACGTGGTGATTTGATTAGGGCAAATGTATTCATAAATGTCTATTGGGATTATGCTATTATTTGGATAATTTTCAAGTTAGTTACATGAAAAAATTAATATAAAGTTAAAAAAAAAGTTGAAGTACAGTTGTACCTGCATTATAAGACCCCCCATTGTAAGACTGACTTGCCTTATGTGACTGCCACACGCAATAAGTCGTATTTTTAGTTCAATTTGCACCCCGACAAGAGACCGCACATCCAATGCATTACATGAGAGACTGCTTCATTACCGCAGAAGAGGTGGTCTTATAATGTAGGGACCATTGTACCTTATTTTACACATTTCTTTGCGACAGTCACGAGATCTTTGAAGATGAAGTTACCCTAATGGGCCAAATATTGATAAGTCAAATTTCAACAATATAATGTTCACATTAACCGATCACAAAGCACCAGTGACCGCCTGGCGCCTTCGTATGCCAGTGGATTTGTGGGAAATAAAAAAACAATGATTATTATATATTCATTTATATCATATGTCCAGCGGAAATACTCGCTGCTCATTGGCTGACAGCCGTGCAATATTCTACGATATTATAACAAAACAACCCAAGTCAGGGTCACTGAGTAACAATATCACGAGCTGTTGTGTGTATTAATATCACTCGAGCCCGCAGGGCGAGAGTGATATTAATTCACACAACAGCGAGTGATATTGTACGAAGTGACCCTGACGCGTGGTTGTTTTGTTTTTATCTCCTGGTTTTGCCTCATATTTTCAATTATAAAGAGGGACTATTTTCTGGCATTACAAAAATGTTATGTCACCATGGAGCAACAATGGAGGTGACGTCACAATCCTATTGTTTTGGCCATTGCTTGGTTTGTGACATCATCGCCATCTGAAATGCTGGTGATGTCATAACCATTGTTAAAAAATATCGCCCTTGAAGGGTGGTATTTTTTACAATATCATAGGCCCTGATATTTTGACTGTAAACAGTGATATTCACAGCCAACCAGGTGATAATGCACGCATTATATTGCACGGTCATTTTAACATGTAAGAGATTGGACGGACCTGAGAGGAAGCACCTTATTTTGATGCTGCTGCAGCCACAGGCTGACAAAAAGCTTGTGTTTTTCCGTTTTACTAAAAAATGAATTGCAGGGCAACGGAGGCACTTAGAAAGCTGGTTTTTGCGGCAAAAGATGCGTCTCTTAAAGGGCTGATAGGATATCAACTTTTTGTACTGATTATATTATTTGTGTTATCATAATAAAGCAATAAGTTGCCGAAAAACAGCGTTTTTGCCGATTTTTCAGTGATTTTCTTGTGTTCAGAGGTGCAAAGTCTGCTATAAAGTTCAAGAAAAAAATCTGAAAAAAATCCAGCATAAAGTATATCATTTGTGGATTCCGATAGTGTGAACAATTTTTTTGTGAGTGAAATAGTTTTTGATTTTTGACAAGATACATTTTAAACAAGCGGGTCAAAAGAAACACAAAACGAGTTTGGACAAGGAATTCCAGTCTATTTCTTTGCATTTGCCACAAAAAACCATATGATATAACAGTTATTGCACATCACCTCGTGCAATATCAGTTTTTATGGAACCTCGGTGACTAATATTGCACTCGGGCTACGCCCTCGTGCAATATTAGTCACCTCGGTGCCATAAAAACTGATATTGCACTCGGTGCTGTGCGATAACTGTATAGTATCTCAACATTGTCATTATGTTGTGCTCTGTCGCAGAAGGAAATGGTTGTTTCGTTAATATAAATTTGAAGTCAGAATATGATGTTTCTTAGAAATTCCAATTGATGGCAGATTATGCTGTGGCACCAAAAACAACCACGCCAGACAATCTAACAAAATTCATCAGACTCATAAGTTCAAGGCAATTCGTTTCTCCCTTTGTTCCAGCCACAGTTTAAATAAAGAATGAGGCTATTAGGGAAAGACCCACAGCTGGCTTGAACTCCTAACAGAAAGGGTTTTGCTAAGAGGAAATATAATGGACAAAATCCACAGGGATGAGTATGGGAAAGGATGCAATACGAAGCCCTATCCTAAAGTATTTATTAAGCCAAAAATCTGGATTTTAACCTAATGGATTCGAACGAACTAGCAGAAGTTGGAGAAGATTCACAGATTCAAGTGTCAGATGGTTTTATATTATTTTCAAATAATTTCTTTTTATTTTAAAAGGCTTTTGCTTAAACTTAGCCTGGGTAACTACAAACTAGACAGGCATCGTGGTGTTTTGCAACAATCTAATACATGTACGTGAGAGTTTCTATAAAAATTCACTGACTCAAGTCATGGAATAACTGACTGAGTCACAGACTGACTGACTGACTGACGGACAGACTGACTGACTCACAGACCGACTTACTGACCCACAGATTGACTGACTGACTGACGGCGGTCTGACACTATCACTGTTTTGTTCAGGACTTTGAATCGGAGTCGCGGAGTCGGAGGATTTTGGGTTGAGTCAGAGTCGAACTAGATTTTCAGGAGGAGTCAGAGTTGGAGTAAGAGTCGAGTGAGTTTGAGTTTGTGTTTTATGCCCCATCAGCACCGGTGTGGGCTATTTAGAGGCAATGGAGTAAGAGTCGAAAATTAATTTGATGACTCCTATATAATTAATACTACTAACACATATACTGTTATAACAATGCAAAATATACTCCAAATTTTACAAGAAACATCCTAAACAAGTACCCATGTTCAAAGTCCTTTGAAAAATTACTCCCCCCCCCCCTGTTAACCACGTAATATTGGTGTACAATAACGCTGATAAGTGGAGTCTGGAGTCGAAGTTGTAATTCAAGACACCTAAGGAGTTGGAGTCAGAGTCGGAGTCGCTTTCAGACAGCCAAAGGAGTCGTGACTCAGAGTTGGTTTACTTACTACCCGACTCCAAAGCCCTGGTTAAACTTTTTGTTTCATCTTTGGAACTTAACTTTATTAGCGCAGATATTTTAATGCATTTTTTTTTTAAATTCAAAATAGGCCTACACGCAATTTCAAATATGTGCTGTATTTTAAAGCACTGAGATATTCAAAATCAACCTTGAAAAGAAAAAACTGCTAGCTTCCAGGCATATTTACTGTGTTTGTTTAGTGAGTGCTTTCATCTAAACCCCATGAAAATATGTAGGCAATGACAAAACAGTGGATGGGATGTTTGCATGCTTGCAGGGAACTTTTTATCAATTTATCTGCTGCAAAAAAAATTGCGATTAGAAAGATTTAGTACAGAAAATATCCTCAGGGTGGTCCAATTTTACGCTACTTTAATTTACCTAATCTAGGCAGAGCCTTGGATTCATTAAACATATTGTCATAAGTGCCCAAAAAAGTCACAGCCTGGCATTTCAGGGGCTATGTATGGTGTGAGACATGCAATCCAGCTGTCTATAAAACAATGGCATTGGGTGGAAGGCTGTGAAGGCGGAATCAGGAATTACAGGGCTACGCAGGCATGAAATCTCCAATTTGTGAAGCTTCGTTTTGGTGAGAGTATTGGCATGTACATTGTAAAATTGTACATTGTAACATAGTTTGGTTATACTGCAGGTATATATCGTATTAAAAAAAGGCTGGTAAAGTAACTTACCTTCGAGAAGTTATTGTCCGAAAATATCGGAATCGGTCGCTGTGAAAGAAATGAGTTCCAGGTTTTACGTTATTGCATTTCTCCAGGACACTGTGTGGAGATCTGATTCCGGGACATGTGAATCCGGGTACATGTGAATCCAGGGACCCATGAATCCGGTACATGTGAATCCGGGGATATCTGACAAGAGGCAATTTGAATAACTTTGTAAGATTCGCCATGTGCTTGATATATATTCCCAGGTATGAAAAATTGCCTTTGTAATCAGGTAATGGGCAGAAACACTGACCGGCGATCAAGGGTATCCCACCACACAGCAGGAAGAAAGTTTAAGAGAGTGGAGTCAATGTGCAATTTCCTGCATTTACAAGCAAAACTAGTGATCAAAAAGACCATATGTTTTTAAATGTTTTCATGACATACTAATTGGTTGTCGGCTGGTGAGTACTCATTTCTTACTTTTAGTCTTGTCATGACTATTTACTAGTGCACTGGCGACCTTTACAAGGCAAAGAAATTAACCATGGGAAATCGATAGATATAAAATGATGTCCACTTGAATTTCTCCAGTCAGTCTGGCATTGTTCATGAAGTATCAAAATGTCTTGCTGTGTTGTCTCTTACCACCATGCCTTTAATATTTGTTGCAGTCCAAAATGAATAATAATGTCATTAAGTTATGATAAATGAATAGTTCCAAATCTATATTGTAAAATTTCCAGATGAGCAAATCCTTAGACCTTAGTAATTGTCCCACAGTCCATCAGTACTTCGCTGTGCTAATGAGCCATTGGTAACTTAGCACAACAAAAGTTGCCTGACCATGATTTGTGTTACCAAAATGAAAACCAAATGAAAAATATATGACTAAGCCACTGCAAGGGAGCTGAGGTACAACAGTGCATAACTGTGACACACTGTAACTGTCAACTGTAGGTGAGAATGAAATAAAAACTGTTAGCAACACTATCAAACAAAGGTCATCACTGCTTCACTCCACACAACACACTGAAAAATTGAAGTTCATGACAAAATCACTGTCAGCCGGTGGATGTATGAACCCGAAGTTTCAAAAGTGTAGCTCAAAATTGGTATTTTCTTGATAAAATTACATTTAATTAATCAGGATGACAATTTCATTGATAGTTTCACACAATCATTTTCTCTGATGTTGGCAAGCTAACTATAATTTTGTCTTTATTCACACATATGCTTGCTTTAGTTTAGCACAAATAAGCCCAACTGCCACTACATTTCTTGGACTTGTACGTCCTCCATTCATTGCCAGCTGCTCTTCGCAGCCTGTGAGAAAATCTGTGTGGCATCTGCTGTTGGCCAAACGTGTCTGATGTTGAACCAGTGCCACCGAATCACTGGTAGAAATGTACCTCAAACAACACCCTGAGACACAATCTGATACAAATCCCAGGACAGACAGACAGATTGCTGACAGACAGATTTTTGAGTTGTGACAGACAGACTTGTGACAGACAGACACCCCTGGAAGGGACATGACAAGTACAGAGGGAAAGAGATTTTGTAATCTGAGCTCTTCTTATGTCTCTTTGCTTTCTACAAGCAGACACCTCGAGGTCAAATCAATGCTTTGTCCACGACACTTTAAAGAACTTCAATCAGGGCTCAGTATGTGCTCATTGATTGGTGCGTTTGTGATTAGCCCCGCGCTTCTGTCACTGGACGAATCTTCTCACAATCAAACTTTTGTTTCTACCAATCTCAACTCTGCTACTGTCTGTGTATGTTGCCTGTGGAGTGGTACTGGTGTGGACCAGCAGGAAACATTGCAAAGTATACAAGAATCAAAATAACATTGTTTATTAGATAATCGAAATAATCGATTTGCATAAACATGTTTGTATCAAATACATTGTCAGAGTGTCAAGCGAAAGCAATTTTTGTGGCCAGATGAACAAAATATGCTACTTTATAATTGTGTCGCGGTTAAGCACCACCAACAACACTGGTCAAATCCAAGCAATACAACAGCGTTGTAAGCCTTAATTGTCTGGGCCTTCTCACTGCTCTCTCCTGTTTGGGCGGGACAATTTGGCAGATTGAATATCTTTATCACTCAAACAATGTTTTATTTTTAAGTATGCCAGAACAACGTGAGATGCCTGTTGTCCAATTGAGAAATATGCAATTGACGTTAATTGAGTCTTTCAACCTAATTGATTTTGTTCCAGATGATATCTGAGGTCAACTGGAAATCCCATGTTTCACCCATGTGCACCTGTCCCAATTGTCAGTAATAACCTTTTACTGCTAATTCCTTACCTAACTAAACCTTACTAATTAACTGATAGACATGCAAAAAACTTCCTCACAATTATGTGTCCTTGTTTCCAACCTAGTTTTGGTCCAGTGCCAAGATACCTTACTTGTAGTTATCCAATGTACTCAGATGTGGTTCAAAGTGATTCTAATTAAAGCATTCCTCTGTAATTTATGCTGGCACACAGCCAAGCCCATGAGATTAGAAGGGGTTTCCTTTGGTAAAAACAGAAAGTTGGGTATGAACTTCTGACCTGATGAAGGGTATTCACAGGAGTCCAAAAGTATTCCTATTGCTTAACCATAGATATTTAAGGTAATGAGTGCTTTGATATAGTGGTGTAGAAGGTTACATAGTTGGGAATAAAAATACAGATATATGTCTCGAATCTGTCATGCTTTTTATCTTTTAAAGGTACCAAGGTCCACCAAGAGCATTTCTGCTAGGCGCCGGACCATGGCTGAACACAAAAAGGCCTCTATGATTCCAAGGCATTCAAGACATAATCATAGACAGAAGTAAAAAGCTGTTCTACTATCTTTATGTGTGGTCAACATTTTCTGCTAAAACACATAAAATTCGTCTTTACATCTGGCATGCAATAAAGAGCTAGAAATGTTGTGCATTTTGATGTGATCTACCAGCACGTAAACCTTACATTAGGGCCTACATGTCAGCTAAGATAATGCAGAGCTTTCCTTTGTGATATATTATGGCTTTGCAATAGTAGAACCCTTTAGTTCCCTTTGAACCATTTCACAAGCCACAACACAACTTACAGCAAGATAAGTAGACAACCCGAAAAGCGAAGAAATATCGGGTTGAACAAGGGCACAGCACACACTCAAACATGCTCTTTGTGGTAATCCTCAGGGCTGGGAGGGACTGTGATACAATATGCCAGCTTGTCATCTCTTCCAGATCCACCCTGTGAACATCTGAAAGGGGATCTGAAAGAGGGATCTGAAAGCTGGGCCATAGCCAGAAACTGATTCTGGGCACTCCCACAATTTACACATTATAACAGTATAGGATATAGGTCACAATTGAGTCTAATCCAGCAATCATTTGATTCTGAATTAAGAATGTGATACACTTATTTAAAAAATGACATTTGCTCAGAAGCCCTGGTTTGCATGTTACTGTCCTACCATGGAGTTTTTTCCAAGTAATGGTGATCTCACCTCCAATCCTCCTTTAAAATATATTTTAGATAAAATGGACAGATTATCTTAGCTGAAAACAACAAGACATGTTGGCTCAAATGAATTGTGCAACCATTTCACTCAATCATTTATCCGACTCAAAATTTAAATTTCACAGTGTGCTTGCAATATCATGACCCACTTGGTCTGCAAGCCACGTTCGAACTTCTCGCAGCTAAATTTACCAGTGCTTGATTTTCAAACGATGTCCATGCACTCCAAGA
Organism: Platynereis dumerilii; assembly: GCA_026936325.1. Taxonomy (NCBI): domain Eukaryota; kingdom Metazoa; phylum Annelida; class Polychaeta; order Phyllodocida; family Nereididae; genus Platynereis; species Platynereis dumerilii. The sequence continues at coordinate 14,923,946 of JAPTHN010000001.1, forward strand.
AAAGTACACGTACCCAAAGTGGGAGTCGTTGCATCCTTGCGACGGAAATAATTACGACTTAGCAGACGGATGGGAGACAGCTTGCCTCAGCAAACACACAGCATCGTTTGCCGCGTCCAGAAACTGTTTCATCTTGATTGCTTCAGCTCGGTGCAAAAGACAACAACGTGCACAGTCTGCGGTGGATCAGCAGAACAGGGTTCACGGTTCAGTACTTATCTGGTACAATCTTTTCTTGAGAAATATCTGTGTCAATGATGCAGCATGCTGCATGCATGTAGCAGCACCATTATTAGGACCAGCAACCTCCATCTTCGGATATGTGATTTCCTACATTTTGGTGTAAGTTTTGACTCTGTGAGAAAATTAGATCTACTTCTATTAAAAACTGCACCCTAAGTGTATCAAGTCAATGTCCAAAGTCTTTGTAAATAAAGCTTTACATAGCTTTTAATTACTACAAAACCATGGATGCGTAATTTTGTTATGTCATGCAAGAAAAATGGCGATGACCCAGACCTGTGTTTCCAGACCTAGCCGCTTATAGGTGTGTGCTAAACATTCCCCTGAAAAAAAATTCAACAACTCTGTGATATTGCTATTATCATTATCATACTTCAATGGAATATAACTTATGCCTGAGCTTATGGCCTAGTTCAAAAATAATGAAGCCACACAGCATATTTTCTGTAGGGGTCTCAAAGTATGAGAATGGCTGTATGTGACAACTTAAAGGTACACCATTGCTTTAAGTACATTCTTGTGCAAATTTCCTGAAAATTTTACGACATTCTGGCTCATAGTTATTGAGATAGAGTCCACTTACATTGAAAAACAAGCATTTTTTCACTAAAAAAAGTGACATAATATTTTCGACCACTTGAATTCTTTCAGTTTTACAAATTTGTACGTATTCTAAGACACTTTCCCAACACTTTTTGGAATCTCTACATCCTCAGGCTTCATCAATCCATAAAATCAAGTACTTTCATTTGCCTCTGTTGACATTATTGAGCTATTTGTACTCAAAGGTTGACTTCCAAAAATTAAGTCAAATTTGACGCTTACTGCTCTGGGATGCTCTAGTGTCTCTTTGACATGTGTCAGTTGAATCTTTTGGACTCTGAGACCTAGTCTTATATCTTCTTACTCATTTCGGAGCTTCTTATGGTTGTGAAAAATTTATTTCACTAAAAAATTCCCATAAATAGCAGGGTAGGTGAATCCGTCGCAAGCGTAACGCCCAGAATACTTTGTAGCTCCACAGAGCAATAAAAGCTCCGTTTTAAATCTGGTTTGGCTTGTAATATTGCAAAATCTGTGTAGTTTTGAGAAACAATCAAGTAATCCAGATCTGCAGCTGGTTTCTGGTGGTAAAATACAAAGATTTCTTAAATGGGGCTTTGTCGCAAGCGTAACGCTATGGAAAATATTGATCATATTTTCATGGTTTTCTTGTAAAGAGTAAAGCAATCATTCTAGTATTACTTGTACTGATACTCAACACAATATTTCAGTAGTTGGAGTATGTTTCAATGTTTAATTATCATAATTTTGCTCTTTGTAAAGCTTTTCTCAAAATTTGGGGCCAATTTGTTGAAAAATGCAATAACCAATTCAAATTTCACTTTAATTTTGTAATTACTCTTATGCTTCATCCAGTTATAACTGATAATGCATATAAAATCGATTTAGATCAAAACCAGAACACTTTTATTACTTTTGTGTCATCCCATTACCCAAAATTGCCTTTTTGTCTGGAAAAATAGGCTAAAAAACACGCTTCTATCATCATTTGCTCTGTTCGTATTCACTTTGGTGGCACTTATTTGGTACCAATTCGAAGCCCACATACAGACGCATAACAAAGGACAGGTGAAATAATTTTATAGGAAAATATGTACATCTGGGGAGAAAATATGTAAGTTTTTTCTTTAATAATGCAACAAAATTTCGAAAAATACTGTTTTTCTCATAAAATATATGGTGAATTTTGATGAAAACAGCCATGGACACATAAGAGTATATGAGTTTTGTCATCCAACAAAAAATATCGATTTAATTTGAAGATAAGTTACCATTTCGTCTACTTTTCTTTCACGGCCATGAAAATAAAAATAAATAAAATTTGGTAATATTTGGCTTTTGTCAGTTATTTCCACAAACCCCAGCCAAATGGTAAATAGAGTTTCTAGAACTTAGACATGTTTGTTACAATATTATGTGCACGGTCATTTGGTAGATATACACATTTTAAAAGTTTGATGGTCATGTCACACTTTGGCTTCATTATTTTTTAACTAGGCCTTATGCAAATGTAGTAACTTATGTATCTCTGAGTCCGTCTATATTGAACTTTCTCTTCTCTTACAGTCTTCGGGGGGAAAAGAGCTCAGTTGGTATGTATACATAGCAGTCTGGTCTTCTAAACAGTAACCACTGGGTCTCAGGTTGATTCCAGCTCTATTCAGGCCATATGTCCTCCTCCTCTTCTGACTCGCCTTCATGCGTTCATATAGTTCTGTCAAATAGTTCCAAACATCACTGTCCATTACGGTCTTCTAACGTTGATCTTGTGTCTCCAGCTGCTACATGCATTGTCTTCTTTTCTGACTCCCTAGCTCCCGGGCCTCCCTTCAAATCTAGCTGCTGTCAACATGTGTTAGGGGCTGACCATTTAATAAGGGAGGGTTGCAGTTTTTATCTATTTCACGGTAGCATCAACTGAAATTATTTATTTTGGGTGCGTGACCCCATCAAATATTCCTTTCTAAATCAAGCAACACCCTTTAAAGAAACATGCACCCTCACCGAAAATTATTCATTTCAAGACTTCTCAAAAAGAATTTATTCATTTTTCCAAAATGTATTTATTTCATAAAAACTGAGAAGAAATCATTTATTTGAACTCCCCCCCCCCCACTGTTGGGACTATATGGTAGCCCCCAAACCAAACTCTTCCCCTTCATATCTATAGCTGCTGTCAACTGTGTTATGTGTCTGCATGCCGCCATTTTCATGACACACATTCAGAATTATATTTACATTGACCTGTCTGTGTCTGCCTATAGCTGTCTCCCTAGTTGTCTCTAGCTGTCTGTGTATTTGCCTGTCTGTCTGTCACGTGCCCTTCAAAACCTCTTACACTGCCCACAGCAGCTTTGGAGGCCTTTCATCTCCCAACTGACCTCAATTCCATCATTTTACCTGAGAACTTCAGTTAATGTCTTTTAGCTAATCCCATCACGGTTAGCATTGCAAATAACAACCAAATGTAAGTACTCTTAAATGCATTGGACTTTCCAGCTAATAAGACTGTAAACATCTACATCATTCATCAGCAGACACAGGAGGCTGTAGAGCATGAAGCAGGTTATGCCTGGGCAGGAAAAGAAGAAAGGAAGAAGACAAGAAAGAGATTAAGAAAAAGAGGAAGAAAAAGAGCAGGGAGAGCAAGAAATAAAAGAAAGAGAGCAAAGCAAAAAGAAACAAGAATACCAAGCAAAATGAAAGGATGCCAATGGTCTGAGACACAGGACAATACAAAAACAAGTTTGCAAGAAAAGCAACCGGATAAAAAGACAGCCTGATCAACACAGAATTGAAGGGTTCAGGTAAAAGGACCAACATACATCATAAAAAAACTTAATTCGTGACAGAAATACATATCTAAGAAAGATATTGCTCAGTGAAATTTGAAAGAATGTAAGGGAAGTGTACCTGTATTGGACCACCTAAATGCATCAATTCTCAAACAGGGTAATACCCAAGTACCCAGTCCAATTTTAGGCATGCAGAACTAGACCACCTGTTTCTTGATATTGGACCAGTGGTCCTTATCAGGGCTACTGGTATAATATTGGGAGTCCAATACAGTTTCACACATCTCCAACATACATCCATAATTGACAATGAATAATTCCCTTTCTTTTATCGGAAGTATGCGACACCATTTGTGGTCCAGTATAAGGCCATCATCAAATTATAAAATGTAATATAATTCTTACACATATTCTCAAAAATGGCAACCATTTTTCATTAGTTTGTTGCAACATATATAACACCTACTCAAAGCGTCTTCTGTTATATAAGTATGTCAGTAAGGCAAGTCGGACAGAACTTATGGAAAACTCCTCTTAGCTGCTCTCAACTGTGTTAGGGGTTGACAATTTAATAAACAAGGGGAGGTTTGCAGTTTTTATCTATTTTAGGGAAACTGCAACTGAAATTATCTATTTTGGGTGCGTGACCCCATCAACTGTTAATTTTAAGACTACCGAAAAATAATTTATTCATTTTTCAAAATGTATTTATTTCACAAAAACAGAGCAAGAAATAGATTATTTCAACCCCCAACCGTTGAGATCAAATGGTGACCCCCAAACCAAACTCTCTTCCTTTCATTTCTTGCTGCTGTCAACTGCGTTATGTGTCTGCATGCAGCCATTTTCATGACACACATTCTGAGTTATATTTACATTGACCTGTCTTTGTCTCCCTAGCTGTCTCCCCAGTTGTCTGTGGCTGTCTGTTTATTTGCCTGTCGTGTCTGTCACATGTCCTTCAAAACCTCTCACACTGCCCACAGCAGATTTGGAAGACTTTCATCTCCCAGCTGACCTCAATACCATCAGCTTACCTGAGAACTTCAGTTAATGTCTTTTAGCTAATTCCATCAGTGTTAGCTTTGCAAATAAGAACCAAATGTAAGTACTCTTAAATGCATTGGACCTTCCAGCTAATAAGACTGTAAACATCTACATCATTCATCAGCAGACAGAGGAGGCTGTAGAGCATGAAGCAGGTTATGCCTGGGCAGGAAAAGAAGAAAGGAAGAAGACAAGAAAGAGAGGAAGAAAAAGAGGAAGAAAAAGAGGTAGAAAAAGAGCAGAGAGAGCAAGAAATAAAAGAAAGAGAGCAGAGCAAAAAGAAACAAGAATACAGAAGCAAAATGAAAGGATGCTGATGGTCTGAGACACAGAACAATACAAAAACAGGTTTACAAGACAAGCAACCAGTAAAAAAGACAGTAAGATCAAAAACAGAAATGAAGGGTTATAAGGCAAAAGGACCAACATATAAAAAGTTCATTCATGACAGAAATACACATTTAAGAATGATCTTTTTCAGTGAAATTTGAAAGAATGTAGGGGAAGTGTCAGTGGCATCCCTATTGGACCTGTGCCCCCCCCAGGTGCCCCCCCATATGAACTCTCCAACTCTAAGTAAAATATACTGTTAGTATATAGGGTGCCCCCCCAGAGAATCGCGTGCCCCCCCCAGGTGCCCCCCCCCCGCTCGAGACCCCCTAGTTACGCCACTGGGAACACCTAAATGCATCCATTCTCAAACAGGGTAATACCTAAGTACCTGGTCCAATTTTAGGCATGCAGAACTTGTATTTGACCACCTGTTTCCTTATATTAGACCAGTGGTCCTTATCAGGACTACTGGTATAGTATGGGAAGTCCAATACAATACAGTTTCACACATCTCAAACATATATCCATAATTGACAATGAATAATTCCCTTCCCTTTATTGGAACTGAAATCAAATACGTGGCACCATTGGTGGTCCAGTGTAAGGCCATCATCAAATTAATATAATAGAATTCTTGCACATATTCTCAAAAATGGCAACCATTTTATCTGCATGCCATTAATGAGCGCAACATATATAACACCTACTCAATGCATCTTCTGTTATTTCCGTATTTGCTGTATATTTGACTTCCATGAATGTCGCCCAATTTCATGAATTGTTTTAAGAAACAAAGTTTAGTAATTCCCCCATTTTACGTGTTTGTCACCAAGAAACTTTCTTTGGAAACTATGAAATTTGGTGTTCTTGATGTACGAGGGGTGTTCAGAAAGTTCTAGGCTTTTTTTCATATGGATACTTATTTTTAATCTAGAACTATGAAATTTTCACAGGGTAAAATTCAGCATATTTGGAATGGATTTCCAAAATTTTTGACATTTTTAAGTCATTCTGTGGTTGCCATGGAAACTGAAAGTTCAGCTTCTTGGGGCAGGTAACAATGAAACCAAGAATGCCTAGAAACTGTGACTGTGAGAGACTTTTCTCTGTCGCTTGTATTAGTGAGATTGACAATATTTCACACAAGAAATATGGTATTAACTTCTAAATATGCTTTTAAGCACACCGAATGTGTGTATTCTTACCCTGAACCCATGTAGGAAACACTCCTGCATGCCAGATTTGACGAGGGAAATTCAGGGGGCAAAGGTGAGTTTCCCTGATCACATAAGGACTTGTGAAAGCATGGATTCACTAGTATGAACAAGAGACCAAATGGACAGCATTATCCATCCTAGCTATTCCTGTGACATGTTGCTTTACATCAGTCCTGGTTTTCCCTTAGTTTAGTCCATGGGGGCTTTAGTTTCAGGCGCTGGATGAGAGAAGGCTTTGGATGAGCGAAATTCTTTCACAGAACTTTGTTGGGAGGATTTCAAGGAACATTTACTTCAATGGGTCAGGTGTATGAATCAATGCTTTTGGTGAGCTTGGGAGTATTTTTTAAGGCTAATATTATATTTCTTGTGTCAAATATTGTCAATCTCACTATTTCAAGTGATAGAGAGAGGTCTCGCACAGCCAAAATTCATTGGCTTTAGTGGTTTCAGTATTATCTGCCCCAAGAAGCTGAACTTTCAGTTTCCATGGCAACCACTGAATGACTTAAAAATGTCCAAATTGTCCGAAATTGCTCAATATTCTCCTGTGAAAAATTAATAGTTCTAGATTGAAAATAAGTGTCCACATAAGAAAAAAGCCTCAAACTTTCTGAACGCCCCTCGTATCCACTACATGTCTCACCTGCTTAAATTAATGCATCAACCATGCCAAGAGATATGGGTTTGGTCCATTTTGAGAACCAATATGGGTACACTTCCTCTGTTGGTTAATGAATATGAGCTATGTAGGTTCAAAATATTTTAAGGCTTATATAAAAAAAAGTAGTTCTACTGTGTACACGTAGGTGAAGGATTCCTTTGGAAATGACACAATCGAATGAAAACCCATATCTTATCAAGCTTACTTGTCTGGTCTGCCTTTTGGCAAGATTCATTTAGAAATATGGCATTCTATATTTTTCTATAAACTCTGCTGAGATGGGCCAAGGAAATTGATCTATTCAACCAGCGTCACCTTATGCAGCATGTCTGCGAGATGATAATGTCTTGCTGCATTGTTTCTATTGGCGAAGGTGAAAGACATGCTTTTCATCATGTGTCATAGTAAACACTTAGGGCCGATTTCACCAAGTTTTAACAGTTTAACCTGGTCTTATTATCGTTTTCATAGCTATGTGTTTTCTTGAAAACTTCGTTTTGCAGTTAAACCGTGACATCATTGGGTATCTGTCAATGTGATTGGTCTAATCTTCAATCTGTGACATATCAGTTCAGAGTTTGACATCACAGTTAATGACAAAGGAATTTAAAACTGTCAGGCAATGTTACTATTTGTGTACAACCACGACAAACAATGCATGTCTGAGCTGAGTGTTGCACCTCATTAATTGTTTTTTAAACAAAATGTGTTACTGTTTTTCACAGGACACCAGTCATCACATTTTCAAACAAAATTTTTTGTCAGTAATTGCAACTCTCCTTTGAGCCTAAGCAGTCTGTTTGGTTCAGTGACAGTGCATAGTGAAGCATACATCATCCATGTGTCAATGTACTTTGTCAGTTTGCTGAAATCTGTGCTTGTAATAAACGAAATTATTCAACTTAATCTCTGACATCACAGTTTTGGAATGAAGCTAATCGCAAACTTGAAAAACACGTAGCTATGAAAACGATAATAACTCATTCTAACCTGGTTTTACTGAGTCCCTTTCACCAACAGTGTACTAAGTGTGTAAACCAGTCAAGGTATACAGATTGGTGATCCCAAACTGTTTTTGTGTCAATTGATTTTAATTTGGGCCATTGAGGAGGGGGAGGGTTCGAACCCTACATAGAAATCTCAGCAAATAATTGTTTATGCCATTGGCTTGTTTAGTGTTGAGTTTTCATATGTCTTTTTGATCTCATGCATTGCTTAATATAATCAATATACAATATATAAGCGGTTGGCCCCCTGCTGGGAAGGAGGGCAGCCCCCCCCGCAAGAAACGGTAGCAACAATAATTTATACGTGCTTAAAATATCAAGGAAATATTAACATAATTAAAAAACAAGGAAATATTCACTTCATTTTACATTTTGGGAAGTTCTTTCTTGGAATTCCGAGAAACTAAATTTGTAAAATTATTTCCAAAAGGAGAAAATTTAATTTGCAATGACCAAATGCCCATTTATTGTATAAATTGTGTGTAAATTTTTGCAAGCCCCATGGGCACATCGACGTTGGGCAACGTTGCAACGACGTCACACTTTTCGTCAAATAACGTAGAATTCTGTGGTTGAAATTATGTTGTCACAACGTTGTGAAGCAACGTCAAAGATATGACGTTAGCATGCAACGTTGTAGCGATGTTTTACAACATTGTGATGCAATGTCAAGTGTTCGACATTAGTTTGCGACATTGTGTCAATGTTGTAAAAAAACCGCGACGTCGTGTTCACGTTGGGGCGACATAATCTCTACCATACATATCTACGTGACCAACAGACCAGCCCTCCACCAATTAGCGACGTCAGGGTTTACGTCGTGTGCCCACTGGGAGGTGAATTTTATTTTTTATGAAGATCCCTTAAGTGGGGCAGATGCCACTGTGATTAAGAATTAGATTGATAGATAGATGGAATGGTTGGTTGATGGGGGGGGGGGAAGCTTAGGAATTTTTTGTGCAAAAATGTAGGGACAATGTATCCAAAAAAAGTACAAGCCCTCCTCCCCCTGTGTTGCAATATTCTTTGGCTTTGTTTGGAAAATTGAGAGATTGTGTTTGTAGCAGTTTAGCTTTTAAGATACTAGGATACCTTTCACCAAACTTATGTGCCTTAATCTTGCTTTGCTTGACTGATTTGGCTTAGCCAGACCAGAACTTAACTTAGACCTGGCTCTTCTCTTAAGTCCATCTTGGTGAAATCGGCCCCATATGTTTTATCATGGACTGTGTAACATATATACATGTTCAAACAACATAAAGAAAAACTGTTAGTTCGAAGTAAACAGCCATTTACTTTGATGCCAGGACATTTCGTAGTTCTCAGGTGCACACATACACTGTAGGTTAATAGAAGATCAGCCCTGGATAAGGGGAGTCACGGAACTCAGTTCTCGTCATGCAGGACAAACAACGCATAATACGAGTTCTAAACGACAAACACGGTCATTAGAGACAGTAAAGACTAGAGAGAGTAGCCAAAATTTGGATGTTACTACAACAAAACACGTCTCTGTACAGTTATTTGGTAATTCAAAAACTTCTAGGAAAGTAAATTCCTTAGTACACTGCACAATGTCAATGAAGGTGAAGTTGGCCAGCTCTACATCGTGTGCCTTGTCTGCATTTTCATTGCAATTAAACCAGAAAGTTGTGCATCCGCAGTTCATTGCACTGATAATCGAAGCAAATCAAATTGGTGCATGCTGCAACTGCATCACACCTTACAAACTGAAAAATGCAACCACATAGCACCAGATGCTCACACAGGAAGGATCGCCTAAGGTCCCGAACAACCGCATTACTTCACAACCCACATGTCCAGTGCAAACTGCGCCGACCTGTATTAGACACCTTAAAAACAAGCTGACTTCGCAACCTTTCAAAAAGGTCTGTTCAATATTTTGCATCAAAGGATCCCACACATAACCACTGACATTTGGAGAAGGTATATCACAAAGACAAATTGCAACTGCTTTCAGAAATTGCTACAATTATATCGATCCTTACTCCCCCACACATTTCTGTTGTGAGATTTAGTACTACAAGGATGTGTTTCCTCTCCTACTGATACAATGTCATGTTGAAAAGCAGTTTTGGAAAGATTTTGGAATGTGTTTGATTGGGCAACTGCACTCTTGTTTAATGGAACCTGAGGAGGAAGTGAAAGCGCATGCCTTTTATCAATCACTTAAACAAAAACACTTCAAATAGTGCCCCTTTTAAAACAATAGGGGGCGCGACCTTCCACTGACCTCAGATGAACTTGATCTGTCCCCGAAGACCTTAATTAGAGCTATGATGCAGTAAGCCTTTTTCGTTCTGTACTTGGTTGTACTTGTTCTCCAGTCGCTGCACTGCAATCAAGGGCAAGATGAGAGCAATTAAGCATACAAAAATACAATCAACAGAAAATAGCGATCAAATGCAGAAAATAAAAAGTAAGTAACGTAACAGCACACATGCGAAACACGCACCAGAATAATATATTGTCTTGAGGACGCCGCCAAGTGCAGCTCTGGTACTATGACAAGTTTAAAGCCAACTGGACTGCATTCTGGCTAACATAGTCAGTGCAGCAGCTGCCCCTTAGGCCAATCATGATGCACAAGACATGCCAAGTAAATGTTATGTTTGCTTGCTGCTGAGTGCGTGCTTGATGGCAATATGTGATTAATGCTCAAGCCACTTTACTACCTAATCCTCCTGGAGCCCTGGCAAGCTGCTCCATCAGTGCTTAACATTGATTCCCCCTAAAAAAAGTGGAGGATAAAAAGTAGAGAAAAAACCACAAACGGCAGTGTAGTTCTTATGTCAAAGGCTTTGCAGCTTTGCATTCAGTGCCATTCAGCTAAATTCAAACGCACTCTCATCCCTTTTTTCTTTCTTTTCTTGCTTTATGTGTTTCTTTTATGCAACTCTTGGTCTTCCTTTTAATTACTTCTCTCTTTTCTTTACGAGATCGACCTCCTTCTTTTTCTACCTTTCTTCTATGGACATAATGACGAGGAATTGACTGACCTGATTGATAACCTGCTGCTCCAGTGCTGCATTTTATGCACTCTTTAACTGTTGTTGTAAATTCACAACTGTCTTCAAGGCGCATCTACTTTGGGGGCAAGCAGAATTTCTTGCCAGGTTTTAATGAAATAGATAAATTCTTCTGGGCAATCTTGAAATAAATCGTTTCCGGTGGCATTATTTCTCAACTTTGTGTTGTTTCATTTAGGAACAAATATTTCAGGACGTCGTAAGCTCAAAATACGTAATTACTGTCGCTTTCACCATCAAATTAAGAATTTCCCACGTAGGTAAACTCCACCCTCCTACCCCCTCCCCCCCGCGATCATCTAATGGTCACCCCTTACAACATTTGGGTAGCATAGAATGAATTATCATTAAATTTGAGGTACAGTAACCCACTAATTGTCACGTCACAAAAACTGCATCAGCAAGGCAGAAACTTCCTATATATCTCTAATGTTAAACATTTCACTTAAGACTCCAAGTTAAAGTTACATCAAGGTTTTACAGCACTACTTATTACTGTGTGGGAGGGGACGGTTACAGAGTAGGAGGCAAGGCTCAAGGATGATGAAGAACGAACTGTTACCACAACAAGGGAACCGTGCCAACGACCCAAGCAGTGGCAGCCACTTCTTTCTGCTCCTACAGACAGAAGACTAATGAGAAATGGTATACCGGAGTTCTGAAGAGACATAAGGTCTTGGACAATGGGGTCAACTAGGAGCAACTCCGATGCCAGTCCTTTCGTCTCCTGTGTACCCTGCCCTAGACAATTTGGCTCCTCCTGCCCTCCTTTTTTCCCTCCCTTCCGGTGTGCTGGCTCTCGCTCTGGCTACTTTTGGTGTGCCTACATTTTGTTGTTCTTACTTTTGTTGCTGCCTTTGCTGAGCAGCTAAGCAAGGCATCCAATAGCAAAGGGTTTGTCAGCAATGAAGGTAGACTGACTGCCAAATGAATCGAGTGACAAGACTACATGGCTTTCTGATGAAGCCTTCGAGTCTCAGGCCAAGTGTTGTCATTCACTTTGGTCCAGTCCGTTGCACTGTCTACACCTCCAAGTATGCCCACACTCTCAAGGCTATGTCACTATAATAAATGCTCCAAATGTGTACTTTGAGTTGATTTTATGCTGCCAATATGCTGGTAGATATGTGGCTCCAAATTAAATTGAGACAATTGTTTATGCTTATTTTTCAGATAGGCGCAAGATGCAAGTCAGAGAGTAAACTGTCTGGTTAACAACCGTAACTGAAGAAGCAGTCAACTATATTAAATGCAAAAGCTGTTTGTTGGGAAAAAGGTATTTTACACGAGAGATCAATACATTGAATACAAAAATTATTTACCATTTAACCTGGTAGAAAATTTGTTTTACAAAGGCGTTACTTGGTTGACGCTGGTGATTTAGAGTGACCTTCCTGCCTGGGACTAAAAGGGACACGTACATGTCGAAGATGATGTCGTGATTGGTTAACTGTCGATGGCTTTGCTATGTCAACAAGTCTTGGTCGTGAGTCGAGCCTTGCTCATCATGGGACATCGGCGCCACCTGTCACTAATGGCAGAAAAACTGCAGCCCAATGGCATTGCAGTGGTGGCAGGGGATTGTGGAAGAACTTCCTGTTTGACACGTAATGTGGTAGAAAGGCAGTGAAAGGTGTGACCGTGTCCTGCCTCTGTCTCCGCCATCACTTGCTCTTTTAACAACTTTAACGAGACCATTAGGTTCTTCCACTGACAGACAAATATCCTCAATGTGCGTGTTACCGCTGCTGTTCGTCTGATAATTATCACAATCAGTGGCCATGTTGGCAGGCGACACGCTCCCTCGCGAGACAGTAACGAGGCTGTGTGACGTCATTATGATGCGTAATTGTAATGGGTCACATGACCTCCAAGGCAGGTATAGCTAATGTGACATCTGCTCCCAGACAGCCTTCCAATGACATCAGACAGTTCAATAAAGATGTCACTATCACGCAACTCTCGGCATGGCAATGGGTAATACCAAATTGAGCAGTTGAAAATATAAGAAATGACATCTTCCTATCAAAAAGTAAAAGCAATAAATTGCATGAAATGTCTTCGTGTCTTATCTTTTTAGAATACATACATGATTTAACTGCTGATTCAGAATATAAATGTTATCCAATTAGAAAGCACATCACATAAATTGGATATCTGTGTGACATTTCATTTAATAACAAATTTATGACAATTGTATGAAAAAAAACTCACTGAACTCTCTCCATTGAACTTATGTTTATTGCTCAGATTTGCTGGAAGCATTTCTGAAATTTCAGTTTCAAATTGTTTAAAAACAAAGTTTAATCGACTTAGATGCGTAAGAATAATCCTTCCTGACAAAGAACACAGCTAGTAAGGCTTTCAGCAGATTTCTCCATTGACACCCACAGACCTATAGATTGAAAGAATATAAAAGACCAGATGTCATAAGGAGCATATTTCAATAATGGTGTGAATCCCTCATCAGGAAGCGACTGTAGTTCAGTTTCTGAATTTTCAACTTGCTTGAAATACTGTATGTGATGTTGGCATACTTCAATGATTGGTATCATGACACTTCAAGGCAGCTTGCAAGCATGCAGATGGCATACATTCCATACCTCGAAATGCAGAAGTCGTGTGACCTATTACAATCACATGTCGTTATGACATCACATAATTTTTTCATGTCCCACAAGGGTTTGTGCTGCGAGTCAATAATGCAACTGATTGTTATAATTATCAAGCTAGCCCTGGTGGTAACATGTGCATTGATGACATAGGCCTGTCAGTCGAAGAGCCTAATGGTCTCATCAAAGTTGTTTAAAGGGCAAGTGCTGGCATAGGCAGAACCAGGACATGTACCATGTTTCACTGCATTATGCATAATACAGGAAGCTGTTTCAAAATCTCCTGCCGTCATTGCAATGGAAAATTTGAAAGATATTAAAATATACATGGCTTTAACTAACACTATCAAATAGATTGATAGAATTTAGGGGAATACATCTGTACTGGTACAATTGTGAAAATTATCGGAAGTTGTAGGCCTATTGATATAATGTGTATTTTTCTCCTGCAATTTTTCTGCTGCCAGTATCACTACTGTTCCCTTTGGTCTCAATGTATGTACCCTTTTAGGAAATTTTGGAAATATTTTACTCTCATGTTTGTATGTTTATTTGCAATGAAATAGGGAGAGGCTGAAAAACAGAGGCAATTTTTATTTGTAGCCGAAAGGTAGTTGTTGGATTCAAAGGTTTCAGGAAAAAGTATAATTTATATTTATTACATAAAATTATACGCATGTACAGGTATAGCAGTTATGACTGAATAAACAGTCAAGAAAAATTCAATTATAGTTACAACAAATTTCAGATTGCTCAAAATTTGAAAATATTTGTTTCAACCAATTGTCCAGGATATCGGCAGTGTAAGTTGAGCACAAGACACGTCAGCACTTGCATGTATGCCCAGTAAATGGAAGCTTGGCAGCTGTACTGCACTAATGTGTTTCTATTCCTGCCCATTTCTGTTGCCCACTTAGCACATTGCAACCCGGTTTAGAAGCCATGCCCTTTAAACCCATTTACTTACAAAGCATGCAATGGCCAAATCTGATTAAGCTCTAACCAGTTTTGTTGACTGCATGGATTCCTCGTATGAGTTTTTCTTCAGCATACCCCAAACTTCATGTTCAAAGAACAGCAAGCATTATAATAGAATTTGTAAATGAATCATTTTTGATCACACCAAGATGTTACACTCAGAACAAGATAGACGTGCTTTTTAACTTTTATTTGTTTAGAAACTAGGAGATGCCTACATTATAGTGTTCAATCTTGATTTTTTATTAGATTCACTCCAGTATCTCTCATGTGTATTACGTTAGATTGAAACAAAGGAGAGTTCGGTTTCACTGTGATTGAATGAAGAAAAAGTAAAGTTAACATATTTGCACCACAGACTCCATGGTGATCAATACGACTAGCAAATACCATAAAGCATTTTTTTGGCCACTCTTCAAAGCATCTCTTCCAATTCAATCCCATTTTGATATGGCATATGGATACATATCTGTGCATGTATGAATCTACAGATCTGTGAGATAATGTGACATGAGATGTGAGGGAATATGATGTGGAATGCAACCAAGCATGGTTTTGCTAATTAGAGAGGTGTCAAATGTGGTTTCTAGTTCAAGCTTGGGTAGCTGTGATGATTTGGCTCTACTCATATCACCAGAGAAGCATTTGCCCAGTCCTAGCTCATTCTGATCAAGATTAATTGAAACAGAACCACAAAGCTGTTCTGATTGACAGCCTGCTCATCTGCCATCTTGGATTTACATCAGATGTGGGATCACCGTATCTTGAAGATCTTGTATTGAGGTCATTGACAACGCATTGATGTCATCAAAGCTTATAACGCCAAAAATGTTCATGAGGACTGAGGAGGTATGCTCAACCAAATTGCAATGCCTCTAAATCTCTTGATAAATTGCTCAAATTTATACATTGGCATATGGCGGGTGGATTTTTGGGGGAGGTGCAGGGGTCCCTGCATTGAAAGACCACTGTTATGAGACCAGCTTGCCTTATGTGACTGCCTGCCTCCAGCGCTGAGTAGTATTTTCAGTGCTTTTTGTACCTCAAGGAAAGAACACACCACTAGAGAGACTGCTTAATGACCCCGATTTAAGGGTTGGTCTGATAACACAAGTTCCACTGTGCACTGAACATATGGGGCCGTTTTCACCAACATGGTATTAAGAGAAGAGCCAGGTCTTAGCTAAGACCTGGTTTGGCTAAGCCAATCAGTCAAGCAGAGCAGTATCAAGGAATTTTAGTTTAGTGGAAGTTTACACATGTTGTGTGAACAGGTCTGCTGTTACAAACACAATGTCTCAATTTCCCAAACAAAGACAAAGATATGGCTACACAGAAAAGGGGGGGGGGTCTTGGAAATTTTTAAAATAGATAATTGCTTACCCAGTCCAGTGGCGTAACTCGGGGGTCTCAAGCGGGGGGGGGGGGCAGCTGGGGGCACGCGATTCTCTGGTGGGGGCACCCACTATAACTTTATATTTTAGCCAGAGTTGGAAAGTTCATATGGGGGGCACCTGGGGGGCACAGGTCCAATATGGGGGGGCATGTGCCCCTCCCGTGCCCCCCCATAGGGACGCCACTGACCCAGTCTCGGTAACAAAAAAAAGAGTTCAAAACCTCCCCCTTTCCTATTAACCATTCTATCATTGCTCTCAAGCAACAAAACAACACAACAAGCTATCCTATGACTGGATCAAAGTATCATAGTCTCTCGCACAAACATCAAACTTCATATATTAACCTTTTTGTCATATTTCAGATGACATTCAAGGTGTATCATGTGCATATATTTACATGTGTGTCGGCTTGATCATTGGCCAGCTTTGGAGGTGTGTCTGACTTATTCAATGAAGACTGTGCTGAGTGCCTAGGTGGAAACAAACTTTTTTTTTTCTTTGGATGTGCTGAGCAAATTTATTTTCCAGTGTCATGTGCTGAACCAATTATTTTCATCATAAGTCCTATATGGTCAGCCCCAAAGGGACACCACTTTAACAGTTTGAGATCACTAATCTGGAAGTCGTCTAACAATATTTGTCAACCACTGAACCTTGACAAGTCTATCGACTAAAACTCAGTTGGTGAAAGGGACTTAGTTACACCAGGTTTAAAGAAGTTAATACCAGGCCTAACTGTTAAAACTATGTTGGTGAAATCGGCCCCTAGTTTCCCAAACACTCATAGAACAACTAAACAATCCTTTCACATTTTGTAACTTTCGATTGTTTTGTTTTCTATATATGGCTTTTGTCTTTGCATTCTTTTTATTCGCTATAATTCATTGTTGCTCACTAAAAAAGCTCAGAGACATGAATATTTCAATGCGAGTAAATTTGTTGCTAAAATTGATTAATATTCAGATACATATGTACCTGCACCACCTAACGCCAACTACACTGGCACCACGATATATCCTTGACGTCCAGGTTCAGCATCAAGATAAGTTCGTATTTCCAGTACGACCTATTTTTCATAATAACCGCCCACATCATTAATAAATACATTCTGCAAAAATCATCTTACAAGATACAATCTGATACATGTTAGAATATATATAAGGAATGCTAAGACCAATATGATAGCAAGGAGCATATTTACTTGTTTGTTCCACGACTGATAAAGTTACCCTGGGGAAAAATGGAGTCATTTTTGGCTGCACCATTATGCTAAGAGATCAGTGTAATGGGTCTGTGGGCGGCTGTTTGCTGAAGAATTCTGCTGAAAGCTTTCCTATCTCTGAGTTGCTGGTCGCTTGTTGCTTATAAAGGAAGGAACACCCCTTTCTTATGCAAGAGCAAAGGGTGATTGTCAAGACGTAATCCCCATCCATCAATTGTAAGGCGCGAGCTGCAGCCGTGGAATAAGCAGCATCTTAGTATCTTCTCCAGTAACAGTTTGGCAAGTGTACTTTATATTATGACCATGAAAACGTAATCGCTAAAACAGAATCTGATGTAGATGGACCTTAGTAATTAATTTAATGACTGCAATAGAGTAAACTTGGGGAGGCGTGAGGGAAGCAAACATCCGCCTTGTCCTTGACCTCAGGCATTAAAAGTTGAATTACAGTGAAAAATATTATGCATGCCATGACCCACCGCTAGCTGCTGCCAGGAAATGGATACCTATTTTCCTGTCAGTGCCACTGGCAAAATGGATTTATTTTATGGCTAGAAAAATCATTAAATGGCATTTTTATGGGCAAAAAACCAATTTCTCGTGATTTTTCAGGGAATCGTCGAGCCTCGGTCATATTTTTATCCATTTTGGCCAAATAATGCTTTTGCAGCCCGGGATCCCCGACCAAAATTATGTATTTTGACCTACTTAATCACATCAGATACTCAAAAGAATTCTAACATTTTGGTAAATAGTTTGTCCCTATTTGGCTTATAACATGCCCACTAATTAGATTAAAATAGATATACATGTATATAAGTATATGCCTAGGTACATGTATCTAGATAAATGGACACTGGACAGATTTAATGAATGATTGATAAACAATGCAAAACAATAGCCAGATATGGCCCAGGAAATGTTCTTGTTGGGTAGATTACAATGCCAGAAATAAAAATAACGTGCAAGCACTTTAAGCAGCACAGACAGTGCATGTTTCCAACACAGGCACACCGGTGACGGATATACTAAGGAGAAGGAGAAGGAGAAGAAGGCATGGTTGACCTTTGACCCATGGAAGCCAGTCCATTTTTAGTTTCTTTATAATTTTTTTCAATCACAGAAGGGCACCAAAAGTGACTGGTCGAAAGTAAAAAAACCTACAGAGAATGTAGAGTAAATTTGAATGAGATTGGTGAAAGAAAGTGACCTCCAGAGTACTAACGAGATTGCATGAAATTCTTGGGGTAGAGCAGCTGTGCTGCTAAAAAGCTGCATTGTAATAAGCTATCGGAAATTTCTACCAGCAATAGTCCAGCATTCAGGTGATACATGTGGATGGGCACTCAATTAAAAATTCTTATTACATACAGATGAACGAAAAAGCCAAGTTCATTTACAAGGTGAACTATTCAATTTAGTTTTCAGTGAGTTTCAGTCAGCCATCAAGTTGAGAAGACAAAGAGGGGAAAGAAGAGTCAAAATTAGTCTAAATTGTTCTTGATAGTGATAGTATCAGACACGATGGGATAAGCTAAAGATGTAGTACATGTGTCATATATTTCAAAGATGCCTCGTTTTTGTCTTCATTGTGTTTGTGTATAACCACAAGAATCCATCAGACCTATGGATTATATCAGAATCTTTAGAATTCTTGTACATTTTTTGGAATTTTTATTTTCTGAGACAGCCAGGATGTAACTAATAAGACATATTGAGAAAAACATTTCTCACACTATGATAAACAGCATAATCAAACTCAACACTGGTATCTATTTCAAAGCAGTTATTTGGGATTAAAAAGGCAGACCAGCTTTTATCATCTAGATAATTTATGATAAGCAAAAATTGACATTTCAGGGGATTAAAGAAATTGAATTATTACAGGATGAAGGGTATTAAGAAGCATGTAAAACCCTTGCAAATGCAGCGAATTGGAAATCCAATAAATTAAGATCAGCTCAAGATTATCAAAGGGTCATCATCTGTGGTACTTTGAAAAAACATCCTTTAGAATGAAGAACCAACTCTTGACTTGCTTGTCTTGAGTCTGTCTGAGATCATGTGAGATGTTTAATTAACAGATTTGTCAAGAGATTGTGAGCATGCTTTCTGATAAATCTTTTGAAGATATCTCTCAAGTTGTCTCACGAAGTTCAAGATGCCAGAGACGCAGATGATCACGTGATTGATGTGAATCCAAGATGGTGGAGGAGCGGATTGTCAATCAGAACATCTTTGTGGTTCTGTTTCAATTATCTTAATCAGAATGAGTCTTGATGGAAAGATTTGCTTTTTCAGACAACTAACACCGAATTCAAACTTGCACTCTACAACATATTTTCTGACATGATACAATACACTCACAGTCATCACAATAATTTAAAACACTGCCTGCGTTGTTCCAATGATGCTAACTGCCTTTTTGGTTGGCTAAAACTCAATATTGCACTATGTTCAGAGGATCCGATACACTTAAGCAGCAGTACATTTATTTCAATGTAGTCAGGTATGGATGAAACGGCATTCAGTTGTACCCCTGTAAATTCAATAAATTTGATTTTGTGAAAATAGTTATCATGCAAAAAAGTGTTTCCTACTTGCTAAATGGTCAGTATATTCATGTGAACAAATGCTCAAGGTATTACTATAATTCTGACTGATAAATACCCACAACATTTATAAGCAAGCATTGATTCAATAAAATCCTCGACAGAGAAGATTTTACAACATGAGAAATGTTACAAACAATATGACAGTAGAGAGCATATTTCTGGTGTTCCACATGTCCAATAAAGATAGATGCAGCAATATTTGGCCACACCATTATGCTATAATATTGTTGTAATTGGTCTGTGGATAGCTGTTTATCAGAGAAATTGGCTTTCCTACTTCTGAGTTGTTATTGTTAGTCGCTTGCTGCTTTTAAAGGAAAGAACACCCCTTTGTCATGCAAGAGCAAAGGGTGATTGTCAAGATGTAATCCCCATCCATCAATTGTGTAAGGCTGCAGCATTATCAGTACCATCATTACATAATTGTATGGTTTACGACTGTTTGTGCACTAGGAACACTTGAGCGGTTCAGTATCTGTACGCGTACTCATTATATTGCAATGAGAAAACTTAAGTCTAGATGGACAATGGTTCAGTGGTTGCCAAATCCAACACCGAAGACCAATACAAGAGACAAGTAAAACAAGTAATGCTGTGTATACATCTGCAGTTGAATTCAACTTTACCATGTAC
Source organism: Platynereis dumerilii (assembly GCA_026936325.1). Lineage (NCBI taxonomy): Eukaryota > Metazoa > Annelida > Polychaeta > Phyllodocida > Nereididae > Platynereis > Platynereis dumerilii. Next base: position 14,944,323 of record JAPTHN010000001.1, read on the forward strand.
AAAACCTTTGAGCTTAAATTGTGAGAACTTCTTTTAACAAAGGGTCATGTCTCTCGGGCTTTGTGGGAGCCTCAATGAGTCATTATAAATAAAGGAGGCTTAAACAAAAAGCTAAAGAAAACTGTCAAGGACAGCAAGTGTGAAAGGTTGTTTACATTGTTCTTGGAGTGTCAGATACAATAGGATGTACTTGAATATGAACTAATCTGCCATTAGAAGATGCCTCATTGTCTTAATCCTCCTCTTGTGTTTTTATCCTATGTTGTTATTCTTTCAGTCTTACACAATGGATTATTGCGGAATCTTCTGTTATCTTGGCATTTCTCGGAATTCTATTTTCTAAGACAGCTGGGATGTGACTAATTAGACAAATTGACAAATTTCTCCAACAATGGCAACTTATTTTCAGCAGATTCAACACTGATCATAATGGCCTTATTCCAAAAGACGACTTCTATTTTGAATGTTACATGTTATAGACAAAAAGTGACATTTTAAGATTAAAGCAATTGAATTACCACATGATAGGGTGTTAAGAAGCTTGTAAAACCCTTATCTGTGCAGTGAATGGAAATGCCGATAGATTGAGATGAACTCAAGGGTCATTTGTGTATGCTGAGGATGAAGAAATATCTTTAAAGTTTGCTTGTCAGAGACATTCTGGGATCCTGTAAGATGTTTAGTTGAGTAATTTCTTGAGGGATTCTTAGTTGGGCATGGGCCTTTGAAGATGTCTCTGGGGATGCTTTGTCATGAAGGGCATCATGATGTTCAAGAAGCTTGAGACAAAATTCTGGATCACATGATTGATGGGAATCTTGGGCGGCAACAGAGTTGGCCGTCAATCAGAACAACTTTGTGCTTTTGTTTCAATTAATCTCAATCAGAATGAGGCCTGAGCAAAAACTGGCTTGTGATGACAAATGAAACCAGATCATCTGAGCCACCCATGCACTGCATTCAGCTTTTTGACATCTTTCTAATTAGAGAAACCATGCTCCAATGCATCCTGCATCATGACTTCTCTTTTTCACAGTCTTTTATGGTGCAGTCTGACAGATCTACAGATTCATTGATGCAAGGATATCATATTGGTATTGGAATTAAAAGTAACAAAATACTCTGAAAGGGGGCCAAAAACTGCTTTGTTTAATTTTCTTCCGATGTTTGTTATAGCAAAGCAGATTTGCAGCTCCGAGTCTGTATTCACATGAATGCCTTTATTCGGAAAGTGACTCAACCTCCACTTATTTCTTTTTAACCTGCTCATATGTGAGTGATCAATCAGGTGCAATTTATTTTGGATGAGACATGCATGTCTTAATTGTTTACAAATACGAGAGTCATGAGTTGAAAATCCCAGACTGTTTGGAGTTCAGAACTGTTCAATCTTACTGTGGGCGATCTTCACTTAAAACCAATACAGAATCCTTAAATACAGATAAGATGACCTTAAATTGATAATTTATGTTTAGTTTTTAGTTTTAAGATTCATAAACACTGACATTCTGCATGCTCTGTGCCATTACAATGATAAGATTTTAAATAGAAACATGTGTACCTGACGGAAATCACTAAAAATGCTCTATTTTAACACTGTTGTCTTCAGAGCTCTTGAGGGACCTTTAAACACAAATATATTTTCTTGAAATTTGGCAGGGACATGCATTCTGACATAAGTAACACCATGGAATATCAGGGAGTGGGAATTTAAAAACTTTTTCTGAAATGAGGCACCCTACTGAATATTTATTAAAACTTATAAATAGCTAAAAACCACTTATTCTCAAATAGTTTTCTTCAGTTGTGGCATTTTTGTATTTCAAGCCTCTCTGTAAAGCCTGGAGATAAACTAATTCCATAACTACTGAAATAATTACAACCCACTTTCTCGGTAACTTTGAGGGAAAGGAGGTGTGTTGAAAGATAATTCAACTACTTAAATCAATTTCTGCTAATATTCCTTCACCCAGAAAGTAATCAAGGAGAGACGACTCTTAAAATTTAAAATAATTCGAACAATCAGGCAATATTTCGTACTATATTCAGTGACAGTGAATATAATATACTTAGAAAGTGGGTTGTATTCATTTTAGTTATTATGGAATAAGTTTATCTCCTGGCTTTACAGAGACTTGAAATACAAATATGCCACATCTGAAGAAAACTAATTGAGAATAAGTGATTTTTAGTTATTTATACAAGTTTTAAATAAATATTCACTCATTTCTGCAGAGGAATAGCACATTTTTTATCTACCCGTGTCCTTGAATTGTGAGAATTTTTTTCACTAAGGGTCATATCTCTCAGATTGGAGGGCCCTATTGTAAATAAGTATTTATACTTAATAGGTTTATCTATCTATCTATCTTGTGTGAGCCTCAATGATTCATTATATGTAAAGGAGGCTAAACCAAAAAGTTCAAGAAAACAAGTGTGAAAGGTTGTTATATTTTTCTTGCAGTGCTAGATACAATAAGATGAACACAAAAGAATCTGCCATGAGAAGATGCCTCATTGTCGTATAATCTTTTTTGTTTGTGTTTTTAGCGATATTGTTCTTCTTTCAGTCTTACAGACTCAGACTCAGACTCAGACTCATTTATTTTTTGCTCGGAATATATACATTATAAAAATACAATTTTCAATGGATTATTACAGAATCTTCTATTATCTTGGCATTTCTTTGAATTCTATTTTCTAAGATGGCTGGGATGTGACTAATTAGACAAATTGACAACTTTCTCCAGCAATGATAACCATCAGCAACTTATTTTCAGCTTCAACTGTTTATAATGGCCTTATTCTAAGTGGACGACTTTTTTCCTCAATGTTATAGACAAAAAGCGACATCTTAAAAGATTAAAGCAATTGCATTACCACATGATAGGGTGTTAAGAAGCTTGTAAAATTCTTGCATGTGCAGTGAATGGGAATGCTAACAGATTTAGATGTACTATGAGTAATCTAAGCCTTTTAAGGGTCATTTGTGCATGCCGAGGATGCCTCAATATCTTTAGGTTTGCTTGTCTGTGACATTCTGGGATCCTGTGGGATATTTAGTTGGATAATTTCTCGAGAGAGCCTTTGAAGATGTGTCTGAGGATGCTTTGACTTCAAGGGCATCATAATGTTCAAGTAAAGAAGCTTCAGTCACAATTCCGGATCACATGATTGATGAGAATCTCAAATGGCATCAGTATAGGCTGTCAATTAGAAAATCTTCGTGGTTCTGTTTCAATTAATCTCAACCAGAATGAGGCCTGAGCAAAGACTGCCTTGTGATGACAAATGAAACCAAATCATCCGAGTCACCCATGCACTGCATACAGCATTTTGGCATCTTTCTAATTAGAGAAATCATGCTCCAATGCATCCTGCATCATGATTTATCTTTTTTACAGTCTTTTATGGTGCGGTCTGAAAGATCTACAGATTCATTGATGCATGGATGTCATATTATAATATCATTGGAATAAAAAGTAACAAAATGCTCTGAAAAGTGGCCAAAAACTGTTTCATATAATCTGCTTCAGCCCGAAGTCCCACTTATTTCTTTTTAAATTACTGATCTGTGAGTGATTGATCAAGTGCATTAAATGAATTTAATGAACTTGGTCATGCGTCATGAACTGGTCCATTTTGCGTCGCAGGTCAAAAATGTCTATTTTTTCTATTTTCTGATATATCATCACAGAAGCACAACACTATACAGTGTTTCAAACAGAACTTAATTATCTTGTATACTTATCGAGATATGGGCACTTTTGTGCCTCCCCCACTCATTGAAACATGTAGACTAGAGGGAAGGTTTTTAAGGCTTTTCTCAAAATTGATGTTTTTTAGTAAAACGTCTGTAACTTTTCAACTACTTAACCAATTATAATGGAGTTTGTTGCAAAATGATTCTTACTAGTTCCTCTAATGATACATGTTGACACTTTTTACAAAAATCCCATTGATCGATATGAAATCCTGACAGCAAAAACAGACATTTTTTCTTTTAAAATTCCTCTAAAATCCCACCTTCTACTTGTGTTTCCAAGTGAAATTCATCAGATAATTAAGAAAAAATATATTCCCTTTAACTAGGCATGTTCTGGACTTTTGTTGTCTTTTGTGAGTCAGCTCATCTTAAATGTAACAAAATTACAACATAGGAAGATTTCTGGTCCATGGATCAAAGTGATTAGGAATTAGCATAAGAATGATGAATAGATAGATGGACATATCAATAGATATGGTAAGTACAGCCCTGTATGGCCGGTTGTGGCTACTCACAAGGTTACATTGATGAAATGAGAGAGAGCGTAGGAGTCCTCAACATGCTACACGTTTACCCCATGTGAGGGATCTTTTCCTTGCCCGGCACAGGCTCTAATATAAGGATACCCCTATTCAGCAACTAATCTGAATGACATGAAGCTTGGTTTTTGCTTTTGAAGGGTACATTGAAAATACTTTTGATCACAAACTACATCATTTTGCAATATACTTTCTGTAGGTTACTGCTAACGTTGAGAATGACATCTGCTTGGCTTTTCCTGAGAAGACTCAAATACCCCAAGTAAGATATCTAAAGCATAGCACATGAACTAAAATAACTATCTGAAAAAATAAACCATGATTGGGACAGTGCAGAGGGGCCGATTTCTTCTCTTCACAATATTGCTACACCGACTCCGCTACACCGACTCCGGATCCACCCCTGATTCTGACTGACATGCTTCAACGTTCTGGGTAATAGTGTTTTAATGGTTTAAGTGATTTTAAAAAGGATAACAGTTCTGTAAACTAAATAATATTTCCTTTCTTCTGATGTCAAATATGATGAAATAACTTATGTAGAAGTGGTAGAAAAGTTCTATCGAATATTTTGTTCTGAAACTGCTTGCTACAAATCCACCATTTTAGCAGACCAGTTCATGACGCATGACCACTTAGATTAAATAAGACTCACCTGTTTTTTTTTATTATACATAAATATGATAATTTGCTTCAGAATCCAATTTTTTTAATAATCTGAATGATCGTGTTGCACCAGCAATAAGTAGAGGCAATGATAGGAGATGATTAAAGACATAGAAATAGTTTTGAATCGCAGATATTGCATGGAGGTTAAGGTAAATGGATAATATATAAACCTAGTAGTGATATATGTCTGTTCATGCCGGCATATTGTAAGCACATTTTATAACCCGATAAAAAAAGTGCTACATCGATAGGATATGATACTTTTGAATTTCACAGACTGCTCCTTTTGATTAGATTCTAAAATGAGCAATATTAGCTGAAATTGATTTAAGTAGTTGAATTATCTTTCAGCACACCTCTTTTCCCTACAGATGTTTCAAAGTGATTTAGAAAGAGGGTTGTAATTATTTCACTAATCATGGAATTAATTTATCTCCCATCCATACAACGAGACTTCAAATACAAAAATGTTTTGTTACAAAGAAAAACTTTTGATCATCAGGATAGTTCTTAAAATTTTCTTATTGAGTTTTAGCAATGTTTCAAATAGGGTTTGCTTATTATCTGGTTTTCCAGGAAAATAAAAGGGGCCGTCAATTTAATATCTCATCCAAACGACATCCAGCTAGGATTTTGCTCATGAAGGTCCACTGAAAATTTTGGGTTCCCCACCCTGGGTTCAAACCCATGCTGGCAAGAAGACCTTCAGCGGAGCAGGCGGGCACCTAAGCCACTTGGCCACCCAGCTGCTATATGCTAACCAATAATTAACAATTCATGAACAAAGAAAAATTTGGATACTTTGCAAACTGTCGTTTTACATATTTTCTTATAAAAACAGCTTTAGAAACTTTACAAAGTATCATCTACTTTTTAAAAGACCTTTTAAACACAAAATATTGGCATGATAAAAATTTAAATGCTTTATTGAACAATAAATTGTTACATTTCTGTGTTCCAAACCATCATTCTTGAAAGAAGGACTAAGGAAAATATACATTTCTAGCCATTAAAATAGAATACATGGCTTAGGCATGACCGTATATAATATTATTAAGATATAGCAAAGAGAAAAATTTCTTGAAATAAAAAAAAAATTGCAGAAAAATAGTATGCAAGCAGATATTGTGGGCAAATTTATAAATCCTAAGGACAATTTAATGACATTAATTATCATGTTAAAAATTACAAAGCCAGCCCATAATTTTGTCCACAATTGCAGTGACTGTTTAAAGCGCAATAACAACATCCATAAAAAATTCTCCACTGTTGTCTGATACAAAATTTTTTTCCTTTCATCACTCTGCATCACTGATAATGAAGTTATTTTGATAGATAAGGAATCTATTTTTTCCAATTCTTCAAAAACACTTTATCCAATCTCGCTTCGTATTTCCCGGTTCTCACAGTTTCAGTTTTTCGCCCATTTCTCGGGAGACCTGGGAACAAACCCTAGATATCAGAGACGCTGTGTATTATTGCCTGAAGCAATGTTTTCTGTCTGTTTATCTGGTAAGTAAAAACAAAAATTATGCCATTTTCAATGTATATCATTGAGTAAATATTAGGAGAAAGATTCAGGGACTGGGCTGCAGTGAACTCTAGGCAGGAATCCAATCAACAAAACTGGTTAAAGCTTAATCGGATTTGTAAGTAGATGGGCAGAAAGGTGCACAGTTTCTAGACTGGGTTGTGGCATGGGCAGCAGAAAAAGGCAATGAGAAGATACATTATAGGGCTTGTACAACAACTGCATTTTCCTGGACTCTTCACTTTTTAACCTCATGTTTTAAGCTACATTATCTTGTTTTTAAAAAAAAATCTGATAAAAGATACACACACGCATGCAAATATGAAAACATTAATTTTCTAAAATTTTGACGATTGGAAAATTAACTGAAATATCTTTTTCTTCAATGTTTGCATTGCACTGTGACATGCACAAACATATGAGAGGCAAATTTCTTGCAACAGGAAACTCTTATTCAGCCATTTCTGCTATACTCCAGCAGAAGCAGAGTAACAAACCAGTCTGACCAGCTTCTGCGCTGTAAAGGGACCACCAGAAACAGCCAGAACTTCTTGGAAGTTTGGGTATTAGCGCCCGTATTACATTGACAAATAAAGCGTGTGCTATTTCAAAGGCCTTCCAGACTGAATCCTTCAGATCTTCCTGTGGACTTTTATGTCATTTGCAAAAGACTGCAGCTGTTTAATTAGCGTAAAGTATGCCACATTCCTCAAGCTAACTAAGCTTTTACTTCCAGACTCCCCAGCCCATTATTAGAAGATGGAAGGACTTAATTACAACTATATGGTAAGCCTATAATCAAATTGAATATTGACATGTTGGGTTCTTCATGGGTAAAACAAAAGCACATCCAGGCAAAAAAAGATGTGCCAAATTCTCAGCATGCATGCATGATGAGTAAGTAAATATTACTTCATGCATTATACTTGCCAACTACTTGGCATTTTATCTAATTTTGCAAGCAAACTATATTTTCAACTCTGACATATGGAAAGTCTAATAAGAGTGTAATAAAAGTTGATAATTCAGTTGCCATATCTAAAATCGTTGTGGTAAAAATTCAAGCAAGATGTTGTGGACTCCTTTTGTCTTTTACTTCTTCCAGTCGCCAAATTTATATATTGTTTGTTTATGGCCTGATATAATCAAAGATAGAAATAGTAATTGACCTAAGTCTATAGACTTGATTGTGCATAGTTATATAATGATACTTTGGAGCGCGCCTATATTGGAACATAACATGCATGGATAATCGTAACAGGAAAGCATTTTGTATCTTGTCATCTCTTGTGAAGGCCTATCATGGAGACTTTCCCTGAAATACTGCTTCCAATCATGATTCCTTGTCATATATAGCAGACAGTAAGGGGAATGAAGTCTGGATAGAATTATTTGCTGTGAGATGGCTTTGAGACCATACGTACAAGACATCATTATATGTACTACTGGCATGTTATATTAGACACAATTTTCAAACTGAGTAGCTTTCTGAGAATTCTTGTCTCTCTGTAGACAGGCAACTACATCTACATTGGAGACAGCTGGAGAAACATTCAAATACACACAGATAAACAGAATGATTGATGACTCATCTTGAAAATAGGTTCACATTTCATTGTAACCAAAAATGCATGAAAGACTCAATTTCAGTCCAACATTTGATATAAAAATTATAATCTTCTAAAATATTTACCTTGATGAAGGAAAAGGCTAACAAAACACTTAATTGAGGGATCCCCTTCTCTCAATTTTCGGGACAATTACTATAGTTCGGCATCACTATAGTTCCTTGACATTTATTTGAATGCAATTGATATCTGAAGTGTCACTCTACATCTGTAATTCATTTTTCTTTTTAGAACCACTGCATTTGGAACAAAAAGTCATTTATTAGACTTTTTTGGGGGCATGGTGTCCAGTAATCCGCACAAATTAATGGTTTTTCCCTGTCACCTGACCTGACATGACAAAATAAGTGTTAATTTTCCTCCTGAAGTACCATCATTTTTGAAGTTTCTGTGCGATTCATGAGAATATAGACTTGAATTAATATATAAATCGAATTTAGCTTTTTTCTTGTTTCATTTCATTGAATTAATTGATGTAAAAGATGTGTCACTAGTTTATGTTTATTTTTTTGTCCATTCTGTTCCTTGCCATAGCTCGGCTCACTATTGTTTTTAATGAGCAATTTCCACTAAATGTCGTTAGATGCACATGCGCCACACTACCACAGCTTTGCAGACTGCATTAATATAACGTAATTTTCATTGGGACATTTTTTGGTCCCACTAAAATGTCCACTCTGTTCCCTCCAATTCCGAGCTTACCAGTGATACTTTTTCAAAGGAATTTTATGTATATGTTGCTGAAGGTGAAAGGGTTCAATAGAATGCAATCGTAACTTTGTATCCTCCAAATGGAATATACTATTAAGAGAAAACCAAACCGTTCCTGCCCACTCTGTAACCCGTTCCTGTCCACTCCGTCACCACAAAAAATCGATGTATGATTAAAAAAACACTTGATCTGAGATGAAGTACCTCTGAAAGTAAGACTTGCACAATTTTTTTAATTTTTTTCTATTTTTAAATTGCTCAAAAAGCAGGTTTTTGCATCAAAAGTCCACTCCATTACCACATTTTCCAGGGCACTTTGTCCCGAAATTTGAGAATGGCCCTAAGATAGTTTTTTTTTATGAGAACGGGAATAAAACTACCTTTTTCAACAGAATATGTCCGATGTTCTGAATAAATTATGTAAATGCCTTCTGTATGAATGTTCTTTATTTATATTTAATGAATGATAGGACTTGTCTTGAGCAGACAAGCATTTAAAGTCATGGGTAGCCAATAAATTTTGCGCATTTTCGCTGTTCAGACAAACAGTTCAGCATACAGCATGTATTTTAGTTTCTTTCAAAATAAACTCTTACAAGCGCGTTGTGAGTTGTAATAGAATGCTGTTTTACCTGATGAATTGTGGAGCAATATTTACTCTCACCTGCACTCTAAAAAATTTCAGACAAAATTGGTTTTTTAGATTCAAAATGGTTTTTTGAAAAACCAAATTTCAATGCAAAAAACCAACATGGATTTTTTTAAAAATCCATGTTGGTTTTGCATTGAAATTTGGTTTTTCAAAAAACCATTTTGAATCTAAAAAACCAATTTTGTCCCGACTTTTTTTAGAGTGTGGTCAGCTAATGAATTTGAAATTGAGAGAATGTCAGCATTGGAGACTACGCGTTGGACAAATACAGTTGGCACTGAAGAGTTAAGGTGACTCAAGCGTGGTAGTTTGATCATACAGATTTTTCTAAAATTTTGCACAGGTAGTCTATGGGACCCATACATTCCAAAAATGAAAAATAAAAAAATTTCACCGACTCGTTTGGTTGCCATGGTAACAGCATATCTGGGCTGATGACTGCTTAAAAGTTATAAATTGAGTTTTTGGTTATGTACCACAGAATAAAGCATTAGAGTAGGTCGGGGCATGCGGCCCCCCTTAACTTCGAAGTGAGACTAGACCTACTTTTTATGGGCAATTATTTGAATGCTCATGCTATCAGGAAGGGATCACTTGACTCTACTAATAACTAGTGAAACAAATGTCTACCAATTTTAATAAAGGAGTTACGGTCATTTTTGTGAAAAAATTAAAATGGCCTTCTTACCCCACCCATCGGGCAAGAAGCCCCCCTATTATAATCCTATGGCAATTTTTTTTTCCAGCGCATTCAGCCTAAAAGTTATTTCTTGGGGTTCTTCTATCCTTTTTAAGGCATTCTATTCACTTTTTCTGAATTTTAGAATTTTTCTGTTCATACTTTTATTTTTTAATATTTTTTGACAAAGTTTCAATTTCGGGCCAAATTTTTTCTATTTTAATTAGCTATTCTATCAAGATTTAAGGTAAAGTACACATTATTAAATGGTTCCTGAAGCACCTTCGACCCCCAGTGAAGGGGGCCTCATGCCCCATATCATGTGGGGCCTCTCGCCCCAAACCCACATATTTTAATATGACCTCTATATTTTGAACTAAAATGCTAAAAACACGATCCAAATCATATTTATGTGATGGTCATAAAGTGAAGCAATGCAGATATCCAATATACTTTAAAAAAATTCCAAAGTTATTTCTGACAACCCCTTTCAAAGAATTAGTCAAAGTTACAAAAACCATGCACATTTTTTTGTTTCTTTAATTTCTACTATGGTTTGGTGCTGTTAGCCCTGAAAATTTGTGACATCACCTAAAACGCCTCTAGCTTCAATCCTATCAATTGATAAACGCACCAAAAATTTAAGTTTGGATATAAGCCTGGGGGGGCCTCTCACCTAACCCGGGCTTCTTGCCCCGACCTACTCTACATGCATTTGTCACACAAGAATGTCAGAAATTTCTTCCCATGGATGTAAACCAATACATTTGCCACAAATTTGAAGAAAAAGGTTAAAATACTTTTTTCTGTAAGAGCTCAAAGGGCACAAACACACTAATTAATTGCAGATTTTGCACGCATCAATTTTGGCAGTAATCAAATTTTAGGAAAACGATCATACAGATTTTTTTTTAAATTTGCATACATCATAAACAGGTTATTGTCAAACAAATGTCCAAAAATAAAAAAAATTCACCGAGTCGTTTTTTAACTACAGTACCATGACTATGCCAATGTCAATTTAAAGAAATAAAGACAATTTTAGACACAGTTGACTGAAATTAGTCGAGAAAATTCTTTTGATAAAGGCGAGAAGCTGAAACTTTGAATTAGTATAGAATAGGTGTTACTGCATTCAATAAAAAAATAATTATGCTTCTATCTGCATTGGATCTCATTTAAATAGCAAATTACTGGCTGCCATGCTGTTAAAAAAAAGAGAGCAGAAAATGGTAACGTCACAACTTTTTCAGGGCCTGCAGCAGTGGTGACGCTATGTTGCTAGGCAACCAGGCTGCTCAGAAGTATGTGCAGTGTACCACGGTTGAGTCACCTTAACTGAAAAACCAAAATAAATACTGAAACAATCAGATGACATTGGGATTTAATTGCTTCCTCTGTACTGGAAGAGAAAAAAAATAGAACATCTCTTTGTTATTTTCTTTTTTGTTTTGTTATGGAGCATCTGTGCAATAGAACACATGGGTTTGCAACTATAGAATTGTGATTGTTGAATAAGATAATTGTATCCATCATTGAAAACCATTTTCAAACAGAGTATTCCGGCAAAGAAAGCAATCTTATAAATTGCGAAGAGATTAACAATTTTTAATAATTTATGTTTCATGTATGCATGCAGAGCAAAGAGGTGATGGAATTGTTCTGTCTAAATATGATATGAATGTGAGTGATTTTTTTCTGTTGGATTTTTTCTGTGGATTCGTGATTCACCTAGAAGGCCTATGACATGCAAAACATAAATAGATTTTGAACTACAGGTTTAAGTTCTGGTTGATACGTTGGTGCAACAAACAACATTAGAGAAAATGACGAAATGTAGATGCGTACAAGTTGTAGCTTTATAAATTGCATGTCTGATAAACGAAATGCACAGTGCACCTGAGATATCTTGAGATATCTTTGAGGATAACTTGATAATTGTTTCTCTACAGGGAGTACTGAAAGTTCAAAGTCCACAGCTATTATCGTTTTAAAAGCTAGGTGTTTCAGAAAACTTCATTTTGCAGTTGTACACAGACATCATCAGGGTATTTGTGAATGTGATTGTTCACTCAGTTAAGACTTTGACATCACGGTTTAAGACAAAAGAATTTAAAACTGCCGGGCAAAGTTTTCTGTGTGTGTACAACTACAACAAACAACTTCATAGATCCAGAGTTCCAGAGGTCCAGAAAGTCTACTTCAGCGCGAATTCCTGTAAAAGGAGTTTATGGCATGATTTAGAGGAATTTTGGTGACCAACAGGGAGAAGAATCTAGATTGAAGGAGTGCAGGTAAGAAATTATCTTAAAGAGCATCCACAACATATTCTGAAAGGAACTGCATTTCTGCAAAGATTCATAGATGGCCATAAACTTAATGGATTTTCTAAGATACAATGTTACTGAATTAGGCTTTGATATTAAAACATGGCTGAGATGTTTCGAATATTTCACCATGGCTGTCTACATCACATTCATAATGTTATTGCATCTCTAAAAAACAAAAATTAAAATGCAGAAAGGATGGATTTTGTACGAATAAAGAATTACGTACGTTTGGTTTTAGCCTCCCCATTAAATTTAAGACGTCACAGTTTTTAAAAAGAAAATGCATGAGTTCATGTGTGGAAGAGATGGTCCGTCAAAGAAAAAGTTGCAGTTGGTACATGACAAACACTGACAAATAGAAAGGGACATTTTAGATATCTATTTTGGATGGATTTTACAGTATTCCAAATTGCCTACATTACATATATGCACAGATGGGATATATGCTGTGTAGTACAGATATATCAAAAGTTGATTTCTTCTTTATAATTATGTTGCCTTTACACCTCGGCATTTATGATTGGATTCTACATTGTGTCAGGAACATTTGTCAATCAAACAGTTCAGTCAGCTTGTCATGCATACCAAATTATTCTTTAGATCTATGCATTTTATCAACCTGGGTTTTCATTGTGCCATCAACCAGTTGTCAATTTTAATATCAACTTCAAAAACGGCTTTCATTAAATATTTAGAAGGTTTGGCAATGACATAAACAAAATTAAATATTTAACATATCTCTGACGACACCTCCCTTAAAATATGTTTTTCCAACAAACTATTTTAACCTAAAAGGAAATTGAAATAATGGGAGCTTTTGCGTTTCACAAAATCCATTAACTTTATGACCAAGTTGTCATCTGCCCAGTTTCAGGGGGATTTTCATGTAGTTCATTGATAATTTATTAAAATGTGTTATTTCAATAAGTTTTTCTGTTCTGTTTTAGATGTTCCAACATAAATTCTATTGAGAAATATGTTTCTAAAATTGTTCATGTCCTTCACAACTGGTGTGTGTCTTCTCTTGCACGATATACATGTGACTCCACAGATAATAAATCCTGGCTGCATGAATTTTTCAGGCAAATTGAAATTTCTGTGCTTTAACAGCTCTCTCTTGAAAAATATGTCCGTTGTCAAAGCAAAAAAGTAACTTAACTTTCTTAATAACTGAATGCATTGAGAAAATTCCAGATAAGTAAATATTGAGTACTTGTATAGTTCATAAGTATTTTATTTCTCTGTATTTATATGACTAATGAGGCCATCTAATGAAACAGCTGATCGGATTAGATATTTGTTTTTCTTTTTTATTGTTTTACTTTAATTCATGGTTACCCAGGAATCGCATGACAATACATATCACAATGACAAAAACAATAATTACTTGACCATGCTTTTGAAAATATCAGTGCAATTGTGAGACATGTAATTTGTAATTGACACAACCAAGAATTCACCCAACACATACTTGTCATCCTGTTCTGATGCCACATTTCAGCTTTAAAACTAGACCAAAAACAAAGATTCCAGATGTAATTATCAGCTGAAAATTGAATCGTTATGAGGACAAGTGAAATGCAACATCCACTGGCAAGGTTGGTTTGCCATTCACTCATGATATTTGTCTACCTTTTCTCAATGTAATTGATGCATCTCTATTTATCGACAGTGTTTGCATTCCACATTACCTCAGGCACAATTCAGAAATTTCATTTTGAAATTCAACAGAAACATAAGTTGTAAAAGAACAGTTGGATAGTTGATGATATATTCAATCACTTACAGTCTTGCATAAACCAAGGTAGACATTTACAATGGCATGATCCTTCATGCACTGACATATCTACCAGAATTATATATTGATTGATTGATTGATTTTATTGATCATAAAAAAATAAGACTGTCGTACAAAATTGAGAGAAAATAAACAGTTGATTGCATCTATGAAATTATGGTTGGCTGACGCCACAAGTGCATGTGCCATAACCAAATAATTATCCAGAAAATACACAATATCTATCTCGCATGCCGGATAAACATGTCATCCTCACCTCTCAGTGTAGCCTAGTACATAGGCCAATTCTTGTCTTAGTTGTAACTAGTAAATACTAAGGAACCATGCTCTGACTCTGTCTGCTAACTTCATCTGGACAGCAGACAAGTCACTAATCAGAGAGGTTCTTACAAATATAACCTTTCCAGTTAACTTTTCTGATTGACTGATACCAAAATTGACCTATTTTCTGTCGAGATGAAGTTAGCGGGCCAAATAAGAGCATGACACCTTTGAATTTACTATAATGACAAATAAAGCAATATTCTATTAAGGCCTTTCATACCCCGACAACAGTCACTCTGGTTTTTAAAAGTAAATATTCAAGAAGCTTTCAAAGGATCATTCCTTCTCCGTAGTGACAAACAATATTCTCAGTTTGAGTTCATTCAAAGCAATTGAATGTTTGCTAACAATTATTGAAGTCACAGATTGACTGGGAAAAAGCCAAAAAAAAAGGATTAGCATATATTCCAAATACTACATCATTTCATATGCAGTAAGTGCAAATGAAACCTGCAATGGGAGGATGCAATGATAGCATTGCTATCGGCATCCTAATTGGTAATGAGAACCATAAAACATTTGAAAAAATATCATGTGCCAACATAATTTTCAACCTGCATATTAGCTTCATACTTAAAAGACCATACATGTATGTTCCAGTAAAATATGAATATTTTCAGTGCATCATATAAAGATTATATTTAATTCTTGATTAACTTAATGGATTTTGTCAAAAGCACGCCCTTTTTTCTTATCTTGCCTTTTATGCCAATTGATAGCAAATAAAACATATACGCACTGGACTAAATGCAATTATTTTAGATATTTCAAATGCTTACTCTATGTTATCATGCATACACATTTAAGCAGTTGAAATGATGTGCGTGTCTGCAATTTTTTTAAAGATCTTTTGAATCAGAAAGTGCTTTTTCATATTCATAAGATATGTGCATGACATTGCATGTGACAGGTAAACAGCATTAATGTTTTTTTGCGTTCTTTTAATCCAAATAAGCAAAAGCATAAGATTCTAATAGAACATAAACAAAACGATGGTAACCATGCTAAATTTTTGCGTCAACTAAAAGACAGCAATCTAATTCGTAAAAATCCAAAATTCTTCGATCATCAAATTGAACTTTTTTTGCCCTGAAGAACTTAACCTGTAGTACTTTAAGAGATGCAGAAAATATATTTCTCTTTTTTCGCTGAAGGGCATGAGATAATTTGGCCAGTTTAACATGGACACATGTGACATCACTGGCTATGACTCATTCACCGAGTTGAGCTGATAACGTGGCAAGATAGCATCCAAAGTATGACCTCACTTGAGATATTAGTCAACAAAGTATTACGCGGCTAGTATTGCGATGCGACTTCACAAGAAGAATTTTGGCAAATTTCAGTAATCACTCCATATGTTTCGACTATAAGATCCCTATGAGCAAGTGCTGTAAAAGCAATGGCCAGCAATTATCGATTGTGAATTGGTCTGTTGTCAAAAGAAAAATATGGTCGAAATGGTGTTGCTGTAAACTGAACCCAACATTGAGATTTTGTAATGTCACGCATGTCATTGGTCTACCCAAAGGACTCCTTACTCTTTAGTGTATCTA
This sequence comes from Platynereis dumerilii, assembly GCA_026936325.1. Lineage (NCBI taxonomy): Eukaryota > Metazoa > Annelida > Polychaeta > Phyllodocida > Nereididae > Platynereis > Platynereis dumerilii. Next base: position 14,960,506 of record JAPTHN010000001.1, read on the forward strand.
AACTGTTGTCTGACATCTTCCTTTCAATGAGTAGCATTTCTACCATGCACCCACAGTCCATACAGCTTCCAACATTCAGCAATCTTGCAACATTTTCAACACCTGCACCTGCATTTACTGAGACCCTATATGGCATTAAAAAGGAAGAGGATAAAAGTGAAAATTTTTCATACGCAAAACATTTTAAAATATTAAATGTAAGAGTAACAGGTCCTGAAGTAAATTGGTGGCAAATAGAACATGCAAATAATTGACATGAAGTGAAATATCTGAAAGCAGGTATATGTTTCTGCAGAAATGAAATAATGTTGAATTGGCTTAGAATATTTTAACTAAATGATAATCATTTCCTTGACTATGACATAGATTCTAAACATTTACTGAGACATCTTAAAGCTATAGTAACTTCTGTAAAGTTAAAGTAATTTCTATCAAGTTTACGTAAATGACATCATGGCGGGTCAAAAATGAAAGCTCTATCCGCCGAAGAGTTTGTTAATTTCCACTAAATAACTTCATGATACCTTCACAGACAATTACTAATAATTTAATTATCTTAACTCCTCTTCAAAAGCTTCATTGTGCCTTGGAACCAAAAAGAAACCTGTCCAGGAGGGTAGGAGGGGTGACCATAAATTTCCCAGTGTCATTTTCCCAGTGTCTTTATAACATCAGTTCCAAATAATAAATTGCATTCAATTTGGAAAAGTGAGCCAACTATCTGAAGAGAATGTCGAGCTAATCAGGCCATTGGTTGGACATTGTTCTTATAGAAATCAAATTCTCCAAAACAGATAATTATTTGAAGAACCTTGTCCTTAGATGTTGCAGTAATGATGCTCAGTCCACATACTATGTTTTGGCAAATCTAAGCAACTTGGGAGAACAACCTACCTGAGCCCAAAAATGGACATTAATGCACATGAAGGTTATTTTACAGAAACACTTGTTTTACAATCCTTAAATTAACCAAGTTGCTCATATTATGTGACAGATAACTCATATTTCAGGCTTGTGTGGATAATTTGGGTGTGTTAGGCTTTTTAATTTTACCCAAAGGTACCTTCAAAATGTTAAAAGAAGTTTATTGCATGTTGAAGAGGAATTTTAGTGACCGACAGGGAGAAGAATCTCGATTTAAGGAGTGCAGGTAAAGAAACTATCTTAAAATGCATCCACATCATATTCTGAAAGAAACTACATTTCGGCAAAGATTCATAGATGGCCATAAACTTAATGGATTCTCAAAAATGTAATCTTACTGAATTATAAAGTATGGCTGAGCTGTTTCGAATATTTCACCATAGCTGTCAACAGCACATTCATAATGTTATTGCATTTCTTACAAAAACTGAAATGCAGAAAGGATGGACTTCTATGCTTCACCATTAAATTTAAGACATGAAATGCATGAGTTAATGTGTAGCAGAGTGGTCCGTCAAAGAAAAAGTTGCAGTTGGTACATGACATACACTGACAAACAGAAAGGGACATTTTAGATATCTATTTTGGATGGATTTTACCTTATTCCAAATTGCTTACATACACTTTTATAGAGATGGAATGCAAGTTGTGCAGTAGAAATATTTCAAAATTTAACAAAAAGTGAGTTTCAGATTCAATCAAATCATCGTTACATAACAAACAAAAACGTTCTTCAATATGCACATCATTAAACCTTCCAGTTTCTATACCTAATGGTAGTACACTATATCTCAGTTGTGCTATTCGAGACCGTTTTTTTCTGTTCTTAATATCTATAACAAAAGGATCAACCATATAACTTGTCTTAAATAAGCTATAAAATCTTAACTTAGGAGACATCTGCATTTCATTCTGCCAATTATTACAAAAATATCTGTGTAATGTTTCTTTGGCCATTTTTAAATCTATATACAAGCTGTTATCATATTGTTCAACTGCTCCAATTTCATCGCAAATTCCTTTTATTTCATTATTCAAATTAAGGCCATCATGACTTTTGTCCCATAAAAACACATTTTTAATAATTCTGTTTTCATCTAAATCAATCAATCTGTTCAATAATCGTATCATTTCTAGTTTCTGCCTTATTTCGCAATTTAGCCATCCCATATCACCATTTGTAGCTAAGTTAGATGCAAATCGGTGAACACCTAGGTAAAATCTGACAGCTTTATTTTACATGCTGCATTTACACCTAATTTATGATTGGATTCTGAATTTGTGGATCAGGATCACTTGTAAATCAAACAGTTTAGTCAGCTTATGTTTACCAAATTATTCCTTAGTTCTATGCATTTAATTAACTTGGGTTTTCTTTGTGCTAATTATCAACCAGCCATCAATTTTAAAATCAATTTCAAAACTGGGTTGCATTCTTGTGAATGGGCACTTAAATATATAGAAGCTTTGGCAATGACATGCACAAAATGAAATATTTGACATACTTCTGATGACACCTCCATTAAAATATGTTTTTCCAACAGTTTATTTGATCCTAAAAGGAAATTGAAATGAACGGGAGCTTTTGCATTGACAAAATCCATTAACTTTATGACCAAGTTGTCATCTGCCCAATTTGAAGGGGGAGGGAGGTAATTTCATGTACTTCATTGATCTTTCTTTTTTTTTTTGCTGTTCTTAAATTCTTTCTCTTATCTTTAGATGTAGATCTACATAAGTTCTATTGAGAAATCAGTTTCTAATATTTATCATACATTTCACAACTGATGTGTTTCTTCTCATGTCAGCCCATTGGGGACTCCATCGACATAAAATCCTGGCTGATTGGACTTTTCAGGCACACTGAAATTTGTTTGTTTTAACAGAGCTCTCTTGGAAAATAGGTCCAACAAAAGTAATCAAAAAGTAACATAACTTTCTCAATTATTAAATGTACTAAGAAATTTCAAGATAAGTAATTATTGAGGACTTGCTTATTCCACTGTTCATCAGTAATTTATTTCTCTGTGCAATGAGGCCACCTTAAGAAACAGCTGACTGGATTAAATTATTTGTTTTTTTACTGTTTTACTTCGATTAATGGCTGCTCTGGAACCTGAGGAGTCCAATAGCTGCCAATGTGTGATTTCTATTGTCCTCAGTGAGGACAACAGTAATCACACATTGGTAGCTATTCGATTACAATGACAAAAAATGGTAATTACCTGACCATGCTTTTGAAAATATCAGCGCAATTATCAGACATCCAAGTAATTTGTTACTGACACAACCAAGAATTCACCAAAGAACACACTTGTCACTCTGTTCTGATGCCACATTTCAGCTCTAAGACTCTAGACCAAAAACAAAGATACCAGATGTAATTATCAGCTGAAAATTGAATCGTTATGAGGACAAGGGAAATGCAACATCCACAGGCATTGTCAGGCAAGGTTGGTTTGCCATTCACTCATGATATTTGTCTACCTTTTCTCAATGTAATTGATGCATCTCTATTTATTAGCTGTGTTTGCATACCTCTGGCACAATTCAGAAAGTTCATTTTGAAATTCAACAACATAAACTGAAGTTGAAAGAATAGATGGATATTGGATGATGTATTTGATCACTGACAGTCTTGCATAAATGACAATACATGTATATTGTATAGTATTGTATACATAGATCCAAAAAAAAAATGACATGATCTTTCATGCTCTTACATATCAGCCTGAATTACGTGCCAGACTGCATGCCAACAGAAACAATCACAGTTGCAACCCTTATACAGACATTGCATTATATGAGTGTAAATATATCTTCATACACTTCTATGTCTCTTTAATGGCAACTGTATGAATACACTGCACAAGCAATTTTCACTTAATGGCAGAAAACCAATGCTTTTATGTGAAGACTTTGTTTTAATGTTATGACAATTGATACATTTTCAGGCCATAGCGCTGGTCAAATTTGATAGATAAAAATAAAAGAGAATCGAGTGGCTAGTCTATATCATTCTTAGTGCCTCAAAGAATAAATAAGTGAAGAAAACACCTCCGAAGATCAATTGCTGTGTTTCTGCTATTAAATAGAAAATACTCCTGTGACTGATGGGACATTTTTGACAACTGGTTTTGGGGTGAGTTTGCTTATCTAGAAATATCTTTGTTCAAAAGCAATTAGTTTTCTGCAAATAGGTCTATTTTCAGTACATCATATACAGATTATCTATAATTCATGATAAAGTTAATGGATTTTGTCAAAAGAATGCCATTTTATCTATCTTACCTTTCATTCCAATGGGTAGCAAATAAAACATACACTCACTGGAATTAATGGCAAACATTTTAGATATTATGTTTCATTCTATGTTATCATGTATAAACATAAGAGCAGCTGAAATAATGTAGATGGCTGCATTTTTGTTTTTCAAAGATGATTTTCTCTGCAAGTTCTTTTTCACATACATAAGACATTGTACATGACATTGCATGTGACAGCTAAATAGCACAAATGTTTTTTGAGTTATCAAAGATGCAAATATAAAGTAAAAGTATATAGATTCTATAAAGAAACCGGCAAAAATGGAAAGCATGCAAATAAAGTTTTTGTGCCAACTAAAAGACAACCATATGCGAAAATGCAAAATTCTTTGATCATCAAATTGAAGTTCTTTTCCCTGGAGAGTTTTACCTGTAGTACTTCAAAGGAAGCTGAAAATATATTTTGGTATTCCTAATGGGGAGGGGGTGATTTGGGCATTACTTCCTGTACAGAGCCGATAAGGAGGATGAAATAATAAAATTCTACGACTCAGCATATGTATTAGGTCCCTACCTGACCTTTTATTCCCATAGGCATTGCTAGCAAATAAAACATACATGCACTGGAATTAATGGCAAACATTTCAGATATATTTCAATTGTTGTATTCTGTGTTATCACGTCTAAGCATTAAAGCAGTAGAAATAATGTGCATGTCTGCTTCTTTTTTTTAATGATCATTTTCTCTGCAAGTACTTTATCATATACATAAGATATGTGCATGACATCGCATGTGATAGGTAAACGGCATGAATGTTTTTTGAATTATTAAAAATTCAAATATAAAGTAAAAGTACAATATTCTATAAGAAAAATAAAAACAAGAAAAGATACGGCATATGCATGCTTATGAAGTTTTTTGCATGAACCAAAATGCAACCAAAGGCAAAAATCCAAAATTCTTTGATCATCAAATTGAAGTTCTTTTGCCCTGAAGAGCTTTACCTGTAGTATTTCAAGGGAGGCTGAAATGATATTTCTCTCTTTCCTCAAGATGAAGGGGTGATTTGGGCATTACATCCTGTATAGGGCCTATAAGGCAGCTGAAATGATTAAATGGAGGCATTCAGGAATGTGAAAGAGCAGAGAAGCCAAAGAGGTCAAAACTGGCACAGCCAGAGAAGAGCAAATGATTACATTTGACTTGTTGAGGAAATCAATGTAGGTGCCATCTTAATGGTTTAATGATTTATTGGTTCAAACACTCCATAATTGAAATATACTATGCGCCAGCAACTCATCCGCGTTGTTTACAACTTAGTATGGATACAAAAGTATTAATACAAGAGGTGAATAGTTTTATATTGAAGTGATAAGTTTGCCATTGAGAACATTTGACAGATTGTGACATCAGTGGTTAATAATCTTATATAAAATATGACTGAGATATTTCGAATATTTCACCATGGCTGTCATTGTCACATTTATAAAGTTATTGCATTTCTAAAGAAACTAAATGCAGAAATGATGGAATTTTTTGTAAGTAGGCCTATAAAGAATTTGCTATACATTTGGTGTTAGCTTAGCCATAAAATCACATGACATGACATGACAGCTTTAAAAAAGAAAATGCATGAGTTACTGTTAGCTGAGATGGTCCATGAAAGAAAAAGTTGCAGTTGGTACATGACATACACTGAAAAATCGAAAGAGCAATTTTATATTCCTACTTTTGCTGGATTTTACCTTATTACAAATTGCCCACATACATAAATATTTGACATATCGCCGACATCAACAGATCCATAAAAATATCTTTTTCCAACCATTTATTTAATCCTAAAAGGAAATTGAAATAAGTGGGAGCTTTTGAATTTTACAAAATCCATTAACTTTATGACCAAGTTGTCATCTGCTCAATTTCAGGGAGATTGCGCATGCATTTCATTGACAGGTTTCTTTATAATATCCTGCTGTTCTTAAATTATTTCTCTTCTGTTTTAGATGAACATAAGTTCTAGTGAGAAATTCATTTTCTAACCTTTCTCGTATCTTTCACAACTACAGTAGTGTGTATTTTCATGTAATCTGAATATTCACTGGCAAAAAATGTGCAGCCAACACAAAACTTCTGTACATGAAAAAAAAATAATAATCAACTGAACTAAATGTTCCAAATGCTTCACAAAATTGAATTCTGTATGGGAAACGATTGGGTGACAAATTCTGAATACCTGTCAGGTTTTAGGCACTGATGATCTTTGAACCACTTTAAAATTAAACTGACGCCACTGTCCTTGAGAGTACCACAGGAAGGCTGGCACACCTGAATTTTAAGTAGTTAATAAAAGGTCAATGTTGTCTACAGTATATAGGCCCCTATCAGTATCCAAATTGATGAAGAGAACAATGGAATATCTGAAAAACAACATACTAGCGCCAACAGAATTTTCAAACTGCACATTAGCTTCAGACTTTTATAAAAGGAACATACGAGGGGTGTCCCAAAAGTTCTGACCAATTTTCTTGGCAGACCTTTCTATTTGAAATAACTAAATGAAATTTTCACAGAATAAATTTCAGGTATTTGACCATCTATTTTGAAAAAATCAAGAATGTAAGAAGTGTTTAAGTTACTGTTCTGCTTCCATGGTTGCGAGAGGTCAGTGCACCCAGCGCAGCTCAATTTCTCAGTCGAAATTCAGCAAATTGTCTGTGTTAAAAGTCAGAGAATTTATAGTAAAAAAGCAAATGATTGTAAGAAAATGTATTTCCTGACAAGCTTGCAGTCTTTCAAGATATCTTCCATTAGATTATAAACATTTATTTATATTTCAACCTGATCAGCTGAGGCAATTACCAAAGCCTTTTTCCAGCAGTTGCCTAACAGCGCTTCAGACGGTTTGGCCGAAACAATCTGCTGTCAAGAGGCAGTGCTCAAGAACCTTAGGTTCAAAACCCAATCTCATCTGCTTTAATTACCAGATTTGGCTTTCTATAACTTTGTGTGATACTAAAATATAATATACCAGTTCCTAAATTTAAGAAATAATAGTCATAATGAGAAATGAAGCAGTAGCGACATACACTGAAATTCAACAATTGAGGAACAGCCCAGTTTGGTGGACCCAGGTGATCGTCTCAGCACATGGGTTAAACTGATTCACAGTGACTTTAAATGTAAATGAAAAACTTTGAGATACTGTTAGGTTTCCAAATAATATTTTTCATGATCATCCATTGCATATTTACAGTAGTTTCCTCGGTTATTTTCAAGCCAAGACACCTGGATTTGGCCTAAAAAATTGAGCTGCGCTGGGTGCACTGACCTTCTGTTTCCATGGCAACAGAAAAGTTATTTAAAATGTTCGAACAGGTACCATATTTTCAAAATGGATAGTGAAATACCTGAATTTGATTCTGTGAAAATTTCATAGAGCTTCTACAAATAGAAAGGTCTGCCAAAAAAATTGGTCAGAACTTTTGGGACACCCCTCGTATGTTCAGTAAAATCTTTTCAGTACATGAAGTAAAGATTATCTATAATTCACGATTAAGTTAATGTATTTTGTCAAAAGCATCCCATTTTATTTTTACCTTACCTTTTATTCCAATGGATATCAAATAAAACTTATACATGCTTTGGAATTAATGGCCAACATTTTAGATATTTCGAATGTTTTATTCTATGTTTTCATGTAGACACATGAAAGCAGCTGAAATAATGTTCATGTCTGCAATTTTTTCAAAGATCATTTTCTCTGAAAGTACTTTTTCATATACATAAGATATGTGCATGACATTGCATGTGACAGGTAAACAGCATTAATGTTTTTTTTTTTTAGCATTGTAAAAAATCCTATAAATATAAAATAAAAGTATTAGATTCTATAAGAAAAGGGGAAAAAAGGTGGAAAGCAAGCTAACCAAGTTTTTGTGCCAACTATAAGACAACCACAGACAAAAATCCTAAATCATTTGATCATGAAATTGAAGTTCTTTTTGCCCTGGATAACTTTACCTGCAGGACTTCAAGGGATGCTGAACATATATATTGGTTTTTCCTGAAGGGAGGGGGTAATTTGGGCTTTACATCCTGAATGGAGCTTATGAGAAGAATAAAGTGAGTAATATCAGGCATGCGAAGAGCAGAGAAGCTAAGTAATCAAAACTGTTATACCTCTGGAGGAGCGAGAGATCACATTCAGCTGTTTGATAACATCAATGATGATTTGATCATGACCAATCAAACAGCCTCTATGGTTCTTATGCTTAAAAGTTTGAAAATGACAAATCATCAGCTCTTATAAGTTACAAAGTACAGAATTGAGTATGAATTAGCCTCATCTTTCTCTGCGAGCTAGGAATCCATGATTTTCTGTCTCATTGCTGCAAATATCCAATTCGTAAACAGGTCAACAGCATGCGCATGATAAATTCATGAGGTTCAATGTGTAAAGACATTTTTCTTGCACATTATCCTTGCACATCATCAATTACAGCTGCTGACAGATTGCCTGATTGAACGACACAAACAGGTGAAGATAAAAAAAACAGTTTGGATGTTGGAATGCATGTTAATTTGTTCTTCAAACACACATTCATTTGAAGGAATTTGGCCTGAATTTGGTGAAATATGGAGGAATCTGTGGAATTCGGTTAGCAGTGGTTGATTGCAATTAATGGTGCTTTGATGGCAGCTAGCACCATTTAGCTCAGTTTGGTTCAATTCAGATTGGTAGATGGTTCAGACAGCCTTGATATTGGTGGACCGTGCTTGAATCAGAATTAGGATGATAGCAAAACCGTGGCTGAATGCATGTAGCCCAGTGGCTTAAACATGCTGAAGGCTTCTGATTCGCTTTTGTCAATTTTACATGCAGTCTATTATGATGGTTAATATTTCTTTGAATTCTATTTCTTGTCTATGTCTGGCCTGATTAAGCTTGTGTATATTTTAGGCATTCAATATTCATACTTCTTCTTTTTTTATTTCATACACTCGATAGACATTGTATATGCTGCTAAATCATATTAATGATGGTGGTTAATGACTGAAACTGGACAACTATCGAACGCTTCTACGCAAGGATACATCCAAAATCGACTCAAGTGTCAGATGGTTTTTGAGCTCACTCCGGAAGTGCGGTTTTTAGTCTGCGAAGGCCAATTCTGGATGCGAAGGGCCATTCTCCGGAGAGATGCGTGAATGTTACTCAAATGAGGAGTTTAAATAAAATTAATACAAGAATATTGTGGAGATGATTTATGCTGATCCAATTGTCTGCCTTAATTGGGCCTGTTGGCATTGCTGGGCAGTACACGTTTGTCAAGCCCGATCAGCCGGGCAATCTCATCTCTCAAGACAGAAATTATCCCACAACACACGTCCCCATGCAGTTTTGCCATGGCTTTTGCTCCGCATAAACAATAATTCTTGATTCTTGATCCAATTACTGGCAATACATGGAAATTGCACTATTTATTCTTCCTCAAAATGTGACCCATGTGGACAATAAGGAATGAGCTTAGCTTTGGAAGTACAACTAGTCACTGTATTCTGCAGGAGAAATTTGTCAATAAAATTAACTCTCAGCACAGTACTGTAATTCCTAATAATACAATTCAGAGTGTAGAAAAGTTCACAAAAAACTATTTCTTCTCTTTTTTTCAACAAAATGCGATACTCAGAAGTGATTAGCACTGTAGATAAATTGAAAGTTCTACTTGTAATGAACTAATGTCAGAAGTCACAAAGACTATTATCAAGAAGAGTAGTTCTTACCAATGCATATGCACGTATAGATGTCTACGGTTATATCAGTAAAAGAGAGTGTAAAGCAAAATAAATAAATATATCTTAATGCAGCTCACCTAAAGATAGATAAGCCAAATACCGAACAACAAGACAATCATTGATAATTGGTGCTAATTTGAAGAAGTTGCAGCGCTGAAAAACTTTAACAAGCAGTGAGCAAGTAGAGTAGGAGGCATTAATTTTGATAGACCTTTGAAGCTGAGGACATCAATTAGGTCATTGGTGTTCTGCTGACCAAGCCCTCGAGGGAGAATGACATCCCTTATACAGGGGGCAGGTGATTGGCAGGATGACCTGGAAGGGCCCTAGGGCACAGGAACATTAGGAGATGGGTAGGGGTTACCTGGAGTGTGCATTACAGGTAGGAAGTGGTTCGTTTGAACAAGGTTAATGCTCTCTGAGGCTAGGAAATGAAGATGCATGATAACAGCCTGGACTTGAATTACTCCACATCATCCCATCCCTGACCAGCTGTGTCTCTCCGTGAAGAAGTGTAGCAGGAGGAGGCCAAATTAATATTGCATTATCCAGGAAACTACGTGCAGGGGAAGTGAGGGGGTTGCAGAAGATTGGGGGGGGGGTAGAGAAGGCTTCTGGAGGGCAGATAAAGAGGGGGCCAAGAAGGGCAAAGGAAATGGTTAAGGGGGGAGGCTTTGAGGGAGGGGGGAAACGTGGTTTCCACAAGCTCTTAGGCCAGGACATTCATTCCCTGTGACAATTTGGAGCCAAGATGAGTGGATCCGGACCCCAGGGACCAATGCTGCAACATAATTACAGATTTGTGCAACAAGTTGTTGAATCACCTCTGCGGCTTGTTTCAGCCAAACTCAGAAAGTGAAGTGTTGCCTCTTTTTCTGCCAGATGCATTTGCCAAATTGCATCAGCAGTAATGAATTTAGGTATCACTTGACCATGCCATTGCCTTGGCATTCGTTGCCACAAGATGAAAATATTAAATACATCAAAATTCACAATTGATTCAATACAAATTTGTAATCAAGTTTGTGAACTTCTTTGGTGCTTTTTAAGACACAGATTCATTAATGCTACTTAAATACTGCTCACAACTGTTTAAGGCATACTATCAGTATTAAGTTTAACATTAAGGCCTAACTCTGTGTTACTGTTTTCAGCTTCAAATCAAACGGTCTTCAATTTAAATCCTTAAAAAGTTACCTTGTGGTGTGCATGCATGAATACATTGTCTCATCTTTCCTGATAGATCTAGACAGCTGATAGAATCCTTGATATGTATTTGTTGTTACATTCATGCACACATGTCTTGGTGGATTAAAACTCACAAAATGATTGAGAAATTTTGTTGAAATGAAATAAAATTATTTTTGAAATGAATACCCGTATTTGAAACAAAACAAAACTTTTGGCATCAAAACCTGAATTTGTGTGTTGCTTTGGCGAAATTAGTGAAATATTTAGTAATAACGAAATAAGACTTAGTGTAGATACGGGTGTTTCTCTTGGTTTTCAATGTTCAAATTGTCTTAATATAAAACAGATAAAAAAATGATATATACAGTATTGTTAAGAAAGCATAATGCACTTCTTTCTTACTATCTGCTAAATAAAATGGAAGCACATCGCTTTGCAGCTTGCTCAAGTGCTATCCTCGTGGCATGCATGGTAACATCAACACCGGATACTCCAAGAACACTTGTCTTACAGAAGAGCCCAGAAGGATTCCAGGAGCTTCAACTCCCTTGGAGAGGAATCTGTATATACCTTCCTGCTGCTCTTAATTAATGGCCCTTGACATGGTTCTTGAGAAGCAATCAGCAGTACACATAATGTGTTTCCACTAGTGTCAGCAAAAATCGTGTTGAGCATTGGAATGGGCTGAGGTGTGAGTTGACACTGTGAAACACTAGGCGGCATCCTAGTACAGCCTATCAGAACAACATTGGGTGAGCCCATGTTCAGTGTGAATTGCTGTGAAGAGAGCAGCTGGGGTGATGGAGGAGAGGACCTCTATTGACCAGAAATTGAACAGCAAACAAACCAGTTTATCTTAAGGTTATATTGGAGAATCCCTTTGGTGTGTGATGTTATACTTTGACAAAGCAATACATACAACAAAGAAAACTAAACTATTGAACCAAAGAGGGACATTTAAAGGTCTGAGCTGTAAACGGCAGTCCATTCTCTTTTTCTTTCATTAAATTATGCTGAATATGCAGTATGGATTCTAACCATTTTGCAATAATTCCAGACAAAAACAGAAATAACTAGTCTGGTGTTGGGTATGGTTATATACAAGAAAATCGACTTATTGAATGCAATTTAATGCAATTGACTACCTTTGGGCCCAGAGTCATTTGGAGTGGGTAAAGAAGTCCCCCAAGAACATCTAGCAATGCTGTGTATACAGCTTACTGTGGTTCTGGATTGGTCCAGTTGCTGAGGACCATCCATTCTAACCCCCGGACCACCTCCTGACCACTGAGGTAATGCAGTAATTTTTCTCGCTATGGTAGCAGGTCCCAGATGGGCCAAATCATGATGTAGCTGCAGTAAGTGATGACTGCTGGGGGACCTTGTTGTTTGAGTGGATAGCATAATTAATGGCGGAGTTAAGGCAATTCTCTGGTGAGCTTTTGAGTCCAGTTGTGGTCACTGGCCAGCACTGCTTGCTACTTGCTTGTCCAGTGCTTCTACTCTGCCAGGCAGTGCCTGCAAGCTGTTATCCCGTTTGTGTTGGTAGCCAGCTCTTGCACCAACTCTCAGTAAATCACTCTCCAGAAGTGTATGCTCCACTGCGGCTCTTTGCCACCTACCAACAGCTTTCTCTCACACCAAACCATCACAGGGCATATTTTACAGTGGCCGATGTAGTGGCTGCTCTGCTTGCAACTATTGCTTGTACCCTTCGCTCAGCAGAAAATAGTTGGTTCTTCTAGACGCAACCATGCATGCACCAAGATTTTAGGAATACAATTTGATATCCTCAGTGAGCTGTTATCGAGGTCTCATGCAGTTGGTACTGTATAAGCCTACAAATCTGAAACGTCTCGAAGAATTGTATTCTCCTGAGTTTACCAGAATTGCTATATATCCTTCAAGATGTACAGTACAAGACAAAATAAATTACAACTACTCCAGTTGGAAGGAAGAACCAGTTACTACTTAATTACCCTTTCACACCTTTCGGCTACCCCCAAATCACTTCTTACTTTTACCTACTTGAAACTACCTTTTAAAATTACACTAAATTTTCATTAAACCAACACCAATTCAAACGCCATCACTACCATTGTATTCGTAGGGTGATAATGATGCATCGTCAATCAGTTGTCATTAATTCTTGCTATCCAGCTTTCCAACATTGCTGCTTTTAATAAATAAAATAATTAGGCTATAATGAGTGTTTTAAGTTTACAAATAACCACTGAAAGTCCACTATAATGGCCTGACACTATGTTAGACATCCTATAAACTACAGACCCACACAAAGTCCCTCGAGTCAGCAATCCATCTCTGCTTGTGTCTATAGATTACTCAACAGCAGATCTTCATTACTGTATTAAACATTCATCAAGTTTGCCCAGAATAGGGTTAATGATGACAGAGCCTCAGTCAACTCGAAGATGGTCAGATCAATCAACAGTCATCCATCTTCTTCACTGCAGTAAACTGCGGTTGCTCTCTAAAGTTATGGTTTTTGTGCAAACAGGTTCTAATTGGGTTACATGTGCTTGCATATTATAGACTCCACATGCAGGAGACAGTTTACTTCCGATCTGCAGTTTACAACACTATGGAGGACATCTTTTTGATGCTGGTATACGTTAGGCCTATATACATTATCTCAAAAGTAATGTTCACGCCGCACAGGGCCCATCAGCCTGCCAATTAAAGTCTGTGATATTTAAAAAAAAAACACACTTGTGTGTTTTATTGTGGTCAGCTAGTGACTCAACTGGATATATTATTTGCATAATGATGTCTCAGGCATCTTACTGATCTTAGAAATGTCAGATATCATTTCTGCACTGCACTGCACTACACCAGAAAGCCTTCTATGAAACAGCACCGAAAATTGTGCACCTTTAGACTTTAGTACCTGCACCAAGGCACCCCCCATAACTGGAAAGCACCCCCATAACTATGGAGCACCTCCATAACAGCATGGATCACCTTCATAACTGCAAGGCATTACAATGCAAGGTCACGTAGGAGCTTTATGTCATATTGGCAGGGGCAACTTATTGTTTGGCAGTGATCGATAATGATGGATGTTATTAAGATGAGCCATTCAACATTGCCTTATTATGAGAAACCATCCTTTTGTATTTGCGAAGTACAAGCAGTCAAGCATTAGTGATAATACACTCGTGAGACAACCCACCCCACTCCCCTCCGTATCTTCATATATTTATAGAGGCTTCTTTTACCGGGATGGTTAGAAGAAGCACCCCCATGAATATTCTGTGCAATTCCTGTGTTCTCAGTCAACAGAATGACTAAACCATTTGGTAATGATATACCAAAATGCAGTTACCTTCAAGTGTTTGTTCATGTATTAATACCTTTTATGCCAAAATTACAATTGTTCACTATAGAGTTGTTTTTTTTTACATGCAAGACATCAGGCTTCCATTACAAACTTTCTTGACAATTATCATTATAAAATATTTTCCTATTCTTGCCAGTCGTGGTCATGTTTTATTTAAGACTCTTGACTCCTCGGTAACAAAAGAGTCGAGAGATTTTTCAAACAATCATATTTCTGATATCAACACAATTGGAAATTGTGCAATTTGCTAAATATTTCATCGTTCCTGCAGTTGCCGAGTGGTTGGAGTTCAGGCCTGCTTTGCTGAAGGTCTTTGCCTGCATGGGATCGAACCCCGGGAGGGGAACCCAAACTCTCGGTGGACCTTCATGAGCAAAATCCCAGCTGGATGTCGTTCTGCCTATCTATCTATCTAAATATATATCTATATATCTATCTCTCTATCTGTTTATCTATTTATCTATCAATCTATCTATTTATCTATTTATTAATCTATCTATCCATCTATCTATCTGTCCATCTACGATGTGTCTGGCTATCTATCTGGCTGTCTGTTTATCAAAAGGTTTGGAGCATGGAATTACGATTAAAAACAAGGCACAAGCATGTCGTCAAATGCATTTTAATTTTGGATCTAATGAATTGACAAAAGATATCTGATGAAAAGCAATTTGCTGCACTAATCAAACATGCGATCCTCACATAGGATTCCTATGAAAGTTAAGAGTCTGCCAAGAGCTTGCCAAGTCGGTGTTCTTCAGGGCTACTTCTTGTGGCCTCTCCTGAAATTAGCCAAATTTTCCCTTTAGAGATGATTGAAGCAAAAGAGCAGATTGCATGAGTAGCCAAAAATCAACATATTAGTTTAAAGTCACATTTCCTTGGCGCTCTTTGCTTTTTCTCTTTCTTTTTCATCTTCCCTTTTTCTCTTCTCTTTTTTCTCTTCCTTTTTTCTCCCTTTTCATTTCGTACAAGCCCTATCCAATCCCACTACAAGATTGAACTGCCTGACCTGTGACGTCCCACCTGTTTCGAAACTTTCAATCAGTCCCATTTAGTTTTTGCAACTGCATGGGCATGGAATTGGAATTAAAATCCATGTGCTTTTAAACTTTTAGCCAAATCACTTCACTTCATTGCCTGCCAGACTGAAACAGACTTGAAAAGACTGTAGGCTACTTTGCAGCAGTCTGGATTACTCTAATATT
This sequence comes from Platynereis dumerilii, assembly GCA_026936325.1. Lineage (NCBI taxonomy): Eukaryota > Metazoa > Annelida > Polychaeta > Phyllodocida > Nereididae > Platynereis > Platynereis dumerilii. Next base: position 14,976,253 of record JAPTHN010000001.1, read on the forward strand.
GAATATTCGGCTGAATTTCCTCATGCAATGTGACACTATTGTCTCTGAAATGTCTCTGAAATGTCTGCATGTCTGAAATGTCTTTGAATGTCTCCAATGTTTCATTAATGTGCGTGCAATGAAAACCATGCAATCAGAAAATTGGATCCAGTCCCTTCTGTTCTTAACATGGGGTTGTATTTCATGAGGTTGAAAAGATTTCCAAATTGTCCAATTCTCTGGGTAATGGCCTGACCAGAGGTGACCATGCTCTGTGAAATGCAACTGCTATTAATACAATTCATCTTGCATAGGACTACTAATTTTCCCCTAGAAATTACAGGGGCAGCATTAAAAATTATGCAATTTTCTTCAGTAATCATATAAATGAATTAACGAGTTACAACTATCGTTGTTGTAAAATGTGTCTTTTTTTTCTTTTCAAATTACTGTAACTGTTTTTATGTGATATTCAAATTTACAGTTATTATTGACTGTTGACAAGTTCTGTAGCTTTTGTGGTCAATGGTTTCACAGTGTCAATCAGCAAAGGCAGAAACAATTTCAGCTCACAGTGGATTGGAAATTAGTTAGAATGGTGAGGAGATGATTTATATTGGCTGCTTTTAAAAGGGTTAGATGTTAGGGTTAGGAGCAGCATAGACCCTCACAGAGGACAACCCTGCAGTGATAGTACTCTGATTCAGCCAGTAATCACTTAGTGATTGTGGGTCAGTGAAGTGGAATAATAGCCTAATACTCATTAGCTGGACAATCAGGGGACATCTTGACAACATGGCTGGTGATAGGAGTGAGGGCAAGTCTTGGACCTTCTTGCTATCCTCTGCCAAGAGCTCCCAGTGTCACACAAGGTGCAGCAGTGTCACATTAAGTCCTGGGGCTAGAAATACTCACTATCTTGCCTGGGCAATTTCCTACCATGTCTGTTGTTAATTGAAGGTGTTAGAAGCAAAGGGGGACAACCTCTGGGCTGATCAATGACTCAGGAAATTGTCCACTGGACATTGTCTGTGGTCAGTTTGACAGCCAGTTCCTAGTCACTTAAATGACCTCAATGGTCTAAAGAATCACCACCTCAGCTTTTAGTGGTCAGTTTGCTATAGGCTCTTTCAGAGGAGAGAAAAGGCCAGTGAACTCCCAGCCATTTCTTTGGCTGAGCATACTGAGCCTATGGTGCAAGGTCCTGTTGGTTGGTGGCGTCTTCGTATGGGTCAGTTTATCAGATTCCCATTAGTCTGCAGTGAGTATTCAGCAGTAGTTACTATATGTAATCAATATAACGAATGAACTAAACTAATAACCATTTCTAGTTTAATGTTTCAAGAAAAGATGGTCACTTCTTATTGGCAAGATGAATGAGGCCAAGTAACACGATATATGATTTTTTCTAATAAAGTACATTTCAACTCTGATTTAAAGAATTGAGCTTTAAGATGTGGACACAGAAGAAGTATAGGCCCAATCTAAAACTTACTATTGGTAGAAATACTACAAAGGATGTTCAGGACAGACTTCAAAACAACTTCTTCAAGAATAATATGACTGAAAACAATTACTGCTTTTCTTTTTGTCTGCATAGTATATGAAGTCACGCTACAATTTACATCAATCCTATTACCATCCTATTGCCCTAATGGAAAATGCTTTAGTCTAAATATGAGCAAATAGCAAAGGCAGTTGTGCATATTTAAAGTTTTGGCTGAACACTGGCAGAAAAAAAGGTGCTATTTATCCCCTCTGATCCTTTCTTAAGACTTGACACTTTGCGTGGAGGCCTGTGAGGTTCAGATAACACAGACCAGTCATCTCCTTTCACCCTCCATTGGGCAAATCCAAAGGTATTGCTAAAACATGTAGGCCATTGAAGGCATCCTGAAGGCTAACACTTACTTAGGCCTCAGAGCTGCTTGGTGGAATAGCAATTCAGTACTAGAAGAGGGTTAGATGGTGGCCAGGGTATGGCAGGGTGGCAATGGTGGCAATGGTGGCAATAGTGGCATGGTATATGGCAAGGTAGTGTTGGTTGACTTCTCTTTACCAAACACAGAAGGTAATAGCCAGAAGTATAGAATGGACTTTTGTTTCAATACTTTTCTATGTGGTCTGATCTATGTCAGACCTCAAGTGTAAGGTATTGTCAATTTACCACTCATCATTGATCGAAGAGAGAAAAAGGTGATATGCGATATACGACACACTGACACTAACGTATGCGGCATTCAATTTCTGGTGACCACCAATGATTATTTAACATCTCATTCGAACAAAATCATGTTAGATTGAGAGGAATTGAACCCACAATCTAACTTCTAATGCCTATTATATAATAATATGTACAAATAAAAATAATTTTCTAAAATTTAAACACAGTGCTGTTGAACTTTTGAAGTTGTACAATGTTTAAGTTAGCAGAAACAAAACTGCTCAATCTGTGCCTTGAGGAAGCCATAATGAGGAACGAGGATTAATTAATAAAGATTGAATTATTTAGAAGTGTATCAGATTATGAGCCATGGGGGCTTGCAATTCTTTGATAGATTGAATTCTGTATTGGAATAGGCCTACCTTCCTGTTTGAATAACTGATGTGTCACTGCACTAGCTCCCCCTAGGTCATTCCATTCAAGTGAATGTGGCGCCCCTCACTGGCTAACCAAATCAACCACAGCAGACAGACTCCATTAGCACCATGCGAAACAGCAATTTGCAATTTGATTAAAACTGAAATATGAATAACTGGGATTGATTAAATGGCGATGAATGAGCTGGAGGATCTGGGAATGAATTACAGATTATCAGATAACCCCAGATGCTACTGGGAATCAGTGCTCCCCAAGGCTAAAGAGAAAATAAATGACTTGGGAGATGTCTTCATGCAAGACATGTCTGCTGATTAACTGTGTGCTTTTCACTGTTCAAAAGGGAGTATCCGGATGGCTTTGGCTGAATGACCTTGGAATATTAACTAAAAACAGACACAGAAAACTACAGAAAGAAACAAACTCTAGTAAAACTGATAGAAACGATAAAAGGGGAAGCAATAAAGGGAAAACAAATAAAAACGTGACAAGATAAAGGATGAGAAGATAGTCTCTGAGTGGGGCTCACTCAGACAGACTGAAAAAATCAGAGAGGAGCAAAAAGTCTGATTATCACTGATATCCCTGCTGTAGAAACTGATGCCCCCGCACTGAGTCAAGTCCAAGCCATTAATCCGTCTATCCTTTCATTTCTGTAGTTTCTCAGCAGTTGCTTTGTACCAAGTGGACAGTCTGTCCATTGCATGATTGAGGGTGAAAAAATACTGGATGAAAAACTGACTTTGTAGAACCTTGGAGACTGCCACACTGTAAATGCCATATTGTCAGCAGTTCAGTAAAAGTGACTGCGGTCTATCAGACTTGAAGTGTAAACATTGGCGTACGGGACGGCCATTTTGCGGGTTCTGTCACAATTTTGCACTGAAATTTTAACATGATGCGAATGTGACCAGAGCGAGCTACTGCCCTGAAATTGATCAGGATTTTCCCTGATTTGCCATTCACGCTGATGCCAGCTAGTGGGACTGCAGCCCCCGCTAACCCCCTGCGAAATACATCTATGCATTTCTGGAAGTTTTAATTCTTGCTACAAGAAACATTTCTGGATAATTCAGATCAAACCAGCAAAAGAGATTCTGTGCTAAGACGTTGGATTAATTATCATTGTTCATTATTTCACATGTTTAATAAATATTTACTGTTGAGGGCTCCCAAACGCAGGAAGTTTGCAGCGCCAGTCTCTAATGGACCGCTTTCTTGCACCGCAGTCTCAAGGAACTGGTGCCACACGGGTACTGCAAATGAGCCGCAGAAGGCAGAGCAGTCTTGATATGCTAAAATGGCGCTATTTTTTGTAGTAATATAGATCATTGCTGAAAAAGCCAGTTTTACAGTCGGAAGTGTCACAAACAGTTAGGTAAAAAAATAGCAGTTCATTGAAAAAATTAATCATATATCTAAAATCTTCGGTTTAAAATTATTTAAAAAAGCTGCTCAAAATGATACCAGTTTCCTGCATGTCCTTTTTTTTAATATTTCAGGCCAATGTTATTTTTTTTGCACATAACTGTACATTGGTAACTCCACTTTTGGAATCAATCGTCCTTCACCCCATTGATATTAACAGAAATCACAGCCAGGTTTCACAGTGGAATGTGAGTGGATCTTGGCACAGGTAGCCGGGCAGCTCAGAGCCAGGCCGCCTAATCAGGCAAATCAAAGGAACACAGTTTGACAGTCATGCAAATATTTGTTCTATCATGACAGATCAAAGAGACGTCCAGCCCTATGATCACCAGCTCTCCCCAGCTCTGGCTGCCACTAAAATGTCCTCTTATCCAAAGGGATACATGCACCAGGAAAGGTCCTCATGGCGCCCTTCAATTCCACCAACGTAACTTTGTGGTAATGGTTGGGAAGAAAGACTTTGTAACTGGGCTACTGTATTTGGGGGACGGCTGGGCTCCTTCACTTGGTCAGTCATGGCAAAGACATTTTTTGTGATACTGGGTTTCTGTAGGCTTTGTAGAACTGCTGGGGGGGGGGTGGGATTTAACAGTGTATTGAGCTGAAAATACTATGATCATATCAAGCAGACCTCTTGAATAAGACGTTATAGTTGCCATGCCATGGTTGTCCAATAGTTTATTAATATTTTTTGTTGCTGGGGCTTACCGGTCAACACAATAAATGTCAGGCTTCCTCGCCAGAGATGGTCATTCTGCATTAGTAAAACAAAACATTCAAGAAGACGTTTGACTGATAAACTGTGCTTTCACAGTAAATTTATTATGTCTTGCATTTTCGCTTCTCACAATATATGAAATTGAATCTAGAACCAATATTTAAAACAATTTCATGAATATTCATGACAGTCCAATTGTCAATGTATAGCCTATGCTTTAGCAGTTAGAAGGCACTTGTGAACAATTTGTGCCAATATAAATGAAAGAAAAAAAGATCAAAGAAAATGATCAAAGACCATAAAAGAGAAAAAGATGAAAAGACCATTGTCACCATGTACATATGGTGTAGACTGTGTACTATAATGTGTAGGTGGAAGCGATTGTCGCAGTTTAGAGCTTTCCAAGTGCAGAATACAATACGATAATGAAGGTACATAGATGAAGTATCAAAGTGTGCACCTGAACGCCATATTCCACTTTTATTACTGCCTTTTATGATGAAAAACATGGAACAAATCCAATTCCACCATTTACATGCCAACTCATATAGGAATTCAAGGCCATGCCATTCATTATGGCAGCCCACTGTCATATAGCAAGAGACAAACATACTAAGTATTTCAAAATTATACTGTGGTTGTCACACAGGTATTTGACATATACATACAAAAGAGATTGTACTCTATTGCAGCAAAATGCTATATATATGTGACTCGAGTCAATACGTTCTACTCACAATTTTCCGATAATTGTTATAATGACAAATTTGGTTGAATCCAATCTTCAAAGGTGATGTTTGAAAAAGTTAGGTGAGATTACAGTTGTTTGCAAAATTAACTTTCAACTTGGTCGTATGATGTCACTTGCTTAAAAATGTTCTGTTTGTGTCAGTTATGGTAAATCATATTTGGCAGCATAGGTGACAATAAACAAACTAATTAAATGTATAAAACTACTTCATCAAATAAGAAGACTAAGAGACCAACAGAAAGTTTTATATGACGTGGCAAAGCCAGTTTGCAAATTGGAAATAAGAAAACAAATTTTTAAGTGAACCGCCGATCTGCAAGGACATCTGAGGTGCTTCATCAAATAAGTTCTGAATAAGGAATACACTAAAGCCTGTCTACAAGTGGACCGCTGTTACATTGCCACTTCTTTTTCCAGCCTCGGCAGATAAGAACATATGCTGTCATGTGTTGCCACCTAGTGACTAGTGTGCTATTCCGCGACCTCCTGTGAGTGGTCCACATCATTTCAGTCTGAGGAACTCGCACAATTTTGTCTGGAAGAAACCGGGGCTGTTTCTGAGTGCGCTGATGGCCTTGTCTACTTCCTTAGAGAATGTGATTGCTGAGTCTGACTCTGGTATACATCAATGTTGAATAGAAATTTTGTGAATGTGCAATGAAATTGGAACTATTTCTTAGGACAGCATTGCTGTACCATACCAAATCAACTTTTGTGCCATGTGGCAGCAGCGTGCAGTTCTCATTATCACCAGACTGAACTAAAGCTGTTGTACCTTACAATCCAAATAATTCTGACACAGCAATCCAATCTTGCAGCATGTGTACTTCACAAACAAAGCAAATGGTTGTAATGATTTCCTGCAAGTATTGAATGTATGAAGTTCCAGACAGTACTTGCATGCAACTAGAATGGCAATGATGGATGCCAGCCGCTTGGTCGATCATGAAAATCTCAACAATGATTCAAGCAAGAATTCATGAATTGAACCATGTCTTAATTCTTCTGCAGATACTGTCAGATCGGTAAAGTTGAGAATGTTCATTAGGTTAGTGTAGACTGGGATAGGTTAGGCTAGGTTAGGTTATAGGTTAGGTAAAGCTAGGTTAGACTATACAGTCACTTATATAATTAAGGCAAGTTGGAGACAGTGTAGGAAGATTAATTTGGGTTGGTAATGGCTGCTGTAAGGTTAGGTACTGAATGGTGTAAAACAAGGCGAGGTGATGTTGGGTATTTCAGTCAAGCTTGTGTGTCAAGTTTAGGCAAGATATGTCAGGTAAGGTATTGCAAGGCTAAATTAAGTTAAGCTGAATAATCATATGTCATGTAAGGTAGGGTTAGGTTGGATTCTGTTGGAATGCTACTCAGTAAAACAGCAGAAAGATGCAAGGCGGTTTGGTACGACATTCATGTACATAGCTAACAAGGGACAATGAGCTACAACGATTTCCCACAAAGAATACTTAAGTTGAACGGGCCTTGAGGTGCAGGGGCTTTCAGGATTAGCCCGTGAGGCAATTTTGAAGAATATTAATGGGAGATTAGTAGAAATTGTGTTTAGGGGATGCCCAGGGGTGATATTCATACAATCCGCGAGCCACGGGGAACCCGGCTTGACAGGTCGGTGGACAAAACTTAGTGACGCTATTAATTATCTGGGCCCAAGGAATAAATAGGCCCTATATCATCAGTCCATGCAATAAAGCTCCTGGCCCACCTGACAGGCACCTAGCCCCACGTCACTCGCTCTGATGTAGGAAATATACAATAGTCTTCTATTACATAGAAGGTAGCCATATATCTCAGCACTGATTCTGTGTAGTGCTTAACCATTCATTCAATGCACTCTCAGACCATGGCCCTTTTGGAGCAGCTACTTTTATGGTGTTAAAATTCCACCTCATAGGAGATTTTTGAAAAAAAGGCGCATAAGAGCGAAGACCATATTTGCTTCATGGAATGATGAATGGCTCCTGCCAACTCCCAAGGGCCCAACAACAGACTTCCTGAAAATGTTATTTTTGTTACCCCTCCTTTTAGCCTCAGGCATCACAGGGCTCCACACAGATTTATATGTAAAAAAAGGACTGTGTGGATTTTCACTTTATATCATTCGATCGATAAAGTCATAGATTCATATTGCAGCCGGCTGTAGATCTACAAATAATGTAGCATCTAGTATCGTCGGCTTAGAATAGAAATGCAGAAGGCATTGCAATGCTTACAAACTAGTTTATTTTGCCTGTTGTCCTTCCGCCTCTGACCACATGTGGGTTAATGGTATTGGTCAATATTGTAATCCAAGACTGCAGAAAAGCCCTTATCATGGCAGTTTAACAAATTTGATATTATTTTACGGAGAGATGAATTATGCGAGCTGGTACATTTTTACAATTTTGTAATTTCTAAAACATTTTGTCGTATTAGTGGATGGGCTAGCTCAGTTGAAGTGCTTGGATTTGACTGCCAATTGTTACAGAGTGAAATCCAGCACTAACCGTATCCAATGTTAATTGAACAGCAGTTTCAATCATTCATCACCTCATTGCTGTGTTATAAGCAGTCTGCTCACAGACTCTAAACGAACAGCACAGCTTGAGAGTCTGCCAGAAATCGGATGACCTCAAGCTGACACAGTTATCAATATGCAAGTAGGTCAGGTCATGTCCAGGTAGATGGACCTGATCACTTGTGCTCATACGCACACCTGAGCTGCCAGCAAGATATAAACAAATCGTAATCAACAATGTTAAACAATCAGTGAGTTCACATGCACTGCCAATGAGTACCATAAAATTCTGAAGTTTTCAAATTCTTTAACAGCTTTTCCAGCATGATTTAAATGATAGCTTATGGTATTCTCCAAAGAAACTAATTGAAACAACAAACAGACAACAATGAAACACTAAAGCATTCATTCAGTTGCTTTGAGAGATCTGAAACAGGTAATTATGTCTGTCACACCAGAGGAGAGTTAATCTTTTTGTTACAACTTCACAAATAATGTATATTGTGGTCAGGGCCAGCTTAATAAGCTTATACTGAGAAGTGAGGGTCTTCATGCTTGGCCGTCTGGCTGGGACGACTCACAATTCCCTGGGTAGGAAAATAATGATTCCGCCAAAAAAAAAGTTCCACAACAAGTACCACTTTGTAGCAATAGCAGCATTCTAACAATAAACTGGCCGATTAAAAGTTATTGAATATTCAATTCTAGACCTAATTCAACAGACCACGTCGTTACTCCACTTCAATTAAAAAAAGTGATAGTTACTGAATCTGAAATCTCTTAGAGCTCACTGACAAGAGTCAGATCGATTGTAGTTTCTGTTATGGATTCAAGAGGGCAGCACATACACAATTTTGTGAACCTGTTGAGCTCTAAGTTTAGAGTGTGTTATAAGTGTCCTTCTTCTGTTCTAATAATTAACCTACCAAGTGCATAAATACAGGACGTAAAGCCCTGATCATCCATTGATCCATCCTGTCTTATGACAGACGGATACGCTATATCTGCAACTATATTAACATCACATTAACCTAATCATCAAAAAAGCACACAATGTAACAGATGTCTTTTGGATTGCTCACTGACAGGTATACCACTCTTCAGACTATTGTTGTATCCGTTCTATAAATTGCACTATCACTTTTTTTAACCCTGCATTGCATAGTGTCACTGTAAGACATTCTAAGCCCATTTACTGCAATTACCAAGTAATGAATTCCATCTCCTCTTTCTTAAAGCTACTAGCACCAGAGAGCAGGAGAGGAGAGATGTCTGGAAGGGCTGGAACCTGGAGAATTACTTGAATAGCAAGGATATTGACACTCTGTGTAGCAGGAAATGACCCTCCTTATCAAGGTGGCCTTGGTTGCTTTCTGAAGACAGATGCTAATGCATCTTTCGTTAAGATCAGTTTCACCTCCAAAAATCCCACTTCTTCCAACTAGCTGGAATCACTGACAACAGCAGCAACAGCACTGACAGCAGCATCAGCATTATCTGCACAGCATTATCTGCACAGCATTAACAGCAGTACTAAGCAAGTTAAAATTGTCAAGGGTTTTTTAAAATGTTTGGTAAGTCTGAATATTTCCTTAAGCACCATAAATTATATATTAATCGATTATATAATTATTTATGAAGTGTACCATACACAGTATATATATGAACAGCAGAATTGAGCAGCAATATAACAGTCTTTCTTATTCAGTTTTCAGATTCAGATCTTTTGTTTTCTCTCAAAGCATGTTACTGCATTCTAATCCACCATATACTTGAATTAGGACATCTATGATTTTTGAAAATACAAAGAAGAGAGAGTTATAATGCACATACTTTTCTGATCTCAGTAGATGGTTTATGGAGTTGGCTATTTTACCTGGAAATTATGTTTTGCTAAAAAGTTTTACCTCTCACAGACCTTTCAAAAAAGTGAAGCTCCGCCTGCTCTTAGCAAGAGGATGTTTATTTTTGCCCTTCCCTCATGAATCTAAGCCACCTAACCCACCATCAAAAATCAGCAAAACACTAACGACGGTGTGAAAGGTGAACACCACAGCTCAGAATGATCTCTTATGAACTCTTGCAATGCCACATAAGGTCTCATAAATCTTGCGTCTCGACAGCATGACACGTGACAGACACTGATTTATCTACACCAGCCAGCATCTCTTTAAGTATTGAGTTATTTGACACATGCTGTCTATGGTTTTTAACCAAACCCTTTTTCAATAAAAAAAAACTGTTAAACTTTTACAAATGAAAACATATGTATATATATCATCATAAAGCGACCTCTGTAAGTGTGTCATACACAGTTACATTATTGTGTTAGAGGCAACCTTTTGTCCCATGAAACACTAAGGCAATTTGGTCTTAGAGTTGAAGCTTATTAACATTCACATTTTGTGGCCTGTGGTTGTCGGCTTTCAGTTGTTTTCGACATTGCTTGCACACAGATCTTTAAATGGATAAGCCAAAAATAAGAATACTTATAAATATGTGACCAAGTGCTTAAACTGAAGAATCCCAGTGGGTATTTCGGATTTCGTCTGTCAGAGGATTTTCGTATTTGGTCAGCAGTATTTGGTTCGCCAATGACATGAGGTTGCAGTACCAATAAGGGTCATATGTAACAGGTCCCTGAATGCAATTGAACTGATTTGCATATTCAAAACCATAAATGGTTGTCAATCTTTGATAAAGATATCCAACACTCCGAAGAAGCCTACAAGTTGAACTTCACAGAGTCACTTTGTCACAGAACTTCTTGTTAAATTACCCATGTGTCCCATCTGGTGAATTATGATGCTTAGCCACCAGAAAAGTCTGCATCACATGTAAAATCCTGGATTACAGGTTTTGGCATGATTAAACTTTTGCATGTACATGTGTCAATCTTTAATTTCCTGACATTGAATGTTTCATTTGTAAGCTTAGTTGGAATGGTAAACACGACCTTTTCAAAAGCTTTTACCCCTTTTCATTTTATCCATTTCTTGCATGAGTTTTGTTTATAGTTCTTTGTTAGTCTTCTCACTCAATATTTAATTATTTACCAAATGTTTATAATTTTGAACAAGTAATCAGAGGGATACACTATACACTATCTATACCATACTATAAATAAATATTTACATTACTATAGATTCAGCATGTCAAAGATATTCCAGAAAGTAGCTGTTCAGTGTATGCAGCAGACAAAACCTATTTCAGTAAGGCACAATACAAGCATGCATTTTCATCCTTATGAACAAGCCTTTCTTGTTTGCCAATTTTTTTCACTTTCTACCAAACATTCACAAAAATGCTTGTGATAAGCTCACATTAATTTTTAAAAAGTCACTGAGGTCTCTGCGTAGAAAAATATTACAGGGGTATCATATTTTGATGGGGAAGAAAATTGCTGGATAACACATGCACCAACATACATTATAACGTGCCGACAACTTTTAAAGTACCATACATTACGTCATTAAAAAAATCTATAGACTAAATCTAGAGAGTGAAGCAAGCCACTATAACCCAGAGGAGATTAAGTCTGTGTGATAGAATAGTCATACTTAATCTCCTAGTTGTGGTACTAACAAGTACGTACAATGAAGTCTCACCTCAAAGGTCATGTTACAGGTCTCCAAAAATACTCAACAGGTCCCCATAGGTGTGTATAGGTCAGGTGCAGAGTGACCTGATGTGTTGCTTACGCAGGAAAAGGGCATGTGAGGAAAATATAAGCCACAGGTCGTAAGAAGCTTTGTTGTAATACTAGTTGATGGCCCTCTGATCTTTTCTTATCTCAGCAAGGAAGCTGTAGTGCTGCAACCTCATGTCATTGGCCACATTTATCCTCCAAGTGGAGTCTTATCGCCACTCTGTTAATGGTCTACTGTAACATTTCCTGATAACCAATTGGACTGCTTGAAGTAATGTATATTGGCAACTTTAGGTCATAACAACTGAGATTGAGAACTGTCCTCTGTTTGTCATATTCTTAGCAGTTTCCTCAGTCAATGAATGCCAATTCAGTGGATTGTTTCAGCTCCCTACTACATGATGAACTCGATATCTATAAGCAGCAGATACAACGTGTGTTGCCAAATATTTAGTGAAGTTCCTGCTCACAACTCCATGACTCTGTCCTAAATTGCTAAAAAATGTTCAATGTAACCGCTTCAAGACAATTGTAATAAACCCGAAGAACATCTCAATAGACAGTTACCATTATTCAGTCAAAGCTGTGTATGAACCACTGATTTAAACTGAATCATGAAAATATTAGCAATGTTCTGTTAAAAGGTATACACCCGTCATTTGAAAATTATAGCATTTGTATTCAACTTTCTGATTTTATCTCTTTCCAATATCCCTTAAGATATAACACGTCTGAGATTTTGTGATTGTTACAAATTAAAAGCTTTTTCTCTCTAGTCACAACAGAGGAAGCCCCCGCTCTTTTAGCAATGTTAGAGCATCTTGCAACCTCGGACAACAGTGACAAGATGCCTCACCTTCTACAATGCATTCCTGGGATGCCATTCCCCAACCTCCTTGGTCCTCACTCTTCGCAAGAATTTCATCAGATTTTGATCAAAGTAACAACTCACAAAAGTGCTTAGAGGCAACACTGACCACAACCCAGCACTGTAAAATGGCACTGTAGTCCTTATAAGTCAAATGCCATGGCATTGTATTTGTTCATTTTCCACAGAGATGCTCTACAAAGACTAGTAATCAATGCTGTGATAATAAGACAAACCACTAGATAACAATTTTGGGGACTTTAAATGAAAACAAGATTATATCCACATAAGTCACTTGCTTATAGGGTTTACAGAAGATGTTGGACACTTATGAAATAGTAATCATTATATGAGCAACATTAGTTTCAATGTGCTGCATAAAGAAACGTTGTTATGAAAGAAAAAGAGTATAACTATACAGTGGTACAATTTGACTAACATAAGTTTATTGGGTTATAATAATTATTATTATGATTTCTTGTAGAATATTTTAATCTAAATTTAAAAGGTCAAGTATTTAATCATTAGAATTCCAGTAGGACCTTTTTTCCTTCCATATTGCATAGCAGCTGTTACTTCCTAACAACTGCTTAAGGGTTTCTTGCAGTTGTTGGGGTAACTGAATCTTGGTCAGTGCTTGTCTCATCCATCAACATCCACAGACCACAATTACAACATTTTTACCTCTGGAAGGATAGATGAGGATGTCTCCGGGTGAAAATTATTTCTCTTAGAAACCATCCTTCGCCACCTTAAACTGGGATCAATGATGGTGTACCTTTGCTTTTTGATTCAATCTATTCTGTTTTCCTGAATGTCCTGACTTCTATGTTAGCCGTTATGATGCCATAAAGTAATTTGACAGTATTTAGTCACAGATTGCCTGTCACTTATTAGTGCACATCCAAAGTAACCATTATATTTTCATATTAGTTTGGTTTTGACGTGCTTCACGTTGAAGCTCATGAATGCTCCAATTTGTTGGCTTGAGGTTGTTAGCCTCCAGTTGTTTTCAGTTCAAACTTGCACACAGATCTTTAATGAATTACGAAACTTGTAAATATGTGACGAAGTGCTCAAACTCCACTAATCCCAGGATGGATTTAGCATCTCAGAGAGTTTTACTATTTGTTCAGCCTATGAAATTTTTACAATTGAATAACTTTCTAAAATCACTCAGACAGAAACACTTAAAATATCCTGCAATTTGTTCACAGAGAAGAAGCACTTCATAATCCAGAGGAGGGGACACTGCCTAGGCAGGCTATATCATAAATGATACATGTGTGTAACGGGATTTTATGTGGTCAATCAGTTTATTGAAGCAGAATAATTTAATTTGAATACCATGAAGAGAGAAAGCTGGATATGCAAACCCTGACCCAATGAGAAATATTTTGAAATTCAAGTTCTGTATTTAAAGTTAATCCCCCCGAGGTCACAGTATGCCAAGCTCCCATTGCGATGTCATACCCCCAGTGGATCAGAGACAGAACAGCTAAATTTGCCTGTTGTGTGTAGCTTTGACTGACCACAGCTCAAAAACGGATGCGGATGGACCACTTTTTTTACCAAATCACAGTTAATAAAGCGAAGATCATCCACTTAGAATATTTAAAAAGTTGTAATACTCTGGCTATATTTCTATGCACCAAAAATAGTCATTTTAATGTAAATTCAATAGGCCCTACTGAAAAAGTAAGTGCGGATAGAAAAAAATTTTTTGGGCTGGATTTGTAGCATTTAAGCCCAGTAACATCATACTGCAATTTCAGAAATATGGTAATGCTTTAGGACTTTAGGGTGATTAACTTTAAATGCATAAACTCAAAGAGACTCTGACAGGCATGCAGTTGAACTGAGATAGACAAACATACTAATACACATTAATATTTACTGATAGCGAAGGTGAAAGGTTTACATTGATGACAGGTAAATTTACTCTACTAATACTCAGTGACACTGCTTGAGGCAGATTTATTACCATCTGTCATGTGTCATGCTGTCAAGTCTCAAGATTTATGAGACTTTGCATGGCATTATGAGAGATCCTTCTGAGCTGTGGTGTCCAAATTTTTTATACGCACATTGGTGTTTTTCGATTTGATGTGGGATCATTTGGTGGTTTGATTAATGAGAAAGAGCTTCAAAGACATCCGCTTGCTAAGAGCAGGTGACTCTCTCTCTACTGCTTCACTTTTCTTGGAAAGCTTTTTGAGAGATAAGAACATTTTTGCAAAATACAATGTGCAGGTAAAAAGTTTCTTAAACCACAAGACTGGAATGGTCTTTTTTTTTACTTCATATACAACTGTATTGGGATAAAAACAACCCTGAAAAACTTGGTCGTAAGGAAATCTGAATAATGTCTCTTTCTGGTGAAGTTGCATTGGAGTGTATAGTGTTTCTCAACATGATTAGTAAAATATGCATTCAGTAAGTTTTATCTTTGTCAGTATTGCAGAGTACATGTAGGCCCCACCCATGATGAATTCTATTTTCTCAGTTTGATTCCAAAAGAAATCCCTCATCAGTTGTCAGCACATATGAGCCTTGTTATAGTGCAAAGCAAAGAGAGTTTTAAAAGCTCTTAACCACATGCCTTTGTAATAGATCAATCAGTTGCATGTACAACTCTTCTTCATTTGTCAATTGCATGTATTTGGTTGGCTGTAACAATGCTCAGTTATTTTAAATGACATCGGTTCAAATGCAGCTGAACTAAAATCAATTGTCTAAAATGTTTTCAATCTGTTGATTAAATATTTAAATGTTATCATAATTATGTTTCTGTCAATCTTTCATAATTATAAAAGTTTAGATTGGCCAGTCTAACAACATAGTTTCAAATCGTGGAGTGCCCAATAGTGTGACATAATTTAGTGGTTATAGCAAGTGTGCAATGTAGTACTGAAGTTATTGGGATGAATGATAATCCAAAGAGCTTCAAACAATATTCTTTCTAAAATCCCAAGCATCTTTAATCCTGCCTCAAGTAAGAGCTGGCAAAGAAATTGTTGTGAGTTGTTACTTTGATTGTTGATGTTTGCAGTTTTGTCCAATGATTGTTCAAGTCCTAAAGATCTTCCAGGTGCCTGGGACATCTTCCTGGTAACATTTGATGAGCAGAAGTCCCACTTTCCAAAACCAGTTAGTCATTGGTATCTGAGCTGTCAAATAGGGACGACAGTAAGTGAGCAGGATTCATTTTCAGGACATCACTGAAAAACTTACTGATTGTCCTTTTTGGCTCTCAGTGGCAGTGTGATTGTAGCTCAGAACGGTGGTGGAACCGTCCGATATGCGAAATATGCAAGGTACGTTATATCTTGTCCTTTCCATGGAATTGTACCATTTTTGGTTATTTTTTAGATCGCTCTGAATGCCTCTTGTTGCTGGCCTTTGGTTGTTTTCCTGAACTGCATGAACACAGGTCTTCTTTAATGAATAATAATACTGGTCAATATGTGATTAAGTGCTTAAACTGAAGAATCCCAATGCACATTTTGGATTTGGTCTGTCAGGGAATATTAATATTTGGTCTGCAGTGTTATGTTTGCCAATGGATTGGCAAAAATTGGGATCATGTTACAATGTAACAGGTCTTCAAAACAAATCAATTGCAATTGCAAGATTCAAAAAGCAATGAAAATGGGTCATGTTTTGCCATTTTGTCAATGCCATCCCTAGCCAGACATGCATATGGGTCTTTCATCTACACCTTAGTAACCCCAGTTCATTGTAATATCAATTGGGAGTTGGGGTTAATTTATTTAATAAAGATGTTTACTCATGTAACTTTGCGGAGCACAGAATATAGGCAGCCAATCATGTCATATTTATTGCAAACATCCACATTCATGATGCAATATGTTTTCATTTCATCATGTGAGGAATTATTCTTCCACAAGCAGTTTGGTTGAGGATGCTTTAATTAGCAATGACACATTTACAAAATATTACCCAGTTAAGGCCTGGTGCAAATAAGAGGGGGATAAAGAGGGGGAAAAATAAATGTGTTGGTTATGCACTGAATCTTGCTGCAAAATATGGCTAGCTATGTAATGATTAAAATCCAACAAACTCAGCATTAACTGTGGCTACAATTATGTCTTCTCCTACATTTTCATCAAGGGCTCAGAATTCTCCTGATTCCCTGTCTCTATTGAGATAAATACTTTCAGTCTAAAAATTGAACTAACACATCAAAGGCTATTCTTTAGTAGCTAGCGGCAAAACTGCATCACTGGTTTAGGCCAGAAAGCTGTACAGGATAAGCAGAATAGAAGTGATAGTCAGAAGATGTTTTAAAAAATGTAAGGGTTGGGGCAATCAAAAGTTTTTGGCATCAACTGTAAATACAAAAGTGCCGGGGCATCTTTTCTTGTGATAATGAACTGAGTCACTCTAAAGATATTGGAATGACAAATTGTTAGCAACATGTCTGAGTGCGACTGGGTGAAAATAGAAACTGTGTGTCAGGATCGGGACAACTTTTGGCTTCATTTGCGACTTGGCACTCTGATTGCCACTCCTTGATGTGTACACAAAGTATCATAAATCAATTGCTAGTTGCAGTTTCAGAACTTCCATGGCTGCATGCAATGTAGCACCCTGGCCTTTGACAAAATGGTGCATATTATTATCAAAACTAAGGCTTTTACATCAGCAAAATTTTGAATGACAAGCTATAATGCTAAAAAATTATCATTTTCTGGCTATTCAAGAGTTCATATATTTTGAACCGGTGATCCGATTTTGCCGAAATTTTAAACATTTATTGACATGGCTACTCACAACAAAATATGATACCAAAGGCTGATACAAACTTAATTTTGTGTGGTTTATAGCAAATAGAAGTCTGGCTTCAACAGAAATATGCAAAAATTTGCACCAGGCCTTAACATACTTTCAAGCCACATTATAAATAGTCGTCAGTCATGGATAAAGATATAAAACACTGCATGGACACAATCAAAACCAATACCAACTTCAGTAGTTAAACATCTTTCAAAATTTTTTTACATAATATCTGGTGATTTATGATGCTCAGCCACTAGAAAAATCTACGTCACATGTAAAATTATTCAGAATGATTAAATTTTTGCATGTACACGTGTCAATTTCTAATTTTCTGACATTGAATGTTTCATTTGTAAGCTTAGTTGCAATGGTTAACACAATATTTTTAAAAGCTTTTACCCCTTTCATCCACCCTTCCCTATGTTTTAACATTGGGCCTGCGTTTCACTTACTTATCAAAGACTTTGACCCATACCTAACTCCAACTACAGCAAAGAAAATTGGCTGCTATTTTTATCCCACATGCCTCACATATCGGCCTTTATGACCCAAAATGTTTTCCTCTCATCGGATGAGAATTCGTCCTTCCAGAAGCATTTTGGTTAAGGATGTTTAACATTGATGCAATGGCACAATATCATGCGTTTCACTTACTTACAGGCGGCACTGTATGAAACAAGCCTACTTAATCTGCTAGACTATGCGGTACATATTTGCAAGTATATGAAGTCTCACCTCAAAGGTCATGTTACAACTCCCAAAAAAGTCTCAACAGGTCCCCATAGGTGTGAATAGGTCAGGTGCAGAGTGACCTGATGTGTTGCTTACACAGGATGAGGGCATATGAAGGGAATATAAGCCACAGGTCGTAAGAAGCTTTGTTGTAATTCTAGTTGATGGCCCTCTGATCTTTTCTTATCTCAGCAAGGAAGCTGTAGTGCTGCAACCTCATGTCATTGGCCACATTTATCCTCCAAGTGGAGTCTTATCGCCACACTGTTAATGGTCTTCTGTAACATTTCCTGATAACCAATTGGACTGCTTGAAGTGATGTATATTGCTGACTTCAGGTCACATCAACTGCAGATTGAGTACTGCCTATTTGTCCAATCTCAACAGTTTCCTCAATCCTCATTCCCCAAAGAATGTCCATGCATCATGTTCAACTTCATACAGCATCAAGAACTCTTGCCCACAGCTCCATGATTCTGAGCTGATATGTTACAGTCCTCGTCATGTTTACGTGGAATCTCAAGTTGTTTTCTATGCTGTTGAACTGTGATGTCAGAGATGACTCTATTCTAGCATTGTAATAAATGTAAATTAACTACAAGCTGTGATGTCTTTTAAACTGGGTCAGATTCCTTGGCTTCTAGCCAATGTGAATCCACAAACCTGAGCGTCACAGTTTCAACTCAGTGTCAGAGTGAAAATTGGGTCTGGGAAAACCCATGCAGTTTCGACTTCACAGCCTCTCTGTCAATGGGCTGCTAGAACAAATATACATCACATAATCCATGTGTTTACAAACAAATTGTCAAAGCCTTTTGTTTATAGCAAGTTCCATCAAAGTTTAAAGTTGTAAATTAGCAAGTTTGTAGATTAATCAAACAACTCTGTGGGGATTATAACAGTTGTCTTCTGTGAATGCTCTCAAAGCTGCCATTTGGTAGGATTAGGCTGGTGATTGCCTGTGATAGATCATTGGGATCACAAAGGTAATGCTTCCTTCAATATATCAACGCCTGAACTTTGATACATAGTTTACTGTCAGCCCATTGGCTATCAAGCTGTGATGATGTGGTTGTAGGGGCTATCCCTGATAAATGCTTACTCTGACACTGAGCTGAAACTGTGATGCTCAGTTTGGTGGATTCACATTGGCTAGAAGCCAGGGAATCTGACCCAGTTTAATATTACATCACAGCTTGTAGTTAATTTACATATATTGCAATGCTAGAATAGAGTCATCTCTGACATCACAGTTCAACAGCATAGAAAAGAACTTGAGATTCCACGTAAATATGATGAGGACTGTAAATGCGTGTCAAAAAATAACAAAATGGAACCTGAAAAAAAGTGAAACGGGTAGTAAAAAAAGCAAAATTAATGTTACTGACTCGAGGAGCATCTTGATAGATTGTGGCCATTATAAAGTCCAGGCTATGTACATACCAATGATTTGAAGTGAATAAGAAGTATGAAGAACAAATTGTGCTTTTCAAAAGGTAAACATACATCTTTGGAAAATTTTAGCATTTGTGTACAACTGTCAGATTATGCCTTTAGACATACCACATCTGAGTTTTGGACTTGTTGCTAATTAATAGCTTTTGCTCTCAAGTCACAACAGAGGAAGCCCTGGCTCTTAGAGCAATCTTGGAGCATCTTGCAACCTTGCACAACAATGAAAAGATGCCTCACCTTCTACAGTGCATTCCCTGGATGCCATTCCCCATTCTGCTTGGTCCTCACTCTTGGCAAGAATTTCATCAGATTTTGATCAAAGTAACAACTCACAAAAGTGCTTAGAGGCAACACTGACCACAACCCAGCATTGTAAAAAGGCACTGTGATCCTTACAAGTCAGATGACATGACATTATATTTGATCATTGTTCACAGGGCTGCTCTTCCAAAATTGGTTGGCATCGTCATGATTATAAGACAAACTACTAGGGACTTTAGGGGCCGACCAGATGATAGTTTGGGGGCTATGGATTTTACCCCCTGGACAAACTTTTTTTTCCATTCGCGAAGTGTCGACCAACAATTTTTTTCAATTACAGATGAGCGACAAACTTTTTTTTCGCAATTTAAACATCACCGTACCCTAGCAATCCGTAGCCCCCCCCCCCACCCAAAGAGCAGCTGGATGGCCCCTTATCTGGACATACAATGAGATTAACCATACAGGTTGCTCGCTAGGGGTTTACAGATGATTTCATAATTGTATACACTGTGCCGGATTATTTTTGTTTTTTCTGGGACAGGTTATTCTATATCATTCTTGCAAAACATCAGAAAGTCAGTAGCACCTTTTTTCCTTCCATCTTGTATAGCACTATTACTTCCTAACAAGTGCTTAAAGGGTTTCTTGCAGTTGTTAAGCTAACTGAATCTTGGTCAGTGCTTGTCTCATCCATCACCATCCACAGATCACAATTACATTTTTACCTCTGGGAGGATAGATGAGGATGTCTCCGGGTAAAAATTATTTCCCTTAGAAACCATCCTTTGCCAGCTTGTAAACTCTGATCAATGATGGTGTAAGAAAGGTGAAACTGCAAAACCTCAGTGTAGCATAAATGCACAGTGAATGCTTTTTGGTTCATGCTATTCAATTTTCCTGAATCTTCTGACTTATGTGTTAGCTATTATGATGCCATAAAGTAAGTTGACAGTATTTAATCAGAGATTGTCTATCACTTATTAGTGTACCATCCCAAGCAACCATTATATTTTCATATTAGTTTGGTTTTGCTTCAAGTTGAAGCTCTTGAATGCTCCAATATGTTGGCTTGAGGTTGCTAGCCTCCAGTTGTTTTCAGTTCAAACTTGCACACAGATCTTTAATGAATTACGAAACTTGTAAATATGTGACGAATTGCTCAAACTCTACTAATCCCAGGATGGATTTAGCATCTCAGAGGAGTTTACTGATTGTTCAGTATCTGACATTTTTTTTAATAAACAACTTCTGAAATTACTCAGACAGAAATATTTGAAATACCCTGCAACTGGTTCACAGAGAAGAAGCACTTCAGAATCCAGAGGAAGGGGGCACGGGGCAGGCTATATCATAAATGATACATGTGTGTGACGGGATCTTATTTGGTCAATCAATTTATTGAAGGAAGTCAACTTAATTTGAATACCATAAAGAGAGACAGCTGGAGATGCTAACCCTGACCCAATGAGCAATATTTTGAAATTCGAGTTTCATATTTTTAAAGTACATGAAAACACAAGAGATTCTGATAGACATGCAGTTGAACCGAGATAGACAAACTTAATAATACACACTAATATTTACTGATAGTGAAGGGAAAGGTTTTACATTGATGACAGGTCAGCTCACTCTACTTATACTCAGTGATACTACTTGAGGCAGATTAATCAGAATCTGTCATGTGTCATGCTGTCAAGTCTCGAGATTTATGAGACTTTGGGTGGCATTACGAGAGATCCCTCTGAGTTGTGGTGTCCATCTTTTTTATACCTGCATCAGTGTGTTCTGATTTAAGGCAGGATACGTCAGTGGCTTAGATTAATGAGAAAGAGCAACAAAAACATCCTCTTACTAAGAGCAGGTGACTCCTCGCTGCTTCACTTTTCTTGGAAAGCTTCGTGAGAGATAAGATTATTTTTGAAAAAGATATGTGTGCGCAAAAAAAGTTACCACAGACTGGGAATGGTGCGTTTGTTTGACTTCATTTTGCTGCCATCTATATAATTGTATTGGGATAACAACAACCTAGAAGAACTTGGTCATATGAAAGTCCGAATGTCTCTCTCTGGTGAAGTTGCAATTTGGAGGCTAGTGTTTCTCAAAATAATTGGTAAAATATGTGAATACCGTAAAACGGGGTTACTTTGGCCGTTTCGCAGCACTAAAATTGTGTTCTGAGAAAAACTATTAATTTAATATCAACAGTTTTGTACCATAACACAGCCAGTACATTGAGGCCTTCATCTGTCAAAAAGCTTTCCAAAATCTATGATGGTTCTATGTTTAATTACATAATTAAAGGGTCGACCAAAGTAACCCCAGAGTTGGAGGTAACTCTGGCCGCCTTAGATTGTGAGCATGTAATATCATGTACCGCAGTAGAATTTAATTAGTCATGTTATTTTGGCCACCCAACAAGCTGAGGAATGTATTTTTGTAATCTAGAATGAGTTGTGACTCATTCGCAGATTTCTGAACAAGAATTAAGTATTGATACTTGTACCACACTGTGTGCACTACTGCCTCCTAATTCAGAATACATGGTGTAAACATAACCCAGTTTTCAGGTCACAAGAAAGAAAGATATGCAACCAGTCATAAAAGGTGTCATTTTAAAACATTTTTTATCAATCGTATGATATTTTACATTTCTATTCTAATTTTCAATTTTTTGGGTAATTCACCAATGTAACATTATATATATATATAAACTTTTATTAGACAACTAAATATCATACATATACATGTGTCATACAGAAAAATAAATAAATAAATATAAATAATGTAGTCAAAGATAGAAGATATATACAAAAGAGGAATAGTAACTACATCTACGAATAAAAGCAGAAAAAAAGGTATTACATTGTCATCCACTATTATGATATTCTAAGAATTTTGATAGTTTTATATTTTATTGAATATTATGGTCATTTTAATAATAAATACTTCAATATTATATAGGTTATCCAAGAATAATTATAGACAAGTTCAAATTAAAATTTATAAGAGACAGTTCAGATAATTACACAAAACGGTAACACATTAAAGAAATTCAAGTTCGTGATAACGGTATCGAGTAACATATATATACAATTGGGAAAACATGGAATTTTTATAGCACAGATAAAATATATACAAACTTTAAAATCTATAATTCTACATATTAATTTGCACCTTGAGGAAAATCACATTCATGGGTAGCACTAGCTATGCAGCTTAGGGAAAATCACATTCATATTAGCACCAGTTGTGCACCAATCAATAGAGCCAACACAGACAATTGACAGCACGCAGTTGACACAAACAAATATATACAAACAATTTTTCGTTATATTGACAAACGCCATAAAAAATAATCCAAGATGAAATAACTTTGTCTTATGCTATTTGGGATGAAATCATATGTCTACAGTGGTTCACAGCTTCCCTAGCAGCCAGTACATCATCGCTATGTTATGCTTGTTAGATGACACAAATTGCTATTATTGAATCGGAACATTTATGGTATTTTTTAAGCATCTGTGGCAGTCAACACAATTTTCAGAGTCATACACCTGTGTGTCAAATCAAGGTTTATACTTCCTCGACTGCTATTATCTACAACCTGTTCCAACTCTTCCAAATTGCCATTTCCAGGGGTGGCCAAAGTAACCCCGACACTGACTTGGAGATTTGGGGTAACATTGGCCATTGCCCTAATCTCACTAAATTGCATAACCTATAAAAAAAATCTGGGGTAGTTTGAAATTGTGATATATCATCTTTAAAAATTGTCCACAATTTTTACCGCATAAGCTTGCACTTGACCTACCCAGAAGAATGTAGACACTTCCCTGCAAAATCACACTTTTTTGCAAAATTGCTTTTTTCCCAGAATGGCTTTCACAAAAAAGCACTAGTATCATGATATTGGAACAAAATTAATGTACATACAAAGTATACAAATAACTCTAGCAGATACAAAAAGATATTTCCTTGTATCTATATTGGTTTGAGACATACAAGATACTGAATCTTTTTCTCATTTGGCAGCCAAAGTAATACAGAATGGTCAAAGTAACCCCGTTTTACGGTAGTACTGAAGAAGTCATTACATGCAATGTCATGCATAGCATAGGTTTTGTGTATGTCAGCAGTGCAGAGCACACGGTAAATCCTATTTTCTCATTTTGATAAAAAATAATCCCTCATCACTTGTCAGCATATATGAGCCTATATAAAGCAGCACAAAGATAGTTTTAAAAGCTTTAACCACATGCCTTTGGAAGACATCAATCAGTTGCATGTACATCTCTTCTTCATCTGCCAATTGCATGTATTTGGTAGGCTGTAACAATGCTCAAGGTTAACTTTTGTAAAAAATGGCATCTGTTCAAATACAGCTGAACTAAAATAATGGTCAAGATGTTTTCAGTCTGTTGATTTTAATGTTATTATTATTGTGTTGGTGTCAATCATTCACATCAACGATTAGATTGTACTACATACTGCTTGTGGGACTGGCCAGTCAAATCACGTAGTTTTCAAATCATGTAGTCTCCAATTGTTGACATAATTAAGTTAAATAAGTGTGCACTGTGCAGTGTAGTAATTAAGTAAGTTGAATGAAAATCCAAATAACTTCAAACAATATTCTTTC
Source organism: Platynereis dumerilii (assembly GCA_026936325.1). Taxonomy (NCBI): domain Eukaryota; kingdom Metazoa; phylum Annelida; class Polychaeta; order Phyllodocida; family Nereididae; genus Platynereis; species Platynereis dumerilii. The sequence continues at coordinate 15,000,650 of JAPTHN010000001.1, forward strand.
GAAAATACCAGACAACTTAAAAATCCAGTCTCAGGTAAGAACTGGCGAAGAAATTGATGCTACTGAAGAACCAGTAACAAAATGCATCCTCATCTTAAATAATCAATCGTCCCAGAGGTAGAAATGTGATAATGTAACCTGTGGAAAATGATAGATGGGACGACATTGGGATGTGCTGAGATTGAGCAGATTGAAATCAAAATCCCTACCGCACAAGATGATCAGAATTACACTGTACGTTGTGAGATGTGCAACTAATCAGATTTAAAACTGTTCATTATTTCTTCAAAATACAGATCAAAGCAATGGAAATCACTGCTGGACGCAGTTGTCACAACATTGGCGCTGTTGACCACCTTTGTGACAACATCACCACAAATTTTTTGTCAAGGAATGGACATTTACTGATCATCATTCTTGACGAGACTACGGAACTCTTGCCTTTTCATGGTGCTAGAGTGGTGTCAGCGTGTCTCCAAGCACTTTTGTGAGTTGTTACTTTGATCAAAATCTGATGAAATTCTTGCCAAGAGTGAGGACCAAGGAGGCAGGCAAATGACATCCCAGGAATGCAGGTATAAAAAGATTGCAGGAGGTGAGGCATCTTGTCATTGTTGCACGAGGTTGCAAGATGCTGTAAGATTGCTCAAAAGATGCTGTGAAAAGGAGAAGGTGGGCATTTTGTAGATAGGGAGATGGACTAACAAGAGTAGCATAATATCATCTTTCATAGTTTGCTGTTGATTGTTGTGGTATATAAATATCTTCTAGGTGTCTGGGATGTCTTTCTTTAGTCACACTTGATGGGCACAGTTCCAACTATCCAAAACCAGATTTTCATCAGTAATCTGAACTGCCAAACGGAGATGACCGCAAATGAGGGGGATTCACTTTCAGGACATTTTATGGAAAACTCACTTGTGTCCTGTTTGGCTCTCAGTGCTATAGAGTAAGTATAGCCCAGAAAGGGCTAGAAAGGTGTTGGAGCTGTCCAACTAAGAAATGTGCAAGGTGCATTTGTTTTGGGAGGTATTCTCTTCTGCATCAGTATCATTATTATTATTCACAAAGTCCACTAATTAATTTGACATAGTAAATCATATCAGTTAATTTATGACCCCTCAGATACACTGATAATGACTGAATCGTATTATTTGTGTTTCATTGACCAATGCAACCTGCAAATTAAGTCACAAAGCTTTCCAAGAACAGCAAAGTATAAAAAAAGGTGAGACCAAAGCTCAGAATGATCCCTCATGATCTCTCATAATGCCATGTCTCATAAATCTTGAGACTTGATGGCATGACATATGCCAGATGCTGATTATCTGCCTCAAGCGGCATCACTGAGTTTTAGTAGAGTGAACTGACCTATCTTCCAGTGGACTCTTAAACCCATCAGCGCTTTGTTACACCATCGATGATATCATGAAACGGTGACAAGTAGATTTGGTTGCAATGACCTTTTGAACATTCACAAGATAAAAAGTGTCTCCTATTAATTCTGCAAAGACCGCTGGCTGCGGTGTCAGATTGTGGTCAGTGTTGCCTCTAAGCACTTTTGTGAGTTGTTACTTTGATCAAAATCTGATGAAATTCTTGCCAAGAGTGAGGACCAAGGAGGTTGGGGAATGGCATCCCAGGAATGCATTGCAGAAGGTGAGGCATCTCGTCATTGTCTTCAGATGTTGCAAGATGCTTTAAGACTCTTCAAAGAGCTAGAGCTTCCGCAAAAGATGTCATGTTGGCGAAGGAACAGCAGCCAGTTTGTCGACAGGGGAGGGACTTCTGGGGATATGGCCGAGCAACAGGTCCAAAATGGGCAAGCTTTTAGAAGTTGCTGGTTAGCATTATAACAAGGTTAACATAATGAAGCATATAGTCAAACAATGGTATTCGGCCTGGTAACATGCTATATGACATTTATGGAGAAAAGAATCAATGGCAAGTTATCAGAAACGAATATTCATTTCCCTGACAAAGAAGTCAGTATGGAAACCAATTCTGGTCACAAGGCATTATTGCCCCGCTTATGAAACAAACTTACTTGTCTATGAGTTTTGCATTCTGCTAATTTAATTTACAGATATAAATCATATTGTTTCCTTTCATTGATTGAACCTTTTTACCACTATCAAAGAAGTTGATGTTCAAGGTTGGAAATGATGGGATGTTCACCTGTCTCAATACTGACAAGCCACTGAAAAAGCCTGTGTCATATCCCATAGTAGCAGGTGAAAACATGGTGTCATAATTATTGGTATGGATAGTGTCTGATTTGTACATTTACCTGACTTGATTAGTCTTGACCCCATAACGCAACTGATTTATTGAGAGACACCCATGTAGAAAATACTTGTGGAATTGATCTTTACTATTACTTCTAAATGGTTGTGCATTTTGAGGAAAGAAAAGACCAACACAAAACAAGAGACAACATTAAATCTGATTAAAGGAACCGGTTTGAAAGCCATAAACTAGTTGTTAATCAAGTGTACTGGCCATTTGGACAGGAATCTATTTGAAATTTAAATTGAAGTGATCATTCTTGCCAACTTGATTTTGGATTGTCTGTTTGTCTTTTAAACTGACAATTAATTGAGAATACAGAGTGCTGAAATTAAGCTTTGCTGGTTATTCACGGATTGAAAGCTCTAAACTGTTTGAAAGTGCTTTTTCTTGCTTGGGACAATAACAATTGAAAGTTTGATTGAGTTTCGGCCAATTTTTCAGTGATGGAATGGTGCCTTCTCCCCTCGAAGATACCAGAAACTGATTTGACCAATTGCTAGGAAGGCTCATAAGTGCTTCCTGGATAGTCAGAATCCTGTTGTAAGATATAGTTCTCATAATAGTTCAATATCTCGTATGTCTACAGTGGCACAATTGGCAACATAATTCTTAGCATACATGCAGCAGCTCTTTTGCCTGGACCAAACACTGCTGAAAGAGTTTTAAAAGGTAATTTTCAAACAACCCAATCTCTCTCAGAGCTCCACCCATCCATCAACTTGCACAATTGCACATTTTTACCTCTGGGAGGATTGATTATTTAAGATGAGGATGTCTTTGGTTGTTGTTTCTTTGGTTACATTCATTTCTTTGCCAGGTTCTTACCTGAGGCTGGATTAACATTGTCTGGGATTTTAGAAAGAATAACGTTTAAAGCTATTTGGGTTTTCAATCATTCAACTTCTCTGAATGCCTGATTGCTGGTTTTGTAAACAACCTGCCACTTAGACCTATGTGGCCCAGAATCTCAGTTGCAACCAACTGTGATGTTATGGGCTTCTCTGATGTTATGTTAAAGGCAAATTAAAAAATTTCAGATTACTGTAAGGCTCACTACTTTCGAGAAATACTTCTCAAGTGATATATATATGCACATCAGTTAAAGACGCCAAAGAAAGTTAGACAAAAGGGTCAATTTGAGATATTGCCAGTTTTGTGAAAGCTCATTCAAGTCCAGGCCCCAAGTTGTGTGCCTCTGGTTGTTTTCTGTGCTGCTTCCCCACAGATCCTTTATGAATAAGCTGACAAATAAGAATACTTGTAAATATGTGACAAAGTGCTTAAGCTGTAAGAATCCCAGAGTGGCAGGTTGGATTTGGTGTGTCGGGGGGGTTTTCAAATTTGGTCAGCGGTGCTTGTCTGTGATGCATTTTGGAAATCAGAAAAACTCCAATGAATTGATCCAGCAACAAGGAGCCATGATCTGACAAAATAAAGTCTTCCATGCCAGGTCAACAACTGTGTCTTAACGGGGTGATCTGTCCGTGATCATTTAATGTCAAGGGAGGGCCTGGAGTTTTTTTTTAATAAATAATTTCTTGCTCAGTTTTGGTGAAATAAATTAATTGTTTTTGGGCAGTCTTGCGATGAATAATTTTTGCCAGAAGTATTTCTTATATAAGGCATTGCTTGATTTAGGAATGAATATTCAGGGACTTTGCACACTTGAAATAAATAAATATTTTCGTCGTTACCATGAAATAAATATTTTCTAGCCAAGGAAAACTCCAAGCCCTTGGATATGAAATGGTCAGGGGGCCTAAGTTGTCGTTGATGAATATCACTAGTCAACATTGATCATTTCATTTCATTCATTCATGATTGACTATTTGGTAACAACTATTCCCTATCTCAATGCGGCCACTCCTTGAAATTTTGAAAGTAATAAAATGAAATGTTTTAGATTTCCCATCCTCTTGAACAGTTGCTGGATATAAGATAACTTTATAAGGGTGGGAGGTAATGGAATCAGAAAGTCTGGGGAGAAAAGAAAAGAGAAAGACACGGGAACAGACGTATTCACCCCAAGTGAGACAGACATGTCAAGAAGGCAGAATGACATGGTCAGCAGGGGCTGGACTGAAGGCAGGCCAGCTTACTCTACTAATACTCAGTTATACTGCTTGAGGCAGATTAATCAGCATCTGTCATGTGTCATGCTGTCAAGCTTTGAGATTTATAAGAGTTTATGAGAGTTTATGTGGCATTACGAGAGTTCACAGGAGATCCTTGTGAACTCGGGCAGTCTCTGGTGTCCACCTTTTTTGGTGCCAGCGTTAGCGTTTTCTGATTTATGTTCAGATCAGTCGGAGGCTTAGATACATGAGGAAGGGCAAGAAAAACGTCCTTCTGCTAAGAGCAGGTGACTCTTCATGGCTCATATAACTTTCCTGGCAAGCTTCATGAGAGATAACACTTGTTTGCAAAAACTAATGTCCAGGTAAAAGTTCTTCCAGACTGTCAAATAAGAAAAAAAATTGGTTAGTAGTAAAAGAAAATCTACAGCCAGAACATGCAAGGGAAGCTGCAGTCCAAAACAGTACAAGAGAGCATAAAAATGTCAAGCATAAAAATAAATAATTCAAAACTTTATACGGATGACTCTAAATTTAAGAAAGCCAAAAGTTCTAGGCAGTGTGTAGAGGGTTGGGGCAGCAACCAGAGCATTAACTTTTGCGTCACTGAAAAATTGGCCAAACTGATTGTGTTTGATTATTTAGATTCAGCTAAAAATACTGAATCAAAGTCTCAATTGATCTTGTCCGGATGAAACCTTTCTCAAACAAGTTTACAACTTTCAATCACTGTGAATAACAGCCAACACTTTAATTCAGCGCTGCGTATTCTCAATTAGTTGTCAATTTAAAAGAGTAATAAACAGGCCAACCCAAAATCAAGTTGGCAAGAATGATCGCTTCAATTTAAATTTCCAATAGATTTTTGTCAGAATGGTCAATACACTTAATTAACAACTATTTTTTGGGGGTTTCAATCCACTTTTTTTAATGTTGTAAACTTTTTTTTTCTTGTGTCTCTTCAAGATGTAACTGCTTCAGAACAATTCATCAAATATCATTTTGGAATAGGCTGGGTACTATAGAATGCCTCATAAAGTAAATGTAGCTTGTTCACTGTTCAGCCATTGAACAAAGGATGTCAATGACCTTCATAAAGATGATCAAAGATTCCTGAAAGAGCCAGTTTCCTGAGAAGATGTCACAATTGTCACAAATAGAAGTGACGGAGCAGAATCCAGTTTGTTGACTAGGGGGGACCGCGGAGGAAAAGGCATACACATATGTAGCAACAGGTCCAAAATTGGGCATAGTCCAAGCTTTTAGAAATTGCTAATTGGCATAATAAATCAGTACATGTACATAATGAGGCACACTTCACACCACTGGCGAGTTGACTGAAATTTTATTGTCCTTAAGATTAGCATTTTGCCAATTTAATTGATAATAAATTTGTATTGGTTCCATTCACAGATTAAATTTGCTCCTGGCATGGTATAACTCGATCATAGAAGATGCTGTTCACCTGTCTTGTCACCAGACTAGCAAGCTGCTTAAAAAAGCCTGTGCCATACCTTATAGTAGCAGGTGAAGACATGCGTGTGTGGACGAAAGACAAAGATGAAACCAGATACAACATTAAACTGATTAAGGAACCAAATTGAAAGCCATAAACTAGTTGTTAATCAAATGTATTGGCTATTAGGACATGAATCTATTTGAAATTTAAATTGAAGTGATCACTCTTGCTACTTAATTTTGGGTTGTCTCTTCATTGCTCTTTAAATTGACAATCAATTGAGAGTACAGAGTGCTGAAACTAAGAGCTAGTGGTTATTCACTGATTGAAAGCTCTATAAACCGCTTGAAACAGGTTTTTTCTTGGGACAAGATCAATTGAAACTTTTATTGAGTGTTTTAAGCTGGAGCAAAATAATCAAACACAATCAGTTAGCCACTTTTTCAGTGATGGAATGGTGCCTTCTGCCCTGGAAGATACTAGAAACTGATTTGACCAATTATCAGGTAGACTGTTGTTTCTGGCACATTGGTTTTAAGACACAGCTTGCATATTGTTGCTTAAAATGTTCTAAAAAAGAGAGAGAAATAGTTGATTTTGCATTTGGATAGTTTTGAGCTATACTTTACATGGCTGGTAATGCATTTCCTAATTTTTGGACCTGTTGCTGTATCACCTGAATGTTTCTGCGATTTAGGAAACTAACTTTTGGACCAATCTCAAGGTATTTTGCAACTCTGCCTTCCTAGGACACCATGCCCCAACCTCCTCGTTCCTCACTCTTGGCAGGAATTTCATCAGATTTTAATCAAAGTAGCAACTCACAAAAGTGTCCAAGAACCCGCCAACCACAATCTGCTAGTGTTCAAAGGTATTGCAGTCTTTCCTAAAATTCAAATGGGTATTTCATCTTGTAAATGGCTTATATAGTCACAAAGGTCATGGTACCAAATCTGTCCTGAGACTAATAATTCTTCAGAAATTTGTGACAGTGATACCATGTACCAGTGGAACAATGGGTGAATTAGCCTGGCAGTGGACAGTGGTAACATCCATTACATACTGAGTTTGAAAAATATGAAGGACATGGGCGTAGGACAAGTGATCTTTTGGGGGGAGGGGTGGTATATCTTTGGGTCAATGGAATATTAATTATAATAGTTAAATATCTCGTATGTCTACAGTGGCACAATCTGCAATGTAATTCTAAGCAGCTCTTTTGCTTGGAACAAACACTGCTGAAAGAGTTTTAAAAGGTAATTTTCAAACAACCCAATCTCACTCAGAGCTCCGCCCATCCATCAACTTGCACAATTACACATTTTTACCTCTGGGAGGATTGATTATTTAAGATGAGGATGTCTTTGGTTGGTTCTTTGGTTACATTCATTTCTTTGCCAGGTTCTTACCTGAGGCTGGATTAACATTGTCTGGGATTTTAGAAAGAATAATGTTTAAAGCTATTTGGGTTTTCAATCATTCAACTTCTCTGAATGCCTGATTGCTGGTTTTGTGAACAACTTGGCACTTAGATCTGTGTGGCTCAGAGTCTCAGTTTGAACCAACTATGATCTTATGGACTTGCCTGGAGTAAGACAATTTCAGATTACTGCAGGGCTATTCCTCTGTGTTAATACTTTCCAGAAATACTTCTTAAGTCATATATGAGCCTAGTTTAAAGACGCTGAAGAAAGTTAGACAAAAAGTGTCAATTTCAGTTCGGGAAAGTGCAGAATTCGGCAGCACTCCCGAATTCGGGACAAAGGTGTTCCCAAATTCGGGAACAAAAGTGATCCCAAATTCGGGAGTTTCATTTTCAAAGGACCCTCGGACGTTGTGTATTCAGATCGGATGGATTTTTATTGGCCAGACTGGTTCTATGCAAGGTAATTAAGGATTCTACCCTGTGAAAAAAAATTCTGTGCTGTGGTTTTCTTTACAGAGCAAATCAAACTCTGTAAGTTTACTAATTACTGATTAACTGTTACTAATGTCTACTTGTTTAAAGTGTAACCAATGGATTTTAATATTGAGTATTATAAAATGGACTTTTAACTTTGGATTTTAACCACACCTGTTGCACCGCACGCAGATCCGATAATACACCAGAAGGTGGTCTGGATCTCAAAGGAAGAAGAAGAAGGTGCTGCAATTGTTGACTTGAGCAGCTCAGATCATGTTTTCATCTATATGACTAATTATAAAGAAGTTGTCAACACATGCGGTTATCTCAAAGATGAGTTTTTACATTTAATTTATATTACTTATAAAATAACTTATTTGTCAAATAAACCACAATTAGACTCACTGATTCCATCATCGTCTGATTCACACAATGCAGTGGAATGAGATTTACTGCAGCTGCTTCTCTTGAAAGTATGCTATTTATCTGTCTTATCTGTCTTATCTAATCTTCTGTTACTTCTGTTATCTTCTGTTATTTTCTGTTATTTTCTGTTATCTTCAGTTATCTATCTATCTATCTATCTATCTATCGATCTATCGATCTGTCCCTTTATCTATCAATCCAGGGCTATATCCATCTCTGCATCTGTCTCTACATCTATCTGTCTCTGTATCTCTCTGACTTTTTTCTATCTATCTATCTATCTATCTATCTATCTATCTATCTATCTATCTATCTATCTATCTATCTATCTATCTATCTACAATGCATCTATCTCTATCTATCTCTATCTTTCTCTATATTTATATAGCTCTCTATTGCTAAGAGAGATGATTTAAATTCTGTGCTTGTCTTGTCCTCCTACAGTCAACAGGGGGCTCGGATCCCCCCATCTAACTTTGATGCTTTGTCCTTGAAACACAAATTGACTGACAAGTTTTACAGGGAGATGTAATCTTTTCTTAGTAGGAAAGGAATCAGATGCAGCTTTAATTTTAAATCCATGTGTACGGTCGGTGTAAATTGCAGCTGACCAAAAAATCGGCTCAACCGGTCCATTTACGGGCCTCAGAGGCTCCTTCCCCTGCCCATTTCTTCCATGTTAACATTTTAAAATTTCTATTCACTGAATAAGGGCTCAAAATATTCCTTAGGACTTATAAAACAAAAATTCATAATAGATTTGTGCACATATTCAGTTTAATAAGACATGAAACCCAATTAGCATCAATCTTGAAATATCCATTTATTTATTTAGGATACCATGCAAAATCAGAAGTAAACAAGTCATTTTACAATAATCTTAAAGCACATAAATCTTTAAACTACAGTTCCGCAATGATCGTAAATAATGAGGCTTAGTTGTCATGAATCATAAGAATAGTATATCACCTTCTGAAATCTAAATTTATAGTGCTTCTGGTCATAAATACACGGGGGCCTCTGAGGCCCCTGTGGACCGTTTGTGTCCCAAAATGTGGTTGGCATGAGGGTCACTGAGATGGAAAATGTTTTTTTGTAGATACTGTTTCAATGCGAGCCTGCGAATGCCAATAGGACGTCAGGCCCCCCTAGACTACCTTGTCTGGATCCGCCACTGTCTTGACAGCTAAACAGACAGACACAGAAGAAAGTTATGTACAATCAAGATTGTTACATGATATGCCATTTATAAAACGTGTGTTTGACACAAAAAGCCAATTCGTTATACTAATTTTTCTTTATTAAGGAGAGGCCTCTCTGAGAGCTGCAATATTATACAAATGTGCTTCCTTGGCCTAGCTCATAGCTCAACTCATTCCAGTTGCAGAGAAAATAACGAAATACCCTACTAAAATTGACAGAAATCATCAATAAAAAAAATCAAAACAAAATAAATTAAAAGAATTGATCTGGGTGCTGAATGTGAATTTAAATTTAGATTCAATTCAATTTAACTAATGATCTTCAAGAAATGAAGCATCACAATGAGGTACGAGACAGGCACTTGTAAATTCTAAATGTTTTCATCAAATCAGATTACTTATTTGTAGCAATTACTTCTCAGTCTCATTGAGTTTGTTTGAGTGAGTTTGTGTTTTTCGCCCCATCGGCGCCGTTATGTGGGCTATTTAGAGGTAACTTCATGCTGATGCTGTCAAAGAAGCGTTGTATTGTCACAAATACTTTGGAGAGCATGCAGATCAAGACTTTATAATAGTCTTTTTAAAGAGATTCTGTAATTAGCTACAGAGAGATAGACAGGTCAATAGCCAGGTCAGTGGCAAGCAGTCTTGGAGGCCTTGTCCTCGAGGCCGGCCTCGGGGCCATATTTTGATGGTCTCGGCCTTGGCTCTGTCTCGGATGTCAAATCGTTGGCCTTGCCTCGGTCTCTGGTGTCTTTGGGCCAGAGGTGGGGACCTCGGAACCGGTCTCGAGTCAATAGCCAGGTCAGTGGCCAGCAGTGTTGGAGGTCTCGAGGCTGGCCTCGTCCTGGAGGTCGGCCTCAGAGCCCAATTATGATGGCATTGGCCTTGCCTCGGTCTCAGATGCCAAATCCTTGGCCTTGCCTCGGACTCGGGTGTCCTGGCCTGACTACAACACTGGTGGCCAGGTCAGTAGCCATGCCAAAAGATAGATGCATGGATAGTAGGTCTATACTTATATCGATGGATAGATAATATTCTCGGTGGTAACTCTACTCTGCTGAAGAAAAACCAACGTTTTTTACTCTTTAGACTGATTTATGCTCCTGAATTCGGGAACAGTTCCCGAATTCGGGAGCACTGTTCCCGAATTCGGGAGCGCTCCCGAATTCTGCACTTTCCCGAACTGATTTGAGATATTGCCAGTTTTGCAAAAGCTCATTCAAGTCCTGAAGTTAGAGCAGTTTGAGAATAAAATTTGACAGCCCCAAGTTGTTTACCCTTGGATTTTTTCCAGTGCTGCAGACTGCTTCTTCCACACAGATCCTTTATGATAAGCTGACAAATAAGGATACTTGTAAATATGTGACGAAGCGCTTTAAAAGCTGTAAGAATCCCAGAGTGGCAGGTTGGATTTGGTGTGTTGGTGGATTTTCGAATTTGGTCAGCGGTGCTTGTTTGTGATGCATTTTAGATTAAAGAGAAAAACCTAATATAAATTGATCCAACAACAAGGAGCCAGATCTGACAATGCAATACTTCTTCGGAGACAGGTCACCAATTGGTCCTTTAAGTTGTGGTTGATGAAATAACTCTAATCAACATTGATTATTTGATTTCAATGATTCATGATGGACTTTTTGGTAACAACTATTCCCTACCTCATATGTGGCCACTCCTTGCAATTATGGAAGTAATTACCTGTAAATATAATATTTAAGATTTCCCGTCAGCTTGATCATTTCATTTTGGTTTTTTTTTTTTCAAAAAACCAAAAAAAAAAAACCAAAATGAGTTTTTGAGACTAAATAAAGTATATCGTTATCGTTATCGTTTTATTTGCTGTCCAGATATAAGATAACTTCATAAGAGAGGGATTTAATGCAGACAAAAAGTTTGGGAGAAAAGCATAGAGAAAGTCCCGGGAAGAGACAGATTCACCCAAAGTACGACAGACATTTCAAGAAGGCAGAATGACATGGTCAGCAGGGGCTGGATTGAAGACAGGCCAGCTTACTCTACTAATACTCGGTTATACTGCTTGAGGTAGATTAATCAGCATCTGTCATGTGTCATGCTGTCAAGCTTTGAGATTTATGAGAGTTATGCGTCAGTACGAGAGTTCACAGCAGATCCTTGTGAACTCGGGCAGTCTTGGGTATCCACCTTTTTAGGTGCAGGCTCTCTGATTTATGTTCAGATCAGTTGGAGGCTTAGATACATGAGGAAGGGAAAGAAAAATGTCCTCCTGCTAAGAGCAGGCGACACTTCATGGCTTATATAACTTTTCTTGTCAAGCTTCATGAGAGATAACACTTGTTTGCAAAAAGTAATGTCCATTTAGAAGTTCTTCCAGACTGTGAAAGAATAAAAAATTAGGTTAGCATCTGAAAAAATCTACAGCCTGAAAATGCAAGAGAAGCTGCAGTCCAAAACAGTACAAGAGAGCATAAAAATATCATACATGTGTAAAAATAAATAATTCAAAACTTTATACGGATGACTCTAAATTTAAGAAAGCCAAAAGTTGTCATCTCACCAGTTTCAGGCAGTGTCAAGGGGAATGGGGCGGCAACCAGAGCACTACATGTAACTATTGCATCGCTGAAAAATTGGGGGCTGATTGTGTTTGATTATTTATATTCAGCTAAAAACACTCAGTCAAAGTCTCAATTGATCTTGTCCGGAGATGAAACCTCTCTCAAACAAGTTTACAACTTTCAATCACTGTGAATAACAGCCAACACTTTAATTCAGCGCTGCATATTCTCAATTAATTGTCCATTTAAAAGAGTAATAAACAGGCCAACCCAAAATCAAGTTGGCAGGAATGATCGCTTCAATTTAAATTTCCAATAGATTCTTGTCAGAATGGTCAATACACTTGATTAACAACCATTTTTTGGGGGTTTCAATCCACCTTTTTTAATGTTGTAAACTTTTTTTTTCTTGTGTCTCGTCAAGATGTAACTGCTTCAGAACAATTCATCAAATATCATTTTGGAATAGGCTGGGTACTATAGAATGCCTCATAAAGTAAATGTAGCTTGTTCAGCTACTGAACAAAGGATGTCAATGACCTTCATAAAGATGATCAAAGATTCCTGAAAGAGCCAGTTTCCTGAGAAGATGTCACAATTGTCACAAATAGAAGCGACGGAGCAGAAGCCAGTTTGTTGACTAGGGGGGACCGCGGAGGATAAGGCATACACATATGTAGCAACAGGTCCAAAATTGAGCATAGTCCAAGCTTTTATAAATTGCTAATTGGCATAATAACTCGGCTCACTTTTTTTAAAATGGTTTAAAGAGGTTGCACTCAAAATTCCAAGCACAATAAATCATTACATGTACATAATGAGGCACACTTCACACCACTGGCGAGTTGACTGAAATTTGATTGTCCTTAAGATTTGCATTTTGCCAATTTAATTGATAATAAATTTGTATTGGTTCCATTCACAGATTAAATTTGCTCCTGGCATGGCATAACTCGATCATAGAAGATGCTGTTCAAGGTTGCAAATGATTGGATGTTCACCTGTCTTGTCACCAGACTAGCAAGCTGCTTAAAAAAGCCTGTGCAATACCTTATAGTAGCAGGTGAAGACATGCGTGTGTGGACGAAAGACCAAGATGAAACCAGATACAACATTAAACTGATTAAGGAACCGAATTGAAAGCCATAAACTAGTTGTTAATCAAGTGTATTGGCTATTAGGACATGAATCTATTTGAAATTTAAATTGCAGTGATCACTCTTGCTACTTAATTTTGGGTTGTCTCTTTATTGTTCTTTTAAACTGACAATTAATTGAGAGTACAGAGTGCTGAAACTAAGAGCTAGTGGTTATTCACTGATTGAAAGCTCTATAAACCGCTTGAAAGAGGTTTTTCTTGGGACAAGATCAATTGAAAATTTTATTGAGTGTTTTAAGCTGGAGCAAAATAATCAAACACAATCAGTTAGCCACTTTTTCAGTGATGGAATGGTGCCTTCTGCCCTGGAAGATACTAGAAACTGATTTGACCAATTATCAGGTAGACTGTTGTTTCTGGCACATTGGTTTTAAGACACAGCTTGCATATTGTTGCTTAAAATGTTCTAAAAAAGAGAGAGAAATAGTTGATTTTGCATTTGGATAGTTTTGAGCTATACTTTACATGGCTGGTAATGCATTTCCTAATTTTTGGACCTGTTGCTGTATCACCTGAATGTTTCTGCGATTTAGGAAACTAACTTTTGGACCAATCTCAAGGTATTTTGAAACTCTGCCTTCCTTGGACACCATGAAGCCAACCTCCTCGGTCCTCACTCTTGGCAGGAATTTCATCAGATTTAAATCAAAGTAGCAACTCACAAAAGTGTCCAAGAACCCGCCAACCACCATCTGGTAGTGTTCAAAGGCACTGTGGCATTTCCCAGAATTCAAATCGGTATTTCATCTTGTAAATGGTTTATGGTCACAAAGGCCATGGTACTAAATCTGTCCAAAGACAAATTATTCTTCAAAAATTTGTGACATATATGTTCCGTTGTCAAATAGGTGACCTTGTCTGGCAGTGGACAGTGGCAACATCCATTACATATTGCAGTTTGATTGGAGTTTGAAAAATATGATGGGCATAGGTGTAGGACAGGTGATCTTTTTTTTTTTGGGGGGGGGCATCATTGGGTCAATGGAATATTGAATCATAACAAATTCAATATCTCATATGTCTATAGTGGCACAATTGGCAACGTAATTCTTAGCATATATGCAGCAGCTCTTTTGCTTGGACCAAACACTGCTGAACGAGTTTTAAAAGGTAATTTTCAAACAACGCAATCTCTCTCAGAGCTCCGCCCATCCATCAACTTGCACAATTGCACATTTTTACCTCGGGAGGATTGATTATTTAAGATGAGGATGTCTTTTGTTGTTGGTTCTTTGGTTACATTCATTTCTTTGCCAGGTTCTTACCTGATGCTGGATTAACATTGTCTGGGATTTAAGAAAGAATAATGTTTAAAGCTATTTGGGTTTTCAATCATTCAACTTCTCTGAATGCCTGATTGCTGGTTTTGTGAACAACCTGCAACTTAGACCTGTGTAGCTCACAGTCGCAGTTTCAACCAACTCTGATCTTCTCTGTTGTAATGTTCAAGAAGAGTGAGAAAATTTCAAATTACTGTAGGGCTTACTAATTTCCAAAAGTACTTCTCGAGTCATATATAATATGAATGCATAGGTTTAAGGTCAAAAACAAACTTAGAACCAAAGAGGCAATTTTGAAATAGTAAGCAAATTTTTCAAAGCTTATTGAAGTGCTGCGGCATTTGGAAATATCCACTGAAGTTGGAGCAGTTGGAGAACAAAATTTCAAGGCCCCAAGTTGTTTGCCTCCAGTTGTTTTCCTGTGCAGCTTCCACACAGATCCTTTATGAATAAGCTGACAAATAAGAATACTTGTAAATATGTGACAAAGTGCTTAAGCTGTAAGAATCCCAGAGAGTGGCAGGTTGGATTTGGTGTGTCGGGGGATTTTCAAATTTGGTCAGCGGTGCTTGTTTGCGATGCATTTTGGATCAAAGCACAAAAACCTCCAATGACAAGAGAGACGATCTGGCAAAAGAACAAGTCTTCCATAACAGATCAACAAGTGGTATTTTAAAAGTTGTCATTGAAGAAATATGTACATTAATCAACAATGACCATTTTATTTCAATAATTGATTTTTTGGTAACAACTATTCACTGTCTAAAGTGGATACACCTTGTAATTATGAAAGCAATTCCATACTTAGCTGGATACAAGCTGAAAGGGAGGAAATGCAGACAAAATTTTTGAAAGAAAAGAAAAGAGAAAGTCCCAGGAAGACATAGATGCACCAAAGTGAGACACACATGTCCAGAAGGCAGAATGACATGGCCAGCGGGGGCTGGACAGAAGGCAGGCCAGTTTACTCCACTAATACTCAGTGACACTGTATTTGGCAGATTAATTTGCATCTGTCATGTGTCATGCTGTCAAGCCTCAAGATTTACGAGACTTCATGTGACATTACTAGAGTTCAAGAGATCCTTCTGAGCTGTGGTGTCCATCTTTTTTGGAGCCAGCATCAGTGTTCTCTGATTTATGTTCAGATCAGTTGGAGGTTTAGATTAAAGAGGAAGGGTAAGAAAAATGTCCTCTTGCTAAGAGCAGGTGACTTTTCACTGCTTATAAAACTTTTCTGGGAAAGCTTCATGAGAGATAACACTTGTTTGCAAAAAATATTGTCCAGGTAAAAGTTCTTCTAGACTATAAAAGAGGAAAAAATGGTGTTAGTACCAAAAGATAATCTACAGCCAGAATATTCAAGGGACGCTGCAGTCCAAAACAGTACGAGAGCACATAAAAATATCAAGTGTAAAAATAAATAATTCAAAACTTTATAGTATATACAGATGACTCTAAATTTAAGGAAACCAAAACCTGTCATCTCACCAGTTTCAGGCAGTGTCTGGGAGGATGGGGCAGCAACCAGAGCATTAACTATTGCATCACTGAAAAGTTGGAGGCTGATTGTGCTTGATTATTCAGATTCAGCTAAAAACACTCAATCAAAGCCTCAATTGATCTTGCCCGGAGATGAAACCTCTCTCAAAAAAGTTTACAACTTTCAATCAATGTGAACAACCACTATAATACTTTAATTCAGCACTCCGCATTCTCAATTAATTGACAATTTAAAAGAGTAATAAACAGGCCAGCCCAAAATCAAGTTGGCAAGAATGATCGGGGGAGGGGGGGGAGTCTATCAGGCTATCGCGTCGCATACTTTTTGTTCAAAACATTCCAAAAAAGGGAGAAAAGTGATTTTGAATTTGGATAGTTTAAGCCAAACTTTATACATGGCTGGTATAATGTGTTTCCTAATTTTTGGACCTGTTGCTGTACTCTACCAGAATATTATTTCATGAAATCCACGTGTGACGGAATGATGCTAAGAAGCAGTTTTTTGCTCTATAAGTCGCATTTTAATCACTCTCAGTGCCAAGTATTAGTTTTTATATATCTGACACTTAAGAGAACTATTCAAGCAGTAAAAATCACCAACTGCTGAAGTTTTAAACTAAGAGTGTCTCAGAACTCAGAGGTCCATTTCTAGCGTGACGGAATGATTCTTACAATCATTCTGTCACGCTAGATATGGACCCCTGTATACTGAGGCACCTTGAGTTTGAAAATTTAGTATTGGGTGATTTTTGCTTTTTGAATTGTTCTCATCACTGTCAAGTAAATAGAAACCAAAATCTAGTACCAAGAATGATTAAATTGAGACTTATAGAGTGGAAAACAGCAAAAAACTGCTGTTCATTTTTCGTGGACTTCATGATTTCAGGGATTTGGGAAACTAGCTTTTTCACCAATCGCAGGGTATTTTGCAACTCTGCCTTCCTTGGATGCCATGCCCCAACCTCTTTGGTCCTCACTCTTGGCAGGAATTTCATCAGATTTTGATCAAAGTAGCAACTCACAAAAAAATATCCAGGAACTCGCCAACCACAATCTGGTAGTGTTCAAAGGCACTGTGGCATTTCCCAGAATTCAAATTGATATTTCATCTTGTAAATGCATTACATATTAACAAAGGCCGTGGTACTAAATCTGTCCAAAGACAAATAATTCTTCAAAAATTTGTGACATATATGTTCCGTTGCCAAATGCATGGGTGAACGAGCCTGGCAGTGGACAGTTAATTGTAACGTCTATTACATAATGCAGTCTGATTGGAGTTTGAAAAATATGATGGGCATAGGTGTAGGACAGTTTATCTTTTTTTTTTTGGGGGGGGGGCATCATTGGGTCAGTGGAATATTGAATCATAACAGTTCAATATCTCATATGTCTACAGTGGCACAGTCGGCAATGAAATTCAAAGCAGCTCTTTTGCTTGGACCAAACATTGCTGAAAGAAAGGTAATTTTCAAACAACCCAATCTCACTCTGAGCTCCGCCCATCCATCAACTTGCACAATTACACATTTTTACCTCTGGGAGGATTGATTATTTAAGATGAGGATGTCTTTTGTTGTTGGTTCTTTGGTTACATTCATTTCTTTGCCAGGTTTTACCTGAGGCTGGATTAACATTGTCTGGGGTTTTAGAAAGAATAATGTTTAAAGCTATTTGGGTTTTCAATCATTCAACTTCTCTGAATGCCTGATTGCTGGTTTTGTAAACAACCTGCCACTTAGACCTGTGTGGCTCAGAGTCGCAGTTTCAACCAACTCTGATCTTCTCTGGTGTAATGTTCAAGAAGAGTTAGAAAATTTCAAATTACTGTAGGGCTTACTACTTTCCAGAAATACTTCTCGAGTCATATATAATATAAATGAATAGGTTAAAGGTCAATAACAAACTTAGAACTGAAGAGGCAATTTTGAAATAGTATGCCAATTTTTCAAAGCTTATTGAAGTGCTGCGGCATTTGGAAATATCCACTGAAGTTGGAGCAGTCGGAGAACAAAATTTCAAGGCCAGTTGTTTGCCTCTGGTTGTTTCCTGTGCTGCTTCCACATAGATTCTTTATGAATAAGCTGACAAATAAGAATACTTGTAAATATGTGACAAAGTGCTTAAGCTGTAAGAATCCCAGAGAGTGACAGGTTGGATTTGGTGTGTCGGGGGATTTTCAAATTTGGTTAGCGGTACTTGTTTGCAATGATTTTGGATGAAAGCACAAAAACCTCCAACGGCAAGAGCGACAATCTGGCAAAAGAACAAGTCTTCCATAACGGATTAACAAGTGGTATTTTAAAAGTTGTCATTGAAGAAACATATGTACATTAATCAACAATGTCCATTTTATTTCAATAATTGATTTTTTGGTAACAACTATTCACTGTTGTAAGTGGATACACCTTGTAATTATGAAAGCAATTCCATACTTAGCTGGATACAAGATGAAAGGGAGGAAATGAATACAAAATATTTGGAAGAAAAGAAAAGAGAGAGTCCCAGGAAGACACAGACGCATGTCTCAAGATTTATGAGACTTCATGTGGCATTACGAGAGCTCATAAGAGATCCTTCTGAGCTGTGGTGTCCATCTTTTTCGGAGCAAGCATCAGTGTTTTTTGATTTATGTTTGGATCAGTTGAAGGCTTAGATTCAAGAGGAAGGGCAAGAAAAATGTCGTCTTGCTAAGAGCAGGTGACTTTTCACTGCTTTTATAACTAACTTGGAAAGCTTCGCGAGAGATTTTTTTTTTGAAAAAAAAGTAATGTCCGCGTAAAACATTATGTATGCAAAGTTCTTCCAAAATGTGAAAGATGGCAAGACCAAGATTTATAGCAAAAGAAAAGCATAAAAATATAATATGTCAATAAATAATTCAAAACTTAGTATGTGGAAGACTCTGAAAACAAGAAAGCTAAAAGTTGACATTTATGCAGTTTCAGGCAGCTTCTGCATGTTCTGGTGGGGTGACTGCAACCAGTGCATTACCGGTAACTATTGCATCACTGAAAAATTGGCCAACTGATTGTGTTTGACATTTGGCTTCAGCTAAAAAACTCAATCAAAGTCTCTATTGATCTTGTGCCTGGATGAAACCTCTTTCAAACTGTTTAGAACTTTCAATCAGGGTGAACGACAACCCCCATTTAATTCAACACTCCGTATTCTCAATTAATTGTCAATTTAAAAGAGTAATAAACAAGCCAACCCAAAATCAAGTTGACAAGAGCGATCACTTCAATTTGAATTTCAAATAGATTCTTGTCCAAATGGCCAATACACTTGATTAACAACTAATTCTATGGTTTCAATCCACTACTTTTAATCACCCGGGTTTAATCAGTTAAATGGTGTAGACATATTTTTGCTTGTGTCTCTTCAAGATGTGATTGCTTCAGACCAATTCCTTAAAATACCTTTTTAATTAGTAGGCTGCACGGTTTAGAATGCCTCTTAAAGTAAATGCAGCATTTTCAGCTATTGAAGGAAGGTTGTCAATGACCTTCATCATGTTTTTATCCAAAAAGGCCATTCCAAAAAAAAAATCTATTTTCCCCCTCAACTTTTTGAAAATATAAAGCAGTTTTGCAGGAAAAGTTATTACCATCAATTATTTCTCAAACACTTTTTAAGAGTTCTGAGGTCCATCTGATGATAAAAAAATCTGCCCATTTTCCAAAACAAAGTAACTTTCAGCAACATGAAGTTATATGACAATAAACTGCTGGAATCTGACATTTTCAATTTCATGTAAAAGCTTGAAGAAAATTAAGAATAAAGCCACACAATTAATTTTAATTTGTAGTACTTTCTGCCAACTTACTGGTGAAAATTTTTATTTGATAAGACTATATTACTTAGTCCTCATAAACTTTTACAAAATCTGAGGAGTGAAAGAGGCTTAGAGTGTCACAACAGCTGCTTACAAGACTTCACCCAACCTGTATGGCAGCTGCAGAGGTTAAAATCAGTATTTTGCATGCGCTTTTCATGTTTTTTTCTTTCAGGTTCAGATACATGTACGCAATTGACACATGATCAGTCACTCTTAATAATACACCATGAAATTGTTGTATTTTTAATGCAATGCTTTTCCAATGACAAAAATTCAGTTAGCCACAAAGGTCAATTTTGAGTGTAATGCATGCCTGTGTGGCTAATTTGCATTCAAAATATGAGATTTTCATAAGCCACATGGAGGATACATTAGCCAATGCTAATGTGGCTAATGGCTTGGAAAAGCACTGTTTAATGCATTCATACAAGGTGCTGCCAATTTAATGTCTCATCTGAACGACATCAGGCTGAGATTTTGCTCATGAAGGTTCCTCGCCTGCCCAGTGCAGCTGGGGTTCAAACCCATGCAGACAAAGACCTTCAGTGGTGCAAGCTTAGAGCACAAGCACTCAGCCTCAACACTGGCCAAGAGTTTAACAAGGCAAGCATAGGTATATGACCTGACTAATGTCTTGAGGAGCAATTGGTAATCACTCAAGTTATTCCCTGGCTGTAGCCTGTAAGACAAGCTACAACAGCATGATCTCACCAGTTTCAAAGCACTGAGCAGTCTGACTTTAATATTAATTGCATGTCTGTCAAGAGATTGCTATTATAACAAGTGAACCCCCCATCATTTGCAACCTTGACAGTATCTTTCGTGATGGAGTGGTGGCACGCTATACTTCAATTGGTGAATTTATTGAAAGCAATTAATTTCCAAAATGCAAATCTGGATTGACCATTGAATTTTGATTTCGGTCCTCATCAACACAGTGAAATGTAGGCGTGCGCCATTATGATCATCGTTTAATTTGATGATGCGGCAATCCTACAGGACAAAGGCTTATTCATCACCGAAAACAGTACATCTGTTTTTCATTTTGTGTTTAACAATACATATACATAATAGAGCCCTGCGCGGGCCTAAAAACTAGGCCCAAGCCCGGCCCGACTTTTCGGAGTCAAGCCCGTACCCGGTCCGGCCCGGAATTAAGAAGAGAATGTAAGCCCGGCCCAAGCCCAGTCACTTTTTCCTGAGCCCAAGCCCGGCCCAAGCCCGGAGTTGTTAGGCCCGGGCCCGGCTCATACCCGGGAAATTTAACCAACTTTTAGCCAAAGCCCGGCCCAAGCCCACGGGCCGGGTTTGGGTAAACCCGAAACCCGCCCGTACTACATACCTACTGAAGAGAAATGTAAGTTACAGCGAAACACTTTGATATAGAATTAAAGTGGACTGTGGCACTGTGAAAATGGCACTTCGTGAGGAAACATCTGGTATTACATATTTTGCATTATTTTTGGTTAATTTGTTCAATGCTAATTTGAGTTTACAACTTTGGGTTATCTGCACAATTGCATAATCTGACCATTGTCTCTCACCCCTATAATTGAATACAAGATTTGAAGCACAGCAAGAAGGCAGGGGTATCAAATGACATCAGACAATAAGTTTGGTAACATGCAAAACTTTATAAACATCATATTTTAATACATTCAAGTGTTTTATCATAAATAAAATCTAGAAAGTTTTATAATGTAGAATATTTTAAATATTGTAATGTACCAACAACTATTAGTATGAGATGGATATAAATCTACCTAACTATCCTGGCTTTCTAGCTATCTGTCCATCTATCTAGTTATATATCTAACTATCTAGATATTTAATATATTTCATATATATATGACATGATGAGGTACATGTTATAAATTCAAGGTTTTTTCCAGGTTTTTCAAGGCTGCCAAAACAAATTTTCAAGGTCTAAATCTGCAATCTTTTCAACCTGATTTGCACTCTGGACGGTAGTCAAAGGTCCACAACTTGTTGAAACTTGTCAATTTTAGCAAGAGAACCCCAAATTCCAGACTTTTTCCAGGTTTTTGGTGGAAATATCACATTTTCCAGGTTTTTCCAGGCTGGGAAAAGCACAACCCATAATTCCAGGTTTTCAAGGTTTTCCAGGTTGAGTGGGAACCCTGGAACTTATATATAATGGAATTATTTTTGAGGTATGCCACACTTTTAGTGGCTCCATCTGTGCTCTTTCAGCAGCATGTACCTCTGTGTGTCAGGCCCGGACCCGGCCCATACCCGATAGCTTCCAAGCCCGGCCCAAGCCCGGCTGACATAAACTTGTAAAGCCCAGGCCTGGCCCGGCCCGCATACCACCTGGCCCAAGCCCGGCCCGGCATGAAAGTCAACTACCCGGCCCGACCCGGCCCATGGGCTTCGGGCCGGTCGGGCTTCGCGCAGGGCTCTAATACATAACAGATTCAATTCTCCACGAGACAGTTGATGATGCAATAAACTAGGACAACATAACATCATGCATAATTTCTAGAGGCTTCCCACAATTTCTGCTGGAGACCCTGCCAACACCTTCCTGATCCTTTCTTGTCACAATGCCATGGAGACGCCAAACAGGACGTAAGTAAGAATTCCAGAAATCTCTTGGAAATGATACACGCTAATTTGCGGTCATCTCCGAGAGACAGTTAGGATTACCGATGACTTAACTGGTTTTGGATAGCGAGAGCTCTGCCCATCAAATGTCAGAAGCCACTTGAGCCAGTCCAAGAAGTAAGTCCAAGATACGCAGGTGATCCTTCGGACTTAGTTGGACTAATCATTCACACATATCACAAACATCAACAATCTTTCCTCTGAATGATAAAAGTCACAAATAAATTCCAGTAATTTTGCACCAAACATGTAATCAAGACAGACAAGGACCTTTGAATGTTAGACAAAAGCTGAATGAAACAGCCATTCACTCGCAACATACCAAAACTGAAATTGAACCAAGCCAAAATATATTAAAGCCCAACGCTCATCCATTGAGCCAAGACAGTTTGTGTTATTCGATTCCCTTTCAACAACATAACAGTGTACAATGTGTGATTCTAACGGATTTGTCTTTATTATAATATAACAGATCATTCACAAATTGGCAAGTCAATAAAACCTTCAGCTGTTTCTGGAACAAATGGACACCAGCAGATGTCCTTATAGTCTAGTTCCGAGCAATAACAATACTAAACTCACCAGAGGTCTCCAAAACACCAATGTGAACTCGGAGACATCTGGTGTTTCAAAGGCAAACCTTGTCTCTTTCAAGACAGCAAATGTATTCTTTAACAATTAGTGAAACATGTTAAATGATTGGATAAACCTGTCACTAGATGAGACAATTATGTAACAAGAATAATAGATCATCATAATGGATCATTATTGCACAAATGTGGAGTAATCATGTGAAATTTGTTAAGTAAAACCATAACAGTCATAGAAAACCTCATTCCAAAATTCAATACCTCAACTTTGAAAAGCACATGAAAGTGCAATACCAATTGGTAAGAACGCTGTAACATACAAAAAACAATATTACATGATAAGGAATACAAAAATAATACAGCCACAATAAAACAGGCAGATTACCGGTTCAAAGAGTTGAATAATGACATACTTATAGCTTGAACCATACTGAAGTGGTTTAAGAATTATTAATTTATGTGATTACAAAAGATAGTGTAGTTCTGTATTCACAATTTCATATCAAAGATGTTTGATAAAATTACTTTTGATGAAGCTCAGTTCAAAATGTCATCTTCTGTCAATTTTCAGCTCACAATTACTAGCTAGTAGTAGCTACATCATCACAGTTACACTAATATGCATCATAATATAAGATCGATTTTCAATGTTTAGGTAAGTCACTTCACAAAATATATAAAGCGCATTACTAAATCATCTCTCAACTGTTCATTTAATAACTGCAGTCCCTTAAGACTACTATACAATGCTTATCTGGGTGTCCAAAAATTAAAATTTCGTATAAGGTCACCATGCCGGTCTTTTATGCATTATCGATGGCAGTGGTGTATTTAAGGGGGGGGGGGGGCGATTGCGCCATGGTCCCCTCCCCCCCCCTCACGCCCAAAATTAACACAGAAGAGACAGGACAAGTGGCGGAGCACCTCGTATTCACCCCACATAATGCTCCCCCCTCTCAAGCCATTAATAGATATAAGATGTCAAGATGCTATCTGAGAGCTTCAAATGCAGTCCTTTCTCAGCAAACATGTTCTAGATTTGCTCACTAGGACACATGAAAATTTGAGAATGGACTTGAAATACGTAAAGCTCCTTTCGATAAAATGTTGTAGTCTACTCCCTCAGCATGCCATCTTACAACCTTAGAAAACAATGCTTTTGCTGGAGATCTCATGACAAAACAAGTTATCAGACACACAGGAAAGCATCATAGTTCACATACTGTTAACAATTGGTACCTTGGTTTACTGTCTATACAGGTTACAGTAGTTTAAATATACAACTTGATTTATTTAGTCATTGTAGTCTCACAACTTAAGACTACATCACCACGAGACATTAATGATCACGATCGAAGACAACTGTGTCTGCATACAACTGGATACAAGAATATATTTCATCATTACAAGAGGTGTAACTTCTATATTACAGGAAATGTACGAGAGACAGGGTGGGTTTAAACAAGGCAGGGGCGCTAAGTTTCCGAGGGCTGTAAACAGAATTTAGCCTCGTTTCAGCCAAAAGTTTGCTGATAAAAAAACCAAGCTGTTAAAATTTAATTGGATCGACACAAACTTTTCTCTGCAGCTGGCATAATATATCTGGGAATGAAACTATCTGCAGCCCTGGAGGTTTAAGAGGAATCATTTCTGGAATGCATCTTTACATTTTAAACTTCTGAATGTCAGAATATTCTTCAATTTTTAATGGGATGATAACAAATAATTGGAATTGCTGTCAAATTCAAAACACCAATTCATGTCAGAAATGGAAGTTAGTTAACTAATGAAATAAGCGAAATAATGACATTTTAAGGAATTCACAGGGATTATAGGTTATGATATTGTGTGTGCGTTACATTCAACCAGATATAACCTCATTTCGGTACAACTTGGTAACTAGGTATGGCTAGTTTTTGGATTCCAGAACTGTCATTTGCTTTGCGCAAAAATATATATCACGACAGATTTATTGCAATCCTGTAGATAACTAACATGAAAATATTAAACCCACGAACACTTTGTACTCAAGTTATTTCTACAAATTGTGTCTTATTCGTTCGACTATAAAGGAACATGGCTGAAGAGGTAGGATACAGATTCACCGTTGTGGGTCCTCCGGATGGCTTCAGCAAGCATCATTGAGATATCGATACACTGCAAAAGAAAAGCAATAAATGGTGCCGTTAGAAGACCAGAACTTTGGCTCAAGTACCGAACTTGCACTCTAAATATAAAATTGTACAAATTTGACAAAACCAAAATGAAGGACATTGAAGTATTTATACAGAAAAGTCATAACACCTATTTTTCTAGCTTAACACAAGTCCACAATATTCCAATCAACAAGAATCCGAGGATTCAAACACAGGGTTTAATAATCTTTGCATGATTATTTTTATTGGTAAGATTTTTAAAGGTGGGATATGTTCATTTCTCACTGACCTGCTTGTAAAACTCATTTTTCACGAACCTTTTTTTTTTTAAATTTAATTTTGTACAGACAAATCATAAGCAAATATTTGCAAAGTACTCAATGAACTTGCCATTTTGCTTTTATTGTAGGTACTGATAGAAATAGGAATGCTTTGTCAGGTTTGCAGATATACCACTAAATTTTGTGAACGTATATACTACTTACATTCAGTGGAATCACTAGAGGGGCTGAGTCCCCCAAAATGGAGCATTCAGCCCACCCAAAAAAATCGTTGGGGAAGATACGTGCTTCGAACCTTCGAACCTCTGACAACGCTTCTAAACTTTGGTGCTACAGCCCTCCCAAACTTGCATTTCTAGAGATGCCACTGCCTTACATTATTTGTGCACAGAAATTGCACCTATATTGCAGGCCAGAATTTGAATGATTTCAGCTAATATTTAGTTATGCTGGTATAGATGTTCTCACAACTTTTATTAAAACATTAAGGTCACAATGGACAATTTGTGGCGCCATTTTCGACACTCTTGGATTTCTCCAAATTTTCTTGATCCAAACGCGAACACACAGCCCATCACTGAATACCAAGCTCACAGCAGACAAATCAAGAAATGCGGCCATTTTGTAGAAGCCATCTTGGATTCCTCAGGGGTCATTGATCCATACCATCACACAATTGTCTACACATGCACCGAATTTCAAACCTCTAGTTGATATACTAAGCAAACAGTGGGCAACTTAAGAATAATGGCCATTTTGTGGCAGCCATCTTGGCAGCCATCTTGAATTTCTCCAAATATTGATTCACACCATCAAACAAATTTCTAAACCAAATTTCAATACTCTTAAGCATGTTAAGCGAAAAATTTAACTCACCGTTGGCAAAACAAGAATAGCAGCCAATTAATTGCGGCCATTTTGGCAGCCATATTGAATTTCTCAAAATTCTTCCGATTTAAACCCTCAAAAGAATCCCTATACTAAATTTCATAACTCTAAGTGTAATACTAAGCTCACAATAGACACTTCAACAAGTGGCAATTTGCTGCCAAAAGAGTCTGAAAGAGGAAAAAGACATGTTTTGGAATTTTGCTAAATTCTGAATAACCCAAGCACATACAGCACCAAATTACAAAATGCATTTCAGAAACCAAGTATACAAAGGTCCCCAGTTGGTTATTAAGCTTCTAATACCTCCCAATTTGCCTCCACAAAACTTCTCAGAAAAGCACTTTGACCCATTCTCTCTCTATTACACTGGGTGAACCCAGTGTAATAACTAGTCATTTTTAAATTGTCCAAACTGTAACACAGCATTATATATGTATTTTGCATATTAAACCATTGTTTATGAGACATGTATGCATGCTGTACCACGACAATAAATCAATGTAAACCCTAGAATACGACAAATCATAAAGAGCTAAAACAAAGAGCAGTTACAACTTTTTTAGTACATTGGTTAGAGCATCAAGCTCAGAGTTTTGCTGTTGAAACATCAGAATGTCCTTGCTAAACTATTACAGTCACTAAACACAATGAGCCATGGGTACCATGGTTAACTAATTTTCTTTCTCAAGACCCTAGTCACAAGATCCCTGTCACATGACCCCATTGCCTGAAAGAGAAGTGTTTGTGAATTGGTGGAAGATGCCAAAGTTCTTTGTTGCCATTAGGTGGCGAGAGCCTAGTTACTTGGCTCCTAACGTAATTCTCACCAGGTTTGGTTGACTTTGTTAAAGTGGTGAGTTTCGAAGTCTTTGGACCGAGGAACTGAGAAAGGGATGGCTGAGACAAAGAAATTGGTTTAGGAGTAGAAGAAGCTACTTGAGAGTAAGTAGGAGGTTGAGAGGAGGAAGCTGTACCAAGCGGTTCAGCAGCTAAGGAGGTTAGTGCCTCACCAGGTGGCTTGGCAGGAGAAA
The DNA here is from genome assembly GCA_026936325.1 of Platynereis dumerilii. NCBI lineage: Eukaryota > Metazoa > Annelida > Polychaeta > Phyllodocida > Nereididae > Platynereis > Platynereis dumerilii. Next base: position 15,027,907 of record JAPTHN010000001.1, read on the forward strand.
AGGATGGTTTGTTAACGGAAATAGATGCCTCTCCCGTAGGTTTGGCCAGAGTAGAAGTTTTAGGAGAGGTTGTGCGGCCGAGTGGTTCAGGCGCAGAGGAGATTAGTGTCATAGAAGAAGTTGAAGGCATTGCCTCCCCCTGAGGTTTGGCATGAGATGGAGATTTAGTAGATGTGGAGAAGAGTTGAGGATTAATTGCTTCACCAGACGGATCAGCAGAAGAGAAAGAGCAGTTACAACTTTTTTAGTACATTGGTTAGAGCATCAAGCTCAGAGTTTTGCTGTTGAAACATCAGAATGTCCTTGCTAAACTATTACAGTCACTAAACACATTGAGCCATGGGTACCATGGTTAACTAATTTTCTTTCTCAAGACCCTAGTCACAAGATCCCTGTCACATGACCCCATTGCCTGAAAGAGAAGTGTTATAGAGACAGAACGCAACCTGCATGAACTCTTGGCTCATAACAATTTATTAAATTAAATGTGCATCATACCTGAACTTTGGTGGAGTTCTTCATTTTCTCTTCCTGTGGGATGGTATTCGTGACAACGACACATTCGAAGGGAGAGTTGTTGATCCTCTGGACGGCTGGCCCAGACAAGATTCCGTGGGTGCAGATGGCGTAGATCTTCAGGGCTCCAGCCTCTAACAATCTGTAAGGAGAAACAAGCACATTGATGACAAAAATAATACAACAAAAATATAATTCATGTCACTTTAAAATTAAGCAAAGATGGGCATCAGTTGAAGATCATCATTATGATATAGTTCATAAGAGCATTTATCAATCATTGTCTTGGAAACAAGAATCCGAGGATTCAAACCCTGGGTTCTGTTGGGAATTAGCAATTAAGCATAAGATCCGTGGATACAAGATCAAAGTAGCACTGCACAGCGAAGTGCAATCAGCTTTGACACCTGTCAGATTGACTTCAAGTGCTGTTTCTCAACGGCAATTTGGTAAACTGAGGGTGAAAAAACGCTTTAGAACTTGCAGAATTGCCATTAACATTGTTAGACTGCTTCTGATTATATATACACTGCAAAAAGCAATTGCCAAATGCATTATAGGCCTTCCTTGAATCGCATGGACGATCGTCACCTGGGTGACATTATAATGCAAAGTCAGCTTGAAAACAGCCCCTCAAGACTCAAACGATCTATTACTCAACAAACTACTAAAAAAAAAAAATTTAAAAAAAAATTTTTTTTAATTATTTTTTTTCAAATTTAAAAAAAAAAAAAAAAAAACCACAACAAACCATCCCCAATTCCACAACGCATTTTAGTTCACCTCTATATGAACACAAAATGGCCCACTTGACCACATCCACACCTGTATTAAGGCTGGGAAAACTTTTTTCCAAAAATCTCTCAGACTGGTTTTTAGATAAAATTACCCTGGGGGAACCCAGGGTAAAAAAACTTTATCATATGACATTACAATTTATAAATACCAACAGAAAATTCAACCAAAAAAGGGCTGGAAATAAGAATTCAATCCAAAAACACTTACATCCTTATAAATACAATATGGCATCAAATTCCCTAAAGATCTATCAATAAATCATTGGCATTGAGAAATGTGAGAGATGACTATTATCATCTCATCGTACTCACTTTTCTGAAGCACACACGATGGTCCCACAGGTGTCGGCCATATCATCAACCAAGATGGCCACTTTGCCTTTGGCGTCTCCAACCAACACCATTGATGCCACTTCATTAGCCTTCCTGCGCTCTTTGTGAATCAGGGCAAAGTCAACATTCAGTTTATCTGCGATGGAGGTCACTCTGGAAGAGTAAAATACAAATAACTAATGAATTAGTTATTCAACACTGGAGAGTAAAATACAAATAACTAATGAATTAGTTATTCAACACTGGAAATGAGTATCCTACAATTGTTTTTAATAAAAATTTTGATTAATAAAATTTTGGGGTATTCTGAAAATAATTCTCAATCTGAGAGAAATTTTATTTTACACAAACTTCAGACTTAATAACTGAGTGAGTGAATTTGTGTCTAATCAGCACCCAATTCAATGTTAAGAGCTACTTTAAACCCAAGAATATCCAGTCATTCAACTAATACACAAACCAAAACATTGCAGTCACCTTTTTGCACCACCAGCATCAGGAGACACAATAATGCTGTTCCTCCACTCTGTGATATTTTCTCTGATCCACTTCAACACCGCAGGTTCTGCGTACAAGTTGTCGACTGGGATGTCAAAGAAACCCTGAAAATCAAAAGAGTACAATAATTTTAATGAAAGACATCCTGTATCAGTATCATGCTTGCTATGCTTCTCAATCTCATCTCGTTTTGAAAACAAGAATCCGCGGATTCAAAGCCTGGCTCAAGTGGCAGTGATGACGGCAAAATATGTAGCAATGCTGGTGAAATAGTTAAGTCTACTTTTTTGGAAATGGCAGAGAAAGGTGGTTCTGAATTACGGCAAGTGAAGTGCTGTTATTGTGGTAGTTGAATGAACAAAATAATATCCAAATAACCACGAAAAGAATGTGTACGATTTTTTTAAATCTTGAAGTCGCCCAATTTCCTCCTTTGAAAAAATTGGCGAAATTGAAAAAAAATTTGGAACAAAAAAAATTGTTTTTTTTTTTTTTAATCTAGGAAAACAATTTTTTTTTTTTTTTTTTAGGAAAACAAATTTAAAATCTTAGAGCAAAAAATGTTTAAATTTTGAAAAACAGAAGTTGCCCGATTTCCTCTTCTTTAAAAAAAAAAAAAAATCAACAACGTATTTGAAAAAAAGTTTAAAAAAATTTTTTTTTTGTCAAATCTTGGAAAAAAAAAAATGTGGGAAAAGAAAAATTTTTGAAATTGAAAAAAAAAAGTAATTTCCATACATCTAGCTACCCTAACAAACCAATAAAACACAAAAACAGATATATTGAACCAGTAGTTATTGAGCAGTAGAGTTGACAGACAATATTTTCAGACCATTACTCCTGAATTAGCCTGGCGAGCCAGGCTAATAAATTAAATAATTTACTCCAACTTCCTTGTGTGAAATATATTATTTTACAGGAAAACTCCCTATCAATAAAACAATCAGCTCCAGCATCTTACACATGACTTGAAAACACAAACCTGGATCTGAGAAGCATGAAGATCCATGGTGATGATATGGTCAGCTCCAGCCACGGACAACATGTTAGCCACCAGCTTGGCAGAGATGGGGGCTCGACTCTGAAATAGATAAAACACATGAATCTTTCCATATTTCACTTTCAAATGGGAAAAATTTTAAACTTAATTTGTGAAGAGGACTCCCAATCACAGGCATTATTTTTAGGGACACAGACGGAGTAGAGCAATAAACTATGGCAACTGTTATCATTTCACAAATGGACACAATAACAGCACGATTGCAAGAAAACAAAACATATAAGCACCAACTTATAGTTAGTTCCATCCACAACTGAAAACATAAAATACGTCTGAAGACCTATATGCCACAAATAACCCTGGAAGCTTGATCTCACTTTATCAACGTTGTAATGGCATTACCAAAGATGGTCAGATAATCGGCGATAACGACAAGACCCATTATCACTCATCTAGATTTAATTACAGATCATCAGAAGTGCATTACCTTATCTTTCTTGTCCTGCCTGGCGTACGGAAAGCAGGGAATGACAGCAGTGACCCGACATGCCGAGGCAATCTTACAGGCATTGATCATAATCAGCAGTTCCATCAACATGTCATTGACTTCTCCGCACCCACTCTGCACGATGTACACATCCTCCCCTCGCACGGACTCTCCGATCTCCACACTGAAACAGAAAGCAATGTTTTGTATTATAATTATATTAAAGTAAGAATCTTGAAGAAACAGGTTGTCTCATTTCGTATCAGAAGGTTATCCTTGGAGAAAAGATAGGTGGACGGATGACTGGGGCTTTATGTCCTGTATGTATGCACATCATAGGCTAATAAGGACAGAAGTAGGACACTGTAATGAGGAAGGATGATTGAAACAGATGTCCAAACATTGGACCAGGCGACCCAGCAAGAGCTGGATTCAAACCCTGGACCCAACGATTGGCAGCCAAGCAAGCTACCACAAAACCAATCCTCCCCCTGGAGGTAAGATAGATAAATAAATTATAAAACAGTTTTGACTACTTAAAAGTCAAACGGAGAAGACAATCAGCACAAAAACTTTAAAGTCTTGTATTTTGAGACAGAGCCTTTCAGTAAAAGGAGACTTGGATCAATCAGCACTCAGCAGAGAACATTATTGTGGAGGAAGACTGAGGGATGAAAGGTCATGGACCTTGGGTTGCAATGGCCATCATTCAGCTCATGTCCTCTATTTTGAATCCTAATTTTTAATACACAGCCTTGGCCCTTGAACATGTTGATGTGAGCCAAAATGTCATCTTGACCCAATAGTTCAACACGTTTCAGAGAGGACAGGGGTTTGACAATTGGTTGTAATTTCAAATTTGAGGGACAGCTTTTGCCTTTTGATTCTGGGTCCTGGAGAGGTGACAACTGATGCAACTGCAGGAGCAAATCTTTACCACTGAACTGAGCTCAACGCCCCTTGAAATACTACCAGTATGATATTTCTATTCAAATTAACCTATTTAATTTTATTACAAACATAATTATTTCTATATATAGATATGACATAGTGACATGACAGTGTGTTAATCATGTCAATAGGCTGGGAACATTACATATGTCAACAAGTCATTAAGTATGAAGTCTGCATCTACACATCAATCAGTGATCAGATAAACCTAGGCCAAACAATAACAAGCCACATCTTTTTCACAATAGTTCAGCACTAGAATGTACAATGTCGCAAGTGTAGAGTACAGGAGTTTGTTACTTTGTAATTTCAAAGTGCAGATTTTTCTTCAGCATGTGCAATGTTAGAAGTATCATCAAGTATGTAGTACTACATGTGTAAACTTATGTTGCCAAATCAATAAAGTTATCAGACTCACATAATCATATATGATAATCAGATAATAATAATGGTAAGTTGTAACTTTGCACATTTTTTAAACATGTATTTTTACAAGTTTTTCATACAATATGTATAGTTTTCATATCCAGGCCATACTGTGTTAAACATTGCACTCATCATTTAGTAGCTCAGCTAGCCAGTACAATTTTGAATAATATCTCACTAATTTAGTTAAAATACAAGTGTATCACGTTGATTGGATTTCAAGTATAATATGCTTCAATCTAGCTTCATCATGTTCATTGTGAAATAAATTTAGCCTTAGCAACTTTGTAGTGGCTTATAAGAATGACGCTAGAAATAGAGAGGGGTGCTACTAAGTACAATGCATTCAAAATATATTAGAAACCAGGCTCTCCTTTAATTGCATACTAGGAAATCCCAACAATACATTTTATTTGCTCACTGTTAAGTTAAGTCAAGCAAATATAGCAAAGCCTCTCATCATTGCCTAGACCATGTAGACAGACTGGTCAATTATTGTCCCAGTCTGGGGTAGGGGTTACCAGGCTAAAGGTTCATAAAAGGGAATAGCTGGGACGCTGTATAACATTACATCATGTGAGGGGTACTGAGGCTCCATAAGTGAACCACGAGTTCATGACATTTAAAGTTTTAAAGCAATTTACTTTGCACTAGCTCTACTTCTGGCTACTTGATAAGGCCAATGCCCTTAAAGTTTAAAGGGATAACCACCCAGCGCAAAAGATGTAAGGCAAACTGTACTTTTTTTAGAACTGTGTAATTTAGCTGCCTTAGTGCAATGCAATAAAGGCTACATTGTCACCATCAACGCAACAAATACTGATACAATTCCTAAGGTCTGCAGAAATTTCCATAAATCATAACCGATATTTTAGCTTTTTCAAGTACAGTGCACTGAGTGCATTAGTTGGTACATCAAAATAGTATTTCAAACGGACATTGCTCATTGTAGCTAGAGCAGTGTAGAACAGGCTATCAGCTTTTACATAGCCAATACACAGGCAGCTTACATTTACAAAATACACAACTGCAAATTTTTTGTCCTCCGTTTCTTCTTTCATATATTTCTGTATGATGCAGTTGTTACAGCAATCTTTTATGTATTTCAGTGTGATGCAGTTGTTACAGCAAGAATTGATAAATATTATACTGCAAAGGTAGAAGGTGTATAGCATCATAAAATTGTCTCAGGTCACAAAAGTCACAAGACATAGCCCCAAGACCATTGTCAGACAGTTTCTGGTTCATGTCTTAGCCAGACTAAAAGATATGTTCTTCAGTTCTTGGAGCCAGAAAAAAAGACCTGTCCAACCTGTCTGTAAGGTCCTGCTTCTTTGCATAGCACCAAAGGTTCAGGACTTGGATAGCACTTAAAACTTTTTCAAGTGATAACCAGCAAAACTTCAAGTCCTTGTGCGTACAATTCAAGGACCTGGGTCAGCTGGGCGCAAAGACAATACACAAGCAAAAGAAGGGATGTGTATAAAACTCTGATCTGGAGCATGCCAGAGCAGCATTGTCTAATTGCAAAAAGGGCACATAACTGGAATGCATGCAATGATTGACATTGTGCATGTTGTGCGTCTGACTTATCTTGATAATACAATACCATGGAAAGCATTTTCCTCATAGCCAGTTTTTGCATATTTTGCATATTTTGCAGAAAGAAGTTCCACTGGAGATCTGCTCTCAATTCATATGACAAATTCCAAATAAACACAGATCAATAGCTTAACGTTGTGGTATTGATAATTTTATGATGTCATATGATATGATCTTTTGGTATTTGTTGAATTTATGAAAAAATGTTTATTGATCATAGTATATTTAATAATTCGCATGACAATCTATGTTTGTTTTATTCATTTTTAATTTACTGGCTTGAAACCGACATGACAATATTTTTTATTTGATATTGACTGTCAATATTTAAATAAATAGAACTATTTATTGCTAGCAGGCTCCAAAAAAGTGTTATATATGGAAGTTGCTTACTCTCTCCTGCCTTCGGTGCTCGAATAGTCTTCATCTCACGTTTATGGTTATAAAGCCATACAATGGCATACATGCATTTTCTAACTTCAGTATAATCCGCACAAAATCAGAATTACCAAAATAAACCAGGATGTATCATACTGATTCATACATGAGTGATTTAAATGGCCATTTTTTGCTCTTTTTATTCAGTGCAGTTGCTTGCAAAATCAATGATGCACTAAACACTGAATACAAAACAATAGAACAAAAAATAAACCATATTGCTCAGTATAACATAGATATAATATCCGAGCATACATAAATTAATATTGCAACAGGTCTTACAAGCTCAAAATGCAGAGAATTATTTGACATTTTTTATATCATATCCCACTTGATGGAGTAAATCAGAAGCTAGCAGTGTAGCGCCCACAGCACAATCCAAGGTATCAAAACACATTGATTTGATAAAAATTTTAAAAATAAACAAAATAGCTTGTGTAGAAATCACATGTTACAACAACAAGTGATGTTCAATATAGAGCTCTAAGAAGCAGGGTTCCCACTCCTCTACCAAGATCAATTTCAAGGTTTTTTCCAGGTTTTTCCAGGCTGTCAAAGCCAATTTTCAAGGTCAAAATTAACAATTCCCAGGCATTTGCTTCGGCAAAAATGTCATGAAATCGGCCTTTAAGTACTTTTTTCAAAAGTTAGACAAATTATAGGCCTAGACCTAACATAAAATTTCATTATATGATAATAAAGATCATTTCCTAAGTATATTACTTCAGTTTGGGGATAATCATCAGCTGGCACTTGCTTGGTTGTTGATTTGATAATCAAAACTGAAGAATGCTCACCTTGCCAAGAATTAAGTAAAAAAGTAATGTATAGTACAATTCAACCTTGACAAGTGACAATGTGGCAGTGGGCACCATTGATCTGTTGATGCCTAATTGGTAAATTGCACAGAGTGGTAAATTGCACTTATGAAATTCACACCTCTTGTCCTTGACCAGCCCCTTTATGTCTAATTACAATTAAGAGCCTGAACCCTATAATTTAAACAAATTGCCATAAGCAATGTGTAATCTACCCTTCCTGCAATCGACACTAAGCAACTACTTGGATGTTCATGCCACAGAAACTCTGTGGTTCATGCCCTGCTCCAATCTGGGATCCACGGCACTTCATGACCTTAGGTAGCTAGTACCGCTTTCTGTGATTTGATTGGTCGAGAGAACAATGTAATCAACATCCGCTCATTCACAAACGCTTTGTGACGTCACTCACTACTTGCTTGTCCACTGATATGTGGACAGAAACGAGTCTGGCCCTGCTCCTGCAACAGCGGTAGTACGCATTTTAGACGCTAGGTGGCTGCGATGCGTGGTGACAACGGGAGAGCGTCAGAGCTCCGTTTTTCTATATCCCACTTTCCCGATCTTTTCCAGGTTTTTGACAGAAATACAGTATTTTCCAGGCTTTTCCCGATCGGGAAAAGCTGTCCCCGAATTTCCCGGTTTTCCCGATTTCCCGGTAGGCGTGGGAACCCTGAAGATGTACTGACATGAAAAGGGTCAACTTATGCTTAGTGACTAGGAATATTGCATTTACTCATTCTGAAACGGCACCACAGCCTCATACTAGCTATTAACAGTTATTGGAAATATTGGAAACCAGGTTTTGACTCCAATGCCAATTATAACCTATGCTATATGCCTACATTAGAATAAGATAGGCCTAATATTCAAATTAACCTCTTTTATGTGTAAAAAACCTCAATTTAAGGAAAACTGGGGTAAGGCCAACTAATTGAGTGTTGCGTAATGAATAATGATCAAGGCCTTTTTCAAGGCAAGACAAACTTAAGCTGTAAAACCAACAAAGATTCAAATCAATTAAATTATGTACGGATGCAATGTTGGGATAACATTGTTTGATCAGATAAACTATAAAAATCCAGCCTTCAGTCCTTCATACATAATTTAATTGTTTTCAATGATATCTGGTAATGAGAAAGTGTAGTGCCAATATTACAAGACCCGTAGATAGTCTATGAATACCTTAATTTATTCTAAAATTGGATTATTTACAATTTATGATATAAAATATGAAATTATGACAATTTGATAGGGATGCACCAATACCACTTTTTCCCTTCCGATCCGATACCGATCCTGGTATTTTGTTTACGATACCACCGATTTCTGATACTATTCCGATACCGATACAATTGGTTGAATGGAGAGTAGTGTCTTAGTATCGGATCAGTACATCCCTATAATTTGAGCAAAATAAAATTTTTCGTAGGGTTTTATTCTGACTTAGCATGTACAAATTCAATTGTAGATCATTGGTTGTAGGGCACTTGATTCTCAGGAGGGCCTTCTAATTAATTCGATTCAAATGTATATTTAATCTCGGAAATAATCAACTGAAAAACATTAGCTAGTGAGGCTATTGGCCGAGAAAGCATATGGGGGGCACCTGGGGGGGGGGGGGTTGCACAGGTCCAAAATGGGGGGGCTGTGCCCCCACACCCCCCCCCCCCTCACACTGCAGCAGCATCATGAACATTGTCATTCATTCAAATTGGAGAATCATTGCCATTGGTAAATACAAGTACCAAGAGAATTGCCAACCCCTCCCCCTTGGCCTTGATGCTTTTTTTTAGCTTGTACTGAAAACCTGATGACCTTTGACCTTGTGACCTCTCAGCATCATGAGTGTAGACGACAGTGAATGGCCATGACCTGGGACCAAAAATGTACAAAGTGAACACAGAAAAAAATGGTTACCATGTTTCTTGGTTGCTGAATTTCTTGGTAACAGTCTTGCCAAGCTCAATGCCCAATCTGTCCACGATCTTCTGAGCCAGATCAGTGTGAGAAGTTCCCGCAAAAACCTTGATGTTAGGCATTTCGGAGAGGAATTCAACCCCAGTCGGACTGACTTCACTTGATGCACGAGGGCTATCCACGATTGATTCACTCCAATACACTTGACTGGTCAACTGCAGTGATGCGATTCACAAAACACTGCACAAATGTCAAAATGCCAGACCAAGAAAATCGTCACAATTCAACAGGTGGCAGTGCAGACGTTTTATTCACCTAGTGGATTGAAAAATAAAAGTCGCTTTTTCGGGAAAATGCATTATTTCTGGTTGTAATTGACTAGTCTATCGTATTTCTTGGACTATATTTGTTTTATTGGAGCTGCTATTGTAACTCCTGAGTCTGCAATTGAAAGTTTCCGAAAATACTGCATTGTTCAGTGTTTTGATTTCGCACTTCCGGAAGCCATGATGTAGATATTTCTGTGTGGATTCATGAAATTCTCAATAAAAAAAACATCTTGTGGTCGTCTAGCAACGTTTCTACTGGCTAACTATCATCAATAGACAAGCGTACATTATGGCGAGCTTAGCTGTTCAACGAATTAAGAGAGAATTCAAAGAAGTTGTCAAAAGTGAAGAGGTAAAAAAGTTTGACACTTGCTTGTCAGATTTGACAGGTCATTCCAAAATGTTTGTTTTGAAGCTACTGTCACTTAGGTAACATGCCAGTGTCTCATTGTAATGCTAATTGATGGCTTGAATCTCATTGAAATTGTTTAATTGTTTCCCAAATTCGTTATTTCAATATGTTGTTATTATTCAATGCATGTAGTATTGTGACATGTAATTACATTTCAAGTGCTCATGTCATGATCATTGATATATATGTGGAAACGTGTTAAAAAGTCAAACTCAGAAGCTCTCATTATATGCCAAATTGTTATTTACAGGGTATATATGGCAAACAAATCAATTTGACTTCCTACGTTCTGTTGTGTGTGATGTAACGTTTCATGTAACGTTTCATGATCATTGGTTAAATCATTGTGTGTGACATTGGAATTGATCAAACTAATTGACCTTTTCAGATCAGCAAATGTCAAATCAAAGTGGAACTGAAAAATGACAGTTTCACTGAACTTCGGGGTGAAATTGCTGGTCCTCCAGACACACCTTATGAAGGTGGCACTTTCATTTTAGACATAAAAATTCCTGAGACATATCCTTTTAATCCACCCAAGGCAAGTATTTCTGAATTGTCAGTAAACACAAATTCAATGTTTGTAATGATGAATGTCCTGAATAGGTTACTATACTGAGTACATAACTACAAGATGTAAATCCCTAATCACCCATACAATGTTATGATTGTGTGAATTTGTGAAATTGTATAATGAAAAATCGCTTGTATGATTTTCACCTTTCATATTTGAAGTGTTTTTTTGTTTTCCAGGTGCAGTTTGTTACTAAAATCTGGCACCCTAACATTAGCTCAGTAACCGGGGCAATTTGCCTTGACATCCTCAAAGATCAGTGGTAAGTGAACATTTTCTTATTTCCATGATTAGGAACATGAAATACTAGCTACTCTAAAGACTGAAGCCACTTCTGTGAAGCCAAATCCATGAAGCCTCATTCATGAAGCCACATCCATGAAGCTTCATTCATGAAGCCTCATTGTTTAAAGTGTGACAACATCCTATTGTAGCAATAGTACTACACTAACAGTAGACTGTTGTATGGATAATCAATTGAAGCTTCTTATGAAGCTCAATTGCAATCAGTCATTTCCATGACACAAAGAAAACTTGAGTCATCTTAATTGCAATCTCCATGCTACACACTTGGCATTGTTAATCTTTAGGCCTATATTTGTTATGCTAGCTTTGAATGGTGAAATTGCTTCACTAGTGGAAAACTTGAAAAGAATATACAAACCTCAAGCACATATGTTTCCTCTCATTGCAGGGCTGCAGCTATGACATTGCGAACAGTTTTGTTGTCGTTACAAGCACTTTTGGCAGCAGCAGAGCCAGACGATCCCCAGGACGCAGTTGTAGCAAAGCAGTATAAAGAAGAACCTGAAATATTCAAGCTCACTGCTCGGCACTGGACGAATGCGTATGCTGGAGGTGAGACTTGTCATCTGTAGTTCTTAATTCACCCTCTTAGTTACACCATAGGCGTATTTCACGGGGGGGGGGGTCGAGGGGGCTGCAGCCCCCTAGGAATCAGGGCAAATGGCAAATCAGTGTAAATCGGGGCAAATCCTGACCAATATCAGAGCAGATCCACTGCCCTTGTCACAATCGCAACATGTTAAAATTTCAGGGCAAGATAGCGACAGCCCCCCATGAATCGGCTGTCCGATATGCCTATGAGTTACACTAAAAGAAGAAATGAAATTTCATTCATTTATCTGTCCTCTTCCTCGTTTCTTCTGCCTTCAGAAGTTTATTGTCTTACCTGAGTGTGCCAATTACCTTTTCAAGCGTTTAATAGCCTATATAGGGTTATACAGTATGTCAAGTTGATTATTTTTGGTAGAAATGTTAATTCAGCTGCTTCAGACTAGATTTATAGGCTTAGGAGATTGATCAATTTTGGAGGGGGGCTGCCCAAAAAATATTACTCAACTGCCCACAAAAATCACTAATTCCATATTTTTCTGCCTGAAACACCCTGAAAATCGCTTTTCCTAAAATCTTTGGGGGGGGGGGGGCGGGGCTGCCCCCCTGGACCCTCTCCCTCCTATGCCGATGAGGAATGTGGCTATAAATTTCACATTGTAATTGTGTTCATTGTCTTTTCCAGGTCCTAAGGCTGAGAAAGAGTATGACGAAAAAGTACAACAACTTAGGAATATGGGTTTTGAAGAGGTGAGATTTTTAGAAGTCGTATATGATATAATAAGAGGATCCATGTGTGATTTTCATATGCTTGCAAATTTTATTGATTGCTGGTTGTGTCAATTTCTCTTATTCGATATAAAAGACTTTGTTATTTTCTCTTTCAGCATAAAGGAAGAGTAGCGCTATCTACACATAACTGGAATGTCGAGAGAGCCACAGAATACATGTTGAGCTAGGATTACTATTATATTGTTTAGTTCATGTTTATGTAAATGATTGTTGGAGTTTAAATTCTGTCTCATCATCATTATTGTCATGGTTCAATGCTTTCATAAACTCAGTCCTTGAGCTCTGTTGCTTTTTGCTGTCAGTGAAAACATGAATTGACAAATTACATTTGTATAATTGCATGTGCCGTCACAAATACCTCTACCCACTTTGTGTACAATTACTGTACAAAACATTGATGCTCATGAGTTGTTACCCAGAATGTGATACATGAGTATGTTTATCTTAATACACAATTGTATTCTGAAAAAAATCAATGCTCTTCAGCTATCAATTTTCTCCTTGGCAATTTTAAACAGTTGTATTAGATGATGATGATCATGTTATTATTTGTGTAAATTTTAATTTAATTTCATCATTGATTGACTCCAGTAATTTTGTTGGTATTTTTCATGCAATTGCTCATGCATTCACTGAATCACTCTTTGTCACTTTTAACTTCTAGGATGAACGGTCCTTAGAATTATTGTTTGAATATTTAAATATTTTAAGAATTTTAAGATCTTCCTCTAGTATGTCAATTAAGTCAATGTATTGATTAATAATTATTGTTGGCAACATTCAGTTTGCCACATGCTTTGAGCACTTTGCAACCGAAACTTCTTCTGTCCATTCATTGAGTGCAATTTCATTTTTCATGTCAACCATTTGAATCATTTTGAATAAAAGGGAGAAAAAGATTCAACTGTTGGGTCTTTAAGAATTGCTGTTAATTCGCTGTTAAACTTTAGTCTCCAAAGGAGCTGAAGTGCACCATGGTCTGATTTAACAAAAAAAAAGGCCAAACGTCGGTGGTACAGTCCAAACTGTTATGGCATTTTGCAGTGAAGTGAACTTAGTGTAGTTTGCTATTTTTGCTGCAAGGAGAGACCAAATTTTTACAAGATGCACAAGGACTCGAGGAGGGGGGGGGGGGTTTCAAGGGGAGACTTGATCCAATTGGTAATTTCCCTTCCAAGTATCTCTTGACCTTGTGACTTGAGTTGCGACAGAATGGACTCATGCCAAGTATCCATGTCAAAGGAGGGCTGGTCTTTGATTTAGGCCTAATTTCAAGTAGTGAAGATTTACACAAATGGGATCCTCTTTAATTGTATAAAAGAGGTTATTAAAAAAATAGCTTCCTGCGAAGTCTGTCAGTTGTCCCGTAAGAGTAAATATTGGTTCCTCTACCAGTCTGAGAGAACAGAACAACAACAGTCTTAAGAGTCTGTGACAGTATTTTTCTGCAGTTAAAATCTGATGTTGGTGGTGGCAGCACTTATCATTCATGGTCCCTCTGGTGATAAAACTAGAAAAAAAAGACAACAGCGCCACCTTCGCTTCATTTCACTGAACTAAAAGGAGTTGCCTAACAAAATACATAGAAATGCAATGACAAGCAAATAACTGAAATCCACGTGTGAATTTCGATGACTTGACTTGACAGTGTCGAAAACAGGTAATCTACAGTCTGTATGCTTGGGTAAGCCCTTGAAATAACCGTGTTTAGGCTGCTGTTTTCATTTGCAAGCTGTTGCACATCTGTCTGCTGAGTGCTGACCAGACCAGGGTTGAGCCTCCTGTTGAGGGTTGGTCAAACTCCAGGCCAATACACAGTCACTTACTTCACTTCTTTAGTTACATAACCAGATAACTTTACTACACAGGGTGAGCCTACATGTGTGTTGCTTGGCTGATGCCATGGCAGTAGTAGACTTCAACTTCTACGTCGGTGATCTGCATTCTGGGACCATTATTGTAGTTATATGCCATGGCGCCCGCGCCAGTCGCTCACCGCAAAGATAAAATCTCCATGTGTAAATGCAGTATGGTATGAAGCGCAAAAATCTAAAGGGACACTCATACCTCGCCCCTCGCCAGCGAGTGCTCGCATCTATGAACAACAATGCCTCCCTCGCTTCGCCTGCGAGGGGTAGAACTTTCATCAAATGATGAAATCTTGAGACTTATGAGCGAGGGCAAAGTTTCAAATTCATGCGCGAGGGCGAGGTTTCAGATGTAGTGTGGGATGTCCCTTTAGAAGCTTTATGGTATAACCTCTGTTTTGCATTGTAACATAACAACACAATTTTCGTATGGGGGGCACTGGATGTCAGGTGTTCTCAGACGCATGGGATCTTCGTGCCTCCCTCCCCCTCCCCCCTTTGTGGGCGTTTTCTGATTATGGCTGAAATATGCCCTCTTGTGTCGGTAGTTTTATCCGCTTAGAATTTATTTGGTCTTTGATTACCATTCTATCTGTCTGTCACTGAATTTTCTACTTCGTTTTATTTGCAGCCTTGAAGATGAGTGATGAAGAGGCACAAAATGATGAAATTATGGCCATGGCCAGTATCTTTGATGAAAGTGTATTTGAGTCCTCATCAGAAAACGGTCGAGTAACAGGAGGCCGTTTTTCCGCTCTTCTTGAGTTGCCTGAACCGTTCCGTGTCATCTTTCAGACTGAAGGAGGTATGTGAAAGTGTTACCATTAAAGTTAAATTAATAAGTAGTAGTCTACTACGAACACTGATCAAAACACTCTGTACAATATTAGTGTAAATGGAAATGGTTGTTATGTTAGCGACTTAGCGTACATTAATAAGATGTTCAGTTGAATATGAGGCTATGTAATTACATTTCCGTTGCTACACTGTTTAGAAAATTCTGTAGTAAAAATTAAAAAAAAAAGTTGCTCTAAGAACTGATTTCAAAGATTTTTTAGCCTTAAACTGAAATTTATTTTGTCTTGGCATACATGTCTGTGGAGAAAGTGTCTTTTATTTAGCATATCCTGGCAGCTACAGAGGAAACTGCATACAACATTATATTTTTATATTTTCTGATTTCAGCAGACTCAAATGAACATGGTATTAAATATCTACCTCCCATCAATTTGAATTTTGAATTGCCGGAGGAATACCCTTCATGTAAGCCTCCCAGCTTCACATTATCTTGTCAGTGGCTTACATTAAATCAGGTGTGTATACAATTTATTTCTGTTTCTCGTAATGCACTGTTAAATCGACTTCATGATGAGTTCTTTCATCTCTTTTTGGGGACTTGATATTGGATTTCATAATTTTGTAAGAATAAAAATTTGAAAGAATAATTGAAAGATATATTTGAAATGAAAAGACTAAGATAATTTTTTCCTGATAAAAATGTCTGGATGTATCTTTCTTTTGAATAAACCATAAGCATGTTTTTAAAACTGGTAAATGGGTAGAATTAATTATGTCATGAAGATATTTTTAAACCAGATTTTGGCATGTTTATTCTCACATTTTCAGCTCACGAAACTCTGTGAAAGACTTGACAGTATATGGGAAGAGAACGTGGGAGAGGTGGTGCTATTTTTATGGACTAGCTTTTTGAAAGATGAAGCACTTGACTTTCTGGAGATCCAATCTCCAGTTGACATGTCTGATATCGTACATAGACACTGTAATCTTACGTGCAAATCTAGTGACCCTCATGTGATACCGTCTTCCAATACAAAAGATAGCTCTGAGCATGACTTGAGAGCTATACAAGATATCGCGAGACAAGAACTGTTATTGCCTACGCTGCTGGACTACAACAAGTGCCAAATCGAGTCCCAATTCAACAGTCAACTTTTCACGTGCCAAGTGTGTTTTAGCGACCGCTTGGGATCATCCTGCATCCAGTTTCCCTCGTGCTATCACACTTACTGCAAAGAATGCATGAGGTCGTACTTTGAAATCCAAATCAGTGACGGAAACGTCCGAGCCTTGAATTGTCCTTACGATAAATGTGAGTCCCAGGCTCTTCCTGGTCAGGTAAGAATACTGCAAGATAAGTCTGAGACTTGGAGTTGATTTAATTTTTATTGATTATTTTTTGAAAACTAGATTAAGACAATTTTATGGTCACAGTTTTAAAAGCATTGAAATAAAATGTTGCTAAATGATAGGAGATGTTGAATTATAGGAAATAAATAAATACTACGCGCAAAATAAACAGTTCATTCTGCAGAGATTACATTACTCATCAGCTCATTAGCCAAAAGAAATAAGTATTCTAGGAAAACTTAAGTTTCAGAAAAATTCTGGGTTTTTTTTCAAGCCTCAATGCTTGTAAACATATTTTTATTGCTGTTTTATTTAAAATCAATTCCCTGTCATCATGCCTGGTCATGTGGTGTTCTTAAAATGTTCTATACCGTAATTTATGTCTTTTTCTGACCTTTAATTTCCTGTTGCAGGTGAAAGAGCTGGTGGACGAGGAGTTATTTGCTAGATACGATCGCCTTCTTCTGCAACTTTCTCTCGACACCATGTCCGACATCATGTTCTGTCCCCGCAAGATGTGCGGCTGTGCCGTTCTTGTGGACCAGAAGAGTAACATGGGTTCCTGTCCGTCTTGCCAGTATGTCTTCTGTATCTTCTGCAAACTTGTGTTCCATGGGGTGTCTCCTTGTAAAGTTAAATCAGGTGAGTGAACTAATGAGACGATAGCTAAAAAGTTTGTAATAATTTGTATTTAAGAGGCCAGTCTACATATCTAGAATGCCAGCAGGCAGCGAGTAAAAGCATTTTACACCAACCACATTTCGAGAAAGACTTCAAAAATGTCTGGAGTGCCAGTAGTAATATATATCACATGTTTTAATGCTTTAAAGTCATGATTTTTTTCCATTTCTTTGATTTAAATCATGATTTAAATCCATTGATTTTTTAAAAATGTAAAAACTGAAAAAATCACCAGCCCTGGAAAATTAGAACTTATGTCAGGTTTAATTAGATCTGAAAAACAAAAATTTAATAAAATTTGATGCCTGACATCACCCAGCAACAGGGATTACTGTTATTGTAGTGCTGCTGATGTTACCTCTTCTATGACCCAAATTGCTGCAAATGACATTATTTAGTTACAGTTACTTTGTATTGTATACATTAAGTACGTCAGGAATAAGCATGTATACTCCTTTGCGGCAGCATGAAAAGTCAGGGTCATACCTGAGAAGCATAATTCATGAAGAATGTCCGAACAGTGCTTGAATCCAATCAAATATCGGTGTATGTGGCAGTTGATCCATTGATGGCTCCTTTCTAAATGACATCAGAGCTATTTATGTGATATATCTAAGGAATGAATCTGTTGATTTCTGGGAAATGTGTATTTGAATTGCCTATGGTGTGACACTGGCCTGGCTTAACTTTGTGGGAAGTCCCTATTATAACCAGCGCCTTCTCATGCAAAACTGGTAAAACACTAGCCTGCCAAAATATCGTAAGTGTGTTGCAACAGCTCTGAGTGGTCTGCTGCTGTCCAAGTTGCATTTAACATTTTACATTCCAAAATAGAGTACAGTGTTTTTCCTTGGACCAAAATTCCATCAGCCCCAGTGGCTAATTCCAAGGTATGAGTGAAATGCCTGCTGATGTGCAATATCAAGTTCATCAGCCACATGGCTGATGCGTTAGCCAACGCAAGTGTGGCTAATGGCTAAGAAAAGCACTGGACTAATTTATGCTGCTAAATAGCAGTTACTTACAATGTATATATCTATGGATCCATGGTACATGCAATGTTGACATTTCTAAATTTTGGTAAAATTTGATGTTTGTCTTTCAAGTTAGTTTTTTTCTGAGCTGTGTGGAGTTCACTCACTCTAATTGTCACAATGTTTTATTGGCCTGAATCCCATCATCACTAATAGATAGAGACCACCTCGTGTTACTTTGGTGTACCAATACCAAGTCAATTTGAAATGGCATCTATTCTAAATAAATGTGTATGAATAATGTAATACCTTATAATCTCGTACATTTTTGTTTTTCCAGATGACCTCGTAAAATTACGAGAGGAGTATGAGTCGGCTGATCCTGCAAAAAAGAAGCTCATGGAGCAAAGGTACGGGAAGAAAGCAATCCAACAGATTGTAGAAGAGAGCTACTCCTTGGACTGGATCTCCAGCAACAGTAAACAATGTCCCCATTGCAGCACTCCCATTCAGGTACGACAGAATTTTGATAGGTCTGGTTTTGTGTAACAATTAAATGCTTTTAATTGGATTAGTTACTATTAATTGAAAGAACAATCATGTCTGAATCACAGTAGCTTTTGAAATACTAAGATTACAACAATTTTGGCTTTCTTGATACACACTGGTCTGATTCAAGAACTCCAAAATCACAGAACTCGTCTGTGAATTATTTTTCAAAATTTTCTATTTGGTGCCACAATGTACTGGTCCATATTTCTTGTAAATTTTCTTAGTCATTGTTAAAAATTTTAATTTTGGAGAAATTGGAGCAAAGGTGATATTTACTACTGACTGAGAGAAGCCTTACTTAGTTGTTGAGATTACCTTACATATCATGATATTGAAATGATATTGATGATATAATATTTTTGTTTTCTTCAGAAAATCGATGGATGTAACAAGATGACTTGCACCAAGTGCCGAGCGTATTTCTGCTGGATATGTAGCGCAGTGATATCAAGAAACAATCCGTATAGCCATTTCAGTTCAGCTGCTTCACCGTGCTTTAACAGACTTTTCGAGGGAGTCCTCGAACACGAGGATGGTCCCGATTGGATGCCGCCTGAATGGCTTTAGTTGTGATAAATGATAATATATAAGAATGTGATGTAGCTGTATTTTTACTCTTAACATATCAGAGGTCTCCCTGGTCTGAATGTCTAGAGAGATAAGAGAGTATCTCTCTGTGGTTTTCAAGGTAATTTCTATCCAATTTATTAATGCTAACTTTATCATAAGTTTATGCATGGTAAGCTAATTAATTGTTATAATTTGACTTGTCTTTGGGCCCTGCGTGGGACTAGATCATTTGTCCTATTCCTGCTTCCCCCTGCTATGTCTGAAGATCTGTGATCCCTTTCCCAGCTGGAGATATAATGTGCTATGAGGTTTTCAATATCAAGCAAAGTAAGGAAAAAGGGAAAATGTGAAGTCATGGAAATTGTATATTTTAACCACAATATGAATTGAAACAAGATTCACATAATTTTGAATTGAAACAAGATTCACATAATTTTGAAGGGTTCTCACTTCCCATCGTTCTTGAAAATTCTTAAATATAAGTGCTACTGGAAATTCCTGGAAAAGTCCTTAGGAAGGGCAAAAAATGAGATGGTTTGGGAGTCTTTATAGAAAAAGTTCCTTGAAAATCCATAGTTGCATCCCGAGTTGCATGGATATCATGTCTTCGCGAAACTTCGAAAGCACAATCAATATTTTCAAATGAAGTGGCATCAAGTTTGTGAAAGAATTTTTTTTCAAAAATGCCTGTGAAAGTTGCTGAAATTTCATAATTTTCATCCTGAAAATCCTGGAACAGTCCTTGAATTTAGCTTATAATTTGAACCCTGAGTCAGTTTCCTGTGTTGAACAATACATTCTTCCTAATATGTCATCCCATATTAGTTCTCGATGCTTTGATAGTCCCTTAAACAATATGTTAAACTACCACAAGGTACCACAAGGTAGACTGGCTGGATAGAAAGGTGTTATCACTGTAAGCCATTTCTCAAATTGGTCTGAGAAATCTGACTGTGGCATTAAAAGTAATTTCTATCCCACTCATCCCTGTCCCGTGGCGGGTCCCAACATGTTCTTCTCTGATATGTAATGTGATTTTACCTGTATAAGTTGTCTAATGTGATATATAGATATACATATTTGTTACCCTTTGAAATTTTATATATATGATTACTTTTTGTGGTTTTACACTTAAGGAAAAGATAACTTGTCCCTGCGTTATCAATGATAATATCATTGAATTTGATGAGAGTTTCAATTTTGCTAATTTTTTGTCGAAGTCCACATGTATAATGTGCTGGTAGATGTAAGACTTTCATGAGGGAGCATGTATTAGTTGTGATGCTCCAAGACTGAGAGTGCATCTCTGTAGCTCAAAATTAATTATATTTAAAGTAAGACATGAATGTGCTGTTTTTCTTTGAAGAATGCTTATGGGAATAAGTTATTTCATGTTTGTTACAAGAAATTTTGTGAATACTTTTGACTTTCATAGGTTTAGTTCAGATATGTCCTTTCCATATTTAAGATAGGAAAAAAAATATATACCTGATGGATAGGGTGGCCTAAAAATGTACAGGAAAATTTTTTTTTCTGAAATTCACATCGCACACCCCCTCATTTTAGGAGAAATGGTGAAAAAAGCACCTTGTTAAAATTTCATGAAAATCAGTCAAGTCTAAGTGGTCTCTCAAGGCCCCTCAATTCTCACGAAAAAGAAACATTTCAACCATTTTCGCCAATACGCGGTTAGCCACAACTTTGTGAATTTTTAATGAACAACATTCTTATTGCCATGGTTGGAAAGGTATCAAAATTAGCTTCAATTTGCATACCAACATTAATGGTCTAGGATGATATCTTGACTCCCATGGACTCTTCAGCTGACAGTGCTAATGTTCGAAAGTGTTTACTGAATGACTAAACCTGTTCAAGAAAAGACTTCCATTAAATTTCACTGTCAATTAACATGTTCTTATTCTCCAAAAGGCACGATGACCCGATAAAACGTAAAACTTTTTTTTTTACCATGGAGAAACCCGCTTTATGAGCTGTAAAGTTTTAATGTTAGATTTTGTCTGAAGTGCTGAAAACATCGGAGAGGGGCTGTTGCATTTCATAGTTTAACTTCATAAGAGTTGAATATAGGACAACATAATTTATATCATGTGAAACATAAGAATATTGTCTTTCAAGTGGTACCCATCATGGTGCCCTGTAATAAATTTGGATGAAGATATGAATTTGAAATACTCAAATTCCCCCCTGCTATTTTATGAGTTTGCGACAAACTTCAACATAAAATTTCATCACTCATAAACAAGGCATTCCCATGGTCAAAAATCTTTTTTTTTTTACATATTTGGTCATTCTGGAACTGGGAAAATAAGAATCAAAGCAATTTACAGCGAAAAAAAATAAAAGCCTGGCTTTTATCAGGATCGGTCGTTCAGCAACAATTTCATTCACGAAAAGTGTAAACTGAAGAGACCATGGGAGTTGAGATATTATCTTAGACCAATAATGTTGGTATGCAAATTGAAGCTCTTTTTGAGCCCTATCCAACCATGGCATTGAAAATGCAGTACTGTACAAATTGACTAAGTTATGAGGAACCGCGTATTTGCGAAAATGGTTGAAATTTTCCTTTTTGCTAAGAATGGAGGGGCCTTGAGAGACCACTAAGACTTAACCGATTTTCTTGAAATTTTTACAGGGTGCTTTTTTCACAATTTCTCCTAAAATGAGGGGGTGTGCGAATAGAAAATCAAAAATTTTGCTTTTTGGGCCACCCTACTGATGGATGGATGAATGGGGCTTTACATCCTGTATTCATGCACTCTGTAGGCTGATGAGAATGTGTTTTCCAGCTGGTGGGCGACATCATCTTTCAGACATTCTAAGTTCTACCAACTGGCAGACTGTGAATTAGGAAAGTAACCAATTTTTACATGAATGTCATTTGTGATATACCCTGGTATTTGGTATGAGTTCTCATTGTGCATCGCCCTCCTAAACTTAGGGGGAGGGTTGGTCTAGTGGTAGCGTGCTGGACTGCCAATTGCTGGGTCCAGGGTTCGAATCCAGCTCTTGCCGGGTCACCTGGGCCTATGTTGGACGGCTGTTTCTATCATCCTTCACCTGATTGCCATGTCCTCCTCCTGTCCTAATTAGCCTACCAAGTGCATAAATGCAGGATGTAAAGCTCCAATCATTCATCCATCCATCCATCTCTCCTAAACTTAAGTGTTTGTTAATTTGGAGATCTTGTGTTAATGACAATATTGATTGGTTGTCTCCGAGTTGTTGGTGTCTACCAGATGCCACATATACCACTTGACCTCACGCAGATTCAGATTGTTTATTTGTAAATTTATTACTTAAAGCATTGCAGATTCAAGGTATATGAAATATAACGTTTATGAATGATGAACTATTGTCCTCAAATAGGTTGCCCTTTAAAACGTCTTTGATGTCACTGTCATGCAGACTAAGTTTATTATAATCTCATTATTCACACTATTGCCAGTGATTATCCATTGATACTATTTGATAGTATGATACAAATATTTATGTTAGCCAGAATATTAATCTCAGAGGTATGTGAGGCATTGCTATTTGCATACTCCTTTATAGCCTATCTAATAGTGCCAGATGTGGCTTTCTTATAAAGTATTAAATTGCTCGGGGATTGGATTATGCTATATATGTATCTTACATGTTTATACACTCTTCCAAGAACTATTGGACCTGTAGGAAACATCTTACTTATAAATTGAGCTGTTTCATAATGCTGAGGGGTGCTATGTAAATAGCATAAAACTTCGGGAAGCTATGTTTTTGGGGCAAATGAAAACTATCTCTGATGTGTACAAGTGTGATAGATTTATATGAGTTGCAAGTGTGACAGATTTGCAGGAGTCCTTTTAAAATTAGTTGTCTTTACTTTCTGTATGGTCAATCTTCCGACAAACATTTGATGATGTATCTCAACTTGCAGGCAAAGTAAAAAGAAATTCAATAACCTACCTCTATGATACCACTTTTGGAATGAACTTCTAATGTTTTCAGATAAGTAAGAAGTCATTTTCTTTCCTCCATTGTAATACCAAATGTTGCATTTTGTAATAAGTCTGCAATGATTTACTGATACTACCATTTAACAATTTTTTTTCTGCCGACAGAAGTAATGAGTGTACTTAATGGTATCAAACTGTAGTATGCGCCTGAATTTGACACATCATAATCTGTTGTAATAATTTTGAGTATAGTTTATTTAGTGTTTTTGAAAAGTCTATCCAAGGCTGAGTTTAGTGAATGATGTGTACTTTGCAAAATGATTATATGCATAAGATGTGTCAATTATTTAAAAATTCAGTTGAAACAGGCCCAAAAAAAAATTATGGGTATTATGTGCTCAGATTTGAGTTTCAATCCAAAGAACATTATGGTATGTTGAGCAGCTGCTAATTTCAAGATGTATTTGATGTGATGCTCTCATAAAGGTGTTTTTTGAGTTCTGTTAATTACTTAATTTCACAATTGCAAATTTGTGCATGTTTTAATATTTTGTTAGACAACTAGGTTTGCGGATAATTCCCAAACTGGCTAAGTCCCAATTGCTGGTGTAGCAGGCTGGGATTGAATGCTTAGGGTAGCAGGCCTATCTTATGTTTTTGTCATAGCTGCTTGCCTGCTCCTTAGAATATGAAACCTTTTCAACTTGAAATTTTTTATCTCAACTGAACGTCAAATCAGATACAGCCAGCTATATTATTTGACGGGCTGTATACTTGCTGTGAGACATACATGCTTGTAAAATTGTGAATCAAAGATTTATATGATTGTGAGTGCTCATTGCTCATGTTAAAAGAGCAAAATGTAGGTACTCTATTGAAAGTGCTCCTCTAGGCTGGTTAACTGGTTAAGCGAGGCTGCACACGGGAAATTTGAGTCAAATTGAAAAGTTGGTCAATCATATTGAAATTTAGATCAGTCTAGGCACTCTTTGTAGGTCCCTGCTCTGTGGAACTTCAGAAGAATGGTGCTAAACTGTTCTGAAGATACATGTATGTATTGTATGAGCAGACATGGAACTGGACACCTTCAGTGAAATGTTGTAGCCTGCTTCCTCCGCCGGACTGCCAGTTGCATCACACTCAACAGACTTGTTAACATTGCCTAATTTTCTGTATCGATTGCAGCAAGGATGAAAGCTTAAATATGAAATGGTTACTGTTCAATGTGTCAATACATAATTTTAAAAGCTTCTTTGAATTTTGCTCAAATTGATGCATTTAAAGTTTTAAATCAAATAATAATTGCTGAATATAATTATGGGTACATGCTTTGATATACCAAATATAGTCAGCATTTGCATTGTTTTCCAAAGGCCTAACTGGAAATATTTACTTGCAGTAATTTTGATACCTAATATAAATTTAATTTACTCCAATTATTCTCGAGTTGTTTTAGAATAGTAGTATGTCTTAATTCCTTCTAATTCAGTGATGTTTGGTTCTGTTACATTTACTATTTATTTGGTAGCAAATCAGTGCAAGAGTTCATAAAAGAAATTAGACTTGAAACAAGGAATGTAGTGTTTGATAATTAGCTGGTGCATTGATAATATGCCATTACTTGGTGTTTCACAAGTCCCCCAAGTCCAAATGTTGTGTTCTAATATCGATACTTGGTGGCCTTGTGTGAATAATATATTCATCGGAAACAGATGAATGATGGTGATTTCAATAAATCTTGTTTGAAAGTTAAAGATTTTTCAATTGAATATTTGTGTGTGCATATATTTCTTCATGCGGCTATTAATATTATCATATCTTTTTGTGACAATACTGTTCATTCTTTGTTCTGTACTCTGCAGTCAATTCGGTGAGATTCCATAACAAATTAATTTCTTAAAAGGAGAATGATATGATTTTACCTTGTTAATCTCATCAGAGGTGTCGTAAGATTGTTCTATATAAATATTTTTGTAAAGGTTCCAACCTCCATAGGTACTAGACTACTTGATTTGCAAAAAGGAGAATGAGATGATTGTCTTTCTCCTTGTGAATATCATTGAAGGTGTTTGAAAGATTGTTCTTATACTTTTGAAAATGTACCAACTTCCGAAATTACCAGATTAGTTAGTTTGCAAGAGGGAGATTAGAATGGTGTTTGAAAGATTGTTCAAATACTTCTGGAATTTTTTTTTGAACTTCCAAAATTACCAGACAACTTGTTTGCAAAAAGGAGATTAATCATTAAGATTATATTAAATGTCCCCTTGTGATTCTCATTAGAGGTGTTGGATATTTGTTCTTATACTTTTGAAACGGTTCCAACTTCCAAAGTTCCAGTACCAGACAGCTTAGTTTGCAAAAAGGAGATTAAGACAATTTTTTATTTCTCCTTGTGAATCTCATAAGTTTTGCTGGAAATTGGAATGATTGTTTTGATAAACTGAACCAAATAAAAAACGCAAAACTATTTCCAGGGCTGTATTTTTCTGTCTACAATTAAGATGGGCTGTTGAGTTGATGCATATGTATAATCAGGTGTCAAAGGACTCAGTTCCAGAAAATTGTTAAATTCTGACCATTGCATCTGCATCTGCGGCAATGTTTATCACATTTGGTAATGGTCATTGGACAGGGGTATTAGGCACTCCACAGAGCAAATATAATGTTTTCATGTGAAAGCCTGAAGAAAATGATGCGAAAGGCCACACAATTTGCTTCAGTCGGTGCCACTTAACTTGTTAAAATGTTGTTTTTGAAAAGTCAGGTCAGAGTTTGTCACACACAATGATATTGCAGTGAAACACTTCAATTATTTAAACAGGTCAAGGAATGACCTAAACACATGAAACAGAGTGAAAAAGGCATACGGTCTATCAAAAAGACCTCTAACAACCTGAATAGCAGCCGTAGGACAAAAATCAGTGCCATGTGGGCTTTCTTTATGCTTTTCTTACGGCGGCACGTGTGGTTTGGAGAATAGCAAAACAGAGGCACAAAAAGTGCTGATGTTTAACTCTGCAGCTGATATTCAGGTTGTGTGAAGCCTTTCTGAAAGATCCTAAGCCTTTTTCATCCGCAGCTATTGTCTGGGCTGTTTGAGAACTTGTTTCTGTAGTTGCATTGTTCCATTGGAATATCATTGTGTGTGGAAAACTTTCACCTGACTTCTCAAAAATAATTTTTTTTAGCAAGTCAGGTGGCAGTAAATGAAGTGAATTGTATGGCCTTTTGCATCATTTTCTTCAAGCTTTAACATGAAATCATGAGATTTGCCCTAAGGGATGCCTAATACCCCTTTCCACTTACCATACCCCAATGTGATAAACTTGGTAACAGACATGTGAAAAATTGTCACAATTGAGTGATTTCATCCAACTGAGTCCTTTGACACCTGATTACACTGATGCATATACTCAACTGCCCATATGAAACATATTTAGAAAAATAAAGCCCTGGGAACAGTAGGGTGTCCCATTTTTCGAAAAGTTTTTCGGATCAAGCTCCTCTTGGGCTCAGTTGTGCTCCTATATAAAGTTCCTTCACCAAATTTCAGCCAAATCCATTAAGGGTTAGACCCCCCCCCTACCACCATCTTTGGAGGGCCCTTTGAGAGACCCGAAAATGACTATTTTCGAGCATAAAATGGGGCTATTTTCCTGCCTGAAATATTTGATCCCACTGAAACTGGTCAATTAGGGGTTTTTGAGGGTGCTGAGTTCACCTATGATGATAATGAATCACCCAGAGGTCAATATGATGTCATAACATGCAATAATTGGTCATTTTAGCCCTCGGAACCCCAAAATTGGCTGTTTTTGAGTATTAAAAGTAGATATTTTCCTACCTGAAATCAGTTAATGCCACTGAAACTGGTCAAGTAGGGGTTTCTGAGGGAGATGAGTTCACTTATGATAATAATGAATCATCCAGAAGTCACTATGACTTAATAAAATGCTATAATTGATCTATTCAGCTCATGGATTGCCCAAAGTAGGCTGTTTTTGCAGGGTTTCCGAAAGTGATTTTACACTGAACGACAAATTCAACAATACTCAAGTTTAAGTCATTACTGGACATGCATCAGTCATTATACATTAAGTGATTTCAATTGCAGGAGGAAGTTGCAAAATTTGACATTTGCAAAGGGTCAGCTTTTCAATGCTAATGATAGGTTTCAAATGTATGTAAGTGTGCAAAATCTCCATAAGAGATATGAAAGACACTGGTAGTTTATTAGCAAAGCTTTGGTTACCTATTATTGGCAAATTTTAAGAAATTCAATTTAAATAAATGTGTACAGCTCATGTGCAATATTATCATTATGGCTGAATTTAGCTTATGGAATTTTACTCAATCTAAAAAAAAACAACATATTTTAATACTATCCAAACAGGCTGAATGCCCAGTCAATGCTATCCTCATTTTTGGACGACCTTTTTACATCAATAATGTGGCTGCATATTCTAATTTTGCTTACCACATCTTTGGTAGTAAGGCCAACCAATTTCTTGTCATGTTGAGATTCCGAAATAGTTACTGTAGTCATGATGAAGGTTTAAGGAAAGACTCAGGTTGAACATCATTATTGCCTGGAACTTGGGGAAGGACATCCCTTCCTGGATCAAATGCATCAGTTTGAGGGATTCTGTTCAGATGTTGTTCAATAACTTGTTAAACACCTGGCTGCAGTAGACTGTTAAAAAGGCTGAGCAAAACCACAAGCTTCATCAGGTACCAGAGATGATTCAAAATTAAAGATTTTACTTCATAATCAACCGGACCCTGATGACCTGAAAATAAATTTTGTTGTGGTTCTAAAGCTAAGACACAACAGGAAGGTCACTGAAGCAGAGAACTAAATGTTGATGTGAAGATTATCATCTCATACATGCAGTTGCACATGGCTTGCCAAAGCTTAGAATATATTTGTTGTGCTGGCGAAAGTAAAGGAAAAATGAATGAAGAGAGAAGAGAATTACTCCATTTCAAGACATCGAGCGTACCTGACAGTGCTTTTGGTTGTGCTCAGCCTTTTTCACAGTCCACTGCAGCCAGATGTTATACATCTATTGAACATGTTATTGAACAACAGCGGAACACTTTGTTTTCATCATTAACAAATTGTTTTGTTGCCTATATATGCACGGAATGAAGATGCCTTTATTGAAAAAGCTCAAGAAGGA
Source organism: Platynereis dumerilii (assembly GCA_026936325.1). Taxonomy (NCBI): domain Eukaryota; kingdom Metazoa; phylum Annelida; class Polychaeta; order Phyllodocida; family Nereididae; genus Platynereis; species Platynereis dumerilii. The sequence continues at coordinate 15,056,593 of JAPTHN010000001.1, forward strand.
CATGGCATATGGTAAACCAAAACTAAATCTGCACTTAATTAAGTGAAGACAATTCGTGTTCATGATAATATTCTACCTGTACAAGTGTGTTCAGTGCTCTATCCTCAGAATTTTGTAAAAATAGGTAACCAAAATATGGTATAGTATGCTGCCAAATGAAATCATGCACCTTCAAGCAAATTTATCAATCGTTATGAGCAATCACATGTCGGAACTGTCTTTAACCCTTTGCAAATATTAAATTCCCAACCTACTTCCTCTAAATGAAATCAGTTACTGTATAATGAAATGCGCATGTCTAGAAATGTCTAAAACATGATTATTGTTGTTTCGTGTCAATCCACTGTCAGAAGTCCTACAAAAGCAGCCAATTTAAACTAACCTGAGGGCTGAATTGATCAATTATTGCATGTTATGAAGTCATCTTGACCTCTGGGTGATTCATTATCATCATAGGTGAACTCAGCTCCCTCCAAAACCCCTAGTTGACCAGTTTCAGTGGCATTAACTGATTTCAGGTAGGAAAATAGCTACTTTTTATGCTCAAAAACAGCCAATTTTGGGGATCCGAGGGTTAAAATGACCAATTATTGCATGTTATGACATCATCTTGACCTCTGGGTGATGCATTATCATCACAGGTGAACTCAGCACCCTCAAAAACCCCTAATTGACCAGTTTCAGTGGGATCAAATTATTTCAGGCAGGAAAATAGCCCCATTTTATGCTCGAAAATAGTCATTTTCGGGTCTCTCAAAGGGCCCTCCAAAGATGGTGGTAGGGGGGGGTCTAACCCTTAATGGATTTGGCAGAAATTTGGTGTAGGGACTTTATACGTATAGGAGCACAACTGAGCCCAAGAGGAGCTTGATCCGAAAAACTTTTCGAAAAATGGGACACCCTAGGGAACAGTTTTGCGTTTTTTATTTTGTTCAGTTTACTTTTGAAAAGGTTCCAACTTCCAAATTGCCAGTACCAGATAACTTAGTTTGCAAAAAGAGATTAAGATAGGCCTATATTAAATTTCTCCTTGTAATTCTCAGCAGAGCTGGAGGTGGTGGAAAAAATGTTTGTGTACTTTTGAAAATGTTTCATATCCAGAAGTGCTAGACAACTTATTTGCAAAAAGAAGATTGATATGATATTCAATTTCTCCTTGTGAATTTCATTAGAGATGTTGGGAAAATCAATGAAAATTGTTTTGTACTTTTTAAAAGGTTCTATTTCCAGAATTACCAGAGAACTTGGTTTGCAAAAAAGGATGATAATCTATTTCTGCTTGTGGATCTTATTAAAGGTGCCTGAGAATGATTGTTCTTATACTTTTGAATAGGTTCCAACTTCCATAACAACTTCGTTTTCAAAAAGGGGATTGAGATGATTTTCAATCTCGTCTTGTGATTCTCATTAAAGGTGTTTGAAAGACTGTTTTTATACTTTTGAAAAGGTTCCTACTTCCAGAAGTACCTGACAACTTATTTTTCAAAAAGGAGATTAAGATAATATTCAATTTCTCCTTGTGAATATCATTAGAGATGTTTGAAAAATTTTTGAGATATGTTTGAAAAGTTTCCATTTCCAGAAGTGCTAGACAACTTAGTTTGCAAAAAGGAGATTAATATAATATTCAACTACTCCTTGTGAATTTCATTAGAGATGTTGGGAAAATCAATAAAACATTTTTTGTACTTTTTAAAAGGGTCTATTTCCAGAATTACCAGAGAACTTGGTTTGCAAAAAAAGAGGTTAGGATGATAATCTATTTTTGGCTGGAGAATTCTTTAGAATTCTCTAGCCTTTTTAATAATGGGTTTTGGGGGTGTGGTCGATATTTGGAGGTGTGGCGCATAATGACAGGCATGCATTTTTGGCCATCATGCGTTGAGTTTGTGTTTGTGGTAATTGCTGGTTAGAAGCAATCTTAGTTGGCTAATTTGACAGCATTAGGCAAGGTGTAATGGGTTGACAGTTGTTCGGTTGAAACTGTGGCAGTACTTAAAAATTTTTAATTTTTGGGGGTGTGGCCATTTAGAGCCAATGAGAATGAGGGACTTGGTGGGAGTGGCCATTTCAGCCAATAGGGAGACATGTAGAATGCAAGGCCTGGGGGGGGGAGGACACATCCAGGGGGGTACTTGCAGAAATTATTTTTTTTGCTAGTTATACTTCTAGGCTGGGGGTCACCTCGGAGGGAGGTAATTCTAAAAATTTTAGATTTTAAAAGTCCCGAGGGGGGTCACCTCGGGGGGGGGTACTCGCAAAAAAAAAATTTTCTGCCTGTTATATTGCCAGACTTGGGTCACCTCGGGGGAGGTATTAAATTTTATATTCTATACAAGGCCCGGGGGGGGGGGGTCACATCCGGGGGGGTACTCGCAGAATTTTTTTTTTTTTGCTAGTGATATCTCTAGGCTTGGGTCACCTCTGAGGGAGGTAATTTAAAAATTTTTAGATTTTACAAGTCCCGAGGGGGGTCACCTCGGGGGGGGGGGGTTACTCGCAAAAAAAAAAAATTTTGTGCCTGTTATATTGCCAGGCTGGGGTCACCTCGGGGGAGGTATTAAATTCTATATTTTGTGCAAGGCCCGGGGGGGGAGGACACATCCAGGGGGGTACTTGCAGAAATTATTTTTTTTGCTAGTTATACTTCTAGGCTGGGGGTCACCTCGGAGGGAGGTAATTTTAAAATTTTTAGATTTTACAAGTCCCGAGGGGGGTCACCTCGGGGGGGGGGGGTTACTCGCAAAAAAAAAAAATTTTGTGCCTGTTATATTGCCAGGCTGGGGTCACCTCGGGGGAGGTATTAAATTCTATATTTTGTGCAAGGCCCCGGGGGGGGAGGACACATCCAGGGGGGTACTTGCAGAAATTATTTTTTTTGCTAGTTATACTTCTAGGCTGGGGGTCACCTCGGAGGGAGGTAATTTTAAAAATTTTAGATTTTAAAAGTCCCGAGGGGGGTCACCTCGGGGGGGGGGTACTCGCAAAAAAAAAATTTTCTGCCTGTTATATTGCCAGACTTGGGTCACCTCGGGGGAGGTATTAAATTTTAAATTCTATACAAGGCCCCGGGGGGGGTCACATGCGGGGGGTACTCGCAGAAATTTTTTTTTTTTGCTAGTGATATCTCTAGGCTTGGGGTCACCTCTGAGGGAGGTAATTTAAAAATTTTTAGATTTTACAAGTCCTGAGGGGGGTCACCTCGGGGGGGGTACTCGCAAAAAAAAAAATTTCTGCCTGTTATATTGCCAGGCTGGGGTCACCTCGGGTGAGGTATTAAATTCGGCATTATCCTACATTAGCCCCCTCAGGGGTCTAAACATTTAGGCCCTTTTTTCGTGGGAAATAGTGGTGGTAATTTTTACTGTATAAGCATCATTATTTGTATACACAAGATGACGCTTATACAGTCAATGTAATAAAGAAATAATTGTCTAACTATTTATCAAAATACTGTCTTATTATACTCCTGCTTTAGCCCCCTTTTCCATTGACAGTATCATTGAAAAGGGGGCTAAAGCAGGAGTATATATAAGACAGTAGGATATATAAAATACTGTCTTATATATATACTCCTGCTTTAGCCCCCTTTTCAATGATACTATCAATGGAAAAGGGGGCTAAAGCAGGAGTATATATAAGACAGTAGAATTTTTAGAAAGAGACAAGTGTTTCTTTGTTACATTGACTGTATAAACGCCATCTTTTGTATAAACACAATGACGCTTATACAGTAGAAATACCACCAAAATATAGCAAAATACTGTCTTATATATATACTCCTGCTTTAGCCCCCTTTTCAATGGTACTGTCAATGGAAAAGGGGGCTAAAGCAGGAGTATAATAAGACAGTTTTTGCTATATCCAACTGTCTATATATACTCCTGCTTTAGCCCCCTTTTCAATGGTACTGTCAATGGAAAAGGGGGCTAAAGCAGGAATATAATAAGACAGTTTTTGCTATATCCTAGTGTCTATATATACTCCTACATTAGCCCCCTTTTCAATGGTACTGTCAATGGGAAAGGGGGCTAAAGTGGGAGTATATATAAGACAGTATTTTGCAATATATCACACTTCAGTTTGAATGTTTTAAGAAACATATACTGTGAGTATTGTTGGTAATGATCTCCCTTCACACTTTTACAGTATTTATTCTGTGATATACAGACTGGAAACAGTTTCAGTTTTTGTTGATCAATATCTATGGAAATAACTATAAAATGTTTAAACCCTCAAGGGGGCTAAAGTAGGATAATGCCCCATTGGCATTATCCTACATTAGCCCCCTCAGGGGTCTAAACATTTAGGCCCTTTTTTCGTGGGAAATAGTGGTGGTAATTTTTACTGTATAAGCATCATTATTTGTATACACAAGATGACGCTTATACAGTCAATGTAATAAAGAAATAATTGTCTAACTATTTATCAAAATACTGTCTTATTATACTCCTGCTTTAGCCCCCTTTTCCATTGACAGTATCATTGAAAAGGGGGCTAAAGCAGGAGTATATATAAGACAGTAGGATATATAAAATACTGTCTTATATATACTCCTGCTTTAGCCCCCTTTTCAATGATACTATCAATGGAAAAGGGGGCTAAAGCAGGAGTATATATAAGACAGTAGAATTTTTAGAAAGAGACAAGTGTTTCTTTGTTACATTGACTGTATTAACGCCATCTTTTGTATAAACACAATGACGCTTATACAGTAGAAATACCACCAAAATATAGCAAAATACTGTCTTATATATATACTCCTGCTTTAGCCCCCTTTTCAATGGTACTGTCAATGGAAAAGGGGGCTAAAGCAGGAGTATAATAAGACAGTTTTTGCTATATCCAACTGTCTATATATACTCCTGCTTTAGCCCCCTTTTCAATGGTACTGTCAATGGAAAAGGGGGCTAAAGCAGGAATATAATAAGACAGTTTTTGCTATATCCTAGTGTCTATATATACTCCTACATTAGCCCCCTTTTCAATGGTACTGTCAATGGGAAAGGGGGCTAAAGTGGGAGTATATATAAGACAGTATTTTGCAATATATCACACTTCAGTTTGAATGTTTTAAGAAACATATACTGTGAGTATTGTTGGTAATGATCTCCCTTCACACTTTTACAGTATTTATTCTGTGATATACAGACTGGAAACAGTTTCAGTTTTTGTTGATCAATATCTATGGAAATAACTATAAAATGTTTAAACCCTCAAGGGGGCTAAAGTAGGATAATGCCTTAAATTCTATATTCTGTGCAAGGCCCGAGGGGGGGGTACTTGCAGAAATAATTTTTTTTGCTGGTTATATTTCTAGGCTAGGGGTCACCTCGGTGGTAATTAAAAAATTTTGGATTTTACAAGTCCCGAGGGGGGTCACCTCGGGGGGGATACTTGCAAAAAAAATTTTTTTTTTCTGCTAGATATATTGCTCGGCTGGGGTCACCTCGGGGGAGGTATTAAATTTAATATTCTATACAAGGCCCGGGGGGGGGGTCACATCGGGTGGGAGCTCGCAGAATTTTTTTTTTGCTAGTTATGTTTCTAGGTTGGTCACCTCGGAGGGAGGTAATTAAAAAATTTAGGATTTTACAAGTCCCGAGGGGGTCACCTCGGGGGGGAAGTACTCGCAAAAAAAAAAAAAGTTTATTTCTGCTAGATAGGCTGGGGTCACCTCGGGAGGTATTAAATTTTATATTCTATACAAGGCCCGGGGGGGGGGAGTCACAACCGGAGGGGGTACTTGCAGAAATTTGTATTTTTGCTAGGTATATTTCTAGGCTGGGGCTCTCCTCGGAAGGAGGTAATTTTAAAATTTTATATTTTACAAGTCCGGGGGGGGGGGGAGTCACGTCGGGGGGTGTCCTCGCAAAAAAAAAGTAGCCTACCTGTCGAGACAACAGAGATAGCGTGCATTTTAGCAGCCATCTTTCTTCATTCCTGGACTGCCAAATGTGACCTTAATATTTCACTTAAGAGTTATAAAATTTGGTTCAGGTGTACGCCTGTGGGTATTGATTGGGAACATGACGATAAATTCAAGATGTAGGCCTTTCTGGCAGCCATCTTTTGTCATTCTTGAACTGTCCATTTGTGACCTTAATATTCCGCTTATTTTAGAGTTATGAAATTTGGTACAAGTATTCCACATTATGAATTTGTCGGCCCATAGCTCTATATGGGCAGCGACTCTGTTAGACACTAGTGTCTGCTGTCACGCTCTACTCAAACACTTGCGCAATGCTCACTGCAGCAAGTTGCACCTATACTTCATTGCTATACCCTCACGTCAAGAGAATTTAGTTCACGCAGACATCACCCTACTATACCTCAACCTCCAGTTCCACTGTTCCTACACTCATATTTTTTGCCTCAGACGCTCTCACATGCTGCAAATCACACCTTCTACTTTCCCATAGGATTAACCAGCCATTGTATCCGAGGATGCTTGTTCTTTTTGTGAATCTTATTAAAGGTGCTTGAATAATTGTTCTCATACTTTTGAAAAGGTTCCACTTCCAAAATGACTTAGTTTGCAAAAAGGGGATTGAGATGATTTTCAATTTCTCCTTGTCATTCTCATTAAAGGTGTTTGAAAGACTGTTTTTATACTTTTGTAAAGTTTCCTACTTCCAGAAGTACCAGACAACTTAGTTTGCAAAAGGAGATTAAGATAATATTCAAATTCTCCTTGTGAATGTCATTAGAGATGTTGGAAAATCAATGAAGTTGTTGGTTCTGGTTTTCCAGTTCCTGGATTCTTGTTATGGTTCTTGTGGTGGTTGCCTTGGTTATCTCCAGGATGGTCACTTTGTCCTTGAGTTCTTTTATTTCTGTTTCGCGCATTTTTATGATTTTCCTTAGTTCTTCCAATCTGTCTTCCATTGAGGGGAGTCCTTTTCTTTTTGCTTGTTTCTTTATTGTGATGGAGGTTGTCTTGGTTGGCTTGGGGTCGGAGAGGGTTTTGGTTTCCACTTGGTATCCTTTGGCCATGCTGTGGTAGTCTTGTTTGCCGAGAACCGAGGTGAGGTCCTCTGTATGCTTTCGGTAAATTGTAATTGTCCTTACCTGGTTTAGGAATGAAAATCCTTGTTTCTTTTTCCACATTGACGGAAAAGACTCTTAATCCAGCATTTATTATAAAGCATAGTCAGAACTCAGAAGTGCTGCTTCAGTGAGGTTTCCTGCTTTGATTAGCATTATTGGGAGTATGCCATCTGCTCCTGGCGCAGAATGTGGTTTGAGCTTTGAACGTGTATGTCTCACCTCTCCAGCAGTGATAAGGGCATTTTGTGCTTCAAAAGGAGAATGGCCTGGATCATTCTTTTCCATCTCCAGTGACTTCCAAGTCCGCTTGTTTGTGCCATTAATTGTCACTCAAGGTGATGAATGACATACAGTGATAAGGGCATTATGTAAATGCCTCAAGAGGACCTGGATCATTTTTTTAAATCTCAAGTGACTTCAGGGCAATTCCGCAAACTCAGATTTACAGATTTGGCACTCTAGCAGCTGGTGTAGCCCTACCATTATATCTCGGCTATTTCATTGTTATATAGGGATGAGGCCAGGTAATAGGGGTATCAGACAAACCACCAACCAAAGCTCTGTGTGCAACAGGAGCTGAGCTACATCAAAATATATAGCGTTTCGGACGTACATCACACGATGTACGTCTGAAACGCTGATAATTTGATGTAGCTCAGCTCCTGTTGCACTTGGAACTTTGGTTGATGGCTTGTCTGATACCCCTATTACCAGGCCTCTTCCCTGTATAACAATGAAATAGCTAAGGTATGGTGGTAGGGCTACACAAGCTGCTAAAGTGTCAAATCTGTAAATCGGACTGTACGGATTTGCTCTTCAAGTCACCTTGTTTGTGCCATTCATTGTCACTCAAGGTGGTTAATGACATACATTCCATTGTGATGTCTCAAGTGAGCGTACATTCAGCTGTAGGCAGTTCACCTGGACAGCATTACGCAGTATAGTTTGTGTGCCACTTTTTTTAACACCGTACATTTGGGGTTGGTGGCAGGATGAGGGCCACAAGAGTTAGCATGTAAGGAAGGTTGACTGCATTCGTTATTGACGTAATTACCGGCCATGCATCCTATGCATAGGACGGTAATGCTTCTGTCCTGAACCGATGTGAGTCACGAGCCTCCAGGCCTAACCAGTCCATTCCAAGGGTTTATTTTATATGCATTTCTCAGTTATAATATCGTAGATTACGGCAATTGTGTCTTTTTTTAGTTAAATGCAATAGTATTAGAGTTATAAACATCCCCTCTACAGGCTAGCGCTGAGTAGATCAGACTGATTTGCGCCGCCATTTTCTTATGTATTGGGCCTGTCACTGCACTGTGTGCTGCATGTCACAGAACTTAACAGGGTCTTCATATATATATCTTTTATTGTATTTGCTCCTTTCCAATCAATAATTGCTGATCAATGCTGAATTGCTCTTCAAGACTTCACAATTTAGGCCTAAAGTGCAATTCATTTTCACACCTCCCTGTCATCTGTCAGCTTAATTGTACTCGTACCCAATATTTTTAATCAGCTTCATACTTAATTCCAATTTAAACTCCATGCATAAAATTATATTATTATTGGGAAACATTAAAGTATTGAAATATCTACAAAAGTAAACATCACTTCAAAAAAAAACATAGAGTGTGAATATTTATGCATAGAATATTAAAAAAAAAAAAATTAACTGAAATTGGAGGCAAAATGAAAATAAACAGTTTTTATTGAGCAAGTCATTTCTGATATTAATTGAAAATACACCAATGTCCACCAGGTAATCGCAAAATAAAAATACATTAAATATCGATTCCACTGATAAAGCATGTGCAGCATGGCCGGTGCTGTGCTCTAAGAGTGCTTGTTGTGTGAGCAGACGTCTGCGCAGATTTGAGGTAGTGTACAGTTTCTTATAAAGCGTGGGCCAAGCCTTATTTAAAGCATACCTTTCTTGTAGTTGTTCACTGTACGAATCTCTAGATCAATCTGCCTGAATCACACACTTGCGCATGCGCATCACAGCCTCACTGTGGATTCCCGCCACACTTGCTATACAGGGTGACCCAATAAAAAGTTTACACTTGCATAATATAAAAGTTCAACGCCATGTATTTCAGGTTTCGTTTGGAATTTAATTACTGGTATTATCGATACAGCATTGCAAAAGCAACAAAATATTCCAATGCTCAATGCATCTGCCCCTGGCAGGTCACAACTGCCTGCAGACGACTGCGGAAAGCTGCACAGGTCTTCGTGATATAGGATGATGTCATTTTCGCCCAAGATCTCACAATTGACCTCTTCAAGGCCGGTAGGAAGGATGGGGCTTCTTACAGGCACTATCCTCCACTGTTGCCCATACACTGTAATCCAATGGATTGAGGTCTGGACTCGGGAGGGGGGGGGTACATGTCCTTGGACCAGAACGCCTGCAGGTTGGCATCCAATTCCCTTCAGGTTAGTTGGTCTGGATCCATGGTAGGACTTTATCCCTCTGAATGTCCAGATATCTATCTGTATTGATGCGCAAACCTGAAGGGATGAAAACTGGAGGCATCTTCTTGCCATCTGAGGAGACAAGGCCAACAACCATGACTGAAGCTGGATGTTTTGTGGTGTTGGCAAACTTCACATTGTCAGAAACATCTGCAGGATCACCGCCAATCCATCGATCATTTCTGCGATTTGACATTGTATCCACATTCCACAGTGAAAATTTTTTGATCCGAGAACAAGACAGCAGCATGACCTGCAGCTGCATGTTTCACGATGTTCAACAATGCCTTGGATCGGCTGACTCTACTTTCTCGATGAGCCTCTGTAAGCAGTGGAACTTTTACCCTGGCCCTGGACTTCATATTCAGGTCATTTTTGACGAGTCCTTGCATGGATGAACGACCGACCTGAAGCTCAGAGGCCATCTTCCTCATGGACCTCACAGGATTTGTCTTAATCTGCTGCTTGACCTTCTTAATCCTTGCAGACCGGGGACGACCAGATCCAGGCTTTCTTGAGGCTCTTTCCTGCAGTTCCAGCTTGTTTTTTATCTTGTACGCTGCGCATCTCGATATTCCCATCAAGTAGTTCTTTCACCAGTCTGCTTGTGTCCCTTTCTGTAGTCGTGTGTGGAGGATGAAGTCTTCAATGTTTTCTTCTTCAGTGAGGGGTTTGTGAGGATGTGCCTGATCAGAGCCAAAAGCTCCCTGTGGCCAATCCTCAAGCTCCCTGGGGCCAATCCTCAAGGGCTAACTTTTAAGTTATTGGCTCAGTTTATTTACCACACATTTCTGGCATTCATATTTTGCCTTTGGTCTGTTGAACTTTGTAAGCCGGCTGGCTCGCACCTCGTCAAATAAGTTTGCGGGCATATCAGTCAGGGTGATGTCCTCCGGCATCGGCCGACGGAAGTCTCGTATACTTCAACATAATCCATCATCTTTTTTCACAAGTTTCTGTCCGCTGAAACTCCTTTCATCTTTGCAAACACTGTGGGGAACAAACCATGTTTTTTCCATTCCTGGCACATATACTTCTCGTTCGAGCATCATCATGTTTGGGGTGTGACCTGCTGACTCATTAAAGTGGCACAAAGAGCCATCCCGATGAAGGGCAAATGAAAATCCCAATCCCTTTGTCAGAACTTTGTTTGTGGGCTGGGTGCTTTGGCACATGTCAATAAAGATTCTCTAACTCTCTGTGAAAGGGATATAACCTTGCTGTGATTTTTCACCATGCGTAAAAGCAATGTCACTTGAACAGATGAGAGAGTCCCACATAATACTTTTCTTAGATAGTCGTGTGAGTTATATACCTAATCCTGCCACACTGCAGTGCACGCCTCTAAGTAGCCCTGCTGGAGCTGAAGGGGACTAAAACGCAAACTCACTCTCTCACCATATTGGTTACATTTTTCTGGATAGTATTCAATGGTTGCAAGCTGATTAAGTACTTCTGTTGCAACATGTGAAATAAAATAATTCAATTCAATGGTCCATAAGTTTGTTCCGATATTGTTGCAGTGGAAGTTTAGCCCGTCAACTGTACCGGATTGTATCAACACTTAACACGGGTTATCCTAAAGTGGTTAAGTCATTTCACTGATCTTGTGGCAATGCTGAACATGAGTTAGATAAGAAGTTTTGATTAACAGACCTAATGTTACAACATGACAAAGATTTTTGCCAGTAGCCCAGTTAAGGTGGCTCGATACTCATGAACTTTCCAAGATAGGATTTCTTGAAAATAGTTTAGAATGATCCAAAATATAGTTTATAGCAAGGATATGTAAAAAAAAGTGGTCGCAACCAGCCTTTTTTTCAAAATATTTGAGGCTATGTACAAGAAAGTCAGTCCATGCAAACCTGAAAAACGCAATATTTTTCTTAATATTTTTACTGTGAAGTTTGCCCTGCCATTCTGTAGTCATGCATCCCATATTATGCAATGAAGCACGAAATTAAAGAAGACACTTTAATGGAAAAGCTGATTACAATTTCAAAGATATATATTTAGTCTAAAGGGCTTTCCATGGGGTTCGGAATAAAAATATTGATTTTGACAATTTTAACTTTTTCATAAACCATGGCGCTAAAAAAAAATTGGCTAGATAGGATTTCTCATTTCTTTGTCATTTATTTCCAAATATTGTGAGGAACAATAAAATGCATAAGAGAAGGTTTCCAACCACGATGGATTTTGATATACAAATTTATTTATACCTCAAAGTCATTTTTGAGAAATTATACCTGCTTGCCGAAAATCGCTTGTAAAAATCTGCTATTTAGACTATAAAGCTGAAACCTTCTCAGATTGTAGTCCTCTTCATAGCGCATCTAATGCTCCAAACCAGAAGTCTCTAGCCCCAAGATAAATGCCAAACGAAGCGGCCGAATCTCGAAATTCTCAGAATTAAAAAAGATGCTGAAAAGGACAGTAACTGGTGTCAGCAGAGCTCAGCTGCTGTGGTGACGTCACGAGAGATAGGGCATGCCTGGCTGCGCGTCAATGTGCGCTAACTACCATTTCTCATGAGTAGCGAGCCACCTTAAAAGATAAGTTATAGGAGTTTTAACCACTTCAGGATAACCCGTGTTAAGCGTTCATACAATCCAGTGCTGGAGATTAAAAATTAGTGATAAGAATTTCTCTGTATTTTTTGCATATAATTATATTTTCAATATTCACTCACACCATAAATATCTGTATTCCTTATGATTTTCAATACAAAAAACTTGCGCACATTGCACATAATCTAACTTTTAAATATGGCAATGGAATCTGCCACTCAGACCTCGTTAAGATTTGCAAAAAAAAGTTGATGATATTGATAATGTATGATCTTGTTGAAAAAGCACACCATTGGAATATCCTTTTCACTTTTCCCAAACATGTCCTGTTGGTGTCTGTCAAAATTGATTAATAAAAAAATACTGAATGCAAAATGCTTGTTTTTTTCCAAAGTGGAAATATATGGCCAGAAAATCTGACCAGTTCTAGAAAACTTTCTGGGACTACTGATGATCCTCTCATTTTATCTGTGCGAAGCACTGGTTTAAAAAAAAAATTATGTGATTTTTATGGATTTACTGCCGCATAATTTTGTCATGATTGGTCGTATATGGATCCCCGGGAAGCAAAGTGAACCAACCCTGAAATTCAAAAACATGGTTAACCGAATTTGTAATGCTCATGGTTCTGAAACTTTTTCAGATACATATATTGAAATTATTTTAACTTTAATGTATAAAACCACAGTCAAGTTGTGATAATTGCGATATATGTAACTGAAAAAGTTTCAGAACCATGAGCATTACAAATTTGGTTAACCATGTTTTTGAATTTCAGGGTTGGTTCACTGTGCCTCCCGGGGATCCATATTTTGAACTGGATGTACCAAACTTATTCTAATCCCATTCAAAAATAAAACAAAACTATTGGGAAATATCTAAATTGTTTGGAATGTGATGGTGCTTCTGGGAACTAGGTTTATGTAGAACTGCAACAAAGTTATTTTGTGTGTCAAAGCCATCCCAATGTGCCAGAACAGAATTGGTGCCAATAAACTAAATATGCCATGGATGAATGAAAAAACTAAAATTTCTATTGGTTTTTCATTATCATCCTAGTTATACTGACTTTAAAATTTGACTTGAATACTAATGTTATTTTGTAATAATCATAATTGCTACAGTCCTATATTTTTGTTACCACTTGAGCTATTTAAAGTACCACAGACATCCAGGTATCACTGTGTTATTGAAATTATCGCATCGGGAATATATATTTGTAAAGCGATTTACAACTGCCTTGAAGTTTTAAGCTGAGTGGATTGAGGAGTTCCTGAAGAGGTCATTAAATTCAATTATATTATTTTATGACTTGAGCTATTGTGATACGTTTTGTATAAAGTAGCTAACATCCTTTAATACCGCAAAGGCGGACATAAGAGACTTGACACCAAAGACTTGACATTAGAAATTTGGAAGTGATCAGCGACTGGTCACAAGAAGAGATCTCATCATGGAACCCAGTATACATTGGGCTGATTGGTTGGTTTTTGCAGCGGTGCTGTTGATTTCCTTGCTGGTTGGGGTATACCAAGCATGTGTAGGAGGAAAGCAAAAAACTTCTGCTGAATATCTGACAGGCAACCGGCAACTTCCTTTCATCCCCGTCACCTTATCGTTGCTCGCTTCCTATGTCTCGACCAACAGCATCATCGGATATGCTGCCGAGACCTATGCCTATGGGGCTCAATACAGCATGTCCATCATTGGATACACGCTTGGTGTCTTTTTATCCGTTTACATCTTTATACCTTTGTTCTATCCACTTCGCCTAGTCAGCGTCAATGAGGTGAGTTCACTGTTCAGTTTGATTTATTTCTTGACAAAGACTCCTTTGCTGGCATTTTGAAATTGGGGTAATGTCACAGGGATTATCCTAATATCATTCTGAGTCAAATGCATACAAGGGGAGGGGGTTTAAAAAACTTCCATTTATTCATATGATGAAGTGGTAATTAAAGTGAATGATTGTTATTTGAATTACATTGACATACTTTCGTATCACAAGGAATGAACAAGTTTGTGTTTAATCTTATCAATGTTGATCATTTGTTTGAAAAATGTTGTACTTCATAATAACACTGATGGCTCCAATTTTTGTGCAATTTTTGTGATACTTCAATATTCTACATAAATTTTTTCTGAAGCCTATTGAAATTAATCTTCATGGTATTTTATTTCAGTATCTACTCCTCCGCTTTGAATCTCGAATGGTGCACATCCTTGGCAGTGTTCTGACTGTTGCTGCATCGGTAAGGATACCTTTTATTCACCTTATAGATACCATAGATTTTTATGAAAAACGTCAGTCCTCGTCCTCAGATATTTCAATTTCACAATTTATTTTCAATTTTGCCTTTTGATTTAACTTACTCAGGCGTACATGGTAATTGGTAAACCCAGCTGCATCATTTTAATACCAATGATCCTTAGAGAAACAAAGTCTCGTTCTATTGTAACAGACTATCATTTTTATGCACCTTTAACAGTCATTGCAATAAAAAAGCTTACTGCTTAAATCTAAAGCATTGTCTCAGAAATGTCTGAGCAATTCATGCTTTACTTGTGTCACACTGTCAACTGTGTATAACATGGTGATGTATTCAACCATTCTTGAGTCTGTGCTTTTGACATCAGCTGTAAAAGATCCAGATGGTTTTACAGTATGTACATTTGGAGAAGGATCATCTGTTTGTGACTGTTATTGTTCATTCAGAGTTTCTCATTATCTATTTGTGACTGTTATTGTTCATTCAGAGCTTCTTACCATCTGTTTGTAACTGTTATTGTTCATTCAGAGCTTCTTTTACATCTATTTGTGACTGTTATTGTTCATTCAGGGCTTCGTACCATCTGTTTGTAACTGTTATTGTTCATTCAGAGCTTCTTATTATCTGTTTGTGACTGTTATTGCTCATTCAGAGCTTCTCATTATCTGTTTGTGACTGTTATTGTTCATTTAGAGCTTCTTACCATCTGTTTGTAACTGTTATTGTTCATTAAGAGCTTATTATTATCTGTTTGTGACTGTTATTGTTCATTCAGAGCTTCTTACCATCTGTTTGTGACTGTTATTGCTCATTCAGAGCTCCTTACCATCTGTTTGTGACTGTTATTGTTCATTCAGAGCTTCTTATTATATGTTTGTGACTGTTATTATGCATTCAGAGCATCCTTGAATCTGTTTCTTATTTCAATGAATCAATCGATTTGCAAGAAGTTCTGAGAACTTATTTAAAACTTGGTCTAGATACTAATTCTTCAGGACTAAACCTTTTTTATGATTGACTGTGTCTCATGTCAGGCTTTTGATTGTAATATTTCAGATTAATTATTCTGGTGTGGTACTTTATGGAGCTTCAGCTGCTATTGAAGCAAGTATGTGTCATTCACCAAATTTTATTTTTATATTTTCACATTTCATGGCCTTAAGTTCAATTTTTTCTTTACTTACACCTAATTTGTTATCTCAAAATCATTTATAATTTTACAGATAATTTTTTTCTTTACCTTTTAAGTGTCTGGATTTCCTTCAATGTGGGCCATCATTTTAAGTGGAGTTATCTGCACAATTTATACCACTATTGTGAGTACTTGTAAGCTTCTTTTAAAACGCTCTTTTAAATCAATTATATTATGTACTGAATGGCAACCTACAGTGTGGACCAAAATGTTTGAGGCACCAGCTTTATTCTACTAACATCAACTTTTCCAAGCAGCTCAGAAAAGTTGTGTATATTTAAAAAAATCATTGTGATTGATCTGTGAATTGTAGGGAGTTGATACATAAGACCATGTAAAGCTGTCATATATGACATGACATTACTAGAAAGTATGTTAATTTTATCATCTGTAATTTGGCCCAGAACAATTGTCAATAATTGCTGCCAACATTTTGCTACATTACATAAGTCGCTCGTGTGGGATTGATGTTTCGAAGCTACCATTTGTGCAGACACTTGTTAGTCTCCGGCTGCGCTGTTCACAAGTGGACAGATGTACGGTCCAGGCAATCAAAGAATTAAAAAACAATTCAATTTTTGGCTGGAGAATTCTCCAGCCTTTTTAATAATGGGTTTTGGGGGTGTGGTCGATATTTGGAGGTGTGGCGCATAATGACAGGTATGCATTTTTGGCCATCATGCGTTAAGTTTGTGTTTGTGGTAATTGCTGGTTAGAAGCAATCTAAGTTGGCTAATTTGACAGCATTAGGCAAGGTGTAATGGGTTGACAGTTGTTCGGTTGAAACTGTGGCATTGCTTGAAAATTTTTAATTTTTGGGGGTGTGGCCATTTAGAGCCAATGAGAATGAGGGACTTGGTGGGATGGGCCATTTCAGCCAATAGGGAGACATGTAGTATGCAAGGCCTGGGAGGGGGAAGGACACATCCAGGGGGGTACTTGCAGAAATTAAATTGTTTTTTTCTGCTAGGCATATTGCTAGGCTTGGGTCACCTGGGGAGGTATTAAATTTTATAATCTATACAAGGCGCGGGGGGGGGGGGGGGTCATAGCCGGGGGGGTACTTGCAGAAATTTTTATTTTTGCTAGTTATATTTCTAGGCTGGGGGTCACCTCGGAGGGAGGTAAGTTTAAAATTTTAGATATTAAAAGTCCCGAGGGGGGTCACCTCAGGGGGGTACTTGCAAAAAAAAAAAATTTCTGCTAGTTATATTGTCAGGCTGGGGTCACCTCGGGGGAGGTATTAAATTTTATATATTCTATGCTAGGCCCGAGGGGGGAGGACATTTCCGGGGGGTACTGGCAGGAATTATTTTTTTTCCTAGTTATTCTAGGCTAGGGGTCACCTCTGAGGGAGGTAATTTTAAAATTTTAAATTTCACAAGTCCCGAGGGGTGTCACCTCAGGGGGGGTACTCGCAAAAAAAAAAAAAGGTTTTTTTCGGCTAGTTATATTGCCAGGCTTGGGTCACCTCGGGGGCGTTATTAAATTTTATATTCTATGCTAGGTCCGAGGGGGGAGGACATTGCCGGGGGTAAATTATTTTTTTTGTTAGTTATTCTAGGCTAGGGGTCACCTCTGAGGGAGGTCATCTCGGGGGGGTACTCACAAAAAAAGTTTTTTCTGCTAGTTATAATGCCAGGCTTAGGTCACCTCGGGGGAGGTATTAAATTTTATATTCTATGTAAGGCCCGAGGAGGGGGAGGTCATTTCCAGGGGGGTACTTGCAGAAAATTTTTTTTTTGCTGGTTATATTTTTAGGGGTCACCTCGGAGGGAGGTAATTTTAAAATTTCAGATTTTAGAAGTCCCAAGGGGGTCACGTCAGGGGGGGTACTCGCAAAAAAAAGATAGTTTTTTCTGCTAGTTATATTGCTAGGCTGGGGTCACCTCGGGGGAAGTATTAATTTGATATTCTATACAAGGCCCGGGGGGGTCACATCCAGGGGGGTGCTTGCCGAAATTTTGTTTTTGCTAGTGTTATATTGAGGCGGTCACCTCGGGGGAGTTTTTAATTTTATATTCTATACAAGGCCCGGGGGGGGGGTCACATCCGGGGGGAGCTTGCAGAAATTTTTTATTTTTGCTAGTTATATTTACCTCGGAGGGAGGCAATTTTAATTTTAAAATTATGGATTTTACAAGTCCCGAGGGGGTCACCTCAGGGGGGGTACTCGCATAAAATTTTTTTTTTTTTCTGCTAGATAGGCTTGGGTCACCTGGGGGGAGATATTAAATTTTATATTCTATACAAGGCCCGGGGGGTCACGTCTGGGGGGGGGGTACTTGCAGAAATTTTTATTTTTGCTAGTTATATTTCTAGGCTGGGGGTCACCTCAGAAGGAGGTAATTTTAAAATTTTAGATTTTACAAGTCCTGGGGGGGTCATCTGGGGGGGTGTCCTCGCAAAAAAAATTTTTTTTGCTAGTTATATGCTAGGGGGTGAAGGCAGAAGAATGACCAGTTAGGTTTGCACCTGCTGTAACTAGTAAAAAAAACATTTTATCGAGTAGCCTACCTGTCGAGACAACTGAGATAGCGGGCATTTTAGCAGCCATCTTTCTTCATTCCTGGACAGCCAAATGTGACCTTAATATTTCACTAAAGAGTTATAAAATTTGGTTCATGTCACTACTATATATATAGTACCCTGGTCCCCCTTTGACCTTTCCAAACTTTATATATAGTAGTCATGTCTACGCCTGTAGGTACTGATTGGGAACATGACAATAAATTCAAGATGTAGGCCATTTTGGCAGCCATCTTTCGTCATTCTTGAACTGTCCTTTTGTGACCTTAATATTCCGCTTATTTTAGAGTTATGAAATTTGGTTCAAGTATTCCACATTATGAATTTGTCGGCCTATAACTCTATATGGGCAACGACTCTGTTAGACACTAGTGTCTGCTGTCACCTTCTACTCGAACACTTGCGCAATGCTCACTGCAGCAAGTTGCACCTATACTTCATTGCTATACCCTCACGTCAAGAGAATCTAGTTCGCGCAGACATCACCGTACTATACCTCAAGCTCCAGTTCCACTGTTCCTACACTCATATTTTTTGCCTCAGACGCTCTCCCATGCTGCAAATCACACCTTCTACTTTCCCATAGGATTAACCAGCCATTGTATCCGAGGATGCTTGTTCTGAATTTTTTCAATATTTATGTATTGAATAATCTTCTGTGACTTCTATGAATTGCTTGTACACCATAATTTGTTTGTGAAATAAATGTATATATATATATATATTGTTAATTTTATTCCAGGGTGGTATAAAGGCTGTTATTTGGACTGATGTTTTCCAATCAGTCATCATTGTTGCTGGTGTGTTGTATGCTACTATAGGAGTAAGTACTTCTTCAAAAAAAAAAGAATACTCTGTGAATTGACCCTTTGATTTATTTAAATACACCCTTTCTTCACCTACTTAAATTGTCTTCCAGGGAATCGCTGCCTCTGCAGGAGTCTCAAACGTCATAAAAGTTAACAAGGAGTGGGACAGATTCAACTTCTTTGAGTGAGTTTATTCACACATTTTTGCCTACATCTGATATCATACAAATAACCAAATATATTTATGCGTATACAGGGTATAATATATATATATACATGTATGATATTTCAAGCCTTTAAAACTATGATAAGCTTTATGAGTGAAAGTTACATTTCTGGAGTCTGAAGTTGGAGCTAATGGAGCTTTCGTTCGCATTACATACGCTATTTCAGCAAAATGAACTGGGGACTTTTGAGTGTTGAGTCATGTCTCCCCCTGGTGGAGTGGGGGAGGTTGAACAGTGTCAGTAGTGCGTTGGTAGATACATATGTGGCGGGCGGTTCAGTTAGCTGATGAAGTTGTGTGATGCAGACGAAAGCTCCGATATGCGCGAGCAAACTTCCGACTCCAAAAAGGTAACTTCCACTGATTTCAATTGAGTCAAGTTGCAGCATTTATCATCAATGATGGGCTGATTATCAAAATTTAAACATGCCCCCCAAGCTAAATTCAATATATAGCCCATGGTTATTGGAAAAGCCTTTAATATTTTTCAGCTTCGACCCAGATCCAACGAAACGTTTGAACATCTACGGTTGCATATTTGGAACGGCCTTCACAATTACTGGAATTTTTGGTTACATCCAGGCTGGTTTTCAGAGATACTCATCTTTGCCAACAATTACACAAGCTAAATGGTATGTAAATTATCTGCCGTATTATGTTAAAATTGCGGTAGGACAAGATACATTTGTTTGCGGTTGTCTCTGTGATCTATGTCTGCTTTTATCATGTATTATGTAATTTCCTGAAATCCGTCCTCAGTACCATTTTATTTGAAGCCAAAATTTATTAGGCTGATTAATTGTTGTCCTCAAAACTTTAATAGGTCCAAATTTCATTCCAATAAGCACAAAACTTTAAATGGATTTCCTCAAAAAGTATTAGAGTCAAAGACCTGAAATTTTGGAAATGACCTTTTGGCATGAAAATGTCACCATCCCAATTTGTCCAAGATTGAAATTCAGAAATTTTTGAAAAATCAACCTACCCTAATCTATACAGAGGCGAGTGGCTATATATAGAATCACTAAGACTATATCAGCGAGGGGCTGATGCATCGCCTCAAAAAAAACTCATGTTGTGGCAACCATACATTCCTCTGTGACAACTGATGCGCCATCCACCAATCAGAAACGTTGTGGTTATGTGTTATATTTTTCAATAAGTGCACTGTTGCATTTTCCCTCATTCGTATTGAAACACTAAGCACAGAGAAAAAAGTTTTGTAAAGTATACTTTGCTAATTACTTCAGCGCATTACTTTTTCTTTTTAGGAGTGTTATAACAACAATTCCAGGACACATCATCATCAATCTTTTGTCGTGCTTTGGTGGTCTCGTACTTTTCTCTTATTATACAGATGCTGGTTGTGACCCTCTTAAAGCCGGATACATTCCATCTCCAAATCATGTGAATATCTTTTCAACAAATTCAATATTTCATTGTTCTTTGAGTGGAATTATAGTCATTTTGGTATTATCGTTATACTTTATTCGTCCAAGAAAAATATAAATATGTATGTATGTCTTTTATTTTGAAATTTTTAATTCTAGATTCTTCCTTATTTCATGGCAACTGTGATTGGGACCCCAGTACTCACCGGACTTTTCCTCTCTAGTCTTATTGCATCATCGCTGAGGTGAAATTTCTGTTTAATTTCTCTGGATCGATAATGATCGATCATTAACATTAAAGTAAAATGCAGCCTGTACCTCAAGCTATACAGTTTGGTGAAAGAAATGACATTTTCTTGCCAATTTATTTTTCAGTTCAGCTTCCTCTGCACTGAATTCATCGGCCGCGAATACTTGGGAAGATGTTCTGAAGTACTGGTATCCTGATATTGAGGAAGGGAAAAAGGCACTATGGCTCAAACTTTTGGGTACTTCACCTTTTTGTATTTGCAGTGGTTTTGTTTTAGTTAGTGGTATTGCATTATATATTGTTTGGTTGCCATTAAAATGACTGTAGGCTTTTTTTCCAATGATGGATTGTTGATGACGGTGCCTAGCTGTCTAGTAATTCTCTACTGTCCTTATATCAAGAGGACAGGTATTGTATGCATTATTGTTTTAAATCGTTTTTTGAAACTGGACATTCTTTCAAAATAGTTGGTCAGGAAGTGTTAATTTTATCTTTTGCTTGATATTCTAAAATATTTGTTGGTTTCATTAATATGTTACAGTTGATTTCATAATTGTAGACACTCTGCCTGAACGTTAATTTTTTCAGGACATGTTCTGTGGGGTAGAGTGATGTCAAAAGTGTTTTGATCCCTCTTTTCCCTATAGAATACATGTCCAAGGAAAAATAATCACATTCAGGCTAAGTGCAATTATGAAATCGTCTGTAACAATTCTCTTCCTTCTGAATTCCAGTTGCAGCCTATGGAGTTTTAGCTATCGTGGATGCCTTGGTCATCACCTTCTTCAAAGGCATCATCAACCAGATCATCATGACTGTGTCCGCCTGTCTCCAGGGCCCTGCTGCTGCCCTCTTCTTCATTGGGGCATTTGTGCCCTGGGTCAACTGGAAGGTATGCCACAGAATGTGTTTACAAATATCTGAAATGTTAAAAGATACAATTATGGTATTTTATATGTCAAGAAGGTTTCCTGAGAGCTCTTTGCAGATTGGCAGTCCACTTGAAAATTAATTTCATTATTTTCAATTTGCACGCTGACTTTGCCATGTTTTTGATAGTTTCCTGTTGGTCTCCTAATCTTCTTTTTTGGTGAAGTACTCTCAATCTTCCTTTTTGGTGAAGTACCTTAAGTTATTTAGTTTGTTTGTTGTTACCTATGCTGCTAGATATGATAAGCACTGAATGAACTGATTAACCATAACTGACCCAACCAAAACATTTTTAAGCCAGTGATATCACACGACCAAGTTGAAAGTTAATTTCGAAACTGTTTGGACCGCCAATCTGCAAACAGCTATAAGACCCAAGTTTCATAGCATTAGAATGAAAAGTTATGGCGCATGATCGATACAGAATGGGTAATATTATATAGACAGAGAAAGAGATACCCAGTACCTTCAATTCTTCTGTTCTTTCAGTGATATTGCATGTCATTTCATAATGTCCTTCTAAATTCATCTAATGATACAAATCATGCTGTTATTGTTGCTTCACAGAATGACTTCTTTGCAGGGAGCTAGTGTTGGTACAGTGACTGGATTCATCTTTGGACTGTGGGTTGTCATTGGTTCATTTTATTCATCAAATCAATGGCAGTCCTTGCCTTCAACTACTGAAAATTGCACAGCAGAGGTTTTTTCAAATATGACAGCTGCTGTAACTTCTATGCGTTATACCACTACAGCTGTGGCTCATGTGGCTGACATCGTACCTGCTGGCGTGAAAGTGTAAGTCATATCAATGAATTTTCAAGTACCCTCGAAACTAGCAGGGTGTAACTGATAATACATTCACAAGCATTGTGTAACATCATCTTCAGGCTGTCAAGAGTGGTGGTTATGATATTGCCTTTTGCCTTGATCTTACTGGTCCTTTCTTTGCAGGACTGGGCTTGCTAGACTCTACAATGTTTCCTTCATGTGGAAAAGAGAAGTTGTTACAGCGTTTACAGTGGGAGTTGCCCTTCTCGTCAGCTTAGTCACAGGTAAATATATGAATGCTAATTTTTCGCCTAGTCAAAATTAAAATGATCCCACTGACATTATTCCTCAAATCATTCAGAAAGGATACATTTATTTATAGTTCACACTTGGACTGATGGATCTTGTTTGTAACTTCTGTATCAACCCCAAAATAGATTATTAGAATTAACATGAAAAGTTTTGTCCTTGCTCTGAAATATTGGTGCTGCGACTGAAGTTGTGAATATAAATTCATGTATCCATACACATTTTGAGCCTAATGTCAAGTCTCTTAGTCCAGTGGTTCCTGAGTTATGACAATTTGCCCAAAAATTGAAATTAAGCTCCATTGAACTATCATTTTAAATACATTAGTAATGCCCTGGAACTGGCTGTTGCCATTAAAATATCAAACTGAAATTTACATGCATGCTTTTGACATCAAAATCTGAATTGGTTGGGGCAACTGATGCACCCTATTTATTAAACAATTTAATTTGGCGATCATAAAGATTAAAAAAATATATGTAAAATGAGTTGGGAAACAATTAAAAACGAAAATAAAGACTTTACAAAATAGCAAGATGTAAGAACAAAATAGTTGCTGCAAATTAAAATCATGACTGGACTGTCACTTGAAACTACGAAGTCCATTAGGCATCAGAGAACTTCGATATCTCTTGGTGCCGCATCGAGGAGGATCATGCTTTGGGGCAAATCTGCGAGATCTTCTTGTCTTGGTTCTCCACATACATATCTTTGAAGAATTTCATACTTGCATGCCACAACACTTCTATGCACTTGTTTCTCTACTTCTATTTTACATAAGCCCCCCCCCCTTCCCCCCAGATTGATTTTATAATCTGAATTGCAGGTAATCGAAAAGCAGGTTCTGTTCCCACTCGGTTGGTTCATCCGCTAATTAGACGGTTCGTTGGCAAGGATGTTCCGGAAGAAGAACCAGTAAAGGATCCTTCTGAGTTTAAAGTGAGTTTGGCTTAAAATGGCTTAAAAATAAATTTTTGCATTCTTTGATAGTTTTTATCTTGGAATATTCTATATTCTGGATTATTGCATATTAGTCTATAGGGCATATGCCTGATATTTGGCATTTTTCACTGGCCCGTTATTAGGGTGTTTCAGGTGCCCCCAATATTTTCCGATCCTGCTTGACCTTGGTCTGGTATTGCAGTTTATATAGTAAAAGTCACATGTAAAATTTTGGCCCATTCTATAAATACCTACCTTTACCAGAATTCACTTGAAGTTTATAATGTAATTCCCCATTGGCGAACATGCAAATTCTCAAGATATTTCAAAAACCAATGAAGAAATCAATATTTTTTCCTCAATCCACAGTTCCTGAGTAAGTTTTGGGAGGGAAATTCAAATCTGGTGTTATTTTTTGCATAACCCCATTTACCAAGCTACCAGAAGCTGTCAAATTTGTGAAAATCTGCATAAAATGGCAGAATTTTAGGATATTCAAAACTTCCTAGCTCATTAGGAAGACCTGCTATAAAATAGCTGATGCCAGATTTGAATTGCCCTCCCAAAACTTACTCAGAAACTATGGATTGAGGAAAAAATATCTTCCTTCATTGATTTCTGCAGTATCTTCAGGATTTGCAAGTTCGCCAATGGGGAATTACATTATAAACTTCAAGTGAATTCTGGTAAAGGTAAGTATTTATAGAAAGGGCCAAAATTTAACATGTGACTTCTACTATATAAACCGCAATACCAGACCAAGGTCAAGCAGGATCGGAAAATATTGGGGGCACCCGAAACACCCTACCCGTTATAATTGGTAATGATATCTGTCTATTGAATTTCTTAATTTACAGCTTTTAAAGTATACTTATTGGATGTTGTTGCTAGAGTTTCAAGCCTTACTGAGTTCCATTTGCTTGGTCATTTTGAATATTACTATCACCAGGTGGCTTACTGTCAGTATCTGAATATAGTATTCGGACTTATCAGTTCAGTCTTTCACATAGGCGTACCAGAGGGGGGGGGCAGGGGGCGGTGTCCCCCCCCCCCCAAAGTTTGGGAAACAGTAAGATTCGGGCAAAAAGGCTAAAAAATTTGGGCAGATGATTTAATAAAAACGATTGAAAATTAATGACTTCCAGGTAATTTCATTTGAAATGGCATTAGATTTAAGTCTTTAAATTCGGGCAAATGTCGCCCGCCCCCCAAAAAATTGCGTGCCCAGTACGCCTATGGTCTTTCATTAGTCATATATTATGGTGCATTGGGCTTCAAAATTTTAATGCGAATATGCTTATAACTCTGTCTCTGAGACTTGTGACACAGTGAGAAAAAATAGATTTAAGGACACAGCACGAATCGGGGGCAAATGGAGTAAATTGATTCTGTTCATGTAAAAACAGTGGCAGAAGGTAGAATGTTCTCCACTGCTTCCTGTTGCGCATGATATTGATCTTTTTAAAAAGGGCCAATCAGAGACTTACATCAGTACTATAAAATGAGGTTTTCAGTTGTTGGCCAGCATAAAAAACCCGCAGAGTGCAGTCATGCTACTCAAATCTGTATTTGGGAAATTCCGTAAAGCCAGATTTACAGATCGGACACTTTAGCAGCTTGTGTAGCCCTACCATCACACTTCAGCTATTTCATTGTTAAACAAGGACGAGGCCAAGTAATCGGGGTGCCGAACAAGCCATCAACCAAATCTCCTACATGTAGTTGAACAGAAGCTGTGCTACTAGGCAAAATGTCAGCGTGTCACACATGCTTACACCTGACCTGGTGCCTGTTTAACAATGAAATAGCTAAATCATAATGGTAGGGCTGCACCAGCTGCTAAAGTGTCTGATCTGTAAATCAGACTTTACCAACTTGCCCATTTCGTTTGCAATTTTTATCAGATTTGAAGGTGCAGCTAAAGTAAATTGTTTTTCTGCTATTACAGATGATTTCATATTTGTAGACATTTCTCAAAATACAAAATATTTAGCAAAATATCTGGTCTGACATCAGAAAATCCTGCCAGGTGATTGGTCAAGTTGCCCATTGCATGTCACTTTTTTTCAGCTTGTCAAGCAAGTGATGTTTGCTGGAAAAATGATGTCATAATTTTGACCAATAGTATACAGCAAAGGCCAATTTGGTATTGTGGCAGTTGTTCACACGCGTCAAACCGCAATCCACATGAACTCTTTCACTTCCTCATGAACAGTTGTATTTCACACTCCTGTCAACAACTGTTGATTGTTTCAATTGATATTGAATCAGTCTCAAGCTGACTCCGAATGGCTTCACATCTATTTACACTAAATTATCATGCAATGACCAAAAACCGCAAGCATTGTCTATGACATCAGTAAGGGACTATTCAGAATTTATGACTGGGTTGAGGGGGAGATGGGAGTTTTACCTGGGCGGATACTACATGCTTCAAGTGGGACAGTACTAATTTTTATCTTTTGTCTAGAATCTACCTGCCTTACGGGCTAAAAAAAAATGTTTGACTTGAGGGGAATTGGAGTTTTGCCCAACGGAGCACCAATTTTTCACACATGTTTCAAGGGGGTGCTTATTACTCACAACATGCTGAAGGGAGGGGGGTATGAAATTTCAATAAAAAAGGGGAAATACTAAAAATTCACCTGGAATGTAAGAGAGTACAAATAAGCATGAAACCAAAGGGATATACATTTTTGATAGAAAGTTCCAACAAAACTATCAACCCCCCCCCCCCAAATCATAAATTCTGAATGGTCCCTCAGGACAGGATGGTGGCCTAGTGATGTGGTCAACATTCATTAGAAAATCAGTGGGAATCAGATCAAGGACCACGCGATTGGTAGCCCATTGTCCTGCTGCCTGAGCTGAGCCCCTCTCTTGAGAAAATGTTACACCCACAATTATACATTTTTATTTTCTGTATAAACAGTCATCACATGGATCACCTGATCCCACTCATCTGAATGCACAGTAATGGACTTGCAGAATGTATGTACTGAAATGTGTGAAACACAAACTGAAAGTCTCACTTGAAACCGCTAAAGTCAGTCCCTGTTAGGAGATCAATGGCTTAAAATGCCATGGTCACCCATGTAAAACGCTATGTCACTTTTCAGGAGAAAGTGGTGTCATACCATCTCTCGACCAATGAAAATTGCAAGAAAAATGATGTATTTTCTACCTCAAATGTCTACAAATATGAAATCATCTGTAAATGGCATACATTTATGTTTGTAAATGTATTGTTGTACCCTATATGCAATAACAATAACTGACTGGACAACAAACATCTGCCCTTGAATAATAATTGTCTATGACTGATTTTTTGCAGGATGAGTTGGCCTTGGCCCCTGTTGAGATGAATGGTAAATATATTGGCAATGAAGAACAAAAGAAAAAGGAAGCTGAAAAACTATTATCCACTTCATGAAACAGAATTAATTGTCATATATAAGTACTTTTTGACATTCACAACTTGCATCATCCATCTTACATTTGTTTCATAGAGCTTCATATTGAGTTCGTGTTCAAGCAGACTATACATGTATGCTATTCTTGAAATTGACATTATTGTATCTAGTGACGCCATTCTATGTGTGTTTGAATTGTATATAATTTTTTTAATGTATTTTTTATTTTAATAGCAATAAAGATATACATTATAAAAACAATTTTCAGATGTCGGGTTTCTGCTTATGGACTACAAGGCTTTTTGGGTCCTTGGAATTCATTCCAAGACCATTGTCATCAGATTCATTTCCTGTCAACAGGCAAAGTCTGTGTACACTCAAAAACATTTTACAGACAAAATAACAACCCAAACTGATGTGCCCTAGTGATTAATATGGTACTTAGGCATCCCTGGCTACAATATTGTGCTTCTCAGTGCTTTAATTGATTTTCATTTAACATATTTCTTCTGATAACTGTCAGTTCTCCGCACCAAACTGGTGCTGAATATTTGACTGTGCTGCCCTCTTGTGCATAGTGACAGCATACCACATTATCACAGTTGCATGCAGGTTTATTTCATAAATAAAGACAAAACGAAGTAACTTTCTTATTATGTCTAATTTTGGTTTATTTAGTTTTGATAGATATTTTCATAGGAATTTTATCAAAGTGTTTGAAGTTCAAGAAAATTAACCTGGATCAAATTATGGAATAAACCAAGGACCCTATGCATGCATTGCATGCTATTTTTGTTAATACTCTTGTGGGTTTATATTTTGATCCCCTTCAGGGTTTCCTTTTTCTCTACATGTACATGCCCCTGCAGGTCTCGGGCCTCCTCGTGGCGGAGGGTGGTAACACTAAGGTGAAGACCTCTATCCTTCAGTGGCCAACATGAGACAGTGCGCTTGCACGGTGTGTCCCTTACCTTACAGGGGAATATCAATGATAATGTCAAAAAACATGTTTCAAGACCGGATCGTACGTCAACCGGGTAACCAAGGTGCGCGACTGCGCGTCCCTCAGCGGGAAACCGGCTGAGATCGAAAACTTAGCGACTGGACTACCAAGATTTCAACGGACAAGGACATCCTCGGATGACTTGATAGACCCTGACCGCCTCCCACACATCTTGAAAGACGAAAATTGCCTTGTGATGAAAGGTGAAACAAAATCCCTTGACGACCTGTCAGCTATCGATGTTTATGAAGTTATTGCAGACACTTGTGACAACACTGTAGCTGGAGAAATAAGACGTCAAACTAATGGAACCTTCCTGATTCATCCTCAGAACGATCAGCAAAAAGAGAAATTGACATCAGTAAACGAAATTGCCGGAACAAAAATCTCCTTTGAACCTTTCAGAAGACCAGGCAAAGGCCTCATCTTCTCAAAAGAGAGCAGGACATGTACTGATGCTCAGCTAAACAAGTGGTTCAAGAAACATGGCATTGAACACTTCAAACGTCTTTCCCAACAAAATGGATATGAATTACTACACTTGACATTCAAAGACGATAAAGTTCCAAAGAAAGTACCTGTAGCTTTTGAAAAGTGCAGAGTTCGCCCTATCTTTCCTCGCCCAAAACGTTGTTTCAATTGCCAAATCTACGGACATTTCAGCAGTATGTGTAGAAGGTCGACAGTTTGTGCCAATTGTGGAGAACTGGATCACACTCATACAAGAGAGCAACCATGCTCCAAGCCCTCGTACTGTGTTAATTGTGCAGGGGATCACCCTGCATTTAGCCACGACTGCAGAATCTTCAAGAAAGAAAGGGAAATCATACAACTACAGATTGACACAGGAATATCATTCACTGAAGCCAGACGCCGTGTAGAAGAGGATACGTGTTACCGCCAGTATCCACTATTGTGCCCAATAGGCCTATTGGGCATGGATATTAGGCCTTTGGGCGAAATATAGGGTCTTTTGGCAAATTATAGGGTCTTTGGGCAAACTATAGGGCCTTTGGGCATTATGACTCCTTTTGGCATGACTTTCCCAAAGTCATCGCATCCTTCAAAATATCCGCGAGGTCTTTGGGCAAAATGTCCATGGGGCCCATGCCTAAATCACTCATTATAGCTCACTCCTGACTATAGTGGATTATGGCAAAGATCTTATACTTTGGATACATGCCCAAGTCACTCGCAATAACTCTTTTATGCTATAGTGGATTTTGACAATTATCCAACTTTGGTTAATAGTGAACTGACCAATGAGAATACGCCCTAATATCTTGACCAATGAAAATCCACCATAATATCCACAGTAGGGGGCACTGTAGTTAATAGTTTGTCCAATGAGAATGCCACCTAATATCCTGTCCAATGAGAATCCAGCTAAATATCCTAGCGAGTGACAGCCAACCTTAATATCCACAGAGCCATGATTGGCCAGTGGATATTAAGTTGCATTCTCATTGGACAAACTGATAATTCAATGAGATTCCAATCTAATATCCAACAGCCAATGAAAATTTAGCCTAATATCAAATAGGCTAATAGTCAAATAGGCTCTTTGGTCAAAGTCAAAAGACTTAGCCAAAATCCATGAAAGTCTTTTGTGGATATTTGTGGATATTTGTGAGTGATTATAGATGCTTTGGGCATACACAATACGGACAGCATG
This sequence comes from Platynereis dumerilii, assembly GCA_026936325.1. NCBI lineage: Eukaryota > Metazoa > Annelida > Polychaeta > Phyllodocida > Nereididae > Platynereis > Platynereis dumerilii. The sequence goes on from JAPTHN010000001.1 coordinate 15,086,404, forward strand.
GACCAAGGATCAGACTACCCCAGACCAGTTTTACACTTATCTCCAAAGAGACGGATTCAACTGAAGACGAACCTCTTCATGGATGTCATGCAGAAGAAATCTTCACCAGAACGTCCAAAGAAGAAGCATTATAAAAAATGCAATGAAGTGATGGCTGCATCCAACAAAGACATCTACCTCAAGTTGGTACACAAAGATCTATGACCGCCTAGCTTTGATTGAGAAGCATCTAGAAAATTCCAAAAGTACTCTGACAAACGCAGGCCTTGAAAATGGATATGGACTTCTCTTACAGAGAACAACTCAAAGTGCAGGCTGCTGGCCAAAAGAAAAGTATTGTACTGTTGCCGAGATCTGGGAAGCCACAGCATCACACCTATTCACAGAGATTGAATATGGAACTATGATTCTTCTTCTTATCCACGATCTACTCTTTCTTATCCTGAAATTGGTAGAACATCGCCAGAACAGTTCATGTCAAAAAGAACAGTCAGGACACCTAACTAAGTCAGCTGCAGCAGTTGTCTGCTTGGTGCTAAACAACAAATGGCAAACTAGTAGAAGGAAGCTCACAGAAGACTACCTTGAGTATACAAAAACACTTCTTGCATCATTGAGACTTTACCAAGCACGCACACAACTTGTACAACGTACACAACAAACAAAGGGGCCGTTCAACAAAGACGGTTTCAGTACAAAGTCGGACCTCATCAAAGCTATTAAAAATTACAAATTTACCGAAGAAGGAGCCGGTGCTCTGATCCTTCTTATACGCCACAACCTGTTTACAACTGCGCTAAAAGTAGCCCAGAAAATCCATAAATAATTTCTTCACCAACCTACAAAGTTAGTTCTTCCAACACAGACATGCTATGTGGACAATAAACAAAGACAAACAACACCTGAGCAAGCCTCGATATAGCCCAACCCCATGGGCACATCGACGTTGCAGCAACGTTGCAACGACGTCACACTTTTCGTCAAATGACGTTGAATTGTATGGTTGAAATTATGTTGTCACAACGTTGTGCAATGATGGTCTCAACGTCAATGGTCGACAGCAGGAAATTAGGTCAAGAGGGACCAGCTTCTGATCAATGATTTTGTTTCAAATTTGACAAAACATGACATATTCATATTCAAAAGTGTCTTAAGAATTAAATTTTCTCCATTAATATTCCCTGTATCTATTATTTTTATGGAATAGTTAATTATAAGCCTTGAAAAGCTAAATTTAATTATACCACTGTTTGCTATTTCTGGCCAATCAGCAGGCAGGATTTCGCTCTGATATAATGCTTATCACAGCTCATACACCTGACCATGATATTGCATGCTTGGCTGACAAATCAAGTTGACAAAATGGAAGGAAAGGTTGAAACAAAACTGACCAACAAAGGATTAAAACTGAACAACACAGACAGTAAACAAGGAGGAAGATTGTATCAAGTGTAACTGGTCTCAAACTGGTCTCAATAAAAAGGCTGTATTCACTCTTTTTTATACCAATATCTGAAATAATGATCAAATTTGGGGTCACTTGATAAAATTGTCCATTTTGGATAGGCAAGCTGCAAAAAAAAAATAGCGGAGCAGCAGACCAACAATTTCGGCCCTATTTGGCAAGCTCAAAGAATTATTTTTTCTTCTTAATTCGGGGGCTGCCACCCCGAACCCCTGCTTCTTCTTATTTCGGGGCTGCCACCCCCGAACCCCTGCTCCTTGCTTTCTATTATTTTTTTCTAATGTTTTTGGTGACTTCAAAATAAAATTTCCTCAGTGACTGTAATAATCATAAAGAGACCTTGGCTGAAGGGGCTGCACTATCGACCTACCTATCTATCCGTCTATCAATCCATCTGTCTATATTATATCTATCTATCTATAAATTTAATCTATGAAATTAATGTATTGTGTTATATCTATCTATCTATCGATCTTTCTATCTACAAAATTAATGTATTGTAATAGTTCCTGAAAACAAAGAATTCTGACCTGTTGCCTTCAGGGCTGCCAACCTTCAAATGAACTGAGGAACATGAATGTGCAACAAATACAATGAATTGTTGTCAAACAAGAAGGATTAAATGGCAAACAAAGAGATTTAAATTAATTTGTTTTGTGCTTAGTGGTTTAAGTTAGATAACACCCTTGTTTGTGACGATATGCAATAATCCTTGGGCTAAAGCCCTCGCATATATTGCATATCGTCACAATCGAGGGTGTTATCTATTACTGAGGAACATGAATGTGCAACAAATACAATGAATTGTTGTCAAACAAGAAGGATTAAACGGCAAACAAAGAGATTTAAATTAATTAGTTTTGTACTTAGTGGTATAAATCAGATAACACCCTTGTTTGTGACGATATAGTTACGCCCAACCATGGGGTAACAATAAAATTATTATTCAGGATGAAGACTTTCTTAAGTTGATCATTTATTGCAGATACATCAATCTCTCAGTGAAGACTTGTGTTAATTAATTGAAATTTCTTTATCGTAGTTCAATTATAAATAAGAGTCAATAGTTCACTCGTTTTTTGAGGAGGTGTATATTTATATACTCCGGGGATTATTTATATGCACCGGGGTGATTATTTTTATGCACCCTGAGTGTTAGTTCACTTGACTTGTGTCGGATCAGAGGACTTGACTTGTGTCGAATCAGAGGACTTGACTTTCGGCGGGTGTATATTTATATGCACCGGGGGAATATTTATATGCACCGGGGTGATTATTTATATGCACCGGGGTGATTATTTATATGCACCCTGAGTGTCAGTTCACTTGACTTGAGATGAATATCAGAGGACTTGACTTGTGTCGAATCAGAGGACTTGACTTTCGGCGGGGTGTATATTTATATGCACCGGGGGGAATATTTATATGCACCGGGGTGATTATTTATATGCACCGGGGTGATTATTTATATTCGCGCAGCAAAACGGCCGAAGGCCGTTGAGCGAAGCGAATTGAGTACAAGAAGAGACCCAAAAATCTGTGCAGTGATGGTCTCAACATCAACAGTCCACAGTTGAGAATTAGGTCAAGTGGGTCCAGCTTCTTATCAATGATTTAGTTTCGTATTTAACAAAACATAACATATTCATCTTTTAAAAGTGTCTTAAAAATCCAATTTTCTCTAGTAATATATCCTGTACCAATAATTTTTATGGAATAGTTAATTATTAGCATTGACAAGCTAAATCAAATTATTAACATATGATTCATTTAATTTCAATCAGACAACAAGAGAACATAACAGAATTAAAGTTACATAATCTTTATAAACTGATGATTATGTAACAGTGAACAGTTAATCTACATGCAATGTTATTGTTTTTGTATTACTATATATTTATACTATTATGTAATATCAACAATTTAACATAGACTTGACTTTGGCAGCTTTCAGTGCTGTCTGCCTTTTTACCATTTAGCTGATTATCTATCAATCTTATTTATCTATTTAATATATATCTATCTATCAATTTATCTATCTATCTGTCTGTCAATATATCTATCCATCTATCTGTCTATCTATTTATCTCTATATTTATCTATTTATCTATTATATTTTTGCTATTCTACATTTTTCTCTTTCTTTCCATGTATCTGTCTTTCTAATTTTCTGAAATAGTTACATAACTGCCTTTCATACATTGATATGAAATAAACATGAAAGTTATGGCAACACTATAAGTCCTACAAAAACTTTAAGTGCTGCGCGAATTTCATGGCAGTGCCATTTACATATTATGCACCGGGGTGATTATTTATATGCACCGGGGTGATTATTTATATGCACCGGGGTGATTATTTATATGCACCCTGATCTCGAGTGTCAGTTCACTTGACTTGAGATGAATATCAGAGGACTTGACTTTCGGTGGGGTGTATATTTATATGCACTGGTGAATTATTCATATGCACTGGGGTGATTATTTATATGCACCGAGGTGATTTTTTATATGCACCCTGAGTGTCAGTTCACTTGTCTTGGGACGATTCAGTTGACTTGACTTGAGACAGTACAGATGACTTGACTTTCGGCGGGGTGCATATTTATATGCACCTGGGTGATTATTTATATGCACCTGGGAGATTATTTATATGCACCTGGGTGATTATTTTTATGCACCTGGGTGAATATTTTTATGCACCAGGAGTGTCTTGAATCAGCTGAATATTTTCTCTTGGCTGGATTCTCCATTTGGGTGCATATTTGGGTGCATATATTTATCCACGGATGAATATAAACATTTTCTGGAGATGTGATCAGGATGGTGACTCGATCAAGAGTGACGAAATCGGTGTGATGCACCTCTATTTATCAACTTTTGGAACTCGCGCATGCCCAGTGTTGCGTAATCTGTCAAAATGGCGGTTTGTTTGGATCTTGTTGATCACTCGCGATCGTTTTTACGATCGTTCGGGGGTCGGACGGACGATTCAAATCCATGGAATGGTCAAGAATAGTCTGTGAGTAGATAGAGTATTCAATTCTGAGTCTAACAGTCAAAAAATCATCAAATTCCGTCCAGAATTGGCTTCGTAATTCGCCATTGAAGATATTTTGTTCTGTTGTTAAATGTTGACAGCGCTCGTGGATTGTCAAAATTTCGACGGCGCTAGCTAGGTCGTCACAATATGAAATAATCCTCGGGCTAAAGCCCTCGGATATATTGCATATTGTCACAAATGAGGGCGTTATCTATTACTTATTAACATGTGATTCATTTCATTTCAAAACAGACAACAAGAAAACATAACAAAATTTAGGTGCATAATCTTTGTCAATGGATGATTATGTAACACTTTGTAACAGTGAGCAATTAATCTACATGCAGATCAGGTTATTGTTTTTGTTATCACTATTTGGCAGTTTTCAGTGTTGTCTTCCTTTTTACTATTTAGCTGATTATCTATCAATTCTATTTATTCTTAATCCTATTTATTTGCTATCATATTTATCTATCCATCTATCTATCTATCTATCTACATATTCTATTTTTGATCTATTTTATCTTTCTAATAGTTTCTAGTCTAAATTTCTCACTGTATCTGTCGTTCAGTTTCTTTGAAACAGTACATAACTGCCTTTCACACATTGAATATGAAATAAATTTAATGAAAGTTATGGTAAAACCATAAGTCCTAAAAAAACTTTTTAAGAGCTGTGTGAATTGCATGGCTGTGCCATTTAATATTATAATCTAAAATGACCAAAATCATATAATGAACCTGAAAGTGAAAGCTGACTTGATAAACAAGTTTTATAAAATAGTAATAAAAGTGTCCAGTGCATGTTTTAGCTAACGCACCATGGTATGCATAATGGTGGTGATTTTGGCAACAAGTAGGTCTGCCAAATTGAGTAAAACGTTATAATGCAAAAAACTTAATCTGTCGCAAATAATTGCATTTGCATGCTTGGATTTTCAATGCTAAACACCTATCACAAGGACATTTATATTATAACATATACAATGTATGTTGGTGTATATATACTATCTTATGGAGGAATTTATGACAGATGCCCTTCAAAGCAGCTTCAAAATATATTGTTCAATTCCCTATTTTATCTGGAAATATCTGCGAAAATGATTTGTGATTGTGTGAAGTAAACCAATACAGCGATAAGGTTTCTCAAGCACCTTTCACTTAAGTGAATATTTACAAATCAATTGAAGATAGCATCATAGTGCACAGTTTTGATATATAGTCATATAGGCCCGATTTCACCCACAGAGCTAAGACAAGGTTTAAGGTTAAACCTGCTCTAAGACTTGTATTTTGCTTACTTGGCAATGCTGCCATTTTATCACTGAAATTGATTCTTAAGTAAGATGTGTACAATTAATTCAGCACACAAATGAATTAGGAACAAAAATTTAAGATAGTATACATGTGCCGTTGTGCATTACCATGGTTGTCCAAGGTTATGTTACACTTTTTTTATGTTTGACATTATCCTATTGCACAGATGTGCCACACTTAGTGAACAAAGTGAATCGTTAATTGTAATTTTTAAAATTTTTTTACATTGTTTTCACTCCAGGCACCAACCAATGATAGTGTTTGGCGTAAAGTATCCACTTATCTTTATTTATTTGTTCGTCAAAGTACGATTGGTTTGTGTTATTAATAAATCTCACAATATTTTTTCATAATTACAAATTAGATGAAAGGTTTAACAAAGGATATTAATGGCTGTTTCAACAGTTAAGAGCATCTCAAGACATTATAAACCTTGGAAGGTTACCTGCTTATCTACGGAAATGAGGCCTGCATAACAGTTATTTCCCCAGTATTTCCAAGGTGCTTTCAGTGAATAAGGATCTCATCATGGAACCCAGTATACATTGGGCTGACTGGACTATTTTTGCAGCTGTACTTTTGATTTCTTTGTTGGTTGGAGTTTACCAAGCATGTGCGGGAGGAAAGCAAAAAACTTCAGGAGAATATCTCCTCGGAAATCGCCAACTGCCTTTTGTCCCTACGACTATTTCTCTCATGGTTTCTTTCCTCTCAACTAATAGTATCATTGGATATGCTGCAGAAGTTTATACCTATGGGGCCCAAAACAGTATGTCTACACTCGGCTATTTCCTTGGCATTTTCATGTCTATTGTCATCTTCATACCATTGTTCTATCCTCTTCGACTTGTTAGTGTTAACGAGGCAAGTAGACAAAATTATTTTTCACTCAATTTTCTACATAATGATTATTTTTAAAATCTAATCTTAAAATGGGTAAATCGTTGATATGCAATATACATTTATGAAATTTGGCATATTCTTAGAATAATTATTTGCTTCAGACACCTACTTATGTGACCAAGTAAATTCTATACTATGTCTCTAAGAGACCTTTCCAGCCATGGCATTTAGAATGCTGTGTGATAAAAATTGACAAAGTTCAAGGGAACCACGCATTTGCGAAATTTATTGAAGAAATCAAAACCCGATTTCCATTCAAACCCATGACTAATTCGTATACTGATGCTTCTTTTTATATTATGACTTTGTTTAGACATAAGAATAAGCCAATAGTTTGCTGTAGGTGTGGTAGGGTTAGTTGGATCACGCATCCATGGTGGAGTTTGCTTTAACATTGATTTTACTTTGCAACATTACCAGGCAAATCAAGGCATATTGAGACAAAATAATGAAATAATCATTTTAATAGATGGACGCAGTCACTATCTCATGCCAAAATATGGTGCGAATAAGTTTTACCATTGGCTCTCTATAGAAAAAATAAAAACAGGTTCTTCAAGTAACCCCAGTCTCTCCTGTTACTGCAACCCTCTTGAGCTTATGCAGAAGTGCAATTTTTTTAGTTTTGTAGGCCGTAGAATTTTCTTTCATGTGAGGTTTACTGATTTTGAAAGACGTTATTATATTTTCTCTTGATATATGCCTTTATAATAGAAAGTATATTATACAAGTACATGAATAAAGCAAAAACAATAAATTCCAAGGCGCTTGCCGAAGTTATAATAGGAGAACCATAGATAAAATCATAGCCTCAGTGATGGTCAATTATTTTATCTTCTTCTTTCATCCATATAACATAATTTTTCTGGTTTTGAAATTATAGGCCTATGCCAAGTTTTTGCTGCCTCATTTCATATCCTTAATAATTTTTAGTGAATTTTCTGTGAAGGTATTGTCTGTTCATTCTTAGTTCCTTGGTTTTTCCCTATTGCCTCTAAATAGCCCACACCGGTGCTGATGGGGCGTAAAACACAAACTCACTCACTCCTTGGTTCTTCCTTGGGCCCCTGGCTATAATATCTTTTGCGGTCAGAGTAGCTCATATCTACATGGTAGGACTATATATTAAACAAGGTGGCTCAGTCCTCACTTCGCCTGAGTTTTCCAGGAGCCAGTATAACCTCAGACTGACCTGACCCAATTCTCTGAGCTTCTCTGATTCCTGAATAGGTTGAGATAATGGCTTCAAACGGTTGCACCTAGCACTAATTCTTGATCCATTCATAATGACAGAGTTTTCATATTTAGGGCTGTTTTGTTGCTCATACAGTAGTTGCTGTTAAGAGGATTAGTTTGCATTCATCTGCATACAAACGCCAGCAAATCTTGGAAATTAAGGTTGCCAAAAACTGTGGTCGCTCACACAACTGTGGTAATCAATAAACACAGCATTAAAAAATTGCTATTCCACACAAAAAAGATTATAACCAAATTAGACCAAAAAAAACTTCAAGCAGAAAACAATGCTCTTGCATTTAAATCCAAGAAAATCCCTTCAGGGTCAAAGGTGACCTTGGGCTTCTGATAAGATGAGAAAGAACAATGACTTTCTGTTAAGTGCAGCACCTTTATGGTTTATATGTCTAATCCTTGATTGTTTTATCTTAATCTCCTGTTGCAAACACAAACAATAACTGTGGAAGCCTGGCACCTGTGGTTCTTCGAATGATCACAATTACCTATTACATGGCTTCTCTATGATCAATAACACACCATGGCAGAATTTTAATTATTTGCTTGCTATCTTTTTAGCTTGTTGCTCAATAAGTGAACGGTTTTCAATTTTTCATTACAATAGGACGAAAACTATTCACTATAAAATTTGAAATTTGAAGTCATCTCAAATGATTGAGTGAGATGGTTACTCAAATTGTTTTCACCAACATAGCTTGTTATTTTGAGTTATGATAATCTTTTGATTGTCATAACTTAAACAACAAGCTATGTTGGCGCAAATGAATTGTGCAACCATCTCACTAAATCATTTTAGCTGACTAAAAATTCAAATTTTACAGTGTATTGAGTTTGCAGCGTGCATTGTAAATCAAATGTTCCATCATTCTTTGTAATTTATTTTACTTGTACATTACTTTTTTTAGTTGTTAGTTAGGGGCACTGAGTGCATAGTACTCAAATACTTGTGCAAAATTGATGATAATGGAATATTTTCACATCACTGTACAAGTCACTTTTTTAGGCAACAATACAACTAAAACGACTCAAAAGTTAGACACTTGTATTTTTGACCGTGAAGTTTAACAAAATATGACAGAAATATCGACCAATCAGAATTTGTTATTTAATCATAATAAAAAATCGTTTAATTGTGATGTGCATTCTGCTCCCTCCATGATGATTTATGATTCAAAGTGAGTCTGGCTTTTTTTGGTAATACAGAAAAAAATTGGTAAAAGCAGCAAAACTGTGAACACATCACAGGTAAATTAATTTACACATACCTTATTTTAGAGACTTCACATTGGTGCAAACATCCTTCATAGTTTTGCTGATGGGGCGTAAAACACAAACTCACTCACTCACTCACTCCTTCATAGTTTAAAAATTCAATCATGTACCAGGAAAGTGATTGTCTGGAGTAAACCAATGTACATTGATAAGATTTTCAAGGACATATTTCAATTCAATGAATACTTTTAAAACAAGATAAGGTTGTTTACCTTTTAGTTGTGCTGTTTGAATGATCTTGTTATGAATCTTAATAGACCAGGATGAATGATTGAAAGGAAATCTGTTAGTTAGATGACACTTCTGATTAAGTTATTTTGGTTCGGAAGGTCACATGAACACATAATCAATGATTTTTTGTGTCTGCCACCTTGTACTACATGTGTAAGTTGGACTCTGAGTGGACCCCTGTAATTGTCAATAGTTTTATGTATAATCATATGCAAGTTAGTTGGTGAGTATGGTAATTAGAAATCAGAAGAGGCTGGTCTTTGAGAGTCTGTGACTGCCCAATTGTCTCCCCTAATCAGATAGGTCATTTTGTTCAGAGATAACTCCTCCCGTGGGAATATCTCAAAAGTGACTGATTACTGGCCATCCAATCAAAATGTTTTGATGTCAAATTTTCCCATGGATTATGAAAATATGTTATTCTTTACAGTCTGGCCTGAGTCTATTTCCCTGAGTGATGAGCACCTGAATGCGTAGAAAACTTTTGTCACTGCATGGATGTGCCAATAATAGCCAGCTAAGCACATAATTGTAATTGTAAATTGTTCTGCATTGTATTCAAATTCCCCTCCCCCTACTGGCTCTGTATTGTTTCTAAAATTAATTTCATTTATTTATTTCTAAGTCAAAGAATGAGCTGATAAGTACTTACGACTTATCTTAAGATAGTAAATAATAATCTTGAAATGGATAGATGACAGGTTCAATCAACAAAGGATTTAAATCTCCATTTCAACAGTGAAGAGCATCTCAGGACGTCAAAAAATCTTGAGTATGATATACAACATGGTCTTATCTACTTATCAATGAAATAAGTAGAATATCAGTCGTATTTACCCAGTATTTGGAAGCTTCTTTCAATAAATAGGGATCTCATCATGGAACCCAGTATACATTGGTCAGACTGGACTATTTTTGCAGCTGTACTTTTGATTTCTTTGTTGGTTGGAGTTTACCAAGCATGTGCGGGAGGAAAGCAAAAAACTTCAGGAGAATATCTCCTCGGAAATCGCCAACTGCCTTTTATCCCAACAACCATTTCTCTCATGGTTTCATTCATTTCAACGAACAGCATCATTGGATATGCGGCAGAAATTTACACTTATGGGGCACAGAACAGTATGTCTATACTCGGCTATGTGCTTGGTGTTCTCATGTCTATTGTCATCTTCATACCATTGTTCTATCCTCTTCGACTTGTTAGTGTTAATGAGGCAAGTAGACAAAAAACATCATTATTTTATATATTATATTTTGTTAATATCATTTTTTCACATTTCTATTTCTCTTTTACATTAATATTCAAATTCAGAATTATATGCAAAATCAAACTCTTGAGAGTTAGTTTGTGTTTTACGCCCCATCAGCACCGGTTTGGCTATTTAGAGGCAAACAAAACCTTGAGAAATTTGAATTTTGGATATCAACAGTCCACAGTTATTGCATCCTTTGCTTCGTTCGCTGAAGATATTGTTATCACTTCTGTAAAATGTTGTCCCTCCGCCGGGTGGGCGGGTGGCGGGCAGATATATCGTTTCGGGGCCAGAACTCGGCCTCTATTGAATGTACATTGATGAAATTGGTATGTATGTAGCCTGTACGTTCTAGTTGTGCCATTTGATGGTCTGATGGATAGATATCTCACACTTTTTTTAATAATTAAAAAATATATAACTCATTTTTGTTCTTTTCCGGCCCAGGACTCTGTCACTATCGCATGTGCATGGATGATATTTGGTACAGATGTGGCCAATATGGTTTTGTTGTGCCTTTTGATGATCTCATTGTTTGATATTCTATACTTTTTGAAAATGCAATGTAGCAGGGCTTTTTAATGTGTATTTAAAACTTTTTGAATGATTGGAAAAACTAGAAAAAAATATAACACCATTATATTTTTTGGTTTCCAACCAACAAACTGTACCATAATATATGCGAATTAGTGTAATAAGGCCTTTCTCTGGTTTTACAAACCCTGGCAAGCAGATGGGCAGATGGCAGGGCAGTGGGCAAAAACAGATAATTGCAGGCCATGACTTGACCACTTTTGCGTACCGATATAAATTAGGTAAATACACCAATTTTATGCTGTAATTGTCTTCTTCAAAAGGTTTTATTGGCTGAAGGTTTTCTGCTGCGCAGCCTGTGTTTTAGTTTTCACTCTAATACATGGGCGCTCTGAATAGATAATTCACTCTGATATTTTAGAATGCCAAATTTGTCTATTTCCAGTATCTGTTGTTAAGATTCAACTCCAGGGTTGTCCTCATTCTTGGTAGCTTTCTCACTGTGGGGGCAGCTGTAAGTAAATTAGCATAATTATGTCATATTTTAGTTTATTAATATTTTAAACATTTAAGCTCATTGGTACAATGCTGTTAATTTCAGATAAATTATGCCGGTGTGGTACTATATGGAGCAGCTGCTGCCATAGAAGCAAGTATGTTTGTGTCCTTTGCTTTTGAATGATTTCAGCAGAATTTTGGCTTGTCAAGTGTCATATGAACTATAAATGTATTTGAGGTGAATTTACCTTCTGAAGATGTGATAGATTCTTGGCCATGGGAAGTCTTGTGGTATTCATCGTGCAGTACATTGTTTCAGTTCTTAAACTTTTAGAATAGATGTGGTAAACAAAGTTACATTGTTTTTTGCAATGGAATCTTTGGGCTTATAGCAGTTTGTAGACTGGTGTTCCAAACAGTGTCACAATCAACTTTCAACTTGGTCCAGTTATGTCACTGGCTTCAAAATGGTTTGTTTGTGTCAGTTGTGGTTAATCAGTTGATTCAGTGCTTATCATATCTAGCAACATAGGTGACAATAAATACCGTATTTCCTCGATTACAAGCACGGGCGTTTATTGTTTTACAGGGCCTAATTGACCCGGCGTTTATACGAGCCAGGCGTCTATTTGAGACCAGCGTTTATTCTTTTAAACAGCATAGCAATCAAGTAACATCTGGGTATGCAAGGGTAGGCAGTGATACATACGTAAGTAAGCCTTGCATTGAAACACGTGGGGGCATGCAAGGCAGTCAATTATAGTAGCTGACCCGGCGTGTAATTGAGCCAGGCTTCTATTATTTTAGCGTGGGCCCTACCCCCGGCCTCTAAACGAGACAGGCTTCTATTTGAGACCAGGCTTCTATTCTAGGAAATACGGTAGGGGGAACCAGGGCACATTGGGATGCAGGGCACTGTGGGACGGTGGGGTTTTCTTCGTTCCTGGCAAAGTATATGATATGGTAGTGCCATCTTATCTTGTAATTTCACATCCTGACGTTTCTATCGTTTTGATGACAAATTACAGCCACACGCAGAGGTATGGGGAGGAAAAGTTTGTTTTCCTACTACCTAAGTAAACATGGATGGGTTTAATTCAAACCATTCTGTGGACAAACCATGAATGAGGCTTTCTCAGTGCCTGTATGAATTTGATATATCGTAACGAACAGTCATGAATTGCTATCTTGATAAACACACTCACTGGTGCCTGAGAAAATAGCTTTTTGGTGCAAAGGTCATATCGAGGCTCATTGGGACATTGAATTCGGGGCACATTGGGACGCACTTAATATGGCAGAATTTAAGTGTCCAAGTCAACTGAATGACCTGGGACAGCACACAACAGGTATTCAGGCCACAGTGAATAGAGGCATAGTGGATTACCATGCTCTGTGAACAAATTTGTCGCAAAGCACTGTGTGTTACTTACATAGATGTCCGCACCCAGACCAGTTTATGTTAAATATTTTTAAAAGACTACTTGAAGTTATTCACTATTGGCGATACAAGGTGTTAATGCACTGTATATTGTCTTACGCACTACTTATATGTATATATCTATTGCACATGGAGTGTAAAAATAATTTTTTAATTGATGTTCCAATGTGCCCCAGCTGATGTCCCAATGTGCCATGCCGGGGCACATTGGGACAGTCATTTTTATGACTCACATTTTGCTCTCTGGCCGCAAGAGGGTCGGTGCAGTCTAGTTTATTATGCCTTGCATTTAAGCTCAATAGTATTGGTGATATTCATGCAAACGCATGAGTTCTTCAGAGTTTTCAGCATTGAGCAAAATCAGTAGACGTTAAAAGCGTCCCAATGTGCCCCGGTTTCCCCTAGACTAATTAAATGACCTGAGGTACTTCATCAAATAAGAAGATCAGGAGACCAACAGAAAACTGTCAATAATATAGCAAAGACAGTTCGCAGAGTGAAAATAAGAAAATTCATTTTTCCAGTGGACTGCAAATCTGCAAAGAGCTCTAAGAGGTCTATGAGATGTTGAAGCCTTCATTTTGTTGTCTCCCTTCCTCTTTTTGGTTGGCAACTTAAACATTCTTGGTTGGTACCCACGCTGTAAAAATGGATGAGCTGAGTCAAATTACCGATTGAGATGGTTGCACAGACTTTTTGAGCTAACATAGCTTGTGACAACAGACAGATTATCATAACTTTAAAAAATAAACTATGTCAGCTCAAAGGAATTGTGCAACCATCTCACTCAATCATTTGAGCTGACTGAAAATGTCAAATTTTACAGTGTGCAAGTTGGCTACCAATGGTCAGCCAATGGCCACTGATGAAGAAGACGAGACACAGCAAAAAATTATGGCTGACAGTCTATTAGATCGCCTGAAGGTAAATTCATCTGCTATATGAATCCAAAGATCGAGAATCTAAACTCTCAGTTTTAAATTTATTGGTTAGTAGAGATGCTGAGAAGGTTTGGTATTATATTAATGTTCTGATTTTTCTGGGAGTACTACAGAGATATTTGTATTAGATATTACATAATTTCAAATAACACTGCAATGCAAGTTAGCTTGCCCTAGATAAGGGGATTCCCCTGTTACATTTTTTATCAAGATAGATAGATAATCATTTTGCTATGTTGCAATGTCCCATCTTCACTTTCTCTTCAAACAGTGTCTGGGTTTTCTTCTGCATATGCCATCCTCTTGAGTGGAGTTGTTTGCACAATCTACACCTCAATCGTGAGTCCCTATTTCCTTTATATTACAACTCAATTGTCTTTGAAGGATGAGTGGTGTTCACGTGTTCACTCTATTATTATGTATAGTCCTTTTTGAAAGAACAATGAGCAAACGATACCAAAAAAAAGTATATTCACAAGTGAATTAAACCGAACTGTAAAAAAAAAAGTTATTGCCCTCAAGTTAACCAGATATGTGATGGATCAGTATTGAAGCTGTACCTACAAGGTTTATTTTTTCCAAAGTAATTTCTCTTGTGCTCCTCTTGAATTTAATTTTTTAGGGAGGAATAAAAGCTGTGATATGGACTGATGTGTTCCAAGCTATAATTATCATGGCTGGAGTAACATATGTGACTATCAGTGTAAGTGCCATCATTATAATTCATTATATGTACACCGCATTAAGAGTTTCATTCACACCGAGCTGAGATATGGCTTAGGCCTATTTATATGGAGATGTTGGGCGTTTTGAGTTATTATGCAAATTAATATATTCTAGACTCTACAGAAAGGGTTACCAAAATCTTTAATATACTGACATTACTGTGCTTTAAAGATGTATACGTATGCATTGATAATTTCCAAAGGAGATTTTCACGTATTTCCCCAGTTTCTTTTATGCTTCTAGCAACCCCAAATATTAGATTAACACTCATTTTTAATCTTAGCTAAGGATAAGGGCCACAGGTGACCAGCCATTTTTTTATACTTTCCTTATTTTTTATTTGGGTCAGAAGCTATCTAAAGCTGAAGAAAGAAAAGTTGGGCACCATGCTTCTTTCTATGCCACCAGGCCCACCACCCGTCAGAGAAAATTAATTTTATTAAAAAACATTTTAAAATGCTTCAGTATTTTTGAGCCCACCTATGTGACCTCAAACGCTGGGCAGTGTAATTGCATATCTCTATTATTTACTAAATAACAAACAAGAACTCTACAAAGCTGAGAGAAA
Organism: Platynereis dumerilii; assembly: GCA_026936325.1. Lineage (NCBI taxonomy): Eukaryota > Metazoa > Annelida > Polychaeta > Phyllodocida > Nereididae > Platynereis > Platynereis dumerilii. The sequence goes on from JAPTHN010000001.1 coordinate 15,101,849, forward strand.
GCGTGAAGTATCGGACTTTGCCAAAAGATTGAGAATGGTTCTTATTCTCTTCAGGGAGTCAAGGCATCTTCCGGATTTTCCCATATCTGGGAAATCAACAAAGCCTGGAATAGATTGAATTTCTTTGAGTAAGTCGAGTGTTTTATTTTTTTAGTATGCAGTTCAATTATCATAATTATTAATACTTGACAGGATTTTCTTGATAATTTGCTGTCAAGTATTGCAAAAAGAAATTCTTGGATGATTTAAAAATTGAATCTTTATTGTCGTTGCAAAATATGCCGAAGATGATGATGGAAAATATTCAGATTCTTTGGTTGCATGGTGGTGACCAAAGGCTCTTGGTTTTTTTATTTTATTTTTTAGCTTCAGCATGACATGCAATTATGCATGGTGACACATAATGACATTGTACTCGTATATCTATACCTATTAGTATACATGATATATATGAATCTTTTCAGATCGGATACAAAGCCTAGTAGTTACTTTCAAAAATAAAATATTTTTAGTGGTCCCTGTTTTCTTGCATTGTATGCAAGTGACATGGTAAGAAATCACTTTGCTCATTGTAATAATTTGATTGCCACCTTCAATATATTTTATATTTGTTATATTCAGTTTTGACCCGGACCCCACAAAGCGTCTCAACTTTTATGGATGTGTGTTTGGGACGGCGTTCACTTGTGCTGGAGTATTTGGCTACATCCAGTCAGGTGTCCAAAGATATGCCTCTCTACCAACCATTCAACAAGCTAAGTGGTATGAAACTATTGGATATAATCCTCTATTTTACTGTTAATTCGTAAACTTTGTTATAGATGTGTTTTTGTTTTTTTTGTCTTTTAAATTAATATGAATTTAACAATAAAAGTTTTTTTTGAAAAGTACAAATAGGCTGCGACCTGGCTCGGAGAAATTTAGTGTCTGTCAAATAATAATGACAGACAAACAAATGATCAATATTCACTTCGAAAATTCCAAGTGTATCTGGAAACAAATCATTTCAGAATTGTACTTTTTATTTCCTCAACATTCTTGAGAAAACAAATTCTGGGAAGCTTTTCTTGGACATTTCCGATATTTGCGGAGACGTTTACAATCTTTGAATCAATGGACTTCAAACAGGAATTAAATCCTTCAAATACCAGAATATATTTCACAATGATTGCTCTTAACTAATTTTTTTGAATTGTTTGTGGCAAAAATTCAGCACAATGCTTGGGAAGTAAATATATAAAGAAGTTATAGTCACTTCCTGTGGAAGCATATTGTATGTCTGTAAGATTGATGGAACAGTGAGGTCCAGCATGCATGGGTTACAAATGATTGCAGGTGTGATATCTTTTCTATTCACTTGGATGCAGGAAAAAAGACTTCAAACTGATACAAACATTCCTTTTTAAAATACCAATTGTGTATTTGACATTCTTATTTGTGACTCCGGGTAAACACACCTGTAATCCTTTATGACTTTAAACTGAAACAAACTTAACTGTATTTAGTATGTTTTTAATCACTATTAAGTACGCTAACATTCCTGCATGGTTTGCTAAACAATGGCAGTCAACTTGGTTCATTGTTGTCTTGTGTTACATAATTGATTTTCTCAGTTTGCCACAAAACAATTAAAGTGCTTCAAGTGACAAACTCAAATAGAACCTCCCAGGAGTTCATGTCAAAGTCTATGAATATTTACATATCAGTCAGTCGTTCCCAGCTTGGCACGTGTGTATCAATTTCAGGATTGTAACTTTTGCACAATATGTGGAGGACCGTTATGCGACATACAGGCCTATACGAAGAGATAAAATTTGATGATATATTTTGACCCCACTACATAATGGTGGCACATGTTATTATGTCCTTGTCTGTTATTCCAAGTAAAGATTGCAGATCAAGGCTATTTGTAAAGATTGCTTTTGTTCTATTTCCAGGAGTGTTTTTGCGACAATTCCCGGACACATCATAGTAAATATCTTATCTTGCTTTAGCGGTCTCGTTTTGTTCTCTTATTATGCTGATATCGGTTGTGACCCACTTAAGGCCGGATACATACCATCTCCTAATCATGTAAGTACCTACGTCCCAGTGCGGTGTCCTCATGTAAGCTTGATGTTTTATTAAGTTTTACCTGGTTTGTCACATCTAGAAAAACCCATCACTGTCACTGAATTCAAAATCACTGATCTTTTTCAAATTTTTACAATACAGAGTAAAAATGTGGATTTAAATGCAATCTTTTATGACTTTTTAGAATATGACTTTTAAGCTCTGTTCAATCAGGCTGTCACTATTGTTAACTTCAGCTAGTGGGGGGTCTTCGTAAGTTTTCTTACCATGATTTTGTAATGATGCAACAATTGCATGCTCGAAATTTGTACAGTGTAAACTCTCGAAAAAAGGTTAATTTAAAACAGACGAACAAGCTTCAGCAACTGTTCTTGCAAACATTATTTTTAAGCTAACTTTAATTTTGTCTGTTAAGACGAACCTTTTCTAGAGTGTATAAATAGTTGAATATATGTCTTCATGCAACGGCCTACTCTTTTTTCACCAGATTCTTCCTTATTTCATGGCAACTGAGATTGGGACCCCAGTTCTCACAGGACTTTTCCTCTCTAGTCTTATTGCATCATCTTTAAGGTAAGCTGCCCCCCTCTCCAAAATAAGGTGCTGCTTTCAGATGGTGTCTGTGATTTAAGAATTTCTGTTAGGAAATTAATTATTATTTTATTATTAAATTAAGTATAAAACAAATTAATTCCTTGCCTGACTTGTATGCATCTTATAAAAAAAGACCTTATAGTACTTGTTGAAAATGGTCCCTTCCTATAGACCAATCGGATCTTTTCACAAGTGATGTTTCAATATTGAGACAACCATATGATCATATTTTCTTTTCTTTTCATAGCACTGCTTCTTCTTCTTTAAATTCCTCTGGTGCAAATACCTGGGAAGATGTCCTGAAGTATTGGTATCCAGACATGAAGGAGGAAAGGAAGGCTTTCTGGCTGAAAATCTTAGGTGAGTAAACTTCTACATTTCCTTTGTTTTTTTTTTGTTTTTCAGGGTATAATTCTCATAAGTGTTTTCTAAATGTTAATTATGGGCAATTCCGTAAAATCTGATTCACAGATTTGACACTTTAGCAGCTTGTGTAGCCCTATCATTACAACTCAGCTCCAGTAAATTCTCATGGTGTCGCATGTACACTGTGTGAGTACGTCCAACATCATGACATTTGCCTTGTAGCTCAGCTCCTGTTACACCTGGAGCTTTGGTTTATGGCTTGTCTGGTACCCCCATTACCTGGCCTCATCCCTGTTTAACAATCAAATGGCAGAGATGTAATGGTAGTGCTACACAAGCTGCTAAAGTGTAAAATCTGTAAATCGGACTTTACGGAATTGCCCTTATAGATATTTCTGAATGTTAATAGTTGCAGGATATGGGGTCGTTGCTATGGTGGTTGCATTTGCCATCACTCTATTCAGTGGCCTCATCAACCAGATCATCAACACTGTGTCATCATGTCTCCAAGGTCCTGCTGCAGGTCTCTTCTTTATTGGTGCCTTCATCCCCTGGGTCAATTCGAAGGTTTGAGAGTACTGTTAAATATTGCTTATTTGTTGCAATTTTTGTTAAAGAAGTTGCACAGTCATAGGAAAACAAAAGCTATAAAGAAATTAAATTTTCAATAGGGATTTGATAACTTTGTTTTGCTATAGTAGGTACATGTAAGTGTAATGTTTCTGCTGCTCAGTCTGTGGTTCTTTCTCTAACCCTTGTGGTGGAGCATTTGCTTGCCGATTGATAAAATTGTCCCGTCTTACTCTGTCTCATAATAATGCATTTCAATAAGCACATCTTGCGCTGCCGCATCCAGCTGCATCAGTCAAAGGTTAATACTGAAAAATGGCCTGCTCTAATTATTCATTATGGAAATTGTGCTGAATAATTCAACCTGGGCTGATCTCTCCCAGGTGCATGGTGTCACAGGGTATCGAAGCTCTGTTGTCCAATTACCATGTACAGTTGGAAATATTCCCCACAGTGTTTATCGTAACAAATTAGCACATTACAGTCAATTTTATCTGATGTATTGCTGCAAAGCTGTAAATATAAAATGATGATATACCATCAAAAATGGCGCTTCTGCACCACCAAAAATAGGTTATAATCAATGTGTTGCCACCTAGTGTTGCTTTACAGGAGAGTTACTATATCTTGCCTACCATCCAATTTGCCTAATAAAATTGTAGGATGTTATTTACAACACTCAACAGACTAAAACAAATGGTCTTCGTTTTGTGAATATTGATCTGGCACCATCCAACATGTCATGCCCATGGATGAACTTTACCAAATAATTTTTTCTACTGGAGGAGGGCTAGCTCAGAACCATAAAGCCATAATCATCCATCCTTGCGCCCCCGCAGGTCTCGGGCCTCCTCGTGGCGGTGGGTGGTAACACTAAGGTGAAGACCTCTATCCTTAGTGGCCAACATGAGACAGTGCGCATGCACGGTGTGTCCCCTACCTTACAGGGGAATATCAATGAATATGTCATTTAACATGATTCCAAACCGGATCGTACGTCAACCGGGTTACCAAGGTGCGCGTCCCTCAGCGGGAAACCAGGCTGAGATCGAAAAATTTGCGACTGGACTACCAAGATCTCAATGGACAAGGACATCTCCGGATGACTTGACTGACCCTGACCGCCCCCCACATCTGTCAAAGACTGAAAATTTGCTTGTTATAAAAGGTGTCACACAATCACTGGAAGACCTATCATCTGTTGCTGTCTACGAAACAATTGCACACCTTTGCGACACAACAATCGCAGATAGCCTGAGGCGCCAAACCAATGGCACATTCCTCCTTAAACCTGCGACCTCTGACCAACAAGATAAATTGACCGGCATCCATGAGATAGCCAATACCAAAGTCATCATTGAACTTTTTCAGAGATCAGGAAAAGGCATTATTTTCTCAAAAGAAAGTAAGACCTGCTCAGACAATGAACTTACAAATTGGTTTCACAAACACGGCATCGTAAAATTCAAACGTCTTGCTCACAAGAATGGTTATGAGTTACTGTTGCTAACATTCAAAGACGAAAGATTACCAAAGAAAGTACCTGCAGCCTTTGAATGGTGCAGAGTTTCTCCATTCTTTGCCCATCCAAAACGCTGTTTCAATTGCCAGATGTATGGCCATATTAGTCGTACATGCATCAAGCCAACAATTTGTGCCAATTGTGGTGACCATGGTCATGCACACACACACGATAAACCTTGCTCTAAACTTTCACATTGTGTCAACTGTTCAGGGAACCATCCTGCTTTTAGCCACAATTAAAAAGTCTTCAAGAAGGAAAAAGAAATTCTACAACTACGAACTGAAAGACAACTATCCTTTCCCGAAGCCAAACGCCTTGTAGAACAGGACCTGGACAAACCTTACCTAGAAGCAGATTACCCAAGACCAGCTCTTCATTCATCACCACAGAGAAAGATTCATCTGGACAGGAACCTCTTCACAGATGTCTTAATGAAAACACCTTCACCGCCTCAACCACCAGACCGGCCAAGCAAGGAAGAACCTGTGAACTCCCCTGAATCACCGAAGAAGATGATCCAACAACGTCAAATTTTCTCTTCTGTTACCCAAGGGACTGAGAAGTCCCTCAACCAACCAAAGGAAGAAGATGTTGCTTCAGATAACAAGACACCGCCCAAGACAACAAAACAAAAAAGTTCAACAATCGGTTTGCTACCTGACAAAGACAAGAGTAGAACGACACTCGCCAACGGCAAAAAAGAACTCCCCACTGGTCTCAAATTTCACATCAAGTCCAAAGATGGAAGACTGAAGGATGTATCACCATTTGTTAGCTACACAACAATGCTGAAGAAATTTGGAAAACCACACTCAGTCGATCGACAGCCTGACGGTAATTTATTGGTACAAGCCATAAATGCCACTCAGGCAAGGAAACTTCTTGAATTGAAAATTATTGCAGATGTACCTGTCAAAGTGACACCTCAAAGATCTCGATGCCATCAACCAAGATGAGATGACTAACTCAACATGACCACAAACAAAGTATGTCGCTAAATAGCCCAATCAGGTGCTGATGAGACGTAAAACACAAACTCACTCACTCACTCACTCAGCCATCCTTGCATCCAGAAGTCTACTAAACTGATCTTTCATTTTGCATTATACAAGATGCCCTTTAGTTTACTTCTGGATCTTGGTCTGGCCTTTTGATGAAATACCAAATAAATTTTATTATTATTCAAATAATTTATATAATTTTTTTTTTCTTCTGAATAGGGAGCAATTGTAGGCAGCATCTCGGGGTTCATCTTTGGATTGTGGTGTGTCATTGGGTCATTTTATTCCTCTGCGCAGTGGCAACCCATGCCATCAAGTATAGAAAATTGCACAACGGAGATCTTCTCAAATGTGACAACTGCTGTAACTTCCATGCCATACAACACCACTATCATTGATTTTATGGAGGAAGGTCGTCCAGAAATGTAAGTGCAGTACAACTATTTCAAATTTTGGTAAAATTTCAACTTATATTTACTGAGGTTTTTGTTGGCAAAGAGTGTTTCATTATTTAAAAAATTACTTTGTGAGTCCTGACACTGATGATGTGTCAGGATAATACCATTTATTTTCAAAAGTTTAATACTTGAAAAGGGACAAGTTTGAAATGAAGGAACAGAATCAGTTATGACTCGTCAAAAGGTCACCACCTGATCTTGACTAAAATCGCAATAGGCCTGCCTCTATTTTTCACATGCTAAAAGTATAGTGATGACGCACCATCAGTCATCATGATTCACTTAATAAAGTGCTTATTTCACTCGGAAATGTTTTCCATTTTCAGTCATGAAACTGATCTTTCAGCAACAGGCACAACACAATTTTCTGTAACAAACAGCCACTTTTTGAATTGATGCTGTAACTTATAAACATTAGTCACTAAAGTGTGACTTGTTTTTCAGAACTGGTATATCGAGGTTGTATAATGTGTCATTCATGTGGAAGAGAGAAGTTGTTACAGCATTCACAGTGGGAGTGGCGATTCTTGTCAGTTTGGTTACAGGTATAACAAACCAAATTACAATATTAGTTTTGGTACAAAACAATTTGTTTGTAGTTTTTTTTCTACTATACTACAGATTTATATATATATATATGATATGTGCCTGTCTGTTGAATATCATTCGCCCAAGCCTAAAAGATTGTGACAAGTTGAGAATGGCAGGCCTGTAGGGGAGAGCGGGGCACAGTGAGACGGCGGGCACAGTGAGACAAAGACCGTAGCATCTAAGTGGTACTGTTTACACATCAACCCTCTTTTGTATAAAACAAAAAGTAAGTAAGTGAGAGTCTGACCTATATCCGGAATGCCTACACAGCATATCGAGAGTGGAATTTCAATATTTTGGTTTTTAGCCAATAAAAGTAAATAATTTTGCTCAACGACTTTTTGTTATAATTCCGAAGAAAAATGGGATGATGCTAATCAATTGCCAGGGATTCAAACCTTGGTCATTTGTCTTAATTTAGTGAGATGATGAACCACAATGCCGGCATCCGGTCCACAGGATTAAAACATTTTAAAAAGAAAGCTGTGTGGGGCACAGTGAGACAGTTTGAGGCAGGGCACAGTGAGACATCACTAAATACACTGGAAATGACCTGAATGTGATGCACAGCTCGCAATTCACCATTAAAAACAAAATTCAGTGTAAAAACTACTGATTTTAGTGAGTCATATCCAAAGAGAAGCATCAGAACGCATTTTAATTAGTATGTAACAGGTGCGGCAGGTTAAATAAGTCGTGCATGTGTCCTGTGCGCTGAAGTTTCGAATCATGCTCAAAAACAGACCTAAAAAATCACCTAGCCAGCTGCTATTATAAAAGTACAGTAGTTTCTGTAGCAACAATTGATAGAACAATTCCGCAGGTCCCGAGGATCGGCGGTTATGGCAGCAGATACCCTGTCTCACTGTGCCCCACCTGCTGTCTCACTGTGCCCCGCCCATGGGGCACAGTGAGACACTTAACGAGCATGGATGTAACTGAAAATGTCTCCAAACCTGTAAAAGGTAGGAACCTGAAACTACTTTACAATATACCCAACGTCATTACCTATAATGTGGACCTGATCTCATTTAACTGGTTACTGTCAACATTTTGGAACACTTGAAAATTAAAAAAGTGTCTCACTGTGCCCCGCTCTCCCCTACAATGTTAGGCTTTACTTGTGCTGCCTTTGATTTCTAAAAAAAATATAATTAAAATGTCTCACTGAGTTCTAGTTAGTCACAGACTATAAATATATCTTTTTCCTGCATCAAAAGTCATTCTCTCCTTGCTAATTTTTACTTTAATTTCGGTCAGAATTGCTATTTTAAAATTTCTTTTGTAGGTATAAGGAAACCAAAGTCCATTCCCCCTCATCTGGTTCATCCAATAATTCGAAGGTTTGTTGGGAAAGATATTACCAAAGAAGATATTGTGAAGGATTCGAATGGTCTGAAGGTAGGTTTGCAAGATAAATTATTGGTGTTTTCTGAAACAAGGAAAGTTGCAAAAACGTCTACAGAGTATGCAAAATATTGACCTCAATTGTGCAACAACTGCAACATGGTCAGGTGGAATTTAGAAGCATAAGAAATAAGCCCACACTGTAAAATTTGAATGTTGCGTCAGCTCAAATGATTGAGTGACATTGTTGCACAATTTGTTTGAGCTAATAACTGGTGTGTTGTTTTGAGTAATGATAATCTTTCTGTTGTCATAACTTAAAACAACAAGCTATGTCAGCTAAAAATAATTGTGCGACCATCTCACTCAATCATTCAAAGTCCGAGTGCCCCTTGATTTGGCCAAAATTTGCAATCCCACATATTAAGAATGAATGATACACATACTTTCATTCCTAAGTCATAGCCAAGCCAGAAAACACCATTCTATGCTGTTACATAAGATTAATCATACTAACTGGATGCGGAGTGGCACGCCATATTTTGAATTTAGCTGTCAGCTGACTTCACCAGCAGCTGAGCAGCAAAGCTAAAAATAGCACAGTGATGTCACAATGGTTTCCCGAGGCAGCTCTCTGCTGGTGCCATGCTGCTGTTGTGTCATAACCGACATTTTCAGCAGTGTTCAGTTGTCAAAACTTTTCAAGTTGGATTAGAAGAGATACCATTGACCTCAGGTCACTTCACTTGGCAGAAATAATATATTTGGTATGTAACATTGCCGCAGATAGAGAGATTAAATGTGTTTGTCATAATTCATATCAAGGGGCACACTGACTTTAAGCTGACTCAAAATTCAAATTGTACAGTGTATATTTCAGTATGACTTTGATGATCAATATTGAGGTGGTGCTTTGTCCCAAAGGCTTTATTTCATTTGACTAACAAACATTTCTTACACTCTTGGTCTCTTCAACATGACATGAACTGATATTTGGGCTGTAGAAAAACAAATACTGAATTGGCAGATTAGCTTATTTTTATGACAGCATTCCAAACATACAACTGGGACAAAGTGTATTGCTGAATTGGCAAGCATGGTGTCATGCTCTCAGAATGTACCACACTTGGGGCAAATGTCCAATGATTGACATATAAGATATCCTGATGTTATGGTCCAGAGTGAAAAATGCATGCAGTTAATTTTTCCTTGAATAGACTGGCAGGAGTGTAATTGCCTTGAGATGCTCTGAGGCTTGGCAGTCAATCTTAGAAGGTCTGTTTTGAAAAATCATCAATGCGAAGAAAAGGGAAAAAAAGAATAAAAAAAGCAATTAATTTGATATGTTTTGCAATTGAGTTACAATGAAGTGTGTCAGGTATTTTTCATAATTTGCAATATTATTATTATTAATATAGATCTATATTTTATATTTGAAGCTTTCTTACTCTTTCCTTGCAGGAAGAAACAGAATTTCTGAATGGAAAAACTGCCAAAGACAAAGAGATGATTGAATTACAAAGCGAGGATGAGAGAAAGAAGTTTGATGTTACTGCAACTTAATATTAGGACACATTAATTTTTTCTGTAGATATGTAAATATTAGGTTTACTCGCTAAAATGTAACAGACTTACTTTGGATTTATAAGAATGTGTTATTTTTACATTGTACATCATGTACATGTTTGTGTTAGTTGTTTGATTTTCACCAGAACATGTCAGCTATCAATTAAAAGTAGATGACCTATACCTGCTGAACTGGTGCAAAATTTATTACCGCTTTAAAAAGAATATGCTACCCTATATCACACATTGCATTTCAGACAATATGATCATCTCCAAAACATGACTACAAGACGAAACTATGACATTTACTTCCCCCTCACCAAATCAACTGTTGGCAAACAATGTCTCATACAAAAAACTGGCCAAACTAGGAACTTACTGCCCAATTTTCTTAAGATGTATGATAGGAGCTTACAGGCATTTGCTTAAAATGTAAAAAAGTATCTTCTGGCCCAGTACAATATAGTTTGTAAGAAGTCCAACTGTTTTTCATGTTCAAAAATGCCAAGCCTTAAAACTTAACTATCGCTCTGCAGCTGCTTCTAGTGGTCCAACTTGCAATTCACTGCAGGCTACTTGTCCCACCCTAGCAGACCTGCTAAACATTATGCTACCGAGCCATATAGGTATGATAATTTCAATAAAAGGTGAAATACACTAGGAAATGTTCACAGGGTGTAAATCACCTGAAATCCAGGTGATTTTCACCTGGCAGAGAACCAGGTGAAAGTAGGCAAAAAGAGCCCATGTGATAACCATGTGGGGCACTGAACAGGTGAATTTCACCCGTTTTTTGGGTGGAAATCACCTGGGAACTTTCTTGTGGAAATAACATGGGAACTTTCTTGTGGAAACCACATGGGAGCCTTTTTCTGAGATTCAGGCTCATGCAGGCTATATTTAGCCTCTCATTTCAGTTGATTTGTCAATTCAGAACTTATCTCTTATTTATAACACTCCCTTACCATGGGGAGTGCAATGTAATCCTACCATAAAAAGCACCAGACAGTCTGTATTGTAATATCTGTTTATTTTATTTAATGTTAAGATACAACAAAATTCAGGTAATCATGCAAGGCTTCAGTGAATCTCCTCCTTGTTTCTTTCTGTTGAGCACTTCTGCTTCCTCCACCCTGGAATTGGTCAATCCACGATCAGCCTGTTTGATCCGCACCATATGCTTTCTGAAATTAGAAATGTAAAGGTCAAATGATACGAAACATGATAAGCACAAATCAGTGACTAAAATCTAACAACGCAAACTGCCACCACAAGAACTTAGGCCCAGGGCCTAGAGGCCTAAATTGCTACTTGGGATAACATTACATTAATAAAAATAGTGACAATATATCTTGACATTCACAGTTTGTCACTGCATGTGGAGCAGGGATAGTGCTAATTTTTAAAAATTCAACAGCCCCTGGAGTCTCAGGATATTCCTGTTACTATCGCAATTCATTAATTTTGCCAGAAACTCATTTTACTGAAAATCTGGATTTCAAAAATAATATTTTTCCTGGCAAAACGGGATCAAGATTGCTCAAGACTGGAATCAAATCAACATTTTAAACATGCCCTCAGCTTTTTTGTTGCGTTACTGTGAATCTGCAGTCTTCAGGTAAAATTTGTACTACACTAGCTCAGACAGAGATTTATTAAAGTTTCTTACCAAGAGTAACATGAAGAGGTTATGATTTTTGTTTCAGGAACTTCTTCCTCAGTCTCGTACATGTATAGTCCAACATCTCTCAATAACTTTTCTGAATCATCCTGCAAGATAATATAATATGGCAATAGTTATATCAACTTATATATTATATGATCTTTTCATCAAAAATAATCAATGAACGAACAATTCATGCAGGGGTGCCAGAAGGAAATGCAGGTCTACAGCAGGGGCGGTCGGACTAAAAAGGGCATATCATATTCGCACCAGTTTCGTGTGACAAAATTCAAATAGAGAGTCAATAATGACATGATATAAGCATGGTACAAAAGCAGCAAAAATTAATCTTTGAAATTAAAAAAGTTATTTTACATTTGTATACCTATTTATCCACCAGGTGAGACAACTTGAAACTCAAATGCGAGACACTAGCAAAATTAGAAACACAAATAAACCGAAAACATTTCGGCTCAAGTCCAATATACGGATAAGAAGTTCCTGAGGGACTGTTTACTTCATAAAATCATTGCGTCACAACCGTTGTCATGACGTCACATGGGGGCTGCCGCCCCCACACTAGGGTTGGGACGATATGGGTATTTTGATATCACGATATTGATTGACTGTGATACCGCGGTAACACGATATATCGTTAATCAGCCATTTAATACTATAAAACGTCCCAAATCGGCGAAAAATCAGAAATTCTGAATTTTGCGCTACCTTCGTCCGCCATTTTGTAAGCAGACGCTCTGCGCCGCTCTCGCGAGAATCTCGTTCAGCCCGAGAACGAAGTGTCATGGCGCCCGAGGGACGAAAACAATGTGAATTCGAGTGCATTTCTTGCTATTTCTTCTTATTTGTGCCGGTTAATAAGGGTATGAAGCAAAACCGGTAATACCGTAAGTACTGTTGGCCCTGACGGTACGATATTTAGCCCGAAAAATACCGCGGTACGGTATGAATACCGGTATCGTCCCAACCCTACCCCACACCCCCGCTGATTGGTTGAAATTGTTGTTGTGATGACGTCATCAGCCAAACAACACCCTTATTGTTACACTTGGAACTATTTGGTCCTTATATTGGACTTGAACCAACATTTCTTCTAAATGAAAATTTACCATCTTTTTAAAATCTAAAGAAATTTTTTAACATCTTTTTAAAATCTAAAGAAATGTTTTAACTCTTAAGAGAACTTTAACGAAACAAGAAATTAATTCTGGTGAGAAACTGAGCCTCCTGGAGACATTTCAGATATTGATTTAACAGGTACCTTTGATGTATATGGAAATTCCTAATGAGAAGTCCAACCCAATTTCATATGATTGCCCTGAAATACAAAATATCAAACGGTGAAATCATAGTAAAGTGATTTATAAGTATTTAGTTTATCTGTTTGGCTTGAGCTTTTAAATAAATGTAACCGAAAATAGATTAAAATTAAACATTGAACTTAAGAAAACTTTTTTAATGAACTATTAAACAGCGACACTGCCAACAGTGGAGCAAACAAAAAACATAATAAATAATTTTGAATTAATTCAAAATCGACAAAATGCGGTGGTAAGATTCGATAGGATACGCATCATCGGTACGCTTATCGTTATACAATATACATGTACACATTGTACTGTCAGTCTGCAAATTTGGGCGATATGAATTTCACTAAAAATCAGACTCCGAAAAACCCATATTTTGCTTGAAAATTAGTCCTTGCAGATGACTGAAAGTCAACATTAATTTTGATGGATGTTTTCAGCAATAAAATGGGGGTTTTTAATGAAAATAACCCAGCCGAAACTTTGTGTCTTCAAAACCGGTTCAATAACCAACCTGACTGTACCTGCATGGCCAACTGAAACAGCATAGAGCACTAGCCGAAGCAATATAATTATTGGATGGATTCTATATTGCTCAGCATTTCATCATTTAGTTTTGAATATCTAATTAAGTTATTGCAATAGTTTCTACATAATACTGTGAGCTATGTCCAATTGTCCCTTCCTAATTTATTCATAATTTATGTATAGGCTAAACTTGGTCCAATGGATGATAATATATTTTATATGTTTAAGTTAATATATATCAAAAATATCAATGATTGAACAATTAAAGTTGAGGTTTCAGCACAGTACAAAACTTTCAAGGCAGCCAAAGAAAATCAATGAAATTAAAGACGTTTTATTACATATTTATCCACAAGGTAATTGAAACAAAACTGAGAGAAATTAGCAAAAGGGAAACACTGCAAATACAAATAAAAAGAAAACGGTTCTTCTAAATGAAAATTGTGCATCTTTTCAGTGTGTAAAGAAATGTTTCAACTGAACTTGAATGTAATTCCAATTGCAAAACTGAGAGTCCAAGACATCTCAGATATAGAGTAGATAGGTACCTTCTTTGATGTATATTTTCCGCTGTGCATTTGGCAGTTCTTCTGAGATAATCATCATTTTCCTCCAAAATGCCTTGTCCTCATGAGTGGAAACAGTATGTCAATTCCTTAATAAGCAAGAAATCTGACAAATATGGTAGCCCTGAAATTTAGAATATCAAAATTCAAAAGGTGAAAATTATAGTTAAGTTATTTAAAAGTATCCGTATGTTAGAATAAGTCTTGATCCTTTACAAAAGAAAATTAAATTAAAATTATAAAACGGACAACAAACTTGAGAAAAAAAAATGAAAGTGAAAAAATAGGAACAATGTAGTTATCAAACGTAACTTAAAAATGCAACATGAATTTTACAAGATTCACATTATGATTGAATTTAACACAAGCCTAGTCAATTTTTAATATTATGTTGCAAAACTCAAGAAGACCGCCAAAAAATGTGATAAATTGACAATTATTGTTGGATTCCCAGTGAATTCCAGTAAATCTATATGATGATAATTTGATAATATAATCAATTAATCATGTATTGTAAAGTATTTATCATGACACATACATATATTGTGTCGATATTGAGCTAACGGTAGGCCTACTCAGCATGCACTATTTATAATGGAATGTTTTTACAGAAAACCAAAATCAAATATAGCATTTAATACATGAACTTTATAAATAGGCATCTATTATAGCTCACCTCCACTAGATATTTCGCGACTGTTTTGCAGACTGGTTTCAATCTCCTTAAGCTCTGAAATGCAAAAGAACAATTATTGAATACAAAAAAAAATTATTGTAGGTGCTACTTAGGTTATATATAAATATCTCTATTCAATTTCATAACATAATTTAATAATAAAAAAACTTTTCTATAGCGTCAGTTACAAACAGATATTTGCTCATCTGAAATTTAACAGTAAACACATTAAATTAACGATTTAATGAAACAATGAAATAAATATATCAATAAAAAATATGAAACAAGGAACTCGAAAAACAAAGAACATCGGCCTCAGCTCTCCCAGATATCATCCTTCCAGTGTCTACCCCTTACCAAAGCAATATTTATATTATTTGGATAATTCCTGCCCCACATGTTACATTAAAAACTGCTTTTGTCAAACTGAAAAAAAAGCTTAAAAATCAACAATTTTGCAAACGGCCATCAGTATTTAAGTCAAATTAAGATTGATGATTTGAGAATGAATATTCGGGGACTTTGTGTGCTTTAAATAAATAATTACTGCGGCTGTTTTCGTGAAATAAATAGTTTTACGCTTAGGAAAAATCCCCGGGGAAAAATCCAAGCCCCCTGATTATTAAATGGTCGCCCCCTAAAAGGCATTTTCTTAACATGAAGTTGTTTTATTTTATAAACAAATATACCTGTACATCATAGGCTCAAATCATTACAGTCGCTGTTAAAACAAATTAAATAAATAATTTCCCATCAACTCGATGATCGAGGAAAACTATAAGGGGCCGACCAGACGACAGCTGGGGTTGGGGAGGGGGGTACGGATTTGACCACAGGCCCCAGGGATGAGCTTTTTTCCCCTAATTAAGCGTCAAGTTGGAAGTTCCACAAACTTTTTTTTTCGCATGCGGAAGAGCGACAAACATTTTTATCGCTATTTTAACATTACCGGGTACTGTACCCTATAGGGATGGACACCGTTTGCCAAGTTCGATACGATACGTACCGTCGATACGTTTTTTCGGTTTTCGGTTCGTATCGCGATCCGCAAATTCGGCCCTGGATCCGCAATTTAGTGCATTTTTCGGGAAAATCCGCAAGGCAAACCATATTTTTGGTCCGGAATTCAGTGGGCTGCAACCTGGGCGAAGGTCCGTTAATGTTTTTTGCGCGATTTTTCGCATTTCTTTGCTTAATAAAGTCGTTTTTGACTGTTTTACATGGAAATTAAGCATGTGGAGGGTAGAATTGGATCGAACCGAAACTATATTTCATCGATTTCGGTTATCAAACCGGCGGAAAAAACCGGTACGGTCGATATACCGTGAACCGGTGTCCATCCCTAGTACCCTAGCTACAGGTGGAAACAATTTTTTTTTCATGTGCTTAACATTTTTAATGTGAAGTGGAAGAAAAAAACTTTTCACCAAAAATCTATGGGACCCCCCCCCCTCCCAAAGATCATCTGGATGTCTAACACTGTCTAATGGTCGCCCCTAGAAAACAGGCCGGGAGATTTTAGATAGCAAAAATTTCAACTGAAACTGTGTGAAACCTCAAGTCAAGATGAAAAATTCAAAGTTGTAAACAAATTGAAAAATATCAGAAACAATAAACATGCTGCAGGCTGTGCTGATAAACTTGAAGCCACTTCCCCACTATCTCACACAGATTACCAAGCACTAACCTTCTGTGTATCCAATAAAACTGTCATTTGTAGACCTGCGTGTCATTTTTCATGTCTTTTGTACATGTAAAAATTGATTGTCTGCAAAAAACTTCTCTGCTGTCACTGTCACAAAGATTATGTACCCAAGATGTGACGCCACCATTGGGCTCCATGGGAATCCTCATATTGAGACGTCACCTGGGGAGTGGCACACCAACTAATTTAATGGGAGATGCATGTCTTTCTGTGCAAAATCGGACCTACAGACCTTAATAGTAGTCCAAATTACAGAATTAAAAAAGCGTAATGCTGGGAACAAAATTCCACACCGCTTAGGCTAGATAAAAATTGTTGCCAAAACAAAGCTATTGCTTCTTTCAGCAAGTGAATTGTGATAAAGCACATTTTGACTTTAGTTACAAATCCATTGCTCTGAAAATATTACAGTTAGAAAGACGGTGTTGATGTCTAAAGATGCGTATTTCAAAGGATTCCTTCGGGAAATCATTTAATGCTCCTACCATTATCACTTTCTTCTAGATTAAGCATTAAATTGCCGAAAACTTGACATTTCAGACACTTTTTTGAGACTTTTTTGCATTCTGAGTTTTAAATAAAGTCTGCTATAAAGTTGGCAAAAAAAATTCAAAAACAAATCCACATTCAAGCACAATACTCGTAGATTCTTTAAATGTAAAACTTAATTTTGTGAGCCAATAATTAATGACTTATGATGAGATACACTTCAACATGCACAAACTGAGTTACTACGTCAGAATGCCGATTTTTTGAGAAATCCTTTCATTCGGAGAATTAAAATCTGCTATAAAGTTTGCGAAAAAAATTCAAAAACAAATCCACATTCAAGCACAATACTCACAGATTCTAGAAATGTAAAAATTAATTTTGTGAGCCAATAATTAATGACTTATGATGAGATACATATCTTAGAATGCCGATTTTTGACTATCTTTTTAGAAATCCCTTCTCTCATAGGTTCAAAATCTGCTATTAGAGTTTGAGAAAAAATATTTAACCAAACTACAAGGACAACACATGTGCAGATTCCAAAAAAGGAAAAAATTGTTCAATAGTTGCTGATTTATGATAAGATGGGTTTCAATGTACATGTATAAACTGATTCATTGGTCATGGTGATGCTAGCCGATTTTTGACATCGTTTTGACACATTCTCTTGCTCTGAGGCTTAGTCTGCTATAGATTTTGGGGAAAAAAAATTTCAAACCAAATTTATCATCAAAAGCAAATGTTTTATAAAATATTTTGCAACTTTCATAATTTTCTGATTCTCTGTTTTTGAGAACCAAGGCTATTAACTTCGCATGTTTCGCAAAAGAGAAAAAACTCACTGGAAATTTGTGATTCTTTTGTGTATAAATGAACCGCATTTTCGAGCATAAAAAAATTCTTAGACAAATTCTGAAAAGCGGGTGATAAAATTCAAGTATTAAATGAATTCTTCCGTAAATTTTATAATTTTCCAATTGATAATCATTGAGTTTCGGGACTATGAACCCCAGGATCTTTCATGTGCAAAAAAACAACATTTTTGGTTGCTACAGAAATGCTAGACAAATTCTGAGAAGCAGGTAATAAACTTCAATAGTTGACTGAAATGCTCTCAAAATTTCAGGATGATATTATGGATACTTTGTGAGTTTCAGATCTCTAAACATGCAATGTTCAAGCCATGAAAAGACCAGCAACTCAACAGTGCACAGTTTCTTGACGTCATCAAGTGCATGTGCACCCAGCCAGAGTTCTCCATGGCGACAAAGTCGACAGAATAACAAAGAGGATACATAAATTATTTTGACTTAACTATTATTTATTCTCATGTTGAATCATCACCATTTATTGTGGATAGTTCTAATATTTTTCATGTAAAGCAAAAAGTAAACAAAATCAGTGGTGCCATCTGAGTTTTGGCAGGGAACTAAGTTGATTCCCAAAACCAGCTTGGCGTCACCCATGTGCACTGTCAGCTCTGTGAAGATAAACAGTGGAATGAATGAACAATGGAATGATGTCACAAGCACCTGCCCACTGTGATGTCATCACCAATCACCTTGGAGATGACGTCACACCACCTGCTGGAAATTACAGAAGCAGCAGAAAACAACAAAAACAAAGCAAGAGAAAGCAGAAGACAGCTCTCAATGTCAGTCAAAGCAGGAGAAAAACTTTACTCGAAAGTTAGTAGGCCAGTTCAGAGTTTTAAAGGTGAGTTGTGTGACTTGCGTGTATTTCAGTTTCACCTTTGAAAAGTTCAGGGAAAGAAGTAAACATAAACAAATGAAGATTTTATTTGACAATGTTGAAAGATTGGCCTCTGCTTTGGCATGTCATCATGCCATTTATGGTCATGCTGGCTCTGGCAGTTCCTGCGAGTGTGATTATAAAATTTAGGCCTGATACCGGTAGTACCATTAGGGGCAGACCAGATGATCTTTGGGGGGGGGGGGGGGGGCTATGGCGTTTTTGGTGAAAAAAAAGTTAGTTTCCCTTTCGACATTGAAAAAAAAAATTTGGTTGAGCACATGAAAAAAAAAGTGTGCTTCCACCTGTAGCTGGGTTACCGTAATGTTAAAATTGCGATAAAAAAGTTTATCGCCTGATCACATGCGAAAAAATTTTTTCCTCGATGCTTCGCGAGCCAAAAAAAAAAAGCCATAGGACCCCCCAAGCTATCATCTGGTCGGCCCCTTATTATAGCTTAACGACACCAGATTTCGAGACATGACAGTTGAATTTGACACTCACCAACCTGCCTGCCAAGTGATTCAATCAGTCCAGCAAGTTGTTGACATTTTTGCAGACACCACAGAGAATTATACTGCAGGTGAAGCACTTGTCAAATTGCACTTGAAAGCCCTCCAGTGTACAGGTCGAATTCAACTGACGTGTCGAATCTAAAAGTCGCCATTGGTAATTATTAAACTTCAGAACGTCCTCGACAGGGTGTATGCCAATCGTTGAAAAGCCTTGATTCCTATTATTCCTCTGTGCTGTTAATAAAACAATTAACAGCTAAATATTTGGCGACTTCTTGCGACAGTCAACCGGTACTGTAGAAACATTAATAGTAGGCCTAGATATTCAGAAAAAAAATTACAGTGCTTTCTGCCTGGAATAGCCTGGAATTTTGTTTAAAAACTTCTGCAAATGCCCTGCCCGGTATATGCCTGTCTGCTGCCCTTGATCCAGGGCGTGAGACAAGGGGAGGATGCAGAAAATTCTGGTGGGGGTCTAATGGGTTATCGCGTCATGGAACCCATAGCCCGATATAACGCGACAGCGCCTGGATAGGATGCTCAATAAGAAGGTAGAGGCACTACTGGATGATTCAGGTTGTTGAACCATCATTTTTGTTATGCCAGCCCGGGTCTCAATATTGATAGCCAGTGGCGGATCCAGACTGGGTCTAGGGGAGGCCCGGGCCTTTTTTCGGCATTTGCGGGCCCGCGTCGCGGCATATTTTCCTATAAATGATACTTTTATCTCAGTTGTCTAGGGGGGGAGGCCGGGCCCCCTAGGCCCCCCCTGTATGCGCCATTGATACCTGATGCCTTGGTCTAAGACTCGGAGGGTCAATGTCTAATCACTAATGTCTCGGTCTCGGAGATTCATGAAGTGCTTTTCCTAGTCCTGACTGAATTTCTATTAGCCAAAACGGCCGATTTTGAGTGAAATGTGGTAAAATACATGTATATATTTGTTGCTAATTTGCAGCCAAAATATGCAATTTTCATAAGCCACATGGATGATGTGTTAGCCAACGCGAATGTGGCTAATGGCTAGGAAAAGCACTGATTCATGCGGTCGTAGACTTGGAGGTTTATTCCTCTTAGGTCTCAGACGTCCTGGCCTCGACATTCATCAACACTAGAATTTACTAATGAAACTTTTGAAGGGAATCAAATTTCTCAATGACTCACTGTCACTGTTGATCATTATGTGAAGCATTATAATCACTGTTGTCCAATTTCATGCTTAAAAAATGTAGAATAGGCATATGATGATAATTATGATTCTGGAATCTGGATGCTTCACAGTCAAAACCTATACATTTTTTCCATGACAAGTCAATTGTGCATTTTTATTTATATTCTCACATCCGCTCTCCTTTTTTTCAGATTGGCCGACACTTGTGCAGAAGATCTGTTACCAATTTGTCAACAACCAGAACATCCGCTGAATGAAATTATGAATATTAAAAGGAGTTTCACAAGTGATCTCTTGCAGCCATTGCACATCAGTCTTGTCGATGTCTAACGCCACCTCATGACCATGTCAAATTCTCTTGAAACATTCAATTTTATAACCCTAAACTAGTAGTCTCATTTGTCCTTTCTGCTCTGAAGACTTTTTCAAGGTATACCAGCATGTCTCAATTTTGTTTTTCTGAAAAGTGTGCCGAAACTTTTTTTTAATATTTCGTAATTGTGCCGTATTTGCACTGAGCAGTGGTGTTGGAACAGGCACCACCCCCCTGGCTCCATCTTTGCTATTAAAAAATTGTGACATAAAAATTCTGTTTATTTTGAAACTGCAAGGTGTAACATTCATACCAGTCTGGATAAGCTAGATCACCTGGCAGTTTTAAATAAATACATAATTGTTTCTTTTAATCGAGAGTCCAACCCCAAGGGCACATCTATGTTATGACAACCTCGCCATGTTGGTGAAAATTACGTAGAATTGTAGGCTATGGTAGAAATGATGTTGTCACAATGTTGTGAATAAAATCAAAGATTTGACTTTAGCACTCAATGTTGTGCAATGTTTTCACAACATTGTAAAGCAATGTCAAATATATGACATGAGCATGCGACATTTTGTAACTTCGTAAAAAAATCTTAACATTGTGTTTTGGCACATCATTTCTACCATACATAACATCTCTACGTGAGCAACAAACGAGCGGACCACAAATTATCAAGGTCGTGTTTACCTTGTGTGGCCTTTGGGGATATGTCCGTCACTTTATTGAGGTAAAAAATGAACATTGCCATTGTCTTTAGATTTTGCTGGTCTTCTGCAACAGCAGTCCAGCATGAGAACAAAAAAAAATTGAATCAGAGCTTTCCAATTCCTCAAAATTCCTCAAAATATTTTATATTTTCTGTAAGTCTGTTAAGGGCCATCTGACACCTGTAGCTGATTAAAATAAGGAGATGAATTATATTAGTAAAAAAAATTGTGAAATATGGAAAATGGTTGCTCTAAATTCTGCTAATCATTTTTTTTTCATAATAGGAAATGGGTTTTTTTTCTCCAAGGAAATAAAAAACTAGTTCCAGGATAAAAAAAAAATTATTCAAAAAAGGGGGGTCACAGGGGGGCAGGGGGCCAACTGAATTTCAGTGGGGCACCCCCCCCCCCCCTTGGCACTGCAGTGATGGCACTGCACACAGTTTATACCCTAGTTTGCCACAATCGGCATTTGACCGCAGTTCTGGTCTATAAAAAGGTCTTAGCCTATAATGTATTTTTACCAGTATAGCTCTGTAACCTGCATGACTGTTCCATTGCAAATTTGTGTGTCTAAATGATGTTAACATGTTATGCAATGTTTTCCTAGATGTTTACACTGCATGTAATGCTGCTTGTTCTTACTTAACCCATTAAAAATAAATTAAAAATGAATGAATTGAAAATGTCTTTGAGTGTTTTTCTTATGCGCATTTGGAGCTATTTATAACAGTATTTGGAACTTTTTCATATGGCCAAATTATATCAGACAAATCCCTCGAAGTGGAGTGGCTACCACAAACTTAGGGTTTACCTAGATTAGTAGATCTTGTTTGAAAATTGGAGACACTCAGGCCTTAGGCCCTATGCCAGTTGTAAATATTTGGAAATAATCATCTGCAGGGTGATGAGAATACATCTTATACATCTTATTCGCTGAGTGGCAGCTATGTTGGTCATACACTCTAAATTCCATGGGTCTTTTAATCATCAATATCAATTCCATGGGCTGCTCTTCATAAATCTTGACCATACATGTGGTTTTCACCTTTAAATCACCTGAATTCCATATTTTTCTTTACCTTGTGGTTTTCACCTGTAAATCACACGAATTCCATGTTCCTCATTACCATGTGGTTTCCACCTGGAAGCTGCAGGGTGATATTCACCTGTCTAAAAAACGCATGAAATCCACCTTTTTTTGAACCAGGTGATTCCCACCTGGAAAACGGGTGAAAATCACCAGAAAGAGCAGCCACATGGTTTTCACCCTGTGAACAATTGGCCATGTACCTCTGTAAAAAATTCATTTCAGGTGCATCAAAGAGAAAGGTCCTGCCAGAAACATTTGTAAGAACTTTCTGAATGCCCCTTGTATTTTGCAGTTTTGTCATATATTATTGTCCATAAGACCTTTTTTTTCTGAGCGCTATGGCTAGTTACTAGTTCTTAATATAAAAGACAATAAATATGTTTAAACAACATTTACTGCGAGAATTATTATCAACACTATTAGATCCTCCTTTGATGAGAAAATAAATACAGTAAATTAATTATCATGTGAACACTATATCTGGAAGGGAAAAGAATGTGGAAAACTGACACATTACCATTTACATTAACTAGTCATGGGACATCCATGTACAGTAACAGGATATAGCGACCAAGGTTATGGGAACCTTTGGCAATGTTCCCCTTGTCTCTGCCCATGGCCATGGGCGCCCTACTATGGCTGCCCTGAGCTGCATCGTTGTGGAAGGTTCACCACAAATTTCGTGCCTGCATTGCAGTATACAATACAATATTGACCTCAATTGTGCAACAATTTTTGCATTTGCTTGGTTCCTTATTTGCTAAATTTCTCTGCATAAACAGTTTGAGATTGCTGTACCAGCACTCTGGCTGGTCTGAATGACAGCAAGTTAGGGGGATTAGTCTTTTCAAAACACTAATGTGGTAAGTTACAGTCCCATTGACGTCAGATGCCCCACCACTTTTTCGCCAAAAAAAGGGTAGAAATATTCATAGCTTCCGTAACTCTGCTGTGCCCATGCAAAAAAATCGTTACAAATTGTCAATGCCCCACCATTTATTTTGAAAATGATGCCACTTTACAGTCCATATGAAAACTCAGAAGTCAAAATAAGAATCAGAATTACCCATATTTTAACTTGCAACATCATATTAGTAGGTTTCATGCTGTGGCGAAAGATGAACTTTCAATTGCTGGGATAAGTATACAGTGTAGGTTATTCACCAAGGGAGAGGGAATATGTGATTTATAAACACATATTCCTGACCCCATGGTGAATAACGGGCTTATACCATGAGACAAACACTCAAACAGTCAAACATGAGAGGATAACTGGACAACAAAGAATTTACAAAACCTCATCAGACATTGAGGCATCCATTTCTGACATCAATATCCATTGTTTAGTTGGTTAACCAATGCTTATTTTGCATATATTGGAGAGAACTCCAAGTGTATGATTTCTTTTGACCCAACAAATTTTGGACATTTTGAATTCAGAGCCTTTTAACAACTGCAAATCATATTTGATTCTGCTTTTGTCACTGCCATGAGTTGAAAAACAATCACAACAAATAATCTGAAGTGTTTCCATTCAAATATAGGCAGATTTTACGATGCCACGTAACTTTGAAAACAGCAGTCCTTGCTGTATGAATACATTTGACCTCAACTGTATAAATTAAAAAAATAATAGAAGAAGCATATGATGTCTAATTCAGTTAGACACCTCTTTGTCGGCTCCTAACATGCATTTTGTCAGTTAGATCCCTCCCTCCTGGGATTCCTCACTGGTTATGCAGTCAATTCCGCAAAGACAAATTACTGTAATGAACGGATACCTGATGTCTGTTCAATATTCACAGCAGAACTGACAGCCATTTGCAAGGCTGTAGAAATGGCAGTCAATTCAGAAACGAACAATTTTGTAATTTGCACAGACTCGAAGTCTGCATTACAGGCAATAGCCAACAAGCAGGTTGAAACACCTCTTGTATTAGACATTCCTTTTACCTTGGCAGCGATGGAAGAAAACAAGGAGATTGTATTTTGTTGGATCCCAAGTCATGTTGATATCAAAGGAAATGAGATGGCTGATCTTCATGCGAAGAGAGCCATAAGTAAAAACTTACCGGACTATGTCATCCCTTAACGGATTTTAGAAAACGTATAAATGACTTTACAAAGTATAGTTGGCAAGTACGATGGAATGCTTCCCAGCGAAACAAACTACGCACAATCCTACCACAAGTCATGAAAGATATAAAAATTGATGTGCACTCACGCAGAGAGCAAATCGTAATTCATAGATGTCTTATAGGGCACAGCAGACTTACACATTCACACCTATTAAACGGTAATCCAGCACCACTATACGAACAGTGTTAGAATCCATTAACAATTAGACATATTCTGTTAGAATGTAATAACATTACACACCATCGACCATTCCAATCAGATAACCTTAAACACTTGTTCTTAGAAAATTCAGCATCAAGTCTAATACAGTTCCTCAGGGACACTGACTACTTTTACAAGTTATGAGAAATTAGATTGAAGATAATGTACTAAACCAATGTTGCCTCTTAATAGCCCACACCGGTGCTGATGGGACGTAAAACACACACTCGCTCACTCACTCCCTCCCTCCGGTCGGGATGTAACTGACAAAAATGCATGTTAGAACCCTCCAAATTGGTGTCTAACTAATACTTAAAACAGGGTTCTTTGTTTATGTACGCTGTGTTCCTAATTATCATGCTTCCGTGATTTGTCATGATATTATCTCCAAAATATACCACTGTTCGGATATCCTTTACACAAAATGATATATATATGCCATGGAGGAGCCAATATCCAGTCAATTTTGTTCAGTGGTGTTCAGGGTCGGACTGGCGGCATTTGGGGCCCTGTGGCAAATGAAGTCTAGGGGCCCCCGAAGCTCTTACCATTGGCATTATTTCAAAAGGGGAAAGCAAGATACTATAGCGTATTAATAGAGCTTGGTAGGACTAATGTTTTAATAGGATGTGGCCCTCGTGAGAGACTTCGGTCCTATTTAGATAGTTTTGTTTCATCACAAAATCATCAACCTGATTGCAAAGTTTTGCTTTTCAGTTTTTTCCTGAATGTTTTTTTTTTTTACATCTTGAATGGACCCCCCTGAGAGAATGGGTCCGTGGCAGCTGCCACTCTGCCACATAGGACAGTCTGCCCCTGGTGGTGTTAATTTAGTGAGAAGTTATGCTTAATATCTGGTTTTAGGGCTTTCCAAATTATTATGGAAGTTCTTGGAATCACACCAATATATACCTAATGTCATCAACATTCAACACAAAATCAATGAATTATATTATACAACCAAAATTTCAGACATGGATACTTTGATGTCTGAATATTCATTTTATTCTGATGCTTTGAAATTGCATTGAAATCACAACCTTTTTGCATTAAAAGGCCTATGTTAGCCAGACAACATATGGAATCATTATCAATGTCATGCTCTGAATTCTTCAGGTTCAGAACACTCCCCTAAATCAAAGAAAAATTTCACCAATGCACTTGAACAAAGGATACACCAATGCAGAATTTTGGACTTCTAATTAAATAGAAGTGGGTGTTGCAAAAAATCATGCATTCGCAAATATGCAGTATTGCACAACTTTTTAATCACCATATTTGAAAAGGCCATCAGAAGACCTATCATTTGAATACCAAATTGATGGGTATGCAAGAAATAACAATGTACATTTTTTTTGCAATTTTCCAACTTTTCTGGTAGATGATAAATGTCTGCACCCTGCCCTATACATATACATCCTTGCCAACAAATATTGAATAGTTCAGCAATCCCCAGAGAAATTGATAAACTTTGCAATTTCTGCTGGAGTACATGAAGGTTTGATTCATCCGTAACTGTTTCCATTAAAATATTTTAATGCGTAACCCTCAGGTTGAGTTACAGCAGGGTGGAAGATACGGAGACTTGAGGTTTGCCAACGTAGGGCGCACCCAATAAAAAATTAACAATTATTGTTAAAATAATAATTGAGGCTATGTAAGGGTGATTAGTGAAGAGTGTATGTGTGTGTGTTTTACTTCTTATCAGCACCTTATTGGGCTATTTAGAGACATTCTTGGTTTGTATCAAGGGGGTAAATAATTTGGTTAAATGATTTATCAATTATTTTGTTTTTCCTGTCTCTGTCTCTGTTTTTGTTTGTTTTTGTATCAGTTTCACAGCAACTAACAAGAAGTCATTTTGAATCAAAAAAATAAGGGCTCCATAAAAATTGTCTATGAAATCTTACTGAGTGACTAGATCAGGTACGTCTTTTTTTGTTGTAAGTTTCTGTTGGCCAACTGTACAGTTTTTTCAGTTCGATCAATCAGTGTTTCGGACATTTTTTTTAAACCAGCCATTTGTGCATGTAATAAGACTTGCAACTGCCATTGTCAGGTATCTTTGTACAAACATTGGTCATTGAATGTCTCCGTTTGGTACTCTTCCTTGTAGGAAACGGTGGAGATATTCTGTAAGTGATCTGTTCCAGTACTACCCTGTCTTTTCCTTTGTCAGCGGGTTGTCGTTCTTTTCGTTCATTTTGTTTCTTTCATTCTGCTTCCTTGTCTGGTGAATGTTCTTCCCTTACTTCCTCTTGATCCTCTGCTTTTTCTTCCTTTGATTAGTGAAGACATCTAAACCTTTTCAGAGGACTTAGTGAGCATTCAAACTCCGAAATGTACTCTTTATTGGCCACTGTTTCCCCTTAAACATATATTTATGGGCAAGAATATATATGTTGTTATTTTTGCAAGTCCAAGAGAGTTTAAAATCGTGTTAGGCCTATGCCTTTTGCAGTGATTGTTTCAATAAAGGACATTTGAAGAATCACATCTGGATTTATAATTTGGAAAAATCTTATATGGCGGGTATCAAATAATAGGTTCCATGTTCTGGAAAGGCAAACAATTAACACAAACACAGATATACGGTGTGAAAAATCATTTTCTTCTCCAGAGTTACATTTAGTAAGTCAACCTCATATTCACATATCTACATAAAAAAATAATATTTCCTATAATTAAACGGCAGTAACATCAAACTTCTTTCTGTCTTCGTCGCTTTGTAATTCCATGATCTCTTTCTTTTTTGCGGTTTTTCCGTTCAGAAATTCTGTTTCCTCCTGCAAGAAAAGAGTAGGAAAGCTTCAAATATAAAAGACATATACATTAATATCGCAAATTATGAAAAATACCTGGTACACTTCACTAATCGTAACTCATGTGCAAAATTATATGAAATTAATTGCTTTTCAATTCAATTTTTTCCAGTTTGTTTCCATTGATAATTTTCCAAAATAGATCTTCTAACCATTGGTCTGCCAAGCCTCAGAGAATCTCAAGGTTATTACGATCCTGCCACTTTATTCAAGGAAAATTAACTGCATGCACTTTTCACTGTGGACCATAACATCAGGATATCTCATTGAAGGCAAATGATTGGACAGTTGCCCCAAGTGTAAAATTTTCTTAGAGCAAGACATTATGCTTGACAATTCAGCAATACACTTTGTCCCAGTTGTATGTATGGAATGCTGTCATAAAAAAATTGTTGAAAATTGTGGTAGAACAGCACCGAATTATTGCGAAAATGTGATTCATAGATTACAAATAAGCTAATCTGCCAATTCAGTATTTGTATTTCTACTGTTCGACTTGCATATGCTCAGCAATCAGGCCAAATATCAATTCAAATGTTGAAGAGACCAAGTGTAAGAACTGTTTGTTAGTCAAATGAAATAAAGCCTTTGGGACAAAGCACCACCTCAATAATGATCATCAAAGTCATACTGAAATATACAATGTAAAATTTGAATTTTGAGTCGGCTTAAATGATTGAGTCGGATGGTTGCACAATTCTTTTTAGCTGACATAGCTTGTTGTTTTAAGTTATGACAACAGAACGACTCATAACTGAAAGCAACAAACCAGTTAGTTCAAACAAATTGTGCAACCATCTCACTCACTCATTTGAGCTGACTCAACATTCAAATTTTACAGTGTAGGCTTATTTCTTTTGCTTGTAAATTTCACCTGACCATGTTGCAGTTGTTGCACAATTGAGGCTGTCTACAAGTTGCCCGCTATTTGCTGCCACCTAGTGTGCAAAATTTGTGAGCTCCTGTGAGCGGTCAACAGAATTTCAATCTCTAGAATAAACCCGACAGTGTCTGGAAGAAACCAGGACAGTTCCATCATTTAGTGATGGTCTAGCTTATTTCCAAAAACTCTGTAAGTGTCTAATCTGACTTTGGTTGGCTTCAATTTTAAGCAGACAGCTTGTAAATACCAAAATAAGTTGGTACTATTTTTTATCATGGAGGATGTATACATTGTAGCTCACATATAATGCCAGTATAGAGGGGGCCACTTGTGTCATGGACAAGACATTTTGTTGAGTGTTACACAATTTTTATTAAATTGTAAATTATATTGTTGTCCTAGTTAATAAATCTCCATAAAGTAACAGAATGAATACAAATGAGCATTTTTGATATCACAAAGCAAAAACATTGGCTATGTATGGGCACGTGAAAAAGTGAGAGTGCATTCTTTTTGGACACTTTTCTGACATGCACTAAATGCCATAAGTAGATTGAATATCATCAAACTTCTGATGAGTAAAATCATCCCTTTCACAGGCAAAGTTTATGCTAAAGTTTCAAAACTTTATTTTTGTCTCATGATTTCCAAACATTTTCATTCAAAGCAGTGGACTGGATCTTTGCCAGCAACCATGCTTTGTGAAAGTAGTTTGGCGTAGTAATATGGACATCTGTTGTGTGACCTGATCTTGTGATCTGTCCAAAACAGATCAAATTATTGTTGACCAAATTCGATTTTCCAGGGACTGTCAGCATTCTGCAGCCACTTGTCAGTCCCGAACAGAGACAGCAATTGAGGTCAATATTTTGCATACTCTGTAGACTTTTTTGTATTCCCTGGTACAGAAAACACCAATAATTTATCTTGCAAACGTACCTTCAGACCATTTGAATCCTTTACAATATCTTCTTTGGTAATATCTTTCCCAACAAACCTTCGAATTATTGGATGAACCATATGAGGGGGAATGGACTTCGGTGTTCTTATTCCTATAAAGGCAATTTTAAAATGGCAATTCTGACTGAAATGAAAGTAAAATGAGCAAGGAAAGAATGACTTTTGGCGCAGGAAAAAGTAATATCTGTAGCATAAAAAAACTACAAACAAATTAAATATTATTTAGGACTAAAAATAATATTGTAATTGGGTTTGTTATACCTGTAACCAAACTGACAAGAATCGCCACTCCAATGGTGAACGCTGTAACAACTTCTCTCTTCCACATGAATGACACATTATACAACCTCGAAATACCAGTTCTGAAAAATAAGTCACACTTTAGTGACCATTGTCAATCTTTTCATATGTAAAGTTGAAAAAAGTTTTCTAAAACTGAACTTTATAGACTTATAAAAACTGACACCCAAAAGAAAAAAACAGAGCTGTGCAGTTAAAGTTTTGTCTTGTGTTACGACTTTTGAGTCGAGCATATGCCATACATAATGAATTCACACATGCTCTGATAAGCTTGTTTAGAAATTTTAGACGCACATTAAAAATTTCAGGATGCTTATCAATATATGTAGCCAAGTTTATAAGTTAGAGCACAAATTTAGAATTGGCTGTTCGTTATAGAAAATTATGTTGTGTCCTAAACTGAAAGTTCTATTTCATTACTGAAATGAGGAACATTTCCCTGTGAAATAAGCGCTGTATTTTGCGAGTCATGATAGCTGATGGTGTGTCCTCATCATTTTTTTTTTACTTTTGAGGCAGGCCGATTGTGATTTTGATGATTAAGTGGTGGTCATAACTGATTCTGGTCCTTTCATTGGTAAGTCACTGTCAATAGTACTACCTTTCAAGAATTAAATGTTATTATATTGGAAATAATGGTATGATCCCCACACATAATCAGTGTCATGACTACCAAAATAATTTTTTTAATAATGAAACACTCTTTGCCTTGAATATCAAAACCTCAGTAAATATATAAGTTGAATTTCACCAGAGCTTGAAAAAGTTTTACTGCACTTACATTTCTGGACGACCTTCCTCCATAAAATCAATGAAAGTGGTGTTGTATGGCATGGAAGTTACAGCAGCTGTCACATTTGAAAAGATCTCTGCTGTGCAATTTTCTATACTAGATGGCATGGGTTGCCATTGCGCAGGGGAATAAAATGACCCAATGACAATCCAAAGTCCGAAGAAGAACCCAGATATGCTCCCTACTATTGCTCCCTATATTTGGAAGAAGCAAAAAAAAAGAAGAAATATTAAATAAAATATTTTATACAGATTTTAATATTTTTGGTGTTTTGTGTGAAGCTAGACCGAGATCCAGAAGTATACTGCAGTGAATAATTAACATCTAATATAATGCATGGATGGATGCTTTTTTTTCATCCTACACTGTTGCATCTAATGACTTCAGAGTACCATGAACAGATACATTTCCTGTAGCCTATGGTGCGGTATGGCGGTGCAAATTCCTTAAGAACAACATAAAAGGATTCTCAAACCTTGGAGTTGACCCAAGGGATGAAGGCACCAATAAAGAAGAGACCTGCAGCAGGACCGTGGAGACACGAGGACACTGTGTTGATGATCTGGTTAATGATGCCACTGAATAGAGTGATGGCAAAGGCAACCACCATAGCAATGACCCCATATCCTGCAACTATTAATATCCAGAAATATGTATAATTAACATTCAGAGAAAATATTTGAGAATGACGCACTGAAAAAAAGAAGAAATGTTGAAGTTTACTCACCCAATATTTTCAACCAGAAAGCCTTCATTTCCTCCCTCATGTCTGGATACCAATACTTCAGGACATCTTCCCAGGTATTCGCACCAGAGGAATTTAAGGAAGAAGAAGCAGTACTGTAAACAGGAAAAGAAAAATATGACCATGTGGTTGTCTCAATATTGAAACCTCACTTGTGAAAAGATCCGATTGGTCTGCGAAGGGACATTTTTTACAAGTACTATAAGGTCTTTTTTATAAGGTGCATAGCACTGCATGCAAGTCAGACAAAGAATATATTTGTTTTATACTTAACTTAATAATAAAATAATAGTTAATTTCCTAACAGAAATTCTTAAATCACAGACACCTTCTGAAAGCAGCACCTTATTTTGGAGAGGGGGGCAGCTTACCTTAAAGATGATGCAATGAGACTTGAGAGAAAAAGACCTGTTAGAACTGGGGTCCCAATCTCAGTTGCCATGAAATAAGGAAGAATCTGGTGAAAAAAGAGTAGGCCATTGCATGAAGACATATTCAACTATTTATACACTCTGGAAAAGGTTGGTCTTAATAGACAAAATTAAAGTTAGCTTAAAAATAATGTTTGAAAGAACAGTGGCTGAAGCTTCCGTCTGTTTTAAATTAACCTTTTTTTAGAGTTTACACTGTAGGGGAAGCTTGGGAGAGTTGGGCCACTTTTTACATTCTTGCACCTCCAGCTGATCATCATGATTATACAAACATCCTTGATGCATTTATTGCATCTAGAAATAGTTAAGAATATATCTGTGGGAAGGCATTGATATATGTGCATAAACATATGAGCTACAGCCATATGACTGGGGTGGTAAAGCTGTAGTCGACGTCACTCCGACTCGACGGTCCCACCTATTTAACATATAGTTTAGCAGTCATAGAAGTCATTAATTGAGGCCTCTTACAACTCCAGAATGGCTGTCTGATCGAAGCCTCGGCCTGATGGCCTAACTCTCCTCATCTGTTTTTCATCAACATCTGAATTTCCTTCTTTCGCATGAATATGACAGGCAAATTAGGCAAGCATGTTACATCCATTGAAGGATATTTATTTTTATTAAACTCTGGTTGCTTCAGCTTCTTCAAAAATTTTTTAGTTTCCGTGAAAATCAGGGTGTCCCAACCTACCCTGCGGCCCAACTCCCCCAAGCTTCCCCTACAAATTTCGAATATAAGACTGTTGCATCATTACGAAAAAACGATAAGAAACTTACAAAGACCCCACTAGCTGAAGTTAACAATATTGACAACCTGATTGAACAGAGCTCAAAAGCCATATTCTAAAAAATCACAAAACACAAAAGATTGCATTTAAATCCACATTTTTACGCTGTATTGTAAAAATTTGAAGAAGATCAGTGATTTTGAATTCAGTGACGGTAGTGGGTTTTTCCTGATGTGACAAACCAAGTAAAGCTAATCAATAACATTAAGCTTACCCAAGGACACCGCACTGAGACGGTACTTACATGATTAGGAGACGGTATGTATCCGGCCTTAAGTGGGTCACAACCGATATCAGCATAATAAGAGAAAAGAACGAGACCGCTAAAGCAAGATAAGATATTCACTATGACGTGTCCTGGAATTGTCGCAAAAACGCTCCTGGAAATGAGAACAAAAAAATCTTCACAAATATCCTTGATCTACTTTGGAATAACAGACAGGGACATAATAACATATGTAGAGGGGTCAAAAAATATCATCATCATTATCTCTTCGTAAAGGCCTGTATGTTGCGTAACGGTCCTCCATATGTTGTACAAAAGTTACAATCCTGAAATTGATACACACCTACTGACTGATATGTAGATATGTAAAAAAATATTCATAGGCTTTGAAATGAACTCCTGGGAGGTTCTATTGGAGTTTGTCACTTGAAGCACTTTAATTGTTTAGTCTGGCAAACTGAGAAAATCAATCATGTAACACAAGACAACAATGAACCAAGTTGACTGGCATTGTTAGCCAACCAGGCATGAATATTAGTGTACTTCTGCATAGTGATTAATAAAATTCTAAATACAATTGGTATCAGAGTTATGTTTGTTTCAGTTTAAAGTCATAAAGGATTATAGGTGTATTAACCCTTAGTCACAAATAAGAATATTTCCTGCATCCAAGTGATTGTTGATGCACTATTTCCTGCATCCAAGTGATTGTTAAGGTGTATTATACTTAAACAACAATTAAGGGGATCAGAGAATAGAAAAGATATCACACCTGCAATCATTTGCAACCCATGCATGCTGGACCTCACTGTTCTGTCAATCTTGCAGACAAGCTTCCACAGGAAGTGGCTACAACTTCTTTATACATTTATTTCCCAAGCTTTGTACTGAATTTTTGCCACAAACAATTCAACACAATTAGTTAAGAGAACTCATTGTGAAATATACTCTGGCATTTGAAGAATTTAATTCCTGTTTGAAGCCCATTGATTCAGAAATTTCCAAGGAAAGGTTCCGGGAATTTGTTTTCATGGGAATTTTGAGGAAATTTCAAATACAATTCTGAGTAACTTTCAAATACAATTCTCAAATGATTTTGTTTGCCAGATACACTTGGAATTTGCGAAGTGAATATTGATCATATATATGTCTGTCACTATTATTTGACAGAAGCTGAATCTCTCCACGTCAGTTTGCCAGCCTATTTGTACTTTTCAAAAAAACTGTTATTGTTAAATTTATATTTAATTTAAAAGACCAAAAAACACACATTTATAACAAAGTTTACAAATTGACAGTAAAATAGAGGATTATATCAATAGTTTCATACCACTTAGCTTGTTGAATGGTTGGTAGAGAGGCATATCTTTGGACACCTGACTGGATGTAGCCAAATACTCCAGCACAAGTGAATGCCGTCCCAAACACACATCCGTAAAAGTTGAGACGCTTTGTGGGGTCAGGGTCAAAGCTGAAGATAGCAAATAAAATATACTAGCAGGGTACCCGTCTTACGACGGGTAGAGTAGTAATATCATAAACATAGGTGGGAGGGGGGTTGGGGGGGGCCTGCAGCAATTTGGGCAATGTGTTTTGGGCAGCCCTCCCAAAATTTATTGACCTCCTACGCCTATGTGAGATATAAACTTGAAGCTGTTGAGAATTTTTCATGGGGTTTCCGGCAGAAAATGTTTTATTTTTACTTTTTTGTGGCAATTTGGGCAATATTTTTGGGGCAAATTCTGATAAAACTCTTCCTTTAATTCCATTTTCTTGCAATTTTTTTCCCATTTTGCTTATCATATCACCATTTTTCTTGCCATTTCATTTTCCCTTTTTTTGGCCAATATATCTGCAAAAACTTCCCAGAAAACATTTCAGGGTAGGCAACTTGGGGCAACTTCCCCCCCCCCTCCCCTCCCCAGGGCTGGCTACGCTACTGGTCACTGGGCAGTGGTCAACTAAGATAAGTGTCACATGTGCTTTAAAATAATCAATGGGCATATTTCTGACTGTCACAGTGAGTGGATTAGTTTAGTCTGTTCTTTGTATATCTAGCCAGCTTACACATGTATGTATAATTTGACCAATGCGTCTTACTAAACACAGTCACACAGGAAAATATGTATTTAATTCTGACTGCAAGTTCAGTAAATTTAAAAGAAAATCTTTATTGAACAGAACACCACAACCACAGGTCTTCACTCAATGATGGCTTGCACCCAACTGATGAGTATTGGACCTTGAACAACTTTCATAAGAGGCTCGGTGTATTACGCAATGCCACTGGCTTACCATATTTGCTTGATAAATATAGGCCTACTCTATATCTCTGTGGCATATTGATGTGTTGCTTGCTGGTGTTTTCTACTGTTGTTGTCACTATTGTACATAATTTAAATGCTTTATTTTGTATATATTGGCCTAATTATATATCTCACAAATTTCTGAGAAGTGAAACTTCTGGATTATAGAGCTGGTCAGGTGACATAACGTCATGCAGCTTCAATCATCAGTGCCATACATGTGACGTTACCATGGAGCTGTGTCTATTACCAAAGTGAGGTTCAATTGCAGTATGTCTGACTTTAGCGTCCTTGAGTTCACTTGTTATTTTATAGTAAGTGTTGTTTAAGGAGACAAAACCGTCAAATAATAATTTTGAGGATTTCAAAACAGAGAACAGGCATATTTAAAAAGTGTGGAAGAGTTTCAGGCAAGTCAGGTAAGCCATAGCTGAGATCCTGCGTTACAAAGGATATGCCTGCTAAAATATATGGTTATAAAGATTAGAGGTGGCAGTCAAATAATGCCAGTGAACATAGTGATTTATTATTATGTCACTTGTATACAGTGCAAGAAAACAGGGACCATTTAAAATATTTTATTTTTGAAAGTAACCACTAGGCTTTGTATCCGATCTGGAAAGATGCACATATATGATGTATACTAATATGTATAGAATACTATAGATATACGAGTACAATGTCATCATGTATATTATGCTAAAAACTAAAAAAAAAACCAAGAGCCTTTGGTCACCATCATACAACTAAAGAATCTGAATATTTTCCATGACCATTTTTGGCATACTTTGCAACAACAATAAAGATTCAATTTTTGAATCATCCAAGAATTTCTTTTGGCAGTAATTGACAGCGAATTATCAAGAACATTTTTTCAAGTATCAGTAATCATGATAATTGAACTTTATACTAAAAAATGAAACATTCTACTTACTCAAAGAAATTCAATCTATTCCAGGCTTTGTTGATTTCCCAGATATGGGAAAATCCTGCGGATGCCCTTACTCCCTGAAAAGAATAAGAACCATTTTCAATCTTTTGGCAAAGTCCACGACCTTCACGATTACTCTCAGCTTTGTACTCAAAGAGTTCTTGTTTGTTATTTAGTAAATAATAGAGACATGCAATTACACTGTCCAGCCTTTGAGGTCACACAGATAGGCTCAAAAATACACCCAACCCCCAGTCACGCCGATCCCCTAGTCATGCCCATCCCCTAGTCACGCCCACCCCTAGCAACCCCTGGCAGCCACCTGACCTCGGACATTACACCCTAAAAAACAGGCTGCTATGGCAGTAACTGCTAATCTCACTGTGCTAAATCCACACATTTCTTTGTTTTTTGTTGGGTGTGAGCTGTCAAAATAAAAGTTGACAGCATGGATATTCGAACAGTGTGTATGATCTTAGTTTTAATGATCATGTCATAATTTTATTTATATGTATATTGTCACTATTCAGAAAATTACTTTTGACATATATGTATTTACTTCTGTCTATTCCTCTCTATTCTATTGAAGAACATGTTACTTATCTAACACAATCCTTGCTTTATATTTAATAATAAGTAGATTAGAGGACCCCCAAGAAACTGACAGTTCCCTATCTTATGTATTGTAGCACAGGCGCAATGATCACAATGGCATAGCAGTTCTAGAGATAGAGAGGAAGGTGTATGGTTTAAGTGCCACCTGGTGGAGTGCAAATATAGAAAATTGATTAAAATTGCTCAAGGAGCAGCCTTTCACAACATTCTTGTTCTGTGAGATAATAGTCTCTCAGCTACACTTAGAGATGATTTTCACCCACTACACTGCATTTAGACTCGCATTAAACCTTGTTCGGCAAATCTTACCTACTGTGCACCCATATTAGCATACATCACAAGGGAATTCCCTTTGACAGCCAATCAGAATTTAGGAGACCACAGAGCCATCTCTTGATTAAATTGGAACCTCGGTCTGCCCTTTGGTGAGCATACTATAGCCTGTTTCCCAGCCACCACAAAACAGGCCTGGTGGCCATGGATATCCCACGAATACTATTTATGGCAACTTCTGCAAATATGACCGCGCACGACCACTGTCATTTTCCCATAGGGGGAGCTTGAACAATACACCTTGGTATAATATAACAGAATAAAGGTAAAGCATGTGATCACTGCCTGTGATTGTAGTGAAATGATGTAAAGTTGGCCTGTTCCACTGTCAAGAAGGCACTGAAATAGAGAGGCTGGTGTAAGGACATCGAGATAAAGGCAAAATTGAAGGAATGTATACTATTTATTTTATATATATTAGAGCACAAAGAAATTGTCCAAACCTTCTTTTGAATACATACATAGCAGGATAGTAGGATATCATAGGAGTGATACACAAGCATAATTCAGTGCATACTGAATCCACATGATTGTTTTCAGTCTTATCATGCTGCTACGTATTCAGTGGCGGGTCCAGAGGGCTCCTAGGTAATAAGGGGGCCCTGCTCCCTCCTGGACCACTGACATGGATGCAGAAAAACGTTGTGGGCCCCCTGGACAATCCTGTCTGTATCTCCCACTGGTATTTTTAGTGATGCATTGTATAATGATTTTTATTTCTCTTGTCATTGCAAAAACAGTGAAGGAATTGAAATTTCTCATATTCTTGAATTTCAAACTGGATAATTATTTTAATATTCAAAAGTAACAGTTTAATGGTATTCAATACTCTTCGTTATTATCCCCAGGATTATTATACACATCATGACAGTTATCTGGTAGCTGTCATGTACACATGTGCTTTGTAATAACACCCAAATAAAAATGCACCAGTTTATCAGTTACAGTCATCATCCCTTTAATTTTTTTTTTACATAATGACAGTGTTTCATAACATTAGTTGCCTTCCATGTGCTTTAATTTGTGGTTGAAACTTTTGACACTCCTAATCATCCTTTTACCTTTGGTTGAAAAACACATGATGCACAGAGATGGCTTTCTTGAATTTCTTAGTGTCTGTTTTGTCTGTTTTACAAGTCTAATAAGCATTTTGTTAACCAAAATTGTTGATAACACCTTTAATTGTCAGTTTGTCCCACACTACTGCATTGGGAAATGGGGTAAAAGAGAGTCTGGATGTCCGAGGTTGGACTGCAGGGGCCTGCAGAGCACTGGTGACTCAAGCTTGGTACACTGCACATACTTCTGAGCAGCCTGGTTGCCTAGCAACATAGCGTCACCACTGCTGCAGGCCCTGAAAAAGTTGTTACGTTATCATTTTCTGCTCTCTTTTTTTGAACAGCATGGCAGCCAGTAATTTGCTATTTAAATGAGATCTAATGCAGCTAGAAGCACAATTATTTTTTTTATTGAATGCAGTAACACCTACTCTATGCTAATTCAAAGTTTCAGCTTCTCGTCTTTATCAAAAGAATTTTCTCAACTAATTTCAGTCAACTGTGTCTAAAATTGTCTTTATTTCTTTAAATTGACCTTGGCATAGTCATGGTACTGCAGTTAAAAAATGACTCGGTTAAATTTTTTTTATTTTTGGACATTTGTTTGACAATAAACTGTGTATGATATATGCAAATTTTTAAAAAAAAATCTGTATGATTGTTTTCCTAAAATTTGATTACTGCCAAAATTGATGCATGCAAAATCTGCAATTGATTAGTGTGTTTGTGCCCTTTGAGCTCTTACAGAAAAAAGTATTTTAACCTTTTTCTTCAAATTTGTGGCAAATGTATTGGTTTACATCCATGGGCAGACATTTCTGACATTTTTGTGTGACAAATGCATGTAATGCTTTATTCTGTGGTACATAACCAAAAACTCAATTTATAACTTTTAAGCAGTCATCAGGCCAAACATGCTGTTACCATGGCAACCAAACGAATCGGTGAAATTTTTTTATTTTTCATTTTTGGAATGTATGGGTCCCATGGACTACCTGTGCAAAATTTTAGAAAAATCTGTATGATCAAACTACCACGGTTGAGTCACCTTAAAGGGGTGTCACATGACATATTCTACCCCTTGGATTGGCTGGCTGGCAACTGTGATGGATGGGATGGGTGTGTAACGAAGCATTTCATGTTTTTAAAATAAGTCAAATCATCTTGACGGGCGGTGGCAAGAAAGAAGCATGGTGCCTACCTTTTCTTTCTTCAGCTTTGGATAGCTAATGACCAAAATAATAAAATAAGGAAAGTATGAACAAAAATGGGCTAGCTTTTTTGTGGTCACTTGTAGCCCTTATTCTTAACTAAGATTTTAAAATGAATGTTTTGGATAACCTATATAATAATAGCGGTTACTCAAAGCTTGAAAGAAATTAGGGAAATACATGAAAATCTCCAGTGGAAATTATCAATGAATACATATACATGTTTAAAACAAAGTAAAGTCAGTGTATTCAAGACTTTGTTAACCCTTTCTGTAGAGTGTAGAATATACTTATTTGCATTATAACTCAAAAAGCCTAGCATTTCCATATAAATAGACCTAAGCCATATCTCAACTCGGTGTGAATGAAACTCTTAATGCGGTGTACATATAATGAATGGCACTTACACTGACAGCCACATATGTCACTCCAGCCACCATAATTATAGCTTGAAACACATCAGTCCATATCACAGCTTTTATTCCTCCCTAAAAAAATAAATTCAAGAGGAGCACAAGAGAGTAAAATATAAATGATTTTGGAAAAAATAAACCTTGTAGGTACAGCTTCAAAACTGATTCATCATTACCTAGGTTAACTTGAGGGCAATACATTTTTTTTTACAATTGGGTTTAATTCACTTGAGATTATTGTTTATGATTTTTTGTATCATTAGCTGGTTGTTCTTTCAAAAAGGACAACAAAATAATAACATGAACACCACTCATCTTTCAAAGACGATTGAGCTGCAAAGGAAATATATAGGGACTCACGATTGAGGTGTAGATTGTGCAAACAACTCCACTCAAGAGGATGGCATATGCAGAGGAAAACCCAGACACTGTTTGAAGAGAAAATGTAGATGGGACATTGCAACATAGCAAAATGATTATCTATCTATCTTTATAAAAAATGTAACAGGGGAATCCCCTTATCTAGGGCAAGCTAACTTGCATTGCAGTGTTATTTGAAATTATGTAATACCTGATACAAATATCTCTGTAATACTCCCAGATAAATCAGAACATTAACATATTTTCAAACCTTCTGAGCATCTCTACTAAACAATAAATTTACAACCGAGAGTTTAGATTCTCGATCTTTGGATTCATATAGTAGATGAATTTACCTTCAGACGATCTAATAGACCGTTAGCCCTAATTTTTGGCAATGTCTCGTCATCTTCACCAGTGGTCATTGGCTGACCAGTGATAGCCAACTTGTACACTGTAAAATTTAACGTTTTGAGTCTCCTCAACACGGCGTTCCTGAATAAATTTGAAGATTAAAAAAATTCAACAAGAAAACCGAAAGCGCACACTTATAGAGCAGGGTCAGGAGCATATTTTAAGACAAAAACTGACAATTCTGTTTGGAAAATTTTGAGTTTTATTAATTTTTAATTTATTGTTTATCACACTCTTATTTTCATGCTAAAATTGGGGCAAAGAAAGCTGTTAAAGACGTTTATCATGTTTAGGGAGGCAAATGTTGATGGTAAGACATTATTCTTTAATTTACATT
The DNA here is from genome assembly GCA_026936325.1 of Platynereis dumerilii. Lineage (NCBI taxonomy): Eukaryota > Metazoa > Annelida > Polychaeta > Phyllodocida > Nereididae > Platynereis > Platynereis dumerilii. The sequence continues at coordinate 15,142,724 of JAPTHN010000001.1, forward strand.
ACCATTGTATCCGTGTTAGATATGTTAAGACCAGAAATATTGTGCAGGGTGTGATAAACACATGTGACTGCATGTTATAGGAATTAACACACCAAGTAAATTTTCAGCTTTCAAATATTGCCTCTGTTAATCCCTTGGAATGATTGATGTATTCAGGCCAGTTTTAGCAAAATGAAATGTATATTACATGATATTTGAATATTTCACACATTTTCTCATCACAGAAAAGTGGGTTTTTGTTATTATATATGTCTGTGGGATTTTATTTATCAATATTTTCGAATGTCAGCAGATGCCATAGTTCAAAGAACAATGCCTTTGCACAATAATCAGCTTATGGCTCTATTAGATATCTTTTAGAGTGATTATTTGACCCATCCTTCCTCAATTGTCTACATTTTTTGTCGTCTGCAAACGAGTGACTCTCTTTCAATGTCATTTTGTGTTTCAGTATCAATTGTCAAGCTATTTAGCATCTCACGTTCATATTATGATGGCTTGGATGAGTAATTCAGGCCATTAAATGAGTTTTTTGTCCCGAAATTTTAGCAAAAAGAAATGCAGCCAGTAATATTCATTAACTCACTTCTTGGATTGATCACAAAAAGCCACAGTTTATTTCTTAACATTTATGCAATGTTCATATGATATATTGAGGCAATTTATATAAATCAAATTCAGTCTTAGTAATAATGATCCACAAATTTAACTAGTTTGAAATGTCATATTTTGATGAAAAGCAATGCAAAAATTCAAAAGAAAGTCTATAAATTAAATTCAAATCATGCTAAAAGCAGGTGAAACATTCACAACAAGTTATCGAATCAATTTACTTGGGCTAAAAAATCATTTCTTTGATAAAAATGCATCTGCATGTGTTCATCGCACTATTTACAAAATTTTTAGCCAATACATATCTAACACACAAACAATTATCATGTAAATTAAACAATGATGTCTTACCACCAACACCTGTCTCTCTAAACATGATAAATGACTTACACAACTTTTTACACCCCTGTGTCACCAAGATAATATGAGTGTGAAAAACCCAACATTTTTAATCAGGAAGGCTTAAAATTTTCCTAACGGAATTTTTCGGTTTTTGTCTTAAACGGTTCTCGTGACCCTGCTCTTTAAGCTTGCGCTTTCGATTTTCTTGTTTTTTTTATCTTGAAATTTATACAAGAGAGCTTTGTAAATGTACTGCATGTTGAAGACCACAAGACTTCCCAAAGTTCCCATGGCAAAGAAGGTAAATTCATCTCCAATACATTTATAGTTCATATGAAGCTTGACAAGCCAAAATTATGCTGAAACTATTCAAAAGCAAAGGACACAAACATACTTGCTTCTATGACCCATCCTTCCTCAATTGTCTACATTTTTTGTCGTCTGCAAACGAGTGACTCTCTTTCAATGTCATTTTGTGTTTCAGTATCAATTGTCAAGCTATTTAGCATCTCACGTTCATATTATGATGGCTTGGATGAGTAATTCAGGCCATTAAATGAGTTTTTTGTCCCGAAATTTTAGCAAAAAGAAATGCAGCCAGTAATATTCATTAACTCACTTCTTGGATTGATCACAAAAAGCCACAGTTTATTTCTTAACATTTATGCAATGTTCATATGATATATTGAGGCAATTTATATAAATCAAATTCAGTCTTAGTAATAATGATCCACAAATTTAACTAGTTTGAAATGTCATATTTTGATGAAAAGCAATGCAAAAATTCAAAAGAAAGTCTATAAATTAAATTCAAATCATGCTAAAAGCAGGTGAAACATTCACAACAAGTTATCGAATCAATTTACTTGGGCTAAAAAATCATTTCTTTGATAAAAATGCATCTGCATGTGTTCATCGCACTATTTACAAAATTTTTAGCCAATACATATCTAACACACAAACAATTATCATGTAAATTAAACAATGATGTCTTACCACCAACACCTGTCTCTCTAAACATGATAAATGACTTACACAACTTTTTACACCCCTGTGTCACCAAGATAATATGAGTGTGAAAAACCCAACATTTTTAATCAGGAAGGCTTAAAATTTTCCTAACGGAATTTTTCGGTTTTTGTCTTAAACGGTTCTCGTGACCCTGCTCTTTAAGCTTGCGCTTTCGATTTTCTTGTTTTTTTTATCTTGAAATTTATACAAGAGAGCTTTGTAAATGTACTGCATGTTGAAGACCACAAGACTTCCCAAAGTTCCCATGGCAAAGAAGGTAAATTCATCTCCAATACATTTATAGTTCATATGAAGCTTGACAAGCCAAAATTATGCTGAAACTATTCAAAAGCAAAGGACACAAACATACTTGCTTCTATGGCAGCAGCAGCTCCATATAGTACCACACCGGCATAATTTATCTGAAATTAACAGCATTGTACGAATAAGCTAAAATGTTAAAAATATTAATAAATTAAAATATTACATAATTATGTTAATTTACTTACAGCTGCCCCCACTGTGAGAAAGCTACCAAGAATGAGGACAACCCTGGAGTTGAATCTTAACAGCAGATACTGGAAATAGAGAAATGTGGCATTCTAAAATATCAGACAGAATTATCTATTCATAGCACCCATGCATTAGAGTGAAAACTAAAAAAGCAAAGATGCAATGGAAATTGAGTTCATTTCATTCATGATGCCAACGTGTTTTTAAGAAGGGGAAACCAGGGCACATTACATTTGGACATTTTTCACATACACCAATTTTACTCATTGTTGAAATACTGAGCAACTCTCGGAAGTTTGTATGGATAATAATAATAATAATAAAAGACTTTAATATAGCGTCGGTTTCAAATAAAGAAATTTGCTCACCAACGCTTGAGTTTGTTATGTATTGTCATAGTAAGTAGTGAAGAGGTGTGTTTTGAGATTGCTTTTAAAGCTGCAAAGAGTATCCATTATGCGAAGCTTTATTGGCAGCTTGTTCCATAGAGAAGGACTCGCTTTTTTCAAACTTCGCATGGATGGACGATTGGCTCCAGGGCACATGGGGACAAAGGCTTGGGACATTGAGACAGAAATAAAAAGCTATTGGCATTTAGGTACAACTTTTTGTTATTTCCATTCATTAATTTTAGTCCAAGTACATGTGTGCAATGATATCGACTTAGTCAACAGAGAATCCACTTGAATGCCAATCAGAGAACAAGGAGGATACTCCTTATGACTGTCATGGTCTGACCAATGGGAGCCAGTGCAGCAGCTACTTCCTAGAACACCACACATCTGACAATGTACCGGGGCGGGGGAGGTTAGATCCATGCTTCTATTAAAGTCTGTCAGTGAGCCAATTCAGAATTACTTTCTGAAGTGCAATCTCGATTGACACCTTTGTGTCAGTAATTATAAAGTGTAATTGTATACCTAAAAAACGCTTATAGTTTGTCACGTCAAGCAGAGGACAGACGTTTGGCCAGATATCTCAGCAACCAGAAGTCGTGCAGCAGAAATGCACCTACATATGTGTAGCTTAGCTGTGTTGTAATATGAATATCCCATTTTCACGACGTTTTTGTGCCGTTTTTGTCCGATATAGCCAATTTGTGAATATTGCAGTCCAATTTTGCAAAATGTTGTCATTTGTAATGCTGCCAATCTGACACACAATGGCCTGTGACGTCACAAAAGTGCACTTCAGTGCCACCTCAAACTTAGTTCTAGTGAAATTGCTATTCCCAGAAGTTCCTATCTCATTCTGTTGATTTTTATGGACTGTACAAACAATGCTAAATTTCTGTCTCAATGCTTGACGTGACAAACTGTAACACCTTTTAACAATTTAGATACATATCAGATTCAATTGGAGGCGACAAAATTAACAGAAATCTACATTTGACCTCATCTGCAGAAATCAACAGCCACACCAATGGAATACACACTTTTTGATGACGCTTCACACACAAAAGTTATCGCAGTAGAAAACCTATACTCCTTAATTGCTGTATAGTGTATCAAACTTTTTATAAGAAACTGTTTCTTTCAGGTTTAGACGTCGCTATAAAAATTGTAAGCCGTTAACTCATCAAGCAAGAAGCTAATAAAATCTCATACAGGAAAAAAGATAGTAAGCAAATAAGAAATTAAAATTCTACCATGGTGTGTTAATAATCATATAGAAGCCATGTAATTGTGATCCTTCGAAGAACCAAGGAACTCAGAATGATCAGACAATACGTTCAATCAGAAAATTATTAAGGGTATGAAATGATATAAATATAATTTCAAATCCAGATAAATTATATGGATGAAAGAAGAAGACACACTGATTGACTATCACTGAGGCTATGCTTTTTATCTGTGGTGCTCCTATTATAACTTTTAAAAGCAACTGCCTTGAAATTTTATTGTTTTTTGTTTTTTAATTATGTACTTGTATATATAAAGGCAAATACCAAGAGAAAATATATTGTTTTTATTTTTTCTATAAAGAGCCAAAGGTAAAACCTATTCGCACCATATTTTGGCATGAGATAGTGAATGTGCTCATCTTTTAACATGGTCATCTTATGACATTTGTTAATTTTTTTTGGAATCTGTGCTAGCGATACACACTTCTTATGAAAGTTTTCTTTACCTAACCTGGGTTCTTGGGTAATTGAGTGGGGTATGTTGACCAGTCATAAAAATATTTTGATAACTCAGTATATTTCCATTATCTATATATGTTCTCCACTTGAAATGTTTTGTCCAATAATTTTCTTATGATGGATTGTTATGCTGGAGAGCAGCCTGAATAAATTACTTTCACCACCGGCCTTTTGGGACTATTTTTGTTCATTCTGGGTCAAAAAGGTTTTTTTCCAATATTTCATTTGTCAATTGCAAAGACTCAATATGCTTTGATTTGTCTGGTGATTTTGCTAGGTAAAATCAATGTTAAAACCAACTCCACCATGGATGGTTGGTTGATCCAACTATATAACCCTACCACACCTACAGGGTGGTCAAAAAAAAACTTTACACTTATGAATAATTTTTTGGATGACGCTCATTGTAACAAATGCTTAATTTTCAATGCAAAAATAACTTGTATAGCAAAGAATAACTCTTCTAGAGACAATTTATTCATTCGGAGGTCCTTTTGGACTGATGACTTTTCTGCAGTGGGCCTAAATGATGCGGAGGTGTCAAAAATGTAACTTTGTGTCCGTTTTTCCCATATAAACATAATGGATGCCTTTATTGGGCAACTAAGGTCTGCGGTGTCTTGCAGGGATCTGCCTCTAAGTTTGCCCGTCCAGAATAATCACATTAATTGAGATCTTGTGATAACAGGGGCCATATTGTCCCGCTGAGAAACTTGACAGAGCCAACCTTGATCCAGTTCTGGGATTTCCAAGCGAGTGTGGCTGATGCCCCGTCTTGTTTGAAGATCAAATTATCTGTGGCACTTTATGTCTTATCTATCCAGGGCTTTAGATTCTCTTTCAAGATGTTAATATGTACTTTTCATTGTGATTTCAACACCCTGATCATCCACCTTCAGACGGCTTTGTTGAAAATTCAAGGTGATTTTGGGCGTGTTAAAAAAGGCGTGGTGCCTCATATAATTATGTCATTAAACTGGAGGAAGTCAAATATGTTCTTGAAATTGAGATACGACTATTCGTTGCTGGGTAATTTTCATTCAAAGTATTGATTTTTTTGTTTCAATCAATTTCGCAAATGCGCGGTTCCCCAGAACTTTGTCAACTTTGATCACATAGCATTCGAAATGCCATGGCTCAAAAGATCTCAAAGAGACATTCAATTTGCTTGGTCATATAAGTAGGCATCTGAAGCAAGAAATGATTCTATTAATATGCCAAATTTCAGAAATGTATCTCAAAATCAATGATTCACTCATTTTAAGATTAGATTATATCATATTATGTAAAAAATATAATTTGAGTGAACAATAAATTTGTCTACTTGCCTCATTAACACTAACAAGTCGAAGAGGATAGAACAATGGTATGAAGATCACAATAGACATGAAAATGCCAAGCGCATAGCCAAGTGCCGACAAACTGTTCTGCGCCCCATAGGTGTAAACTTCTGCAGCATATCAAATGATACTATTTACTGAGAGGAGTGAAACCATGAGAGAAATAGTCGTTGGGATAAAAGGCAGTTGGCGATTTCCAAGGAGATATTCTCCTGAAGTTTTTTGCTTTCCTCCCGCACATGCTTGGTAAACTCCAATCAATAAAGAAATCAACAGCACAGCTGCAAAAATAGTCCAGTCAGCCCAATGTATACTGGGTTCCATGATGAGATCCTTATTTACTGAAAGCACCTTGGAAATACTGGGGAAATAAGTTTCATGCAAGCCTCATTTCCATCGATAAGCAGATGAACTTCCAAGGCCCTCTGGTGGTGATTTGATTCGGAAGCCATTGATTTTTGCTCTGCCTGTTTAAGTGATTATTTGGAGTTTACTAGCTCTGTGATGACGATTGACCACACCAGCAATGATTTAAGACATCAGTGCCAACCGAGGAAGACTTTTTTAGCACTTTAAGTGAGGTTAGTCAAACGTGATAAAAATTGACCTAGAAATTGATACGAAAACAATGGAAGACAGAGACAAAGACAGGAAAAACAAAACAGTTAACAAACCAACCCAACCATACCAAGGATGTCTCTAAATAGCCCAATAAGGTGCTGATGAGACGTAAAACACCAACACACACAAACACAAAATAAGAAATAAGGGCAACTTGAAACAAACTATATATTACGAAGCAAGACAGACAAAAAATAGACACATTGTGACATAATATACCTTACACAGACAAACACACAAAAATAAGAATAGACACCTTTTAATAAAACCAATTATGTCTCTATGGATGTGAAGACGTGGTTAGCTGCTGACTTGAAGTGTGCTGAAAGTATATCTACAATTCGACTCTGAAAAATCTCTTAGGAGTGAGCCCCTGGGCACCACATGCAATGATATCGCAATTGCTGAAAGTGGTGAACTTGGTGCCAAAGGACACATGAGGGATCTCCAAACAAATTTCATGCAGAAGATTATGGGAAGAGATACCTACTGAGAAAGCTAAGTAGAAAAGGTCAGGAATTTAGCTAAAGACAGTCTCCAGCTGGTATAGTTTTGCGAAACATCATTGATGGAAAGTACCCCATCGGAATGTCAACAGTCTGTCCTCCAAGCGATACAATCATCAGACAGCATGCGAAGGGTAGCGTACAGGGTGCTGAATCCTAGCCTAGCCTTACACCGGATTACAGAGAACTATCTGAACAATTTGAATTTACTGATGTGGCCAAAATTTGTGCTTTTTGCAAAACAGTTATTAGTATGTATGAATTAATGAATAATCCTATTGATTTCAAATTTTGAGTATTCATGTATTCAGAATGAAACTTGAACCATGTATGGCAATAAAAACCGAACCTAACCTAGTAAAAAAAAATCCGTAGTTCAGGCCTTTGTAATAGATTTTGCAATTTAAATTCATTGGACAATATTGTAATTTGCTGATAAAAAAGTTAAATTCCTGAAAACACACCCCATGGTATGCATAATGGTGGTAATTATGGCCACAAGTAGGTCTGCCAAATCAAGTTGAGTGAAACATTGTAATGCAAAACACTTTTTCTGCTACCAATATAATAATTTGTTGAATACATCGATTCTCAATACTAACACATGTATGATATTCTCCTGATTCTACTACAGCTCTAAACATACATCACAAGGAATTTATTAGTTCAGAGTAGCACGGGGCATGCAGCCCCCCTTAACTTCGAGGTGCGATTTGACCTACTTTTTGTGGTCGATTATTTAAATGCTTATGTTGTCAGGAAGGGATCACTTGACAAATTTCTGCCAATTTTGATAAAGGAGTTATGGCCCTTTTTGTAAAAAATATAAAATGGCCTTCTTACCCCACCCATCGGGCAAGAAGCCCCCCTATTATAATCCTATGGCAATTTTTTTTGCGAGCGCATTCAGCTTGAAAGTTATTTCTTGGGGTTCTATCATTTTTAAGGCATTCTATTCACTTTTTCTGAATTTCAGAATTTTTCTGTTCATACATTTACTTTTCGGCCGAATTTTTTCGATTTCAATTAGCTATTCTATCAAGATTTAAGGTAAAGTACACATTATGAAATGGTTCCTGAAGCAGCTTCGAGGCCTCAGTGAAGGGGGGCCTCATGCCCCATACCATGTGGGGCCTCTAGCCCCAAACTCACATATCTTAATTTGACATCTATATTTTGAGCTAAAATGCAAAAATATGATCCAAATCATATTTATGTGATGGTCCTAAAGTGAAGCAATGCAGATATCCATTATTCTTTTAAAAATGTCCAAAGTTTTTTCTGACAACCACTTTCAAAGAATTAATCAAAGTTAGAAAAACCATGCACCTTTTTTTATTTCTTTAATTACTTCTATGGTTTGCTGCTGTTTGCCCTGAAAATTTGTGATGTCACCTAAAAAGCCTCCAGCTTCAATCCTATCAATAAGAAAAGGCACCAAAAAACTTTAGATATAACCCTGGGGGGGCCTCTCACCCAACCCGGGCTTCTTGCCCTGACCCACTCTATATATTATTTGTTCCATGACCCCTATGTGACAAGCCCCCTGATTGGCCAACAACCCACCTGCATAATGTGATGTTCACCTGTGTGCAGTGGTGTGTGACAGGAAGGTCAATAACAAATGTTATATTCACTGATCAGTGAATATAACATGTGTTATTGACCTCCCTGGAAAAAATTTCCAAAAAAAAATGTCTCAAAAAAAAATTTTCCGAAAAAAAAATTCCAAAAAAAAAACTTATCCGAAAAAAAAAATTGTCATGGATCAAAACAATTGTGGACTTCAGTTTCGGTCAATATCAGGTTTTAGGGACCTGACCTTCGGCCTCGGTGAATATCACCGGTCAGGTCCGTAAAACCTGATATTGACCTCAACCGAAGTCCATAATTGTATAATAATGTATGTGTATATAATACCTTATGCAGGCTTTGCAATTAATTTTGACAAGAAATATCCTTCGTAGCAGCTTCAAAATTTTGCATTAAATTCCCTATTTTATCGGGAAATACCAATGAACCAATGAAAATTATTTGTTGTTGTCGAAAATAAACAAATACAAATATACATATTTGTCGATAAGTTTTCTCAAGCATCCTTTGCTCAATTGAATAGTTATCAGTCTATTGAAGTTTGGGCTGTTTTGAGTGATTGTGTAGCCCTTTTGGTACATGTACAGTTTTGATAATCTTAGATGGTGTAAATGTGATGAATCATGTTTTATTAAGAAGGCAAGACTGGAGGCTACTTTAAATAGTGCACCTCAATAAACCTGATTGTGCGTAATTACCCTGAATTCTGAATTTAAATGAAGTTCATCAATATGATTGTCCACGGTTTAGTTAACTTTTTTATGTGCGGAAAACCTTTGTGACTATCCTGTTACATCAGTGTGCTAATAAAAATTAGCTGAGCATTATGTTCTTGTATTTTTTTCCATATTTTTCCCCAGTATTTAAAAATGTTCCTTCAGTAGTCAAGATCTCACCATGGAACCCAGTATACAGTGGTCAGACTGGACTATTTTTGCAGCTGTACTTTTGATTTCTTTGTTAGTTGGAGTTTACCAAGCATGTACGGGAGGAAAGCAAAAAACTTCAGGAGAATATCTCCTCGGAAATCGTCAACTCCCTTTTATCCCAACAAGTATTTCTCTGATGGTTTCATTCATTTCAACTAACAGTATCATCGGATATGCTGCAGAAGCTTACACTTATGGGGCGCAGAACAGTACATCTGTACTCGGCTATGCCCTTGGTGTACTCATGTCTATTGTCGTATTCATACCATTGTTCTATCCTCTTCAACTTGTGAGTGTTAATGAGGTAAGTAGACAAAACTATCAATATTTTGTTTATTTCATGAATTGTTTCCACCTTCCTATTCTTGCTTGACAGAACCATTCAGCTTCAGAGGAAGGCACAAGGACTCATATCACATCTTTTTGTCACACACAGTTTTGAAGTTTGGGCAATCAGAATTTTGTAAATGGATGTTGCAATGTTTAAAATATGTTTCCACTTTCATGGTAATTGCTTGTTATCATGAGGCTATTAAATGAAACTTTTAATGTATATTTTAGTTGTTTTAACCAAAATTTATCATGGTTTAGTGTACAGAGATGTGAAGCCATTCAGAATTAGCTTGAGACTAATTTAATATGAATTTCCAGAAGCAGTCAGCAGTTACATAAAAGTGTGAAATACGACAGTTCATAAGGAAATGTAAGAGTTCGTTTGGATTGTGGTTTGGCATGTTTGAACAACTGCCACGGAATGTCCCCCATTTAACTTTTACTTTAAAAACATTGAGAGGGGCCTTGACACGACGGTGAACTTTAGCTGTTTGACAAGCAAGGCTAGCCTTTGGCCAAACACCAGCTTGCTTTTTAACATGCCAAACAAACTTACTTGACACCAATGTCCATGTTGCTCGGATGGAGGGATGTAACAAGTTATTGACGGCTTCAAAACTTTTCTCCTCCCGGAAGATGGTACATTTGGATGAGCCTGTCCAGTCGACATGTCACAAAGAAGAGTGGTACCTCTGGGACCGAAACGAACATCATCTAAAGTGAGACCTGAGATGGCTGTACGATGTGGGGCAGCCACTGGGGCTATCTCAGCTGTCATAGCGGTGTAGTCAATGTCAATCTCAGCTGTGACTGCGTTAATCATTGAGCATGACAAGGCATCACTGACACAACTGCTCTTACCACCAACATGACGGATATCAGTGGTAAATTCAGAGATTGCAGCTAGATGACATTGCTGTGTTGGCGACCAAGGTTCAGATGTTTTAGAGATGGCAAAAGTCAATGGTTTGTGGTCAGTGTAAACGACAAATAGACATGCTTCTGGAAAATAACGCAAATGTCTTACAGCAAGGTATAGGCCAAGTAGTTCTCTGTCAAAGGTGCTGTACTTCCGCTCAGGTGCACGTAGTTGTCGACTGAAGAAAGCGAGAGGTTTCCATGAACCATCAGTAAGTTGCTCGAGAACTGCTCCAACTGCATAATCCTAGGCATCAACTGAAAGAGCTGTTTGGGCTTCAGCACAAGGATTGATCAACAAGGTGGCTTTAACCAGCGAGGTTTTTGCATCAACAAAGGCTTGAAATATTTCTCTCTTCAGTCCAATCAACTAATTTAGCCTTACTAAATGTTGCTTCATGCAAGGGTCGGATGACAGCTGCAGCATGCCGAACAAAACAATGGTAAAAGTTCACCATTCTGAGAAATTCCTGCAAGCTCTTGACAGTTGTCGCTTTTGGAAAATCAATAATCGCTGGCACCTTCTTTGTCAAAGGAACAACACCATATCTGTCAATGTGATGTCCCAAAAAGTCAATTTCACTTACTCCAAACTCACATATTTATTTGGAGAAATCACAAGGCCATGCTCCTTAAGTCGTCCAAAAATTTCTTTCAAGTGGTCCTTGTGCTCCGATTCTGAATGGCTGAATACATGTACTAGGATATCATCTAGGTTCACAAAAATAAAGGACTATCCATGGAGTACTGTATCCATAAGGCGTTGGAAAGCCTGTCCTGAGTTTTTAAGGTCAAAAGGCATGCGCAAAAACTCGAATAATCCAAATGGAGTAATATTGGCAGTTTTTGGGACGTCTTCTGGATGAACAGGGATCTGGTGATAACAGCGGACCAGATCAATCTTGGAGAAGACGGTACATCCAGCGAGATTTGCCGAGAAATCCTGAATATGTGGGATGGGGTATCTGTCTGGGATTGTGGCATCGTTGAGCCGCCCTATGATCCCCACAAGGTCTCCAGCTGCCAGGCTGCTTAGGCACCATATGAAGTGGAGAACACCATTGGCTGTTTGAAGAAGAGAAAGTATTTGCATCAACCAAACGTTTTTTGTTTTACTCATATAATATTTACTAATCCTGAAGTTCATTTCCACTTTTCCAGTATTTGCTGTTAAGATTCAACTCAAGGACTGTCCTCATTGTTGGTAGTTTTCTCACTGTTGGGGCGGCTGTAAGTATATTTTAGATACATCAATATTTTAGATTATATTAAATTTTTAATAGTTTAGCTTGTTCACTCACCTTGATTTCAGATAAACTATGCCGGTGTTGTACTCTATGGAGCAGCTGCTGCCATAGAAGCGAGTAAGTATTTGCTCTTTTCGTTTAATTCTGACAAAATTTAACCATGTGGTACAGTGTAGGCCTAATTCAAGTCATTGCCAAAAGGCACACTGTAAAACCAGCTACCCCATTGGGCACTTCTATGTTACAGAAACGGTGTGACAATGTTTGCGAAAAGTATGTAGAACTGTATGGTTGACATGATGTTGTTACAACATAGTGAACAGCATCAAAGATATGACATTAGCATGCAATTTATTTATTTATGCCATTTATTTATGTCAAGAAGGTTTAAAAATTCTAACTTCTCTGGAGTGAAACGGAATGGTTTTGGACAACACTCTATATTTGAATGACACAGCCAAAAATATTGACAATCTTGACCAATTCTTTGTAAGGTTTGATATAAAAGAGAAAGACAAACATTTCATAAGTGGATCAGTGGAAACAGAAAATGCAGGTGGATTCCCCTGCTACACTATTATTCTTATAGATTTAGAATAGATAATCATTTGCTATGTTGCCATGTCCCATCTTCACTTTCTCTTCAAACAGTGTCCGGGTTTTCCTCTGCATATGCCATCCTCTTGAGTGGAGTTGTTTGTACAATTTACACCTCAATCGTGAGTCCCTATTTCCTTTACAGCTCAATTGTCTTTGAAAGATGAGTGGTGTTCACATGTTCATTTTATGTCTTTTGAAGTATGTATTTCAATTGTTACAAAACTAAGACTACAAACTAAAAAGTTATCAGCTGAACTACATAAATAATGTTGTCATAAAGTAGCCTAGTCGTAATTAAATGACTAAATTAAAATGTTCTATAAGAAAAGCTATCAACCTTAAATTGAATAGAAAATATCACTGCACAAGCTTGTTTTTTTTGTTGCCTTCTATTCATATATTAATTTTGTTTTGTAGGGTGGCATAAAAGCTGTGATATGGACTGACGTATTCCAAGCTGTGATCATTTTCGCTGGGGTGATATATGTTACAATCAGTGTAAGTTCCATAACTGTAATAAACCTATACCTTATGGCTTGTGTGAGGAAATGTTAATTTATCTACTTATCACTTATTTTTATTAGTACATATGTTATAACATCTCGTATGTCATCAATTTTGTATTTTTAAATTTATCAAATTATTATTGAAAAGGGCAAATCCATTTATAATCAAATGTCAGACAGCCATAGCATTGTGCATTAGTCGTCGGTGACAATAGTTTTGTACTATTGTTTTTTGTTTACAAAACCGACTTTAGATAAAAGTTTTTAATTTTCATTGTCATTGTCGTTGCATTATCATTATGTTCATGTTGAATCGTTGATGGTAATCAACAAATTTTCAGGGAGTAAGGGCATCTGCTGGAATTTCTCATATCTGGGAAACTAACAAAGTCTGGAATAGATTGCATTTCTTTCAGTAAGTAGAATGTTTCATTTTCATAATTACAAGGGTGAAAAATATAAAACGGTTGAGAGTGAACCAAAAGAATTTTGGAAAATTATGACACCCCTTAATTGACAAATGTAAAGAAGACAGAACTACACTGCGTTCCCACTTATTATGCAACCATAATTTTCACCCTTAGGTATGTCATTGTAAATCGGAATAACCTGAAGTAATTTCAAGGTAGTATTCAAGTGCATTTTTGAAATTTGACTTTCTTTGGTTTAGGGGAGAGTTCTAAACCTAAGGAACTGGAATATGAGGTTGATAGTGATTCCATGAGTTGTCTTGTTGACATTGGACTTTCATTGCAAAAATATAAGTATTTCATTGTTATTTCAATGCAAGGGCATATTATCAATTGCTTACATATAAACACACCAATGTTTGAAATGATGGTTTGACCTTTCATTTTGTGAAAAGGGGTAAGGACTCATGGTATTTTAAGATCGGTTTGATTGATTTTGGGTGGCAGTGGGTGCCTTATCACGAAATTGCATAATAATTGGGAACACCACAAAATCATAATTATTACATGGCATAACTCCTCAGTGAATGAACAGAATTTGACAACATTTACAGGATATTGGCTTCATGACACAAGTAGCATTATGTGTAAAGAATATGCAAATAGTATTATTTCTCTTAGAGATATCACGAAAAATAGTGGTTGTATAATAATTGGGAACACGGTGTATCCTTCTGCTTGAAGATGATAAATTTATTAGCAATTTGGATGATGCGGTTGAGCTATTTGATGAAAAGTCTACAACTATTGCCTCTGACATAAGCAAAGATTCGAATTTTTTCTCAAATACCTCCGACCACCCTAGCTTGATACCCATTAAGGAACTTATGAGTAAAAGCAATACATCTTCATTTGATTTCAAACCTTCTATTGTCAATAATTACTGGGAACGGGACAAAGTGAATTGGTAAAGTTTATTTTACATGTCAAAGATTTACAATTATATTTTCATTATGAATAACTTTAAAGGAAGGTCATATGGACGCTAACAAAATAATGATACATGCGATTTTCGAGATATAGGTTGCAAAATGTAAAAAAAAAAAAAAAGATTCACTAAACCCTGATTGGGGACACGGTGAATCATTGCTTCAGGTACAATGAATCAGTGCCATTTATTTTATGAAAAATGTATTGGATGTCAAAACAATTTTTTCAGCAGAGGAAAATCTAAATAATATTTTGTGTGCGAAAAGATCTCATGGATAACAATTTTACACTGTTCAATACATATGTCACAAACTTTTACAGGTGCGGTCATTACTTTAGACTATCATCCTATTATTCAGTGCTTTGGTGTCATTACTACAGGAAACAGTGATTCACTTTGCCCTCAATGGCTCCCGATTCCCTGCCATACATGGCAATTTTTCAGATAATTCATCATATAGCTATGCTCAACCATTTTCTGCTATCTCCTGTGAATTGGTTTCATATAGATATTCCTCTAACAAGAATTGTTGTTGCAGTTAGTGATTAAAAATGTATCTATAGTTTTTTTACAAAAAGAATATTCTGAAACTTCCGGGTTTTCACAAACAAAAGTTTCACTTCATACTGCCCAAACAATAGATATTTTCACAAATTTCATACCACATATAGTTGAATACTTCTCAAAGACATTGAACAATTGAAACATTTTTAAAATAATAAGTAACTAATAACCATCCATATACGATCCACTGTGCCTGCGATTCACTGTGTCCCCGTTTCCGCAAAAATACTTGGTGCCCTCAACCCCAGTAACACTGTGGGATACGACAACATTCCCTTTAAAGCATTAGAATCAATAGGAGAAATTATCTCCCCTACTATTTGCAATCTAGCAAATAACATAATCAAATCTATAGAATTTTCCCAAATTGCTCGCAAAAGGCTGAGGTTTCACCAGTATATAAACGCAGTCCAAACTAAAATGCAACTTTCGCCACGTTTGTGTACTAATCAGTCTTTCTAAAGTTATGGAAAATATTATGATGCATCAAATGCAGCCAAATCTTGAGATCTTCAACAATATGTATCCCAATGTTATCTTCAGGTTCGACCCAGACCCCACAAAGCGTCTGAACTTTTATGGGTGCATTTTCGGAACAGCGTTCACTGCTGCTGGAGTATTTGGCTACATCCAATCAGGTGTCCAAAGATATGCATCTCTCCCGACCATTCAACAAGCTAGATGGTATGAAGTTATGTGCCTAAGGCCCATACATTATAATTTACTTTTAAAAATTGATAAATCTGATAATTGATAAATTTTGCAGCATTTATAAACTTGAGTTTTTAACAGAGTGACAAAAAAAATTGAAATAAAAGTTAAAAGAGTGCTGCCTTCTGGAAATTGATGATCTAGTGTAACAAGCGCATATAATGGCACAGCATCGCTCGTGCCCCGCATGTTTTATCCTATGTTTATCCTATCCGTTAGCCAGTTTATCCCGTTCGTTTATCCTATCCATTTATCCTCTCCGTTTATCATATCTGTTTATCCTGTCCGTTTATCCTATCCGTGTATCCTACCCGTTATCCTGTTATCCTGTTTATCCTGTCCGTTTATCCTATCTATTTATCCTATCTGTTTATCCTATCCGTTTATCCTATCCATTTATCCAGTACCCCATAAGCACTGGTTCATCCCATTTATCCTGTTTATCTTATCTATTTATCCTATTTGTTTATCCTATCTGTTTATCCTATCCGTTTATCCTATCAGTTTATCCTATCCGTTTATCCTATCCATTTATCCTATCCATTACCCTATCCGTTGACCCTATCCGTTTAACATATCCATTTATCTTATCCGTTTTCCCGTTTATCCCATTTATCCCGTTTATCCTATCCATTTATCCTATCTGTTTATCCTATCCATTCATCCTATCTGTTTATCCTATCCCTTTACCCCATCTGTTTATCCTATCCATTTATCCCATCCGTTTATCCTATCGGTTTATCCTACCCGTTATCCTGTTATCCCGTTTATCCTATCCATTAATCCTATCCGTTATTCTATCCGTTTATCCTATCCGTTTATCCTGTCCATTTATCCAGTACCCCATAAGCATTGGTTCATCCCATTTATCCTGTTTATCCTATCTGTTTATCTTATCTGTTTATCCTATCCGTTTATCCTATCCGTTTAACATATCCGTTTATCATATCCGTTTATCGTACCCGTTTATCCTACCCGTTATCCTATTCGTTTATCCTATCCGTTTATCCTATCCGTTTATCCTATCTGTTTATCCTATCCATTCATCCTATCCGTTTATCCTATCCCTTTATCCCATCTGTTTATCCTATCCATTTATCCCATCCTTTTATCCTATCGGTTTATCCTACCCGTTATCCTGTTTATCCCGTTTATCCTATCCATTAATCCTATCCATTATTCTATCCGTTTATCCTATCCGTTTATCCTATCCGTTTGTCCAGTACCCCATAAGCATTGGTTCATCCCATTTATCCTGTTTATCCTATCTGTTTATCTTATCTGTTTATCCTATCCATTTATCCTATCCGTTTAACATATCCGTTTATCATATCCGTTTATCGTAACCATTTATCCTACCCGTTATCCTATCCGTTTATCCTATCCGTTTATCCTATCCATTTATCCTATCTGTTTATCCTATCCATTCATCCTATCCGTTTATCCTATCCCTTTATCCCATCTGTTTATCCTATCCATTTATCCAATCCGTTTATCCTATCGGTTTATCCTACCTGTTATCCTGTTTATCCCGTTTATCCTATCCATTAATCCTATCCGTTATTCTATCCGTTTATCCTATCCGTTTATCCAGTACCCCATAAGCATTGGTTCATCCCATTTATCCTGTTTATCCTATCTGTTTATCTTATGTTTATCCTGTCCGTTTATCCTATCTGTTATCCTATCCGTTTAACCTATCCGTTTATCGTACCCGTTTATCCTACCCGTTATCCTATCCATTTATCCTATCCGTTTATCCTATCCGTTTATCCTATCCATTATCCCGTTTATCCTATCCGTTTATCCTATCCGTGTATCCTATCCATTTATCCTGTCCGTTTCTCCCATTTGTTTATCCCAGCCGTTTATCCCATCCGTTTATCCCATCCGTTTATCCTATCCGTTTATCCCGTTTATCCTACCTGTTTATCTATCTATCCTGTCTGTTTATCCTATCCGTTTATACTATCCATCTATCCTATCTGTTTATCCCAGCCATCTATCCTATCCATGTATCCTATCTGTCTGTCAATCTGTCTATCCATCCGTCTATCTCATTCAATCCATCCGTCAATCCATTCATTCATCTATCTATCTACGTTTCTATTTATCCTATCCGTTTATCCTATCCATTTATCCCGTTCGTTTATCCCAGCTGATTATCCTATCCGTTTATCTCATCCGTATATCCTATCCCTTTATCCCGTTTATCCTACCTGTTAATCCCATCTGTTTATCCTATCCGTTTATCCTATCTATTTATCCCATCCGTCTATCCTGTCCGTCTGTTAACCCATATATCCATCAATCCATTTGTCAATCCATTCCTCCATCTATCTATCTATCTATCCTGTCTGTTTATCCTATCCGTTTATACTATCCATCTATCCTATCCTACTGTATATCCCATCCATCTATCCTATCCATCTATCCTATCTGTCTGCCAATCCGTCTATCCATGCA
The DNA here is from genome assembly GCA_026936325.1 of Platynereis dumerilii. Taxonomy (NCBI): domain Eukaryota; kingdom Metazoa; phylum Annelida; class Polychaeta; order Phyllodocida; family Nereididae; genus Platynereis; species Platynereis dumerilii. The sequence continues at coordinate 15,161,080 of JAPTHN010000001.1, forward strand.
TCTATCTATCTATCTATCTATCTATCTATCTATCTTTTGTTTACATGAGTGTATATTATAACCAGTATTTTATTTACATAAATATAAAACAGATTTATATAATATATAGTAAGTTGCCCGTAGGGAGGGAAGAGAATAGAATAATATGAAATAGATGCAATATAAGCCCATGCTACCTGTATAACAAGCACATATAATGGCACAGCATCGCCCATGCCCCGCATGTTTTATCCTATGTTTATCCTATCCGTTAGCCAGTTTATCCCGTTCTTTTATCCCGTTCTCTTATCCTATCCATTTATCCTATCCATTTATCCTCTCCGTTTATCATATCTGTTTATCCTATCCGTTTATCCTATCCGTGTATCCTACCCGTTATCCTGTTTAACCCGTTTATCCTATCCTTTTATCCTATCTATTCATCCTATCTGTTTACCCTATCCGTTTATCCTATCCGTTCATCCAGTACCCCATAAGCACTGGTTCATCCTATTTATCCTGTTTATCTTATCTATTTGTCCTATTTGTTTATCCTATCTGTTTATCCTATCCGTTTATCCTATCAGTTTATCCTATCTGTTTATCCTATCCATTTATCCTATCGATTACCCTATCTGTTGACCCTATCCGTTTAACATATCCATTTATCCTATCCGTTATCCCGTTTATCCAATTTATTCCGTTTATCCTATCCATTTATCCTATCCGTTTATCCTATCCGTTTATCCTACTCTTTATCCTAACTGTTTATCCTATCCCTTTATCCCATCCGTTTATCCTATCCATTTATCCCATCCGTTTGTCCTATCGGTTTATCCTACCCGTTATCCTGTTTATCCCTTTTATCCTATCCATTAATCCTAGCCGTTATTCTATCCGTTTATCCTATCCGTTTATCCAGTACCCCATAAGCATTGGTTCATCCCATTTATCCTGTTTATCCTATCTGTTTATCCTATCCGTTTATCCTATCTGTTTATCCTATCCGTTTATCCTATCTGTTATCCTATCCGTTTAGCATATCCGTTTATCCTATCCGTTTATCTTACCCGTTTATCCTACCTGTTATCCTATCCGTTTATCCTATCCGTTTATCCTATCCATTTATCCTATCCGTTATCCCATTTATCCCATTTAGCCTATCCGTTTATCCTATCCATGTATCCTATCCATTTATCCTATCCGTTTATCCCATCTGTTTATCCCATTTGTTTATCCGATCCGTTTATCCCATCCGTTTATCCTATCCGTTTATCCCGTTTATCCTACCTGTTTATCCTATCTGTTTATCCTATCTGTTTATCCTTTCCGTTTATTCTATCCGTCTATCCTATCCGTCTGTCAACCCATCTATCCATTAAGCCATCCGTCAATCCATTCCTCCATCTATCTATCTATCTATCCTGTCTGTTTATCCTATCCGTTTATACTATCCATCTATCCTATCTGTTTATCCCAGCCATCTATCCTATCCATCTATCCTATCCGTCTGTCAATCTGTCTATCCATCCGTCTATCTATCATTCAATCCATCCGTCAATCCATTCATTCATCTATCTATCTACGTTTCCATTTATCCTATCCGTTTATCCCGTTCGTTTATCCAATCCGTTTATCCCGTCCGTATATCCTATCCGTTTATGCCGTTTATCCTACCTGTTTATCCCATCTGTTTATCCTATCCGTTTATCCTATCTGTTTATCCCATCCGTCTATCCTGTCCGTCTGTCCCATATATCCATCAATCCATCTGTCAATCCATTCCTCCATCTATCTATCTATCTATCCTGTCTGTTTATCCTATCCGTTTATACTATCCATCTATCCTATCCTACTGTATATCCTATCCATCTATCCTATCTGTCTGCCAATCCGTCTATCCATGCATCTATCTATCTATCTATCTATCTATCTATCTATCTATCTATCTATCTATCTATATGTCTATCTTTTGTTTACATGAGTGTATATTATAACCAGTATTTTATTTACATAAATATAAAACAGATTTATATAATATATAGTAAGTTGCCCATAGATTGGAGGGAAGAGAATAGAATAATATGAAATAGATACAATATAAGCCCGTGCTACCTGTATAACTAGATTTCGTGTCGCAAGCGGAACGTGGGCGACTCTCGCAAGGTTTATTGTGGTTATGCATGTGTACTTTTGGCGAGTTGAAGGTTGGGGAAATGTAGCGGAATTGTATGCGTTGTGTTTTTGTACATGGTTGAGCAGTTTGAACAGAGCAGTAGGATTGAATATTGCAACGTTTCTGATGAGGTTTGGAAATGTAGGCCTACGGAAATGTTAAAGGAAAGTGCAGAGGGAAACTCTGTTATGAGAGGTGAAAAACATTAGTGGTCAGTTAGTGTGACTGCAGCTTGTGCAATGGTGGAAGTTGAGTATTGCTTGCTGATTGAATGGTGCATTAAATGCAATGATGGGAATTGAGTAGATGGAAGTCACACATTATGGCCAGTTACCCACTTTGACCGACAAGCAGATGCCTTCATTTTGAAATACTCCCTTCTCCCAAGCCTTTCTGGCACTTCCATGGCCCTTTTGGAAAGGGCCTTTCCGCTAAATAATCGAATTCTGTCAACTTAGTAGATATTATAACCAGAACCGCAAGCGGTTCAAACGCTCGTCTGTTAATGTGAAATCTATCAATGTGTGCCAGATTATCCCACACAGGCCAGTACCTGGAGCTAATTTTATAACCTTATTAAAGCGATATATTAAGGTTGCAATGAGCAGTTCAAGAATGAAGAAAGATAGCTGCCAAAATGACCACAATCCTGGATTTATTGACATTTTTCTGATCCATGCATGTCCACAGACCAATAACTGTACAAAATTTCATAACTCTAAGTGAAATAGCAAGGTCCATTTTGGATTTCTCAACAAGAACATGTTCCCAATTTATACGCACAGACCAATACCTGTACCAATTTTCATAACTCTAAGCGAAACATTGAGATCGGGCAGTTCAGGAAATGAAGAAAAATGGCTGCCAAAATTACCACCATCGTGACTTTCGCGATATGTTCCCGATCCATACCCACAGGCCCATACCTGTACCAAATTTCATAACTGTGTAAGTCAAACATTAAGGTCACAATGGGCAGTTGAAGATTGAAGAAAGATGGCTGCCAAAATGGCCGCCACAAAATGATCACCATCTTGGATTTCTCAACATGTTCCCTAGGGTGCATCAGCCGCCCCATGAAAAGTAAAAAATAGAGCTAGGCATCTGTACCTTGGCATGAAATTGTGTTTTGGTAGCCAGATGAACATACTAAAAAATCAGCCTGATTAAATAATATTTAGGGGTGCCTCCGGAAGCATATTTCCTAAGACATTTTCAGGAAAAGTTATGTTTCCGTAGAATCGCGGTTTGCGATATCTTGACTAATATAAAAGATAGAAGAAAAGTAACAACATATTTGGATTCTGCAGAAAATTTCCTTCAAAATGAATACCTGGAACCTATACTTTTATTGAAAAAATGTTGATACCGTACTGCAGGACGTGTTTTTACTTTGAAAATGTTATGCGACTTCATCGATATACAAAAAATTTTCTTTAAAAGACTGCAAGATACTTTGTCTTTAAAATGGTTCCTTCCAAATTTATTATGTTTGATACATGTGAGTAATAATTTGCTATTTCTTTTTGGCTCTCAAAGCTATTACTATTATTCAAGGATCCAATGATCTTGATTAATGTTTTATGACTGTATGACAATAAGGAAACAACCTTACTGATATGCTAAATAATGCTATACATTGACTAGTCATTTATTTTATTATACACTAAGAAAATCTTGCCTGATATTACAGTGCACAAGAAGATGGGTCCATGTAGGGGAGAGGCAGGTTAGTTGATACGCATGGTTAGTTGATACGCCCCACCTCCTGGTCATAGAAATGATCATTTGAGAAAGTTTTGGCATTTGTAAGAAGCGAAATAAAAAAACACATCTTCTCATCTTGGTCAATATAGAATCAGAGTCAAGATTTAGGAGAAAAGTAAAAAAATTCAAAAATCACTGTTCCAAGTAAATTTGTGCTGAAATCTTGCATTTTTTTTTTCTCTCGCTATAGTGAAGGATGATTCAGAGTAACTTAGTATATGGATAAGGTGTTGGAAAGGGTTATTTATGAGCCATCAAAGATGACCTGGGTTAATCTGTGGTGCAGAGATCTGCTGTTTTCTGACATAATCGAGTGGATGGGTTTGTTGATACAGCAGATTGGTTAGGTTTTGTTGGCTGGCCTGGTCAAAATAACAACCCTGACCTATTAGTACAATCATTATGCTAGGTGTTGCTCAGTAGTTTACATGAAAAAGCTCTATAGATGAATCTTAGGTTGAAATAATCATGAGATCTCCCCCTCCCAACAGGTCGACCATCAGATCCGACTCACAATGGTAGCAGATATGCATCCATTGGAACAGAAAGCAGATCAGTGAAGGCGTATGGTTTTATAGTATCCTACCAAGGCAGAATTATGTGACTTTTTCTTTGCATTGTCCATCAGCGTTTGGTGTATCAACTAACCTGCCTGGGTGTATCAACTAACCTTACCAGGTGGGTTAGTTGATACATTTGACATGACCTACTTTGATGCCATCTGGGGTAAAAACTATCCAACAGAGAAAGTCAAGTTTCTCCATATATTTGAACAATGTATTTCCCCATGCACATGACTATTCGTCATTCCAGTATCATTGTCCGTTTAGCTTGGAGGCGAGCTTTTCTGATAAACGTCTCAACTAACCTGCCTCTCCCCTACAATTGTACATAATATTGTAATCAACTATATTCTGCAAATTAATGAGATACAAGTATTGCCTGCCCATTGTACATTTTCTGGAAGTAATTTTCTGAGGCTACATTAAGCTTCAAACAAAATTTTTTAGAGTGGCCTATATCAGTGACTATGTTCACCAAAACTGTCAATATACATAATCTGTATATCCCACACTAAATGGATGGCAAGGTCCAAGGAGGATTTACATGTATATCATAGATTTAATCTAAAGTCACAATTCCATGACAAGAATAGAATCAATTGAATAAGTGTAATATTTTTTTAACATTTTCACTCAAACTTACAAGGGGTATTGATTATTTGCAGTCTCATGCAGAAGGGTACAAACCTTGCACATTAGTCTACTTATATTCCATTATATTAGGAATGTGTGATATCTGCATAAATGTTTTAGATGCTATACTGTGTAACCTTGAATAAAAGCATTTGAGAATTGAGAGGCATAGGTGGATTGGCCTTTAATGAAAGGATATTTTCATAAATATAAATAAAACCAGATTAAAACCAATCATCCTGCAGGTGTTAAGAATGGTTATTTTAAGTTTAAGATATTTTCCTTAATTAGGAATGAAGAAATAGAATATCATTTCAAATGCAAAAAGGAGAAAGGAAGAAAAGCAGTACGTACTTGTGTACCTCTAACTACCATAACAAAAAGTCAAGTCATGATACTACTTCCTGACTCTATTTTATTTTATTTTATAGGACAGCTGATGTACCTTAATGTACATGTGATAAATGGAACCATCTCCTTGTGCACAAAAAGCATTAGAGCTAGTTTTTCACAAGGTTAAAATAAATTGGGACTTATCAACACATAGCATAGCAAGCTTGTTTGTTTCTCTTTATAGTCATAAAACGTTTATTGAGATCATCAGGAATAATTGAAATAGCTTTGATTGAGAGATAAGATGGAATACTGAGTAAATTATTGCTGATATTTATGAAACATGATTTATATGAAGAGAAAAAAGCAAAGACTAAGTACCATGCTGTCATATAAATAGAAATTTGTGTATATCAGTGACGTTGTACGTAATATTTTAAGTAAAAGCATATCTTGCAGTACATGATCACCATAATATTGACGGAAACATAGCTTCCAGGTATTCATTTTGCAGGTAATTTTCTGCAGAATCCAAATATACCATTAGTTTTTTTCTATCTTTTATATTAGTCATGTTATCGCAAACCGCGATCCTATGGAAACGTAACTTTTCCTGAAAAATTCAAAAGAAATATGCTTTCGGAGGCACCCCTAAAGATCCATCGATCAAGCTGAAATTTTAGTATCTTATTTTGAATGGTGAAACGCAACTATGGACCAAGGTACAGCTTGATCGGTTAATGTTGGGGCAACTGATGCACCCTAAATTGTTCCCGATCGATACCCACAGGCAAATACCTGCACCAAATTTTATAACTCTAAACGAAATATTAAGGTCACAATGGGCAGTTCAAGAATAAAGAAAGGTGGATGCCAAAATGGCCGACATCTTGAATTTCACGATATGTTCCCGATCCATACCCAGAGGCCCACACCTGTTCCAAATTTCAAAACTGTAAGTGAAATATTAAGGTCACAATGGGCAGTTGAAGAATGAAGAAAGATGGCTGCCAAAATGGCCGCCACAAAATGATCACCATCTCGGATTTCTAAACATGTTCCCGATCGATACCCACAAGCAAAAAATACCTGTACCAAATTTTATAACTTTAAGCGAAATATTAAGGTCACAATGGGCAGTTGAAGAATGAAGAAAGATGGCTGCCAGAAAATGGCCGCCATCTTGGATTTCACGATATGTTCCCGATCTATACCCACAGGCCCAAACCTGTTCTAAATTTCATAACTGTAAGTGAAATATTAAGGTCACAATGGGCAGTTAAAGAATGAAGAAAAATGGCCACCAGAAAATGGCAGCCATCTTGGATTTCTCAATTGGATGCCGATCCATGCCCAGAGGTCCACACCTGTTCCAAATTTCATAACTGTAAGTGAAATATTAAGGTCACAATGGGCAGTTGAAGAATGAAGAAAGATGGCGGCCAAAATGGCAGCCATCTTGGATTTCTCGATTGGATGCCGATGCATACCCATAGGCCCATACCTATACCAAATTTCATAACTCTAAGTGGAAAACTAAAGTCACAAATGGACACTTACACAAACCTTAACCGGGGCGACGACGATCGAGTGACGACAATATCTCTTCGTTTTCAAAGAAAACAGACGAGCTAAAAATGTCAGAACATCAACTTTCCTAATGCTGATCAACACAATTAAGCCTGCTACGCAACCGAATTTGGCTGCCTGGAACACATCCTCAAGGCATCATGAATCATTTCCGACAAATATAGACCTATTCAACTTGAACACAGGACTTCATGCTTGTAACCATCAAGCTTCTAAGTTGCGTATACCAGAGGCTTAAGGGGCCCACCAGACGATAGTTGAGGGGAGCTATGGACTTACCCCGAGACAAACTTTTTTTTTTCGTATGCGACAAACAATTTTTTTTGCACACGAACGTGTGACAAACTTTTTTATCGCTATTTTAACATTACGGTACCCCAGCTACAGGTGGAAACAAACTTTCTTTCTTTTTTATTCAAAAGTGAGATTTCAAATTACTTCCTCAACAAAAAAACCACCGACAGACATGCATTTATGCTAATGGAAAATATAAAGACAACACATGTTCTTAAGAACTAATGAATAGTTATTATCCAAAACTGGACATGTATTGTGCAGAACAGTCTTAAACAAATTATTGAAATAAGGAGAAATAGAGGCCTATATTACAATCTTTTAAAAATACAAAATAGTGGCAAATTTTTTTTTCCGGACCGGTTTGCCAAATGTACAGAAATACCCTTTTCACATTTGAACCATCATTGCATCTTACGCCCTATGTGCTCTGTGTGCCTTTGGCAGTATAATTCACATAACATACATTTGCCATGTAATTCCTGAAAATTTTCAACTTTTCTTCAATTCAAATTATAATAGACTTTCATAATAATAATTTACTGTAACTTCTATTATTACTTTGAAAAGAATTAGCCCAAGAGTGAAGAGGGCTGGGGGTTAAACACATTTTACACAAAAAATTATTCTCTCTCTTTTTATACAGGCCTACACCTATAACAATTACAGTCACTTTTACTGAAACTTTAAATGGTAGCTAGTGGTAGTGTAGCGTACCGGTAAATGATTGATATGATTACTGTTCACTGTGGTGACTCTGTGAGCACTGGTAAACGGAAAATCTACACTGCCACCAAATAAATTATTTCCGTACATGATATAATTGTCTTCAAACCAACTGCAATGGAGCTTATTGACAGTACAACAATCTCATTATAAATTACAAGAATCACAAGAACCAGAATTTGTATTCAATGTCAGCAGATTTTACAAAACATTGTATTAGGCCTCATAAATTGTATTAGGCTTAATAAATTGCACTAGGCTTAATGAATTTACAATACATTGTATCAGGTCTAATAAATCAACAAATGTTTAGGCAAATTCACCCACACTGTCTTCAAACACTATTTCCTCAGACCGACCATGAAATGACATGTTTTAAATAAACAACTGTGTTAATATGAATATCGCAATATCCTTTATGCATTCACCTATAATTGCTATTAATGATTTTTTTTTGCTCATACTACACAAGTAATATAACAATACTGTTATATATATATTCACACTGAAGTCCGCAAATCTGTACATGCGTGAGTTGCTTTGTTTGTCAGGGGTTGGGGGTACCAACAATCTGCGTGGATCTTGAGGGGGGTACACATATTTAATACAAATCAGCAACTTCCGATAAAGCCACCTATCCCCCTCCCCCGGCCAGTTACAAATTCTGATCAATCCCGAAGTGAATAAATTTGAAGATTTTCTCAGCTCTACTGGTGGATTTCTTGATTGTTTTGATCTCTTTGAAGTAGTTGCTGGGGTCAACTTGAGGTGTCAACTACTAAGACAATGCAGGTTAGAAGTGGAAACTGACAGCCCATAGTGTGAAATATATCGATGCCTTCATGTCCGCTCGGCTGTCATCCTCCAAATCATCTAGGGCGGGCCAAAGTTTGCAGCATGTGGTCATGAAAGCTGGAAAGAAAATTTCGAGAAAGTTAAATGGTGTCAATCCACAAAATTGTCAGAAATTGGGCAAACTGGTCACTGGCGCTCAATTAAATATGCACAGTCTGAGAGCACTGGGGCAACAGGTCTTCAAGACTATCAACTGATTTTGCCAGACTTGACAGCTACATGGTCGAAGAAAATTAACATAGGCCTACCACAAAAATTTATCAACTTGGACAATGGCGGAAGTTGTACCTTGGCAGTCTCTCCTCATCAGGACTCTGGAAAGAAACAAATATTGTTTAAATGGCTATTTAATCTTATCTCATACACACAAGCAGATACCCAACATGAAGAGAGCTGAAATTTTTTTTTTTATTATGCCAATTTATGGTGGAACATTTTTTATGCAAGTGGAGGGGTTCTAGGGGTTGACAGTAGATTAATAAATAAATAAACTTTTAATAAATATTATGACATATATAATGTATATCTCAATAACAATATGTTCTCTTTGACATGTTGCTATATGGGCCCACTAGTAGGCTAATATAGGCCCAGCTAGGCCCACACATGCCTCAATTGCACTTGAGAATGACACCTCTGAAGTTCACATGATCATGATGATGTGACACTTCAACACCAATTAGGAACCAGAAGCAATTGACTTCAGTCAATCCTCAAATGGCCTAAATGCCATTAACAACCAAGAATGTCTTAATACTGACCTCAGATAGGGCCAAGTTTGCAGTAAAAATTACTGAAATTAACTTCACAGTACAAGAGCTAAGAGCGCGGCGACAAATACAGCCAAAATCGGCGATAATTGATGTTTACTTACTTGTGAAATGTGTTTTCGTCTTCCTTAGAGGCTAGAATCCCATGTGAATCACAGTCCATGCCATAATACTGCACAAATTGGCATTATTTTGTGTTTTCATCCAAGCTTTTCAATGCTTGTTTACCTTGCTGGGCCAGCTCAGAGGCAGAAATCACTGGTCAACCTGCTGAGCTGGGAGTTTGATCACTGGTCTGCCATCTTCGCATCCAATTACACTAGATGGCGCCGCTACATAACACACCACATGACGGCGATAATTGATGTTTACTTACTTGTGAAATGTGTTTTCGCTACATAACACACCACCTTCGGACGATTATCCAAAGGACAGCACCTTCTTTCACCACAATGGCAAAGATTCCAGCCAAATTGATTATGTATTCTCCAATATAGAGGGATTACGGGTCAGGAACCTGGAACACCACGGCCAGAACACTTCCGACCACACTGCCATCCTGGCCACATTCAGCACTGAACTGGCAAAGAAGAAGGGGCACGTCACCGTCCAAAGTATCTTCACAAAACCCAAGTGGCACAAGTGCGACGAAGGGAGTTATCATGACACCGTTGAAGACCTTCTTGATCTAAACACCCATGCAACCCCAACGACAAGTCAGGCCCAGATTCAACTGGACATCATACACCTTGAAAATGTTCTCCTCCAGGCCACAAGACTCTCCGTGCCGGGATACGAAAGACGCTTTACCACCCCGAAGGGCAAAGGCACTTGGAGCCCCACCATCCACGAAGCCAGCCGAAAAGCCAAGGAAGCATTCTGGCTATGGAAAAAGGAAGGGCGAACAAGAGAGGCCAACGACCCCAGCTACACTGGTATGAGAACTGCAAAACGAGAACTCCGAAGGGCACAACGGAGACACCTTGCACAAAAGAGAACAACACTGTACTCGGAAGTCATGGACAGCCACAGCTATAACGCACCCGCATTCTACAAGCTGATAAAGAGGCAGCGGCGAAGGGGAAAGGAAGATGTAGAATTCCTTAACACGGAAAATGGCCCTGTCAGTGACCCAGAAGATATCCTCAACACATGGAAATCACACTTCGAAGCTCTGTCTACTCCCACTTCTCGCCCACACTTCGATGAAGACTTCCAGTCCAGTGTAGATTTAGAACTTCTCCACATCCAAGACATTCTCTCCAAGGAGCACCAGCCAATAGCACCGAGAACTACAGCCCAGATCCAGAAAATTGTCCAAGTCTTGAACAACAACAAAGCTGCGGACTGCCGGGGTCTCACCGCTGAGCACTTCAAACTCGGGGGGCCCAAACTCCTCCAGTTCCTAACTAGAACTATCAACAACATCCTCCAGTCAGATGGTCTACCAGAGATCCTCAAGGACGGACTAATCACTCCTGTCTACAAAAAAGGGAAAGATCCACACCTCGCAAATAGCTACAGAGGCATCACCGTGACAACAATCCTCAGCAAGATCATCGAGTGCTCCATCCAAGATGAAACCGATAAAGCCATCCTCCCAGCCATCAACAGACTACAGAGAGGATTCACCCGAGGGACATCGCCGACCTTCGCCGCACTCCTCGTCACTGAGGCGATCAACGAAGCAAGCGACACCGGATCAGCTCTAGCTCTGACCACCCTTGATGCAGAAAAGGCTTTCGACGTGGTATGGCATAACGGCCTCTTCAGAAAACTGTTTCACCTGGGTTTAAATGGAGTCACCTGGAACATCCTGCGGGACCTCCAAACAGCGGCCTCATCCAAAGTTAAATGGCAAGGAGAAGCCAGCGCACGATTCACCGTCCAACAGGGGATAAGACAAGGAGCCAAACTCTCGCCCAGTCTCTACAAATGCTTCAACAACGACATTCTAGACTCGCTAGAGAATAACAAGATTGGAATCTCCATTGGTACCACATTCATAGGTGCACCAACGGTAGCTGATGATATTGCACTTCTCTCCTCCAGCCCTTCGGACCTTGCAGCAGCCCTTGAAATTGTACACAAGTTCACCGGCAAGGACAGGTCAAATATCAATGGCGCTAAAAGCTCAATAGTGTTATACAATACAAGCACCAGACGTCCCCCTCAAGTATGGCCCATGGGAACTGATATCATCGAGGAAAGTGACCAAAGTACACACCTAGGAATCATCAGGAATAGAAGACAAACTCAAGATGTCGACAACAGGATCTCGCTGGGGCGAAAGGCGCTATATGCCCTAATGGGTGCAGGCCTCCATGGAAGAAATGGAGTCAACCCCACAGTCTCTCTACACATGTATAACACTTTTGCTAGACCTCGCATGATATACGGCCTTGAAGCGGTCAAACTCTCCAACAGGGAAATACGGCAACTGGAGTCCTTCGAATTGCAGATCCTGAGACAGATTCAATACCTTCCAGACCGCTGCCCCGCTCTGGCAGTATACTGCCTCCTCGGAGCGACCCCCATTTCAACCCAGATAGAGATCAACTCGCTAACCCTATTTGGCAGCATAATTCGCAGTCAGGGAACCGCGGAGAAGGAAGTTGCAGTGCGACAGCTAGCCATTAAGGAGGAAGACAGCAAGAGCTGGTTTGTTCACATCCGCTGGATTCTCAAGAAATACAACCTGCCATCTGCATTTGACTTACTCCAAGACCCACCGCCACCGAAGACCTGGAAGCAGATGATCAAGGACGGTGTCAACAAGTACTGGTACGAGAAATGGACGGAAGCCAAGGAAGTGAGGAACTCCCTAAGATTCCTGACGCTACAAGAAGAAGCAACAACCAAGCCACACCGGATCTGGGACTCCATTGACTCCAACCCGAGGCACGTGAGAGAGGCAGTGGTTAAGGCAAGGTTGCTCACTGGCACTTATACCTTACAATCAAATAGGCACAAGTTTAATCAGTTCGAAGTTTCCCCCCTCTGTACTCTATGTAAATGTGCCCCAGAAGACAGACTTCATTTCCTTACCCAATGCAAAGCTTTAGACCAGGTTAGGAAAAAACATCTCCCCAGATTCCTTGATAAAATATGTAGCGAGGTAAGCAGCAGGGCTGGTGACACCATCGCCAATGACCTAGATCTCCTGACCCAGAGCATCCTGGACTGCTCTGCACCCAAGGTGAGCCAAATAATTGGGAACGACAGAGAGCTCCAAAACAAACTCGAAAGGCAGAGTCGGACGCTGATTTACGACCTACATACCGTCAGGACCAACACCCTCCAATCGGACCGGCCCCATGTCAAGTCGACCTCCACGTCTGCACACCCCAGAGCCCTACCTGCATCCGCTCCTGCTCCCGTAGTGAACTGCACTGTAGCCTCCAATAGACTCTAACAAATTTTACTCTATCACCAGTTCATCTGTAGACCTGTAGTTTTTAGTGGCGCACCACAAACATGTACATAAACCTCATTATTACTATTATAGATCTTCAGAAGACCTGCGCATGCGCAGGGTGCTCCGATCAACTTAACGGAGGAAGATACCAGAACAACAACAACAACAACATGACGGCCGTCGGCAGAACTAATGCAATAAACACTGATTTCGTTGAAAAGAAAAACCTCTGAAGAAAAAAAACAAGGCACACAAGATGCAAATGGTGAGAAGGCGCCTCAAGTTAGCTGGCTGTTCATCCATTTCCACAAAAATATACGGCAAAAAGTGCCCCTATTTCTCCCAAAGGCCGTCCAAAGTTTGAGGTGACTGTCAAATCTTCCAGACCGATCCCATAGGCGAGAGTCGCCAATTAGTTGGACAGATGCATGAACTTTACTGAGATGCAGGAATTGCTGAGTTTCCCAGAAATAGAATGTGGTGCAAAGGGAGGAAGTGGCAAAGGACTTGCAGGTGCTGCCCTCTTGTGTAATGTATCTGATGAGCTGCTTGCAGTGGCCATTCTGTGTACTAAAACTCACCCTGTGTAAGGGAAAATGGCCACCACAATGCAGGCTTTCTGGACCTTGATAGCCTCTAAAACTGATAATAGTAAATTTTCTAATATTGAATTAAACTAAAAATACGAACCGTTGTGCACATCTACAATGGTATCAATGTGTTATGCATATGATAAGAACTTCCAGAGTGGGCTGGTTGAGGCCACAGCATTGGTCATTTCACCCCTTCAGTAGATTTCAGCACTAAAGCATAATCGCCCTATGCATAGCATAGCATGGGCGATAATCATACTGGTAGGTAACATTGGGACTCACCTATTTTGCAGACGAAGCCAAGGAAGTCTCATAGCCTCATTCTGAAGATATCTGCTGTATTTATTTTTAGATAATGTGTGTCAATCATTACATCATTCTTGGAATAAGCACATGTAATATATAATTATGTGTCCTCATACTTGTTGAAAATAGCGTTTCCAAAGAGACCGACAATTTTCGAGAAGCCTCAAAATCAGCAATGACTCAGTATTTTCTCGTTCAATCGTGAATTCTCGCGACTTCTGTTGCTATTGATAACCACTTGATTGTTGGTCATTGTTTGAAATGGTGTCCATGTGTTTAATTGTTTGTAACAGTTACAGAGCATTGGGTTGTTGTTTTTGTTTTGATTGATATTACTTTCCTGTAAATTGCACCATTGTTTAGTTTAAGTATCTGTTGCTCATAATCAATTCAAATTCAATTCAATTCAAATACTGATAATTTTATACTATCTGGATGTTCAGCAGTGATTTATAGAAACAAAACAAGTAGATAAGCACTAAAACTACAAAAGATATCATAAAAGCAAAAAAACTTGGATCCATTGCATGATTAAAAATTTCGTGGTATATCATTGTGCCTGTGGAAGGACAGTGTCCCAGATTTAAATTCTCTCGAGTCTCGTTCACTAAACCATGACCATCCTCGAGAGTCATGAGCGAGACTCATTGGAAACACTCATTGAAAATTGAAAATTAACACGTAAAATCCCTCTGGTTGTCTCTGTTTATATTTCCAGGAGTCTCTTTGCTACAATTCCAGGAACTGTGATGGTGAACCTCTTATCTAGCTTCAGTGGTCTCGTTGTTTTCGCTTATTATGCTGACATCGGTTGTGACCCACTTAAAGCTGGATACATTCCATCTCCTAATCATGTAGGTGGAGTTTAAGTGCTGCACAAAATATTATATTGAACTTTTAATTCAGTTTTATTGTGATTAAATTCAAGTTGTTTAAGTAATTTTTTGGTCCGACTTTGGAACGATAATAAAATTTTTGAATTCCATTGAAACGTTTTCTTGCCATGGCCTGTTCTTTGGCCTTTCAGATTCTTCCTTATTTCATGGCAACTGAGATTGGGACCCCAGTACTCACTGGACTTTTCCTCTCCAGTCTTATTGCATCATCTTTAAGGTGAGACACCCAAAATGCTCTCTTATCTTGTCTGCTGCTTCATTATTTCTATCAGGAATATGATGTAACTTTCAATTCAAACTTAAACTCAAGGGTGCGAAATCAGTGTCTTAATGCAACATAGATGAGTGACAGAGGCAGATTCCCCAATTTGAATGATCCGAATTTATGTTCAACTTGCAACATGATCTAATTTTAAGTCAGTTGAAGCTGCTTTGCTGCAGCAGCCATAAGAACACTATCAGAAATGTCTACCGAGTCTGTGCTTATGATTCATGCAATAAAGCTGAGAAACTGCTCATTTCCAAGTTTGATATTGTATCCTTTTCTTTTAAGCACTGCTTCTTCTTCCTTAAATTCGTCTGGTGCGAATACCTGGGAAGATGTCCTGAAGTACTGGTATCCAGACATCAGCGAAGAAAGGAAGGCTTTCTGGCTGAAAATCTTAGGTGGGTAAGTCATGAGAGTGCCGCTCCTTAGCAATGGTCTGCATTATGGCAGTTTATTCTTTATAAATTGGTCACCTTATTGAAAGGTTTTTTTTGTAGAAAAAATAACTGAACAAAGAAAATACATTTGATATTATGTCTACTGCAATGTTGTGATGCAAAACAAAGTTTATATGTTATATTATGTGCAATATAATTAGAAATACACTTGGCAGATATACCTTTACATGTTACTATTACAGTTTGTCTCATCAACATGCGAACTGGTGTTTGGCATGGTTGCTCAGCATCTACAGGTCACACAGTAGAAATACACATACTCACAGATAGATTGGCTATTTTGCAATTTGTTTATCACATTTTTACGATGTTTTGATGACGCTTTTGTCCGATGTTTCAACAATTTTGATAACGGCAGTCCATACACTATTGTTTACATTCTTCATGCGATCATAACAATGGCTTAAATTGCCGTGATGTCACTAAAATGCACTGCAGCGCTACTCACGGTTTAGGTCTCCTAAAATTAATTAGTTGCACTGTTCTAACTTCATACAGTGGGTATTCTCAGCCTATAGAATCAGTGCTAAATTGCAGTTCGCATGCTAGATGAGATACACTGTAGTGTACAACACTGTTCTTAAATATTTGTGCAATTTATGTGTTACTTCACATATATATATAGTGGATGATGAGGAGACCAATATTGAGTTTTATTGGCCGAAGCAGCAACATTGGTCGAGGCCATAGGCCGAGACTGATATACCTGCTAAGGCCAATAACACTCAATATTGGTGGACTCAACATCCACTCTTTGTTATATTCTGCACTACAATTTTCACACTTATACATATTTGCAATATACTGGTTTTTCTATAGATATTTAATTTTTTTATATGAAATATACTTAATTTTTCCCATTATTTAAAATGAGCATATTTATAAATTGATTGATTGACATTTCAAGAAGTTTCCATTTCCTCGGTCCTACCAGGCCTTCCCTTAAGTCATAGGCAATTAAGTGCATGCTTGCTGCTATGAGCATAGGGGCACGCCATATCACTCTCCACTAGCCAATAACACTTTTAAGACACTGATATCGTTATTTATTGGTTTGTCATGAGACTGATCTCCTGCTACATGATTGGCCTTAAAATTTTGATGCAGATTAAATAAATATGCATTCCTGGATGTTAATAGTTGCAGGATATGGGGTCGTTGCTATGGTGGTTGCTTTTGCCATCACTCTGTTCAGTGGCATCATCACTCAGATCATCAGCACTGTGTCATCGTGTCTCCAGGGTCCTGCTGCCGGCCTTTTCTTTATCGGTGGCTTCATCCCCTGGGTTAACTCTAAGGTTTGAGAGTCCTTTTGTTGCTGATTTTCTTATAGCTATGGTTGTTACCATCCTTCCAAAAGTATGTAAACCATGAAAAATATAGCCCAGCTGGTATGTGACATCATACCACAAAGGCATTGCGATTGGTCATGGTTTACCGTGTGATAATTATATATTATATTGGTATGTGACATAGTGTCCCTGCAGGTATATGCCATAAACAGTTACACGCCCTATAGGTATAACATTAGCCTTGGCATGTACTTTTGCAAGATTATGATCCTAGCTCCTAACTATCTAACTTACAGACCCCTGGTACAAATTCAGTGGCCATGACTGATTTTAAGATCTTGGTCAGGACTGCCATAGAAGTCAAAAATGATTTCTAAAGGGCCGTCAATCTGCAAAGAGCTCCAAGAGAATAAGTTAATTTTGTATTTCTATTTTTTCCAAAATAGGGAGCAATAGTAGGCAGCATCTCAGGGTTCTTCTTTGGATTGTGGTGTGTCATTGGGTCATTTTATTCCTCCGTGCAATGGCAACCAATGCCGTCCAATACAGACAGCTGCACAGAAGAGATCTTCTCAAATGTGACAGCTGCTGTAACTTCCATTCCATACAACACCACTGTTTTTGATCTTATGGTGGAAGCAGGTCCTCCTGAAATGTAAGTCAGAGTATTATATCTTTTTTTGATGCGTTGCCTTCAATGTATAATTTGTATATAGGGTTAGTAATCCTATTTGGTGTCTATGTAAGTGAACAGAGACATCAAACAGCAGGCCTGGGACAAATAGCCTACAGAAAATCAGGCTGTGGAAATACATTTAAGCAGATCGCGGTCTGGCGTCGTAAAAAATGTTAACCTGAATGTTGCCGAGGGGACTAGTAATTGTGGGATCTTGGATAATATAATATGGATGGGTGATTGTGGAATGGACCCGATTTTGCTTAATTTGAAATTGCCTATTTTTATCATCTCGCAAAGGAACAAACATAGCTGATCTTTAGCTTCTCGGATCTTCTCGAGGCTCTTTTTCTAAGGTCTGTCAGTAGGACCAAAAAAAAGATGTGATCTCAATTTCTTATTATGTCAATTAAAGACAAATTGGTTAGGCTTAAAATTAATTGACTGGCCTTGGTAGACAGATAGACAGGTAGAGTGGTAGACAGATTGATTTATAGGCCTTCAGAATATTGTTATTGCTTATTTTTTTCATTAAGATGATAACTTCTTGCACTGTGCATTCCTCGCTTAAAAAATATCACCCCAAACCAGCCCATATTTTTTTGCAAACAATAACTCTTTTTTATGTACCCTTCAAATTCCTTAACTGGACTTATTAGGGCATGGCATGACTTCAATAGTTGTGTCATTCCCACCAAATGGAAACATGAGACAAAAATGTTTATTGCCCAGCGACATAGTTTTCTTTTTTTAGTCCATGAAGTTCATCAGGTTTGGGAAACATTCTGAAGTTTGAATGTAATGTGTTCTACATTGGTTTAGTTGTCACTAAAGGAAAACGGGTAAAAGAAGTGCATGGATATTGGACAAGGAACATTTCATAGCTTTGTAGTTACTACGTTTTAAATATATATGTTCACTGTAAAACCAGCTGCCATGAAATTTATGCCAGTTACAGTTACAAACGTTTTCTATCGTAACATATAAATATTTTTGTGTTCGTAACAGTAGGTGCAATAGACCTATTTCACTGAATGGCCTGAACATGGACCCCAAATAACTTTTTTGCAATTCAACAATTCTTAATTTGCTTTTCACACGCAGAAGGTATAAATATACTCTTAATCCAAAAACAAAACTTTCTAAATTTAAACTGAAATAATGACAAAGTTATAAAGCCTTGAAGTTACTTTAAAATGCGCTAAAAATACTCCAGCTTGGCGACACCTTGGCTGGACCAATCAGAAAGCGGGAAAGTAATTTACTCTTATTTGGAGACAAGTCTCTGCTACTGGATGTCTCCCTTAGCATTATCAAGTGCACTGCTAGTTTTATTACCGCTTCAAGCAGATTCTAATCATTTGACTCTAATTATCGTGATCTGGTACCATTCAATGCGTGGTGTGGCTACCCATGGCACTGTATAGGCAGCAAGAGCGGCTAACGGTGCTGTGGTATGGCCGCACCATTGCATGTGTGTAACAATTTAGTGAATTATTATGCTTATACTTGTGTGGGTGATGACCTTAGCCGATAGCTGTGTGTTTTGTTTTCATGTTTTACTACTAACACCTGAGCTTGTAATTGAGCCCACGGCTCGTTAGCAAAGGTAATAAATATGTTTAAACCAAAGCTATTAGCCAATGGGATTTAAGTTCATTCACCATTTTCCCCTAGAGTTAGCTGGGAGAACCATCCGTGAAGTTGGTCTATTAAAGAGACACAGTTGGTTTTACAGTGCTTATGTAAGTAAACATGTATGGGTGTCCACACAGAAAAATGTTATCAGAAAGATTGACATTGGTAACTAAACTGTGACTTGTTTTTCAGAACTGGTATTTCGAGATTGTATAATGTGTCATTCAAGTGGAAGAGAGAAGTTGTTACAGCGTTCACCATTGGAGTGGCGATTCTTGTCAGCTTGGTTACCGGTATGAAAAAACTTGAAAAACAACATTATTTTTCAGACCAAAGCTACATTTTAATTGGGCTTATGTTTTTTTATTATTAACAAGTGTACATCAAAGCATTTTTGCTGTCACTGAAGTAAATATCTTCTGTGACAGTAATTGGCTTTGCTGATTGTGAAATTTTTTGCTTGTCCGTTTTCTTTGAAAACAAAGTCGTCGTAGTCATCATTGTTGTTCCGGTGAAGGTTTGAGTGAGTGTCAACTAAAACAAGCATAGATTAACTGCACCGAATTCTTTCTTCCTTGTTTTTTATATTTTTATATCTTCTTTCATTTCAATCGGAATTATTCAAGTTTAGCTTAAAGGATAGTTGAGAAATGGTAGCCCTATACTATAATAGGCTATACATCTGCTGCCTTTGATTTCTAAAAAAAAAAGTCTCAATGGATGCAGAGTCTAAACAGCAGTTTTTCTGCACCAAAAGTCATTCTTTCCTTGCTTATTTTACTTTCATTTCAGTCAGAATTGCTTATTTTGTAATCTCTTTTATAGGAATAAGAAAGCCTCAGTCAGTTCCCCCTCATCTGGTTCATCCAGTAATTCGAAGGTTTGTTGGGAAGGATGGTGCCAAAGAAGATATTGCAAAGGATCTGAAGGTAGGTTTGCAAGATAAATTATTGTTGTTTTTTTTTTTTTTGTACCAAGGAGAGTAGCAAAAAAGTTTAGACAGGGACCCTGAGCAGAGGGGAGGGGGAGAGGGAGGGAATGCATCCCCTCCTACCTCCAGCATAGATAAATGTCTGTAGCTCAAAACGATTTACTTGAGCACACATTGAACGCCACCTTCTTGAAAAATTTTAATACCGAATAAAAATTCGAGTAGCAGGACAGCGTTCTGTGCGATTTCCATGCTGGCCCGCAACTGGAATAAATATTTAACTTGTCATGATGCAAGTCTCTGATCGACACTTTTTTAAAAGACTGATATCAGGCAAGACAGGAAATGGAGGTCTCAAGAGAACATTCCACCTCCTTCTGCTGTTCTTAAATGTGCGTATACAGTGTTCTTAAATGTGCGTATACAGTGTTCTTAAATGTGCGTATACGGTGCACATTGGCGGGTAGATTTTTTTTTTTCAATAAAATTCCATGTGTCTTGGTGGCTGAGTAGTTTGATGACATCCTTGTAATTTGAGGTGCAGAGTTTGATTCCACTGCTTGGCAATACTTGACTGCTAAATTTAGATACTATTATTTTCACAAGATATTGATTTCAAAGCAGCGCTACAGTAAAAAAAGCAGCTGAAAACAAGTGTAGCTGGCGGCGTAGGGTGACTCCTCGCTACTTTCAGGGAGAATTTCATTCTCCCTGAATAAAAATAATCAAAAAAGAAGAAGAAAAATTAGCTCGAGAATCTCTTTGGCTTGGCAATCTAATGGTTAGAAGGTCTATTTTGGAAAATTATCAATGCGAAGAAAAGGAATGACATTTTGTAAAAAATAAAATGAATTTGATATCGTTTGCATATGAGTCACACTGCAGTGTACCTGGTACATTTCATAATTTGCTATATTTTAAAAATACATGTATTGCATATTTCTGCATATATATATATATATTTATTTGAAGCTTTTCTACTCTCTGTCAATCTTTCCTTGCAGGATGAAACAGAACTTCTGAACAGAAAAACAGCCGAAGAAGAAGACGTGATGGAATTACAAAGTGAAGAAGAGAGAGAGAAGTTTCATGTTAATACAACTTAATAAAAGTAAAAAATATATTTTCTGTTTTGTAAATACATGTTTGAGTTAAACTCACTAAATTGTAACTCTGGAGGAAAAAAACAGCTTTTCAAATTGTATTTTTTAAAGAAGTTTATGCCATTTTATAATTTTCTCGCAGCATTTAATTAAAGGTAACAGAATCAAATTTGACTCATTACAGGTGACTTCATTACCATGTGATTCTGGTCATCCAGCCCTGACTGTGAATTCAAGCAATGCATATAGCTGCTTGCTACGTCAATCTATCAAGTGTGTGACATTTTTACTGATCATAAACCAATCAGATTAGGAAAAAATGTGATGTAGCAAGGTAGGTAGAGACTGTAGAATCTCGTACTAATGAAATCACCTGTAAAGGAATTACACAATTCCCTTAAACACCCGTCCTGGAGGGATTAGTACAATTCCCACCTGTGAACACCCAAGTTCGTCAAAATGGAAGTATTTTAAAAATATAATCCCACAGGTTGAGTAGCCTACTGTTAGTGTACACTTTTAAGAACAAGGTTGTGATTCTGTTGCCATGGAATTCATGTATATTTCTGATGTATTTCTGATTGATTTTTCACGTATTTGCTCTAATGGTCAATAAAACCAAAAACCACTTGTTACCGCCTGTTTTTGATAAAGTGTCACAAGCTGGACACTCAGTCACAATGTATAGCCTGTTGACCCAGTCCACAGCTTGGATCATACATATTATCAGGTTTTGTCTCTTTTATCCGAAGAAGATAAATTGTCCAGTTTTTTCTCCATCTCTTTTTATCCTGATGTATATATTGGAACATCTGTTTTTTGTTCGCTTTCTGTGTTTGCACAATAGATAACAAAACCGAGATGTTTCTTTGGTGCGCCGTCATACTTTCCTTCGAAGAACCTTTGCATCACTGGCCATTCTGTGTGATAAACAAAACTGCTTTCTTTAAATCCGGTCCAAAGAGAAGGTAAAGAACTCAAGAAGGCAAATTCTTTGAGTATATACTGTGAACCTTCCTCTAAATCTACACCATCAACAGATTCATTCTGATTTCGACCAGCCATGAAACGTGTCAGGGCAATGCGGGTTGTTTGGCGTACATCGATGTTGAATTCTGGTGAAGAGTTGTATAACTGTAATATTTCTTCCAGGTTCTCTTTGTAACGCCGTGAACCTTCAACCTCTGCATTCCAGTCTATCCAGGTGAATTTCTCCTCTGCGATATCAGGAATTTTTAGGATTTTCTTCATCCGATTCCTCAGTCTGTTTCCTTTGACATAAGCAAGCCGCTCTGGTTTTTCTGCTCCAACTGCCCGGTAGTTGTGAGCGACGATGATGTCAGGAATAAAGAGTTTGATCTGGAAAAGGAAAGAAATTTTTGTCACTATGTATGAAATAATAATGATACCATTTTATATGCCTTTGAAAATAAAGATGATGTATTTAGTGGGGCATATAACCAAAATTTGGATTGTTGTCAGGTAGTTAGTTTATTGACCGAAGTCCAACATGTAACTTAGAATCAGGAATACATCAGGATTGTTCATTAAAACAATACAATTATACAAAACTAGAGGATCCCCATGGTTCTTGGATTCTTGGAATAAAGAGATAGGCCTACAAATGAGTAGTGGTGTGCAGTATTGTGGTTTATCATTGTGGTGCTGACATGCGTTGCCCCCCAGTGTAAATGATGATTGGAAAGGTGTTGCGGTCTGGTGAGTGGAGGATTACTAAAACTACTGTAGGTGCAGGAGTCATGGATGTTAAGTACTGTGAAGGTAAAATCTGTAAAGGAAGAGTAAAGAGGAAGATTGATGTATGACATGTATGACTGTTGTAAAATTTATATTTCTAATCTTATTACTGTAATTGTTTGCTGTTATACTGTTTTTTCTTTTTCTTTTTTCTCCTTTCCTATAACTTTATGCTGTATTGCTTTTTCCTTTTTCTTTTTTTTTCTTTCTTTTTCTCAAATCAAGGCTGGGCCAAATTACAGACGTTTGTCTAAGCGTGCCCAGCCTCCAACTTTGTAACATCTTATCGTTGGAAACCAAATAAATTACAAAATTACAAAATTACTTGGCCTAATCCATGGATAATTGAGGATTCCTATGCAGAAAGAAAAATCAGCCAAAAAGCTTAATTTCTAATATGGATTAGGATATATAGAATTAGCCAGTCGATAGGGGAAAGTAGAAAGGATTGAAATTGTGTAGTTTTGTTAAGTTGGTTTGTAGTGTCCTGATTTGTAACAAAGAACCTGTTTTGTATAGTTTATTTGATGCCTCCCTCTTCTGAGCCCAGGGAGAACAATCCACTACCACTGTTGCAGCCACGTGAATAGAGCTGTGTGGATAGCATACATGTGTGGATAGGGTGTTAGAAGTAAGAGATAGTTCTGTAAACACAAAAATCTGTGGAGGTTTTGAAAAGATGAAGATTGATATATATCATGGCCAGATTCATCAAGAATTGGCGATTTGTATACAAAAAGAAAATGTGAGCAAACAACAAAAATATAAGATAGGATACTGAAACTTCAGTGTCTGTAAATATTTTCTAAATTTTCAAAAATAATTTGGCAAATATCTCTCTGGTCATGGTGATTTTCAGATTTTGACATATTCTGTTGCTATTTCCCAACACCTTTTGGAATCCCTACGTCCTCAGGCTTCTTAAATCCATCAAAAGTAGCATTTTTATCTGTATTTTTTGACATGATTGAGTTCTTTCTGTTAAAAAGTTGACTTCGAGAAATTTTATCAATTTTGAAGCATATATATGTTTATTTGCTGAAGTTTTTTTTAAATTTGCTCATTATGAAGTTTTCTTCAAAATTTCGGAAATAACCAACTTTTAATTGCTTAAGTGTGTCTTCTTCCATGCAGTTATTACTATAATGGTAAATATACAGTTTCTTTAACTTATGCATGTTTTTTTTTACATTCATGTATGTGGTCATTTAGTACATAAATACATTTTGAAATTTTGATGGTCTCGTCATACTTTGGCTTCATTATTTTTGTTTTTTAAACACGACAGAATCTATGAGGACTTTCATGGGTGTAAATTGAATTGGCAACATTCCAGACTTCTTTGTAATCAGTCTTCGACTTTTTTAAAAGAAAATTTAACCTGAAGCTGGACCGTTTACTTTTGAAAACATGATGCGTTTTTTGTCATGGATATATATTTTTTGTATTTTCCAGAAATGTCTAAAAGGCAATACTCGTATAATTATTTGCCTTAGCTCTGTGATGCGCAATAGATCATAATTATCGCAACAATAACTCAAGTGAACTATCTGTTCACAAATTGAAAACTGTCATTCTGCGCATTATGGGAATTTTAGTTATTGCTTGCACAGAAGAATAAAATTACATGTATTTGCTTAAAACTTGTATTCAATTGCTTTGAATGAAACACATCTCTTTCTTTAACTTTCCGAACTTGGCATTTCATGTAATTTGTAAAGGTGAATGTCAGTCTTTCAAATATCATGCATTGAAAGACCTTGAATGTTCCCTTAAACATGATTTTCCAAATTAACAGAAAATGGAACTTCAGAAAGTTTCGCTACCAGTGGCATCACTATAGGGGGGTGCTGCCCCCCCCCAAAGAAATCTTGAGCAAAAAATAAGAATTTATTTTTTGTATGATACTGGAAGTGAATGAATAACCAGAGCCCATGTGCACTATGTGTCATTATTTTTCCTTGCAGTTTATCTATTTGTCATGTGTGCATAGATCCGCAGACATCTAAAATCTTTGGATTTTGTGGGGCTCGTGTTTCGTCCCTAAGGACCTCTGACCACGCTTCTGAATGTTGAGGCTTCAGATCCCAAACTTGCATTTCTAGTGACGCCACTGTTCGTACAGCAGCACATCAGGACATAGGCTGCGTATTAGAACCTTTTGACAAACTAGATGACCCACTCCACCTAGCTTATTATTAATATTAAGATTCTAACAAATTATATATAGGAGTTTAGGACACTGCCCTGCCCTCAGTCATTAACATATTTGGGTGGTACACAGGCCATCGCCTACATATATACAGTGGTACCTGCATTGTAAGACCCCCTGTTGTTAGACCGACTTGCCTTATGTGACCGCCTTCCTCCGGCTCTAAGTAGTATTTTTAATGCACTTTTCACCCCAAGAGAGACTGCACCCCCACAAGAGACCTCTTCATGACCGCAAATGGGGCGGTCTTATAACACAGGGTTCTTGTAGGCATATCTTTTGCACTACAGAGAAGCTCATGTCTACATGGTACAGTATCAAGGTTGCTTACTACTCCCTTGGACCGAGTTTTCCAGCAGCTCAGTATGCCCTTTATTGAACTGACCCAATTCTCTGAGCTTCTCTGGTTTACTGAAAGGTTGAAACAAGAAAAATCCCATCCCAATATAGCTTACCCTGTGTCCCAATGTGCCCCAGTTAGAGGGGCACTTGGGTGTCTTGTAAATGTCACTGGCTATACTAATTGGACTCGGTTTCAGGTACTTCAACCACCTCCTCCAGTCATGCAAATTCATGACACCCCAGACTTTTGGTGCCCTTATGAGCCGACTTTGAGAAAAGTCGGGCGCTGAGCCAGGAGATTACTTCAACCTGACATTGCCTCACTCACCTGCATATTTGACTGGAGGTAACTCACTGCCTTCGCCAGCCCACAGCAGAGAAGCTTGTCAGTTTGGCACTATTTATGCAATAACCAAGCCACTCAATTATTTCATTGTTTTGAAGATTAAGTCAAGCATCCATGAACTGTATATCGCACATTTGTAGGGTGCATCAGAATGACACATGGTGCTTCAAGGGGTGAAGCACTCCGCATCAATCTGATGCACCCTGCATCAATCTGATGCAACCTACAAATGTGTGATTCACCCCTTGCGCTTGTGTGATGCACCTCACTGGTGCTGGTGCCTCTTGTCACCTCTGTTGCACCCCTCAAGTTCTTACATCCACTCTACAGGTGTTTCGCTCCACCCTATGTACCTTTTTTTCTTAAAGTGCATTGGATTGGTACCCCCCCCCCCCTCGCCCCCAACGTACCTAACTATATGAACACTTTGACCTGGCTAATATTATGAAATTGGTATTTTGGGTGCCCCTCCAGAGTAGCGCCCCCCCCCATGCCCCCCTACTCGAGACCCCCTAATGGCACCACTTTTGAGACCCCTGGAATGTTCATAGGAAGACAATTGTTTGACCCATCTTAATTTACATTTTCAAAGCTATTTCTGGTCGTATTTAAAACCTGACTTTTGAGGCAGAAGCTCCATTGGATGGTGAATTTATGTTGAAAGAAATTGATAGATAGATATCATAATTGCAGCCCAGTTCTAGGCGCTCACGAGGGTTGATTGATGAGATGGGAGGGGGTGCAGGAGACCTCAACATGTTACACATTTACCCCATGTGAGAGATCTTTTACTTGACCATCACAGACACTGATACAAGGGACCGCCAATTTAACGCTCATCCAAACAACATCCAGCTGGGATTTTTCATGAAGGTTCACTGAAAATTTCGGGTTCCCCACCGGGTGTTCGAACCCATACAGGCATAAACCTTCAGCGGAGCAGGTGGGCACCTAAAGCACAGCCACCTAGCTGCATAGATCGAGTTGGGCTTCTCAATAAAAAGATAACTTTTTTTAGGATTGTGATTTGCTGGCCCTATAACTAACTTTTGCTGTCACTCTTTTTTTTCTGTTTGAAGAGGTTCATGAAAAAAAATTTTGGGCCAATAATTTGCTGGCTGTAAAAAAAGTTTTCTGTTTGCTTAGACCTCTTTGCAGATTGGTAGTCCACTGGAAAAATTAATTTTCTTCTTTTTTCAATTTGCAAACTGACTCTAGATAAATTCTTTTTGGGCAGTCTTGAAACAAATAATTTCTGCCAGGGGTATTTCTTAACAAGGCGTTGCTTGATTTAAGAATGAATATTCGGGGACTTCGCCCACTTGAAATAGATAAATACTGTCGCCGTCCCCGTGAAATAAATAATTCCCCACCGAGGAGAACTCCCAAGCCCCCCCCCCCGGAAAATAAATGGTCGCCCCCTAAGAGGTCACAAATATGGATATTGCGAGAACTCTTAAAGATGTCCCTTTGAGGATATTCTATAATCAATGATTCCTGGAGTGGGACTATTTGAGCCTGAATGTATTGCTTGACTTAGTAACAAAATAACAAGCTTGCTTGAATAAGTTGTCAATTATGTCTGTCACATTTTAAAATCAACCAAGCCTACATCATTCACGACTATGAATAATATGCTGACCTTGGTCCATCATGGTCGTTTCCTTCAATTCTGAGTTAAATCAGAACAGTTGTGAGTGTCATTGACCTTTCTTGTTTATTTGTGGAAATTTTGTCTTAACAGTTTGGTAAATGTGACATTTCGCTGGCAAATAATACTATAATTTATAATACTTTATAGTTAACTTCGTACTTGTCTGTAATTGCCAAAAAAATTTTTACAATGCTCTTTAAATGGAAGTTAGGGCATCAAACAAATTTTGATTTTTTCGATCCCTCTACCGGGACAGCAGGCTCATGAAGTAAATTTTATATAATATATATATATATATGTAGTGAAGTGGCCAGGTAATGCATATTTACCCAGCAATGATCTTGTGAGCCATTATTTAACTGAAATCCCGCAGGGATGTGTTGGGAGAAGAGGTGCATTGAGACCATTCATAATGATAAAGTTAAGTGCTGCTGACAATATTCATGAAAAATGCCAGATTAGTGTGACTGTCAATGGCATCCCACTTACCCACACTCTCCCCCGTCCTCCTTTTTATACAGATTTTTCTAAAATTTTGCACAGGTACTCTATGGGACCCATACATTTCAAATATGAAAAACAAAAAAATGTCACCGACTCGTTTGGTTGCCATGGTAACGGCATGTTTTACCTGATGACTGCTTAAAAGTCATAAATTGAGTTTTTAGTTATGTACCACAGAGTAAAGCACTACATGAATTTGTCACACAAAAATGTCAGAAATGTCTTCCCAAGGATTTACACCAATATATTTTCCATAAATTTGAAGAAAAATGTTAAAATACTTTTTTCTGTAAGAGCTGAAAGGGCACCAACACACTAATTAATTGCAGATTTTGCATGCATCAATTTTGGCAATAATCAAATGTTAGGAAAACGATCATACAGGTTTTTTTTAAAATTTGCATATGTCATAAACAAGTTTATTGTCAAACAAATGGCAAAAAAATAAAAAAATTTCACCGAGTCATTTTTTTACTGCAGTACCATGTCTGTGCCAATGTCAATTTAAATAAATAAAGATACTTTTTGACACAGTTGACAGAAATTAACTGAGAAAATGTTTTGGATAAAGCTGAGAAGCTGAAAATTTAAACTAGCATAGAATAGATGTTTCTGCATTCACTAAAAAATAATTATGCTTCTAGCTGCATTAGATCTCATTTAAATAACAAATTACTAGCTGCTATGCTGTTAAAAAAAGAGAACAGAAAATGGTAACGTCACAGCTGTTTCAGGGCCTGCAGCAGTTGTGACGCTATGTTGCTAGGCCCTGAAAAAGTTTTGACGTTACCATTTTCTGCTCTCTTTTTTTCAACAGCATGTCAGCCAGTAATTTGCTATTTAAATGAGATCTAATGCAGCTAGAAGCATAATTATTTTTTTTATGGAATGCATTAACACCTACTCTAGGCTAGTTCAAAGTTTCAGCTTCTCATCTTAATCCAAAGAATTTTCTCAACTAATTTAAGTCAACTGCGTCTGAAAAATGTACACCCTGCCAAGACAGCATGGGAGATGGAAATGGATGGAAATCCATAGAACCAGCATTGCCCGTGGTTTAGGTGACTCAAGCATGGTGGTTAGATCACACAGATTTTTCTAAAATTTTGCACAGGTGCTCTATGGGACCCATACATTTCATAAATGAAAAAAAAAAATTTCACTGACTCGTTTGGTTGCCATGGTAACGGCATGTTTTGCCGGATGACTGTTTAAAAGTCATAAATTGAGTTTTTGGCTATGTACCACAGAACAAAGCATTACATGCATTTGTCACACAAAAATGTCAGAAATGTCTTCCCAAGGATTTACACCAATACATTTGCCATAAATTTTAAGAAAAAAGGTTAAAATACTTTTTTCTGTAAGAGCTGAAAGGACACCAACACACTAATTAATTGCAGATCTTGCATGCATCAATTTTGGCAGTAATCAAATTTAAGGAAAACGATCATACAGATTTTTAAAAAAATTTGCATATATCATAAACAAGTTATTGCAGTACCATGACTGTGCCAATGTCAATTTAAATAAATAAAGACAATTTTTGACACAGTTGACTGAAATTAACTGAGAAAACTTTTTGGATAAAGCTGAGAAGCTGAAACTTTAAACTAGCATAGAATAGATGTTACTGCATTCGATAAAAAAATAATTATGCTTTTAGCTGCGTTAGATCTCATTTAAATAGCAAATTACTGGCTGCCTTTTCATAGGGTTCTGCCTATTTTATTTCTTTATTTAACCCCCATAATTGGGGAAATAACAATTTTACATTGAACATAACAATATATACATTATAAGACCGATAAAACACAAAGAAATATAAATAGATAAAACCAGTAAAACAGCTCAGAATGCTTTAGTTAAAAATCTTGTTAACACATACTCATGTGACCATGGTTTAATGTAATTTTCATGCAATAGTAGGTACCTGAGAGAATCAACCACGCCATCTGCTTTTACAGTTAAGTTGGGTCTTATAGGTTTATCACAGAAAACTTTAATAGGACTAATGCCACAGTTGACTAGATGAAAAAGGAGTGTGCCACTGACACATGAACCGGAGTGCAGAAACCTGGCAAGAAGTCGGGTCTGGAGATCTCTGATCGGGGAATCCACGTTGAAGATCCTATGGAACAGGCTTGATGTCGCATGTTGCACTTCTGTCTTTATCGTTGGAATCCCAAGTGCCTCCAGTACCTTCGAATGATGGGATCTTTTACGAATGCCTAGGGTGGACTTGATGGTGTTCGTTGCAAGTGATGATAAATTGCTGCAGTCTTTAGATGAAAGGCACAGACTGTCCATGCCATACATGAGTGTAGGCACTCCTATAGTCTTCCAAATGTGCACTTTCGCTTTTGTATCCAGGCCTGGATAAGACATACCAACAGAGGAGAGGCCGTATATTGCTCTGCGACAAGCTGAGATTCTCCTCTCCAAATGAGGACTATTTTTGTTGTCTGACCGAAATGTCACACCCAGAATGTCATTGTCCACTTCATCTGTAATGTTGATGGGATGATTATTTAGATGAAACACAGGTGTCTCTCTTGTCAGCTGTTTTCCAAAGATGATGCACTTGGTCTTTTTTGGTGCTGAATTTGAAGCACCACCTACTGGCATACGATGAACTGACATTCATAAGCTGTTGAAGACCAGGGATGGTAGAGCTGAAGATAGTTACGTCGTCTGCGTATGTGCAGGAATTCATATGGAGATCATCTATCCTAATACCAGTATCTGTGTTTTTAAGATCGATGAGAAGGTCGTCAATAAAAATATTGAATAACGTTGGGGAGAGAAGGCTGCCCTGCTTCATGCCCGTGGAGATGTTGAAGATGTTGCTACAGCTACCTTCCCATCTGACTGTGGCTTGCATTGACTTGTACATGTTCTTTAAAAGGAGCCATCGCTGTGCAGTAACTTTATCCCACAACTTAAAGAAAAGACCATTGTGCCAAATGGTATCGAAACATTTTTCAGCGTCGAGGGTGCACAAGTAGACTGGAGAGCCAGCAGCATTAAAGGAGGCAGTCATGTCATTTATGAGGCAGGTGACGAAGCCAGTTCCTCTACCAGGACGGAAGCCATATTGAGTATCACTACTTCTTTTATATGGTTCTGCCTATACTTTTTTTATAAGCTTCTGCCTGTACTTTTTTGTTTTATATCGTCTGAACGAGTGACGGGTTTTAGTACCTGCATCACTCATCGTCAGACTCCAAAAATACAAACGATGTATCACCGTTTGTTTGTTTGTTTGTTTCTGATTGACTGAAGTTCACCACAGACTATAAAGATTTTTCAAACCATTCTTTGTGGTCATACTTTTGCACTACTTTCAACAACTAAATCAAGAAAGATAATGAATGTATGAGTATGACCCAATCTGGGCTCCTTAGGCACCTAGGCCTACTGATGTACATCACAAAACTTTTCTGAATCGGTGACGTCACTTTGATTGTTTTCTCGACCAATCAGCGTCCAGAAAGCAGTACTCCCTGCTTGTCTGTTGATATACAGACCGGAACTAGATTGGTATGACCTCTTACACGTGCTAAGCCAACAAAATATAGATGGCGCCACATGAACTGCTTTGCACACACAAGACCTTCACACTTCATTGTGATAAACGTCAGAGAGCTAGCTGCCTTCTGGATACTTGTTTATAATACTTGGTATAACATTTTTTATGATAACGTGATTACATACGTTCTGACGTCCACTCATATTTCTGCGAGATCTTGTACAGAAACAGATATATTCATTGTCACAGGGTATAAAATAAGCGTGCAACGATCCCAAAATGTGCAGTGATCAATCGGAAATGTGCAGTGATCAATCTGAATTTGTGCAGTGATCAAATTCACCCTTTTGTGCTAAATTACGGTAAATTGTGGAAACTCCACACAATATACTTGTATTTCATCCAATTTGATACTTTTGTCAGCCTTATAATGGTAAATTGTTCATCTTTTGGAAATTTGTAGTGCTTGATATCACAATGCCAGCCCTTAAGAACGCCGATTGGGAATCCATATTAATGGCGCTAGTTCGCGAAAGACAATACGTGCAGTGATCAAATTTTCTTATTTTATACCCTGCATTGTCACATAAGTGAAATTTGGTAGCATGAAGTGCATCACAACAGGGGAAATGGGCAGAAATTTAATTAAATAATCAATATAAGAGTTCAAGATTTGGCACAATTCAATTGTCTTATAGATGCAGGTATAAAAGATAGTCTATAGCGCTCAGTTCTTGCTTTGGCTTGCCAATATCTCCTTCCACTGGGCAACATGGTATACTTGCTATGCAATGGATGGCCCGAGTCCTTTATGATTTTTCTAGCCTGTTTATCAAGCCTAGTTTTGTATTCGTCACCATTGTCTGTTAGATGAAAGGTTTTGTTGGTTAATCATCCACATACACGTATAGGTTTATCTGCTTCCCTCTTCAGATATTCAGGTAAATTACCATAAAAAGTCAGTCCATCATAGTTAATCACAGGTGGAATAGTGCTGTTAAAGAATACAGCTACTATTTTTGAGTCAACCCTCATTTTCACCATAGCCCTTACAAAATACATCCTTCTGTTCACCTTCTGCATAACTGCATTTATATGGTCAGCAAAGGTCAGCCTGTCGTCTATGATTAGTCCCAAGCATTTGTAGGACTGTATCTGCTCAACAACTGCATCATTTAACTTTACAGGAGCTCTATCTGGAGGTTCTCTACGAAAATCCTAAATCAATTCCTTTGGTTTGGTCACATTCAACAGCAAAAAGTTTTTATCACACCAGCTCTTGACCGTCATTAATCAATTCCATGTATTCAGTGTCATTATCCTCATTTAAAAATCCAGCAGGTGTCATCAACGTACTTTTATTGTTATATCATTTCTTCTTCCTTCTATAGTCCGAACAAACTATGACTGACTAGTGACTGACTGCACGTCCCAACCTCACTTAATTCTCGGGAGTTGTTATAGCCCCCCACCAATGTATGTAGTGTTCATGAACACCGACGCAAAATAAACTGATTCATTTGATTGTTTGCAGATGCATAGTGCAACATAGGATTAAACAACAACATTTATATATTTCAAAATGCGAAATAGATTTTACCTTGTCACTATTGTTTTCGGCGAAATTGAGCAGGTTCACCAAATTGTCGTTTTTGTAGTAATAAGAATTTCCCGGACTGATCCCAAGGACTAGTGGTCTTTTCTTACATAAGTACTCTTCTCCAGTTTGCAGTATGTCATACATCTTTGGTTCCTATTGATACAAGTGGAAAGCAATTTAGTGCAAATTAGATAAGAACCTTTTCTTTTCAAAATATGATCAGGTTATTTTAACTTACTGTATACAATTTTTTTAAAAGTTTTCGTTGACCTTTGTAATAAAAATATACGAATTCATGTAAATTAATGATGACCCAGCTCCTTTCAGGAAGGTGACACATAATTTTTATTATTTTTACTTTTAGTTAACTTTAAAACAACAAAGTAAGTGATACAGAATCACCCTCAGAATCTAGTATTTCTGACATTCATACTTTCAGATCAGAAATTCTTAAAACTAAACGCAGAAAATAATTTCAACTTACAAAATTACGTTAACAAGCAAGTCCTATTCGCAGCCCAATTGCACTATGATTGATGAAACCAACTTAGAATATCCAAAAGCACGGGCAAAAATCACTGAAGGGTGACGTGCAATGACCATGTCAATGTCACCAAAAAAAATCGCCCATTTTCATAACATACTTTCATCTGGTAGGCCTATACCAGTGGTGCAACGGGGTTATTTACAAGCAGTATCGAATAAAATATATGTAGGGGAGAGCGGGGCACAGTGAGACGGTAGGCACAGTGAGACAAAGCCTGTGGCGTCTAACTGGTACTGTTTACAGATGAACCGTCTTTTTCATAATACAAAAAGTAATAAGTAAGTGAAAGACTGTCCTATATCCTGAATGCTAACACAGTATATTGAGAGTGGAATTTCAAAATTTGGTTTTTGGGCTGTAAAGCGAAATTGTTTTGCTAAATGACTTTTTGTTATAATTCCCAAGAAAAATTGGATAAAGCAAATCAATTGCCAGGGATTCAAACCTTGGTTATTAGTCTTAGTTTAAATAATGAGATAACGAACCACAATGCAGGCATTCTGTCCACAGGATTCAAATATGTTATAAAGAAAACATGTGTGGGGCACAGTGAGACAATTTGTGGCGGAGCACGACATCACAAAATACACTGGAAACGACCTGAATGTGATGCACAGCTCACACTTCACCATTAAAAACAAAATGCCTGCCAAAACTACTGATTTTAATGAGCCATATCCAAAGGGAAGCATCAGAGAAGGATTTTGAATAGCATGTAAAAGGTGTGGCAGGTTAAATAAGTCGTGCATGTTTCCTGTACGATGGATTTTCTAAACATGCTTAAAAAAGGACCTAAAAAATCACATAGCTTGCTGCTTTCATTAGAGCAGGGATGTTTTTGTAGCAACAATTGATAGAACAATTCAGCAGGTCCAGAGGATCAGCAGTTATGTCAGCAGATGCCCTGTCTCATTGTGCCCTGTGGGAGGGGCACAGTGAGACACTTGACGAGCATGAACGTAACTTAAAGTTTCTCCAAATCTGTAAAAGGTAGGAACTTGAAACTAACGGACAATTTACCTATAATGTGGGCATGAACTCATTTTACTCTTAACTGCCAACACTTCGGAACAATTGAAAATAAAAAAAGTGTCTCACTGTGCCCCGCTCTCCCCCACGTAAAGCCAATACCATCAGACACCACTACAGTGTCATATGAGGAGTATCGACATTGTGTTGTATTTCCAAACATAGATCCTGTTCCAGTCTTCATATTTTGATGATATCTCATTATCCATTCAATAGCTATGTATTCACCAATTTGTTTTCACAGGCTCAGAGCATGGTGTCATCCTGAAACTGGGCGACTATTTGTCAGTTTAGGCAGTGGGTTGAAAAATCATATGTCGTTCTGAGCATTCTGTTTGCTTTGCTTTTGTTGTGCTGGTATACCCCGGATCAATGGTTTGTGGTGGCTGGACAATGGACATACATATATCATATGAATTCTTAAAGAAGATAGGATGTGGAAAGGGAGGTTTATTATAGCTACTACAGAGATATCTGATGGTCCACCTTCCATCCTGAATATATGTGTCAACAGTGCGTTAGTGTCACTCAGCTGGAGAAGGAGTTTTCTAGTTCTGCCCTACAAAGGTAAAGTACAGTAATTATTAAGCCCCTTTCCCACTGGGTACATACAGCCACGTTTCATTGCATAAATCCAAAAATCCAAAAGTGTGTTCAAACGCACAAGGGCACACGTTTCTTTTTAGCCTGGATAACCATGTTAATTGGTGTAATGCATAGCAGTTGCAGACGAATGCATAGCTCTGCATTGTCTTGGCATAAGCCTGCAATAACACTGCAAACGGTCTACATACCCACACATATTGGTACATATGACTGCAAATGAAGTCTTTTGTTCTGCAAAATAGTCTCTTACATCACTAAAAAGTCAACAAATTACCACTGAAACTCCAGTTTACTTGCATATCAATGCCTTTCGAGGCATATTGATACCTATCGATACATAGGCATTACATATGAGGGCATATTGCTGCATTGCAGCTGCGTTGGTTGACATAGGCCTGCAAATAGACATGCACAGCTCTGCATATCAAAGCAAAACGCAGTCCTGTTGCGTTCAAATTAAACATGTTTAATTTTTCTGCCCTTCCTGCGTGGTTATACACGTTTGCATGCCTTTGCTTGCATGCCCTTGCATAGCATTGCATATCATTGCATAAGCAATTGCGGATCCATTGCGTTTTGGGGTTGCCTCATCAAACGCAGGCCAACGTGTCCAGTGGGAAAGGGGCTTTATAACTGACATTCTGTACCTTACCTTTGTAGCCTGAGAAGGGTCATAAAATTCCTAACTTTATTATGAAAATGTTGAGGAGTCAATGAGGACTAACTAAGGTTAAAGGGTTACTTTTGAATTTCTACAATTTTTGGTTCCTACCATTATAGTAGGGAAGTACAAAGGTAAAGTACAGCAAAATAATGTTGTTACTTTACTTTACCTTTGTATGGCATAGTTTTAAATACCTGTAAAACAGAGACAAGATTTGCAGGAAACCTCACTGCTGAAGTGAAATCTCAGCATGGAGGTCAATGGAGTAAATTCGTGTATATGTTTGTTTTTTCAGTTACACAAATTCGTCTACATGCAAAATATTGAAAAATATATACCTCTAGTACACCCAATATCACTCCTCAGTCCTCAGTATGGAGAGACATCACACCTTCTCTTAGCCAATGAAAGAATAACAAATATTTTGTTAACTTCAGATGTCTAAAATGATGAAACTATGCTGTAACCTATAGCGCCAAGATGTTGGGGTGCTTCACATTACTGTGACATTAGCTGGCATCAAGCTGTATCAGAGAGGAGCTGCAGGTATAGAGTGAGCTTTTCTACTCATAGACTTGTAGACGAGTAGACTTGTAAGGTCATAAACCATATTGGGTAAGGTTCTTTGAGTCGGACACTTTAATTATCTAAATTTTAAAAAAAGCAATGTCCCATGCTTAACCTATGGGTTACAGATTGGCAAACAGGGCCTCAATTCATACGTTTTGACTAACTCAAATAGGAAATTGCCAATTGGCCAAGCAAAACCACTTTCGTTGTGGTTCTTTCCTTGAAACAAAAATTGGCAGGGAGTATCTTTGAGTCGGACAGCTGTGTCCTTAAATATGACAATACAGATACAGTAGTTTAAGAACCTTCCCAAGTTCCCATCCATTGAGAAAGCCTCATGCATCCCACTTACCTAAGAGCTCCTAAACACTTCATCTATCTTTCCTCGGCACCTCTTTACTTCAGATACCCAACAGCCCCTGATCTCTCCTTTATTTACCTAATCCACCCTAAATCCACTTCAACACTAGAGTTGTATGAGTTTCGCCCAAACTCGCCCTCACTCGGATTCCCAAAGGGAATCCATCACTCGTATATGCTATGAATCCTGGGAAAAATTGTCATTGGCCACTAACCATTGCAACGGCCGCCATTGAAACACGTTGTAAACAGGCAAGCCATGCTTGCAAAGTGAAATTAATTGCTTGTGGGTTGTCAACTCTTTCCCGGATCGTTTCTGACGACAGATTGGGGCGCTTGTTTTGTTGGTTTGTAGTGAATACACCGACCATTCTCTCCAGAAAAGATACCACAATGGATTCCAGGACTCATTGACGTCGAAAGGTACACTGTTTACAGGGGACTACATGCGTTATAAGGCCTTATCGCCTGCTGCAATTCCTTACACCAGGGCCGCCTCTGTCTCCAGTAAACCTAAGTGCCACCTTCAGGATATTTTCAAAACTACACTCGAAAACACAGATCTGTTTTGTAGCTCTTTCAACAAAGCATTTACAAACTTACAGCATTTCTCTCAACATCACACAAGGGTATTTTCAATTTCAACATAACATAAATCCTGCACTTTATGCAACGTACACCAGCAGATCAGCAC
Source organism: Platynereis dumerilii (assembly GCA_026936325.1). Classification (NCBI taxonomy): domain Eukaryota; kingdom Metazoa; phylum Annelida; class Polychaeta; order Phyllodocida; family Nereididae; genus Platynereis; species Platynereis dumerilii. Next base: position 15,198,763 of record JAPTHN010000001.1, read on the forward strand.
AGCAGCCCTTAGGTGGAGACCACTTAATATCCTTCCTGGCATTTATTAAATAAATAATTTCTTGAAGTTTTGCTGAAATAAATAAACTCTTTCTGGGCAGTCTTGAAATAAACAGGGGCGTCAGTTTCATTTTAAAGTGGTGAGCAAATACTAGTGGTCACACCTTAATATGATGTCAGTGAAAATTATTATTATTACTTTTTTTAAATTCAGAATTATGCACTTTGGCACCTACACTGACGCCACTGGAAATAAATAATTTCTGGTGGGGTGTTTGTCAACAAGGCGTAGCTTGATCTACGGATGAATATTCAAGGATTTCTTTTTTTGTTAATTCAGAAACGTGCACTTTGGCACCTACACTGACGCCACTGGAAATACATGTAAATAATTTCTGGCGGGGTGTTTTTCAACAAGGCATAGCTTGATTTATGAACGAATATTCAAGGACTTATGGTGCTTGAAATAATAATTACTGCCTCTCTTACCGTGTATTAAATAACTCGATCTCTACATCTCTACATAAATTGACATCTTATGGACAATTGGTCATTTCTTTTCTTCTATGATAATACGTCATATATATTGACTGCCTGCAATTTTTACCATGGTCCCACAACCAGATATATGGAATTCACAGAAACATTGTTGCACTCCACTGAACTGAGGTTCGAAACAGGTGATTACAACAAACAGCCAATGCCAAACAATGCTAAACAAGATAATCCAGCTTGCTATTTTGTAACAGGGCCCTTTAAACATTGTAAGAGCATGAGAAAATGTATTAGAGGCTCACAGAGCCAGGGAATTGATGCCAAAGAAGTTCTGATTTGAGCATTTGTGCATCCATTTATCCACATGGAATTGTTCATGGACTATATTTATATTGCATGGGTTATCTATATTTGGAATTGCTAACAGGACAAATTGTAGGATACAGATTCATAGAAAAGGTAAGATATAAATTCTCCTGTGGCCATGTCAACACAGAATTTTTTGCCAACTTACATTGAAACCTTGAAGGCTGTTAATCAAATATCAAAGATGTTTCAAGGTTACACTTTGCATAGGCTTTTTCCACAGTGACTAAATACACCAGTTCTATGTGTTTTCTACAGCTGACAGTAATTTGATTTTATATGAAAGGACTTTTTCTGAAACACGTGCTTTCTCCAAGCCAATGTTTTGATCAAACAGGAAGTCATGTACAACATGTACTGTGCTGCCACGTTGTTGCACTATGTTTTACTAATGTTTCACCTTGTCAAGTGCAACTTATGCCAGAGATCTGCATAGTACTATCTTTACAAAAGATTGCAGTCATGTCACCACATGACCTGGTCACATTGTTATAAATGTCTCAGCCACATTACCACATCTTCCCCCCTCCCAAAAAAAATTGAAATTGCACCCCTCCTCCTTCATTCATTTATCACTGGGTAATTCTACAACAAGTTAGTTACAGTACACAACAGCTTGAGCCCATTCCTTACACCAGCATATTTGGTACCAATATGTAGCCAAAAACGTCCTCTATCCACCCAAAAGGTATACATCAGCTTGATAGAAAACACTTAAGTGTGTTTTTCACAGCTAAAAAATAAAGCAAAAACCTCCGTTTTCACTTAATATTCTGTCTGAAATTCATGAATTGTAGTGAAACTTTTTCAAGTTGAGGGTGTCTTTCATTGGTGAATGGCTTTGATCTGAGCTTAAGTTTGTGTCTCCCACTGAATTAGTCAGTTCAGTCCTACTAAAAGTGTCCTACTCAAGGTTACCTTTCCCAACTGTCCGACTCAAGGAAACTTACCCTATATATGATAAGGTTGTGGCCTCTCTCGATGTAGCGGAAGCTTTCACTGCAGGCGGCAGATGACTATTGGGTAGTGTGATAGGCAAATGTCATATAAATGATCCGCTATATTTAGTAACAATTAATTAGTACTGTGCAACGGGGTGATTTTGAACAGTTTTCGCCTCAATTTTCTTACCTTTAAAAGTGTCTCATGAATGTGATAAAATGTTGGCTACTGGCATGCAGTTTTAACTGTGCATCGGCATTTTGAGATATATACATCTGGTAGGCCTATAATATGCCAATATTAGTGTATAAATAGGCGTTCAAACTTCAAAGTCATCCCCAAACACAGAGTGACTTTGAACAGAGTTTGTCCCAGTGAAAGAAAACCATCATGCAATTCCAGAAAACAAATGTTTTATCTGTATTTGTGAATTTTTTAGGGCTGGATTGCCTTTCCCTGAAATTTTTATTTTTGGTGTACTTCTGTGCCATTGGGGCTAAATAATTGCCTAATATCAGTGTGATAAAATGTTCACACATTAAATAATATGCATAGTATCATGAAATGTGATACAACAGCGAATATAGTGTACCCGACAATGTGATGGTTTTTGCACTCTCTGCTACAATGTGGTGTTCAAAGTTACCACGAAGTGTGTTGCAAGTCAACATCATCATGTGTAGGTAAGGTGGCACTGTTGTTCCACTTCCTGTTTGATCATAACAATGTCTTGTGAAAAGCACATGTTTGAAAAAAAGTCAAATTACTATGAATCTAATTGTTGTCAGCAACATAACACCATGCAGAACTGACTATGTAATCATTGTTGGTTATATCTATGCTAAAGTACACATTCAGACTTCATTGATACTGAATTAAATGGCTTCAAAGTTGCCAGGTAAGTTGGCAAAAGTTTTCTGTGTTGACAATGGTTTTAGGAGAATTTTGATCTCTTACCTTGCATATTGTCGTCTACAGGGCAATACGTTTATTTTGCCCTCTCCAGGTATATCCCTTGCAATGAAGGTTTAGTAAATAGATAATTCCATGTTGATAAATAGACCTGAAAATGTCTCAACTGAGATATCTGTGGCAAAAAGCCCATGGCTCAGCTCTGATATCTTCTGCTTTGACAGAGTTCATGAGGCTCTTTCAAGAAACAGGTGACAAGATTTTAATCTTGTTGTATTGTTTTGCACTGATTGCTGGCTATAATCCCCTGTCTTGAGCCTCAGGTCAATAGACTCTGAACTTGACACACATTTAAATGTGATTAAAACTGCATTCTCATTCAAAGGGTTGTGTGACCATGATCATCCTCTTATGTTATTTGTTGTAGGTATCTTCGAATAGCTTGTGATAAGTTTTTAGTGGATTTTGGTAAGTATTTTAGTGACATTGGAATGAGGCAGGTACTGTATTTGTGAGGCCAGGCTTATTCAGTACCTATCTTTTTTAACTTTATATCCCGCAATTGCGAGTGAACACCATGAAAAAACCATTGAGTTCACATCATTGAGTTCATCCTTGTGAACTCAATGAAATAAATTATCTGACGTTGTTATGCAAACAATGGGCAGCGATTGTTATGTCATGACGTAACAATGGGCAGCTGGTGACGTCACAACAAATTGCTGTTCCCAACTTGGGAGAATTTGAAGTTATCAGACTAAAAAACACTGATAAAGTCATTGCGGGATATAAATAAAACCCCATAACAGTGTAGTTCACAGCTATGAACATCATTCGTGTCAGGTCTGCCTTCTGAATAACACTCGTCCTTCGGACTCGTGTTAATTCAGAGCAGACCTGACACTCATGATGTTCATAGCTGTGAACTACACTGTCATGGGGTTTTATTATAGCATTCACGCAGATTCGATCATTTTCAGAAAAGTGTTCAAAGTCACCCCAGTTATTCAAAGTAACCCCGTTGTAAAGTAATAATAATTCAGTGTGCTTGTCAGTGTAACTGACATTTTTCATTTGTATTGTTAAGGGCAATGTTGAAAAACAGTCTGTAAAACTGAACATAATACCCTTGTAAAATATTTTCCAAATAAAAAATAGGATAAAAACTGTCGATAAATGTGGCAATGAAAATAAGATGAGCAAAAAGAACAATATGAGTAACTTTTTTCTTTTCGTTATTTTTTATTAGCACCTGTGTGTTAGAGTCAACAAATCATCATATAGAACAGAATATCCAATACATGAATAACATTATATTTAATCATTTTCAACCTCAATTGATGAAAAAAAGTTAGACAAATAATTTGATGAAAAATAGTGCGTCAAGGTAAAACAGTACAAAGAACAAGTAAATTTAACTAACTCATTATTAAATAACTAGAGCAGTTTCCTTGACCTTAGCGACCACAAGACAATTATAGGCTCTATGAAGCCCCCTATTTTTAGCCAAAGTCATCGTAAACCTTCTTTTTTATTGCGTCTTTAGTGCTATGGTTGGGTGGCACCCATTATACGAGTTCTCCATAATACCATGGAGTTACCTTTCCCAGAAACTCAGTTCTACATACCTTGGTGTTGCCCTTCCTTTGTACTGACTGCTGAGAGATTGTGACCCTGTCGTACCGTGAATACCTCTGATAATTTATTATCGCAGTGAAATATGGGGCTTCTTAAAAAAACTAATGCAATAAAAAAAGCGACAAGGATCTTCCTTAGCGTCCATAAATTTGCCCATATGCAGTTACAACTGGAGACATGGGATGAACCTCTTATGTTCTGCCACAGAGTTCCGGGTTCTACCTCATCGTCTAAAAGGTGTACGAGGGGCGTTCAGAAAATTCACGGCTTTTCTTTATATAGACACTTGTTTTCTATATAGAGCTGGGAATTTTTCATAGGATAAAATTCAGAAGTTTTGGAGTAAATTCCCAAACTTTTGCACAATTTGGACATTTTAAAGTCATTCTTTGGTTGTCATGGAAACGGATAGTTCAGCTAGACGGCACAGGTAATGTTGAGACAAAAAAAGCCAATGAGTTGTGGCTGGGAAAGACATCTATCTATCACTTGTTTTAGTGATATTGACAATATCTGACACTAGAAATATGATTTTAGCCTCTAAATATACTTTCAAACACACCGAATGTTTATATTCTTACACTGAACGCATGTGGGAGAGCGCTCCTGCATGCAAGATTTGGCAAGGGAGATTCAGGTGGCAGGATGTGCGTCCTTAACTGCATCAGGACTTATGACAAAGCATGGATTCACTGGAGGAAAAAAGGTTTTTAATGACCGAAATGCTTTCACAAAACATTTTCTGGAGGGCTTCAAGGAACATTATCTTCAATAGGTCAGGTGTATGATTTAAAGCTTTTGGTGTAACTGGGAGTATTTTAAAAGCTAATATTATATAACTTTAGTCAATTATTGTCAATCCCATTAATACAAGTGATAGAACGAGGTCTCAGTCAGCCACAATCCATTGGCTTTATTGATCTCAGTACTACCTGTGCCGTCTAGCTGAACTTTCTGTTTCCAAGGAAACCACAGAATAACTTAAAGATGTCCAAATTGTGAAAAAATTTTGGAATCTATTCAAAATTTGCTGAATTTTTTCCTGTAAAAAATTCATAGCCCTATATTGAAAATAAGTGTCCATATAAAAATGCCGTGAACTTTCTGAACGCCCCTCGTAACCTGTGCAATGCAAGAGATTGTGCATGTTGTGTCTTTGGAACACTGATAGGAATTAATATCTAAGCACAAATTGCCAAAAAATTTTAATTAAGACCATTCAGGATAAGGTGAAATTCTTATGTCAGAGAATTTCTTTGATGACACTGCTAAATTTATTTCTAGTTGTAACTTTTGTGTGGAAACAAAAAACAATTTTGTCTTCAGCTAATTTTATCTTAAATCAATCTTTGTAATCTATCTTTATAACTTGTAATACTTATTACTGTACAACTGTAACCTGCCTTGTAACTTTCAATGCAGATAAGATGAATCAATCAGTGGATATATATAGCAGAAAACCTCAATGGTATCTTTGGTATGATACAAGCGTTCTTCTAAAGGGTCTCGGGGCTAACTTAACGCTAACCACCAGGTTACATGCCAGTCGACAGTCAGTAAAGAATATGCCACCATGTGGAAAATAGCAACGAAATGAAGTAAGTGCTGTGACGGATGCTTAATAAAATAGAAATGTGCATTTTAGGCCTACAAGTAGTGACTGAAGAACCAACTAAAGAACTTTAAAATCAAAGATGCATGACTAATATTCGCGAAGGCCGTTTCGCAAAGTGAATTGAGCACAAGAAAGGTTTCAAAAATCTGTGCAGTGATGGTCTCAACATCAATGGTCGACAGCAGGAAATTAGGTCAACTGGGACCAGATTCTTATCAATGAAAAAGTTTCTAATGTAACAAAACACGACATAAATGTTCAAAAGTGTCTTAAAAATTCAATTTTCTCCATTAATGTTCCCTGTATCTATTATTTTTATGGAATAAAATTATAAGCCTTCACAAGATAAATTAAATTATTAACATGTGATTCATTTCATTTCAAAACAGACAACAAGAAAACATAACAAAATTAAGGTTACATAATCTTTGTCAACTGATGATTATGTAACAGTGAGCAATTAATCTACATGCAGATCATGTTATTGTTTTCATTATCACTATTATGTAATGTCAACAATCTAGCATAGACTTAAATTTGGCAGCTTTCAGTGTTGTCTTCCTTTTTACTATTTAGCTGATTATCTATCAATTCTATATTTTCTTAATCCTATTTATTTGCTATCTTATCTAACTATCTAACTATCTATCTATCTTTCTATCTATCTATCTATATATCTATCTATATATTTGAGAAAAAAAAAAAAAAAAAAAAAAAAATTAATTTGAATAAATAAAGAATTCAACACTAAGTATTTTTGCAGGAAACATAAGCTGCATGACAACATAACCTATCTTATTATCATATTTTGTCTCTTCAGCTTTTACTTATTATTCCAGGCACTTTCCAAATCACTTGACATCACCAGTTTATTGAAGTTAAGTTTTGAAGATCTCAACACTGCCAATTACACATCCTTTGAAGATCTCAACACTGCCAATACACATCCAAGAACTCAACTCACCACCAGCCTCGCTCAGCCTAACAGACAGCATATCTTCAACAACAATTTTACATATTAATCTGCTGTAATTCTTATATATATATTAATTGATTGTACTTTTATACATTGTTTGTCCATCGTTCATCCTCAATTCGTCTTATCTACTGTTTTGATCTAGTCACTAACTGACAGATCGCTATTAAATTGCTCTGATCTAGTCACTAACTGACAGATCGCTATTAAATTGTTCTGATCTAGTCACTAACTGACAGATCGCCATTAAATTGTTCTGATCTAGTCACTAACTGACAGATCGCTTTTGAATTGTTCTGATCTAGTCACTAACTGACAGATCACTATTAAATTGTTCAGATCTAGTCACTAACTGACAGATCACTTTTAAATTTTCTGATCTAGTCACTAACTGACAGATCACTATTAAATTGTTCTGATCTAGTCACTAACTGACAGATCACTTTTAAATTGCTCTGATCTAGTCACTAACTGACAGATCACTATTAAATTGTTCTGATCTAGTCACTAACTGACAGATCGATATTAAATTGTTCTGATCTAGTCACTAACTGACAGATCACTTTTAAATTGTTCTGATTTAGTCACTAACTGACAGATCGCTATTGAATTGTTCTGATCTAGTCACTAACTGACGGATCACTATTAAATTGTTCTGATCCAGTCACTAACTGACAGATCATTTTTAAGTTGTTCTGATCTAGTCACTAACTGACAGATCACTATTAAATTGTTCTGATCTAGTCACTAACTGACGGATCACTATTAAATTGTTCTGATCTAGTCACTAACTGACAGATCACTTAAATTTTCTGATCTCGTCACTAACTGACAGATCACTATTAATTTGTTCTGATCTAGTCACTAACTGACAGATCACTTTTAAATTGCTCTGATTTATTCACTAACTGACAGATCACTATTAGATTGTTCTGATCTAGTCACTAACTGACAGATCACATATTGCTTGCTTATCGAATTCTGACATCAAACAGATAATAACAATGCACACATATAGAAAGCTTTATTCTGATGCCTTGCGAACAGGTCTAAATAGACATGTCAATGGGCTACGACCAGCTACAGCCGCAACTCAGTCAAATGTAAACCGTGTAATTCACAACAGTAGCTCAGTCAAACTCTCAAACAGATTTGAGATTTTAGCTCAAAATGACTCCATGTTAGCTTCTGCCGAACATATAAGCATTCATCCCAACAAGACTATTCTCAAACCAAACAATATTCTGAAAACCTGTGTGTGGAATGCTCAGAGTTTGAGACAGAAAACGCAAATTGTTAAGGACTACAATGACGAATATGATCTAGATATCTTTCTTTACACTGAGACTTGGCTAAAAGATGATGATAAAGTTGAAATCGGCGAGTTGGAGCAAAATGGTGGATATTTCTTTCTTAGCGCACCTCGTTTAGGAAGACCAGGTGGTGGAGTAGGTTGCCTTGTCAAATCTGGCATTCAAGCAATTCAAAAAGATCGCATGAAGACCAAGACCTTTGAACACATGGAAATCCAAGTCCAAATGGACGGGAAAATTGTCACAATTCTTCTAGTTTACCGCCCAGAGTCATCCAACAAAAATAAATACAGTATTGCAGAATTCTTCACTGAATTCACAAAGTTTCTGGGACACTATCAAACATTCAACAATGAAATCATAATTACTGGCGATTTCAATTTTCATGTGAATAAACGGGACGATAAAAAGGCCATTAAATTCAATGACATCCTTGAAATGTTTGGTCTTGTGCAACATGTCCCTGCACCAACACACAAAGATGGCAATACACTGGACCTTGTTATTACTCGAGAAAAATCCATATTGAATAATTGTAGGGTCAGTGACCTGCTCTCTGATCATAACTGCATTCTGTTTGACATTCCAATCAAGAAAGCAAAAAAACCCAAGAAGAAAATCAGTTTCAGAAAAACTAGAAAAATTGTTGTTCAAGATTTCAAAAAAGACATTGGAAGACATCTGTCTGTAAGTGGGATGGAACAGAAAGATCTTAATGAACTTATTCGACTCTATAATTCTACTGAAGAGGTTCTGGAGAAACATGCTCCCATTAAAATCAGAGAAGTAACTCTACGCACGCCCACTCCATTCAACAATGCTGATATCAAGTTTCTAAAATCAGAAAAGAGGAAAGCAGAGAGATTATGGAGGAGAACCAGACTTGAATATCACTTGGAGTCATTCAAAGAAAAAAGAAATGCATTGAATCTGCAGCTGAGTCACCTCAAATCGGAAGATCTGCGAGTCAAGATTAAAGATTCTAATGGTGATGCTAAGAAGTTGTTCAAGTTACTGAACTCAAGTCTGAACAGAAAACAAGAACTACCTCTCCCACCACACACAAATGAAATTGACTTGGCAAATGATTTCAATAGGTTCTTTGATGAAAAGATTAAAACACTCAGGTCTAAGTTGGACTCCACGCACAATGATACTGCTAACAATATCGAAACTGCCCCTCATACACTCCGACACTTCAGAAAGCTATCTCAAAGTGATATAAAGAAACTGATCAGAGAAATGCCAGTTAAACACTGCCAACTTGATCCTATTCCCACATGGCTTTTGCTCCAATGTATTGATGAATACCTCCCAGTTATAACCAATGTCGTCAATAAGTCACTCACACAGGGAGAAATGCCTCTTGAGCTAAAACATGCTTTAGTAAAACCTTTGTTGAAAAAATGTGGATTGGATCTAATCAAAAAGAATTATAGACCAGTATCAAACCTGTCATTCCTTGGCAAACTTATTGAAAGTGCTGTTATTAAACAATACACAGACCATCTTACTTCAAACAACCTGGACGATGAGAAACAGTCAGCTTACAGAAAATTCCACAGCACTGAAACCCTTCTGACAAAGATCCATGACGATATCATGTTGAATATGACCAAAGGTGAAGTAACGATGCTTGTACTGTTGGACCTTTCAGCCGCTTTTGACACAATTGATCACAAGATTCTACTGAAACGTCTAGAAAGCAGATACGGTATTCATGATTCTGCGCTATGCTGGTTCAAGTCATACATTTCTGAAAGGTCACAGTCGGTGATAATTAACGACAAGACATCAACCAGACTGCCACTCAAATTTGGAGTTCCTCAAGGTTCAAAATTAGGACCAATCCTATTTAATTCATACATCGCTCCATTAAGTGAAGTGGCTGAAAAACACCAAGTGAAAGACCAAAAGTATGCCGATGACGAGCAACTTATACTCTCTTTCAAACCAACTTTCTCAGAACAAGAAAATGCCGTAGTCAAAATGGAAAAGTGCATTGCTGATATCAGAAAATTTCTCCATGAAAACAAGCTTTGTAACAATGGAGAAAAAACAGAACTGCTGCTCATTGGCAGTCCACATCAACTTAATAAACTCCAAGTATCATCAATCAATGTCGACAATGTCAAAATTAATGCAGTTGATCATGTTAGAAATCTGGGTGTAATCTTTGACAAAAACATGACCATGGAAAAACAAGTTAACAAAATGTGTCGGAATGCCTATTTCAATATTAGAAACATTTCAAAAATCAGGAAGTCATTGGATAAGGAAACCTGTAAAACAGCGGTCAATGCTCTTGTCACACCTCACCTAGACTATGGAAATGGTCTTCTTTATGGAACATCGAGTCGTTTGCTGCATAAACTTCAAGTGGCCCAGAACTCAGCCGTTCGACTCATTGAAAAATTGAGAAAGCATGACAGTGTAAGCCAGCATAGGAAGCAACTACATTGGCTGCCCATTCCAGCAAGAATACAATTCAAACTCATGTTAACAACTTGGAAAGCAATAAACGGGCAAGCTCCCTTGTATATTCAAAATATGATTCAGCCAAAATCTGAACGAAACTGCAATCTGAGAAGCAATAACAAAATGCTCTTAAATGAACCACCCTCCTGCAATAAAAACAAATATGAAGACAGAGCCTTTTCGCATGCCGCTCCGAAACTGTGGAACCAACTCCCAGAGATAGTCAAGGGTTCCAAAACACTCGAAGGTTTCAAGAGAAATCTTAAGACTTACCTGTTTAAAAGTTTCTACAGATAAATCCAGCATGCACAAGCGCTAGTGAGCAGTTTACTGGAATTAGCGCTATACAAATACCTATTATTTATTATTTATATTATATTCTGTTTTTGATTTATTTTTATCTTTCTAATAGTTTCTAGTCTAAATTTCCCTCTATTTTTCTATATGTCCGTCTTTCAATTTCTTTGAAACAGTAACATAACTGCCTTTCATACATTTAATATGAAATAAATTTAATGAAAGTTATGGTAAAACCATAAGTCTGAAAAAAAATTTTTAAGAACTGCGCGAATTTCATGGGTCTGCCATTTACATATTACCATGACAGTTACCAGATAACTGTCATGCTTATACTGACTTTCGCATTCTCCAATGCAGACGAAATATTAAACAATTATGGACTTCGGTTGAGGTCAATATCAGGTTTTATGGACCTGACCGGTGATAATTTTTTTTGGGGGAATTTTTTTTTTTTTTTCGGAAATTTTTTTTTTTTTCGTAGTTTTTTTTTTTTTTTTCGGAAATTTTTTTTTTTTCGTAGTTTTTTTTTTTTTTTCGGAAATTTTTTTTTTTGGGAAAAAAATATTTTTGGAAATTTTTGTCCAGGGAGGTAAATAATATTTAGATAGTTGATGGTGAGGAGACCAATATTGAGTTTTATTGGCCGAAGCAGTAATATTGGTCGAGGCCGGAGGACGACACCAATATTACCTGTTTTGGTCGACACCAATATTACCTGTTTTGGTCGACTTATCATCTACTATTTGTTATATTCTGCAACAAAATTTCTTATTCATAATTTGTAAATAAAAGAGTTGGCTGTTCAACTTGAGATTGTTAAACCGTCGCTAATAAAAACCTGTGCAGCAAATTTTGTCTATCTAGTTACCTAGCTATCTATCTATCTGTCTGTCGATCAATCTACGTATCTATCTGGCTTTATGTTTATCATCCTTTTAACTCAATTAACTGCTTTATTCCTTATTGTGAAAAAAAAAAGAAGTTTTTGAATGAGTGTTTTAAATAGCTACTTTGACATATTATTTAAGGTGGCTCGATACTCGTGAACTTTCCAAGATAGGAATTCCTAAAAATACTTTAAAATGGTCCAAAATATAGTTTATAGCAAGGATATATAAACGAAAGTGGTCGCTACCAGCCTTTCTTCCAAAATATTTGAGGTTATGCAAAAGAAAGTCAGTCCACGCAAACCTGAAAAACTCAATTTTTTTCATCATTTTTTTACTGTGAAGTTTTCCCTGCCATTCAGTGGCCATTCATCCTATTTCATTGAATGAAGCATGCAATTAAAGAGGACAGTTATATGGAAAAGCTGAGTAAAATTCAAAAAAGATATATTTAGTTTAAAGAACATCTCTGGGGGTTCGGATCAAAAGTTATGATTTTGAAAAAAAAAATTTTTTAATGAACCATAGCGCTAAAAAAAAAAGACGAGATAGGATTTTTTATTTCTTTGTTATTTGCTTCCAAATGAAGTAAGGAAAAATGTAATGATACAGACATATGGCCATATGGGCCTGGAAATTGATAACAACAATTTTTTATGCTACAGAGTCATTTTTGAGAAATTAGACCTGTTTGCCGAAAATTGCCTGTAAAAATTTTCTATTCTGAGTATCAAGCTGAAACTCCGGTTGTGTGTAGTCCTCTTCATAGCGCATCTAATGCTCTAAACGAGAAGTCTTTAACCCCAATAGAAGTGGCGCAAATTGCAAACGAAGCGGCGGACGCATGGAATTATTAGAATTGAAAAAAGATGTTGTTCAAAGCAGTGTCAGCACAGTGGTGACGTTACGATAGATAGGGCCTGCCTGGCTGCGCGTGAATGTGCGCTTACTACCACTTTTCATGAGTAGCGAGCCACCTTAAATGCTTAAATTATTTTCTTGATTATTTTTTTAAAGTTTCAAAGATTATCTGGGTATTTTCAATCTGCATGAAGCAAACTGCAACATGTTGGTATTTCTGTAAACGGCTTTTATAGTTTTTCTCAGGAAGTGACACAAGTTTGAATTGGAGTTTGGTCAAATATCGTAGATAGCAATTAGCACCTTGATAATAGTTCTAAAAGATTTACTTTGTTTCCTCAATCCTCAATGACAATTCAGAATTAGATTGGAAAGAAGTCTATACAATCAAAGATTACATTGATGCAGGGTAGAGTACTTACTGGTACTGCATTGACTTAAGTGCTTGTGTACTGAGGACGCCAATATAGCCTTAAGGCGCCAATAACACTCTCAACATGCCAATATTGTTATTTATTGGCGTGGCACGTGATTGATTTCTTGTCACTTGATTGGCTCACAAATTTTGGTGCGGAATATCAAATGTTATCCCATGTCTAGGCACATTTTCTCCCTAATACTGTGTTGTTTCCCTGGCCAATACAGGAGGGAAAAAGTCAGTATCAGGGAAAAAAATCAGTATACAGTCACATGACCTGTATACGACGTTTTTTGCCAGGGAGTATACTGATTTTCAAGTGATAAGCCAATCACAGTGCACAAACCAGCCACTCCCACTTTCTGCCACGCTACGCTTCATGCATGAGTGCACAGCAAAAAAAATTAATAATCAACCACTTGAGCACTGTGCAAAGTTTTTCTGTGTTTTCATTTTTGGGATTAGACTTCTTGGAGTGTGCTTACTACTGTGCTAACAATTGTGTAATTTAATTAAAGCAATTAGAATTGCTAGTCTGAATACGTAGATTAGACACTCTATATATTAATCGAGATTTTATAATTTAAAGATATAAAGAAAAGTCACTGCAGCAACTTCACAGAAATACCTTGAATTGATACTGTCAAATTTTAAAAAAGAAGAGTAAAATTAAATACTTTAAATTTATTAATTGGTGATATTAAACGGCAGACTCAATAACTTAAATATTAGGCTAATATTAAAACTAAAATTTTACTATCATGTAAAAAAATAGTAGGCAGTTCAACAGCACTTTATATGTTTTTCTTTATACTCAGTCACAAGGCTTTAAACAACTTAACAATCGATTGATTGATTGATTGATCAATTGATTGAATGGTTGAATGGTTGATTGAATGATTGATTGATTGATTGATTGATTGATATAAGTCACAAGCTGTAAGGTTCAAGGGATTTTGTCAGATAGATGGATGATTGTTTATTGCACAGTGGTAGATACTATAATTCCAATAAATAAAAAAGATTGAAAAATGTGCCTACATGGGATAAAAAGGTAATACCATGGGTAGGTGCAGTACATCCCAGTATACTCCCCTCGACCCCAGTATATTCCCTCGACCCTTCGGGTCTCGGGAATATACTGGGGTCTCGAGGAGTATACTAGGGATGTACTGCACCTACCCATGATATAACCTCATATTATATTCAGTGATTATTCACTGATCAGTGAATAACACATTTGTTATTGACCTGCCTGTCACACACCAGCGCGCACAGGTGAACATCACATTATGCAGGTGGGTTGTAGGCCAATCAGAGGGCTTGTTACATTTGGGTCATGGAACAAATAAAATTGTATGTGTCATTATTTATTTAAAGTTAGAAAATAAAGATTCAGTTGATTTTGAAGGCTAATTTGGTTGGCTATATAAATTAGATTTTGCTAGAAAACAGTAACAAAAAGGTTTTGAAACTTTACCTCATATTTAGAGAGGGTGAAAAGTTTTAGCCCTCCAAACAGGGATACTTCAATGATAACAGCAGTAATGTGGCTGCCTGCATGGGTTCGTACCCTGCTGGGAACCCAAAATTTTTTAATGGACATTCATGAGCAATTCAAGCTGGATGTCATTCGGATGATACATTAAATTGGTAGTCTTTTTATCCTTGTCCATGCCTCCTAGGTGTTTGTGCTGGGCAAGTAAAAGATCCCTCTCATGGGGTAAATGTGCAACATGTTGAGGACTCATGCTCTTTCTCCCCTCTCATCAATCAACCCTTTTTAGCACCTAGAACTGGGCTTAGAGGGTTACACTTACCTATCTGTCTATCTATTGCTGGAAGTGCTAAATTTTTGATGGGGAAGCACAGTTTGCTGTTACCGGTATGTGTCTTTATTGGAGGAAGAATATGATGCTGTTTTATGACACCTTAAGCAAACCAACAGGAAACAATGCATTTGATTAGACATTTAAGGGAAAGTTGTTACCAGCTGCTTAATTGGTTGTTAGTGACGTAGAAAGTGCAATAAACTATAGGGAATCCTCAAACTCAGTGTTGTTGTTTGAATTTGTCTGTTGAAAACGCCATAAAGCCTTTTCCACTGAAGCATACAGTACCTTGGTCATATTACTGCCTTCCATGGGATATCCCTGGATATCATGGGTGACTGAAATGTGGGTGAGTTTATGTTTTGTATTTATCTAGGGTATTTGTCTATATGTCTATATCTATCTCTCTACCTATCTACATATCTATCTATCTATATATCTATCTATCCCTAGCTGCATTTCGCTGTATATTTTACGATCTATTTACTGTCATTCTTTCTATCTAATTTTTTTTAAAAAGTTTATGATTTAGGCCTACAGTCAAAATCAAATCAATTTAATTATAGTCGTATTGGAATTAAATACAAACATTCATGAACGACCTTGCATTATCCATTTGATTGTAGTCAATGTATTGGGATTGAATTAATGCATTGTACTTGATGATTATAAAACATTTTATACTCGTTGTTTACTTGATGTCATTATTAGGTGACGCAATGGCATGCAGTCATAATCTGCCTCAAAAAATGTATAAATGAAATTATATTAATTTACCTATCATTATTTACTAAGTAGGCTATTGGCCATGTTCATGAATCTCGAAAATATTGACTGAAAGCACTTTAGTTTATTATAGCTACATGCTTTGTAACGCATTTTAATTGATATGGATTTAATTTTCTCATCATATGAAAGTAAGTGAATCAACTTCATACCTTCTACCTTTAGATGAGGACCAATAGGCAAAGTGGTACATGTAGCGCACTGGGTTTCTCATGACCCCTGTTCAATTTCCAGTCATTAAGAAATACCCCTCACAGAGATTATTTTTTAAGAAATTATTATTTTTAAAAAACTCCAAGCCCCCCACCCCTTGATATTAACTGGTCTTCCCAAGTGTTTGAAATGCAAAGGGTCTGTTTCAGGGAACCTCACTTTATTTATCATGGCCTCTGTCAGTCATATACAACCTGGGCTATTCAGTGTAAAAATACAGGGTGCAAATCCCTGCCACCCTTCCATCTATCTGTCCATCAATCTGTATATCAATCTGTATACGTTTCAATAATAATATTAGGCTCTGTATTCTAAACCTGGTGCAAGCATTAGGCCTATAGATCTGGCTATAGATTGACGTAAAAATACGACACATTTGTAAAATAAGAAATTCCACTAGCATGCATATTCATATATCTGCAAGACATGCTACATAAATTTTCAAATGTTTTTGTAAGAGATAATGTTAAGTACACCAGGTACTACACAGGTCTGCATTTAAAATGCAGACATGCTTGAGTGGGCAGTTCAATGACCCAGGTGAATTCTACCATACCCTGTGATGGTGATTTGAGAAATGCATTGTATGTTTATTATAAATAGGTATATATACAGTATTTATAAGGGCACCATGTGACAATCTCACGTGCCTCATTAGCATAATCACCAATTGGGGTCCAGTGCTGTAGAATTTTCAGAGCATTATTATACAGGACAGGGGACATTTATTTTTTTGTACGTTACATTTTTTTTAATGGCTGAAGAAAATTCATTAGATATACCTTTGAAGTCCTGTGTTCGAACCAGCTCAGGTGGTAAGTCACTTATAAGATTTGATTTTTATTTTATTTTTACAAAATGATATGTTGCCAAAATTACCTGTACTAGTGCTGATGATAACTTTTGACCTCATTGCAGGGCTCATACAATGCAGTTGCTATTGTTAAAATTATTTGACTTTCCCAGTAGTTTCTCTTGTCAAGGGAGATTGGACCCAACTTTTGATTTAGGTCTCTCAATTGACAAATGAAATAGTTTTATCAAAGGAACCTACACAAAAAGTTTCAAAGTGCAGCTTTTGACAAAAGTTGGCATGGATTGGTAATAGGTAAAAAATATTGATTACCAATGATTGATTCTGTTGAAGCATTTTTTTAAATAATTTTTTATAAGTTTATTGCATGAAATAATACATGCTCGCATGCTCTTAACAGAAAATTGGTGCTTGTGAGTCTGTCAGTTCTGTTTATGTAATCACTATATATACAATACATAATAGAATAGAAAAAAATACTGGAGAAATATAAAAGCAGAAGGTCAAAAAAGTTAAAGTAAGGCAGACAAAAAGCTTTCGTGTCTGTCATGGGCTGCTGATCTGAGAGTCATACACGTAGGTCATAACACAGATAAATTATATGTCTAGAATACATTTCAGAGAGCCAGGACAGTTTCGATAAAGAATTACAAAGACGCCATTTTCCGCGGAGGATGGACACCTGGCATGGAGGAACCCGCGACCAAAATGACATTACTCCAGAACCTTACGGATATGTCGGAGGAGTTCAGGGCTTATACGGAGCCACGGACAATTACAGTATCATCGGAAAGAGTCCACATGGTTACGACCCAAACGATAATCACTTAACAGCAAGTTATACGGACCTTTCCTCAAGGCGGCGACACTCGTACGATCAAGAGAGAGGACTAGTGTCGCGATCCTATTCTCATGGTTTGGATGATTTCAAATTCAGGACTTACGGCGATGACAAACAGTGGTCTGAAGATGCTCCTTTACTTGGGGAGGCGAAGAAAACAGTCAAATTGTAAGTAGATGAATTTTTCATTGTGATAGGGTGACAGATGTGGAACACTGCTGTTTAGGTCAGTTGAAGATTGACCCATAACCCTAATCAAGGCAATCATTGAAAGGCTGATGTTGTACAATCAACCATCCACTGACAGCTGTGGGAGTCCTACAGTGCAGGATATAAAGCCCCAATCATCCGTCAATCAAACTATCCCGAATGCTGACTTCCAGGAAAAGTTTGGATGTTTCTAAGGGGGTTGCCAGCCTCCCAGGATACAATTCTGTTTCAAATTTTCCAATTCTTTCTAATTTCATTCTTTGTAATTAGTTAGGCCTGTCTACAAGTGGACTGCTCTTGCATGCCACAGATCAGAACATATGCTATCTTGTTTTGCCACCTAGTGATTAGTGTGCTATTCCGCGAGCTCCTGAGAGCGTCCACATCATTTCGATCAGAGGAACACACACAATTTTGCCTGGAAGACACCGGGGCTGTTTCTGAGTGTGCTGATGGCCTTGTCTACTTCCTTAGAGAATGTGATTGCCGCGTCTGACTCTGGTATACATCAATGTTGAATAGAAATTTTGTGAATGTGCAATGAAATTGGAACTATTTCTTGGGACAGCAATGATGTAGCATACAAAATCAACTTTTGTGCCAGGTGGCAGCAGCATGCAGGTCTCATTTTCACCAGACTGCAGTTAGGCCTAATAGTTGTTTGCAATTAGAATACAGGCCTTTCACAGTCCTTCAGCTGGAATCAGTCTTGAAGGTTGTAAGTTCAGAAACCTAGCTTGAGCACAAAAACATGACATTGTTTCTGCCACCATTTTCTCAACATGGTGTTGTTGGTTTTGTTGTTTTTTAGCTTTAATCAAAACGATGTGGGTTCAAATTCTAATTTGACGTCAGATACTTTCAAGAAACATCACAAGCCAAAAAACACCAAAGAATTATTCAAGGCATACTGGGCTAAAGTTCCTTGGACCAAACTGAAGTATTTGAAGATCCTCTGCTTGACTCTCGTTGTTGTGACTTCTACTGTGAGTATTGCATTTAATATGCTTGGCTTATCTTTCTTTTTCTAATTAAAACTTCTGTTTTTTTTAATGTTTTTTTTTGTTCTTTTCTTCTTTGGCATTTGCAGATGATTTCATATTTGAAGACTAAAGGACTGAATGTGATTTTTTATCTGGGAAATGTTATCCTATGGGGAAAAGTGATGTCATAATATTTTCGATGTCACTTTTCCCTATTGAATACATGTCCTAGAAAAAAATCACGTTCAGTCCTTTAGTGTACAAATATGAAATTATCTGTAACGCTGTAGCATTGGAATACGAGAAATATCAATGGTCATGCGATCCTAAATTGAAAGCATGTGACTTTGGACAGTGCATTTAAAACTATATATCCATTTAAACTGTTCATTTCTATTGTCCTGTTTTATAGTAAAAAATGATAATAAATGTTTCCCATAAAATACGAAAAATGGTAATATAGGCCTACTATATATATATATTATAAGTGATTTTCGTTATCAATTTTATAAAATTCAGTTCTGGACACTCGTCTTATTTTCAGATAATTTATGCTTCTGCACCCTACTTAGAATACAAATGGTCTCAAATCTCAGTTTCCAAGTTTCAATCTCACAGTAAGTGTTTGATATTCAAGCATGAACAATATTCTTTTTGAGTTGTCTAAATTTCACTGAAATTCATTGATGAAATAATCCGTTCATCACAGGTCATTTCCTTTTTTGTTTCAGGTTATGTCGAAGAAAATTCTCAGGGCTACTCGATAGTTAAGATATACCTCAAAGGAAAATTTCTCAACAAAGAGCCGAGCAACAGAACTAGAAATGTTGTTCTCAAAATTACCAACGGTGCTACAAATGAAACTATGGTTAGTCATTGAATTATTTATGATACACTGCTATCAAAGGTGTATTGAATTTGAAAAACAGCATTTTAACTAATTTAACCATTTATTGTATCTGTGTTTTAACTTCTTTCAGATGTGGAGAATGGTTGTTCCGCCTCTAGAGGAACTTTCTCGAGTAGAAGAAGGAATTTTTGATGAAAATTTCGAATTTAAGGGAACGTAAGTCTAACTTTTGCTCTGCTATTAGGTCTTAGCTTACTTTCTTTATATGAATAAGTGCTGCTATCATCATTTTCCACTTCTAAAGCCTTGGAATAAGTGCCAATTCTGAGCTTACTACTTGACTTCCAATCTTTAACTTATAGTTTTAGTGTTGATTGCGGGCAGGGAAATAGTTGTTGATTATGCTAATGTTGTAGTACTGACCTTCATGCCAAAGGATCTTTTTTTATGCATGCATGACAAATCCATTGCAATTTGAATCGAAATACTATTTTTAAGAAACCGCAACAATTACAGATTGATTCAGTCTGAGTTCAGAAAAGATCTGTCTTTCCTCTTTTCAGTGTGCCAGAAGATTATCGTGTGGAGGTTGAAGGGACTTTCCCTTATTCAGTCCCTGTCTCAATATACATCAACCTTCTTCCTTCTGGGGTCAAATCTTCTGTCATCTATGCTGCTCTTATCCTCGTATTTGTCTATTTTCTCATCATATTCGAAGTAAGTATTTGAACTGATGTGTATATTTGGACTGACACTTCTTTCCCATGCTAAATATTAAAATAACGTGCAAGAACTTTAAGAGATGCCTGTAGATAGACTGCCCATGACAGTATCTACCCTTTTGCCTGTCACCTGCACAAGGGTATCTGTCATGTGAAACCTGCACAAGGGTGTTTGTCACTAAGACCTGCTGGAGGGTATCTCACCTGCGACCTACTTTTGGTGATTGACCTTTGACCTGCAGAAACTCAGCCTGTTTGTTTTCTTTATTAATTTCTTCATCTCAGAAAGACACCAAAAGGTCATCAACGCAAGATAAAATTCTATTGAGACTGTATGCAAACTTTTAATGATAGAGATGAAACAGCATGCCCAAGGCAGTTGTCATAAGTTTCACAGCCTTCCTCGCACAATAGAGATGCCTCTTGCAAGCCAGCAAGCACCTCTAAAAATGCCGATCTCAAGAAGAAAAAAAATCATAGCGTCTAGTTTGTGGAAGGCTTTTGAAGGGGTTGTGGGTTCAAACTGAGAACTTATTTTGATTATCCTCTTTCCAGCTGGTTCACAGAACAGTTGCTGCCATGATAGGATCTCTGATGGCTTTGGCAGCCCTGGCACAACTCAATCAGGTAAGTCGAAAGTTACTGATTTAAAAACCTTAAAAAAAATTGACTGCCAAATGAAATAAACAGTCAAATGAAATGAACACAGTCCTGAAACACAGACTAATACTAACATTCAAACAATTTGTTTAATATCTAAAAATTTTAAAAAGTTATGTTGTCTTAAAAATCCTGACTTTAACAGAAATATGATTTCTGAAATGGTGATTGATATATATCATAAAAAATCAATACTTTATCTGCTTCATTTGACAGAAACCTGACTTGGTTTCCATAGTTGGATGGCTTGACTTTGAGACCCTGGCTCTACTTTTCGGAATGATGGTCATTGTGTCTATACTCACAGACACAGGATTTTTTGACTGGATTGCCCTCATGGTATGTGTTACTAATTCCACTAAACTAGAGCAGAATGTTGAATGACAAAGGTAGTATGAAAAAAAAAAAAAGACAGAACTTTGCATCCGTACTTTTCGATCTACTAATGGAATTTTAAATATATGCTTTCGCGCAATGGAAGAATTTGCATTTGAAATTTAACTATCTATACTCCAACATCATATGTTATTGCACAGTTTAATGTAGCAAAAATTTTCTTCCGTGTAAACGCTATTAGGAAACTCTTTAACTTTTCCAGAAGCAATTATCTTCCAGTTTTCAGGTGAAATGCAAAGTTATTTTTAAAATTTAACTTAAACATGAAAGTTGAATGAGAATCACGCACATGTGCTAAAATCCTTAATAATGAATTGCACAAATATTTTTACATTTCAGGCATACAAAGTGGCAAAAGGCAAGACATGGCCCCTGATTACCACACTGTGTTCATTTGCTGCTATATTTTCCGCCTTCTTAGACAACGTGACAACAATACTCTTGCTAGCCCCAGTCACAATTAGGTATGTTATTATAACAGATGAATTCTGATATATATTAAGAATATTTAGATATTTTGAAGTTGGTAACTGAATTAATGTTTCTATTATTTTAGATACAAGTAGTGATTAACTAAAATTAATCCTCCAAGTAAACATATACATTTTTAAAACAATATGATAAGGAATAGCTAAATATAGGCCCAAATATTGCCCAAGAAAGTATTACTTGAAATCAGTGAAGTAATAAAAAAAAGAAAAAAAAAGTAAATAGTGTGAAGTAGAGCTCCTTGCAGTAGCACAACTAATATTTGAAAGGAATCAAATTGTCTGTGAGGCAGACACCACAAACAAAATTTGTTTTAAAATTAAGAAAAACTTAACATGATAGTAAAGAAACCTTTTTATGATATTTCTTGCAGATTATGTGAAGTGATAGACATTGACCCTATCCATGTGCTTATAGCTGAAGTGATGTTTTCCAACATTGGAGGAGCTGGCACTGCTATAGGGGATCCCCCCAATGTCATCATCTTGTCAAACAGAGATATCATTGATGCTGTGAGTAATCAAATTACATGTACTGTAAAGACAGTGCCTGTGACTGTGAAATTTGTTCTTTTTGAGTTATAAAGCTTTTTGCCAAAGCTGATGAATCCTGGTGAATTCTTTCTGTTTATTCTAAAAGGGCATCGATTTTGGAACCTTCACCTTGCACATGTTGTTTGGTGCCCTGTTGGCAACTGTGGCTGCTTATGCCCTCATCAGGTTCATGTACAGGAAAAAGGAGTTGCTGAGGAGTTCTGACCCTCCTGCAGTTACAGGTATTTATTGAAATCTATGTCTGCAAAAAGGCTTATTTCCCCTAATTTCTATTGTAATGCCCAAGTATGCATTGGGGATATATACGATACACAGCAATTTGCTTTGAATGTTCTGTCATGTTCTACACAGCCCAACACCTCAGTTCTCTCAGCCAAAAGTTCGAACCAGTAGATAACTAACAACTGCACTTAAGAAATAAACTTTTAATGTTTTATGGTAAAAGTTGCTAATCTCTTTATTTTGATTTTTGATAGAGTTAAAACAAGAGATGAAAGTGTGGCAGAGGGCCTGCAACAAGATCACAGTGGCCACTAGAGAGGCCAGCACTGTGAAGGCCCTCCTCATGCAGAAGGTCGTTGGGCTCGACTTCCAGATCAAGTGTGCCCTCTATGAACACAGGTATAACATAACGCTAAAACATGTACAATTGTGCATTTTGAATGAGATGTACCTTAAGTCAATTACATATAGGAATCTAGGATGGATAAGTATATATCTTTTAAAGTATCGTCTAACGAACAAGTCTTAGAGGTTTCATTATCAAATAGTAAATAACATAACTGATAAAATGTCAAAGCTGTAATGCATAGTGGTTGCAATGGACACCAAATATCAGACCTATTGGTTCATATATAAGCCTTATATGTTAAAAGAGACATTTCAACATATGTGATGAGTGGTTATTATGGTCGTGGTTATAATACGTCAAAACCGGTTGAAATATTGTTGGGATTTAACTGTCTTCCTTTCAGACAATCATCTGCCAGAGGTTTCAAAATCCAAGTCAAAGAGCTGGAGAAGATTTACTTCATCAAGGACAAGTGGCTCCTTGCTCAATGCCTCACTGTTCTGGGGGCTGTCATCCTCATGTTCATTCTCTCTTCTTTCTTGCCAACCTTCAGACTTTCCATTGGTGAGTTTATATTCCTCAATTTGTCCATTACTCCGTCAAGGAAACGTGATAAAATATCTCTACATGGTGTTACTTGAAAAGTTCCTATTAGTGTATTATGCTAGTATGTTTTGTTTTGTTGATTTTTGTTGTCGTTTTGTATGGTTGGTTAATATTGTTTTTGTGACAAGGAGGAGGTGGTTAGTTTGGGCATCTCCTATAATTGTCCCACAGCATCCTGGCTTGGATCTTGTATAATTGTTCGGTTATTTAAATTTTGTCATGTGCAATTTGGACCGTAGAACTATGAGAAGATTTTTTTTATACAAATTTCTTCAAATCCTATGGACACTTAGCAATAAATTCACTACTACTATAATAGACCTACTACCTCTCAGTTCTAAATACGAAGACTACGATGACATTGTAAAGTATGAATTACCTAATAATGGCTAATATGCCTAATAAGATCACAATGTATTCTCTTTCAGGCTGGATCCCCATAATGGGAGCCCTGTGGCTTCTTGTCATGAGTGACATCACAGACTTGGAGGGCATCCTGCACAGAATTGAGTGGGCAACCTTGATCTTTTTTGCAGCACTGTTTGTCTTGATGGAGGTAATGGATTTTGAATAATGCTTGAGATTCTCACCATGTTTTTTGTTTAAATTGTTCTAATTATAAAGTAATTTCATGGAATATCTTAAACTTGATACAAACCTGAATCATGTGGCAAACTGAAACTGCTCAAAATCTCACTCATTGTCAAATGCCAGACACCTTTTTGTAATTTCAGACCTTCAAGCAAGTTTTGATGATGCATGCTGATTACAATAATCTTTATCCTGATAGATTGGCGTATATTTTTTTTCACAGGCTTTAACTCAACTGGAATTGATAGAATTCCTCACAGACCAAACAACCGACATCATCAAGGGTATCGGAGAAGAATATCGGTTGGCTGCCTCGATCATCATCATTCTCTGGCTGTCTGCGACTGTGTCCGCTTTTATTGACAACATTCCTTATACTACTGCAATGGTATGTTGGTGGAACGGGGGCACACCGGGACATTTAGCACATACACTAATTTCACTCAATGTTGAAAACACTGAGCAACTCAGATGTTTGCATGAGCTTAAATCCAATTGAGAGATTGGAATTCTCCCACTCTTTGCAGCCGGACAGCAAAATGTGACCATAACTGTCCCAATAAGAGCTGTCCCTATTTAAATTTGTGTCTATTGATAACTGGACATGTGACAATTGTGACATGATTGATGTAATCTGGCCACCAATGTCATATGACAGTCATATTATTTTTTTCATATTAAATACGAATCCAACTTTACCAATTAAATAATTTGTTGGAAGCAGAAAGTGTTACTGACTCATTCACCTTAAGAATTTTAGTTTTGGCTCAGGGTGCATACTGGAAGCAGGTACACATACCAGGTATTTTCTGCTTTTTTCCAGATATCTATCCAGTTTAAGTATCAACTGGTTTAGGTTAATCCAGCATAGAAACATTTTTGATAGTACTTTAAATAAAATTCCATTGGTTGGTCAAGGCAATTTAATTTGTCTGTTTCAGCTGCCTGTGATAGTGAAGCTTTCTGGAGATGCTGATCTCAACCTGCCTCTGCAACCTCTAGTCTGGGCTTTGGCATTTGGTGCTTGTTTAGGAGGTTAGTGTGGAACTTTGCATTCAATTCTAAATATCTATTACCACTGAACTTATTTTTTGTTGGAGAATATCCATTTTGCATTTGGGGGGAAATGCCTATATAATCTGGCAGTTTTATTTGTCTTGAATTTTACAATTGGATCATATTACTCATATTATTGTACATTATTCTAAATGGTGAATATTATATTTTCTTTTTCGATAGGAAATGGGACGTTAGTTGGAGCCTCTTGCAATGTAGTCTGTGCTGGAATAGCAGAAAACCAAGGCCATGAATTTACTTTTGGGCAGTTTTTCAGGTAAGTTTAATTGTCTTCTTGTTAAATTTATCCTAGATTAGTCGATACAATCATAATACAATGAGAAGTTAATGAGAGATCAAAGTTCCTGTCTAAGGTAGGTGCACGGGTTCTCTCCCACACTAAAATTTATTTTGTTGCGGAAAAAATCATTCCAAAATTGCATTGCCGAAACCTCTGTCATGCTTTCTTCAACATCTGCTTGAAGCTTGAATAAGTTCAGAACAACTGGCAAATATCTCCAAAATAGGAGATAAATACAGAACATTCACTTTTAAATATTTGTTTAAATTGGATGGAGGTTTGTACTTCGTCCATCCATTCTTGATGCGTCAAAAAGAAACCGTGTT
Organism: Platynereis dumerilii; assembly: GCA_026936325.1. Lineage (NCBI taxonomy): Eukaryota > Metazoa > Annelida > Polychaeta > Phyllodocida > Nereididae > Platynereis > Platynereis dumerilii. The sequence continues at coordinate 15,224,764 of JAPTHN010000001.1, forward strand.
CACTTAAAAATTCCTGATTCAAGTCCGAGTCAAGACTACGAAAGCCCTCTTTAAATGTTTCTTGGCGAGTTCTGCACCTTCAGCTTTATATCACACAATATTGTGCTCAGCAGAAATATTGAGAATTAAGTAGGAAACTTGGTGACGAAGTCACACCCTATTTTAAATGCTATATCAAGATATACAAATCAATTGCATTTAATCAACCAAAAAATACTATTTCTTAATTGCTCTATCTATACTTTCAGAGTGGGATTTCCAATCATGTTGGTGACTGTTTTTGTCATAATGCTGTATCTCTTAACTCTACACGTTGGCTTGGGATGGAACTGACATATTTTTCAAATTCATCTTTTGATTTTACACCAAAGTACTCAACATGAAACCTGTATAATACAATATATGAATACATAAATATTTTTGATTGAAAACCTCAGTTTTATTAATGTTTTACTTCAATAATTTCTGGTTGAATCCGAAAAACCTTTTAATACAAAAATGACGTTATTTGATGTTTTTATGAAGAATGAGAAAACCATGAAGAGGCACTTCTTGATTTTAGTTGATACTGAAGAATACAGTGTATCACCTCAAAGTGAAAAAATTGTCATTTTGTTTTACTTTAGTAAAGCAGTACTTGTATATGAAGAAAAAGTACTATACTACAGAAAAAATATAATTTAATTTAATTTAAATATTTTTTGCCTGTTTAGAAACAATTATGTTTTGTCCATGTATATTGAATGAAAACAAACGAGTCGGAAAAATGTTATTTTCACATGCTTTATCTCAGATTAACCAAACACAATGTTACTTCGGTAAGCCTTTCCTGTTCGGTGAGTGACTGTTTCGGATATCCACTCCGGTGAGACGAAGAAATGTCTTTGCAAAGGAGCTTTGGACGCCCAATGGAACTGCGGTCGAGGAGTGATCTGGAAATCTTCGGAAACCTCAACCGCCCAAGACCTCATCTCTCCTCCTTTTGCTGGCACTGAGAACTTTGGTCTTGGTGGCACCACTCTGAAATGTTCAAATCAATTGAGGACTTGTAAAAGAGGTTTATTATTGTGTATATATTATAGCTTCATAGGTAGAATATATAAACTGTTCTGAATATCTTGTGAGAAATATATCATAGAGCCACATGTGGTCAGCTTTCAGCGTTTTGATATATATGCCACCAAGTAGCCTACGCGCACAACTTATGACATGTACTTCTTACAAAAACCACCAGTAAAATTTCTAGTGGGCTACTGCAAATGAAATATATGGAGTGTCACCTGGTGTTTATTAAAAACCATAATGTCCATAATATTGTATATAGGCTATACATACATGTGAATATAATTTTAGCGGCTGTGAGAACGAATTGTGTAGGAGTTTAAAAGGGCAGTGATTCAGCACTTCAGATATTTTTTAAATTTGTTTGTAAATAATAAGAGAAAATATAAATACTGTATGTATATTTGGGTGTTGGCTAGTTACTAGCTCACCAGTTCCAGGTTGTATGGTAACTGGTAAATTACATGTAAACAGGACAAAAACAAAGTATAACTTACTTGACCACTTGTTCCTTCCAATTTTCAAGGGTATTCCTGCCATAAAGCCTGGATGGGGGTTTATTGTCAAACAGCTGAGGGACTGGAACATAAGTCCTTATGAGGGCATCAAATTTTGGTGAAACTGGCTGAGACCTTCTTGTCAAAGGAGTGTAAAATCGATCTGGTTTCAGGTGGGGGTCATCTTCTGCAGAAATTCTTTTCAAACTGATTCTGGTGGGTTGACTGTTTGGCAAGGACCTTGAACTGTCCAGCGGTCCTGACCTGATATTGTCTTTGAGATTTAATGACCTCCCAGTCACAGGGCCAAATTCAAAAGTTTGTTTCAATAAATCATCTCGTCGACACTTTGCACTGAACCAAATATCTCTTTGTGACTCAGTTTCTGGAAATCATTCATTTGAAAATAAACAGAGGACATTGGAAAATAAAAATATGATGAGGATGCTATATAATAATTAATTGGGGAGACTAGGTAAGTTGATCATCTAGGTATTCCAATCATTCGTCAGATTTATGAAACATTTCCTGAGCCTTTGGGAATAATTGATAAACCCGGATATCAACCTACCCAGTATACCCTACTTGTATGCTAAAGTGGCAGCTAAACGTGTCATTTCAAACTGAATCAATAAATGTGGAACTGTCATTGTAGACAAGTATTGTTCTGTCAGATCAGAGGGTCTTGCTTTATTTACAGTAGGACATAAATGTACATCACTTCCAGGTTATAATTCCTCTGGTAACATGAGATCATCAGCATATTTTTCAGCTACAAGTGTGACAGGCAGACACAGTGCTGATTGTTTATAAAATTTCAACAAGGCCTATTACTGAAATGCTGTCTTGGATGTGTGATAAAATAATGTTTCGAATATCAAACAGAAATTCTTAAAATGAATAGTCTGCATGACGGTGCATGTGTCTCTTTGCAATAACATGATAAAGCTGAACGGGAACGTCTTTGAAAGAATGGGTTGCCAAGATAAATATTTGCTTCACTTTTTAACGCATACGTTCATTATTTAACTTTGGATGAAAAGTAAGCCTACGTTTGGTGTTAGTTTAATTACTAATCCTTTTTTAATTATCAATTTATCTAATTTCCTTTCTGGTAATAGTACACACCTTTTCTTGATGTCAGTAATTTCTGTATGTCACTGATGTCTGTTTTTGACCTTCTCAGGCTTGGTAATTTCCTTATTTCATCTTGTTCCATTTTTCTGCCCAGCAACACAAAGAAATAATAACTCAACAAATAATATGAATGTTTTCATACCATAAATCATAAGCATTTATGTATATCACAGGCATTTGGTACACATATCTTACAAAAACATCTTATGTACACTTTAATAAAATAGGATTTCCCACACTGAATATGTACACTTGTAGATTGTAGATATTATATCTTGTCAATTTAAAGCTCCACCAAAGTCTTACAGACCCTATAAAAGTTAGATACAATAATTGTGCATAGAATATGGTCATACCTGTGGCAGTGAAGTTAGACCTCTTTATAATAACACTAGAATGCTTTTCAAGCAGCTACTATGAATGCATGACACTGTTTAATTGCACTACTAGGCCAAGGCTTAATACTATTGATTGAGGTATTAAAACTGTCTAGATAAATCTATTGAATATTACAACATAATAACATAAACTAGAATTGGACTTAGCTGTTGCTATCCATGGCCCCTTGTAATTGTTGTAAATATAAAATGACTCACACCGGTAATTTATATCAGTTCAGCAAAGTATTTTGTCTGTCAGAATGTTAAAAATATCCAGATAAAACATTTTTCAGGCTGAATGCAATGAAACCAAATACTAACACTGTCCTTATATCCTGAACACATTATAGTAAGTTAATTAACAATGCATCATTGGTACAGGTGCAGAGTATTAAAATACAGTTCATTAGCTCTTCACTCTTCAGCTTGTTGTGTCATGAGACCTCAGATTCAGAGGTTTTAAAATGTCCTGTCAGGCATTCTCAAAATGCCTTTTAAAACCCTTTTGAAAGTTTTGATTCTGCTATACAGTCTGATTCTCTCAGTCTGTAGGAGGATGTGTCCTTGCAAGACTGTTCTGGTATTGCACGTAAGACTGCTGTAACATCTGAGATAAGGGCTTGTTATTGGCCAATGTGTTTGAGTTCAAAGTGTCAGTGTTCTGGTAAGGATAGTCCACACCAAATTCAGCAGGTTTGCTTGGAAGAGCAAACTGAGCAACAGGGTGGATTCCGGAGACAGAATCATTGTCCAGACCAATCCCGGCATCCGGAGTCAAAAGCTCAGGGTTTGCATAATCACGGTGTCTTCCGTAACGATGGTTCATGTATTGAGTGTCTTTACTGTATGGATTCTTCTTGAAAACTGAAGGTCTAGGAGCAGTAGGAGGGGGACTGGAGTTCTCGTAAGCTGGATTTACATGCGAAGACGATGAAGGTACCGAAAGCTGGCTGTTCGAACCAAGAGCAGAGTATTCAACATCATTGTCTGGATTGGCATAGTGAGCGAGAGCGGGAGATGGTGGTAATACTATATCCATGTCATCATTACTGTACACGCCTTCTAGTTGGGCATTATCGTCGTCAGTAAACATTGGGTTATCTTTGACTATCTGATATTCGGGATGCAGGTCGCTTTCTTCATTTTGACTCGGTTGGCGGTTGTATACTCTGTTGTAATCGACACTGGAATACATTGAGGTGTTGAAGTTCGGATTTAACACAGGTTTAGGTGGCACTGCTGGTTTCAATGTTCCAGTGGCACTTGGTGGTGCTTCTTCTGCCTTGCTCCTTGTCTTCCTGCACAACAAAGCTGCTAGAATAATAAGAGCAATCAGAACTAGGGAAGACATTATCCCTCCGATGAGTGGGATGTAACCCTTGTCATCTTCATTCTCCTCTTCCTCTGAAGATTTGCCGATGCCCACAGGAATTATGTTGATACCATCTGTTTGAACAAAAAGAAAGTATATCAATAATCTTTGCATCATCTTGAATTGCTGATATACATAACCTTTAAATACAGAAATATTGCGCATTAGTAAAAGTTTCACAAACATACCTTCACAATTGAAATCGTCCACCATTTTCCATTTCGGTGGACATTCGCAAATATGGCCGCCTTCGAAGTTTGTACAGATATGGCTGCAGCCTCCATTTTCAACAGCACACTCATCATAGTCCAAACATTTGTTGACATCTGGGTCCAGGAAGAATCCATCAGGACAAGAGCACAAGAAGCCTCCATCAGTGTTAACACAGACCACAGGGCAGTTATGGATACCAAGGAGACATTCGTTAATATCAAGACAGGTTGTGTTGCTTGTCATGTTGTATCCGGATGTTGGACAACTGCAGTAATAACCCCCTCTTGTATTTGTACAGTTATGACTACAATCACCATTGTTCACTTTGCATTCATTTATATCAATGCAAGTCTTTTGGTCTTGTCCGATGTTAAATCCTTTAGGACACATGCATCTGAATGCACCCCGCAAATTATTGCAGGTGTGACTGCATCCTCCGTTGCTTGTTCGGCACTCATCAATGTCAGTGCAATAGTTGTTGACATCTTTGGAGTACCCTTCATAACACTCACAGTCAAATCCCCCTTGGTTATTTGTACATTCGTGTTCACACCCACCATTGCCGGTCAAGCATTCATCGATATCAGAACAAGTTCGCTGGTCTCCGTTTAGTTGGTATCCAGAGTAACAAGAACAAGAGTATGAATTACCGGCGTTGTCACATCTGTGTTGGCATCCTCCATTGTCTTCAGTACATGGATTGTTTTCGTCACAATTGACCCCATCAGGCTGTAGTAAGAATCCCACAGGACATGTGCATCTGTAGCTACCGATTGTATTTTCACAAGAATGACTGCAATCTTGAGCACCGCTTCGACATTCATCAATATCAATGCACGATTTCTGGTTTAAAGTAAGTCTATATCCTTGCCGACATGAACAGGAGTAACCTCCTTCTGTGTTTCGACAGTCATGGTCACATCCACCGTTGTCTCCGAGACATTCATTTACATCAATACAGGTTACATCATCTGCACTCAAGACCATTCCACTGGGACAGATGCACTGGTATCTGGTGACTTCGTTCCTGCAGCCATGGCTACACCTGACGTCTGAAGCTTTGCACTGGTCTATGGCCGCGCAGGTCCTTCCATCTGACATCAGTTGCGAACCTGCAACACAGGAGCACTTATAACTTCCAGCACTATTCTCGCACACATCGCTGCAGCCACCATTGTTATTTCTGCATTCATCAACATCCTCACAAGTTTGATAATTTTGATCTAAAACATACCCCACAGGGCAATGGCAGGTATACGATCCATCTTTATTTCTACATTCATGGGAACATTTATGAGATCCTGAGACACACTCATCAATATCGGAACAAATTTTGCCTCTTAACTGAAAACCAGTGGGACAGTAACATTTGAAGGACCCAGCATCATTTTGGCAATAGTGGGAACAACCTCCATTTCCAACATCACACTCATCCACATCCACACAAGTTTTCCTATCTTGATCTAAAGTAAATCCTTCCCTGCATTTGCATACATAACTTCCCTCATTATTTTCACAGGAATGAGAGCACCCTCCTGAATTTTGGTAACTGCATTCATCAATATCAACACAGGTCTTCCCATTGGTTGCTAACTGATAGCCTTGATCACATGCACAAGTATAGCTACCAAGACTGTTGATACATCGATGATCACATCCTCCGTTAGATCTTTGGCATTCATCAATATCAGAACAGGTTCTCTTGTCACTGCTCAGAAAGTAGCCACTGGGACATGAGCATGTGTAGCTGCCATCATTATTTTCACAGAAATGACTGCATTGATGTTCACCATTTGAACATTCATCAATATCTTGGCAATTTCTCAAATCAACACCAATGAAATACCCAGCTGGACAACTGCACGAAAAGCTTCCGACAACATTTCTGCAGCTTGAACTGCATCCACCATTGTTCTCGGAACACTCATCGATATCACTGCAATTTCTTTGATTGGAACCTAAAGTTAACCCAGGAGGACAGAAGCATTCAAAACCCCCAGGAGCATTTCTGCAACCATGAGAACATCTTATGCTGGATTCTTGACATTCATCTATATCAACACATGTCCGGTCATCACTGAGCAATGAGAAGCCATCCGGACATCCACAAGAGAAAGAGCCATCGGTATTAACACAGTCATGACTGCAGCCTCCATTTCTGACAGAACACTCATTTACATCCTGACAGGTTCGTCTATCATCTCCAAGAGACCATCCTTTTGGACATTCGCACAAATAACTCCCTCTTGAGTTGCGACATGAATCACTGCATCTATGGGCTCCTGTTGAACATTCATCAACATCATTGCATGTTATTCTGTCCCTGTCTAAGACATAACCTGGTGGACAGGCACATTCAAAACCTCCTACTCTGTTCTTACATTGATGACTGCAACGAGCAAGACTCAAGGCACATTCATCGGAATCTTCACAATTACCAACGCTGTCCAGGATGAACCCCTGTTGACAAGAACACTCGTAACTCCCTTTGGTATTGGTACAAAAATGGGCGCAGGTGTCATTCAGTGAGCATTCATTGATATCGACGCATGTTTTCATATCAGAGGAAAGTCTATACCCATAAAAACAAGAGCAGTTGTGCCCATCATAGAAGTTGTTACAAATCTGAGAACATCCGCCTTTGGCATCTAAACATTCATCAACATCAATGCATTGAAAAGTATCTGGACCAAGAGACAAGCCTGAAGGACAGTCACACACATATCCTCCATTTCTGTTTTTACAAATATGACTACAAGAGTTGTCAGCGGCACATTCATCCACATCAAGGCAAGTCCTTTGATTATTATCAAGGTAATAACCATTTGGACATGAGCAGTAGAAACTGGCTTGAGCGTTGATACAGCTGTGTGAACAACCACCCTTATTTTTTAAGCATTCGTTATCATCGACACAGTTGAATCCATCGGCACTCAAGACAAAACCAGCATAACATTGACAGCTGTAAGACCCTTGGTTGTTCATGCAGATGTGATTGCATTGATGCTGACCAGTGGTGCACTCATCAATATCTTTGCAGTTATAAGGAGCATCCAGAACATAACCAACCTGACAAGAACATGCATAGCTGCCCACAAAATTACGACAAGTGTGTTGACACTGATGACTACCTGAACATTCATCAATGTCCACACATGTTACCAAATTAGACTGGAGTCTCAATCCAGATGGACACAAGCATCTGTAGCTCCCTCTTGTGTTGCTGCACACATGAGAGCAATTGTGGGTTCTGATTTGACATTCATCAACATCCTCACAATTTCTTTGGTCAGAATTGAGTTGGAACCCTGCTGGACACCTGCAGATGAAGCTTCCTTCAACATTTGTGCATTGGTAACTGCATCCATGAGATGGTGACCTGCATTCATCAATGTCCACACATGTCAGTTGATCACCACTCAGTTCATACCCTGGAGGACAGACACAAACAAAACCTCCATTTTCATTCCTGCAACCATGACTGCAGCCAGGATTTCCAGTGGAGCATTCATCAATATCTTGGCAGGTTTTTTTGTCAGAGAGCATTGTATAACCAGAAGGACATCCACATTCAGAAGACCCTACCAGATTTCTGCACTGGTGACTGCAACCACCATTTCTGACAAGACACTCATCCACATCAACACAACTTCTTCTGTCATTGCCCAAGTAGAAACCAGCAGCACAAGAACAGTAGAAACTACCTTCCTCATTCACACACTGATCCTGACATCCATGATTCCCATCAGTGCACTCATTGAAATCATCACAAGACCTTCTGTCAGAACCTAGGGTAAACCCAGGCTTGCATGAACATGAGAAAGATCCAAATGAGTTGTTGCATTGATGGCCACATCCTCCATTTCTGTCCAAGCACTCATTTATATCAACACACAATATTCTATCTTGAATGGTTGTCCCAGATGGGCAACTGCAAGCATAACTGCCAAATGAATTTTGACAAGTATGGCTGCAACCACCATTGTTGTTAGAACATTCATCAATATCAATGCAAGTGAGACTGTCTGCATCCAATTGCAGACCTCTGGGACAAGTACAGGTATAACTTCCCAAGGAGTTCACACAAGTATGGCTGCATCTAGCTGTTCCAGAGCTGCACTCATCTTCATCGTGACAAGACCTTCTACCAGATCCCAAACTGAATCCCAGAGGACATGCGCAGTAAAAACTGCCATCAGTATCCACACAACTGTCACTGCATCCACCATTACTTCTATCACATTCATTGACATTTTCACAAGTTTTACCATCATTCCTCAACACTAAACCTAGAGGACAGGTGCATTTGAAACTTCCATTTGAATTGCTGCACTGGTGACTGCAATTTCCATTACTGGCAAGGCACTCATCAACATCCACACAAGTCTTCTCATCTGCGGATAGAGTATATCCTGGATTGCAGTTACATTTGTAACTACCATAGCTGTTTTGACATATCTGACTGCACCCATTTTGACTGGCACATTCATTGATATCCCGGCAAGTGTGTCTGTCACTGGCAAGGGCCAAGCCAACAGGACAAATGCACTCATACCTTCCAACAAGGTTTCTACAATTGTGACTGCAAATGTTTACAAGAGTGGTACATTCGTCCAGGTCAACACAATTTTTACCGTCTTGATCTAGCTTAAAGCCACTCGGACATCGACAAGAGTAACTGCCTTCAGTGTTGACACACTGGTCACTGCATCCAGCTCTGTTGGTACTGCACTCATCTATATCAACACAAGTATTGCCATTTCTTAGGTCAAAACCTGTGGGACATGAACAAGAAAATCCCCCAGCAAAGTTACTGCAGCCATCGGAGCATCCACCATTGTCATTATCACATTCATCGATGTCAAAGCAAGCCTTTCCAAAGAGCTGGAAACCTGAAGGGCATGAACAAACATATGAACCATCATTGTTCAAGCAGCTGTGACTGCAGTTGCCATTTGAAATCAGACATTCATTTATATCTTTGCAACTTCGCTGGTCAAAATCCAAACTAAACCCTTGTCGACATGTACATCGATAGCCACCAGCATAGTTAGTACATGATTGACCACACCCACCATTTGATGTTTCGCATTCATCATAATCAAGGCATGTCTTGCCATCCCCACCTAGAACATAGCCTGCATTACATGAACAAACATAATTCCCAGGGACATCTTGGCAGTTCTGGGAACACTGGTTATCCCCATTTGAACATTCATCAACATTAACACAAGTTTTACCGCTTTCAAGAATGTATCCATCTGGACACATGCATCTGAAGCTTCCTTGCACATTTATGCAGTCATGACTGCAGCCGCCATTCCCTCGTTCACACTCGTTCAAATCTTTGCAAACCCTGCCATCTAAATCAAGCTCAAATCCTCCTGGACAACTGCAGGAGAACCCTCCATTAGTGTTTTCACAACCATGGCTGCAGCCACCATTACTTCTTTGACACTCGTCAATATCCTTGCAATCGTTATTGTCCTTGGTGTATCCCTGTCTGCATGAACAAGAGAACCCACCGACATAATTGTTGCAGTTTTGAGAGCATCCTCCATTTGAAGCCGCACATTCATCAATGTCTTGACACACTTTTCTGTCTTGCCCAAGTCGGTATCCTGTCGGACATGAACAGCGGTACGATCCTGCTTCATTGAGACAGCGATGACTACAACCACCATTACTGATTGCACATTCATCAACATCTTGGCAAGTTTTCTGATCTGAGCCAAGAGTGAAGCCAGTTCCACAGTCACACTTGAAGCTGCCCATGGAGTCTGTGCAAGATCCACTGCACCCGCCATTGTTGGTTTGGCATTCATCTATGTTGACGCATACTTTATCATCAGACCCTAACTGATACCCTGCCCTGCATGTGCAATAGTAACTTCCCTCTGTGTTGACGCAACCATCTGAACATTGTCCATTTTGATAATTGCATTCATCGACATCCCCACAAGTCCTCCCATCACTGAGAAGCTGAAGACCACCTGAACAGGAACACGAAAAACTTCCAGGGCTGTTTCTACAGGAGTGACTGCAACCACCATTGGAAATTGCACATTCATCAACATCATTGCAACTTCTTTGATCTCGGCCTAAAGAGTAACCGTCATCACAGCTGCAGACGAAGGATCCTGCTAAGTTGCTACATCGTTGGCTGCATCCACCATTTCCATTATTGCATTCGTCTACATCATAGCAAGTTCTTAAATCAGACTGCAAAACGTATCCGCTTGGACATGTACATTTATAGCTACCATAAGTATTGTCACAGGAATGGCTGCATCTCCCATTTCTGGTGTCACATTCATTGATATCCAGGCACTTGAATCTGTCAGGACCCAAAGTGAAACCTGTTGGACATGTGCACCTGAAGGACCCAGCATTATTTTCACATCCATCACTGCATCTGGAGTTTTGACACTCATCAACATCTACACAAGTCAATTTGTCTGATGCAAGTGAGTATCCTGCACGACAACTACAGAAGTAACTACCATCGTTATTAATGCAAGTGTCACTGCATCCGCCATTGTTCAAGGTACATTCGTCATCATCGACACATCTTCGTAAGTCAGATGACAACCTGTAGCCATTTGGACAGGTACACTCGTAACTGCCAGCCAAGTTGACGCAAGTATGACTGCAACCTCCGTTTGAATTACGACACTCGTCAAGGTCTTCGCAGTTTCTCTGATCAAACTGGATCACGTAACCAAATCTACAACTGCAGTAAAAGCTGCCTAATGTGTTGTTACATACATCCCCACACCCACCATTACCCGTTTGACACTCATTCAGATCCCTGCATGTTTTACCATCCCTGCCAAGAAAGTAACCAGCTGGACAGGTACAGGAATAGCCCCCTCTTTCATTGACACAACCATGACTGCATCCAACATTGCTCACAGAGCACTCATTGATGTCCTCACACTTTCTCTGATCTGAAGCCAATCTGAATCCATCGGGACAACTGCATGAGTGTCCACCATCAAAGTTTGAACATGAATGGCTGCAGAAACCATTGCTGTCCTGACACTCATCAACATCCAGGCAGTTTCTTTTGTCTGAGCTGAGGTAATACCCATTTCTGCATGAACATTCAAAGCTACCAGGTGTATTGGTACAAAAATCTCTGCAACCACCATTGTTGTTTTGGCATTCATCAATATCATCACAAGTCTTCCCATCACCAGACAACCGATAACCAGATTCACACTCACACACAAAGCTACCAACATTATTCACACAGTTCATGCTACACCCTCCATTAGACTGCAAACACTCATCCACATCAGAACAAGACACCTGATAAAAATCCAAAGCATAACCGGTTGGGCAAGAACATCTGTATGAACCCAGAGTATTATCACAAAAATGACTGCACGGTGATGTACCAGCACACTCATCGACATCTAAGCAAGATCTTTGGTCTCCGCCAAGCCGAAACCCAACAGGACACTGACACGAAAAACTGGAAACAGTATTTACACACGAACCATTACATCCACCATTATTTACACCACATTCATCAACATCACTACAAGTCCTCCCGTCAGAATTGAGCCTGTACCCACCAGGACAAGAACAACTAAAGCTACCTTGGCTATTACTACAATCATACTGACAGTTGCCATTGCCACTCAGACATTCATCAACATCAACACATTGACGTTGATCCCTTCCCAAAGCAAAGCCAGGAGGACAGGAGCAGGAGTAAGAAGCAAGAGAATTGATGCAAGAATGACTACAGCCACCATTTGCATTTCCACATTCATCTACATCCGAACAAGTTCTCTGATTCCCAGATAAAGATAGACCACCTGGACAAGTGCAGTAGAAGCTTCCATCAGTGTTCTGGCAGCCATGGCTACAGTTTCCGTTGACATTGGCACATTCATCGATGTCATTGCATAAACTTCTGTCATCGGCCAGATTGAAACCAGCTCTACAAGTGCAGTAGAATGACCCTCTGGCATTGATGCAACCGTGCTGGCATCCTCCGTTCGAAGTAGCACACTCATCTATATCTTGACAGGTTCTGCCATCTCTGTCCAAGGAATAGCCACTATAGCAGTAGCAGTAGTAGGAGCCAACACTGTTGACACAGCCTGCAGAGCATTGGCCGGTATTCCCGTCACATTCATCAATATCTTCACAGGTCTTGCCGTCTCGGCCAAGCGCATAACCGGGAGGACAAGAGCACTGGAAGCCTCCTTGAGTGTTGGTGCATTGGTGGCTGCATCCTCCATTATTGGAATCACATTCATCGTTATCTTGACAAGTTAGGCGGTCATTGCTGAGCTGGTACCCATTTGGACAGGAGCATGTGTAGCCCCCGTCGAAGTTGACACACCCATGACTGCATCTGTGAGTCCTCTGCCTGCACTCATCAATGTCGAGACAGGTTCTTCCGTCATTTTGCATAGTCCATCCAGAAGGACAGAGGCACTTGAAACTTCCTTGGCTGTTTTCACAACGTTGAGAACACCCGCCATTGTTGTTGTCACATTCATCTATGTCAGAACATGTTCTTTGATCTGAATTTAACCGATATCCATTTGGACAAGCGCAAGAATAGGAGCCAGCGCTGTTTCTGCAGGTGTGACTGCATTGTCCGTTGCGATCTTGGCATTCATTTACATCAACACAAGTCCTTTGGTCTCTGGATAGAGTGTATCCTGGAGGACAAGTGCATATGAATGATCCTGCAGTGTTTGAGCAAGAGTGACTGCATCCGCCATTGTTAGACTGGCATTCGTCTACGTCTGTGCAAGTTACTCGATCTCTTCCTAATCTTAATCCCAGAGGACACAAGCAGTTATAGGACCCTGGAGAATTACTACATGTATGACTGCAGCCACTTTGTCCATTTCTACATTCATCAACATCTTCACATGTTCTGTCATTGCTCCTTAGCTGAAATCCTGTAGGGCAGGTACAAATGAAGCTTCCTGCAGTGTTGGTACACCCATCACTGCATTGAGATATTCCTCGCTGGCATTCATCAACATCTTCGCAGGTCCTCTGGTCGAATGACAGTTCCAATCCAGGAGGGCAGGAACATCTAAAGCTCCCTCGAGTGTTGTCGCATTGATGACTGCAGCCGCCATTGTTCTGGTTACATTCGTTCACATCTTGGCATGTCTTCTGATCACTTTCTATGATCAATCCATTTGGACAAGTGCATCTGTATCCTCCGGCATCATTCGTACAGCCATGGCTGCAACCAGCTGTTCCAAGGATGCATTCATCAATATCGCTGCAGGTTCTACCATCTGGACTAAGGGTGTAAGTTGGTGGACAAGAACACCGGAAGCTGCCGTAAGAGTTGCTGCATGAGTGAGAACATCCACCATTGTTTTGTTGGCATTCATTTTCATCTTGACATGTCTTCTTATCTCGCTGGAGCACCAGTCCTGTCGGGCAGGTGCACAAGAAACCACCTACAGCGTTAGTGCATCCATGGGAGCACCCTGCAGAGCCATCTTGACATTCATTGACATCATTACAACTCTTCCCGTCAGGAGCTAAGGCATAGAACTTCGGACAAGAACAACTGTAACTTCCTTGATTATTGTCACAGATGTAAGCACATCCACCGTTACTGGAGGCACATTCATCCACATCATTGCAAGTCTTCTTATCTCTGCCAAGGACAAATCCTGATGGACATGTGCAAGCAAAGCCTCCTCTCCCATTGACACAGCCATGACTGCAACCATGTGACCCCTGTTGGCATTCGTCCACATCAATGCAAGTTCTTCCATCTGAAGCGAGTTGGTAAGAATTGGGACAGCCACACTGGAAACTGCTGAATGTGTTGATACATTGATGACTGCACTGTGCCTTGCCTGTTGCACACTCATCCTCATCCTGGCAAGTGTGTTGATCATTGCCCAGGACGAACCCGGCCGGACAGAGACAGGTATATCCGCCCACATCATTCTGACAGTAATGACTGCATCCTGAGGTGCCTTGGTCACATTCATCCACATCAGCGCAAGTCCTATCGTCTGGTTGTATGGCATATGACGGTTGGCAGAAACACTGATAACCTCCGTTTGTATTTCTACAAAACTGACTGCATCCACCATTATTGATGAGACATTCATCTAAGTCCACACAGTCCCTCTGGTTTGGAGCAATGATGTAACCATTCTGACAACTGCAGTAGTAAGTAGGACCTCGGCTGATGCAATTATGGCTGCATCCGCCATTGTTGACCGCACACAGGTTGGTCGGTCTGGATGTTGGGAAAGGCCTGAAGGGTCTGGTTGTTCGGAACGGCACATTCGGTCTGTTGGTGATAGATGGATCTTGACCTGGAAGTAAAAGAAGAAAACAGATTATTCACGGAGCACTACTACCCATGTTTGCACTGTTTACTCACATTGTTATTCTACTGCCATGGCAGTAATTATTCTACCAAAAACTCTTCCAGAAAGATTTATGATTCATCAAGTTTTACCACTTTGCTAATTGCTTTAATATTGTAATTATGCAGACGGCACTATTTACATATATGTCATGATATGTCATGATTGCCCATATGTCTCTTTTGAGAGGCCGAGCTAATCAACACTTCCTGTGTGATATTGAACTGTAAATATATATAATATGTTTATATATCCTGTATAAACCTTTGTAGAATTGCTAGGATCTCATATCATGCAGAGATATTTAAGTTGACTGCAATATAGTTTCGTTATTAAAAATATTCTTGGTACTAACCTATTATACTTCCTCCCCCAGTAGAGCAGACATAACTTCCAATAGTGTTGGTGCATGACCCAGCACATCCTCCATTGTTGGCAGAACATTCATCAATATCACCACAAGTCCTGGAGTCATCAGTCAGGGAGTAGCCAGCTGGACAGCCACAGGTATAACTGCCCACTGTATTGATGCAGAAATGACTGCAGTCATGTACGTCACCAGCACATTCATTTTTATCTGAAACATATAAGACAATGCACTCTTAATTGACACTAATCGTTCTAAGAAAATTAAAACAGACACTCGTAATTAGCTACTCTGACACCTTCAAGTTCAACTGAAAACATAAAAAACAGTCCATTCCAGTGACAGATGGAGAATTGTATACCACAATACAACATTTCTTACGAGTTTGATACATCAAAATATGTATTCATCATATCGTATAATCAGAAAAAGATTTAATTAAAAACACGACTTCTATCCCCCACCCTTTTCAGCATTGGAGGGAGGTTGCCAAGTCATTTAATTAAGTTAATTTAAAAAGAATCATGTCATTATGTTGGAGTTTGCACAAAGCACTCTCAGCTACGTCGTTAATGAAATGACTGAAAGTTTAGTTAGTTATCAAAAACTCACAAACTCTTCCCGTTAGAAATTGAAAACAACTTTTTAGTTTACTTTTCCCAAGTTTTTGAGCATTTTAGTAATTTGCAACACATACCAACACATTCTCCGAAAGCATTCTCTTCGTATCCAAAACAGCAAACCCACTTGTAGATTCGTAGTTGAAATTTTTGAGCAAGACACTGCAGCTTGAAATATCTGAAAGGATAAGGTGTCAAAATTAGATATTGCAAGCTAGATTGAAGATATATATTGAAATGGTTTCACTTGAACCAAACTTATCTGACCTCTAGCTTGCGGACCACCAGATGATAGTTGGGGCTATGGATGTTATCCCTGGGACAAACTTTTTTTTGATCGAGAAGCAATGACGACGTTTTTTTGGTCATGTGTGTATAGGAGCGACAAACGTTTGTCACTATTTAAAAATGACGAAACCCCTGCTACAGATGGAAACAACTCAATTTCAGTGTCAAGTGAGGAGCAAACTTTTTTCCACAAAAAATGCATAGCCCGCCTCGAAGGATCATCTGGTCGGCCGCCTATAATGCCAACTTGTACAATTGCACAATGTGCAAACTTTTATATCTGCACAGTGGGCAAAGGTAGCAGCACTGTTCACGCAAAAAATGGTTGTCTGCTTGTTATGTGTGAGGGTTCCACAAAAAAATCACTTTTTGACATTTTAACAAAGTGTCATCCACTGCTTGCATAACAAATAAATAGAATTAGACAAACTTGACTTATCTAACACAGTTTATAGATTAAAATTTCATCAATAAGAGAGTAATAATCCTATTTAGCCTTCTGTTTGCTGCAGCTGGCTGTTCCAACACATGATCTGCCACCCCTGGGCCAAATTTCAATGGGCTTCAAACATGATTCAAACCTTTCTAATGCCACAATACAATTCACCATGAGTTCTCTATATTACTTCTGTTGACTTCTTTGCGGCAGAGATTTCAGCGCAAATCATGAGGAATAATTCTATATAATTATTGTAGTCACTTCCTGTGATAATATGTTTGCAAGATTAGGAGGAAATTGGGGCCCAACCTACATGGTTGCAAATGATAGTAGGTGTGATAACTACTCTATTCACTGATCCCCTTAATTGCTGGTTTTCAGTGCCTGTAATACATGTGTATCCTAACATTGAGGAAAATAGCACAACGACACTTTGAACACGACTTATGAAATAAGCATAACTGAAATACACAAAGCATTAGTTGTTAATGATGATGGGTAAATACACTTATAATCCTAAATGGTTAGCTAATCAATGTCAACTTGGTTCATAGTTGTTTTGTGTTACGTAATTGATTGTTTCAGTTTTCTTCACTGAACAAGTAAAGCACTTCAAGTGACAAATCCCTATAGAACCTCCCAGGAGTTCATGTCAAAGCCTATGAATATTTATATATCCCTAGCTTTGTAGGCATGTATCTGGTGCTTTGGTGATTTGTTTTCATGTACTGACTCTGTCTTTATATGGTCATGCAAAGCCTTAATATGCTTTGGCAGTGCACTGCCACCAGATTAGATATGAATAAAAATAAAATGTTTTCATACCATACAATTCAGACTGCATGTATATAAAAATTCATACCATGAAGAAGCCTACGTGAATGTATAATAATTACTCTTTGCCAAAATGCCAACAATTAGCTCTGTTCATAATTTACAACATGCATTAGTGGATTAATTTGTTTGAAGTTGATTAATTGCAAGCATAATTGCAGTATTTGTGTACATGGGAAATTGCAGATTGGACCAGTGTATTTCTTTAATCACACAATATCACATAGGGTCTGTTCCATTGCCCTCCATGGGTGAGAATCATGAGCCCGAGTGTCATTCCTGTGACAAGAGAATGAAGGAAAAATTTTCTAATCACCTTCTTGTGAGAAACGTCATCTCCAATTTGACATATATTGTGTGGTTGTTATTTTTGCTAAAACATTGCAATGATTTTATGATGTTTTATTCATCTACTCATAAATATGGCTCGAGTGGGCCTGCAGGCAGGTTTCAAAGTGAGTATAAATTTGGCAATTTCTTTCGTGTTCATTACTCAAGATATTCTCCAATTTCATGAAATGTTCATTTTGTAATTTTTCATCTACTTGAATGGACCCGCAATTACCTAAAAAAATTGAAAAAGTAGTTGGAAGTCTATTAGTGCAGGTCCCCCGTGGTCTTAAGCATGTTTGTCCACTGGCTCTGAGGGCTTGGATTCAAACCTCGCCCGGAAACTCATTTTAGTCTGAGCCAATAGGACATCACATGGAGGCAACTGAAAGACCCTGGACATCCCTGAATCAATAGGGCATGTGCAGGCTCCCAGTCTTCTCATCTCACCATCAAACAGCGGTTAGCAAAATTGAAAGTACAGCTTCCTCCACAAATTTGAGGTTGCATGAGCTGACCCGGTGTTACAGCCGAAAGATCTACATGCCCGATTAGCAAATCGGGCTGCTTTTTGCATGCCAGACACTAAAATTGGTCTTTGTCACAATATCTATTCCCCTCACCATGCTTTGCCAATATCTCTAACGAAATATCCAAAAATTACAACCAAGCCACATTTTCTACTGAACTTTTCCAAAAGTTCTAATGTGTTATGTTAGAAACTTTGTCAAAGTATATTGACAGCCATCTCTTCTACGTAAAATAGTGACCAAATAGTGTCTCATGGTTAGGAACTATTTGGACACTATTTGTTAGAACTTTGGGCTGTCATGCACTGCCATCTCTTCTACAACAAAGGAGGGCACTTCAATGTAAATGAAGTGCAGCATGGATCCAGGGGATCTGAAGTTGAACCCCCTCTGCTGTATATTTTGGAACCAAAAATAGGACCCGGAGAATAATTGGCAGCTGCCAAAGCTCCATATGGTCTGCCAAAGCTCCATACGGTCAGCCAAAGCTTAAGATGGAATATCATCTGATGAAATAGGGTCTGATGAAATATCCAAATAGCGTCTTGGGGGATATTTGACCTTTTCAAATATCCTTATAGTGCTATTTGGAATATCCAAAGTCTTTTGAAAAGCACTTTTTGATATTAGACACAATGGCAGTAGAGACATTGTCACAAGCACCCGGCTGATCCGGGGCATACCAGCACAATGAAAGTCAAGGCACGAAATGGTGTTGCCTAATTTCTACTCGCTTTTCAGTCCTGCATATATTTCATATTTATTAGCAAGAGGGTAGGACTAATTTAAATAGGACACATGTATGCACTGTCAGCATGCATCATTTATATTTTTAAAAAGTCGGCCCTGCAATTATGTAACTTAATTATTACGAAATGTGTAGTTTAATAAAGAAAAGTTAAAAAATGTCAACCAAATAACTTTCAAAGCCAATGCTTCACTTTAGTTGCATGCATGGTCAGAGCCAAGACATGTTTTTTTAAAACTGTGCCAGCTTAACTTCCTTAAGCAAATTTATGTATTTCAGTAATGTGCCTATATCTACAGACTGGGTAGTAGGTACCACTGAGTAGTGCATCTCCTTTGAACCTTTTCACATGACCATCCATCAAAAAATAATTGCCAGGTTGATAAAAATAGTTTGATTAGATTTTACCATAAGAAAAATATAATCTAGAGAGAAGAGACTATTCTTGAATGTGTAGATTAGATCTTGCAAATTTTGGAGCATTCAATTTCTCCAATAGCTCATCACGTTACCTCAGCATCACTGAATGTCCAAAGGTGACAGATGATTGGGGCTTTACGTCCTATATTTATGAGAGAATGGCTTCTGATATGAATTTCGACAATTGGGGGCACTGAAAACATAGAAATTTCAAGAACCGGCAGATGCAATTGTCTCGCACTTATATTAGCAACAAATGCCAATCTGAAATTGGAAAACATTGACTCTTTGTTTTTCAAAAGACACCCACTTTCAAGCCAAAGTTAGCCCTACAGTTGACAAAGCAGCTGAAAACTATAGAAGCCGGTGGCATAGGTGACTCCTTGCCACTTCCAGGGAGAATTTCCTGGCTTATAACATCAAATAAAAAAAATCATGGTTCATACGAAACGCACTATGTCTTAAAGACGGGAGAGCATTAGGGGCTGACCAGATGATGGGGGGGGGGGATATGGCTTTTACCACTGGGACAAACTTTTTTTCGCAAAGCATCGACAGACAAATTTTTTTGCACGCAGATGCAACAAACTTTTTTTCCCGTAATTTTAACATTACCATACCCCACATTACCCCAGCAACAATGGAAACATTTTTTAAATGTGCTTTCACAAACTTTTTTTTTCAGTGTCAAGTGGGAGACAAACTTCTTATTTCACAAAAAAGCCATAGCCTCCCCCCCCCCAAGATCATGTGGTCGGCCCCCTTACAGAAAGGAGCAGATGCTTCCCATCCCTCTCCTTTCTTTCTTTTTCGAGCATTTCACTCAAATGAGCTCCTTTTTATTTGGTAGAATTTTAAAACTATTTTACAATGTAATTTCCATTTTTTTAATGTAAACACTTGTTTCTTTTATAGTACATTCGTCATTTCAATGAATAGAACTTACGTTATGCCTGTGCAGTTATCCTTGCTCAGGTTGGTGCTGTTGCAATTCGGGCAAGGATAGGTGCAGCAATTTCTGTCTTCACATGTCCAGGTGATCACTTGTACGAATGCCCCAGTCTGTTGGCAGAGTTGTCTGTTCAAATATAATTCAAAGCTATTAGAAAAGAAGAGATTCCAAAAGATTAATAAAGAGTCTAAAAGAGACATTCATTTAATTATTTGGATGAGAGTAGCCATCAAGAAGATCTGCGTTTGCAAAAGAAACTGCACATTAATTTCAAAATTCAAGCAAAAAAGTAGAAGATAATCAGACGGATAGATAGATGGATACAGTGTTGCCTGTAAGTGAAACGGGTGATGTTTTGCCATCGGGTAAACATCCTCATTCCTCAACCTAACTGCATGTGGAAGCATGAATTCTCATCCGATGAGATGAAAACATACCGCTTCATAAAGGACAATATTTTAAGCATGCGGGATAACAATGGCTGCCGCTTTTCGTTGCTGTAGGGGAGAGCGGGGCACATTGGTCCGCTTTTTTATTTTGGCTCTCAATCAAAAACTAAATATTTGAAAAATCTTTTTACTGACTGACTTCTAAACATCTACACTACCCTTATGCCAAGTTGACCTACCTTCTATAGTTGTGGAGAAAAATAAGTTTTGAATTTTTTTTTTCTGGTCCAACGTGCCCTGGACCCGGGGCACGTTGGACAGCCATGTGGGGCACGTTGGAGTAAACACCACATTTTATTCTCACAGATCACAACACACATGTTTGTGTCATTGCAGAATGATTATATCGGAATATTTACCCAGATAATTTTAATAAGTCTTGTTTCAGCTAGAAGGGCTGGCAGATTAGCCAACTGTATCTATTTTACCCTGATATTGTACAGGAATGACTTAGGTGCTCTATTAATGTTGAAAATTACACAGCTGACATTTTGCCTGAAATAGAACCCTCACTTTTCCTTCAATGCTCATGACATTTTTCGGATAAAAGGCATACCACTAAAGGTCTCTTCATCGGGGATTTGGATAACTGCGCATGTTTTATAAAAAAAATATTGGCAATGGTCCAACGTGCCCCGAGGTCCAACGTGCCCCGCTCTCCCCTACTCAGAGTTAAGTATGAGTCGAAGTCTTTGATAAGTAAGTGAAACACAAGGCCAATATTATTTCAATGGGAAGGGGGTCACTTACTTAGCAAAGACTTTGACCCATATAATATGTAAATGTTTGTTGAGCAAATAAAACTGAAAGCCATTTGCATCCCACTTGCCTCAAATATCATCCTTTATGATCCCATAAGTTTTCTTAATTGTTATCGGATGATCCTTGCTTCCACAAGAAGTTTGGTTAAGGATATTTAAAGCATTGACCCAATGGCAAAACATCACGTTTCGCTCACTTACAGGTGGCGCTGTAGGTAGATAGATAGACAGATAGATAGATAGATAGATAGATAGACAGATAGATAGATAGATATATAGATAGGTAGGTAGGTAGGTAGGTAGGTAGATAGATAAATAGATGGATAGATGGCTGTCACTTCTTTTAGGCAGCTGGGTGGTGTAGTGATCAAGGCTCCTGCCTGCTCCGCTGTAGGTATTTGCTTGCATGGGTTCGAACCCCGGGTGGGGGAACCAAAACTTTTCAGTGGACCTTCATGAGCAAAATCCCAGCTGGATGTCGTTCTGATGAGACGCTAAATTGGCTGCCCCTTGCATCAGTGTCTGTGCTGGGCAAGTAAAAGATCCCTCACATGGGGTAAATGTGTAACATGTTGGGGACTCCTGCTCTCTCTCTCATCTCATCAATCAACCCTCGTGAGCGCCCAGAACTGGGCTTAGAGGGCTGCACTTACCATATCTATCTATCTATCTTCTGTGCAGGAAATTCTAGACATTGCATCATTAATATTGATTGTTTGAACAATCTACCAACAAACATATGCTATGAAATATATAAGAAGTAGGTATGGCATATATGCTTAACCTCATTAAATCATAGTAATACAAATTCGTATTTGATTTGGCAAATTAAACAGTGCAGCTAAATTTATAATAGTAAATAGTGGATGTCAGTACGGGAAGAGGGCAAACTAATATTATTTTTTAATTTAAAGATTTGTTAACCGTCTGTCAGATAGATAGATAGATAGTTTTTTCAGTGTCTATACTGAGCCAGCAAAAATCCCACACATGGGGTGTTAAGTTGTATGATGCTATGGACTAGGTTATTTCAAATAAACTTAAGTATGTAGGCCTTTGTATATTACTGTTATCACAAACAGGATGTTCCACAATTTGGCTCAATTTTTTTCTCCACATGACAGCCCCAGAATGACAACACATAGGCCTGGAATGTGTACATTTATACTAAGGTAATTTTAATGTAGACTGTAAAATCATTCTAAAGGAAAATCACTATACAGAAAGCCATTAGCTGCCATTGTTGGTAAGGGGGAGTATGCATGTTTCCCAACTCAACCCCCCCCCTCCCTTTGTTTCTACCTGTGTGTGTTTTTATGCAATATTTCTGTAATTATTTTAAATAGTTTAAAAAATCTGACGAACTTACCCTGAACTGGGCTCTTGGACGGACACTTCTGGAGGGGGCACATTACCCCCTGAACAAGACTCTCCTGTCAGGACAAACTGAGCTGCTGCAAGGTGACAAGACAATCCCAGCAGCACAATAATAGAGATTGTCAGCAAGTCCGTTTTTGACATCTTGGTTATATAATGACTGATGGCTTGCAATGCTAATGAGTGGTGTTATTGTTCAAAATCCATGTCAATTCCTGTATAATTGTGCTACGTAAAGCCCCACATGCCTGAATAAGTGCTTTGAAATTATCCTTGCCTGTGCATTGCCAACCCCTGCTCTATTAGCTTGTATTTTTGCAGCAAGCCAGCCAACCGCCAATGTATTGCTCAATAGGCCATGCATGACGCTTCACGTGGTCATGGGAATATAGCTTATAAAATATAACCCCTGCCAGTTTTCCAATTCTTTAACAACTTTTTTCATCTGCCACATGTCCTATTCTTTCCATCAAATACTTTCACGAAATTGTATTTTCTTGATACATTGGCTGTATCCACTTTTTGCATCTATCTTAAATTTACTTCAATTTATAAGACATTTCAACCCAGAAAACATGCGAAATTTATGCAGCCTATATGCAATACATCAATACAGCTATCAGACCAATATCAAATGATATTTTTATTTGATCCATGCATAGATATATTCACGTGACTGTCTGCATGCATATAAGTTGCATTCGATTTTTATTCAGTTTGGAAACTTCAAACATCAATAAAATATTAAAATTCTATAAAATTCTCCCAAGCATTACATAAAATGAATGATTACCATAACTAAAAAATCTAGTACTAGCATGTGTGGACACAGAATGAATGATGGCCTTTTTTTTTCTTTTGACATTGCCTGTAAAAGAAAAAGATATCTAGACGTTATACATGTACATTGATTTGTATGACATGAGAAATATCCTTTATTAATAGTAACAAAGTAGGGGTCAGAAGCTCTGAGAGGAAACTTCATATTTTTCGGGAGGCAAAAAATCCCACGCATGGTGAAATGGGGTAAAGGCAAATTCTCATGTCATTAATTTTTGTTCATCACATGTATATGTCTATGGTCCATGGAGCGATGTCTATTCGATCTATAGAGCCATATCTATATTATTCTATCTATCTATCTATTATCTATCAATCTATCAATGCATTCTTAATAAAAATCCAACTCCTGCAGTACCATCCACAGTCAAATGACAGACCCACGACTAGTCTGCTTCTTGCAAACTCTTGTCCCTTCTCTCATGGAAATCACACTTTAAAAGAACAATAAATAAGCTGATTCGTTGAAAGGTCTCGGCTCTTTAGGGACAATTTCTTGATTTGTCCACTTGTATATAAACCTCATACGTGAGCTGATCGAATTCTCCAATAATGGGCATATACAGTATATGGATATATATGGCGTTGGCACATATGCAAATAGCCAGGTCTTATTTACAAACTTCATACGTATTTATATAACTGCTCATGAAAAATGCTTATAAGAATTGTAGTATAGCCATAAACAAAAAATATATGACATATGCAAACATAGGAGAAGGAACATTGAGTTAAATCACAAGCCCATAGGGTGAACAAATATCCCTGGGGGAAATTGCTTCTTTTTCTGTAATATCTTGTAACAGGTGTGCGTATATTTGGCACTGAAGAGTGAAGAGCATTGAGAAGAGAGTAGCATATCTTATACAATAATGATCAAGATATGATCCAATGAATTTGTAGCTGCTAGTAATACCAACCAATTATGCTAAACCAGGAACTTCACATGCATAGCATTGTACAATATGTGCCTGTGATTGTTTTTACAGTCTATCCATTAGTTATGCAAAAAGAGAGGACCAGTTCACTGTGGATCCGTGATTGATCACGAGAAGGCCATTTGATTTTTCATAACTGATTTTAGAGTGAAAATCAGATGCACAATCCTTTCGTTTGCCTGTCAACAACAAGGGGGATTAGTCTCCTTAAATCAAATTACCATTGAAAGTATTGGGTATGATCATAACAAATTATCAGTATGATGACTCACGAAGAGCCATTTTCATAGTACATCAGTCCACTCTTTTTGCATAATATATTATATATATATATCAAATTTAGAAACTGAAGACTGGTCCAGGAAGAATTAAGGCATTTCCAAACATAAAGAATAAAATATATTAATTTCCAGCTATTCCAGAAGTTATGGGGAAGTGAGGCAACTGTTCTTTACTCTGTTTCTCTGTTTGTTGTTTCAATGATTTTTGTTTGCACAAAAAGTATGAACAAGTATTCTTAAAACCATGTTTTCCTCACCCCAGAAGAAAGTTGAAAATGGGTTAGCATAATAATTATCCTTCAGTGTTTTGATAGATCTGGCATTATCCATGAAAATTGATGTTATTATTATCACTATACGTGATTTAGTCAAGGCCAGGACATCCGCGACTGAGGCAAGGCTAAGGATTTGGCATCCGAGAATGAGGCAAGGCCGAGGACGAGGCCGGTCCCGAGAACTCCATCACTGACCATAAGACACACGAGACCGAGGCAAGGCCAAGGATTTGATATCCGAGACCAAGCCAAGGCCGCGGCCATCAGAATAAGGCTCTGAGACCAGCCTCGAGGAAGAGGCTGGCCTCGAGACATACAGTACTGATCATTATTATACTATCCCTGCCGGGTATATTATACAAAAATCATGGGTGACATTCTCACACCTGCAACAGCTCAAAACTCCTTCCCCAGCAATCTCACTCACGGGAACTGTCCACCTATCCTTCTTTCCCTCTCCTATACTTCTGATACCAACATATAACATGACAATACTGTCTAATTTTCCTTTGCACGATCGACCGTCAGGATTCCCAGCGTCGTATGTTTCTTGCATGCCTGTCAATCAGACACAGAGTGCGCTGCGGTATACCAACACCTTTTAAATGCGTCACACATGCACGGGCCGACGGGACGCACTAATTAGCGTGCCAATCATCAAGGCATACCTTTTAATGTGTTTAAATGACATCAAAACGATAACCATTGCACGCACAGAAATGGCAGACCACTTTTTTGAAACCTAAGACGATTTCCTGCACAGACCAACCTAACAATTTACTCATGCCAGTCTTTCTCCCATGAAAATATTACACTTTTTCAAACACTTACTACTAAAGTTCTTTTATAAAAGTCTAACAACATGACATCTTTACCATCAAACATAAGTCATTTCTCCGCGTTTGCCTTTCATCCAACTTCCTTTATTATCTGATCTGAATGTTATATCAAGCAACTAATATACTGATCATACATGCGCATGCCATGTTTACACATGCAACCCCTCTTTCAGATATATATATATAGACCTTCACAATTAACATGTCATATTACATGACAGCTGACTCTCACTCATTTTCTATCATGGGCAATTTCTAGTTAAACATATTATTCACACTTAGATCATCCATCTGGCTTGCGAGGGTGACTTAGATTGGAAAAAATATTATTGAGCAATCAGTATGAATTAACTATTTTAACAATTATACATCTAAAGTCGAGTGCTGTCTGGGATTCATGATCTACATGACATTTTATTATCATAAGTAATCAACTTTCTTATACTCAGTAATCATACAAGTTAATTGATAATACTTTTAAATAAATAAACGATTTAATTTTGTCCTCTAAAAAGGAATGTATATAGTACAAGTATGATAAATGCTACAAAATTCTTGGAAATCCTCAATTTATAAACATTTTATAAAACAGTAATAGTGGATAGATCTCTGCAGGCTTGCAGTCATCGCTCTTTAAAAAACATGACAATTTTAAAAAACCGATAAACTGAAGAAGTGTCAATACTTTTTTTTTTAAGTATAAGAGCTCCTAAGTGACAGTCACAGTCAGCAGTAAAAGTGCAATCAGCATTTCGAGAAATGCCAATCTACTGATTCTTTTATTTGGTATTTCAATTATAGGGTGCTATAGGCTTGATAATCAGCAATTCATTAATTGCAAGTAGCGGGGCTAGAGGGGTGAAACAGGAGCGGGCAGACTAGTTATTTATATAGCCCCCATTCCAGCTCACTGCTGCTTGCAGGCACTTACAATGAAATCGAATTATATCTTTAAGAGCTTCCACGTCAATTTTGTTGAATGTGGGAGCTCCCCTGGCTCTCCTTCTCAGCTCACTGCGGTGTATTCAGCAAATGCATGTGACTGGACGCAGTTTGCTGGACTTTAGGTTTTCATCAGATCTTTGTTAATGTCCTTGTCCAATGAAGATCTTCCATCAGAAGATGTATCACCATCATTTTCATCACTTTCGATGGACTTTATATTTAAATCACATGCAGAAATTTTTGTGGGGCAACCGACATTTGCCCGAATTTCACGATCCAATTAAATTTCATATCATGTCAAATGAAATTACTGGGAAACCACTGATTTTTAATAATGTTTATTTAATTTGACCATTAATTTTTATCCTCCTTGCCCAAAATTTGGCCTTTTCCAAAATTTTCTGGACAGCGACCGCCTCTGGTGTGCCTTTGTTTAAGGTGACCAAAATAGGGCTTAAATAAAACTTGCTGCATGATGACTGGATTACAGGATTCTTTTGCACTATTAAAGACAGAACTTTACAACTCATTCCATTTACTCGTAAGACCTTTACTTGATCAAAATGGTAAAAGTCTGTGGTTTCCATGTTAAAAGAAAATTCTGGTGGATGGATTATTAGATTGCAATGTTTGATTTGGAAGTAAATAATTGAGGAAGCTGTACAGTGGAACACTCATAACAGATGTAATCTGTCTACTCTTTCTGTGAAATAAATGGATTCCCAGCGAGACAAAGGCCATGCTCCTCCTTTAACTTTAACTAGAAACCGCAAGCGGTTTCAACGCTCATCTGTTTATGCAGAATCTATTGATATCAATACGAGCATGTTGCCTTATTGTTGGTATTGACAGCCACATAGGCTTGTCCTGTACTGTTAGCCATCATAAGTTAATGTGTATCAAACACATAATTCTAAGTGAAATATTAAGATTACAGTACACACTTCAAGAATGGTGGCTTTTTTGTGGCAGCCATCTTATATAGATCCATACCCAATTTATTACCCATACACCAATACCCGTACCAAATTTCTTAAGTGAAATATTAAGGTCACAGCAGACACTTCAAATGTGGCAGCAATTTTGTTACCATCTTGGTGGCCATCTTGGATTTCTCCACATTTTCCTGATCTACACCAAAAGACCAATACCTGTACCAAATTTCATAACTCTAAATGAAATACTAAGGTCACAGCGAACACTTCAAGTATGGCAGCCATTATGTTGCGGCCGTCATTGATTTTTCTACATATTCCTGATCCACACCGTTACCAATACCTGTACCAAATTTCATAACTCTAAGTGAAATATTAAGTTCACAGCAGACAGTTCAGGTACGGCGGCCATTTTGTTGTGGCATCTTGGACAACGATGATCAAGTGACAACAATAGCTCTTCATTTTCAAAGAAAACAGGCGAGCTAAAAATGAAATGGTTGCCGTCTTGACATCTTTGCTTCAGTGTTTGTACATGTATGTATATACTTGAGTCTGTGAAAATGGTTGTACCAAAATGAATCTTCAATTCACACTTTTATAGTCTTATTGCAAGTGTGATGGCTTATGAGTTCTTATGATAACATTCCAAGCTAAAATAGTTTTGCAATGAGCAGTAAGTTTTGTTCAGCTGACCTCAAACTCAGTTTCGGAAGCTAATAGCTTGCCCGCGGAGGGTCAATGCCTCGGTTTCGAAGGCTCATGGCAGAGCTGCAGGACAATGGCTGCTGCATGGATACATGTACACCAGGGGGAGCTATCACAGAACAAAAAATAATGTTATTCCCTTCTGGGTATACA
This sequence comes from Platynereis dumerilii, assembly GCA_026936325.1. Taxonomy (NCBI): domain Eukaryota; kingdom Metazoa; phylum Annelida; class Polychaeta; order Phyllodocida; family Nereididae; genus Platynereis; species Platynereis dumerilii. The sequence continues at coordinate 15,253,839 of JAPTHN010000001.1, forward strand.
TACATTTTTCTTGGTGTAAATGCAAAACATGTCTACATAGTGTACACTGTACATGCATATGTAAAAATCAACATTGTAGTGTGAAAATAAAAGAGTCCTAATATATTGTATAATGTCATTCACCGTCCTCAAAACAGTTGAACCACCTCAAAACATATTCATGAGCAGGGCCACAAAATAGACAGAACGTGCTGAACTTATTTATAAGACTAGGCCCAATTATCACAAATGCTTTAGAGTGCGAAATAGTATCATTATTTGTATCATTCGACTGCATCCTTGACTGATTTCACATTTTAAGCCCTCGATTCGTGGTTAAGAAAGTTATTTTTACATTTATATTATGCAAAGTTTGCACTGCAACAGTGATTCAGCACAAATGTAATTCAATTGCCAAAATGTGTCAACTTCAGTGAATCAGAATACTTAAAAATTTTAAGTAGCCAATACCGCAGGTACATCGGCATACTTTTGCATAGTTAGGCCTTTTAAATTATGTTTCCTTATTGCTTTAAATTGATAAACATCAACTTGACAATATGTTAATTTTCAATGTAGCATACCTGGCCAAAGCTTGAATTTGTAACTTGATGCCAGATGGGCAGGCAAGATGTCATGCTCTGAGCTCCAGGTCAGAGCTTGGGCGACTGACCAAATGCTGGCCTATATGACTTCATGATGTCAAACTCCAGGTTGTGAAATAGTCAAATAGTTTCTTTTTAAGAAAAAAGTTTCATGAAATTCATTTGACGATCTAATTAGTCAAAATATTCTACCAAGACTGTATAAGATTGTACTAGTGCATCTTTGCATTCACAAGAAATTTGTGTTGGTTCTAAGATGCCTCAACTGTGCCCCACTTATTTCCTTTGCCCTAAGTGATCACTGTAGTGTACTCAATAAATAATTTTATTACACAAATTTAGTCTTGAGGAGCGTCATATTAAAAGGCTCGCAAAACTTCCTCCTTGCAGTTTGGTTGATGGACTACTGTCACCGACTACGGTTCAGTGGATGACTGTTCGAAATACAGATCTTACATCAGATATATATGTAAAGTCAACAAAACAAGACCAGATGCATTGAATTACAATTTTATTGATAATAAGCATTCATGAATATTTGACAGGCAAGCCAGCTTGTGTCTCTCACAATTTAGGAATTCATTTTTATATCACATACATATGGTTGAACAATTTTTCATGAAAGTTTAAGTCAATAGTTGTGAAAATAGTTCTTTGTATATATCCAATTACCTTTGCATATAGCAGAGACTTTCACCACCAATGGCTTCTTCATTCAGTGCAAGTGTTTTCCAGGGTGTGTAACCCTGTCGCCCGAAAAATCATGAAATAATCAGAAATGGCCAAATAGATTGTGACATTAAGCTAAAATCATGGACAAAGAATCAAAGAGGAGGAGAGGTCCTGTCAACAATATGTATTTAAAACCACATGGAGGGAGCAATCAACCAAGACGAGAGGAATTGAGGAACTGATATATAGAGGCATTGAGGAACTATCAGTTTTCTCACGTCCATGAAACTGTCATCCTTGAAAACACTCGCACTGAGGAAGTCACACTTGGTGAAATTTCTCTGCTATACTAAAGTAATTGGATATGTACAAAGAACTATTTTCACAAGTATATAAATTTATATCACAAATAATAACAACAGTTTCACATTTTCAATCTCTCGAGATCACACTGCAGGTTCAATTCATAAACAGACAAATAAAATTCTTGAATACCTGATATGACTCTGATACATAATATACCTATTCAATTCACATTCATAGATTCACACTATATATGCATATCTTCACATTAAAACTTCATCTTATGAAAGTCATAGCAATAAATGACTAAGTAACACAAGAAAAAAAATTCAAGATAAATGTTATCATGAATATACAATATGGATTCACACGCCTTGCAATTGACAGGATGACTATGAAACTAAAATATACATTTATGGGACAGGACAGCAAAGGCCTTTGATTGGAAATTTCCCCTGTAATGGGAGCTGAGAGCATGACATCATGCCAGAATACATTATCAATTTAACGATGGTTATATTATAGTAAAATTTTTCTTGAACGTTTACATGCTTCACCAAATTTTACATTCATATCAGACAGACAACATCTGCTAAAGCAGATCAACACATCAAGGCAGAACACAGATGACTTTTCAAGTCAAATTTGGGTTTGAAATTGACAGAGTTTGTACACCAGAAACTATTTACGTCATGCACTCAAATTAAAGTCAAACGGCTTCTTGATGTTTCCTTAAAAGTATCAGTTTCTTTCAATAAAACACATATAATAAGCCAGCATGTCAAGCAAGTGGTATTTAATCTAAAATAATATCCTGTAATACACTTTTGGAATTTCAAGTGTATCTATCATTTGGGAACTCCTGACCTTCAGATGACTTCATAGTTCTTGCACAAGGTCATTAATCTGGTTCTGCTCCTCAGCTTCAGTGACTGGAGTCACAGCTTGTGCTTGTCCGGTCCAGGGGTTGATCGGTTGCCTGACATTGACATAATCAACCGGATCTGGAAGCACATAGTGGTTATGGACACCCCCGTCCATATTGGCATAATGGGATCTCTCAGGAATCTCTTCATACAAGTGTTCATCTTCTTCAAGTGGTGTTTCATCACGACGCTTCCGAGGGTTGTGATTAGTTTCAACGTAGCGCGGAACAACTGGCAGAGCCCAAGCACCACCCATCGGATCGTTCTCTTGATACGGTGGTGGCTTGTCAACCTGTTCATACCCCACCATCATCTCCTCCAACTTTTTCTTGTCACTCACAGGCTCCACATAAACCACATCTGGGGGTTCTAGTTCCTTCTTCTTCTTGATGTCATCCTCTTCCGCGATGATTGTGACTCCTGTGGCCGTGTCGTACGCCATGTTGTCAAAGACCATCGGCGTCTCATTGACAGGTTCTTCGGCTTCTTTACGGCAATATCGGAATGCCAAGAAGCAGCAGAGAAAGATGAAGAATATGACAGCCAACAGGGGAGCAAGGATCAGCACCAGCAGAGGCACCTTCTTCCCGGCGGCAGTCACTGCTACGCCGACGATACTGCTGTTGTTGCTTGGCGTTTCAGGCTCTGAAACTGTAGTAGGATTCAATTTAGCATTTCCAGTGACATGGACAGGCACAACACCGGAAGGAGTAGTATCAATACTGGTTTGATTCAAAGAATACGAAGCTGTATAGTGATTAGATGTTGTTTTCATTGCTTCAGTACTGGTCTGACCAGGGTATGACTCAGAAGAAACGACATTTACTGTTGTCAAATCAGTAGCTTCATTTTTGTAAGACACTGAATCAGATGTCAATTCAGATATATCTGTTGTTACTGACATAAAAAGGCTTGACTTCTCAAGCATTATATCAGTAGTTAAAGATGTGGAAGACAGATAAATGCAAGAAACATGGCTGCCATGACTGACACATGTTTAATTGCTCCTCATTAATGGATTGATTACGAAAGGAAATAGATGGGATAGCCAGCTGAAAATGGACCAGTGGATACTAATTGATGTTCTGCTCACACTGGAATATTTTGACAGACGTTATGCAAGCCAAACTCAGTGAAATTGAGGTAAAAGATCGAAATTTTGCCTGTTTGCTACACTTGAATGAGTTTTGATGAATGCATGAGTGATCCTGAAGAGAAATCTGAGTAACCAGGCCATGACATAATGCTATATTAGACTGTTTATCAATGTTTATCATTGACTAATGTTATTATTGACTGGATAAGCTCTGTCTCCATGCCAAAGAAGCAACAACCAGAGTCAAAGAAACAGCAATTGCAGAAGTATAATCTTCGCCCACGTTCTAGAAATTCCAGTCCAGTTGCTACAATGGCAAATAGAACTAACGAAATGAGTGATAAAGATGCAAAGGCTGCTGATGCAGCTGCCAAAAAATCTGACGATGATGATGAAGAAATTGAATTGACAAAGATCATGTTGAGTATGAGAAATGAGCTGAGAACTGGCTTTGCAAGTTTGAATGACAAGTTATCCAAAGTCACAACTGATCAAAATGAGATCCGAGGCAGTTTAGAAAATCTGAAGGATGAATTGGATACAATGAAAAAAGGAAATACTGAGCTTGAAGAAGAAAATGTGAAACTCCAGAGTAGGGTGTCAAGCTTGGAGACTAAGTTGAAAGATCAAAATGAGAAAATTATCAAGTTAGAAAGCTATAGTCGGAAAGAAAACTTGATTTTTCATGGGCTTAAATTTGAGGCAAGTGAAGACTGTCAGTTGTCGGTAAAGAAAGTAATTCGTGACAAAATGGGTATTGGTGACGCCTATGATATCGTATTTGACAAATGCTATCGCCTTGGAGGCCCCAAATCAAAATCCATCATGTGCCAATTCAACAAATATCAAGATCGGATGCGTGTCTTTAATGCAAAAAGTAAACTGTCCGACTCCCAATACTCTATCCGGGAAGATTATCCTGCTGAAGTAGTGAGTAGACGACGAGCATTATTTCCTATAATGCAACGTGCACGTACACTTAATCACTTCTCCGTCCTGAGAGATGACAAGCTTATCGTGGATAGAAAGTCATTTACGGTTGACACCCTTGATCAACTGGACCCAAGTTTAGATCCAGCCCTTTCCTGCACTGTTCAACACGGTGATGTAACCGCCTTTTTTGGGTACCAGTCTCCACTATCTAACTTTTACGCATGTGAGCTACACATTGATGGCCGAGAGTTCAAGTCGGTGGAACAATATTTGCAGCATGAGAAATGCTTGTTCGCAGGTGACCTCGAGGCAGCGCGAAAGGTCATGTCGTCCACCCTTCCAGCTCAGTGCAAACACATTGGTGACGAACTCAATGTAGACCGAGATGCATGGTTCCCCAAAGCGAAAGATGTCATGTTTAAAGCGATGAAAGTGAAATTCAGCTCTGATGAACGTGCTAAGGCATTTCTGCTAAAAACTGCTGACAGTATGCTTGTAGAAGCCAGCTTAGATAAAATCTGGGGAACTGGCCTGAAACTTAACAACAAAGACCATGCTGAACATAAATGGGACGGACAAAATACAACAGGCCAAATCCTAACAGCTGTGAGAGACAGTTTGAAAGAATGATTATTGATATTGTAAATTTGAGAAATTTAAAGTAGGCCTATATTAAAATTCCTAATTGCCACTTGTTGTTATAAAAATGTTAACATTAAATTAACTTGATATGAATATTCACAATGTGTGTAACTAATTTGATGTATAATTCAGAAAAAAAAAAAAAAAAAAAAAAAATTAATAAAAAATCCAATTGATAATTATATTCTTATTATCCTCCTGATTTGAAATTGTGTCTATTGAAGTTACTTGCTCATGCATCAGCATGGATCATAATTTGCTGTTGGTTGAATGAACTGTTTTTGATAATAATTTGGGAAAAACAAAACAAGCAAACTTACTTTCATTGTTTCCTTGATTATATAATGATTGTCTTCAATTGAATTCAATTGTGTTTTTCTTGATTTAGATCGTTTATTTGATTGCTTATATCATAATGATGGTATTTTGAAAGGAAATACATCACGTGGACTATTGAATGCTATTGAGGCTGATTACTCTGTTGTATCGTTTCTGATTCTCAATATTAATTGTATAATATGAAACTTTTTGATGATTCCTGATTATGTCGATGCCTTATCGTTATTCCTTATTGTTGATGGTTGTTGGTAGTGACTCGATCACGTCTTGATTTTGTGTTGTTTATTATATATATATATAATGACATACCAAGGATTATATCATGATCAGCTGTTTGAGATGCTCGATTGACCTGTTATTATTATATCTTTCAAATGTTGTATAAGGATCACTGACAGTTACTGATCCCTTGATGATCCATAATGTTTGACTCAATTAATTTGTTGAACGCTCTCACTTCTTTGATAATCAGATTTTCTGAAAACATCATTGAGCTATGTTTAATTCAATAGAAAATTAAAATGATTATGCTTCTTAACTTACAAGGGGATATTGACCAATGGATATAAGTCTAAATGCCAAGCCAGATCTGCAATATCTCACTTTCTTATTGCAATAACTGCACTCTACTTACAACTTTTGGCTACAATGAACCTCTGAATCCATTTTCGTTTTCTATTATATATATTCCTGGCTTTCCAGTAACTTAACCTGATAATAAAACCAGAAAAGGGGGTCGGGAGAAAAAAAAAGAAAGAAAGAAAAAAACCAAATTATTAATCACATATTTTCTGCCTTTTCTTAACAAGCATAATCATCTGCTAAATCTGTTACTAAGCTTGCCCCTGAATTGTAAGCTGTGAAATACGTTTCACTCTTGAGTTTATTTGTGATTCTCTCACAGAGCTGACCTCAAACATAACAAAACATTATAACAACAACATAGTACATTGGAATGTGAGATTAATGATCAGCTGATCTATTATATTTTGATAAATTCTGCAGTCCTACATTATTATTAATATCCTCTCACTCAGTCACTGAGTAGAAATTTGAAATTATCCTTGTTGGTGGATCCCACCTAGTTTACCTATTACTAAATTAACTACTTTGTTATATGACTTTTATATTCATTCTTAATCCTTTTGTTTCGATTATAATTTCTTTCAAGTCTAGGTCTTATCAAATTTTTACAAAGGAAAATTATATAAAGATTGTACTTTATTTCAGACGGGAGGGAGCAGGATTATCTTATATGTTGTTGCCCAGTGACCTCACATGATCTTATGTAGTAGATGCAATAGAAGGATATTGAGTCACTGTAGAATTTTAAAATGTTGTCTCTGTAAATGCAAATTTCATATACAGTGCCTATCAAATATCTCCATTAGCGATTTACCTTATTTAGAAAATGATTGGATATGTACTGACTGTTCGGATGAGATATTTCCATTTAACAATTACTCCGATCAATTAGATTTTATTCATGAATTAGACATTTTTTTCAATGACTCTTCTGTGTTTTTTGATGGATTAAATGAAATGGTTTTCAATCCCTTTGAACTAAACGACGATCATGATTTTATGCCCATGACATCGGTTGATCCAGATTTACATTTTTACAATGACATAAGATTTCATACTTCATCTCATGCATGTAACTACTTTCATGAAGAAAAATTCAATAGAGATATGGGTTCATTTTCTAACAACAAATTTTCACTTATGCATATTAACATAAGAAGTATCCCAAGACATCTTAAAGAACTTGAAACTCATCTAGAAAATCTCTTGATTAACTTTTCAATAATTGGTATATCTGAAACTTGGCTTCAGGAAAGCAATTGTAACCTTTATTATTTGGATAATTATAATCACTTTTACAAAACACGACTTTCAAAACCTGGTGGAGGAGTGTCATTATTCATTAGAAACTCTATTCAGGCGAAGCTACTGGAAGACTTATGCATTATCAATGAATCAATAGAAAGTATCTTCATAGAAATTTCTAAAACTACATTCAATACTACAAAAGATCTGATAATAGGAGTGTTGTATAGACCACCTAATACTGACATACGAATATTTAATAATCATTTAAATGAAATACTACGCAAAATCCGCAATAATAAGCTTGTTTACATCATGGGAGACTATAATATAAACTTATTAAATTCTGAAGATCATTTACCTACATCCGAATTTCTTGACATGTTTTATTCATTCTCATTCTTTCCGTTAATTACTAAACCAACTAGAGTCCAGAGAACTTCAGCCACCTTGATTGACAACATTTTCTGCAACCAAGCTGTGACTGAAAATCATTTACAAGGTATATTTACATGGGATATTTCAGATCACTTTCCGATATTTATTATAAATACGGATTTCACTCAATCAAAAACGAAAACTTGCATAAAATTCAGAGAATACAGTGATGAAAATTTACTTAAGTTTACTAATGATATTGCTTTGATAGACTGGTCAAATGTTTTAGAAACAGACAGTTGCATAGATGCATTTACTTTGTTTTATAATACCTATAAGGCAACTTATGACAAAGCATATCCAATTAAAATAAGAAATTCTGCATATAATAATAGAAAACCATGGCTTTCCGCAGCATTGAAACGGTCAATTAGAGCAAAGAATCTCTTATATATCAGAAGCAGGAAACATCCTACAGAACAAAATATTATTATCTACAAGAAATATAAGAAAACACTGAATTCCCTACTAAAGAATGCTGAAAAAAATCATATCCACAACTTGTTTGAAAAAAGTAAGAACAACATACGAAAATCTTGGCAGATAATTAAAAATATAATCAATAACAAAAGTAGCCATCACACTCCATCTCACTTCTCGATAGATGACAAGATTGTCACTGACCATCAAATTATTGCTGATGGGTTCAACAATTATTTCGTTAAAATTGGAGAGAATCTAAGCAAGAATATTCCAATAACAAACACCTCTCACCTGTCTTATCTCCACAACGTTAATATTCAAAATTCCCTATATCTACGACCAACCAGTGTTTTGGAAGTAAAAGAAATTCTTGCCTCACTAAATGATAGCTCACCAGGATATGACAATCTTCAGATAAAAGTTTTAAAAAGATGTCATGACCAATATGTTTCAGTTTTAGTACATTTAGTTAACTTGTCATTGTCTCAAGGAATATTTCCTGATGAACTTAAAGTCGCTAAGATAATTCCACTTTTTAAATCTGGTGATGAGCAATTTCTTAAAAACTACAGACCTATTTCAATTTTACCATCACTGTCGAAATTATTTGAAAGAGTAATATATAAAAGATTATTCCAATTCATTAATGATAATGACATTTTGTACAAATTTCAATTTGGTTTTCGTAAAAATCATAATCCCACACAAGCTATAATAGCACTGATTGACAAAATATTAGCTGGATATAAAGATAGTAAGTTTACCCTAGGGGTATTTCTTGATTATAGTAAAGCTTTTGACACTGTTAATCATAGCATTCTATTGGATAAATTATATCAATATGGAATAAGAGGGATTGCTCATCAACTGATCTCAAGCTACCTTACTAGTAGAACTCAGTATGTTTCTTTCAATAATGTATCATCTTCTTATAAACCTATTACCTGTGGGGTGCCACAGGGATCTATCCTTGGCCCCATTTTATTTTTATTATATATAAATGATATTTGTAATGCATCTCAATCACTTCTGCCCATTTTATTTGCTGACGATTGCAATGTCTTTATTCAGGGTAGTGATATGACCAACCTGGTAAACGAATTGAATTTTGAATTAGAATTTATTAAAACATGGATTGATTCAAACAAGCTCTCTCTTAATATAAATAAAACTCAGTATATGATATTCTCACCAAGGAAAAGATATGTTATGCCTTCTGATTATGTCAAAATAGCAAATGTTCAGATTGATCAAGTCAGAACAACCAGGTTTCTTGGTATAATGATAGATGACAATATTTCATGGGAAGCTCACTCAAGTTATATCAGGAAGAAAATTGCTAAGGGGATCGGGATCATTAGTAAAGCAAAAAAATATTTAAAACGAGAAACATTGTTGATATTATATAATTCATTTATTTTACCATACATATCATATGGTATAGAAGTTTGGGGATCAATGATTCAAACTTATATGAACCCAATACTAATTCTTCAAAAGAAAGTGGTTCGCATCATGACGTTCTCAAATAGACTAACTCACTCTTCACCATTATTTAAGTCTCTTCGTATCCTACCCATCAATAAGTTGTATTCAATGAATCTATTTATCTTCATGTATAAAGTACACTTTAGTTGTCATCCTCCGGTCATCAATCATATGTTCATTAAAAATCAAGACATTCATAACATCAATACTAGAAATAAAGCATTATTTAGAGTTCCATATTTTACCTCAGCAAAATTGCAGAGAAACATAAGACATAGAGGAGTCATTTGTTTTAATACCCTGGGCAACTCCATTGATTACAGCTGCTCCCTTCCCGTCTTGAAAAAACGTCTGAAAAACTACCTATTAAGTCTGTAATATGTGATTTACTTTTACTTAAGCTTGAAATTTGATATCTCTTAAATTGTTATTAATATATATCACATGTGTGTCAGTCACAAATTTTTGATGAAATTTTTGGCCAAATACGCCGAATGGCGTCAGGCCCCTGTACCTTAATGGTATTAATAAAGACTTGAACTTGAAAAAAAATCCCATCACCAAGAGAAGAAGTTTCCCTTAAACCACTAGAGGCAGATGAATAGTCAGTATTGGCAGATATAATAGAAGCAGCTGAAGTTGAAATTTCAACAATATTCTGGGAGCTTAATTCTACAGAATGAGAAAGGTATGTTGATGACATAACATTCTCTGTGGTGGTTTGTTCTGGAACTTCAGTTGTAATGATTTGGGTGGAGCCATCATTACTGACTGTGGTGTCATGACCTGATGTTGAAATGTCATCATTTCCAAATGTAGTTTCCACAGCATCAGAAGAAGTTAATATAGATTTAACTGATGAGACTAAAGAAGTGGAATGATGATTACTTGTTGTAATATCATTACTTTTCATGGCAGTAGTTTCAGAATCAGTAGTAGGTAATGTGGTAGTACCTGTAGTTATAGAAGTGGAAGCAGTAGTAATAATATTATTTGGTGCGGTAGTAGTAATTGGGATGGCAGTGGTTATGGCAGCTTTTGGCGAAGTCGTCACTACAGGATCGAACGCTGCCGGAACCCCGCCAACAGAATGCACAGTAGTTGGGCGCAGTATTTCTGTTGTAGTTACAGGCAAAGATATGTCAGAGTTTGTTATATAAGTTGAAACCTCCACCACCTCAGTTGTTAATAAACCTTAAACCAACCAGAACAATAATGTTATTAAGAGAAATATGAGGACTCTTGATGACAATTTTGAATTGTAAACTGTACTGTCCCTATCACCCAGCCACAGAGAACCAATTTGCTTTGATAAAACGTTTATAAGTTGTAAAATATTTACAGTCCCTATCTTACATACCAGATATATTAGTTTCTGAACTATGCAAAGCATCATGAAGGAAATGTCTTTTTTATGATTTTTTGTAAAATTTTGCAAAGGCCAAATGCATGCAGCTACAGAAGTTTTGTGACTTTTGTCTTGTTGCGGCATGTAGCCTGAAGGTAATCTGTGACCGGTTGAAACAAACAGGGCTCAAGTTATGAATTAAGCTTATATAACAGCATTAAAGCAGGAATCATAAAGTTATGCATGCATGCTTATGCTAAGAGAGTAAGAGACTATCATGCTAGCAGACATTTTGGTTATATTATTTGACAAAAAACTTGAGTATTTATTTTGAATATTTTGTAAATTACTGAACAAAATATAGAAGAGGCATAATGCTGCCAGAAAAAGTTATGATGGATAAACATGTCTTGCAGCAACATGACATATATATTTTTTATTATCCCAGAATATTGTTTGCAACCATGTAGCATACCTGTGCAGTTTCTTCCATCAGTGTCCAGGATCATCCCAGTGGGGCAGGTACAGTTGAAGCCCCCTTCATTGTTGATGCACCCATGGGAACAGCCTGCTGTCCCAACACTGCACTCATCAATATCTATGCAATGAGAAAACAGACATAATATTTTATTCAATATTTTATTCAATATTTTATACAATATTTTATTCCATATTTTATAAAGGGTTTTATACACTTGAAGATTTTTCAAATAAGAAATGCCATGGATTACATCATTGTGCATGTGCTATTTCACATTTTCAAGTTAATATTTGGCATTCATAAGTAAGACTTAAGAGATAAATCCATCATTTAAATTGTTGACTGGGAGTTTGAATATATATACATATGCAGAGGTTAGAAAGCAAACAGAGTTGATCTTATTCTATCATTTCAATTTTGATTTTCTTTGCAGCTCATAAAGTGATATTCATGACAAACAAGAGATTATCATAAATGAGTTTCCATAATAATTAGTCACCTACCAAAGCATTTGTAGCCCTTGAACAGTGAGTAGCCGGGGTAACAGGCACACTTGTAGCTGCCCGGTGTGTTTTCACAAACTTGTTGACATCCTCCTTTGTTTCTCTCACACTCATCAACATCTGAAAGAAATTTCAAAAATCAAAACGGGTTACCAACTCAGTCCAACTGAGTAGGCCTATCAATTACAAGATGCTCAATGAAAAGCTGACAGCTTATTTCTATGTTTTGGATAGGGGTTGTTGTGAGGTCATTGATGTCACCACCACTGTTTTCAATGATTTTCTCAGCCCGTACTCTGAACTTTTGGATAAGGCTAAAAAGTTACTAGAACATGTCTTTAAAGTGATTCACAATTTATCTCCCCTCTTTCCCCCAGATTATTATGAATTAAAGAAATTAACATATGACCTGAGACAACAAGTTCTTGTTAAGCAACCCAATTTCAATACTGTAAGATATGGAAAGCAATCCTTAAAATACAAAGCAAGTAGGTTGTGGAATTCCACACCAAACTCTGTTACAAATATCACAGAATTTGTAGATTTCAAAAGAGCACTGAAAAGACATGTTCTTAAATAACTTTAGCCCTTTGTGTTTTCACCGTTTAAGTCATGCCATTTTGGTGGCATTTGATACCTTTTATGATTTTAATGCATTTTTGCATTTCTGATGTTTTGTGTCGGAAGTTACTGAATTTTATGATGACTTATCAACATTTTAATCTACTGCCTTAGCATCAATTGTATATATACATATCCATAATCATCTCATCTGTATATTTCCTCATTGCTTTTAACTGTCGGCAAAAAGCACTTGTGCTTAAGTTTTCTGTATTTGTTTATACCCGACTCTAAATAAAGATTACTTTACTTTACTTTACTTTACTTTACCAGCTATCATAAAATAGTATAGGGGAGAGCGGGGCCAGTTGAACGGACAGGCCAGTTGAACCACCCTTGATTTGTAACTGAGTGGAGCAGGCATGGGAATATACATACAACCTTGTGTTAGGCCTTATTAGGCTAGTTTTTTCCATGTAGATGTTTTGGCTCTGAGACACATGGTAACGAAACTATCACACTTTTTTCGTTTCGTTTTTTGCATGAAAATTGTAGTTTGTGACATTGAGATAGGAGCTTTCATACTATCATAGCATTTAAATTACTTGGTCTGCAGGGATGTCATATCATCATAAGATAATGGGTTATGTGCAGATTGAAGCCCACCTGCTTAAAATGGTGTCCCACAACAAGGGTACAGCCAGGCTATATATACATTGTAGATGGAACACATGAGAGCAATTTCTAAAATTTGTTTCAACTGGCCCCGCTCTCCCCTAGGCCTAATAATGGCTGTCCTGTAGGCCTATACGTAGTATTTTGCACATCACATTCCTGATTATTGATGGGGTAAGTGACAATACTGACCTTCACATTTTGTTTCGTTGACCAGTCGGAAACCAAATTTGCAGTCACATGCGGAAGTGTTGTCCTTCTTGACACAGAATCCTTCGCATTGTGAACTGTGCGTGTGTTTATCACAATCGAATGGTTCTGAAATAGACCACAAAAGCAATCCGACTTAACTTAGGAAAGAGCAATTTTTTAAGCAAAAGAAAATATGATTTTATCCACTTTATTTTTTATTTATAGATCTATATGAATACTGACCAACACAAAGTCCACGCTGATTCTCGATGGTGCCATTACAGCAGACATATTTGTAATATCTTGAGTCTTTGTATTGGACATAGCAGTTCAGGGTATCTAAACTGTGGAAAAAATGAGACCAGATGTCAAAAATTATGGAGAAAGAAAGTGTATTATGGGCATGACCAAATTATACTTGGAGGCAGGGGGAGGGGGTGGGCTCCTGTTAAAAATAAGATTATTCAGAACATAAAACTGAAAAAAAAAGATGTTCAGCACAAGAAAATAAAAAACAACAACTAAGTTTCTACCTTTAGTTAGGGTTTACCTGAAGTTGAAATTGCTATGAAAAGGTTTTTCATAGCTTTCTTTTTTTTTTTTTTAACTCAAAATATAAACAAGGTATCCGAATCCTTTTACGATAATTTACTGACTGGGTCATGCTTTGACCGTGTCTCACTGCTGTTTGTCATCTCCTTTATTGATCACTGTTTTTTTAATTAGTCAAATGACACAGTTCATGCAGCAGGGAGTGGGCTTCTATGGAGATGAATTTCCAGTCAAATATGCAAATTTTGCAATTAGGATTATTTTTTGCGTCATAAATATTGTCAGGGTGAGCCAGATGTACAGTGTTCACCATTGCATTACAGCAACTTTATGCTGTTTTCGCAATACCAAGATGCTCGGGCTGCGGAGTCGGGCAGGCCACAAATCAATGCTTATAGTCCTTTTAACAAACCTAGACCTCTGACAAGATACCTGTTGGTCAGACCAGGATCGAACTATCTTTCGGTCTAATCTGTATCACTACAGTACCAGATTATACATGTAAGTGATGTGGAAAACTTACACTTTGTTGCAGCCGGGATCGTGAATACTAGCGAATCGATTTTCTGTACTGTTGCATGAACAAGGCTTGTCACAGCAATATCTGTCCTCACATCTCCAGCCAATTTTTTGTACAATAAAAGGTATTCGAGTCCTACATCTGAAAAAAAAACATGGAAATTATTATCTTTTAAATTCAATGTGCACTCTCAGAAAAAAAACACCCTCAAGTGCCTAAAAAGGTACACCAGCCTGTCACAAATAGGATACCCCAGTTGGTACCTCAAAATACCAAAAGACAAGGTGTTTTCTTAATACCTTACTATAAGGTTCTTTGAAGATAGATAGATAGATAGATAGATAGATAGATAGATATGGTAAGTGCAGCCCTCTAAGCCCAGTTCTGGGCGCTAACAAGGGTTGATTGGTGAGATGGCAGAGAGAGCGGGAGTCCTCAACATGTTACACATTTACCGCATGTGAGGGTTTTGTACTTGCCCAGCATAGACACTGATACAAAAAAAAATCTCATCCGAACGAAATACAGCTGGATATTGCTCATGAAGGTACACTGAAAATTTTGGGTTCCCCTAACGGGGTTCAAACCCATGCAGGCAAAGACCTTCAACGGAGCAGGCGTGCAGCTAAGCCACTTGGCCACCCAGCTGAAGAACTTTAATGGGGTACTTTGAGAGAACTTTGTATTAAAATGTCCCAGACCCTTTGCTACCTTAAATGGTTCTTCCGTTTTCCCCTTAATTGGATCAGATTTTTTTTTTCAGAATTCCTATCCATGTGGTCAATTGATTATGAACATTTCACTGAATTGTGATAACATGGTCTTGTCCATTGTCCAGGTAGCAGTCCAAGCACACTGGCCTCCTTTTTTACTGACTCCTTCCTCCCTTTCAGCCTGATAACTACTGAGAGGAATAGAGCAACAGTCCATTCACTTGCAATGGGTCTGTAAACTTTTCAAAATTCGTATAGATCATTGATAGGCCTATCTCCAGTGTTATGAGTGCATATACACAAAATTCCTCGTGGTTCTTTTTGTTTTCAAACTGACCCTTCTTTCTTTGTACATGCATATACAGTTGGAATAATATAATTTCTAACCACATAAATGAAGCTGCAAAACATCATACCTAAGGTGGCAATGTGTTTGAATTAATTTTTTAAAAATCCATAGCCCCCCCCCCATTTCCTGATAATCTTCTGGTGAGTCCTTTACCAATTTTGTGCTGTTTTTGCAATTTGACTGATTTAGGCTGTCTCAAAATCAGTTTCATACACTCTGATTCTTTTCATGTAGTATTTGCATAGAAATACATTTCTATGAGTTTTTGTGTCCATAGGCACGTGTGTATTTGGCCTGTTTATATGGGTGGGCAAATTCAGAAGTGGTGTTTTTGTACTTTGCTTGTTAAAAACTATGAATTGCCACGATATATTATGTGATGTCTCCTCTTTTTTTTTTCTTTGTTCTTTTTTCAACTTCCATGACATCAAACATGATGAATTGGTATTATATAAGGCGACTAATCAATCAACAGGTAAAACCAGAATGCAATACTATTTTACTAAAATAGAAACATTTTTTCATATTTAATACTCTGTCCACGCTTCATTGTGATCCTGCTGGGCTTGGATTTCCCACGATCCTCACTTTACAAATCAATGAGTTGACATTTATCTATTCCCTCCCCATTGCTTTACAAGCCATTGTGCGTGATACAAAGTTTTATAACTCAACAGTGCCCATTTGAAATATATTCAAGCATGTATAAAACTTTAAAATTCTCCATTTTGCCAAGCTGAAACCATATACATAAAATTCAAAAATAAAAAGTTTATTTTTTACCTCCAGTGAGGCCCTCCTTCTGTGTGGGTGATGAAAATGCATATCATATTAGATTTTATTATTTTCTTTGATAATGAATGCATTGTTTCATAATTGTAGCTTATAATTAGAGTCGTGCAACTAATATGATTTTATATGGTTGCCAAGTTACATATTTGATTAAAATGCATATCATCTTCCAAAGTTTGTCTTATCTTTACACCAAAACGCAAAAACCAATATAAAATATAAAAATCATATTGTCGTGAAAACACTGAATTTCTCTTTTTTTAGTTTCCAAAATGTGGAACTGGTGGTGCTGTGAATCCTCTGAACATATGATATCAGAGCACTTCATTTTAGGGGAGGGCGGACAGAGTAAGTTTTGCCATTTTTTGCTTCTGGCGATTTAACAAAAACTGAAGCGTTAACGTGTTATCTGAATGTTAGATATCAAAATATAGGCCTACTCCTTTATTGCCTAGAATCAAGACATGTTTCGTAACAATCGGACCATTACAGAGATCATGGTGGGCATTTGAAAAAGGAAGGTCAAGAGGCACAACTTGGCCAGTGGCAGGGTAAGAATACCTTGTATTTACCTGTTTCTTCTGAAATCATGTTTTTGGCATACGGCTGATATGAAACTTTTTGAACAAGTATGAGCCAATTAAAGCAAACATTTTTAATTCTGCAAAACTAAAATTATGAATTTTTTGAAGGGTAGTATAACCCTTTTAACACATTTTCTTCTTGGTGTATCCCAATCCAAATGGCACAACTAACCAAAAATGTTTGTTTTTACCTTCAGCGAACGAAGTTCGAAGAAGGTTTTGTAATCACTTGGGTAAAAATGCTGTCCGTCCGCCGGGCGGGCGGGCGGGCGGGTGGGTGGGCGGGCGGGCGGTTGGTCGGGCAGTTGGGTGGCGGGCGGATAGATCGTTTCCGGCCCAGCACTCAGCCTCTATTGAATGTACGTGGATGAAATTTGGTACACATCTAGCCTGTATGGTCCAGTTGTGCCTTTTGGATGGTCTGATGAATAGATCTTAAATACTTTTTGAAATAATTAACAAAATATATAATTTTTTTTTTTTCGTTTCCGGGCCAAAGCTCGGTCATTATTGCATGTGCATGGATGAAATTTGGTACACATGTGACCTATATGGTCTAGTTGTGCCTTTTGATGGTCTCATTGACAGATATTTTATACTTTTTGAAAAAATGAGAAAAAATATAAAAACATATGTTTTTTTGTTATTTGGGCTAAGACTCGGTCACTATTGCATGTACATGGATAAAGTTTGGTACACATTTGGTCAATATGGTCCAGTTGTGCCTTTTGAAAGATCTGATGGAAAATATTATATACTTTTTTAAATATTGAAAAAAACAATAAAAATGTATTTTTTGTTTCTGGCCCAACATCCGGTCACTATTCCATATATATGGATGAAGTTTGATACACATGTGGCTTATATGGTATATTTGTGCCTTTTCATGGTCTGACAGATGGCTATTCTATAGTGTAATATTGAGAAAAAATATTTAAAATAACTGTTTTTATATCGGAGCCAAAACTTGCCCACAATTGCATAAACAGTAATGCAATTTTCTAAACAAGTCACCTGTACAATATAGCAGTGCTTTTTGATGCGTATAACACTTTATGAATCATTGGAAAAACTTCAGAAAATTACAACAGAGTTATATTTTTTGGTTTTCAACCGACACCTCATATAGTCATAACCTATACTTTGTACATGCATGAAACTATACCATAATATGCGTAAATTAGTCTAATAAGGCCTTTTCCTGATTTTACAAATCCTTGCAAGCAGATGGGAAGATGGCAGGGCAGCGGGCAAATAGAGATAATTGAAGGCCACTACTCAACCGCTATTGCATACCTATAAGCAATTTCGTAAACACACCAATTTTATGATATTATTGTAATCTTCTAAAGGTGTTATTCGCTGAAGGTTTGCTGCTGCGCGGCCTATGTTTTTTAGAGAAAATTGGTTGTCAAAAACAACCAACGATGCTATCCAGAGTAAATCAAACAAAAATTCTATAGATATGTCTCTTAGCTCCAACATACCAGATGGACAACTTCCAATTGCATGCCAATACTGAAAGACGGAGAAACAAGAGTCCTAGGTAGATCAATTTTAACCAAAAAAGAAAAGAAAAGAATTTATGAGTGCACTTTTCATAACATAATATTTGGCGATATTTTTCATGGTTCATAATGACGTTGATGGAGTGTGTAGTACAGTGTGTACACATGGCTGGCATTGCCTTCTACTTGGTTCTTTTAAAATGTCACCCCAATAGTACTTAGCACAACTTACCCCATTACATGGCACAACTTACCCCAGTCTCCCCTATAGCTGTCGTGCATCATGAAGCTACAAATTTATACTGGTTTAAGGCTAGCGTCCAAAGGGAAAACCTAGTAAGTCACATTTTGCATCTTGACAAGTCGTGCGAGGAGTATGACATTTTGGAATTTCTGAGAAAATTGACTTTTAAGTTCCAAACTTCCAGTCCTTGCAGTAAGAGATGGACTTACTGGAATTTGTGTCATTTTGGGGTAACAGGCCACTTCTTGAAAATCTAAACTTTTAAATAAATATATAGAAACATGTCTCGGAAGTCCTATTTTGACCTTAACTCAATTTGGCCCAAAATGTGACTTACTAGGTTTTCCCTTTTGACGCTAGAAGGTTGTTCTGTTGCTCTCACAGTCGAAAATCTTCAAAAATGCTTGTTATGACACCAACCGACCACCCACCTCCTATCTTGTGGTACTTGTACCAAAGGTTCATGTCATCAGCCTTAGCTTGTACTAAATGATGTTTTTAGTATATATTATTTGCCCTCCCTCCTGGGAGTGACTACACCCCCACAAGATCACAAGTCAATAACCACTGCATGATTCACTGTGACAGACCCACCTATATAAATTATAGATTTTTAATTTTAGACTGTACATAGGCCTATCCCTATCAGCATGCCTCGGCGGTCCAACGTCGGCCCGAAGCTGGTCCGTCGCTGCTGACATCGGACTGACGCTGGGCCGACGTTGGACCGCCGAGTAATGCTGACAGGGATATGAATTTTAATTCATCACCCTTACCCCCCCCCCCCAGAAAACATCCAAGTTTTCATGAAAAATCACAAATGTTGAGTGAAGCATTCACCAGCTAATTATCCTCACTATACAGTATGACCAAACACCAAATCTATTTTTGGTTCCTCACATTGTAGAACACGTGAATTTGATTTACTCAGAAAATGCATTCAATAATCTGACATATATGTGTCATGAGCTTGTCATATTGATGGCCAAATATAAACAATTATGGAAATTTCACTTTTTTACCAGCTGTCTCACCTTATGGGAAATCCCCTGTTTGGTCGAGAACAAATCTAGGATTTTTGGGGGATAAATTTGTCTATTTCAAATTATTAATACAGAGCTCTGCATTATACTTTTAAAAGTAACTGTTTTAGCCATTATTTTGCAGTACACATGGCTTTGCAAGGGCTATATGCCTTTACATGTAGGGAATTTCAGTATTTTATGAAAGTCGTTACAGTCGAAGGCATTGACTGTCTGATCACATGAGTGTACATTGTATCATGTTGTCAATACCCGGGGTGTTGAAAGGTGTTTGCCCACAGCTTTTTCAAGGCCTGGACAGTTGACTATTCTTTTAAACACCCTTAGCTTTGAAAATATCCAAACCTAATTCTATTGAAAAATCTGACGGCAAAGTCATTTAAATACTTCAGATGTATTTAACTGAAATATAGGGATGCACCTATACCACTTTTTCACTTCCAATCTGACATCGATCCTAGTATTTTGTTGCCGATACCACTGATATCCGATACCATTCCAATACCGATACAATTGCTTCTAGCAGAGTAGTGCTACCAATCCGATATTTCTTTTAAGTGCTGGATCGGCACCGATACCAATCCTTAGTATTGGATCACAAAATCCCTACTATACTGAAATATCTAAGTACTGTCACCGTCATTGTCGTCCAGTTCTTGCAACTAACAGTAGGCCTGCTGTCACAGTCTTTGGCAGCCGAATCCAGTGATAAAATAGGACCAGTAACTATAGTGTCAACCTGCTTGGCGCAAAAAGACAACATGACTTTATGAAATAAATCATCATAATTCAAATCATCATCATTATTTTGTCGTTCTGCCAGGAGCTCAATGCATTCTTGTCTTTCAAATTGTTCCACATACAGAAAACTGTACATATATATATATATGTAAAATTAAGGCATTCATTTAATCAGTTATGGTCGCAATTGAAGATGGTCACATTTTGTCTCCTTGTCACTAAGTCAGAAATTCACACATTGCACAGGCATGGCAAAAAAATAAATACCACAAAAAAATTATAGCATGTAATACAATAAATAATACATAAATAGGCCTGTAACTATAATCTATAAACCGAAAGTCATATAAAATGACACAATATAAAAAAAAATTGTTCTACTACTTCCCATTCCCCACAAATGACAACAGGCTGGATAGAGAAAAAATTGCAAGCACTTATATTAGTCTGACTTTTTCGTGTCCCATTTACAAGTATAAACAGGGGCCAACATTATGAATATACCTATTATGTCCATATAATATTGTTCATATTATCCAATATATTAGTTCATGTGATCTGCAATAACTTTCCTCTTCTGAAACAATGTTTTCTTGTATAAATTATACTCTCCACTTTAAAATGATACATGGGTTTTCATATTGTACGTTCAAAGCAAATACATGCCTTTAAGTCAACAGGAGAGTTATTTGAACAACTTGAGATTTGATATTGCAGTCAACAAACTGTTACGTCATGCAAATAATCAATCCAAAAGGTTTTCTTTATTATTCATAGGGATTTAGAACTGAGTAACAGTGGCGTAGCTGGGGGGCCTTGAACAGGGAGGGGGGGGGGGGTCTCACATGGAATTGCCTGGGCCTGAACCAGTCATAAATTCTGAACAGTCTCCAGAAAACTGCTCATGCAAAGATGCAAAGATAAATTTATGTACTAAACAACATTACACCAAAGGAATCCCTACAGGTTGGCATGTGATACTGGACTTGTTGCACCCCCATATGAATTTTTTGAATCAGGTAAAAATATACTATTGGGTATTGCACATGGGTGCCCCTCAGATGCCCCCCCCCCTCATCTTGCTCAAAACCTCCTAGTTACGCCATTGCATAACATAACAATTTAAAATTATCCAAATAGCATAGTACCTATACTTGTAACTAACAGTAAAGTAGCTATAGATCTACAAATCAGATCACATTGATATGTCAAAAACCATCATATCTTACCCAACAAAAAAAAGTTGATTTTACCTTTCCAAGGATATACAAAAAAAAAAAGTAGGCCTATTTTATAATTTTTACTCACCCTCCCACAGGCTCATGTATTGAGAGGTCCTCCCTGCCAGCTTCAATCCATCCACTGGGTGCTTCACAGGGTAAGGGGGTAGTGTCACCCCCTGTCAATTGGGGCAAAGTTGGGGTAATTACCCCTAACAACAATAGGCCAACTGCTGTAACCTGCAGTATCATGTTTACATCATATGCTCATCACAGCTGTAGAAACGTTTGAAACCAGCAAGCCTGCTTGAGTTCAGGTTGTGAATGAGTTTGTTCACTTCACGGTTGAGAAACTGGAGCATGTCTTAATTTCCGGGTCGATGGTATAGTCCCACAGAATATATATTTGTGCTTGTGACTATAAAACATCTCAAGAAATTTTTGTGGTAAAACCAATGCTGTAACATACAGTGCGCCTTGTGTGCAGTTCACTTCAAAATGGCCAAAGCATGACAGTTTGGCTCCCAGCCAATTTAAAGCAGCTCTATATTTGCTAACAACATCGGCCAAGAGTCCATAGTTACGCACCATTGCCTGACTGCAGGCCTCACTTTCATCAATAAGCAGCCATCTTTAATCACGTGCCTTAAAAATCAATTCCATGAATTTCCATCTGGTTACCAAGCTGGTCAAATAAAAAGGTCGATGGAAGACGATGAGTTTGCTAATTGAGCTACCCGTGTATATTATAATTGCACATGTGAATATGGAAATCATATATAAATGCCCACTATATGTGGGTCAAAATCAGTGAAAAACAAACTTTTTCAAAGCATTAAACAATTATTCACCAAGGGCACAGGCCTAAACAAGAAGGAACATGAATAGGTTTTTTGGTTGTCATCTATCATAGACCATAAAGAAGTAGTATGCCTAATTAACTAAAATATGAAGCATCAAATAAATATGTGGCAGATAACATGGCTATACCAATTCACTTGAATAATATGTGTCCGATAACTTGGCTATATCAATTAACTTAAATAGGAAGCATAAAAAATGCTGCAGATAATTTGGATATATTAATTAACTAAAATATGAAGCATCAAATCTGTGTCATATAACTTGGCTATATCAATTAACTTAAATATGAAGCGTAAAAAGTGTGGCAGATAACTTGGTTATATATTAATTAACTTAAATATGAAGCATCAAATCTGTGTCAGATAACTTGGCTATATCAATTAACTTAAATATGAAGCGTAAAAAGTGTGGCAGATAACTTGGTTATATATTAATTAACTTAAATATGAAGCATCAAATACGTGGCAGATAACTTTGCTATGTCATTTAACTTAAATATGAAGCATAAAAAATGCCGCAGATAACTTGGAAATTAATAAACTAAAATGACACATGAAATATGTGGCAGATAACTTGGCTATATCAATTAACTTAAATATGGAGCATAAAAATGCTGCAGATAACTTGGATATATTAATTAACTAAAATATTACGCATCAAATATGTGGCAGATAACTTGGCTATATCAATTAACTTAAACATGAAGCATAAAAAATGTGGCAGATAACTTGGGTATATATTAATTTACTAAAACATGAAGCATCAAATATGTGGCAGATAACTTTTATCCCATCCAAAAGAGAGTTGAAGTTACTGAGTCACTGAAAATGGCATATCTGCTCTATCTTTTCACTTGAACTCAAGTTGAAGATCCCCTAAAAAAAATTTACCTGCATGCAAGTGAAGAATTTTATCTCGCAATGTCCTCATGGTGAGTTCTAGGAACATCATGGATAAATAGGATCCCGGAATAGGATATCTCACACAAATAAATACATCAATATAGTTTTATTTTGAAGCAACACAGCTCACAAGCAGTGACACCAAGAATGGCGAATGTATGAAATCTGCACGACTTTACCACGGGCGATCAAAACTAGCTCACAACTCGGTGACCGTCACAAGAAAACTGCAGTTTCATCACAGAAGTGTGGTAAAGCCGTGGCACTTCCAAAGGGACACACAAACAGTAGATTCTGTTACACAGAAAAACACTTTTCTCACGGATCTGTGTGAAATGTTCACTTTCTCACAGATCTGTGATCATTTTGACCAGATGGGGATGAAGAAGTGACAATTGCATTAATTTTGAATCCAAATGGGAAAAATATCCAGTAAATATGTTGTATCAGCAATCAGGAATGAAAAGTTTTGCTAGTTACTGTCTCTTCAACTCTCTTGGAAGAAATGCCACATAAAATATTTTATCAAGGTCTAAAGATGACAAAATACACTCACCTCTATGATTCCCACTGAATCAAAAACTTCCAAAAGGTCTCGAGATAAAACCAATGCACTGGTGATGACTAGTTCAGTTCAATGACAAATTATTGAGATCCCATCTAACAACTCGCTTCTTGAAAATCTTCGATCAGTTGATATCGTCCTCGTTTGCTCAGGCTGTGATGTAATTCGTTCTGGATGCAGTGGCGTCAAACTATATGACAATCTGAATATTGTTGTTGAATTGATTAAAAGCTCAACTAACGTCACTGTTGTATGCTTACCACCGCTCAACCTCCCTTACCTGATTCAGGTGAACCTCTTCAACTTTTGTCTGAATAATGAAGATTCATCCCCTAAACTAGATGCTCGTCTTATCAACCCTGAATACAACCTTCCGAGGAATGAGCTCTTGAGTCAGGATGGCATACTCTTGTCACAAGCCGGACTGAATCTCTGGTCAAATGCCATTGCCAACCAATTCACCATCCCTTCAAACCCCAAGCCGCCAACGTCAATAGCAGCCTCCTCCCTATCAGTGTCCACTACATCCTATGAAAATGTCACTGAACTGGTCGCTATCCCAAATGAGAAAATAGGAAATGTCATTGGCAAGAAAGGCCACACCATTCGTGATCTCACTGAATCTCACAAAGTGACAATGTCAATTGGCAAATGGATGGAACGAACCAAGGGAAGTACGGTTGAATGCATCGACAAGTGTGATGCCGTCATTATCTCAGGCAGAGCTGACCAAGTCAGGCTTGCTGCACACCGAGTAGACAAATTGACCAGTGACTCAACCCCCACTCCAGAACCCACTGTCAAAAAATTCAAGTTCTGATGGCCAGGGTCGCAGGGACAAACTTTCAAGCCAAAACGATACCGATCTCTTTATTTGTACCAATCTATCAATAAAATTGCAAGCAAAACAAATCGATTTGTCTGTTGTGAATCTGGCTTTTCAAACAATCGTACTGTCCCTGCGGACACCCATTTGAATGTATGTAACAACAAATCAAATTCTAGAAAGCCTAAGCCTACTGGCACAGTGCCTCAGAAGTTTCTGAGAGTAGGCTTGCTAAATGCCCAAAGTCTGCGCAATAAAACCCAACTCATTACTGACTACAGAAAAGACAATGACCTGGACGTTTTCTTTTTCACTGAAAGTTGGCTGAAGTCTGACGATAGCTTTGAGATCGGTCTGCTCGAAAACCAAGGTGATTGTCATTTTATCACCAATCCACGTCAGGGCAGGGCCGGTGGTGGCGTAGGTTGTCTCTTCAAATCTAGCATTCAAATCACCAAACTCCAATCAAACCCAACAGTAACTTTTGAACACATCGCTGTATCTACCATCTGTAATGGTAAGAGCATCAAAGTGATCACAATCTACAGGCCTGAACCCAGTAGCAAACACAGATATTGTCTCTCTGACTTCTTCGATGAATTCTCCAATCTTCTTTCACTTCACCAGGACAGTAGTGAATTGATCATCATTGGTGACTTTAATTTTCATTTCAACAAACCATCAAATGTTCACGTCCGTAAGCTCAATGAACTACTAGATATCTATGGCCTGGAACAACATGTAACTGAACCCACACATAAAAATGGAAATACTCTTGACCTAGTCATAACACGCAAACACTCAATCCTTAAGAACTGTGTGGTTGATGAATTCCTGTCTGATCATGCTGCGATAATTCTCGAACTTAAAACGACCAAATCCAAAGCAACAAAAAATATTGAGTTTAGACGCACTAAGAAAATAAATAAACAGACTTTTGCTCACCATCTCACAGAGCACATCCAGGTTAAATCTAATCACAGGCGCCTAAGTGATATTAACTTGAATGAACTGGTTGACATCTACTCTTCAACTGTCTCAGTGTTAGACAAGTTTGCCCCGCTAATTAAATGTAAAGTGACTGACAGAAAACCCACCCCATGGAACAACAGTGATATCAAAGAAAGCAAATTAGCTAAAAGACAAGCCGAAAACAAATGGAGGAAAAGTAAAAATCCTGACGACTACATTGTTTTTCGTGACAAAAGAAATGCGCACAATAAGCTACTGGCTGATCTCCGAGCTAAGGACATTGAAGCCAAAGTAAACTCAAACAGAGGCAATTCTAAAGCTCTGTTCAAGATCATCAACTCTTGCCTAAATAGGAATCAGGAATCACCTCTACCACCCCACGAAACAACCTCCCTTCTGGCAAATGATTTTGCTAAATTCTTCGATGAAAAAATTGAAACCATTAGGTCAAAAATGAGTGAGAACAACGATGTACCGAACAACCATACATTCTTAGCGAATGAAATGGGCACATTTACCAAATTAACCATGGAAGAAGTTAAAAAACTCATCCATGCTATGCCTAGCAAACACTGCAAACTTGACCCTCTACCAACTTGGCTCCTCAAAGACAGCCTGACAGAAATACTTCCGCTTATCACTGAAATTGTCAACAAATCACTCCAATCTGGGGAAATGCCATCAAGCCTAAAGCATGCCATCATCAGACCACTCCTCAAAAAACCGAACCTAGAACTCACCTTTAAAAACTTTAGACCTGTATCTAACCTATCATTCCTCAGCAAGTTGATCGAAAGTGCTGTCATTAAGCAATACACTGAACATCTTGATTCAAATAGCTTGCATGATTCAAGACAGTCAGCTTACAAAAAGTTTCATAGCACAGAAACACTACTCACTAAAATCCACAATGATATAATGTTAAACCTGGACAAAGGCGAAGTAACTATGCTGGTCCTACTAGACCTCTCAGCTGCTTTTGACACCATTGATCACAATATTTTACTCAGTAGACTTGAAAACATGTATGGTATCAAGGATACTGCTCTAAGCTGGTTCAAATCTTACCTCCACGACCGCTCATCATCTGTTGTGATAGATCAAAACATTTCAAACAGAGTAACACTAAAATATGGTGTGCCACAGGGATCGAAACTGGGGCCAATACTATTCAACTCCTACATAGCTCCAGTGAGCCAGATTGCTCAACAATTTGCGATTGAGGACCATAAATATGCTGATGACCAACAGCTAGTGCTCTCTTTCAAACCAAACCCTAGCTCCAACCAAACTGACGCAACCAGCAAAATGGAGAACTGTATCGCCGCCATCAGACGCTTTCTTCTGGACAACAAACTGTGTTGCAATAGTGAAAAAACTTAATTGCTTCTAATTTCTTCACAAGGAAACCAAAAGAAACTCTGCATAGAGTCCATTGAAATTGATGGTGTAAATGTAATAAATCAAGACAATGTTAGAAACGTCGGCATAATATTTGACAGTCACATGACAATGGATAAACAAATCAACAAAATGTGTCGAAATGCCTACTTTAACATCCGAAACGTTTCTCACCTACGCAAAAGTCTCACCAAAGATGACACGAAAACCCTAGTCAATGCCCTGGTCACCCCCCACCTCGATTATGGAAATGCCATGATATA
Source organism: Platynereis dumerilii (assembly GCA_026936325.1). Taxonomy (NCBI): domain Eukaryota; kingdom Metazoa; phylum Annelida; class Polychaeta; order Phyllodocida; family Nereididae; genus Platynereis; species Platynereis dumerilii. Next base: position 15,281,332 of record JAPTHN010000001.1, read on the forward strand.
TGGAATATCGAAACGCCTGATAAATAAACTCCAGACTGCCCAAAACTCTGCTGTAAGACTCATCATGAAACTAAGAAAATATGACCACATCACCGAACATCGCAAAAATCTTCACTGGCTGCCAATTCCAGCAAGGATTGACTACAAAATTCTATTGAATGTATGGAAGGCCCTCAACAACATGGCCCCATGCTACATTAAAGACCTACTCAAAGCCAGGACTTCATCACACAACCTAAGAAACCATTGTTCCAAATACTTAGAGGTCCCACAACTCATAAATCAGACAAACTTTGGAACTAGAGCCTTTCCAAGAGTGGGCCCAAACCTCTGGAATAAACTACCGGTGTCCATTCGAAATCAGGCAACTGTTGACGGGTTTAAACGAAACCTAAAAACACATCTGTTTAAAATCCACTACACTTAACCAATCCAGCGCCGATGAGCAAATTAAATTTTGGATTTGGGCGCTCTATAAATTCCTATTATTATTATTATTATTCAGTAGTGTCACTTCCATAATTTCAGTGTCCTCAATTAAATTCCAGTGGTCTAATCCTGACAAAATTCAATACCCCTGTTAATCCAGTGCAGGCAGTCATTTTCATTTTGAAATTGGCGGTTTGCAAAGGATTGTGGGAGATCAACTTTCTCACAGATCTGTAAGACACTGACAGATTGTAGATTAGCTGGATCTGTGATTTTGGACCAATTCTTGCAGTTCTGTGGGAAAGAGACAATTCTGTGCAACAAAATCTACTGACAAAGTTAAGACTATGTCGCCCATATAATTATTGGTGGAGGGCTCGTCTTTTTGACATAGAAATATATGGAAGAATTTGTGTTGTCCTTTATGCGAGAGCAAAATCCCAGTCGCATGTCGTTCGGATATAATGTTAAATTGGCAGGCCCTTGTAGGCCTATAGGCCTAATTCACTGTGCTGACATGCTGACATCATTCAAAAGCATCTCAACTTATTCTGGAACAGCCACATAAACCTATAGGCGCTATACCATACCTTTTGACCTCCCTTTAGTATCAAAGGTACGGTAAAGACAAAGTTCAGTTGCGACAAAGTCAAAATAAAACCTATTTCATGTGACTGGCAGACAGCAGCTCTGGCTTGCCCAATGACGTTGTAAAATAACAGCCTATACATGTACATCTTGGTTCTTTACACAGTTATATATATATCAACACAAAATTGGCATAAAATCCCCTGTGATCTAGAGATGTCATGCTGTATTAACCTACTCTAGTGGACACCTATAAATTCTTTGATCACAGTAAAGACAGTGCTCAGTAATCTCAAAACTGGGACCAGACTTTAACATGCCCTAAGATGTGGTTAAATTAATTATATTTCAGAAAAAAAAAAACACTTGTAGATAGTTAATGTAACATATATCCAGAAATACACACTTGGTATGTCACATTTTATGCAGTAACTTTCAATCTGCACAAGTATGAAATTAAAGCGTTGAGTTCCGGACATGCCACGGTAAGGACATTTGGACTACTTATTGGGTGATATAGCATGTTCAGCATGGCCGCACCCATGTAAATTTTTTGTTTTCTTCTTGGAAAAACGTTATTCTAAACATTTGGTCAAAAACCAATTTCAGTCCTACAAAAGTAGACACACACAAATGCAGGATATCAAATTGTGCGTTTTCGTGAAAATGACCCATACCATTTTGTGGCATGGATTTCATTTCTGACCAAACAAAGCAAGCAGAAATTGTAGAAAATTAGGAGAAAATATGGAATTCTGAAGATTTGACCATAAGTTTTAGGGGAATATCACATTTACTGGTAGAGCATCTGTGGAATATAAATAAGAAATACCTAATACAATTGATTTATAGACCTGTATATATGTTAGAACCTCACTTACAACTCACTCATTCACTCTAAATTTCTAATTGATTTCTAAGGACTTTAAAAGAAACCTTAACATTGGACCTAAAAATGCACATGTGTAGAATGTCAAAATTCCCCAAGAAGTAAAATTGCTTACTCATTCTACTATGGGCCTTAATATCTTTCTTAAAAACATTCTAGAAGTTCGGGTAAGTTCTAGAAACATCTGTAGAGGGCGCTAGCTGGAAGTAGTTGTAATTTTTGCGCCTCCTCCTGGTCAGGATAATAATAGATATATAGATCTATAGATTGTGCAATACAGCACATCCAAGAAGCTCCTAGCAGCTCCTAGAAGCTGAATGTGAACTTGTAACTATTGGCAACCCACAGCCACATCTTGACAATTTAATACATTCCATTATTATGATGATATGCATAATACATCACTACATATTTATCATGTAAAAGTTCAACTGCGGTCATCATATTAATAAAGCCAAGAGATTTGTAACGATGCATGCGATGCCAAGTTGCTCTGGTTGCAAAATACCAGGTCATGAGGTGCGCCTTTGTTACATGTCTCTTTTTAAAAAGCAAATTTGTACAATTATCTGTAACCTTGCTGGTCATAAGAACTCATTTCTCCAATTTAATAATTTAATAGTATGGCATTGGCCCCTGGCCTCAGATATTTCGCAATAATTAACAATGCAGGCTTATATTGATTCTGGAAAAGACTGTTTGTTATTGCGAAATGCTTGGCGCGATTTCACAACACTGGCCTATCTTATGGAGCTCGGCCCCTGGTATATAAATGGCGGGAAGGCCCTAGACCATCATTGAAGGCATGTAGTCGAAACAAGGACTGCTCAACCCGAGCTTGGATTTATTTAAGTCAGAGCTAGCCGAGGGAGAAAAATGGTAAGTACATATTATGTTATAAGATTGTGTTATACATTTATAAGCAGAAATAATCAATAATGTAAGTGGTCTACATGAGCCATGGCCTGCTGGGTTTTGGCTAACTAAAATAGACAAATGTTGTAGTTTTCATAAATTAACCAGTTTTAGGCTACTAGATCAACTACAGTTTATTTATAAACAACAGTGGCTGCGTGGCTGAACCAGGTCATGCTAATCAATAGCCTGATAGACTGATATCAGGTCTTTTCTCCATCAGTTTTGGTGATGTTAATTTTTATAAATGGAAAAATATTGGATAAAATGGGGGGGGGAGGGGTGGGATTTAGGAAAAAAAATTTTTTTTACAAAAAGAAAAATTGCGGGGGGGGGGGATATTGGAGGAAAAAAAGCTAGGTTTAAAAATCTATTTGGGAAAAAAAGCAAATAGAAAAAAATTGAAAAATGTGGAAAAACTAATTTTGGGGGAAAAAAACATTTCGGGGCAAAACATATAAATTTGGGCTGCAAAAAAAATGGCTAATCAGTGTTCGCACTGCAACTTAATTACTTAAATAATATATGCAATGCTCGGCCTGGCTCAAATATTAAGTAAAAGAGCTATTCAGCGCAATTTGAGCTGGTGCAGTTAATATGGCCATGATCCAAAGCGAGCCACTCATCATTGTGAATTTTTTGGATAGATGTTGGTTAATATTGATTTATTTAGAATTCAAGGATATAATTATGTTGATATTGGTTTCTTTAAAGAGTTCAAGGCCGATTTATTACTCAAATGGGCATATATTATAAGAAATTAATTACTTGGAAAACTGCCGTACTCGGATTCCAGTTACTTTCTTGCAAAATGCATTTATTTTAGTTATTCAATTTTAATACAGGTTATTGATTCCTCCTCGACTTTTGCTCTCAATACTCAGTAGTAATTAATAAAGTAACAAGATTACCATTTTCCTAAGTAATAAGTAATCTGTAACTCACATCACTACTTTGGCTGAGTAAAAAAACACTACACTGGCAATAAGGGGGCAACCATTTACTTTCCAGGGGGGCTCAGAGTTTTTCTTCGGCGGTAAATTATTTATTTCACGCTAACGGTGGCCGTATTTATTGATTTCAAGCGCGCGAACTGCCGAAGTCCCTGAATATTCATTCCTAAATCAAGCAACACCTTATAAAGAAATACCTCTGGCAGAAATTATTTATTTGAAGACTGTCTAAAAAGAATTTATTTATTTCACCAATATTGAGCAAGAAAATATTTATTTATTTTAAAAAAGAAGGCCAAGCCCTCCCCTCCTGAATATTAAATGGTCTCCTCCTTATATGCTTCATCTGGAGAGTGCAGAAAAATATGTTAATTCTGGAATCTTAATAAGGAAAGAAGTCCTTATTCGTATTGGCTCAAATTTGGAAGCTTCCAATGGCAAAATAGTTGTATTGCATCTGGAAGCTTGAATAGTGCAAAATATGTCTTCTTGTTTCATGCAAAAAATCGTCTGAAAATTTGTATTTTTTGGACTCCCCCCTCCTCCCAAAAAAAAAACTATGACAATTTTGAGACTTATACCACATCTCTGGGGCCAGAGCTACATATATAACCTTCTATTCAAAAAGTATCTCTTGATTTTGTAAGCACTGGTGTAGCCTACAGCTCATCTGTCTACAATGTACCATTTCTTTCAGTAAAGGCGCACTGCTGTAGACAATTTGCTATGAATACTTCAATATTCAATGATTTGTTCAACAGTATAAAAATTCCATAATTTCCCATTTTATAATATTGTAATTTTTAGGTGAAGTTTAACATGGATGAGGTGCGTGCCATCATGGACCGGCAACGCAACATCCGCAATCTTTCCGTGATTGCCCATGTGGACCATGGGAAGTCCACCCTGACGGACTCTTTGGTGAGCAAAGCAAAACTCATCGCGGACTCAAAAGCGGGCAACACTTGTTACACGGACACTCGCAAGGATGAGAAGGAAAAGGGAATCACCATCAAATCAACGTAAGTGATATTAATTTCGCAAAATAAATACCCGCGAAAGTGTTTTGCACAGGTCATCTTTGGAAGTTAATCTTTATAGTTATACACTCTTTGCAATTCATATATAACCAACAAGAAAACTACAATTTACACTTTGGAGCATGACATCATGAGGTCTAATAGGCCAGTGAATGGTCAGTTGCCCCAGCTGTAACCTGAGGCTGAGAGCATGACATCATGCCTAGTGAATGATCCATCAAGCTCCAAATTCAAGCTTCAAAATTCTATGGGTCATTTGAAGACTAAAGAGCTTCATTTTATTTATCGTCCTTGCAAATTTTATTGTTTTTGTATGAATATTTGTTTCTAAGTTTTTTTGGAAGAGTCAATTGCAGTGTCCAAAGGAACTTTTCCTACTTTCAGGCTGAGACATTGACTGCTCAGATTCCAATTCTTTGCATGATCAACTTGATTCAACTTTGGCTGTGTGTAAAATACCTCTATGTTACTAGCTCCGAAGCCAAATTTGCTTGTATGAGTAGCTACTTAAGCAACACATGTAATTATGAGATGATAAGACAATCAAACATTTAGCATAACATTTTATATCCACTGCGATGCATCTTGGCCTCCAAGCAGCCAAACAGTCTGCATTATAAATCACGAAAGACCTTCCACTCTGTACTTGAACACCTATGTTTTTCCTCTTTCCAGAGCAATTTCGCTGTACTACACAATGAGTGAAAAGGATTGTGCCTACATCGCAGAGGACAAAGAAGAGGGCTTGGACTCCTTCCTGATCAACCTCATTGATTCCCCTGGCCATGTGGACTTCTCGTCTGAAGTGACTGCTGCCTTGAGGGTCACCGATGGTGCCCTGGTGGTAGTTGATTGCGTCTCTGGTGAGTTTTGCAAATCAACTTTTAAATCTGAACGTTTGACTACAAAATGATATTGAAAAATTCTCAGCCAACCCTCGAACACGACGAAACTGACACGTGATTCTATGTGTACGCTGAGATTCTCAGGCGAGGAAATAATCATTATATAAAGGTTCAGATCTTCCGTCCTAAAATATTCCAGTTTGTTGAATTTGAAAATATGTTGTTCGTTAGCTAGAGCGCTTCTTCACTGAACATGAGGTCAACAACAGAAGCGACCTGAATATCTTCAAAATTTCTATTTCCTAATTTCAGGCGTTTGCGTACAGACTGAGACTGTTCTGAGACAGGCCATAGCAGAGCGCATCAGGCCTGTGCTCTTCATGAACAAGATGGACTTGGCTCTTCTGACTCTTCAGCTGGATCCGGAAGACCTTTACAAGAAGTTCCGCCAAACCATTGAAAGTGTCAACGTCATCATTTCAACTTACGGAGAAGATGGTGGACCGATGGGCGACATTCGAGTAAGTATACTATTAGTACCATCTCATTCCCTCCTTTAGGTAGCAATTTTTGAAAAATATAATTATTCTGTAAAACAAATATGTAATTTGAGAATTTTTAAAATTATAATATGAGCCTAATTATCTCATGGTCTTGCAGTGCCTTAATGAGAGCTCAGATGCTGATGGTAGGACAATTATTATAGAACCTGTAGAGTTGAGATAGGCCGTAATCCTTGGCGTTGTTGACCTCTGAAGGATATTTTCAAAAGATATAACCAAATTAACCTCTAATACCATCCCTTTCAGGTTGACCCAACAAAAGGCAATGTTGGATTTGGTTCCGGACTGCAAGCCTGGGCATTCACTCTGAAGCAGTTTGCTGAAATGTATTCAGCAAAATTCAAAATTGGAGAAAAGAAATTGATGAAACACCTCTGGGGCGACAACTTCTACAACATGAAAGAAAAGACTTGGTCCACCCAGAAGAACGGTGACGAAGTGCGAGGCTTCATTCAGTACATTCTGAATCCCATCTACCAAGTGTTTGACTTCTGCATGAACAAGAGTAAACCTGAGGTTTTGGCCCTGGTGGAGAAAATTAACGTCAAATTGAACAAGGAAGAACAAGATCTAACAGCGAAGGAATTGCTGAAGACTGTGATGAGAAAATGGTTGCCTGCTGGAGAAACTCTTCTTCAGATGATAGCAATTCATCTTCCGTCACCAGTCACCGCACAAAAGTACAGGGCCGAATTACTCTACGAAGGACCCAGTGATGACGCAGCTTCAGAAGCCATCAAAAAATGTGATCCTGATGGGCCTTTGATGATGTACATCTCCAAGATGGTGCCAACCAATGACAAGGGCAGGTTCTACGCATTCGGAAGAGTTTTCTCAGGATCTGTTAATTCTCAGCAGAAGGTCAGAATCATGGGACCAAACTACATCGTTGGCAAAAAACAGGACCTGTTCATCGACAGCGTTCAAAGGTGAGAATTCCAACAGTACTTACAAATAAGTACCTTTCATTTTAACTAATATTTAAGAAATGTTTACGCAATGCAAAACAGCAAGTGTTAAGTTGACCTATTTTTTTAACTTTTTTTAGAACCGTGCTGATGATGGGTCCCGAAGTAAAATCTATCCAAGGTGTACCATGCGGAAACATTTGCGGATTGGTGGGCATTGACCACTGCTTGCTGAAAACTGGAACCATCACAACATACGAACACGCCCACAACATGCGAGTCATGAAGTTCTCAGTCAGTCCGGTTGTGAGAGTAGCAGTTCAATGCAAAAAGCCAGCCGAGTTGCCTAAATTGGTCGAAGGCTTGCACCGTCTAGCCAAATCCGACCCCATGGTACAATGCACCACCGACGATACTGGGGAAATGGTCGTAGCAGGAGCTGGAGAACTCCATCTGGAAATCTGCTTGAAGGACTTGGAGGAGGAACACGCCTGCATCCCAATAATCAAATCAGAACCAGTGGTGTCGTACAGAGAAACTGTGTCCGAAGAATCCAACAAAATTTGCCTCGCAAAATCAGCCAACAAACACAACCGACTGTACATGAAGGCCAGTCCTCTTACTTCAGAGCTTGTTGATGAAATTGAGAAGGTAAGTTGCACCTTAAACTTGTTTAAATTACAAAGACATTTAATGACTAAGCCCAAAGACATTATAGTTTTCCAGTAAGAACAAAAAGGAATGGGAATGCAGAAATGTACATTTTTATAGCTGTATGAGATTTAAGTACCTTTACCATGGCTGGAAAAAGTTGGGAATTCGGGCATGTCACCTAAAGAGACGTTCACATAATTTTTTACCATCCTTTTAATACATGCAGATATTTTTACATCTCAAAATCCTATTTTCCAGGGAATTGTAACACCGCAGCAGGACTCGAAAGAGAGAGGAAGATATTTGGCTGACACATATGACTTCGAAGTGTCAGAAGCCCGCAAAATTTGGTGCTTTGGCCCCAATGGCACTGGCGCCAACATTGTTGTGGATTGCACCAAGGGTGTCCAGTATGTCAATGAAATCAAAGACAGCATCAACGCTGGAGTTCAGTGGACAACAGACAAGGTATATATGACATTCAAACTATTACAGCGACTAAAATTAAAAGTCCTGAGACTCTCCCACACAGATGTGACTTGAGGTTTTTAAATTGCAAGTTTCAAGAGTTATGACTCACATTGACACGACAGCTTTTTTTAACATTTTACCTCCCACTTTCACAGCAACAGAACCATATATCAACTTGCATTTATATATAAAGCTGGGCAACCTATAGGCCTTACATAAATCTTAATTTCTTTTTCAACAGGGCGTCATGTGCGAGGAACAGATGAGAGGAGTTCGCTTTGACCTGGTAGACGTCATGCTCCACCCAGACGCCATTCACAGAGGGGGAGGCCAACTGATAGCCGCAACAAGAAGGGTCATGTACAGCAGTTTCTTGACTGCTGCTCCAAAATTGGTAGAACCTGTCTACTTGGTGGACATTCAATGCCCAGAAAAAGCGATAGGAGCAATATACAATGTCATCAGCAAAAGAAGAGGTTATGTTTTCGAAGAGGCCAAAAATGAAGTCACACCCATGTACCAGATGAAGGCCTACTTGCCTGTCAATGAATCATTCGGTAAGAATAACTGCTAACTTCAGATTTAAAGTACTTAGGCAAATGTATGTAATGCAATACCAGTAGACAGAACCGAGAACTCCTTATGTTGTTTGCTGAAACTGAAATCCCACAAGATTAAGCCCTAAAACCTTTGATACCTCATCTAATAGATTTGAAGAATTTGCATGATATCTTTCAAAAGGAAGTCTTACTTGCCTTCAGCATTATAAAATTCACATGCTATAAGAATAAGCATTTTGTACTGAAAACTTTGAAGCACATGAGCTATAATTATAATACAACCAAATATTTTGATGAAATTCAAATGCTATATAGCGCATTTTCAAAATTTATCCAATGAGCTACAAATCTGTCACGACACTAATCGATAAGAAATGAGTACGATTCAGATTTCCCAACTTTATAATTTGATGAAATTGAAATGCTGCATACAAGTGATTTTTAATTTGATGAAATTGAAATTCTGCAACCAAAAGTAATTTCTAATTTGATGAAATTCAAATGCTGCAAACAAGCAATTTCATAGTACCTGTGACGTCATTGTTAAAGTACGGGACACACAAATGCCTATGCCAAAATTTTAGTGCTGACCATGTTTTAATTAATTTTCAGGATTCAATGAGGAGCTAAGAGGTGCCACAGCAGGCCAGGCTTTTCCGCAGTGTGTTTTCGACCACTGGCAAATTATGCCAGGAGATCCCTCAGATCCAGCCTCACAGTCAGCAGCAATAATTGCAGACATCAGGAAAAGAAAAGGCCTAAATGGGGTAATTATTCCCTCAGTGGACAACTACCTAGACAAGCTGTAAACATTCAGCAAAGAAGTAACCTCAAGACTGCAGTTCCCTATTCAAGCTGCAGTAGTTATGGCGATAATAACTTTCCTGACAAATTATCGATGCATATACAATATTTAAACAACATTGGACAATTTTGGATTAGAATTCATATGTTTGGATTTGAATGTATGTATTTTGGCATGTTATGGTTATCACAATATTCAATAATAAATTACAATATTTAAAGAAGATATCATTTTTTGTTGTCATTTTCTTATCCACATGGTCATTTTTCATCTAACAGCCTTTTAAAAGACACACGTTCTTCCGTAACATGTACACCGACACGATTTCATGTAATAAGGTAAAACAGTGCATTATTAAAGCATGATAGGTATAAATTTAAAATGTCACCATACTAAAAACACTTTGAAAGACCATTTAAGACACCAGGCCGATTACCAAAACTGCAAATTGCACTATGCAATTAAATTATCACACAGCAACCATGTTATATTCTAAGTCAAGACTTGGAAGACTTAACACCAAGCAAAAGATTATTTTTGGGAGAACAAGTAAGTGGTTTCAAAGATGTTAGATGAACCTTATAGCCTTGTTCCTCAGCTTCCTTCAGTCTGTCAGTATCAATCAGTTGCATACACATCTTTCCTGCAACAGAAATTCAAAATAAGAGAAGATTGTTCCAATTAACAAAAGGTCATCACAAGTTTTACGAACTGGAGGAAAGATGGTATTACACATCAATACAATGTATTGGGACAAAGCATGCCATAATTGCCATAAATGTGAATTTGGAATTTGGACTCAATTTTAAACAACTGTTGTTAGGTTACGTAAATTAAGGCCAAATTTTTAATTTTCCATGACTTTTGACATATTTTGTTTTCCATGACTTCCATGACAACAATTTTTTCAATGACTATGCAAACCCTGTTTTTTGGAAAATGAGTAACCTCCAGAGCACAAGACTCTATGCAATATCCAACAATTTTGTACGGAGTAATTTAAACCTTTTGGTAAACATGACCTCCGCTAGTTAAATCTAACTTATTAGCAACACTGAAATATTTTGTCTTTTGTCTAAGTAAAATTCTGAAATTACTGCAGGCTGACCTTGTGATGCAAGTACACTGGACTGTTGTGTTTGATCCCCAGCATGACCTAGCACTTCATATTCCTGGAAAGAAAGAAATACAGCTTATTCAAGACCCATCAGAAGTTGTACCAACCAATCCAGAATCAAAATCTTCGTTGACTAGCTCAATTGCTATGCAGAAAAACATTGGCATGTAACAGATCTTTTGCCACTTTCTAAGTCTAAGCCAAAGACAATCTTTACAGAAAATACATCAAATCTGTTAGGTTATGAATTTTTACCACTCACTCTTCAGGAGTGTTTTTCTGCCATTTCTACCTTGCTATAACGGAAAATACGAATTTACTGAACAAATCACTGGAATTCTTTTTGTAGACGTATGATGATGGCCAAAATTGGATTCTCAAACTTTTTTGGTCTTGGTCCTACAAGATGGATGGATGATTGGGGCTTTACGTCCTGTATTTATGCGCTTGGAAGGCTAACAAGGACAGGAGGAGAACACGGCAATGCGATAGCCAGCCCAGCACGCTACCACTAAACCAACCCAGGTCCCTCCCCGCTCTTGGCCCAACAAGAAACTGATAAATTACCTTTATTGAAAGACCAGCTTCCTTGTACATTTTGCTTCTTGGATATGTTGTTACATGGTTGTCATGGATACTGCCATAGCAACAGGGACAGAGAACAAAAGAAGCCTTCTTTTTGAGACAAGTTTGTAGAACAAGATCCGTAGCCACACCACAGGCATGAAGACATACCCCCACATCGAAGTTGCCATGAAAATAGTCAAGGTTACACTGAAAATTAAAGTGATGAAAAATTAGAAGATTTGGAAGATGTGAATTAATCTCCTTGGGAATTTACAAATTTCAAGTTGGATTTATATTACAGAAAGCCATGTACATTGGGCCATACCTGGTATAAAGTTGCATTCTTCAATTCAAGGCTGTTTATCCTTCTTTGAGCTCGAGTTATAGATTCTTCTTTATTTTCTACCATGATGACCTGTAATCAAGAAATGCTTAGCTAAATAAACAAGACAAAACAAAACACACTAAACAGCTGAATAAGCAGTGGAATACAAAATTTTAAAATTTGTGGTGGATTATTGCAAGATTATACAAAGATTTTCAAATATGTCAACTTGATCACTTACCTGACAATCGGGCAACAAGTAAGCCAGAATAATACCAAGATGGCCCTGAAAATAAAATCATATATCATGAGTCTCCTTGCTGTGCTGAACAAAATTCCATATTCATAAAAAAAAACATTAATTGAACAGATACAAAATCATAGCTGAAATGTGCCAAGTTTACAATTACAAAATTCATGTTGTCAAAGGCCTAATACACCGTAGTATTAGGCAACCAAAATTGTCCTATGGAAATATTGTTCTTTTCATGTTGTTTTTTATGGTCAATAGAATATTGAAATTTGAAACTTAAATATCAAGGAATATATATTTACCCCTCCTGCACAGAAGTCTACAATGGTGTCACCAGATTTCGCAACCCATCTGACTGCAGCAACAAGATTCTCCAACTGTCGGCACTTTCGTTCAAGGCGTGATAACGGCAGTTCCCCTGAAAACATTAAGAAATTTTACAACTGATTTAATTGAACCTTCATCTGAGATAAAGATTAAAAAAAATCTTAAATCTTTATTCTAATGTCAATTATTTCATGAAATCAGCAGTCTTGATATTTTTAATTTTTACCATCTTTAGGATGTGTTGCTGAGGGCATATTTGACCAATCTAGTGAGCTGGAATCCCAAGGATGGTTAAACTCTTCAACGTTGATTTTACAAGTCTGAAATCAAATAAACAAGAAATTGAGACACACAAAGCATTATTGTACAGCAGCTTGATCTATATAAACAACAAACAAGCTTACTTAGTGAATTACTTTTGTAAAGGTGTTTTCCCCTGACTGCTCAAATTTTAATCAATACATGTATTATGTTGTAAAGCTACCTTTAACTTCTCCTGAATCTCTTGTACCATATCAGGTTTAGCCTTCAACTTTTTCTTTGTTTCTCTGAAATAGACAAGATACAATCTGTCAGAATATTCACGTTTCCTCTCTGTACTGTATCCGAAAGCTTGATGATAGAAAATGGACCCTTTTTCAAAAATTTCAACCGTAACGAAGTTAATTGACTGACCTTATATTGAGCAATTTATCAGCACTTGATGGTATTTCAATACTGACAGGATGTTTATAAGACTGTAATGACAGTTCTGGAAGACAACATATTTTGTGAGCATGGATGATTCTTTCATTATCCCTCATGCGTGATAGCCATTTGATTATGCGAGGAATATGAGGCTCCAGAGATTTTCCAATACTTGTCCATTTATCCTGAAAATAAGCAAATAATTAATTCCACTGCATATCCAGTATGCAGAGATCCAATTCAAATTTTAAAACTTAATTCAAGGACTTTTCCTGGATGAAAATTATCAAATTTCAAGGACTTCAGGTGGCAGTTTTGAAAAAAATTTTCTCACACACTCTTAAAGTCATTTGTTTTGAAAACATTGGCTGCGCATTCGAGATGACCTGATATCCATGCAAAAAGAGATTTTCAAGAAAATTTTTCTGCAGGACCACTGATTTCTTACGGACTTTTTAGAATTTTCACGGACAAAAAGGTATTGATTTTATTTACTTTTTCCTCTGCAAGGGATACCTAATGATTTGCCAGTATACAATGTTCAGCTTTATTCACATTCCTTTGATTAATGACATTCATCTTATGATGTTTCTTCGAAAAATTTGCACGAAACAAAGTTAACAAATATACATTTACCGTATTTACGCATTTGTGCAGTATCTATCAGTATATATATATCTATCCACAGGTATCCCACTCTTGCACAAAATGGTTCTTAAGAAGACCACTTACCAGCATTAAAACAAATGCAGGATAAAGAATGATGTCTGCTAGAGTGTTGCGAGTCCCCTCCACATAATGATGTTGCAAGTCTTCTAAGTAATCTGTCTCTCGCCTCATTTTAGTTATCTCTGACTTTGTCACCTTCGCCTGATTACTGGAGGTGTTCTTGTTTTCCAGTAATTTCTTCACAGCAGCTTGTTTGTGTTTTGAACGATTTCTTATTATCGGAGGACTCTCGAAGTGGTTTTCCAATTTCATTACAGGCAGCGGAATTTCAAACTTCTTTTGTCCATTCCTGAAACAGTGAAAGGAAAACAAAACATCTCATAAAAGGGGAAACGAAGATGAGAGATTAGATGGCAAAGTCTCAGCAGACTGAGCATCATATGATTTGTGGCCACATCATAATTCATAATTTGTGATTACGTGTTATTAGCAGGCAATGACAATATTGGCCAATATCTCTCATTTCTTGACAGGTGACATGGTCCAATGGTTAAGGTGCTCGCCTGGTAACAGAGACGTTGCAGGTTCGAATCCAAGCCATGGAGGAACTGAGCAGATCCTCCGTAACTCTTTGCTCCACTCTACCCAGGTGTAAATGGGTACTTGGCAATAAGTAGTAATGGTAATTACGGAATACTAGCCTAAGGAACGCATGGAATTCCTCCCTAGGGAGCTGAGAATGATTCATGCTTGAACAGGGCTGCCAAGGGAGTAATTGTAAAGTGTGTTGAGATTGACAGGGTCAAAAAATGGACTATGAAAAATAAAGCATTTACAATTATTTACATTCTTTTAAACTTTGAAGAGGAATATCATCTCAGCCTGTCTATGAATTAGAAAACTTACTCATCCACTATCGCACCAGCTTTTCCTTGTATCACAGAATCAAGTGAGTTTGCAATTTCAACCTCACAGAAATGAGTCCACACAGAAGTTTCAGCACAACTCTTCAAGCAGACACCTTTCAAACCCTGGAACAAATTATAATACAGTGATACAGACATTCATAATATCGTAATAGGCTAATACAAGATTAATCATCATTATTCAAAATTTCAAATCAACTGACCAAAAGTTCTATCAAGTCGGTACTGGGCTGAAGGGCATCTGCAACTGTGACGATGTACCTCAAGGTGCAACCAAATCCAGCTCGGATTAGTGACTCTCCGTCACAAGAAACGGCAGGTAGACAGCAAGCTTGAATAACTGTTGGAGCAGCCTCGTGAGAAATGAAAGTAACGTCAAGTCCAGACAGTGCATTGCTGCACAGTTTGTAAGGTAAGTCTACCCCACCATCAATAAATGTCACTTGGAAGGATTTGGATTTGCAGAAATGCAACAAAAATATCACAGATTGGCTATGAAAATCACAATAGACTTGAGCACCGTTTTCCGTTGGTAACTTCCGGCCATGCAAATAGATGGTTCTCACCGGGGAACTCATCTTCAAAGATCTCTTGGCTTTGTATTCACACCTGGGCATTCACACCTGAAAAGAACATTTAAAAATCTGATTGAAATTCAGGTTTACTCAAACAAATTCATAATAAAAGTCTGGTTTTTTTTTTGCTCTATGATAAAATACCACTATCAATATGTGTAAAACAAAAGCATTAATTTTATAAATAAAAAAAATTTTCTGATTGAAATTTTCTGCTCTCTGAAATTACTCATTATACCCCGGACCTGCACCCAATATTAAAATTTTGCTTTAGATGTTTAGTTAATCAAAATGAAACGAGTGTGTCCCACCCCCAAGGTGCCAGCTGCTCGAGAACCGTACCGTAAGGGGGCCACCATTTAATCTCAAGGGGGGGGGGGGCATGGAGTTTTTTTTTAAAAATAAATAACCGCTTGCTTAGTTTTGGTGAAATCAATAAATTCTCTTTGGGCAGTCTTGAAATAAATAATTTCGGGTGGGGGTTTTCTGAACAAGGTGTTGCTTGATTTAGGAATGAATATTCGGGGACTTTGAACGCTTGAAATAAATAATTAGTGAAATACTTATTTCTCGCTGAGAAAAACTCCAAGCCTCTCTTAGCAATTAAATGGTCGCCCCCTTAGTTCAAGAGCTGGGGGATACGTGCTCCCCCCTTCTTGGCCTTGCCTCGGTCTCGGATGTTCCGACCTCGACTACATCCCTGGCCAACGACAACGGAGACCCCAATCGTTTTTTATTCATATTTAGTATAAAGTATACACTACAGAGTACACCAAGTACGATTGGAATCTTCGTGTGCCCGACAGTGATCCCACACTTGCCTTCACGTGAAGCCACACCAGAGAAATGTTTCTGCAACCTTAGTTTGATGTTTCTGGCCTTCACAGCCCCCCCCTTTTTTCGTCTTGTCTAAAATCCGCCCCTACCAGCCTACAGCAGCAAGCATTCAGTGTTGACAAGTGTACTGCAATGAACTGATCTTACTCTCACAATATAGCAATGGGAACAAGCTAAACAATGCTTATTCAAGTCTAATCAGATGAACCTTAGAGTCAGGAGACACGTGGTAAACACGGCAAATGAGAGGGAAATTTAGATGATTGATTCAGCTCAGAACTCCACAAGTTCTGTGGTTCAGCTCTTTTTGGAAAGTTGGCTGGACAGTTTCTGCCTTTGTAGACTTGTAGACTTGGTTTAGGCCGAAACCAAGGTGGTTGTTGGCCTCTCGGGTTCTCCTCCTGGGAGTGGTAAAGTTGTTACGTCCTGGTGATATTCTGGTTGTCCCAGCAGAGGTGGTCTGAATAGTACTCCCAGTGCATAATTAAGAAAACATAGCGCAGCATGCTGATGAGTGTCGAGCGGGGTAGACAGGGTTACAGTGCACCAGAAAAACCCACATCAAATCAAGAAAAACCCACATCAAATCAAGAAACATAACAATGAACTACACTGACATATTGTTAAGACGAGCGAAACCCTTGCAATAAACATTACCCGGTTGGTTGGCAAATTGATAAACAACAGTGCTAAATAAACCATTTAAATACTGATTAGGTAATCAGAAACATCTTCTAAATAAAAAATAATAAATAAATAAATACAGTACATAAATAAATAAATAGATGACAGATGAAACCCGATGCTCACATGAGGAGTAAATGAACCACTGCCAAAGATGGACCGACTTTGGGAAGGTCGCCTTGACTCAGAAGTTGTCCCAAGCTGTCATGAAGCCAAGTTACTGTCTCTCAATCAAGTGAAGTTGAAAGATTGCTTGTTGTACAACACCGAGGTGTTGTTTGATTGCAAAAACTCGCGACCTGCTTGTTTAGCGAAACTCACAAAGAGCGCGATTCCTTGCGCCATACTGTCGCCGGTGGCCATGACGTCACGAATTGGTCGCGTAGGGATAACTGGATCACAATATCCGGTTCACTTAGAAAAATAGTCCCAAGTTTAGGTTTCTTTTTTCTAAAATTTACAATTTAATCTCTCTGTTTTTGTGCTTGATTCGATCAATTTTTGGGTTTAGAATCGATTTTGACCAAATTTGAGGCATTTTGACTGATATCGAAATATTCCCAATATCAGCTGACGGAACTAGGTCGACCTATATCGGAGAGATACAGAAAGCACCGAGGGGGTGAGTAGGCTAGCCGACAGACTGTCGCCAATGGCAGAATTTCCAACTCATGACATATTGTTTATGCTAAAGTAATTATTGCTGCTTCAGATTCGAAGTTCATAATCATCTGCCACATAGAGTGAAGTGTGCCAAGCAAATTGGCATTGATTTTGGCCCCCCGTAAATGAGTGAAGGTGAGAATTTCTTTTCCAAACGAATCCACATCCTTGAAATCTGTGGTGTTGTCGCCATTTTTGAGTGATCTTCATGTGCTACAAATTTGTTTTTGTAAAGCAACCTCTGATTCATTAACAAAGGAATGTGCTTCCTGGTTTGTGAGTGATATTGTGTGAAAATACAGCAATTGTATGCCCTAATAAGTGTCATAAATGAGTGTGAAATGACAGATCTCTCTGTCAGTGTTGAGTGACATGTCATGATCAGACATCTGTCAAAAACTTTTTTTTCAATTTTTTGACAGTTTAATGACAGGCTCTGTCAATTGAGTGTCAACTGTTGATTTAATGTAAACGTTTTAAATATCAAATGTATACTTTTAATTAAATTAATGTATTTACTTGGTAAATGATAAGGTCGGTTAGTCGGTGCTAGTGTGTCTCATAAATTGCCTAGTTCAGTAGTTGTAAGATTTGAGTGTAAATTAGGCCTACAGTAAATTACAAGTTTTGTATTTGACTTTGACATGTTTGAGTGTAAATTACTGTAAATTATATCCTACAAGTTATTGTAGGCCTAAGAAATGATTGCCAAGTCTTGTTTTATGGTCCTCAGCGATTTGTAGGCCTACTCTTCTATAGTCCCTATGAAGCCTTATAATAGGCTTTTAGTTCTCCCTATAATATTGACGAAGCCATCAATTGTGTTGTTGTCAGTTGCTCGAAAGTTCTTTCTGTCCTCTTGAACATTATTTGATTTGTACGGAAGAAAAAAAGAAGACCAGTTCACTGTGAAAGATGCACTTCGTGACTCATGATAGCTGATGAAGTGTCATCTTCTCTACTTTCAACGTGGGAAACATAGAGGCTGTTTGATTAGTCATGATCAAGAGAAGGCCATTTGACTTGTCCTTATTTGGATTGAAAATCAGATGCATAATCCTTTCGTTTTGCTGTCATCAACAAGGGGGATAAGTCTCCTTAAATCAAATTAACATTGAGAGTACTGGGTATGATCATGACAAATCATCGGTATGATGACACACAAAGTGCCATTTTCAAAGTGCAACAGTACGCTATTTTTCGGTATCAAAGTGAATGGCTGTAACTACCGGCAAAATATAGGCTTACTATGTATTTTGTAGTTCGAATGAACTGTTCCCATGCCACATGTTATGATATTTTGCCACGGCATTTGGTTTTAACAGAAACTCTGTCAGTGGATTCGGTACACATTTTGTTTAACCAATTAAGCAACCAGTCATTGGTTCATATTTAGATGCTTACTTCAGAAGCTCTGTTTACAAACATTGTCAGTGTTATAATTGCAGTTGATGCATAATCCATGTTTGACAAATTAAGCAAGGTAGTCCAGCTACAAATGCAATGTCAATTTCTCATTTATCATGCAGTAGATATGTACCGATCCAATACCAAGTATCAGTGCAGATCCAGCACCAAACAGCGGTATCAGTATCGGATCAGAAACAGTATTCTATTATGTGACTAATGGTATTAAGATTCGAACAACAAAGTAGTGGCGTCGGTGTTGGATCAGAAGTGAAAAAGTTACATCGGAGCATGCCAATCATACAGAAGGATCAGTGGCATGTTTGGGGGAGGCGGGGGGGCATTGGGCCATGCCCCCCCCCCCCCCCCCCCCCCAGGCCAGAATTAACATTGAAGAGATAGAAAATGCTGCAGAGCGTGGCGATCAACTGATTCACCCTATGTAATGGTCCACCCCAACATAAGAAGCTCTAGGTTCTGCTCTTGAAAATCCAACTGAAGGCTTGTTTGCAATTATCTCTAAAGGCATCCATGTTTGTGTCATAACAGGTTCCCTTGAGGCGAAATGCAGTACTTCACCAATAGTCACGAATGGTGATGCTTAGAGCCCGGAGCCAAGTCAGTCATGTCTTGGTGACTAACTTGAACCAAACCTGACTAACTTATTCAACTTAGCCAAGTTTTGTGACTTCAACTTAGCTGACCATTTTCGACTAACTTATGTGACTTAGCTGATCATTTTCGACTAAAATGTATCAATCAAATAATGAAATAAATAATGAAATAATGAAATGTTGTCTTGGTGAGGATAATTGTAGCTCATGGTTGGAACTGGCACCAGTATGTTGAGAAGTCACTGAATGAATCACTCATAGGCAACAAGTTACCCAATTACAAAAAGACAATTCATTTCAATGTAATGGATAGGTAGGGCCTGCTGTCATTTCATTGATGTACACAAACAGCTGAATGTAAATACTTCTCATTATTTTACTGTAACTGATAGCTACTGATGATTTGTAAAACTTTTAATTTCTGTGTGATTGTAAGGCTGTTTGAAGCCATGGCTAGAATGTTGCATTACAATAAGGACATCTTGGTTGAATTGGTGACCTTCTGTCAATTGGACTGATTGTCTTTGTATTGAAGACCTAATTGCAATTCGATCTGGACCAGTTGACACTTCAATGCCAATTCATCAGACATTGACACTTCAATGGCAATCAGACACCTTCTGTTCAATGCCAATCAGAAGCTGATTCTATTAGGAAGTACTAACACCAATTAAGCCCTCTACACCTCTGTTGAATGCATGGGAACTGTACAGCTTTGATTGACAATTATCATGCTATTTCGGCGGCGGCGACTGCCTGGTTTTTCGGCGGCTAAGTTGACAAGATGCAGCTAACTTTGACTAAATGGTTTTGTGGCTGGCTACGGCTAAATTTCACGGCGGTTCCGGGCTCTAGTGATGCTTGGGCCCAGGACAATTTAACTTAGCTTTTGAATAATGTGCCTTTGAGGCCAACAGCATTACATGACATGTAGTTGATAAACTGATTTTAAAATATGATCATGATGGGATCAGAGAGACTCTTTAAAAATTACAACTTTTTTGTTTTCCAATATTTTTCCTTATTAGTAAGATTTCTCTGCCGCTTCTCGTTGGGTCCAAAACATTGAGATATAACTCCGATAGTGTTGGCTGTTTTTACATAGATATGTTAAGCCATGTGAACAATTCTGTTAAATCAATGACGAAACTCAATGTACAAAAACATACCAAGTACAAGTCATTTGGCCTCATTATATTTTGAAGTAAATGTAACATGTATCTGTAATGCATTGCAATGGTTGCATCATTCATAGTCTGTTCATACGGTTATCAAAAATAAGGGCAGGTGCAATAATCTTGGCTAGTGAAAAATACAGTCGTTTGAACACCTGGCTCTATTTTACCTCTACTTTGTAAGTCTTACTATTCTGTAACATTTTGGACTACATGGTAATGGCTTTATTTTGCTAACAGCCTAGTAACGGGTGAAGTAATTAAGACTTGTGCAATCTAATTAACAACAAATTTACTTATTTTCACATTGCTAAGAATGTGGCGTATACATTGAACATGTTCAACGATCATGCTAAAAGAGCATTGAAATAATGAAATTAGAAAATCCACAATTTCTGTAAGACTTAGCTAGTGGTCTTTTATCCATTGAGCCCACAAGCATTTGTAACTGATAGTCATGTACATCGCTGACTTTAAATATTTTATTTTCCCACAACAGAACTTTGTGCTCATACATCTACACAGGAATGGCTACAGAAATGAATTATTCAACATATCTTCAAATCAAATGTAGGAAGCGGTTGTGCTTCATCCCCTTTGTGACAAATTAATTTTGCTATTCTTTTGTCAAGTCAGGCAAGTGTCTGAACTCTCCATTAAGGGCTGTGCGATAGTAGGCTGAGATGCAATATGCGATAACTGCCTGTGTCTCATAAATGCAATGTTGATAAATCATGCGATAAATTCACAACCAAGAGATTTGCCTAAAATTTTGCAAATTGTATTTAAAAGTTGCAATATCATGAAATAGATTCCCATTTTTGGGCAAAAATACAGGAAATTTTTATTACTTATTTTGATGATATTTATCGTCTCCTTGTGCGATAACTTTATCGTCCTACTTGATATCGCGATAACGATATAAATTTGCGATTAATTGTGTAGCCCTATGACTCCATTCCTGGATTTCTTGTTTTGTTTTCACTTTGGGAATCAGACTCTCATTCAAAAACTTAACTGCCGTGAAGTCCTTGATCAATATGTTATCATTTATAATCAGATGTTCTGAAAATGCTGAGTGACATAAGCAAAAGTTTGTGCAAGACAAAGAGTTAATTGGTTTTAAAAAAATAGTCAGGTGGTCCGTGCGTTGTCTGATTAATGTTGCCATTCAGAGATAAGTACTCCAAATTTGAGTCATTTCTCTTGTCAAATTTTACAACGGAGGCGTTAGCCACGTTACAGTTAATAATAACTTATTAAGTTCTAAGTATGTGGGCTGGTGTTCACTATATATTATTCCTGATTATCAGTTTTTCTGAAGGGGACTCCCGGTTTGCCCAGGTGTTCTGTGGGAATGAATGAAATTTTGTCCCATGTGAGTGGTGCTATCGTTGTAATCGCGTTGAGTGTTACTTTATGGGACAAGAATTTATCTCAATCATTCCTGAAGGGGATGCATCGTTTATAAAAGAATGTATCTAAAGTATGTGAACTATTTGAAGCATCCAAAAAATGTTCGGCATTTCGGTTATGCCCATTGAAACAACACTGCTACTTTAGGAACCTCTTGAAGTTTGGAAATGGCACTAGTTTAATGACTCGGGTATTTAAGCCGTTGTTTTGTCATACTCCTACTTTAGTCTTGCTGGGACATTCACGAAGACTGCTTCATTATGGTTTTCATATATCTTTGACGTTCATTTCATGATTGGCTCGTTAAGGTATGTCTTAGATAAGGAAATGTCTGCTTGTCAATATATAATGAAGTAATATAATACATTCTCTTAATTTATGTGTTCTGTGGTTTTTGAAATGTCATGTGACATAGACTCTATAGTAGTATACCATTTGGCATCATTCATTTGACCTTCAATGTCGTTGACTCGTTGTTTGGATTTTGATGATGCCTTCGCTGTTGTCAAGACTGACCTTGACTTCGCTAATTAAGATTAAACGATAAATACTCAAGTGTACTTCTGTTGGTTGGCAGCTTTTAAATTTATAATTTTGAAAAAATTTCATTCATGGTTTATTCATTAAAATGCAGTCTTGTTTCAATATTGTCGTTATGGTCCATGCAATGTGAATTCTTGGTAGTTGGAACTTAAAATTTACAAGTTGTCGTTAGCCCGGAGCTGTCTCACATCAAGAGTGTGGTCTGTGACATTATCCTGATTGATGGCATAGTAGGCCATTGGCAGGGGGGGGGACCTGGGGGATGCAGATGCTCTGTCAGCCTCCGCAGCATTCTCGTCACTGGCCTGCTCCTCTGCATCTGCTCTTGGCTGGCCAGTCACAGCTTTTGCAATGACTCTTGCTTCTCGCAGTTCTCTGCTTTGCCAAATGTTACTCAGTTTTAGGCAGTTGCTGTGCATTGCAGTAGGAAGTCACACTTGCAGTCACCACTGCTCAGTCACCAGTACTCAGTCGGACATCACTGTTCAGTCACCAATGTTCGGTCATCACTGCTCAGTTGTTAATGTTCAATTGATAGTGCTCAATCACCAATGCTCAATAACACCTGCAGACTGTGCTGCTCAAGTCTAGTTCTACTTTTAGGATATTTAATTTATGAGGGTATTTTAGTGCAGCGCAATAACCTTTTAGGCATTTGCATGCATTTGCACTCCGTGACTGACTTGACTCATTGATGAGTGCGAACCATTAAATTTTTATTCATCGGGCTGCAGCGGATTACTGAATGATCAATTGCACAGTATAGGATAATCCTTAAAGGATATATATTGGCCTCTTTGGAATTTACCGGAAGTTTTTGGATATACATATTAAATTGGATAACTTTGATTGTCTCGGGGATAAAGATGTGGCCTGGTAAGATTCATGAACTTTTTGCTGAGGAGGCAGATTTGTGAAATAGCACTTGTTGTCATCAAAATTGTTGTTTTAAAAAAGCATGTTAATCTTTACTGAGATATTGCCTCATGTTGTTAGTTGTTTTTTCTTGAAATTAGCATTGGCAGGGACATTGTGCGAAATAGAGGATGTCCGATCGTCCTGACTACCTGAAAAATGCTTTGGACTAGAGCAATTTGACTGAAAAGTTAACAATCCCCATGTTTGTGTGCTGTTCAACTTCGGACTAGGGCTTTCTGAAAACCATTTCTCATACTGGGCAGGGATTTCAGGGAAGGTGTCACTGTCATTATGAACTTATATATAGTGCAGTGGCAAGTAAGTGCACCTTTAGTTTATCATGGAATAAAATTGTACATTCATGCACGTGAATATGTGTCTTGTAATTGGTTAAATTATTTTTAGTCCGGTTCTATTGCTTGATAACACGAGCCTCATTGAGAAGTGTTATTTTCAACATGCAGTATCATCGTAATGACATGTCCTAAAAATCCTTTGTTTCA
This sequence comes from Platynereis dumerilii, assembly GCA_026936325.1. NCBI lineage: Eukaryota > Metazoa > Annelida > Polychaeta > Phyllodocida > Nereididae > Platynereis > Platynereis dumerilii. The sequence goes on from JAPTHN010000001.1 coordinate 15,305,158, forward strand.
AAATTTTGTAGTATTTTTGGCAGCTGTATCAACTGGTATGATCTTGAATCAATCATAGACAATGTGCCATCGAGTGATGTTAGAAAATTATTAAGACATCTCTTTGCAATCTTTACATGCTGATAAAGGGTTTCGATGACTCTGTACCATTTCCGATGCATGTTCGTTCAGCCATTGATATCTGGCAATTCAAATCGTGTGAGAAAGAAATTCTCATGTTGATTGCATGGTATGTACCTGTAAAATTATGAAAAATTTTGTTCTTAAGTAGCAATAAGCTGATACCAGATTTTGAAAAAGTAATGTAATCTGTGTATGTGACTGTATCACATTGTTTTGAATTTGCTTTTGTTTTGGTGAGCCAATATATATAAGATTTTAGTTATCCTAAATTAAATTGCAATTTTGATAAACCGTTAAAATAAACGACAACAAAAGAGAATTTTTGAGGAGGGCTCAACCTTCGCCTCATTGCTGTGTTCTCCTCCTGTCCTCATTAGCCTACCAAGTGCATAAATACAGATGTTAATCCTCAATCATCCATCTATACATCCCTCGGGAGTGATTTGTAGATTTGTTTGTGTATTTGCAGTAAATAGTACAGTACTAGCACAACACTGTAGATACATTGTTAGTTAGTATTCCGTATTATGCAGTCATGAGAGATGGCCCTCAGCAGCCGTCAAGCATTACCCTTCATTTTAAGTGTTCCTCTGGGCTGGTTTAATGTCCCTGGTCGTTCGTGCTGCCATCAACTGACCGCACTATAACGGCACTAATGTCGGCTTTTTCGACCTGTTTGTATGCACAGGATTGTCTTATGGTTCCCAGGGGATACATTCTTTGGTCGTCTGTGTTGAAAACTCAGATGGATGACTCAGTGTGTTTGTTTTTATTGCTGTCCTGTCAAGTTGAAGTCTTCTGAGTCATCGGTTAGTTACAAGATATTGCACTTGCTGCTGTTTGCTATAGAGTTCATTGATATGCTGAGTGTTTGCTGAACATAATGTATTTTTAGCAATGACATAATTATGGTCTTGACATGTAGTTATGGCAAATCAGTGTAATTTCTGGAATCAATCATCAGTTTGAGAAACCAACCAATGATCGATTTTAATCACTAAAAATATTTCGCAAGACTCATGGAATGATGATGTTAGTGGAAATAATTGAAGTCTTGAAGATATCCCAATAAAGGGTTATACTGTTTTCTACTGAAATTGACTAACAGAGAAGCAATTGATCATCAGAACTGACTCATTTTTGACCAAAGTCAATTGCCTTGCTCTCATTAAAAATAAGTTTAAAGAGATATTATAATTTCTGGTTTTCTGGCGCAACTTTAGTCCCTAATTAGCCCAATTTGGTGCTGACGGAACGTAAAACACAAACTTGCTCACTTTTTGGTAGAACTTAACTATAGTTGATCATTGGTCAACAACTCGGTTAACAGAGTATTTTCTTTTTATCAGTTTCAGAAATGACGTCACCCATCTCCAGCCTGTTCTCATTCACCAGTCCAGCCGTGAAGAGGTTGTTAGGGTGGAAGCAAGGAGACGAGGAGGAGAAATGGGCAGAGAAAGCTGTCGACAGTCTCGTCAAGAAGCTCAAGAAGAAGAAGGGAGCTCTTGAAGAGTTAGAGAAAGCTCTGAGTTGCCCCGGACAGCCAAGTAAATGTGTCACCATTCCTCGATCATTAGACGGCAGACTCCAAGTGTCTCATCGTAAAGGACTACCCCATGTGATATACTGCCGAGTCTGGAGGTGGCCCGACCTACAGAGTCATCATGAGTTGAAGCCCCTGGAATTGTGCGAGTACCCCTTCTCTGCGAAGCAAAAGGAAGTCTGCATCAACCCTTACCATTACAAGAGGGTGGAGAGTCCAGGTATATATGTAATTTATAAAATATTTATAAAATATATTAATTTTTGTAAAGTTGCATTTTGGAAATCGAGAAGTTGTCTTTATCTTGCCTGTTTGCAAATAGGTCCTAAATTTGTTGTAGTTCTGACCTGCATTATATATAATGAATTCAGTAAGACATACTTCATGTCCTAATTTTGTTCTCGTTTAAATTATAGATTAAACTCTCGGGGAATTCTTAGAGATTGCATGTTTATACTGTAATATCTTGTTCACCCAAATAGTACTTCACACTAGATTTTGTTCCTATAAATTTTAAAACAAGTTTTGTCATGTCAATGTGATGTTTAAATAAGAGCAAAAGTGTGCTTCATCACGGCGGAGTCAGATTTGGACTCCCAAGGACAAGCTGTGGGAAATGACTTCAAATGAGAGAGATAATTATGAGAAATGATTGAAATGGATGGCACCCTGTGATATGATGAGCTCTCAATTGTGCCTGTGATAGATGTGTGTTGTGCACCTGTTGCCATTTAATTCGGACTAATGAGTTCAGGGCAACAAGGATGTTGCTCAGGGGTCTTGTTATTTCTGTAGAGGGTGACTAAGACAGCATGTACCATGCAGTTTGGTTTGCCTATAACCTTTGATTTTAGCCATATTCTCAGGTATTTTCCATCATTATATTTGGATGACAGGAAAGTGAGGAAAATGATAATTATGCAGGTTGATCACAAGACGTGTTTGTTTGGTCCTTTAAGACAAGCATTCAGCAGTGACTATTCGCTGAGTTATCACTCAAGAGTCGAGACGCCAAAAACTTAAGTTTCTAAGTTTCTTACATCTTTCTGAAGCCTGAGCTGCCTTGATAAGTTCTCATATTGCTCTATAACTTTTACTTTTGACAAAATTTCAGAAAGGGTTTTAGGATTTGAACGTAATGTATTTTCTAAACTTCTAAATTATTAGTCAAGATCCAAATGATTTTATTTTTAATATTAATTAATTGATTGCTCACTGTTACTTCGTCCGAGTTACTTGACTGTTGCCATAAACTCTTAATTAGGAACACTACTGCTGCCCCCTGTAGTCTGTTGCAGCTGCTCAGTGGTGCTGCCTGTTGTAGACATCTGTCGTTGACACACAAGTTGACGCTAAGGCTGGATTAAAAGCAGAAATTGATGATTAGTTGCTTTATTTTGCTGCTTTCATGACCTGCTGAGGACACAGAACCGCAACAGAACATGTTGAATAGCCCCAATGGGAGCAACAGATAGCAAATACTAGGTCATCTTGACATGTTGCGAGTGAAATTGAGCCACTTTTGACTTCTTGTGGAAACTCTTGCCTTTTCTTGACTTGATTTGCATTGTTTTCTTTTTAAAATGAACAATTTCATATAATAATGTAGGCGAAGTATCTGATATGTTCCGATTAGTAATAAGTTGTTAATCACCCACTAAATATGATATTGTTTTAAAATGCATGTTGCAAGTTAATGATTAAAATGCAACAATTTTAAGATAAACTTTCATAAAATGTTAAAGAAATAATGACCTAATACAAGATAGTTCTTGAAGGTGACATTTAAAGAGAAAACTGGAACGATTTGACTTATCTTTTCTTGATCTTGTTTAACATTGTGTTTTGAAAATAAGTAGATATTTCACCCAAGTATTTAATTTATTGAATTTTGGATGGCAATTTTGCATCTCAAATTATGATGATAAATAGTTCTATCCCAGGGACACAACCATAACAAGCTCTTACCCATATTGTGAACAGTTACTTTCCATGTGGATCATTATAGAATGTCAGCTCTGAATGAAGTTTACTTAGATCATACAGATAGTGGGACTGGGGTAAAAAAGGGGTGTGTTCACTGGGGCGTGATAACTGTTATTAGCGAAATGGTCCAGCAGCAGGTCGTCACCCGATGCTCTGTGCATTGTCCTCGTATCACAACAAAGAATTACAGGCTTTTATTATGGGCTTTGTGGGGATTCTAAGCCTTTGTTCGCTCCTTCATAATAAGTTGATTTATGGCTTTTCTCTGCTGGAGGCTTGATTCAGACAGGAGTATTGCAAATAACCACTCAGTAGTGATTTCATTATGCATTAGTATTTTATTGTCCATCAGTATTGTCATAATATGAGGCTAATTTGTTTTGAGTATTTTGTGTGCACGATTGTTAGAACTTAAATTGATTGAACAATGAACATTGGTTATTTCATAATTTTTTTTTTTAAAGTGTGATAACTTTATTGAATTTATTCTAGTAAGTTTTGTGATAAGACAAAACGACCTGATGTTTAAATTAATAGGGAAAAAAATAGATTTACACTTTTTGACTTATTGAGTGCTTGTGTGTTCCTTGGTGCTAGTTTTAGAACAATCTCCTGCATCTCATGGATCAGGGAATTTTTGATTATCTTGGGATAGTTGTAGAATTACTTTGATATACTTGATAATAATTCTGTCTCAAATTCACGCCTATTTTGAAAGTATTTATAAATCATCTTACACGAATGTCTCAGACTTACAATTTTCTTCTTTCTTTGCAGTTTTGCCTCCAGTGTTGGTTCCCAGATACAGCGAGTACCCTTCAGGATCTGTACCCCACGGTCTCGCCCCCTTCCAGCAGCACCCTGAACCCTCCATGCCCTACAATGTCACCTTCCCCCAGAACTTCAGCCAGTCACCCAACAACAACTCTGGGCCCAGTAGTCCATTTGGTATTCCAGGTGAGCTTTTGACATGGATAGTACATAGAGTTCCAAATATGTGAAAATTATATTGAATAATTATGGCTGCAAGGAGCCACGACCAGCCAGAGTGTGAAGACAAATGTCATCCGCGTTGTCTCTAAATGTCTTTATTAAAAGTCAGGCGCTGATGATACAAAAACTCCCAACTCACCCCCATCGTGAGTTGTCCCACCATGGATACTAACGATGTTTACATAATGAAATTCAGGCTATTTCACCTGAAACATTCTATGGTGGAGTCGTTCAGGGTCAACTTTTCTGTACCTTGCTTAAAAAGGTTGTAATTGTGAGAATCATTGTGGTACCAAAGATTTAGCTCGCCGTAAAGTTATAGTTTTCATCAATTCAAATATAATTCTATTGACCAAGACATACTAATTCATTCAATTTATAAATCATCTATTATGTAAGTTATATGACTATATAGTAAAATCCACTTAAGAAAATAACAGCAACCTGTGAATTTGACTTCTGTCTCATTCTTCAGTTGAATAAATTTTGAAATTATAATTTCAGCAGACACTCCTCCACCAGCGTACCAGAGCCAAGACCCAAACATGCCCAATAATATGCAGCAACAGGGAAACGGCCACAACGCGGATAGTCCTGACCACCCCATGGACACATCAGGTCCAATAGTCACGGGCCCAGCTCAGCCGTCCTTGTCGGCAGGTAGTAAACACTATCACGGAATTCCCCCAGGTATATATTCTGCACTGTTCTGTTGCCAACACTTCTATAACAATCTTGGTGCTTGTCACAATATTGATGTAAGATTGTTAGAGCAATATTATTGTTGCTGTTGAAAAAAATAAGATGGTTGTTTCAATTGTCAGCTCCAGTATGAATGATTTCCGTAATACTATGTATCTAACTCTTCAGTGCAAGTTTATCAGAGCAGTTCTATTGATTAAAATGTTGAAATTTGAATTATTTTATTGTTTCTTTCGCTTAGGCCTATTAGTCTTGTGATTTTGTTATTCCTGAAATATTTGTAACATGTCTTTGTTAGTACATCTTACAAAGTACTGGACTACTGATTCGATCCTAATGATCACTGAAAAGTTGTGTAACAATGAGGTATTGATTGAATAGATACATAGTGCTACACAATGAATGTATGTTACTAAACAGTGATAAAACAGGTTGATCCAATTGATTCAGATGCAAAGACGGAAAAAACAGGTTGGAATTGTTGGCCACAGTGAAATCTCTTTTGTTCTGTACTTAGTTTATTGTTTATTTTTATCAGAATCCTGAAAATTTTTGTACCATCACCAGTACTACACATGACGGCAAACTTGCACACACATGGTTAATTGGTTATTGTCAGTCTATCTCTATGAATCTGAGGATGTTCACAGAAACAATATTTTCTCCAACTTTTTTTTGTTATCATTTATTTGACCACAACATTTTTTGTACAATTTTACTTTTAATTTGCACTGCACTGATGCTATTAAGCTTATTTTTTCTTTGGACGTAATGTAGATGTTTCGATACTTTATGACTTTGTAATATATTGATTATAATAAAATTCTGCCATTTAAATAGTGTTCATTTAAACAATGGAAACATAAGTGGAATTAATCTAATTACCCTTCTAAATATACTAATTATATATTTATGTATGTCTATTTGTAATTGCAGATGTTCAGCCGGTCACATACACAGAGCCGCAATTCTGGTGTTCTATAGTTTACTACGAATTAAACAACAGAGTCGGGGAGGCCTTCCATGCTTCCCATAATAGCATCGTGGTGGACGGCTTCACGGATCCCTCCAACAATGCCGATAGGTTCTGTCTCGGGCTTTTGTCTAATGTCAACCGGAATTCCACTATTGAGAACACTCGTCGGCACATTAGTAAAGGTAAAGACTCGATCCTCATTCCCTCTTAAAAGTGGTTGTTAAGCCTGTTGTTTTGAATTAGTGAAGATCTTCTCTTAATTTCTTTTACATTTTTGATCCGGTGCATAAAGGGTGGTATGGTTTCTGAAATATTTCTGCAGGAACATATCTAGAAGAAACATAGTAGAATAGATTTTTGAAAAAAGAAGTTTTACATTACAATGTATGCTTACCAATGGCAAGTTAAGTGGATTTTGATTAATTTAATACTCTCAACAGTCCACACGTGGCTGCAAGTAGTGAGTATAGATGCCTCAGTAGTGACATCTTGTGAGAATTGGCATTGAAAGTCTTGCCTTTCATCACCAAGAAGCACTGTTAAGTAAAGTCTTCAGTCTTATACTGTCAGATGAAGTTGCTTACTTGTTTATGGTGTACAAAATAGTTTCTGGTTAAACTGTGAAGACTTAATCCTGACCTTTGGAATTCCATAATATTGTGATTGTTTCATAGCACAAATGTCTTTGTTTTAACTCACCAGAGCTTTCGCCCTTCTCTCATGGGCTTCCTCAGCTGTCTGAGGTTTGTAAACTTACAATGGGCATCATCATTCAGTCTATCCTATGTTTTAGCCATAAGCATTGGTATGAACTCTTTATGACCAAGATACTGATGTACGTCCATGTTCCTTTACAGGGGTGCACTTGTACTACGTTGGAGGAGAGGTGTTTGCTGAGTGTCTCAGTGATAGCAGTATCTTCGTGCAGAGTCGTAACTGCAATTACCATCACAACTTCCACCCTACCACAGTTTGCAAAATCCCGCCAGGATGTAGTCTCAAGATCTTCAACAACCAGGAATTCGCCCAGCTCCTAAGTCAGTCAGTGAACCACGGATTCGAGGCGGTTTACGAGTTGACGAAGATGTGCACGATCCGCATGAGTTTTGTCAAGGGCTGGGGAGCTGAGTACCATCGCCAAGATGTGACAAGCACCCCCTGCTGGATAGAGTTGCACCTGAACGGGCCGCTGCAATGGTTGGATAAAGTGCTGACGCAGATGGGATCACCTCACAACCCCATCTCATCCGTCAGCTGATCGCACTTCAATCAAGCCTACGGACACTCAATCAAGGGGGTGACCTGCTCACTTGTCGCCCCTTCAATACGCCAGCTACAGAGCGAGCTATCCCCAGTGATGGGCTTTTGCTTGCCTGTGTGCTGATGGCCATGCCATGCCACGATATGAACTGCAGCTGTTTTAATTGTGTCCAGTTTACACACAGTCCAGCTCTTTTACATGTTAGACTGGTTGCACTTACAGTCCATGCTTTAATAGTTGAGTCGAGGTCCCAGAGTTTTCCTCAAACCCAGGATGTGTGTAGGACACTTGTGTTGAAAATTAGATGTCAAATGTGGACAAAAATCGGTCGTCCTTTAAAGTATTTGGTGCTTTGGAAACCTGGGACCTTGGTAATCATTGTCACATCTAGCGCTCTACGAGTTTAGCATTAAATTCTCTGTCATGTACATAAAATGTCACATAAGTCATACATAGGTAGCGACTCATTGTCTCATTCGTATACATTAGCTAGAGGTCACTCATAAGCTTTATTATGCCATTTCACTTTTCTCTAATATTGAGCATGTGTGTGTGAACCAACTAAACCCAGTTGAACCTCCGCCAGTAATTTTGTCTCATTTAATTGTAATTCAGTTGAATACTCATGTCTCTCGACTGGTTGGAGTCAGAGAATGACACATTTCCCTCTCACTATTATGAAGTCTTATACATCAATCTGATTTTATTTTTCATTCAATGTTTTAATTGTTTTTGTCCTACAATTTCCTATTCCGAACTCTCATTGAATACCTTGCAGTGCTGCTCTCTGATATGTTTTAATGGAAGATGATACAGAATTGAGTAATTCATGAAGCTGATAATCAATTTGTTATATTAAGATTAGGTATAAGAATGTTATTGTCCATGTGAGAAATTAATATTTAATATTAGCGATAAGAGTATACAAATTTATATTACTGATGTTGCCCGATGCCCGATTATGTTCAAATAGTGGAAATCCAATATATCTCCACAAAGCAGAATGTTCTCCAGCCGTTCAGTTGTTATAGGGTCACATGGTGGATATGTATTTTCCAAGTATTCTTAAAGTGATGCAATGTTCTTTCTTAGTTTCCTACTGGCTACTTAAGTTATAGTCTGATAGAAAACCGACCTTTCCTTTCTTGTGTGACTAAATCAAAGATTTAACTTAACGCCATACTGTAGGTTGTAAACTGTTTTGTTTAATTGTCATTGTGTTATTTTATGCAATTTATATCAAACTAGGTGCAAGGACTGAATTGTATATATGTGCAAATTTACAATTGTGAATCATATGTTGGAAAGTTTAAAAGAATGTACAGTCAGATTTTACACATGGTATTTGAATGATTTGATAGTCTGTAATTCCTACGCAGGGTGCTTAATTGTTTCCAACTTACATGATGTTATTATACATGTAGTTTTCTTACTTTAGTTGTCAATGTGTAGCTTTGTGTGAGTGACTTTCTTATTTGTTATGTTCTGTTATTCTGAGTCTGGGGAAGCTGAGACTCGCATGGGTTTTTCGGACTGTCTCCTTCATAAGTTTTTGTTGCATTTTGGAATACTTTATGGTATTTATAATTATACATTTTGTCTAAATGCTTTGACAACAAACTTTTGAAAGTTGATTAAATCATACTTTGGAGTTATGTTCAGTTGAGTCTGATCCATTGTTCAATCAGTCCCATTATTTTTATCTACTTAACATGTTCTTTGCGAGGTCGCCAGTTGAGCGCTGTCTCTCGAGTTGCTTTTATTCTGTATTTATTTGGGTACAACCAGACTTCTAGTGATAGTAAGTTAAAAAGAGGAAGAAGGCATGGGAGTAATTTATGTGTAACGAGCCATTACAAAGACTATTAATTAGCTCTCGTGCAAAGTTTATAGACGTAACACTGTTTGTATTTGTCACTGAGTAGCAGGAACTTGCTGCGGACTTCGTAAGGAGCAAGTTTCTGAAAAGTGTTTGTTGAATCTGTTGAATGTACTGTGCAAGGTTTTCGTGATCTCCGACAGTTGTAACAGGTTTCAGTTGTTGAAAATGTCTCAAATCATTGAATGGTCAAGTTATTTAGTCGTGTTGAGAAAATGCGGAATGCATGAAAGTCTATAGCATAATATGGAATAGTATTGGTAGTGCTTGTGGCTAGACCTGTTCATGTAGTTCAACATAATAGTTGCGTGAATTGAAATGAAAGTCTCCATTGTGTTATCATGTGTAAATAGGTCAATTTCAAGTGAGATACCAATGACATCTTTCAAACTGCATTTTAGTTATGCAATATGCATAGTATTTGCAAAAACGTCCCCGGAATTCCTATTATGGATTTCAAGCAGCTTTGTTTATGCATGAAAAATTTGAAAAGCGCAAATCTGAAAACACTGTATTTTTCTAAATCCTATGCAATTAGATTATTGTGATAATTTTATGATTGGATATATACGTTATATACAAATGCTGAAGAGCAAAATACGTAGCTTAGGTATTATTTTATATTAGTTTATATACATGTCTGTTCTGTTGCGAGTTGTTGCACTTTTAAAAGTGATCAGTGTAGCTGTGTGCATGCATTTCTGAAATGCCCAAGTACCAGTGGTCGTAGTCCCAAAATTTTATCTTTTTACAAGTGTCACTGCCAGGAAATGTGGTTTGATTGACTCCCACCAGAGGTGTTTTCTCACGATGTGTGTCTTATGTATATTGAAAGATAAATGAATAATAAAAGGATGTGAATGATATAATTTCATTGTAATGTCATCATTATAAAATTTTGAGAGGTTACTTGTATTGATTAATTTTTGAACAGGGAAATCTTTAGTTTTGTGCCTTCCTCGGCCCATCGACAAAAATGCAATTATTGTGAGCGAGACGCTAGGAAATAGTTGCCAAGAATAATTTTCTGTGAAAACGATATAAAAATAAGATAGACAAGTTGATGAATTATGGATTGTTAGATAGAGAGGCAATGAAGAACAACATCAAATTGCATGTAAGTTTATTTGCAATGTCATGAGAATAATCAACATTTGAAACAATTTTTTGATACCACACTGTATTTACAGTAAATGCATTGATTGGTAAATGTAAAAGTAATTAAAATGACTCAACAAAACAAAGCTGACTACTAAACAAGGCCAATGGCTTCATAATGACCCTGACTTGACACTTGGTGGCAAAATCTTGCGTCTTGACTTATTTCGAACATATCAACATTACATTCCCTTCCCCCGTTGATTTGCAATGGATAACTCGGAGACCTGCCTCCGTGCAGAACAGTCTCATTTTGTCTTTACCCCAGGCTGCTCCGAGTCCTTGGGATCCAGGTACTCCTAATGATACAGGCAAACCGTGAAGCATGCTTAATCCGTAAATCATCGTACTGTAACTGCCAGAGTTCCGGGAGTGACCAGTTTCCATATCTGGTTCTATTATTATTAAATGTCCGTCTTTCTTTAAAGCTTTTTTACAACACCTTAAAGCTTGACTTGCATTTGGTATATCGTGTAATGTATCGTTCAGAAAAATTACTTCAAATTTGTCATCCATACTACTTGGCACATCACTGGCATCTAATACCTGAAAATAAAAAGAAGAGAATATAATTATATTATTATCGATACTTTACTTAAAATTCAAATAAGTTTGTCTGGGAAGGTGATGTTTTGGAAAAATGCTGCAGAAATCTGTGATAGGCTATGATGAAGTAGACTGCAGGAAGGTGGTGCCACCTGGTGTTTTCTAAATCTTATGGCTCTGACAGAGGAGGGATGGATGGGCCCTTTAAAGCTGTAGGCCCATTGAGGGTCCAACCCACACTCATTTGGTGCCCAGGGCAAATGATTTATTATTCCCGATTCTGGCTGTATTGAAATTCTTATGACAAAACTTAAATATCATGAATCCCATTTTAAAAAGACATCAATTTTAATCATAAATTTACTTGACTATATAGTACATAATACTGACTTTTCAAAACATCAAACCTTTTGCCTTACCTTCCACTTAGTGTTTGTAAGTCTTTTCTTCTCAGCTAATTTCTGACCCTTGTGTATCGCCTCCTCTCCAATGTCCGTCACTAAAAATGTTGACTTAGGATAAATTTGTGCCATCATCATGGCCATGCTACCTTTGCCGGCCCCAAATTCACATACTTGAACACCGGCCTCTGAAAATAAACGGCAAAATATTATTTGTGTGTATTTTCAAATTCAAAACCTGCATATCATTAGGTATGCCTCGTATTCACAGACACAGTTTTCTGTGTTTGGAGATTTGGTGACCGACTTCTTTTTCGAAGTGTTCACCTGCTCAGCTTAAAGTCCCGGGTAAAATTCCCAAAATCTCGTTCAGCAGTTTATTGATCAAAATCACAGGCAGATGTCATTCAAATGAAACAATTGGAGATTCTTATATTTGGCGAATATTTAACAGTCTCATGAGAAGGATGCAGGTGTTTCTCATTTCATCTGTCAACTCTTATTAAACAGCGAGAACCTGGGAGCTAGGATTTCTCTTATAAGAGGGCTGCACTCTGCAGCGTGCATACTTGCCTAATATTAATACTAACTTATTTGCTTACATTACTTGGTCAGTTGCTTCAACTTACTTGCAGTTGTAATATGATATTAAAATGCCCGCCTCGTCATAGGGCATGTGAATCTCATCAAATGGTTGATATGAGAGTTTAAGGAGAAATTCAAATTTTGAAAATGCTTTGGTACACTTTAAATAGCCTGTGAATTTCCTAAAAATAAGAATAGCTATCCAGCTTCTTTGCAGCAGACTCTGCTTGTATCGATTATCAGTCGAAATAATTGTCAACTGAAATTGAAGTTCATGGCGTCTTTGATCAAAAAAAGAAAAGGAAAATGCTTGCGGTATGTCATATGAATAGCATTGGAATTTCATAGAGATAGGAATGGTTATCATTTGAAATTCTCAGCTTGTGTGGGTTGAACTGCTGAAGGAATTGTCATGTGAATTTCATATCATGCTTGATGTACAGTGCCGCCTGTAAGTAAGTGAAACGTATGAAATGGTGCCACTGCATCAATGCTAAACATCCTCCACCAAACTGCTTGTGGAAGCATGAATTCTTATCTGATGAGAAGAAAACATATTGGGTCATATAGGCCGATATGTGAGGCACGTGGGATAACAATAACAGCCGATGTTCTTCGCAGTAGATGGAGTTAGGTATGGGTCAAAGTCTTTGATAAGTAAGTGAAACACAGGCCCAATGTTATTTAATAGGGAAAGGTGGTTCACTTACTTATCAAAGACTTTGACCCTTACCTAACTCCAACTACAGCAAATAAAATTGGCTGCCATTAATATCCCACATGCCTCACATATCGGCCTATGTGACCCAATATGTTTTCCTCTCATTGGATGAGAATTCATGCTTCCACGAGCAGTTTTGCTAAGGATGTTTAACTTGATGCAATGTCACCATTTCATGCGTTTCACTTACTTACAGGCGGCACTGTATATGTTTGAATATGTTTCTGTACCTCCATCATGAAAATGCTGCAGTTAAAGTGGCATGTGAATTTCATCATGGATATGATATAATGGTTCTTAAACTTCTCTTGTATTAGCTGAATGAACAGTTAAATGCCATGTGGATTTTTTACCAGTTGAAAAAAGAAATGGAAAATGAATAGGAAGCAAATTTTCTACGTATGGTCTGTAATTCTACCAAATGTTGTTTTTTCAAGAATTTAATTTCAAATTTGTGAAAGTGCACGTCAATGAGTCAGTAAATTGCCACAATCTTGTTCCTCACCTAATTTTACTCTTAATCCTGGTGCTAAATCCACTAATTTCCTGATACTGTCTGGTGAGATGAGAGTTTTGGTAAACATGTCCATGATGTCTGAGAAGTCTGTGTAGTCTGCATAGCTGGTGCCTGGAATGAAAAGGATTTGTGATTTATCAACATAATTATGAATTAAATATTGATACCTGGTTAAATGGAGGCTATTGAACCGAAAATTCTTTTTCTTTTTTGGCGTAGTTACCAATTTGTGATTTATCAAATTATGAATTTAAGATTGATACCTTGTTACAGGAATTTGCGTTGAAGTTGATTTGCTGGCTTTCATTGAGGAGTGCTCCAGCGAAATTTGAATTTTCAATATTGGGTTAAAACTAGCAAGATAAATCTCAAAATTTTTGCCCTGGTAAGAGGGCATATTACATATGAAACAATACCCACTATGCATGGAGTCCGGAAATGGAGAATAATTGAGTAATTGCATTTAAAAAAATACCTTACATGATGTATGGAAGCCTACATGACGTGTGGTAGCAACTCTGTTCATTCCAATGATTAATCTCAACTGCAGTACACAGCTATCAACATACTTAACTGAAAATCAAACTGGCAAACCCAAGTGTGGAAGACACATTATAACTGTGAAATACAGCAATTTCGAATCTTGTTGGCTATAATCTGGTATTCTGTGGCACTAAAACGTTGATTGGCTGACAAGTGACTTAAGATTATGAGCTTGACTGACACCTGCAAAGTGTAACCATGTCTGAACATCTCAGACCGCATTTTGAGAAGATCATTTCAGTGGATTCATAGATGGTCAGATATTATTGAAGCCAATGAAGGTTTACCAAAATATGAAGGAAAGAAAGGAAGAACATTAGATAGATAGATGGATAGATGGATAGATAGATCGAAAGATAGATAGATAGATAGATTGATAGATAGATAGATAGACAGATAGATAGATAAATAGATAGATAATAGATAGATAAATAGATAGATAGATATCCTATCCTACCCAGATAGATAGCTAGATAGATAGATAGACAGATTGATTGGTTGATTGATTGAATGATTGAATGATTGACAGAGAGATAGATAGATAGATAGACACAATAAATAACAGAACAGTAAATTATTAAATTAAGTCACCAATCTTTATAAATTCGTCTTCAATAGTTGGCTAATTGCTCGAACATTCATATATCACGGTCTGGCGTGGTCAAATGTGGTCCAATTGAATAATACATATGTGGGCCTACCCTACAGCTATTACAGTTTTGGTGTGTTCAAGTTTGGAATTTGCAGAAATAAGCTGATAAAAACAGTGTCTTTTCACAGCTTTTTTGAGCACATAAAGCTGAATGGATTTTGGTCACAAATGAGTAGTTTTCTACCATACGTCATGTGCAGCCAAATTGCTTGGTTCTGGAGGCCACAAAGTCTAATTCAGTGCGAATTCCTGTAAAGTGAGGAGCCGCCGAATTTTTTTTTTTTGGCACAGTTACCAAAATTACCACCTATGTAAAATTTATTCAGAGATATTGAACTTAAAGTTAAGTTTGAATCATATAAATAACATGGAAGTTAAGCAGGTTGTTGGATGGCAACCATCTCTTGCTCAATAAAATTGTGCAATCCAATCCTCCACTGAGTCACTGACCAAAGGGCCATCTTTCAAAACTTACTGAACCACTCATATTGTTCAAGCTACTAAGATGAAATATTGTACCTTGAGTATAAAAGTTGACTTCAACCAGCAATAGTCAGTATTAGACACGTAATAGTTATGCAGTTAACAAATTGAGGCAAATACCAGAGAGGAAAACCAACACCAGAACAGCTAGGGGTCCAATTATGATTTATGCTGGGCACTGTGGGCAGGTCATATTGTTATCTGTGGAAACTCCTATGTATATGTTCTAGAAACAAACTCATGGGGAGTGGAAAATTGTTAAATAACAAGATTTATGGCACAGGATAGACAATCACCAGCTGGGCACCTGAAACAATGTATTTTTTTGTGTGTGGAAAGCAGTTCATCATTGAACCTCAATTATCTCTTTTGTATAGTTATGTAGTATATCAAATTGGAAGGTTACATACAGGGATTGCTGTCAGCAATGTCAGTTGCTAAAACTGAGATGATTTACCGAGTTAAACATCCTGGCAAACTGTATGCTTTCTCAGTTCTATGTGCAATTAACATACATATTGCAATACCAGTTTATCATTTATGTATCATCTTGGTGAAGTTTAGATAGTTACAAGTCCCTAATTGTCGGGTAGACATCATCATTAACTATTTGTCTTTATATATGTTTAGATTATGTTACAAAATCAGCTGCTTTCTGAGCCACCTCTCTAAGGATCAAAATGAGTACATGTCTGGTGTGTTTTCCAATTCTGCCAAGAAGCACCACATGCCAACATGTCACTGCGGATGACAATTGTTTCAGGTCTCTTTCTACTGGACAATTCTTCTTCATTTATATACCTCAAGTGCTTGGATTTATGGATCTGCAATTCTGCATCTAGATACACAGCATGGTACTTGCTGTGCAACTCTGATATTCTGGACTACTTCTTTTATTTATCCTTTTATTTTGGCCTACCTTATTTTTTCAATAATATCCCAGAGGAAAAAAGCCAGAGCAGACCGTGACTACATTGAATTTGCTGTCGAACATATTACATCCTTATTTCCATGTACCTCCTGAGTTCTCATATCTTCAATATTAAATGTTCAAAGTTATTTCAACTTGAAATCTATTCTATAGAGTATTTTCTAAAAATAAGGTAGAGGGATTTCTAATGAAATGTGTAATCCTTGGAGTTTGATTGTCTGGCCTTTTCTATGTTTAAGACATGAAATGATGACAAGGCTCGTTTTCTTATAAATCAAAGTGAGACAAAGCCTCCATTATTTGCAAAAGGAATGTAGGCAGCATTCAAATGGCATTTCTTTTGTGCTAGCCTCCCTGCTATTCACAAGGAGATGGGGTTTGACAGCACTGGCACATTACACAATGGGCCCTCACAGTTTCTTGAATTATTTGCCAACTATGTTTTAATAACCTTGGTGACCTGCCCACAAATATTAAAAGGAACAGACTTTTCATTTTTGACATCCAAATAAACATTAGATTATTCAGATAGGACCTCAACTGTTCAGCAAGAGCACCTACATAGGAGTACTGGCTCTGGTATATCAAGAGCCATTCTGACTTTTAACACCACACAACATCATTGTCAATCTTTGATCACACTGTTAAAATTTTAAAACTAATTTAAAAGTTCTGTAGTAATACTAGTATGTTGGAAATTGTTGAAATGGCACAACTTGCTGAGACAAATTGTTGCACATGCCACATGAGATAATGAGCGAGTCAGAGTGACATGATATAAAACATGTTGACCAACAACCTTATTAAGACATCCCTAGTACCACAAAGGTGAACATTTAAATATATATAAGACATAACATAAAGGTGAGCATGGTCGATTACTTAGATTTTACATCGTATATCTTTTAATTTCTGGCATTTTCTGCGCCATGGGAGCTAGCTGCTTTTAATGGTGAAAAAGTCAACCACTATGTATTCCATTTAGGATGATTAGGTTGGCAACAAAGAGGAGTTGCCTTCGATTAATTACATGTACCTTAATATTGGCCTGAAGCCTGAAGGTGCATTTTGCAGCATCATCTTGCGTGTACATGCAGTTAGACTGAATTATCAATTTGCAAAAAGAACACCCAGATCAAGTTACTTGCACATCTTTCACAGTGTATACACATTGTGACCTCTTGAGACAATTGCAGTGACTTTGCACGATATCGCCTTGAGTGTTGTTCACCACAGTGCTATACAACTGGAGTATTACTTGAGTGGCTAGATGCCACATAAAAACCATGATGCACATTGTAATTGTGCCTGAGTGTCAAAAAATAATTTGAATACTCACTAAAGAATTATGTGTGTGGGTTGTGAATTTTGTGGTCTGAAGTGTTTTCGAAGTAAAAACAACGTTGTACGCCTATGTCGCCTCAGTGTGTACTTTGCATTTCTTATCAACTCGAAAACTTAGCAAGCCATGTCAAATCTCTTGTAGTAATATATGGTCACTCGTTTGGTCTAAAATCTAAAAAAGTAAATTTCCTTCTTGAATTTCACTTTCTGTTATACGTCAGGGATCGTTGGCCATTTTTATGTTGAGGGCCTCCATTATTAACTTATTTTCTTTTCTGTCTTTTCATCACAATAATTTTCCTTCAGAAGGGCTTGATTTAATTTTGGTGAATATGTTAATTATCTTATCCATCATGATTCAATAATCAGTTGTTAATTAAAGGTTCCCCTTTTGCAGTCAATCTAATTATGACATCACTATTGTCCAATTATCATGCATATCATGTAAACTGATCCTTGCAATTCATTATACTTGCAGATCTTGTTTGCATTGTACTCTATAATTAAGGTAAACCTACCATGTTATCAAATTAACCATAGATTTTTCAGCTCTCTGGTTGATTAATACAGCTCTGTCCATCCAATTGCTGAGTGAATTTAAGGAAACCTTTGATGGCTTTTGCTGGTACAATCTTCTGCTTACTCAAAGGCTCAGAATGCCAAAGTTTGCTTTAATTGTGCTGAAGGAATGAAAGTTGCTCAGATATTCCTTGGCTGTTCTAATTCTTAAGCTGGTCTATACTTTGAGTGATAATGGTGGGGCTCATTATAAGGGAAAGTCTCTTCATTAGCAGGTATATAATATATTGGTCTGACTACATGTAACAGGCAGCTAGCAATACTTAATTTGGCAATTTTCAAAAGACAGTGTTAGCACTGAGACAAGAAAAATATAAAATACTGTAACGACTTCAAATTTACACAGGTCCCTCTTTCTTTTTTCAGTTATTATCTCAAATTTATAGCAATTCTATTATAACTTATAAGTCATATTTTCACAATAATACCCTAGTGTGGTTGTTTTCCTAAATTGTACAGTGTATCACAATCAAACATTCAGCTGATCATTGAATCATACCTAAAGGTCCATGCTGTGTGAAGGCATCCTGGACAAGGGGTGAAGCTGCTGTACAACATTGGAAGAAAGAGGTCATAACAAGGTAGGGGTGTTGAGAAGGGTCGTCCCCCAGTTCTTGTCTGTATTGATGCTTGAGGGTGTATGTCTGACTTGTGGAATCCATCTCTGTTACTCCTGCTGACGTCATTACACCCAACCACTCATCCACGTACCTACAAAGAGAAACAATACACATTGCACAACAAGACAGAGGTGTATCAGATGACACAAGAACACACAGCAGTTAACTTCAGTGACCTGTGCTTCTCTGAATAGAGGAAACTGCACAAGTCAACAAACTGAATCTTATGGCCTGGTATCAAATAAATGCCTCCAAAATAATGAATTTGATAGCAGTATTCCTCAATCCGGAATGCAATTTCATTAAAATTATATGACATTTTAGTCTCAGGAAAGACCTGTATTTCAATTAGCAAGTACACACTGTACAAACGGACAGACTTAACGGCAGTGATGTGACGATCGCGGCAGTTAACCTAATAGTTCCTTTAATATTATGCTTTAAACATTTAACATTTGATACTTGCATAGTCTAGATAGTTTAACTTGTGTCTCTTGATGATACTGGGTACACAACATCTTCACATTTCAATGATTTGTCAAGTTATCAAAGAATAAAAAATAGCACAAATTTCCACACTGTGACACGATTTGCGGTTAATTATTTGATACCAAGATGTTAGAAGTTACATGAATGTGTTCCTAATATTGTTGGTCATTTTATGCACCCTATTTCATAAATTTCTCTCTAGTCAATCACCCTTAAATTAACAAAATATAAATGCACTATTGCAATGCGCTGAGTGAGGCCTGCCTTATTTGGCTGTCCTATCAAGATGTGTGTGCAGAAGCAAATTTTGAAATGCTAATCTAGTGCATTAATAAAGCACATAGAAGCTTGAAAGTGATCTTATAAAATGCCTTGTATTTTTAGCTGTTAACCCCTTCCGCAATTTTCCCGAGTTTTTCATTGTAAATAGCTAAAAAGTGAGTTACAAAGACAAAAGTGAGACACCAGTTGGTAAACATACTTCAAGATGCCTGGGGTTATTTCTAATAGAATTGTTCGCTCAGATAAATGTCCCTGCAATAATTCTTTTCATTTAACACCATAATATCAAAGCCACTATATGCACATTGTTATTTTTGTTCTTTTAAAATATGTTCACTACCATATTTGCCTGATAACTGCCGTTGAGTCTGTCCGTTTGTATAGCGTGAAGTAGTGTCTTTAACATTTGGTCCAGTGCCGTGAGTTGGTAAAATTTCAGTTTTGGGCCAATATGCACTTACATTTTAGGTCATATCTCAGCCCCATAAAGGAATTTATGCCGGTATGATGGATCGAATGATAGGCAAAAATATCTTCTTTGATGTAAATAGCAGCAATTGCATCCATATGTCACTGGTCTTGAGATAATGAGTGATCAATGATTGCAGTTAGGGAAATTTTTGGTGTCCCGCCGGGACACTGCATGTAAAATTTTTGCATAAAACTTTCAAACACAGGAAAAGGGATGAATTTAGGATCAAAATTGCAATGCATTACTGTTCCCTGATTAGGTGGGCATCTTGTGAATCCAGAAAAATGGCAATTGGATGTTTCTATATTTTTTTAATACACCTTTTGTAATCCTCAGTTGGTGTGTCCCGGGTGAAGTTTAAAAGTGCAATGTGATTTTTGATGCCACAGATAAACCACGGATCGAAACATTTTCGGAAAATTTGATATACCAATGCATTGCTCATGACCTTGTCTGTCAGGAGTATATCACTTAAAGTGGCTGAGGCTGTTGTGCCAGGAGCTGTGATGGCTTGAGTAAGACTGACAACAGCGCGACGCCCTTATATTCTGCAAACATTCTGTGGGACTTCTTTTGTTCGGGTACTTCCTGATGAAGGCTTGTTGTTGGAATTCTTGCATTCTTGGTATTATTGTCATGCTCATGAGCCTTGCTTTGTATTAGTGTATAGAATAGGGTAGAAAGTCCAACCCGTAATGGCATTAGAGCCCTATCTTTGAGACTGACAAAATATGCGACGCTCTCACATTTTGAAATATTTATGTGGACCTTTCTTATTTACACGCTTCTTGATGAAGGCTAGTGGAAGGAAAGTTACCTTTTCTGATATGATTTTGTTGCTCATGAGCCCAGGTTTCTATTGGTCTATAGAACGCGGTTGTAAATGTAACCTATCATGGTATTAATGGCCTGTCTTTGTCACTGACAACAAATGTGGCACTCTTACACTTTGTAAAAATGTGTGTTCAGACATGTCTTGTTCAAATGCTTTGTGATAAAGACTCTTTGTTGGAATTTTCGCTTGTTTGATATTGTGTTGTTACACTTGAGCTTGGCTTTCCATTGGTATATACAATATGGGTTTTAGTCAAACCTATCATGGTATAATGGCCATGTGTTTATGGCTGACAAAAAGTGCAAAGCTTGCTTTCTGCGTTACCTGCTAATTACACCATAGAAGATATGAGAAGGCAAATAATGAAAAATCTGTTTTTTGTTTGTTTTAAGAATATTATTCAACAAAGTGTGTGCAAGTTTCAAAGTGATATCTTAAAAAGTCTTTGCTGCAGAGGTATTTGAAGAAACAAAGTTTCGTTTTGAATAAACTGCATTTCAAGTTAGTATTTTCTTCACATTCATGTTTAAATTTACTAGCATAATGTGGCATAGACGTTACAAAAACGCATATACAACCTCAAATTTTTGGATTTGGAATCTGTTAACACATAGGCAGCATATCAGTGATTATTGATTTTTTGGTAAATTTCACGAGAAGTTCCAAATTTTACCAACTTGTGGCATTGGTCCGTTTTGCTCTATTCAATGGCATGTGACTTAGAAGTTCTGTCAACCTTCAGCAACATTACAGCTGTTTGCAGATTGGCGATCCAAACAGCTTCAAAATTAACTTTCAACACGATTGTGTGATGTCACTCGCTTGAACATACTTTGTGTGTGCCAGTTATGGTTAATTAGTTGATTCAGTGCTTGTCATATCTAGCAGCATAAGTGACAATAAAGAAACTAATTAAATGGCCTAAGGTAATTCATCAAATAGGGAGATTAGGACACCAGTAGAAAACTGTCAATGACATAGCAAAGCCAGTTTGTAAATTGAAAATAAGAAAATTAATTTTTCCAGTGGAACACCAATCTTAATCTGCAAAGAGCTCTAACATAGACCTGTGGTCCCTTAGCTTCCTTTGAAGCAGTAGTCTTTGGTCAACACTTCTTCATCTCTCAACTATGTTGCGCCATATTACACCCTTATAACCAAAAAGTTAAAGAAAGATTTGGTGTAGAATCAATTCATCATTCCATTGAGTACCTTTTGGTTTGCAACTGGTCAAAACTCAAGGACACTTTCCTCATTAATATAGGCTACTGTATCTGCCACTTGGCGAGACACATCAGTCTCTACAAGCTTATACATTGAGCCTCAGTTATGTTAAGCCCGAGACAGTAAGAGGTGAACCAGGTGATCCCTATAGTCTTACAACCATTTTGAATAATGTGTCTGCTCATATTCACTTCTATGCATTAATGCAAGTAAGCTTATGGAGTAAAGAAGATATTGAAGGGAAAGCTTAGAGGATTGACAGAAAAAATGACAGAAAAAACCAAACATCACTAGAATGTGAAATGCTATATATTTACTGTTAGTGAGATTACTGGTTCTTTAATTCCCAGATGGCTGTGGCACCTGTTGGTGAAGTCTCAGCTTCCTGAGAAGGAAAATACAGTCAGAAATACTGATTTATTAAAGGAGGCTCCATAATTGCTGTAAAGCAATTGTTTTCAAGAAGTTTGATTCTCAAAGAGAATTACCAAGGCAATGATTGTGTGTAGTTTTCAAAGGCTCTATGAAAATATCCAATACCCCAGAAGCATTGTGGGTATTGATATATCATTATGCTAATCTCAGTTTACCAAACAGTTTTTTGGCGAGGGTCAAATCCTTGAAATCTACTTCTTGGTGTACGAGTATTTACAGATGACATATGGGAGATTATCAAATCCTTTGCAAGGCAAGGTTGTTTACTACAAGTTGTGTTGAATATTATATTGTGAGAATTTATGGGTTTCTTGTTGTATGACTGTATTGACTGGAAATCACAAAAGGCCCATATACAGCAACACATAATGTATTGGGGCTACAATTAGCTTTATATAGCTTCATGAATTGAGTAATAGACATAGTAAGATAGATTGAGAAATTTCAAAACACCAGAAATGTTACTGTGTCACACCTTATAGAACCCAACCTGTCATAATTGGAAAGGGTTGACAACATTGCCTTCAGTCATAAGTGTTACATGCTACCCTGTGTGTGTTATTAGTGGGATCAACCAAGCAGTTACAGGATACAGAAATGGGCTAAAATCAAAACAAAATACTGTAAATTATAGGTTGGAAGAAGGGATATTGACACTTCGAGAAGTTGAATGTATCTTGATGACAACAAATAAGCCACAACAAATTGACAATAAATAGTGAAAGAACCAGGGAAATAAGTCAAATAACTAAGTGAAACTTTGAAAAATAAATTGCATGCATGATGTAGCAAATGTTATACCATATTCTGGTATGTTATTCAGTAGCTGTAATCAAAACACTGCCCAGATTTGCACAAAAACTCAAGCCTTGCAACAGTAATATTAAATGTAGGGAATATGGCACAATATACATCAAATGTATATTGTACATTGTACACTGTGCACATACATCAGACAGGAGCTTGCAGATCACATGCAGGTTCAACAAGAAAACCAGTCACAAAGTTAGCAAGAAAAAACACAAGAAGCCAACACGCAATAGTATTCATCGCTTGCGATAAAAACGCTGCATTCCTGTAGTATACTTGCCAAAAAAGAAGGTTCTATTTGTAGAGATACATGTTATTAAAAGTCATACAGAGTGTCTTGACATGAGAAGCAGAGAAACATACAGGTATCCCTGTTATATATTGCCTGCTAACTGAGACGTTGCTTGTTCGAGTCCAGCCATGGCGTGGAGGAACTGGGCATATCCTCCATAACTCTTTGCTTCACTCCACCCAGGTGTAAATGGGTACTTGGCTATAGGCAGTGGTAGCGATTGTAGAGTGACTAAGCATTGTGGCACTGAATATCGCTGACAAGCTGTGTACTCAATTTGGCAGCTGGGTGGTGTAGTGGTTAAGGTTCCCGCCTGCTCCACTGAAGGTATTTGCCTGCATGGGTTCGACTCCCGGTTGGGGAACCCAAAATTTTCAGTGTACCTTTATGAGCAAAATCCCAGCTGGATGTCATTCAGATGAGACGTTAAATTGGCGGCTCCTTGTATCAGTGTCTGTGCTGGGCAAGTAAAAGATCCCTCACATGGGGTAAATGTGTAACATGTTGAGGACTCCTGCTCCCTCTCTCATCTCATCAATTAACCCTCGTGAGCGCCCATCTATCTACCCCTGGGGAGTTGAGGAAGGCTTGAGACTGTGTATTGCACGATAAGAAGCTAACATTTGATCTTCAATTTTTCATCATGTTAACTTTGTGAACACCATTATTAGTTTAGAAGTATTTTCTTCGGATTTATTTGTGATAAATCTTTGCATGCTTGCCTAAAACATGTAAATGTCATCATGTGAACATTTCAATTAGATGACATCATTTCTAACCTGTGACAAATGTATATATTGTCCATAGTTGAAACAGACATTTATAAAATGTTTTTTGGCACGTGTGCATTTCTGATCAGCTGACTGGTAAGAGACTGAACCCTTACAAAACTTGAAAGACCGATTTATGCATAACTCACTGATGAAATTCTGAGGTATGGTCTTCAGAAACAGAGAGCTCTGTATTTGCAATATTCAACTGTGCCAAATTATATCATGGTAGTATGATTATAAATAGTATTTGAATACCATTCGTGATTATTTACCTATTCATGTGATTTACCTATCAAAAATCTCAGCTGTACAAAATCTTGCATATGGATCCCAAATATTTTGAATATCTAAAGTTCTTAGTGTATATCCATAAGACATGCATGCTTACCCATGAAAGCATCTTGTCATTAGCATTATACATTAGTATTTTGCATGCACCTCATGTCATCACAGGTCAAGAGTTCTCAAATAAGCCATGTTTTTGGCTACTGTTACTGTACAGGGCATTTTCTGAACTGTGTCCAGCTCTTGAGCTCCAGAATAGAGTGGTGACAATATGATACACATTATTACCAAACACTGTAATACTTCACTGTACTTTACTGTTGTTTACACATCATTTATCAGTTCATATCATAAAGCCACATATAATAGCCCTAGAGTCCTGAGAAGCCTCTTAGCGGTTCTTCCTTATGATTGGTTCACAGCAAAAACAAAGCCTGTTCATTGGTTGATCACTCATGTACATGACATCATGACTGTACAGTTACTTCTCCAAGAATAACACCAATGAACATTGTCTTATAACAATTACTTTAAATTTATTCCAAATCACTGTTTTTGTTATTCTAATAAATCAACAAGTATTTATTTCTATGCCAATTGTATACCTTCATAAATACAATCTGGTGTAAATCACAATGGTAGCCAAATGATCGCTTGGAAATAAAACATTATTCTGTGTGTAAAAAAAAAAGAGACACATAATGTTGCAAATAAACTTGTAATGATATATAAAGTACATTGTATGTATATATGCACCAACATGAACTGTCAAATTTGATACACTAACAGTGCACAAGTAGCAATTTTGAACTTCCTGTAGTCCTCCCCTTGGATCTGTTTACATAGACCAAAGTAATGGTTTATGGGTGAAATAAATTTGTTGGAACTATTTTATAGCTATTTTTATAGGCTACTTATGTATTTTACTGTTTTTTATTACAGTTTTACCCCTATAAAAAGATGTTATGGAGCTGAAAAAAGTTTCCATGAATGATATAAATAAATCCTTGATAGGCCTAATTATTAATTTCATATAGATTTATTATCCAATTACATGAGTGATATGTTGGTGTGGTGCTGTATTTACAATGTATGGCATATTTTCCAATTAATGGTACATTATCTTCTTAAATTTACAACCATATACTACTATGCTACAATCTTTTTATTGCACACATTTCTCCATTTAGCAATATATCACATCTTGACCTGCAGGCTTATCAAGATATCCTGACCCTAGACACAATGTGCAAAAGCAATTCAACTTTCAAGCTGATAAAACAAACTTATCAGAAATGCATTGCAGTGTGACAGCCCTATGTACACAACCTATTCTAACACCCACTAGAGTCTACAGATATATACATTGTGAAGATAGTGACAAAAAGTGCATGGATGTATTCAGTCAGTCACTATGCAATGTATATTTATAGACCACAAAACCTCATGAATGTTGCACAAGGAAAGAATGTGTAACAACAGCAATATCAGCCTCCCAACATGATCACATTACAGACTGATCTGATGATGCTTGGCCGTGCTTGGTATCACTGGTATTATTGGTATGGGGGCAACTTACACTAAATGTAATGTGGGCAGCGCTTCTTGAAGTGGCATAGTCATGTAGGCATCATATTTTCCCCACATATCTGACTCCTCTGTATGAATGTTTATTGCAACTGGCATATAATTCTCAATATAATATGGACCTGCACACTGTATCAGTAATATTGCAGTTCAAGAGCGATAAAATATGGTCTCTGTGACATTATGATGATCACAATTCATATGCCTTTCTCTCAAATAAGACTATTCCTTCTTTTATGCTAAAGAGCTCTAAAGCCTCCCATTTCTGGAAGGTTGCTGGCCAGATACTTGACTGAGTCATTATGCATCCTTTCTTTTTAGCAACGGAGACCTGTTGGTATCAATTTGGTTCCACTGCTGATGCAGGTCCTTACTGCAGTGGCATCATTCAACTCAGTGGTTTCGGACAAGTTACGGCTCTGCATCCATGTCAGGCTTACTACCTGCAGTGCTGCAACTATACCAATGCTAAACTTGCCCACTGCATTAGGCCCTTATACTAAACTTAACTGTTAAACTTTGCTCGTTATGCACTTCTTCCAGTTCTCTGCTCGTCAGTGCTTGATTAATGATTATTCACAAACACTGACGCAAAACACAACATGGTTTACTGAGCTGTAATCTGCTCAAACATCTCCTTGGTTTCCTGGTTGGATAAATATTGTTTCTGCATTTTCTGGACTGCTTTGCAGACTTGTTAGCTACCTTTCATCTGGCGCTTTCGATGGACAATATATCATACTAAAAAAATATCTAATCATCTATTTGAGGTAGAAATAACAAAAGGACCCCTTTGACCAATAATTCAACTGTCTTTCCAGTGCATGTTCAATTTCACTCTTTTCACACATTAACCAAATTGAACTAAGAGTACCAAAACGCCAGAGACATCACCCTACATGTTATCTCTTTTTGATTAGGGTGGGGTATATGGATGTCACAGTGGTTAACCATGTTGTGACATATTAACCCACAGTTAACCCACACACAGCACACTTCCCAGCCACCAGCAATGTCAACAGTTGTCCTGGAAGCGAATGCACTGTTATGCATCTTTTAGAAGCAGATGGCGTTCACTTCATTAACCCTTTCCTCTGAGGGTGGTTGTGTGGAGGATGTGTCTGAAAAGGGTCAATTGCAAATAAAATAGAGTCTGCTCTTCATGTGGAAGAACATTGTTTTAAAATGTGCTAAACGTAGTGTCTCTTGGGAATTGAAGCAGGTTGCTGTCAATTATGAAGTTGATTGCTCCTAAATTTGACTTGCGGAGTCTTACTTTTTCACAAAAATTGACCACATTACTTTATTATAAATTTGTCTGAGCCAACTAATGAAATGGAAAGTCCGTTTGCTTGACAATGTTAAATTGTAGCCCAAGTATCCAAATTCTGGTAGACTAGTATCTTTTCCCAGAGACTTCCTTGCCTTTCCCTGCACATGGAGAAAGATGTCAAACCTATCCACTAAGCTTGATCAAACTATCAGCATTTCAAAGTTATCACTCCAGAGCAGATCGAAGGGCTTCTGAAGGCAGCAATCTCCAGCTATGAATCCCTGGAAAGACCAATATAACCTCAGAGGAGCAGTTTTGACATAAACAGCCAAAAATCCTAAAATGGATCCTACAGACGAAAGTTTCATTTCCCTAGAACTTGTAATCAAGTTACACGAATAAAGTAATATTGACGCTAGCAGTTAGCACTATGATTGTCCCTGCATTATAAGACAATCCTTATATCTTGTCATGAAGTGGTTTTTTGTGGGGATGCGACCTCTTCTCGGGTGCCAAATGCAAGAAAAAGGCGGTCTCATAACAGTGCATATGGCAAGCCAGGAACCATTGTACCCTCAAACATTGTGACATGACTTCAGACATCTGTGTAGCAAAAACATGCAGACTCAAACCTATTATGGTCCTTGGTGAAACCATAGTATTCTATACATTACATGCATTACCATTGAAATTGATGATTGGATGCCATGTAATCGCGATAAGTTATTATGAATAAATATGAGTCTATTCGTCTGAGGGACTAGGGTCCAAAGTTAATGTCAAAGCATCTTTCTTTGGGCGACTATGCACCATTTAAACAACTTGTTTTCTGCAATCTGGATTCTGAAGCAGACAAAACAATTTAAAAGAACTATCCAAAACATTACAAGTATTACAGTCACAAAACCGTTTAAAGAGGACACAGCACAAGGATTGTGAAAGAACTTGGGAGGTTTTAGTCCTCCCTCCCACATATTTTGCCAGTGAGTTACTATCGATTGCACCCAGATGCCTTTGGAGGGCATCACGACACACTGGGCTGAACAAACAACCCTGATGCAGGCAGATTCAGAAGAGGAGAAACTGTGAAATAGCATAAAAATATGGACTGCTGAAGCAGATTTATGGTCATAGTAGTTCCAGGGAGTTTTGAGAAATGAATACAGAAAAAAACTGCAGTTGCAAGGAAAATTAAGTGAATTTTTGCTAGATAGTGAAAGAGAACCATTCAGGAAATAAATGATATTGATCCAATGAAATCAATAACGGAGAAAACTGTGAAAGATGAGCTACCAACTTGCCAAGTATAGGCTTATTTCCACATTATAGTGACATGGGAATTGGAGAAGAAAATGCCAGACATTGCAATTAAATATTGAGATGAATATTGCCTAAGCAAACAACCCTGATCCCGAGATGTGTGTGGTGCAAGAGGAGATTTGCTTCATTGTGAAAGTGGCAGCTGAGGGCCTGAGGCAAGACTTGTGCCCATATTTGAGTGTGAAATATTGAGCAAACAAAACACAACCAAAAAAGTGTTGGAGAAGATGACTAGGAGCCATAGTAGAGAAGATTGAAAACATCAAATTGATTATGAAACAATGGTACAATTATTAAAATAGATTAATTAATATAAAACGTAGAAATTCAAGATTTGTAAAAAAAATATGTATACCTTTAAAAAGGATAGTATTGTGTCAAATCATGAATTGCTGAGCACACAGCATATATTCTAATCTTGTGCATATTATGAAGTTGTTTCATTGTTTCATTGACACGTTTATTATTTATTTAACCATGAGTAAAGCACATATATACTATGCATTCCTCACATATAATATGAATGAATGGATTGATAGAGAGGGATTAAATACACAGAGGAAGCCAAATACTTAGAGTTACTCTTCCAGATTTGAAATTATTACTAGAAGGGTTTTAAGAATGAAATGGTATGCTAAAGATAACCTGAAAAATATAATCCTTTGCTTTTTAACCGTAAACAAACTCTTAAAATTCCATGTCATTTGCATCAAATTAAGTCCCAACAAGGAAAATCTAAAAATATATATATACAAAAAAAGACATTGCAAATGTATAAGTTGCAGAGGGAAAATTTAATTATCTTATTTTGCTAGATAGCACTTAAAAAGAGAAGACTGTATGGAAGAAAAGCCTTTTTAAAAAAATGTGTCAAAAAGTTATATTACAAAGAAAAAGTCTATGGAAATGTAATAAAACAATGGCTAGATGAAAGGTAGCTGACAAGTTGGCAAAACAGTCCAGAAAAAGCAGAAACAATATTTATCCAACCAGGAAACCAAGGAGATGTTTGAGCAGATTACAGCTCAGTAAACCATGCTGTGTTTTGCATCAGTGTTTGTGAATAATCAAGCACTGACGAGAAGAGAACTGGAAGAAGTGGATCTGGGAGCAAAATTGCAAAATGATGTTTGTGCACCAACAGTAAATGCACCTATTATATTTATACTGGAATATTTTTGCTATATTTTATTCATATGTAGGGCACTGTTATTTTCTGAGTAAAATGTACCACTGAGCCACAGGGCTACCAAACAACAAGACACAAACTGCCTGTGAAATCATGCAGCCATAAAAGTGTAACATTTCACTGTTGCACACCTCTCTGTTGAGTGTCTCAAAAACATGGTATTTTTTACCGTATTAACTCAAACATAGACCAAATAAAAAATATATATAGTGAAGCGGACGGAACTGTCATAAACACTGTAAAACACATGATTTGTGGATGTGCTGTTGAAGTTCTAGAGTAGATAAAGGTCCAATCTCATCTGATAGAATCCCAGAGGGCACTTGATTGAGATTTTACAATGGTGCCTTTATCACTGCATATAAGAGCAATTTTAAAAATTGTTGGAAAAAGAAATTCAGATTAAATTCCAATAAGGAGAGGAAATAAATAATACAGCACATATATATGTGACCTCGAGCACATTGTGAAATTTGCCAATATACCAGGCCTCGATCTGCTGATCAGCTCCTTAATCAGTGAAATCAAGCAAAACTCTCTTTAAACTTTGAAGACTTAATCC
This sequence comes from Platynereis dumerilii, assembly GCA_026936325.1. NCBI lineage: Eukaryota > Metazoa > Annelida > Polychaeta > Phyllodocida > Nereididae > Platynereis > Platynereis dumerilii. The sequence goes on from JAPTHN010000001.1 coordinate 15,335,529, forward strand.
TGACCTTTGGAAATCCATAATATTTTGTACAGTTCATAGCACAAACTAAGACCTTTGTGCTATGAACTGTACAAAATATTCTCTTTAAACTTGTTTTAAAATATAAATCCTCGATGATTACCATGATCAATTAAAATTATTTTTCTGAGTTTAAAAAAAAAAATTTTAATCTCTTTAAGCTCTAATTCCACATGAGAGCAAAAGGGAACTCCCAAGATAGCAATCATGCAAACATTGTATATATATATTGCATGTAAAATTGTGAACCGTATGATGTGGAAACTCAGATGATACATGTGATCCAGAACACAGAGAAAACACAATATATATATCAGAGGAAAAAGAGGTGAAGGGGAGTGGAATAGCGTTGTAAATTATCTGCAAATTATGAGTAAATAGCCTATTTACATAGACCATTATCCATCATAAATGGCAGCTTTTTACTGCATTCACCAAGCAAGGCAAGCAAAATGACCACTTGTAGGATATATTTATTGTATTTATCTGACTTGTATTTGTGTACGCAGTTCATATCAAGTTTTGACTGTTTGGTATCAGGGAGTCAGTTCACCAATTGCCTTTTGAACTACAGAAGCTTCTGATAAACATCTGATAACAAACATATATTTACAATCAGCTCATAGTCATATTTTCAAGGAAGCTGGTGTTTGTACAGTCTAGAGAAAAAAATATACTCATAGCATATGGCTGATAGCCTCTGTGATAACACTGTCAGTGTTATCACCAAGGTAGTATACCAGTGTTTCAGTTGATATTGTGGTAACAATTGAATCACTATTGAACTATTACAATGGTTATTGATGAATTATTTAGATATTTAGATGGTTAAGTGGTATACCGTATAAGAAAATGACGTATACAATAGTCTGAACTACAAAGAAATGTTGAAATGTAAAGTGGAAATAATATTGCCAATTACTTGGGGAGGGGGGGGGGGGTTATTATTCAGCTTCTTGAAAGCTGGGCCAAACAATTTTCAGCTACATCTCCATCTGTCATAATTTGTGTTTCAAAATCTAGATCTTGACTTCTTAAGCCTTCCACAGAATCAATCAACTCTTCTATTTCTATGGTGTGATATATCACCACTGTTTTGCTCCTGTGTTTAATTTTCTCACAGATACGACACTGGCTTTTTTTCAGCCAGGCAAGTATTGACAATTCTAGCCTGCTGCAGCTATGGTATAGTTTACAGTCAGTGCAAATGAAAAGCACTGGACATTTTTCATCACCTAAGCTCTGACATCAATCAAACAATATATTGACTTAGTGCATATCACCTGACCGGTCTCTGTTTTGATATGTCATACACAGACATATATATGCAATATCATATATCAATATTAATCGTTGAATTAGTTTGGATCAACACACATCATAAATTGCACTTGATCACATTATGTGCGTGTAAACACATCTCAGCATGGGCTTATTCAACACAATCGATTTGCACAATGGGAAGTCCCCCTATAAATAGCACTATGTTTTGAAATGGGGGAGACCATGATCATGCTGTGTTTATCATATATCTATATATAATATTGTGTTTATGCTGTGAACTTGTGAAATGACATATCCAATATGCACATGTGGGGAGATAGGTCATGCAACTCATAGTTTTGGTTTTCAGATACCACCAAAACTTCTTGAGAAAGTTCCACAGTTCAGAACTCATCTCAGCTGCTCAGAGGTCCAAATGTCTACAAATAATGATGTGAGACAATGGTCATTCTTTTGACAGATATATTGTTCCACTCTATGCTGTGATTATTACAAGTATTAGTATATCAGGCCAAGTTTGTGGATACAGCTTGTGTTCAGAAATTATTAATTAACTCCAAAGCTAACACAATATTGATCAGAGAAAGAGGAAATCTTGAAGACGCAAATTTCAAAGGGTAACAGCCTTGTTATAATCAATCCCATGGTAATCAATCCCATTATAGCTCATTACTCTTGACAATTGATCATGCCTATAAATCTAAGAACCTCATGATTAGGAAGTTAAAAACAATATTTCTTGCAATGAGAAAAATAAATTGACTAACCTGGGTTTGCAGCCAGCCTCCTCAGCCAATTGCTCCATGGAGATGGGTTCATGGTGACCAAGAAGAACTCGTAAAAGTCCAGTCCTCAGTCCAATGGACATTGCAATGCACAGTAGCCCTTCTGAGATGCCCTTTTCCAGCCTGTCCTTCAGGGACATGCTGTCTTGGGTGTGATTGTGGTTGTGGTTGTTCATCTTAATGAACAGATACTGTCAGACAAATTTGAGGATTATGTAATATTTATGCAATGACAGTCACAGCCTTGCAGGCCTGCAGCTGCTGAAGCCACTGCAGAAACTGGTCCTGCAGCACCAAATGCTGCTGGCAGTCAAAACACTGGAGCTATCCTATACTGCTGGCTGTCCCAATGTGGAAATCCAAATGACTGCTGGCCCTGTTGTCTGATCCTGGGATCCAATACAGCAGGCTGAACTGCTGGACAAGTATAGAAATCCTGCCACTTGCCTGCTGCCTCAACCCAAACTGCTGGCAAACAGCTTTAACTCCCAAGCCCAGCTCAGTGGTTGGTAGACTCCAGCATATGACAGCCACCCACTCAGCTCAGCAGCTCCACATGCTCGGCCCAGCCAGCTCAGGCCACACTGAGTTTGGCAATATAGGGACTCAGTACAGATAGTGAAGCAGTGGATAGCTCGTAGCCAGACTGCACACATGTGAAATGACCATGTAATAGGCTCTGGCCATATATACACCTCTGTACTCCTCCATAAATAGGCCACATGTACATTTGTGTTAAGTAGTGGCAGCACTGCAGCCTCAGGCATCTTTGGTTGCTTGCCAGAAAATAATTTGATTGCTAGTGCCTCCCTCCAGGCTCTTCAGCTCCATTTATCTCAATATTTATCAAGTGAAAATATAAGAAATTTATGATAGTAACCCCCTCTTTCTCTTAAAGTGTAAACTTCACTGCAACAAACACTTCAAGACTATTAAGTTGAAGACCTCAAGATCTCTTCTTTTGTGGCTCATTTTTTGCATCACTTTATATCGCATCTAGGACACATACACCACACTTAAGGGACTAGGTTTAATAAAAAGAATTACCCAAGAAAAAAATGCAAAGAGGCAGCTCTAAAAATGTCACAAAACAACTGGAGTGAAAGGCAAGAAAAAGCCACGTGCAAATGTCATTGGACAAGTAGCACACAAGAGACCAGGATGTCTGTCAAACTGGTCCACAATTCACTTTGCATAGAACAGGTTGTTTGTTCAGCTATATAAGTTTAACTCACTTTTCAATCTGTTCTTTGGCTATTATTTCTCATGCAGCTCACTCAGCTGGCAAAAGAAAATATCAAAACAGGTGCAAAAGAAAAGAAACTGCATTAATTTACATATTTGTCACTGTTTGTGTATATATTATTAGCATAAATACAGTATAGGCACTTGGAGCCACATTCATAAACAGAATACAAGTTTAGCATTAAACAATTCACAAATATTTCAATTGTTGAAAAAATCAAATGCACACAAAAATTTACCTTTGACAATCTGGTAAACCAACTTTATGTGTAGCCATTAATAAAAAAATCATCAATGTTCTTTCTCCCACTGTCTCTTTTTGTGTGGGTATTTTAACAATCACATTTTCTTTCTTTCTGTTTTTATTTTTCAGTTTTCATTTGGAGGTTCCTCTTCATAGCTTATAGCAATGCCCTTGCGTCCCTTGGTAGCCTTGGTAACGGGGGTTTTCCCCAAATTCTGCTCAAGCCCTTTCCAAGACCTTTCAGCGAGGAAGCTTCCTGAAAAAGAAGAACAACATGGTCAGCACAGAGTGACACAGTCTTTGATTGAAGCAATTAACAAGTGACATTTGCCAAACAATTTTGCTTTTCATCACAACGCTTTTTGTTAATATAATATGTAATCTGCCAAAGCAGGGGAGAGCGGTAAACAGGTCTGGATGGCCTACACAACACTGTTGTATTTCTATTTGCCTGTCCTCTGCGCTGATCTATTGAATTGCCTACATTATAATTTATAGGCCTATACTGTAGGTAGTGATTCGGTTGAGGTGATATTCACCGAGGCCGAATGCCGAGGTATCACTAGGTCAGGTCTGTAAAACCTGATATTGACCGAAACTGAAGTCCACACTCCACAATTGTTTTGCTGACAATTTTTTTTTTTAGATAATTGTTTTGGAATTTTTTTCAATTTTCTTCTTTTTGGATTTTTTTTTTTTGGAAATTTTTTTTTCTGAATTTTTTTTTTTTTTTTAATTTTTTTTGGGTGGAAAAATTTTTTTTTTTTGGAAAAAATTTTTTTTTTATGGAAAATTTTTTTTTTGGAATTTTTTTTTTTACTATTGGTGGTGGCGCTTCCATCGCTAGGGCCTTTCGTCTCCCTCTGTGAGCGGAAAAATGAACTGAAATTGTGTCAAAATAACTTTCGTAATGCTTGCCATGTGTTTTTCTCTTGAATAACTTTGGAGCGGGCGTTCTAAAATTTGGAAATATTTTTTCATTGATATTTAAGTAAGTTCAATTAATTTTTTCTATTGCTTTTATCACTTTCCATTTTTACGAAAACATGGCTGAGAAAGTAACGTCAGAAGTTCAGTGTCATAAAACAAGATGGCGGTCAGCCCTTTTAATTGAAAGCTTCATATCCACACTTTCTCAGTTCATACGTGACTAGTATGGGAAGGATTGCTAAGCGATCGCAATTTGCCGCCTTCGGCGGCAAATTGCTCTCGCTTACCGCTCTATAATTTTTTGTCCAGTTTTAGTAAAATAAATGGTCCTTTCTGTGCAGTCATGAACAAAATCATTCTTGATGGGAATATTTCTCTTAACGTGATGTCGCTTGATTTAGAAACAAATATTTGAGGATGTCCCAAGACTTCTGCAGTTATCAAGAAATATATAAATGTGAACAATTGCATGAAAACATGAATGTGTCAGGGTTCAATGACCTTTTAACCCACAAGAACTAGAAGAACTGGAATAAAATGTCCAGAAAAGGAAAACTGGAGGACAATTAGGCTTCCTTTATATTTTTCCAAGTTTCTGAAACGCAATTATGATCGGAGCTATGGCTAATTGAAATAACAATATTACATCATTAATGAGAAATGTGAAAAATACAGAGACCAATGAAGTTGAAATGAAACTTAAAGTGGATGTGAAATTTGAATCACAAATGGTGAAGAATCTGATTTTTAAAAGGCTATGTGACCTTGAAAAGTAGGTCAAGGTCACTCAAACTGGGTCAGTGTCATTAAGCATTAGTAGACTATGTAGGCCTTCATCATATGTTCATGAAGACATTTTTTGGCATGATTAATACATTTTTTTGTAAAACTGAACACAAGAAACTTTACCTGTGTACAGACCTGTGAAGTTCAATAAAGACGACAAGATTTTGGAATCATACAATAGGATACAGTCTCAAGCCCCCTGACAATAATTCTCCTATAGAATGTTCTTGTAACAGTTAAACTGTAATCACTCTTCAAGGCCACCAGTTATATTCTTTTACTTTTTTTCTATCACTTGGTCTTTTTACTTCTTCATGTTTTTGTGGACAAAATTCTTCCACCTCATAAACCACTTTCAAGAAATATATTGCACGCCATTTCGTAGTTAGCATTCTTCTCTTCATAACTATACTTCATAACTACTGGAAAAGAAAAATTTAGGCTAAAAATTTGCTAAACATTTGCAAAAACACAAGATGGATGGTAGCAAGTGCGTGCAATTATAGGTGAAAATGGTGGCATTCATTCTTTCATTGATCTATTGTTTGCAGCTGCAACTACTTAGTATAACAATCACGTACATGTACCTCATGTGGGCTATGATGTAGCCATTGATATAATTAGCTACCAGCAAAAACGTAGTTATAGGGTCCATCAGGAGCTAAAATCAGTGAGGTATGCAGGAATTCTCAGAAATGTATCATCTTTTCTGTTGTCAGTCAAAAAGTATTGATTACCTAGGGAGTAAATTTTACTTGAGCCATTCTTCAACTCAGGTCGACTGTCATTGTCCGATGATCAGTCAGCCTCTAATTTGTCAACTCTGTCAGTCAAATCAAGAGCTGGAGAGAAGACCCTTAATACCTTACTGGGGTCTCTGTAATGAGTCAAATGGAAAGAAAATAGTCATCAGTGATTCCAGTCAGTACTCACTATAGCTGTCAGTCAGATAAAGTCATCAAAGCAATCAAATGAACTTCTTTTCTGCAACATGTCCAAGTCACCCTGAGAGATTCAGCAGGTGCTCAGCCACCTCCACTTGGCTTACCTCATGGCCAGAAAAAGTAGAGAATTCGGAGGTGTCATTGCCTGGAAAATTCACATCAATCTCAATGGAAATTTTGGAAGATGGTCCAGTAAAGACTTGTCACTTTTGTGACGTTGGTGTGATGTTTTTGGAGAAATTTGTAAATGTGGGAAATTTTCATATTTTGACATTTTTCATTGCCTAGAAATTCACTTTTTTCCATCACTTGGCAAATCAATTGCTACATTTACTCGGTGTTTTGTGTAATCAGTACATTTACACATCAAAGTGTAGTGTGACCAGTATATATATATATACTCCTGTCTACATTCTTTAGAAAAAAAGCCTATTTTTGCCCAAAATCTATACATGTGTTAAATGTGCTGCAAACAACGTAAAAGCAGTGTGAGCAACGAAGTTTATTTTGCAAAAGGCGTTACTTCCTTTCAGCACAACACGTTGGACAAATTGTCAATGATTGTTAAACTTTAGACACCAACCAAGCAGCAATGTGATGAATGTACAACAAAATATATATTTGTGTATAACAAGATAATAAAAGATAACTTTGTAAGGTTAAATACAATGACCTTTAACAGAAAATGTCCACATCAAGCAAAGACAAATACTTATAAGGTTAGCATAGATTGCATGATTCACTTCTTGCATGTCCCTTTAGTATTGCAGGAAATCCCATTTATAACACACGCACATGTTCTCCCATCTGTTCCTTGCTGCACTTGCCAAATGTAAAACTGACCAACAACAAACTTTTTTATGTTGTGTGTTTTTTCTTTTCTCTTTTTGTTACCAATTATATATATATACAAACCGGGGGACAAGTGTTCTTGCTGTCGAATGTGATGGAATGAGTAAATTCAACTAACAAGTTACAGAGCGCCCTTTCATTGATTTTCAATCAGGAACTCCGCGCATTAGGCCTATAAGAGAGTTTTCAGTCAATCGTCCTTCAAAATTTAATGGTCTAAGTTCAAATTGTCTTTAAGTTTCTTTTTTTAAAATTTGTTTTATTGTAAACGTGTTTCAGATATACATTTTTTAAAGCTTGAGTCAAGGGAATCGGAGCAATCGTGGATATTTCTAGCACAGAAACCACATATCATTGCAGACCTGATCAGGAGGTCTGAAGGTCTGAAGTAGTTTCAGATGAATTTTGAGATACTCTGAAAAAGATTCAACGCTGTTCCACGTGTTTTCGGTTTCGGAAGTGAAATGTCTCAATTTCATCACTACACTGATAAATAAGATAACCATACATCTTATTCAAACAGAAATTACTTATCAAGGTGTGGTTCAAGTGATATTTCAATTTTCAATGGCCACTTATCTCAAATCAGGCATAAAACCTTCTGGTAGACTAAAATTATAACATAAATCTAAATTTTATCTTACCACTGATAACAGTAGAATTAACGTTTTTTAATCTTACTTAGAAATGGCCTTTCCAATTATAAAATATTCCTGCTTCGATTTATACCTTGAGTTGTGTCAATTTATGTAAGCAAGACTCATTGATAATTGTGTTGGACCAAAATAATTCCTCAGTTATATTAGTAACTTGGGTATTCACAATATTCAGGAAGTATTACTACTATGAATCTTTTTAATAGAGCTCAATATCGATATAACAGTCCAGTTCGTGTATACATGTATATCCATGATGCATCAATAGCAAACCAAGAGAGGGTGTTCACCCCAATCTTGTTTGTGATACAGATACAATGTATATTGATCCCTGGGGTATTTAGCCTATGGGGAGAGTAGAGGTTGACCTGTTCTACATTTTGGTTTATCTCACTACATGTGCCATGTGGAGTTGTAGATCATAAACAAGACAACTAATATTGGGTCAAGGTCAAATGACGTTCAAATAACCACAAGAAAGACAATTAACGAAATATTTAATATAGATAAAATTAATGACATCTCGATTACTGATGAACGAAATTTTAATAACAATCGTGCTTGTCGGGTGATTTAATAATTTCCATTGAACGTGAGGAAAGTTTTCGAGAGAATCCAATCAATCCATAAAAATATTTTTCAAAAGTTTGACTTGAGGTTTTGAACTGGAGGTTTTGAACTGGAACCTTCAGGCTCGAACAGAGTTTGCCTGTCACTGCACTTGGCTTGCGAGGATGGACCAGAGCAACAGAGGACCTCAACCATTGGTTTTATAAACACCAATGACCTTTTCTCCAAATACCACCCATAGTGATGGTCATTATTTTGCAGGTCTGTATCTATCTCTATGCTCTAATAGCATGCACATATGTACATTGGGCAACTACACAAAGGCTATGAAATCAAAATGAAAAGTTCTATGGGCCAACAATCAAAAATAAATTTTGAAGTACACTGTTGACCACACCAAATATGTTGAATGATATGGTCGTAATTGTATCAATGACACATTTGAAAAGGTGCCAAGTACAGTGTACTATTTTAGAGAGTGAAATTCAACTGCAAAATGTGCTTCAACTGTCCTCTGGGTCTCCTGAGAGTCAAAATTCTCCCTCCATCTGCAATTTGTCACTCTGCAGGCAGCCTGGGAGCCCATGGAGTGACCTTTAGGGCATGTTCAGACTGTACCACAGGTTCACAATAACAAACATACAAATCAATCTTGTAGTAAATAGTCGGACATTCTTTTCCAGATAAAAAGGGTTGTTAGTAGAGTAGCGGTAATCTGCCTTTGGTAACAACTAATAAGTAAGGGTTGTTGCTAAGTGAATATAATTGGAAATGGAACATCAGCGGAACATCAGGCAAGCAATATAAGCTGCACTCTAACTACTGATGAGGAACATGTACCAAGCGTAAGCGATGGACATTTCAATATTGGCTAAGTGACCATTGAACAAATTGATGAAGAATGTCTATATCAGACTTAGCAGTTTCTCACTGGGAAATAACAATATTCTTTATCTTCAGAGACAAAAACGGTGATATTATATTTCCATCTAGTAAATTGCACTTACTGGTGGAAAAGTGTCTATGGTGTTGGCAAATAAGCACTAACACACATCGCTTTGCATCAGTACCAAAACATAGAGATTTCTTCACATCCTCGAGTACAAAGCATCACAAACATTTTGAGGTGAAACATCAGAAATTATATTGGCTCTAAGGTGTCAAAGCATTGCCCTTTTTGCCCTCAGCCTGTCTCATTGCTTCAAGATGGCTCATCCATGCTATCACAACTAATTAGTGAGAGTGAACCAAAACAAGCCTTGATGGTTGGTGCAATCTTTATGGTGTTTTGCTGGAGTCCCATCCAGGGGTCCTATGACTCCTATTGAAAGTGTTTGACCCAATGCTTCAGAAGTTGTTTAAAGGTTTCTAACCCTGAGGCTAAGGTTCAGAACTTCTGGAATCTCAATGACAACAAAAAGACCTAAACAAGGTTAAATCATGGCTCTATGGAGCAGCAATATAAAATGCACCCTAAGAATCCCTGAGATGATTCAAATGCTTTTCACAAGCTTTCAGACTGAATTTTAGTGAAATTCCTCAGGTTTCTTCCCAAGTCCTCTATGCTAAACACTTTCACCTCTCCCAGACATTTAAGCAAGCCCTTCAAGAGAAAGCAGGTCCTTCAATTACATCAAAGATAGGCACATTGTCCTTCAATGGGTTGTGCTATAGCCCTCAGAGAGTGTAAACAGCATGTCAGCACTTGCCTGGAGAAATATTGCTACAAGCAAAATCATGAAAGGCTGAGATCCTGTATTACTGTAATAATGTGTAATGAGTGTCAGTGGAGCATGGGATCTCTTAGAAATAACGGGGTTCTACCAGACACCTTATCCTACATTGGGGAAACCAAAATGTAAAATTCACTGCATTGTTCAAAAGAATTTCGTTAAGAAGTCACATTTATTTTTTATCCGTAACCTGTTCATGATTAACAGCAATGGTCAAGTTTTACAGCTTATTGAAAGTAAATCAAAAATTGAAACATTGCCTCTTAAGTTTTTTCTGCAAAATATTCATTTAGTCTGTCGGTAAGGGATACAGTTTTACATCCTATATCCCAGTGTGGAAATTGAACCAGGGTACCAAAGGTCAGCAGCCCAATTGGTCATGCCATGGAGTTCCATACCAATTTAGAAATTTTACAGAAAATCGTCTAGCAATACAACACGTGTTTACAAGAGCGTTTTGCATTTATAGTATCCAGATATTTTTTATTGAAAAGATTTCCATCACTAGGATGTAGATATCACACTCCACAAAAAAAATGTCATTTAAAAAATCTCAGTATCCTTTTACAGTGCAGCCACATTATAATGGCATATTTGGTTCTACCTGTGCTTGGGGCTCATGGATCCACCCCATAAAACACATTCAACCCACAAATTACATAAGGATACAGCATGATACCTTTACACCCAAATAATAGCCCTTCACACCGAAGTATCGTTCAAGTGGTTATGAAATGCAATTTGTTTGCCATAAAATGGCCCAGTCATGAGTTTACTCAATAGAATAAATGCAATAAATGCAATAAATGTAATAGAATAACTAAACTTTCGCTAAATTTCATTAAATGTTTCAGGATGGTTTCACAAATCGACAAATATATACTACTGAGTTAACTTGGCTTTCATTGAGGTCATAACTCACAAAACTCAGTTGAGATTTCTAGCTGAGACCATCCTGACACCAAAGCGTGTGAGGGAGACCTATCTGGACTAAGCTTCAAGGTTTACCTGGAACATTCAGCTATTGGGACAATCTGTGATCAGCCTAATCGGCTCAGAAAATAAATCAAATGTCACAAATGATATGGATGGATGGGTGATTGCGGGCTTTTCGTGCTGTATTTTTATGCTAATTTGGACGGAAAGACACTGTGATGAGGTGAAGGATGGATGGATGGACGGATGATTTGGGCTTTAAGTCCTTTATTTATGTACTTGGTAGGTAATTAGGACAGGAGGAAGACACGGCAATGAGACGAAGGATGATTGAAACAGCCGTCCAACATAGGCTAAGGTGAGATGAGGTGAAGGATTATTGAAACTGTTGTCCAACATGGGTCAAGGTGTTCCTACAAGAACTGGATTCAAACCTGGGACCCAGGGATTGGTGGTCCAACTCACTCCTAAGTCAAATGATGACAGAAGATACAAGGTGACCAAAACAGCCTTCCAACTCCCAAGGAAAATTGAATGTTCATCATTTCAAAATAATCAATAATATCATAAATTTACCTGCAGAAGGCAGAGTAGCAATGGCAGTTTCTTTTGTCATCAGTTGACCATCCGCTGGATCCAATTCAGTCAATCCAAGTCTTCTTGTTGCCCCCGTTACCAAGGAAACGTCAGTCTCTTCCTCATAAGTTTCTGGTTCCTCCACATAGTCACTTCCACCTAAAATGAACGAGATTTTATAGAATAAACAAACACAATTAACGGAACAATTTGAATTTGATGGATAGTCCAGCAAGCATGATATGAAATTTTGAAGAAAAATTACCTTCATTCTTAATTTTTTACCATTTTATTAGATTGCTCATGAGAATCAGGTAATTGCACTCAGGAATAGTTCTCAAGAATGAGTAATTGCACTTGAGGGATATGTCCCATGAACATTGAACAGGATAGCTAAGGATGAATGTACCCAAGAGGCACAGCAACAAATGCCACCATACAGGGCTATTGTTTTTGCCATGAATTTATCCATGGACTTATTCACCTTAACTTATCGATAGAAAGCGGTCAATAATCATTTTGTAATCTTTCTGACATGATAATTAAAAATTGACTAAATTAAAACCTATTTTCATAATGAATTTTTTTAAATTTTTTTCCAGGGATTCAAAAGAGAATGGATGACAAGCTTCAAAGAAGCAGGTCACATGTATTCCCAGTAGACAAATCCAAATGCCAAGAATTGTTTTATTGCCTTTACAATATTTAAAGGATATTTGTATTGCATTTACAATATTTCAAGTATATTTGTATTGCCTTTACAATATTTCAAGGATATTTGTATTGCTTTTACAGTATCTCGAGGATATTTGTATTGCCTTTAGAATATTTCAAGGATATTTGTATTGCCTTTACAATATTTTGAGGATATTTGTATTGCCTTTACACATGTTACAATATTTTAAGTATATTTGTATTGCATTTACAATATTTCAAGAATATTTGTATTGCATTTACAATATTTCAAGGATATTTGTATTGCCTTTACAATATTTCAAGGATATTTGTATTGCTTTTACAGTATCTCGAGGATATTTGTATTGCCTTTACAATATTTTCAGGATATTTGATGTGCTACATGATGTAAGCCACTGTATCAAAACTTCACCTGAAGTCCTCATCCCTTACATTGTATATCCTATTTAATTTTATTGATACCTTTCAAAAGCTAATTTATATCAACCAAAACATCTTTTCATAAGAGGCAAAATATGAAAATATAGAATTAAAAGACCAAAACATGTACAAGAAACAGTGCAGCTAAAGTCCTATTGAACCTATTCACATTCAACCCAGGCATTCTCTATACAGTGCCGGATTGTGTTTACATTCAATTTGATGATGCAAACCATGATGTTATGGGACTGATACCAGACTTCACACCAAGCTAAATCATGATCATGTGTTGATTTCAATCTGGATTAGGAAAATAATATCACATCATGCATAGATTCAGCTCAGATTATTCAGTACATGGACCAACAGTGATATCATCATGATTGATTTAACACATAAAAACTCAGTCCAATAAAAGGCTTACAAGTCTATGACCTTTGGATGTATATTATTATCATTATATGACATTATCCTATTATCTACATCATCATAATTTTTATTTGACACCGTAACACCTTTTTGATAGTTTATGACTCTATGTAGGTTTTTTTTTCTAAATCTTGGCAATCATACCATCACGAATCTGCTAAATATATTTAATATGCATCTTTTTCAACAGGTTTTTATACATTATCTATGAATTATACATCGTGAAATGATTAAACATACATTGTTATACATATGCCTCATCCCCTAAGGGCAGTACATTCCCATAGCATCATGTAATGTATAGTTAATGCATGGCTAATGTATGTTATTTTATTGCTGGCTGACACAACATGTACATTCTTGGTCCCTCCCATCTGATGATCATGTTGATACCCTGTAAGCTACCCTAGGCTTTCATACCATAATAATCTGATTTAAGAATCATGCCATAGACCAATAAGATATATGAGAAGTGACATAGATGATTGATAGATGGATGATTAGGGCATCATGTCCAGTATTTATGAAATGAGGCCGACACAGCAATGAGGCGAAGAATGACTGGAACAACCGTCCAACATTGGCCCAGGTGACCCGGCAAGAGCCAGATTGGAACCCTGGACCCAGCGATTGGCAGGATGGCAGCCCAGCTGGCTACCGCTAGACCAACCCTCCCCCAAGTGATATAGATGGTTGACTACCTACAGTCTCCGTGGGCCTGTGGTTACAGTGCCTATGCTTGAAATCAGTATATGGCTCTCAGGGACTGGGTTCAAAACTCGCTCCCAGCAATTTGCAATAGGGAAATTTACGCATTCCTAAATGGCCACAAATCCTCTGTGTCGCAATAAAATATTGGACATTTAGCTTCTTAGCTCTTCAGTGCAGCCGGATTCTGCAAATTTGCTATTACGATTAATCAAGCTTTGATAACTAAATCACTGCGGACAACGCGAACAACATGTCATGTACTCCCTCCAACTGTTCGTTTAAATTTGTAAGTGGCCCCTTCACCAGAAGGTTTAAAGAAGCTAATTTCAGGACCAAAGGGCAATTCAAAACTTTTCCAAAGAGAATTATCCAAGTGAATATGGCAGTCACTTGGTATGCACTGTTGGGCTATGTAATAAACTGTGGCATGGAAAGTGTGATGTCATTTTCTTGTTTATAAATAAATGGCTCGTGGGTGTCCAGGGATGTGGGAACTGGGTGGGGAGAGCAACCTCAGCAATTTTCAAGGAGGTTGACACTAAATTATATCTATTAAAATAAAAAGATACCAATACACTTCATATTTTTTGAATTTATATAATGCTATATCATATGCCCAGTAAACAACATCATTAATTCTATTCACAAAAAAAAATAATAATTGAAGGCAGAATGTCATAATGATTATTGATGATATATTATTCCAGTTTTGCAGTTGAAAGTGATAAGGGCAACCAGAAAGACTCCATCTATATTTTGCAGATCCAAATTAAAAACTTCAAATTACACATACACATTACCCTATCTGTCCCCATCTTTTACTGGCCAATCACAGACAGACACTGATATAACTTGTATAAGGGGGAAAATAATTTAACGTCTCATCCAAATATTGCCAGGATTGCCACTCTTTAAGACATTCAGACCTGTCTCTCTTTTCACCTTGATCATCCAAATTGTTATATATTAATTTAAACAATTTTCAAAGATAGTTCAAGGTACATTTGAACATATATGACAACTTCAAATGTAATGATACTGGACCACTGCTAACCGATTTCATGAAAAGATATTTCTATTTCTGTTTCTGAGTATTTCATCAATTTTACCAGGCAGTATCATTATATGTGTATCTGAACAGCGCAATCCATCTCATGTCCATAAGGTATTGAAACTATTGATATTATGAAAGAATAGAAAACCAATCTATCCACTAATCCATACTTTCATGCAGATTAATCTTAATTTTTATGTTGTTTTCTTTTATTATAATATATATGGCCCGAACAAAATTACACACACATGACACATACAAACCACAATGACCACAATATTACACAAATAGCGTCAATATTTTAAACATGTCAGTAACCTCACATGAGGATGACCACATATACAGTATCTAGTCATTATTATACATTGCTTACATGTATCAAAACATAGGGAGCGCACATTCAAGCCCACACAAATCATAACAAATGCTGCAAATGCATAGCCAAAATATTAGCTGGATTCAATAGCAATATTTGTGTACATTGGATCTGCATTTGATTTAACAAGCTGAATACATATTGGTATCATCTGCTTCAGATATGCAATATTCTATATCATCATGGTCATAGAACAATTTGTATAGGAGGCAGAAAATGGGCAACATTCAACATTCATTTTAAATAAGTAATATTTTGTTCAGATCAACAGAAGAAACTGCAATAGTCTGTGAAGATTTAGTTTGAATAGTTTCTCGAAAATTTCTTTTCAATACTGCTGATATATTTACTCAATAAATTATAACATTATGTTGATAACGGACCTTGAATTAACCTTTGAAGTATGATGTATATCGAATGTATTCAAAGGTCAATTTCCTATAAAGACTCATCATCTATGGTCTGATATAAATTACATAATTAAATTAGGCTTATTAGTTGCTCCTTCCCTTGAGCTATTGAGCAAGGAAAACCTCTCAGACCTTGATATATTAAAAGACTAAGATCTTGAATTTTGATTTAAATCAAATCATCTGAAATGTCAATGAATGTAGAGTGGCAAATCAACAAATAAATACCAAGGATGACTTCTGAAGCTTTCGAGTTTGAACAAACAGGAGAATGTCAGGTGAATCGTAAATGCAATTAGCACCATAGTTCAATGTTTTACGTTGTTTTGAATGCAAACTTACATACTGGTAGTCTGGTTTATATGTAAAACTTCCCATCTTGATTATCGACTAAGCGCCCAAATGAGGACTTAAAAATAAGTTTTAAATAACATTGCTACATATTTTGACAATGACACTTTAAAGGGAAGACATATTGACTGCAATATGTATAACATTTTATAAGAAAAACTTCATAGCTTCATGACAAATCATCTTCGCTGCTGTGTGGTGAAGTGCAAAACTGAGGAAGAACAAAACTCTGCTCATTCAAGAAATTGCAATTAATGTTAAAACTCCAGGGGTACACATTTTCAATGCATACAAATACCTAATGTATGTATTTGCAGTTTGTTTGATACATGTGGACAAAATTCCTTGAATAATGACACAATGTATCCACGATAATGGAGTGCTGAGTCGAAATTCCCCAACTGTGTAATTCATCTTCATTTAAATGCTTGTTGTCCAACCTGTAAGCCCATGCCCTTGCCCCGGGCCACTAATGACTGAGGGGAAAGATTGTATTTATGTAAATATTACAATGCGCAGTGAATAAACATTGACCTAAACACTAATTGATCATTCAACACATGTCAATGGTGTTTGACCCCAGGGGTGAGAGGGACCTGACTCTGATGGTCAGCCAACTTAGACAGCTGTTGGACTCTGGAGTCAGTTGTGGGGTCAAGCCAACTGGACTGTGTCCATTGCACAGGATCAAGTCACTCCAGTGTCCACTAGGCAATGTACAAACTGGGCAATGTCCAGCAGAGGTCAAGCCAGGAGCACATGAGGGCAAAGGAAGAAAATGTTCACAAGAAATGTACAAGAGAAATGTCCAAAAATGTCTAAGAATGTGACTCCAAGCCAAGAAAAACCCTAACCAATCAGTCTGCTGGTGCAGGTCCCAAATATGTTCATGAGATACACTTCAGGGAATGTCACAGGATGACTGAAGAGCTAAGTTGAGATTGCATGACTTGGCCCCATTCCCAAGTCAATGTCTCCACTGTGTCAGAGTCTGTCATGTGCACCATGTCTTAATAGGCATATATACATATTGCATATTTTTACAGGTTAGCATTTTGCTAATATTAGTACCATGTCATGGGCATGATAACGTCTATACATTCTGACATACGTGACATCTTTTACCTTAGACCATGACCATGACCAATTGACCATGTAGGGAAATGTTTCAGAAAAAAAGATTCTATACAGTGGAAAATTTGCGACGCTGTTGCATAGCCCAATCACTCTCGCTCCCAACTTTTAATCAATGCTCATATCAAAATTGGCAAAAAAACAACTGTTAATATCTTTTAAGAACTTTTAAGAATGAGGTCACAAGAGTGGTACCAAAATCAAATCCAGTAGTTTTTAGGCTGCAATGTCAATTTATCTAAATCCTTTAAAATTAGGCTACTATTAACTTCTATTTTTCACTGAGTGGACAAGACATCAAGCAGACGTCTCTTAAATTTACAAAAGAAGTGGAACTGGCTGGGTCGCCACATGGATATATCAATTTTATTGAAGATTCCACTCTGATTTTTGGAAGGAAGCATCCCAGCCAGGAATTATACGTAATTTTGGATGGGACTTTTAAAATATTTGGGTCCTGTGTCTGTTGGAAATAACAGAGCCCACCAAGGGGATGAAAGATGTATGGATGGTGGATTGGGGCTTTACATCCTGTATTTATGCACTTGGTAGGCTAATTAGGACAGGGGGAGGACACAGCAGTGAGGCGAAGGATGTTTGAAACAGCCGTCCAACATAGGCCAAGGCGACCCGGCAAGAGCTGGCTTCGAACCCTGGACCCAGCGATTGGCAGCCCAGCTACCACTAGACCAACTCTCCCCCCCCCCCGGGGGTGAAAGGTAAGATAAACTATATATAGCTATCTGTGGAGTCTCTCCATGACACTCATCACATCAATCAGGCCTGGAGAGGGAAGAGAGGCAAGAATTTTCCTGAGAGGTAAGCACTACATATGAATTATATCAGATGCTGTGGTGTTGAAGACAGAGAAAGTGATCAAGACTGCTCAAGACTGTTCATCTTCCAAGGTGTAGAATAGACCCTTCTTCTGCACAATAGGTTCGCCAAACAAAAGCTATTGTGTTCCTGCTGTAAGAATCCTACTGTGCATGTAAACAATTCATCAAGAAAAATACCAGACACAAGATGACATTAAATACCACATGCATTATAAATACCAGTAAACATTAACCTATAAATGTCTAGGCTTACATTATCTGGTTATGATATTCCACAACATTCAATGTCATTCATACAATTTATTCAGACAATCGCTGACAATGTACATCTATACTATATTATACCCTTGTCAGGTATGTCTGGGTTGCCCAAGTAACCAGAGATTGTTATCACTACACTGTCACATATTTAGTGTTCAACATGTGCAATTTGCACAATAGCTACAGAAAAATGTTTTATGCCTACTAGGGTGGATCCATGTAACTCTTTCTACAGCAGATAAGTAGAGGATCCATCTCTAAGCTTTCCTTATCATTCAACAGAGTTCAAGTTTCTTTCAAGTGGCCTTCAGTTGCACAATAGATACCAATTGCTGTACAGTTTTCCACTTTCTATTGTAAAAATATAGATACAAATATGTAAACTATTTTAGATTTTACAGTATTACCTCATTTACCTGTCACAAGAAAATCCCCTCAGATCTTTCTTAAAATTCTGCGAAATGAAAGCCTTTCTTTTGCGTATCTTTAAAAAAAGAGAAACTTAGCCTAAACTAAGCATTTAATTAAATGGTGCCGCTATTAGCCAGGTTACTACTGCTGTTAGAATTGCAGCAGCAATAGTTTTTTTACATAAGATGGATGATTGGGGCTTTACGTCCTGTATTTATGCACTTGGTCGGCTAATTAGGACAGGAGGAGGGCATGACTATGAGGGGAAGGATGATTGAAACAGCCGTCCAACATAGGCCAATTTTTTCACAAGAACGGCATCATGTATTAGTACATACCTTATTGATTTAGCATGCTATGACAAACAGCAGTGGACAGTCCCACAACACAGGACTGAGTTACAGTGTATAACTGTAGTCAGTGTTGTGTCTGTTTGCTAATTCAATAAATATTCCTAACTTCCTAACCAATTATGAGGAGCTAAGTGGCGGAGGACACTTGTGTTAAGTGGACACATTCCTTCATGAAATTTCATAATAAATCTCATCTATCTATTCACACCTGAACTCTTACTTAGCCCAGATATCTCTGACAAGTATTTCAAGTAGCAGTGTCATAAATTCTAGAAATAAGAAGGCAGGAGGTGAGACATAAAAAGACAATGGTTTATCATATTTTAGGCTTACCGCTGTTATCGTTTAAGTATCCCCGTTTGGAGGGGTAAAACTTTTCACCCTTTCTCCAGACACTCGGAGAAAGTTTTGGTTGTTAAAAAGCCATTACCACGAGGACATTTTCCGACTGTATTTCTCCCATTTAGGGGTGATGACCCTCCCAAATATGGGCCAATGGGTAAATTGGGCTTTGTTTTCTTCAACCAATGACCCAACATATAGTGTCACCATGGATATTCTAAGGCATTGGGGGCAAACATAGAAGGGGTAACTCAAGGACACTGTCTTGTTGGGGACAGGGCTAATGGTTTTTTAAAGACCAAAATTTTCTGTGACTGTCTGAAAGAAGGGTGAAAAGTTTTACCCTTCCAAACGGGGATACTTAAACGATAACAGCGGTAATGTTTAACAAAATCTTTTTAAAATTTTTTTCATGACTCCAAATTGAAAACACAAAACGGCATTTTTACCAACAAAGACAATTGTGCAAGAAGCTTAGGGGCCGACCAGACGATAGTTTGGGGGGGGGGCTATGGACTTTACCCCCGGGACGAACTTTTTTTTTCGTTCGCGGCGCGTCGACGAACAATTTTTTCGCATGCAGACTCGCGACAAACTTTTTTATTGGTATTTTAACATTACGGTACCCTAGATACAGGTGGAAACAAACTTTTTTTTTTATTTCCATGTGCTGAACAAACTTTTTTTTTCAGTGTCAAGTGGGAAACAATCTTTTTTTTTCACCAAATATCCATAGCCCCCCCCCCCAAAGATCATCTGGTCGGCCCCTTAATTTAGGAACACTTTATATCTCAATGGAGCAGAGAAAGAGAGAAAGAAGCAAAGATTTGTAGGCATACAAACAAATTGGCCCTCTGGTGTTTTTGGAGGAAGCAATCCACAAACAGAATACACACAGTGAGCATGCGAGAATGCCTAATATATGTGGACATTACATACAGAGTCTAAATAGGTCATGCTTAGGTCATGGTGCAGTTTAATTAACAGCACAGATAAATGAATGAGGCCACACTCAAAATCATATGTACAACCACTAGCAGTGACCTGAACAAAGAGGTCAAAGACCTGCGTTCAGCTTTTTTCTTAACATTTCTTGAAATTATGAAATCCTCAAACAGAGGGTACTTGGTCACACACTATAAACTAAAATGTTAAATGCACGTCCTGACACATGCGACAAGAAAGTAGATAATTTACACTTACCAGGCAGAAGTTGGTTGAAATCAAGTATCAGATGACCAGTCCAAGTTCTGGAGGGATTGCAGGCCAATTCAAATTCATAAGGAGTGATGACAGGTCGGTAGAATTCACTCGAATCTAGCAGACTGTTCAAAGGGCAGGCCACAAGGACATAAATGTCAATTTCCATAAAATTGGCTAGTTTAGCAACATTTACTTTTCCTACAACAAAAGTATAACTCTTCTTTCCGGCCTTTTTAATCAAAGTCTTCAACCTGCTAATAGAGTCCAAGTAATGATGTACGCCTAATGTGCCTACTAGGATGCCTACAATTTGAGAATCCTTAGCTTTTTCAACAAGGAAGTACCGTTTCATTAAATACTTGTTGACATTCACAGACTCCTTTCTTGCAATGTTCTTCGAGGGATCGCAGGAATAGAATTCGGATTCTTTAAAATGGAGAATCCAATTAGTCATTGCTGGCCCTTCATTCCCAAGGTAGACAACTAAAAGATTTGCTTCATCTAGATTTTCAGGTTGAAAAGTCCGCCCATATACTGAATTAACTTTCAAATCAATCTCCACTTCTTCAGTGTTGGTATTGTCTCTTACTTCAGTATTATCAGTATCACCCGATGCACAATGACATTGGCGAACACCTTCGCATCCTCCAGATTCGCTCTTTGGTAGAACCACTTCACTGCCTATTACATTAGAGAAGTTTTTCTTCAGTTCTTCAACAACAGCATCTGGAAGTAAACAACAATCCTCAAGTTCCAAATAAATTCATGCCAGGCTTAGGTATACAGCTTTATAACTAGCGTGCACTCACTTCAAACACACTACTGTGCTTTAGCCAAATTCACTGTTTATGTGTGTACTATGTACTAGGAGTTTGATAAAATATAATATCTATCTCAACATTAATGTTTATAAATTTTTAGGATTGATTTACCTAGTCCTGTTGGATTAGCATGATTAAATCGTTGGATAATAATTCAGCTGGTAAAACAATTGAATTGACGAGGAAAGGCACTCATAAAATTAATTCAAATGAATTTTCAATAACTGACACTTGACTGTGTGGAAAATGGGCAATTTAAAGAGACCAAAGGATTCATAAAATTCATATTATGTAACAAATTAGGTCCAGTATATTATCATGAAGCATAGTACCCGTGAAATGGGAATAAGAAAAGGATGATGGATAAATGGTGATTGAAGAAAGTATGGATTTTGTGATAGCACTCACATCTTGAGATAAAACAGTGAAATGGAATAGGAAACATTGAATATCAAGGGCCAGTGATCAACAGTGGCCCATCCCTCCCTGTTGGGAGTCCAGGGAGAATCATCAACCAACCACCACCACTGGAGAATAGGCTATTAATAGTCGGGCTAAATGAGTAATAATTGCACTGTTATAGGCCTAATATGAGGAGTTTGAGAACCAGACCCACTTATGGTTGTTGTATGGCGTGAAATAATGTTGCTTGCAAATTTTTAGTCATGGGCAATGAGTAGTTTGGGAGGAGTAGCGTAAAGCATCCATGAATTAAGGGTATGATTATCAGGTCTGGAACAACATGTCTAGCACAGGCACTCACCTCAATACTACGGACAGACAGCTCGTATGGTCTGCATTAGATTGTACTGTACAGAATATCAGTTCACTAATGTGGGAGTGTGCTTGTGCTTTTAAAACTCATAATTTCAATCTCAACCTTCTCGCTTCTTTTTTTTTCATTTCAGAAACTTACCAAGCTTATGTTGATAAACCACATCAGCCAAAACCAGGAGAGGTCTTTCCGATGGAAGTACATCTTTCAATGCTGCAGAAGCCTTGGATATTTCAATTTCTTGTCTTCCAAATGCATAGAATACAGGCAGTCGAGAAGTTGGGCTTAAGCACGCTTGGCCAAAATGCACGATACTATCAGCGTTATGATGCTCGGCCGCTACTTCATCAACACAGCAGCTGAAAGTGTCAAATTACTCAAATTTGAAATATTAGTGGTAATGAGAAGATAAGTATCATTGTCAAATCACAAGAATATATCTGTAGGCCTATAGGTCTAGATATTTAAGAAGAAATGACATCAGTTAAATAACATTACAAATTAAAACCCAATAAACTTCATATTAGCCAGGTCCATCACGTTCACCGAATTCATAACACATCAAATTTTATGTTTGTGTGTACCTTCCATATGCAGTGTCAGCTAATACGAAGACTAAGACATCAGTAGCCTGCTGTAATGCTCGGCATATCTGGATGGACACAGACAGCAAGTCGTCAGGAAACTGTAGAGCAACCTGAAATAAATTCAATGTTTAGCACAAATCACAAATGAACAATATGAAGTGCAATATCATTATCATTTTTGAGATTATGAAGGTATTATTAAAACATAAACATACCCTTTGGAAACTGCTATCCTTAATCCACTTGGCACAGTCACTTATTTGGAAAGTGTCAGACCAGTCAGTATTTTCAGCTTGACAACTCTCAGCAACAGTGACATTTCTGTGAATTGCTTCACTGCCATCATTGCTGAATGCCACACTCATTTCAAATCCTGCAGTGTCACTTCAGAGTAAAGTATTTGTGTATCAGTGTCAATGAAGAGCCGACTGCTTGCATTATCGCCCAACACCACGTTGCTTCATGAAATCTCTTGGTTACCAATTAAATTTACACCATTTAACACTACAGTCGGTTGCATATGTGGATGCCTGACAAACCATTCAAACTCTAACATTAATTATGAATTAAAACCAAAGAAACAGCCAGAAACTGACTTTGTCACGTTTGTTGACATTTTCACTGTACTTTACACAATAAACACAAGAGGGACTAAATGATTGCAGCTATGCAGCACCCCTGTTGACGATTTTCTTAAGCCAGGGCGTAGCCAGGGGTGGGGGCAATGCCCCTTGCAGCCATCCTTGCCACTCTCGGGGAAATGATATTTGGCAATTCTGAATTTATTTTCCCAACATGATACGTCCACACACTTCATTTTTAGGTTTTCCCGTCCCATTCTGCTGAACTGCCCGGGCCAACTCAATACAGATCTTCAATAGTATTCAATACTTCGGGAAAACGATTTTCCGCGACCAGGCTCCAGAACCGAAAACGCATTGCAAAACTGGGGCCTTAATGGTGTACCATATTCTCCAAATTATTGGAGTTCAGTTGTACGGTCTGAATGATGTAGGGAGGGCAGCAAGCCATCTTTGAGAAGGGACCTGCGATCAAAATATTTAGTTTTAATGCTAAAAGGCAGTATAAATATCAGGCCAAGAATTCCAGCAATTTGTGATTGCGGATGGGATTCTCATAGAATGATACTCAGGAAATTAAATGTGTAGCGTTCAGAAAATGAATTGCCAAATATTGTCAATCCTTAATGGGACAAGGACAGAAAGCTGGCAGGGTCATTTCAAACACTAATCTTCACTTATCTTAAAGCTCATGAATGCTCATTGCTCATGCATCGAAAATACGTCGTTAAAAAAATGCATTGCAAACAACCACGGAAAAATGCATCTTGAAGGCTTACAGAAAAAATCTTTACGAAGAAAATTGTCCATTTGCCTATACAATCGCCTACTCCAACCAGAAGAAAATAATAAACAGTTTCTTTTATTAATAGAACATTTATTTACAAAGACACTAAAAAACGGTTCATAAATAAAATCCATACATAATAATTATGCAGTTTGAAGTCTTGCAAAATGTATAAATTAAGTTGTCTAACACTTACACTCAGGCAACCACACATTAACACATTCATACTAGAGTCAGTTTAACTTTCATTCTAGAGTCACAAATGGCATTCTGAAGACAATGCTCCTTAACCCATAAAAATTTTGAACAGCATACTGCAGTTGTAATTTATAAAATATATCCGACTGAATGGTGGATAAAGACGGTATAAAACTTAGTAAAAGTACAAGTAAAGAAGTTCTCCAAAAATCCATTGTAAAAGTATGTTAAGATTGCATTAAAAAATGCATTGTAGCAAAAGTTTAGAGAGCACGGAGCTCTTGTCATGATTGCGAGAGGCCCTTCGTGGATAAACGGATTAATTATCCTCCTTGACTAAAAATGTCTATCAGTAGAGACAGAACGAGGTTCACTATGACGAGGGTACGGAGGCGGCAAGTTCTGTTACGAGATCACTTTCGAGCTGAGGGGCGGACGAGATTCTCCTGAATTTTGTGCTGCTGTATTTGGTCTTGATGGCAGTGCATTTTCCTCGACCTGCCTTGATTGCGAGCAAGCACATGCGTTGTACGATTGGCAAGAGGTGTTCTTCGGAATATTTGCTGTAGAATTTCAGGGTGTCACTCTGGAAATAAAATGATATATTAACTTAAAATTCATATTAGAACCTTAAGGTGACTCAAGCGTGGTAGTTTGATCATACAGATTTTCTGAAATTTTGCACAGGTAGTCTATGGGACCCAGACATTCCAAAAATGAAAAATAAAAAAATTTCACCGACTCGTTTGGTTGCCATGGTAACAGCATATTTGGCCTGATGACTGCTTAAAAGTTGTAAATTGAGTTTTTTGTACCACAGAATAAAGCATTACATGCATTTGTCACACAAAAATGTCAGAAATGTCTTCCCATGGATGTAAACCAATACATTTGCCACAAATTTGAAGAAAAAGGTTAAAATACTTTTTTCTGTAAGAGCTCAAAGGGCACCAACACACTAATTAATTGCAGATTTTGCATGCATCAATTTTGGCAGTAATCAGATTTTAGGAAAACGATCATACAGATTTTTTAAAAAATTTGCATATATCATAAACAGGTTATTGTCAAACAAATGTGAAAAAATAACAAATTTCACCGACTCGTTTTTTAACTGCAGTACCATGACTATGCCAATGTCAATTTAAAGAAATAAAGACAATTTTAGACACAGTTGACTGAAATTAGTTGAGAAAATTCTTTTGATAAAGACGAGAAGCTGAAACTTTGAATTAGCATAGAATAGGTGTTACTGCATTCAATAAAGAAATAATTATGCTTCTATCTGCATTAGATCTCATTTAAATAGCAAATTACTGGCTGCCATGCTGTTAAAAAAAAGAGACCAGAAAATGGTAACGTCACAATTTTTCAGGGCCTGCAGCAGTGGTGACGCTATGTTGCTAGGCAACCAGGCTGCTCAGAAGTATGTGCAGTGTACCAAGGTTGAGTCACCTTAAGTCCGCGATTCTACATAAAATTCAACTATATGTCATAAAATGTTTGATTTTAAGTAGTGTTACAACAGGAAAACAGATAAGAGCTGCTGCTTGGCGCTCTAAAAAATAAAACTTCCAAAATTAAATAATTGCAAAGCTGATGGAATACCACATTTAACTCAATCTTATTTTTGATGAAAAGTCACCAGACTGACTAGACTAGCATCACTGCCTCAGTCATCAACTGCAAACATTCTTGTTCTATCTCTGACCAGAGTCATTAAAAGCACAACTTCACTTTCAAAATACCAAAGTAAATAGTCAATTTAATCTAAACTGACCCATTTGGTATCCCCTCCATCATAGAGCTTCATAGAAAGGCAAAGGGCTGCTGCAGCGATTTCTGACGGATGGTAATAGACCATGTCATAATCTATCAAAGTCAGCTCCATGAGGTACTTTGCCATCGTGTGATGGTCGGTGTCAACCTGAAATGCACGAGGGAAGATTTTAAGCAAAAGACAAATGCATGGATTTTAAAGCTATTCCCAATTGAAGTCTACATGTCAAAGAGTAGCAATTATTTTAGAATGCCTGAAAAGAGGCTTCTTTTTAGAAGTCTCAGTGCTGAAGTAAAGAGTTTAAATATTACACTTTGAAATGTGGAAAAGCTGTAGACAGAAAGCAAAATATAAATTGAGATGGAGCTCCGAAATACGAATATCAAAGTCGTTCAAAATTTATTTTTAAAATGTTATTCCACATTTACTGGGGAGCTGAGGGTGTTATTTTGAAAAGCACATCATAAATATATGCAGGTACAAGCCTTAGATACACTCGGACCACTATGTTGAAATTAATAAGTAAAGAACTGCAGACTTACATCACCAGCCTTAGAATTCCTTCGCAAGAAATGTAGAGGAAGAGGACGACCAAGGTTAAAGTCTAAAGTTTTCAAAATGCAGCACTCCATTTGTCTGATGCTTGCTTTAGAGTATGCGTCATCAGTAATGTAGACAAAGTCAGCAATTTCTGGGGCATACATCTCTTCATATTTGGAGGCAATCAACATCGCCGTTACTCCAACAAGCTGCAGTTTGTCTTTCGTTACCTTTCGGATCTGAAAGTAAAGATCATCAATTCATTTAATTTCAAAACTGAGAATTCCTCGTCAAGAAACACATTTTCCGATTATACAGTATTATAATCACTGTACATAAGAAAGATATATAGGCCTATACAGTACACCGATGCATCCATAATTTTGAAGTCAAGTTCGGAGAGCCAATTCAACTCGGATAAAATTTTACAAAAGAAACATAGTTAAGCCTATTTCTGAGACATTTCTTGAAGACTAATATAAGAACGGTTGAATTGGAAATTAATAAGTTGAGCAATGAAAATTCAATTACAAAAAATTTTAGAAGACCATACCTGCAAGAAGCGATCAATGATGGATACTGTCAGGTAAAGAGTCTCTTGAAGCAAGTGGAACCTAAGGTGAACCTGGACCAGCCAGTCATACAAGATAGACCTCATTCGCCCGTTTATTTCTTGCCCTTCTAGGAAATTTGCCTTC
This sequence comes from Platynereis dumerilii, assembly GCA_026936325.1. Lineage (NCBI taxonomy): Eukaryota > Metazoa > Annelida > Polychaeta > Phyllodocida > Nereididae > Platynereis > Platynereis dumerilii. The sequence goes on from JAPTHN010000001.1 coordinate 15,362,845, forward strand.
GTGTGAAACTTTCTTTCCAACTCAAACATGTAGTCATAAATATCATTGACATATTCGCTCACAAGTTGAGGGTTCTCCAAATCATCTTTGTCAATGTCGGCGACATTGTCAGGTAACATTCGTTTGGAATAAGCCTCAACCTGCTGGCATTCTGAACGACCATCCAATTTTCGAAGTTCATCCTGAAGAGACAAAAACATAGGCCTATTAAAATTAAGTTTAAAAGACAAGCCATATGAACAGTAAAATACAAGATGTTGACATCAATACAAAATTTCAGATTACTGAAATTAAAGAATATTGTCAAGTTTCTTTCAAAAATTACAAACTAATAACCAAGAAGATCACAGTAATTCAGTGCGAATTAAAAACATTAAAATATCTTTAAAATAAATTCTGCAGATTACCAAATTGATAAGTTTTTATTGCTTGTAGTTCTTTTTTCGATAAAACCAATAAATCAGTTGATATACCTTGATCGCTTCTTCCTTGCTCTTGATGGCAGGATTCTCTTTATCGATGATAGACTTCAATGACGTTGTTCCAGATGTCTTGGAAATGTTGGACTTTTTCAACACAGCATCCTTCAAGGCGACATTTGTATTTGCAACTTTTGAGGAGGCCTTGTTGCTGATATTGACAAGTGCGCTTCGAGCAGGGTTATTAGCCAGGGCTTTGCCCGGGATGCGTGATAATCCTCCAATTTGATTGGTTAATTTATTCCCACCAATAAGGGTATTACCCTGAAAGAATTGAAAGATTCATATATCAGTATAATATCAGTTTTACATACAGTATGATAGTATGTATTTATAAAGTGAATGAATGCGGTATTAAAATAAATTTAATCTATCGATTGGTTTTTATTGAAAGCACAATTTCATAGAAGATTGCTGACATTGTATCAGCATCTTGTGTGCATCACCGAAGAGACCATTAATTTTATCTTGTAATGAAAAAACTACAAAACTTAGTAACAAATTATAATATTGGTTCATTAACAATAACATTATGTCTTAAAAAAAATATATAGCAATATTAATTTGGAAGGCTCCTTAGGCGTAGTTAAATTCTTAAATGGTCACGTACAGTATTTGTGCACACCCCCCCCCCCCTTCATAAGTGCCATGGCTCCACACCCACCGTGGCCAGGCCAGGCTAGCTGGTGTTTTGACCCCAAGTCCGCCTGGTCCCAGCAGGGAAACGTGGACATTTAAATTTAGAGAATCATGACAAATGCATCGCCCACACATGTAGAACACCATTCAGTGGAGAGTTATACCTGTTGCCTTTGACGATGGGACATGCTAGTCGTCATTTTCCGTTATGTGTGATAAGTTGAGTAGATAAATTGGTTCGTAGGCTTCAATGTTTCTCGCTGTTCTGATTAAAGAGCCGTGCTTCTGTTTTGAAGGTCGCGGGGTCTCTTCTGATTGGCTGAAATGCTGCAATCTGATTGGCCAACTCGAGAGCCAGCTGAATGCCCATTCAAATTTTACAAAACTATTTGTGTTGTATATTAATTTATGCTGTAGAATAGCAACCCACACCGGGATATATTAACAAATTATAAGTTAGATTTTTTTAATAAAAAAATTTGGAAAGAAAAATTCCCAAACTGCTCCAATCGCTACATCCGGTGATGCGATTCCTGGTGGTGAAAATTTCATTCAGAAAACACGCAAACGACTGGTCGCGAGCAATTAATTGCCGGTCTTTAATGATGTAAGACTTCGAATTTTGTGCTTAACATACGCGCTTAAGATGAATTACATGCTCTGCCATTAATTGATGCTGTCGTAGTTTCACTAGTGCGCTTGCTTCACAATATTTAGAGCAAAAAAATACACTGATTCCCTCTTGTGTAAAAAAAAATCCAAGCCAGCCATGGCAGCAGGTCCATGGAGCATTTTTGTCTGGTGACCCATTTTTTTGTTGCCTTTTTCAAGGGGATGTTTAATAGCTTATTCGCACCCATTGTTCTTTTAGGGTTCTTTATTTATTCGTGGTCTGCTTTGAAAAAGTATTTGGGTTGACAACTGGACAAAAGTTGTCTTTGATTAGCTGGCAAGTGGGCTAATTTGGGGTATTGGACTATTGTTCTTTTCCTAGGCCAGACTGACATTAGACAACAATTACCTGTATAACCTACAATTCAATTGGCGGGACATTGCTTTTCATTCATTGCTTGTGGCAACTTTGAAGTGATTTAATTTAATTACCAGGGTTGTGTTGGGACAATGCTCTTTTTAAAAGGGGTTTTCAACAGGCCTAGATGTGTATTGCACCTGTGAACACCTCATGCCCTGGCCCTATACAATGTCACCCAGCCCTTCAGGGATTATCATTATGAGCTTATAGTACTAAGTGACAGCCCATTGTGTAACATGAACAGATAAGGTGAATGGGACGAAACTATGTAAGGTGTGACCTGCTTATCATGGTTTTGGGATTAATATTGTAGAAGTCAAAATGAATGTGGTGTAATTGTTGACAGTTTTGCGAAGTTCGATGGTCACATTTTATTTTAATTCTTTGAAAAAAAAAGCAGGAAGTCCAATTCCAAGAAATTATGAATAACCATGGGTCTGCCCTTTATTTTCAGTCCTCAACAAAATACCTCAATACACACTATCTTCCAATCCACAATGTGCTTCCACATGGCAATTCCCATGGTCCTAAGTTGACAAATATTCAATTAACTCTTGAGCAAGTGTTTAATGTATATCTACCCATTGCCACTGTGGTGTTTTTTCTTTCTTTATTAATTAAGAATTAATTAATTAGACATTGCCAATTGTGTGATGAGACTTGTTAATTGCTTAATTGCAATTGCTCATTGATTTGGTACACTGGCCATATTAATTGGATTGGTTACATATTAGTTTGTGTGTACAGTCTGACTGAATTGCAATAAGATAACAATGGAATTGATTAAGCTGTTGTATTACTTAATTAACTTAAACTTGGATGTGTGTATTGTGCTGAGCTCTTCCCATGGTAAATAATTATCCTTTGAGAATGAAAAGTTCAAGTGTTTACTTTATGTACTTGACTAAAAAAATTGAAAAATCGCTTGTACTTGCATAAAAGTAAAAGCTTTTTAAAAATGATACTTACATAAAAGAAAAAGCTTTTTAAAAATGATACAACCATGATAATTGATCTTTATCTATTGTTTCTGTACTCAAATGTTGAATTTAATATTCTATTAAATTAAATTCAATATTTAATGATTGAGTATGGAGAAAATCAGGTATTTTCAATTGGGATGGAAAGGGGGTGGTGAGGGGGGGGGGGGCTTTGGAGGAGTATTAATTTGGTGCAGGCAGAGAGGGGGGGGGGCATTAATTTTGAGGTTGGAATTATGCCACTACTTTCTGAATCATGTTGGACAACTGAAGTAAACAATTTTCTTTCACTGATTGGCTGAAAAAAAGGTTGTTTGGTCACTATTCCCACTGTGATAAATATTTTTCTTTTTTTGAATAAAAAGACTACATATCCTTATGTCTGCTTGGGAAACTAAATAAATACAACAAACTTGAACATAGAGATAATTCAAATGAGCAATTAATGTAAAGTCACTGAAATTTGATTTATTAACATTTCAGAAGTATGAGTTGATCTGATGTATTCACATTTATAAATAACAATGGTAAAATTTTTCCTTTTGAGTGCTGAAGATAGGTGGTCATTTTTGTAGTTAGTGTACTGGTAATAATAACAGCATGTTGTTGTCTCAAGATATAATTGGTCTTGTGTTTTGAGTGTGAAACAAGAAGATAATATATTTGTGGTTTCCAAAACTTGAATATGTAATAATTTCTATTTAATTTCTATTTATTCCAGCCTGTTGATGTCTGCTGAAGAGGGGTCTTAAAGGTAAGGCAAACTATTAATATGACATCCATTGTGCATTTGATTCCCCAATTTACTTACATTATATGCTGCATCTGATAGTATATATTATATTCAAATTCGATGTTTTGTTGGTACCACATTTTAGTCACTGCTGTATATTAACATGATTAACTGCAATACAGGAGTTTGTAATTGATAGACATTAGACAGTAATAAAGTAACTGTACTTGGCGTTTATTAAGTATTTCTTATTTTCCCAGATGGACGATATCAGAAAGAAGCTTGCAACTGATAGCCAGGTCATACAAATTCAGGTAAATACCCTTTAACAAGATGTACAACTGGCTGTTGTGGGTTGACTGTAGTGTTGTGTGAGTGGCAATGATTGCAACATTAAATATTTCACCTGAAATTTTCACATCTCGAAACTCTAGGCTTGAACACAGGGGGCAGTGTTGCATACCAATCATAACCCCCCAACCCCCTAGTGTTGACTAATATCTGAATCACAATCAAACACAATGGTCATTGTTCATGCTCATTTATTTATCTGTAGTTTACCGTTGAGTTTGTGTTACATTGATTTTAAACTCTTAGAAATGTGGCATGACAAACCTTTAAAAATGTGGCATGACAGTCTATGAAGATCTTATTTGTAAACTGATTACTGGAGATGGAAGAAAAATGTGTCCAATATGACATGCATACATGTCTTCAAAAAATAGCACCAGACTCACAGTTCATTCATTGAAATTTGTAAAACAAAATTTACAGCCAAGAAAGTTGCAAACACTGCTAGTAATTAAGAAATTCATGTGAGATTTAATGAAAGTTAGAATTCTGGACAGAATTTAGAAGATTGCTTCTGTGATTGTATAAAAAAACCAAAAAAACTTTACTGTATTCAACAATGGGTTTGACAGACTGTAGTTAGTGAGAAAAGAAATTGCTGTGAGCTCAGGAAATTATAGGAATGAAATGAAATATCGAGAAAATTTTTTTTCACCTCTTCCTAAACGCATTACATTGCTTCTAATACCACAGAATTCTGACTTCCCATATATTCTGTACTTACCTCATCTCTCTTATCTATTTTAATAAACTTGTCAAATGCTTTTTGCTTCAGCAAATATTCTGTTGTTACAACGTTTATAACTTCCTACAGCATTGCTCTGCTGTTTAAGAGAAATCTTAAAAAACAAATGCGAAAATTCTCTCTGCCTTGTTTTCGAGTTTCGACCCTCAACTTCATAATTGTCTTTGTTATAAGGTGATAGTTGTGGTATATTCTCAAAAATGTGGGTTCTCTCTTACCTTGCTTGTCCTTGGCTTTCATGAATGAATTTTGTGCTGCAATCATTGTTGTGTTGAAAGTGGAATGGTGGTAATTGCTTGCATAATCCATAATGCTTCTTCTATTTATAAGCATGCTTCTTGTGTAAAATGTAATACCGGTAAGCATGGCACCCTGGATTTTGTGTACCAAGTTACACTCGTCAACCTCCCTGATATGTTATGGAGCATCCAGTTTCATGTGTTTCCCAAAATCCCAATTTCTTCCCCAGTTAATACACTGCAGCCCGCCATCCATACTCTGCAGAAATAATTATTTAAAACCCGGTATTTTAATTTAATTCTGAAATACAATAGTTCATGTCCAATTGAACATGCGTCACACATTAATCTGTGGACTCTTGATTTAGTTGCATGATATGATGTGTGACCACCATGAAGATGCCTTCAGAGAAGAGATTGTTGGCCCACATAAGAAGACATCTTCATTTTTAGCCTGGCTCACCAGGCTAATTCAGGTGTAATGGTCTGAAAATATTGTCTGTCAACTCTACTGTTCAATAAATATAGGTTCAATATATCTGTTTTTGTGTTTTATTGGTTTGTTAGGGTAGCTAGATGTATGGAAATTACTTTTTTTTTTCAATTTCAAAAATTTTTTTTTCCCAAATTTTTTTTTTTCCAAGATTTGAAAAAAAAAAAAAAAAAAAAATTTCAACTTTTTTTCAATTACACTATTTTTTTTTTTTTTCAAAAAGAGGAAATCAGGCAACTTCTCTTTTTCAAATTTAAAGATTTTTTGCGCCAAGATTTACTATTTTTTTTCCTAAATTAAAAAAAACCTTTTTTTTTTTTCCAAATTTTTTTCAACATGTTCAAAGGAGGAAATTGGGCGACTTCACGATTTGAAAAAGTCGTACACATTCTTTTCGTGGTTATTTGGATATTATTTTGTACATGGAACAACTACAATAACAACACTTCACTTGCCGCAATTCAGAACCACCTTTCTCTGCCATTTCCAAACCATAAAGTAGACTTAACTATTTCACCAGCATTGCTACATATTTTGTCATCATCACTGCCACTTGAGCCAGGCTTTGAATCTGCGGATTCTTGTTAAGCTCTATAAGCTATAATAAGAAAAGTTATTATCTCTCACCCTACAATTTGCTTATCTGATGCTCTCAGCCTTTTAGTCCTAAAATGATTCCAATCCCAAATATGGACCCAAATTTCATCGAGTCCAGGAGTTCCTCCTTGTCCGGAATATAGCTGTGGGTGCCAATCAAAATCTCCTTTTTCCTAAATCTACTTTCCGAAATCATAGCTGCTAGGTGGCGATACAGCCTGATCCACGCAAGGCTATAGAGCACCTGTCTTTTTAACAGGAACTATTTTTTTCCGACTTATGCACAATTCCATCATTTCCATTCTTGTCCCTGCTTTTTGTGCTATAGTATAAATCTGACTTTATGTATGCTTGTAAAAAAGTCCTTGCATGTTCTAACTGATGTAATCGAAGATCTATCATCTCTTCTTGGCTTAAAAAAAAAGGTGTTTTGTGTTGTCTTCTCCTTGGTGTTTGTTCTGTCTTGCAAATGTATTCAGATTTTAATTGAATTAATTCCTGTTGTCTGCAAATTGTGTCTTAATCTTTAACTTCATGTTGCTTTGGTGTGTTGCTTTCCATATTATCTTATCTAATCTAATGCTTTGATTGTAATCTTGTTGCACTCAGCAGTTATATGTGTACATGTATGTCCTTGAGTGTTGCTTTTTCATTCCTTTTTCATTGTACTTTCCCAATAATTTTTAGATTCAGTAAATTTGTTGCTCTTTTTTGGCAGTTTTGATAACAATATGGCTCTTTTTATGTTGTTAGTTTTACGATGAAAAATGTAAAGAGAATGTGTCTCTGTTTTGGAAAAAAAAAGTTGTAACTTATTATGAACACTAAAAAGTGAATCCGATATGATTTTTGTTATGCGGTTTAAAGTGATAAATTTTTTAAAAATGATAAGTCATTATATTAGGTTTTTTGTTTCGACAGTTTAGCTGATCTCTTGGGAGTAAAGTTATTTTTGTTTCAAAATTTCTTTAACTTTTGATGGTCACTAGTTATTTATTTGGTTTTAAAATTTTAATATAATGACTCGAACCATTAGCCAGTTAGTTGTCCTGCTTGGTGCTTGTTGAGTAAAGGCATGTTGCCTTCTTTTCTGTTTCATAGGAGGGGCCCAGGAGGATTGCCTTTGGACGTGACTGGAGGTTCTTTTTGTGGACTGTTGGACTTTGTTAGGTTTTGGGTCATCACTAGGATGCCATTCGAAGAAGGATTAATCTCATCAGCTGAGAAACCAGCCATGGGTATCGCGTCACTTACTGACTCGACTAAAAAGCTCTATGGTGCTTAGCGAGAACTTACAATATAATTGTTGATGCTATTATAGACACTGGATTGAGTTGTAAAAATCTGCTCACTCGGCAGACTAAACATAGAAGTCATGGATCCCAACTCAGTGCAACAAACACCCATGGTTAACAACCACACTTCTGATGGTTCTCCATCAGTGATTTCAAATCAACGTCCAACAAATGAACCCCAGGCTCAACAACAGCAACAGCAACAACAATCATGTATGACCCCTCTGTCCAGCCCTCCCATGCAACCGGCAAACGACCTGCAATCTCATCAGTTAGACATGACGTCGCCGCGACCAGTCGACCATCAGTCCCAGCAACAGATGGACAATAACAGAACGGTGGCACATGCTATGTCATCCAATTCTTGCCCTGATTCCAGAGTAGGACAAATGGCCAGGGACCTCAATATTCCGCTCGTCAGACCACCCAGTGAGCCCTTGACCCAGATGGCAGACAGAAACAAATCAGCAGGACTGACAATGACATCAAACTCATTCTCTGACACACGGTTAGGAGGACTGCCAAGGGACTTCAATATCCCTAAACCCTTCTCCTCATTAGAACCTAGGGTTCCTCGGCCTTATTCTGTTCCACCTGACCCCAAAGCCCTTCAACCTTACTTACAGGCAAATTATGACAACAAGTCATGGGTCACCATGGATTTCAGACAATCTATGCCCTCAGGCTTCTCTGACCCTTCAAGGTCGTTTGTATCAAATACCAATGGACCTAGGCCCCTATTGATGCCTGATGCAAGGTCAATGCCCCCCTTAGTTTCCCTTGATTTGAGTGTCCCTAAACCATCCATTACCACAAGTTCTTACACTCCTTCTCCCCTTTTGGGAATGGGTCCTCATTCTCTGAGGCCTCTAATGTCTTCTGGGTTCGGTAGCCCTAGGCTGCCCATGACTACACACACAGGTAATAAGAGAGGACGTCCTCGTAAAAATACGACCCTGGAGTTCAATAACATTGTCCGACCTCCAGCCCCAGTGGTGAGTAATGGTAAAGATTCGAGGGGTTTACTCATGTCCGATAACTCCAGCTCTTCTAGCCCTGTTTTCCCTGGGGGTAGCGGTGACCCTGGTCCTCAAATGAGCAATTCTGGGTCATCCAATTTTGTCGATTGCTCTGCTGAATCTAGATCCATGATGAATTCCCTCCCTAACCCCAATACCCCGAGACTTTCAAATATCATGGACGTCCTGTCACCTCGGCCTCTGATGGCCATGGACTTTACGAGTTCTCGGCTCGACAAGGGAGCCAATGGGGTTGAGTTACATGTTCCTATTGAGGAGAAGCCTTTTAAGTGCAATGTGTGTGGCAGAGGATTCGTGGCCGAGCAGAGTCTGGAGATCCACATGAGAACCCATAATGAGTCTCGTCCGTTTCACTGCGAGGTGTGCAACCAGCACTTCACCCAGAAGAGTGGTCTTCTCGCCCACATGAGAATCCACACGGACGAGCGTCCCTTCAAGTGCCATGTCTGTCTGAAGGCGTTTCGGCAACAGGGTGGTCTGACCGTGCATATGAGGACCCACAGCGGAGAACGACCGTACAAGTGTTTCGAGTGTGGCAAGGAGTTCACCCAGCAGACGGGGCTGAATGCTCACTCCAGGATCCACAGTGGCATTCGGCCCTACAAGTGCACCGTGTGCAACCGTCTCTTCACGCAGCAGAGTGGCCTGGTGGTGCACATGAGGAGGCACAGTGGCATTAAGCCCTTTAAGTGTGAGCAGTGTGGCAAGGCCTTTGCCCAGCAGAGTGGACTCATCGCTCACATCCGCACCCACAACACTGAAAAGCCCTTCATGTGCAATTACTGCCAGAAACGCTTCAAGCAACAGAGCAGCCTCGCTACTCATCTGAGAACCAACCACGCTGAAATACCTCAGCCGCAGATGTTCGATATTCAGCAGCATGTTCAGCAGGTTCAGTAATACTTGTGGGGTGATCCTTCGGGTTGCCTGGAAGCAGTCGCCTGGTATCAGGGCCTAAGTAGCGAATACAGCTCCTCTAACTGAGAAGAAGTGAATGAAGTGATAACAACTGAATAAGATGAATTGGTTAACTTAATTGCCATTTATGAGTTACAGGAGCTGTATTCGCTACTTGGCCTGGAATCAGTTGCCTGGAATCAGTGGCCTAGAATCGGAGGAACGGACTAAATGTGGTCTACGGAAGAAATGAGGGTTCATAACTTCATATACATATATACATTACATATATATACATTTATATATCAGAATATCCATTATGTAATTACAGTGAACTTGTTAGAAAGACCTAGGGTACAGTAAACTGTTAATCCTGGTCCTCTATATTTTAAATGTTACTTTTCTTTTTACTGAGAGATAGCATAGCATAGCATAGCTTTGTTTGCAACTCATGGCTTTTAAGCTAACATTTACACTATTATATATTCATGTCATTTACATCAGTCACAGGTGGCTTAGCAAAGGTCAGTTTGCACATGTCAGCATGGCTGTCATGCCACGTTATGATGAGGTTTTTTTGTTAAAACAAGAAAAGAGTTGTTTATTGGAGTTTGAAACTGTTTCATCTCTGTCACCGTTTGACGGTGTCACCGTGAGACGGTAAGATGGGATGTAAAATCACGATGCATGCTAATTTTTGGAATGACCCGGTGATCCAATTATGGAGTATTTTGTCAGAGGTAGTGACGATAAACATGCATTCACTTCAAGTGAGCAAACTATTGTGATATTTGCCGAAGCTTTAAAGGTTCATGAACTTGAAGTGACACTTTTCAGTCTCAGCTCTTAGCAGTGAATATATATCATGGTGTAATATGCCTGAGCACAGATTGATAATCTTATATTTCTACTAGATGCCTCTAGAGCCCTGTATTATAAAAGCTTTTGCTTGTAATAGGCGTGCTTCTTAAAAAAAATTTCCGGCCTGTTAAAATGGTGCTATCGGGTTTGTTGGTGTGATGATTATATTTACTAAATGGAAGAAAAAATGTAGTAGTCTAATCGCAATAATTGTAATAAGTATACCAGTCGTGTTCAGTGGTCTTGTAAATTGTAAAATTACCTTTTTTATTTTTGCTATGGAGTTAAAATAATGTGTGCTTTCATTAGTGTTGTGAATAACTGGAGTTAGAATTATTAATAATCAGTGAGACGAACAAATTTCTTAGCTTTGCCCTTATAACTTAACAGGTTATTTTGCTTCCTCTGTGTTTTCATGTAAAGTGCTTACAAAATGTCTAGACGGTGAATTTATCAATTTTAGAAATGTTATCATGGACTATCCATGAATTTTTTCAAAATGTTTTCATTAATTGTAGCATCTGATGCAAAAACAATTTATTAATTTGCATATTCTAAATATGTTGCTTCGCCAATAAATTGAGCTAATTATATATTTTTGCATTTGTGGTCTTTCAGTTTCAGTTGGGTGTTGAGACACAAGTAGTCAAGTACAACTCTTTGATGATGAGAATTTTTTATTCAAAGAACTTTGAATGCATGACAACATCGGCTACCATTATAGCAACTGTCACAAACAATATATGCACAATATTTTGATAAACAGAGTAAATTAACCGATGAATATGATACAACAATATTCATTAAATATCCAGATGAACTAAAACTGTGATGATTCTATATATTATTGACTTTTCTTCTGCAGGGAAAGAGCCCACGGTATTCATGCTATATTATTGACATGAAAAAATTGACAAAAAAAACAATTGATAAGAGACATTACAAACCATATTCAGTACATTACTCTGTTTACAATGAAACACTAAACTTCCTTTCAGGAAATGCTCCCAGGAGGGCACTCCGAACATTTGAGTCGGTCTGTCAGCCCTCTAGTGGGAATTGTGGTAATACCGTACTGCAGCAGCCTGAACATGCATTTATGATGCATTAGACATTTGTCTCAACAATTCATTATTTTGATACATGAGTATTGACTTAGCTCATTGTGAATTAATGCCCTACATATCTGAATGTTGTGGCTCAATAATAAAGCAATGGCGGACACATTCATCGCTGTGAAATACTTCTTGAATCCTACAGATACCAAAGCGCACAGTGATACAAAAAGTTAACACCTGTTGTCGAAGCAATTTCCACCAGCATGCCTGGAATTTCTCTTGGCATGTAAGCAATACTTGAGTTTCGCTTGTGGCAATGCTTGTGTTCACTTGAAGGTCCATGGATGTGACTGATGGCCGTAGTGTGGTGATGTCCACTGGTAGCAGTGGCAGGGCATGTCAGACTCGTAATATTATGTCTTACATAAGTACGTCACGTGCTTTTGGCTCCGTTGCCCTGGCGAAGGTCAGTGCGGTAGAGGGGGAAGATGTCCTTATCGGCTTCCGGAAGAGGGCACATGTCGTAGGTGACCTCTTCGTCGCTGTCTCCATGGGTGCACAATGTTCTCGGCAGATGCTTTTTGTCTCGTAGAGCGGAGTAAGTATGCACTTCGCGCTCGCCATTGGAGCGACCGGGACTCAGACTATTCTGGCTGATGAGAGTGCCAGTCTCTTGACTGGGAGTGGTGGTCGTGGTTGTTCCTCCCGAGGTCCCTGCAGTCACCACGTGGTTGGAGGTGGCGTCTGACACGGACACTGCAGGGCCCTGGTGGAGGTTGGTGAAGCGGCGTTGGCAGGGCATCATAGAGGGATTGTGCACCCCAGACATTGGCATGTAATTCTCCTTCACCCACTGCTTGCAGAATGTGTGCAGGAAAATACGCCGGAATTTCTGGCCCAAGGCACAGTAGAGAATGAAGTTAATGGAGCTGTTAAAGGTCACTAGGAAATTGCGAATGTCTGAGAGGACCTGCATGCTGAAGCTGTGTGTCTCGCTCACCGCATAGATGAGATTGTAGACCAGAGCGGGAACTTGGCAGATTATGAACACTATGACGACTGAGACTAGCATGATTGTTATATTGTTCTCTCTGCTCTGCCTCACGTTCATGTTCATCTGCTGTTGCCGTGAGCGGCGGACGGCCAGGATGAGGAAAGAGTTGAGAATGCAGAGGAGGAGCACAGGCGTGATGCACATGACAATCAAATATAGTCCTACGTAATAGATCTTTCTGTAGTTTGCATTCCAAGAGAATTCAGTGCTCTCTATTTCTGCGCGATTGTTCACAGTGCGCAAAGTGTTTTCAAACCACCTAGGAATGTTGTAAAGTATCGCTCCAAAAGATACTCCGAAAATGACCATTTTGGCCCTGGATATGGTGCACATAGTGGCTGCTTTGAGGGGATGGCACACGGCTATATACCTCTCTACTGTAAAGGACACTGTGAGCCATATTGTAGCAGTTTGAGCAATTAGGGCCAGTGGGTAGATGTACGCCACCATATATGGGAACAAGTGGTGCGTGTAATACTGCGATATCTCTGGTAGGCCTATTAAACAGGCTGTGTTTATAAGCACGACACTGTCCCATGCTGCCAGGGCTAACAGGTAAATGTTAGTAGAGGATCTCATGACCTTTTGGGATAAAATTATAGTAGTTAGGAAGTTTCCTATTAATCCAAGGAGAACCACAATATTAGTCATGATGCCATTAATGAAAAACCTGAAGTGCTCCAAGACCTCCTGGGAGTTGTCGGAAGGAGCAATTGTGGTTGAATTTATGGAGTTAGTCGTCGAGAAAAGGGGATTTTGGGTGGGAGCCATGCTGTCGTAAGGCGCGTGGCTGGCTATCACGATGTGGGAGGTGTTCATCTTGGAGAAAATGTGTCTCAGGATAACACTATTAGAGAATCAAATGCTGTTAAGCACCATTAGCCACATCATTTCATTTGGTAATCCACTGAGGAAGTCTCCTGAATTTATGGTCCTTTAAAGTGCCTTTTAGTCCATTATAATGTCTCTTCGCAAGTCGGCAAGATTAGAAGCGCAGTAAATTTGCTAGTTTGTGGGATTCATTTTAAATGACAAGTTTACCGCGAGAGATTTGAAACGCCTGCAACTTTGGTAAAATCCTTGCTTTGATGAAAGAAAGAGTTGCGAGATAATATCCCAACTCAACGCAAATCTGTATGCAGCTATGGACATTCAGCTTTGGCTGCTTTGCATGTCAATCCAATGCAGCTGCAACAATAAAAGTGCCTTCTAGGTATTCCTGTGCACAGGTGCATCTCCTTGTATCCTCCTCACTACAGCTATCATTTCTTAGTGGGATTCTGTGTAATTTATCCCACTTGTGAGGTAAATGCGATTTGCAAGTTGAATGAAATTAATCCCAAGTGGAAAAAGATAAAAGACGTATTTGTTGCCTGGGGTTAAACGCTGTTTGTTTCGCCCATCAAAGGTAGCATTCAAAGCTTCATGTTTGATGGACGCCGGCAAGATTTCACTTTGCTGGAAGTGGATGAGTATTAACAATCCTTGAGGCATCAACGCAATTTAAACAATAAACAACAGAAATGTTGCCACCCAACAACACTTGCAGTTTACAAGTTTGTTTTGACAAGTGTTTCTGCTCAATAATTAAACCTGAATTACAGGTAAGAAGAAGAGCAGATATTATGTCTTTGCTTACTCAGTCGTCTCTAAGCAACAAATCGTGGCAGTAGCACACTAAATGTAACACTACCAAGATCCACTAATGCCTTCCTGCTTATCGGGGTTGTTGTATAATGTCATCCTTGTTATTACTCCGCAGCTTTGGGTCCATGTTGGCTTGGCTGTTCGCCTGGTAATGTGTGTCGGCCACTCCGACTCTGAATGAGTGTTGTCAAAAAGTACTTGTAATAAGCTGCCTGGAACTGATCAACTTTGAAAAGCTCCTTAAACTTCCTCGGAGTAATTAGGCGGCAGAGCTGTAAGTGAGCGGTACATTCCTGAAGTAGCAGTTCAAAAGTTGTAGTTGAAAGATGGACTAGCCGATCGATGTGTTTACCACCATGTAATTCTCCTCGGGCTTTAAAAGGCAGCAGTGTTTGCAAGGAACTGGCGTGTATAATCTTGTCGAAGGCAGCAATTGCGAAAGAGTGATCCCTTATATTGAAGCGAAGACTACACAGCCATGCAAGGAGAGTACTCTAGCCTTTAATGGCTGGCTGATGCTTCATTTACTCTCTATTACAGGGTGTCCGTGGGAGTGCATTGGTCATTTAAGGGCACTTCGGGTCATCCTGCATGATATTGTGCAAGCCAAGTCACTCGGTGAATGACTTGAGAATGACCAGATGGGATTCTAAAACACTTTGTAATGTCCTATGATTATAAAGGATCCATTTGGTGGGCCATTTTAGTACCATACATTTGGGTCAATGGCTACACTCTTATTTGTATGGACTGCTATCTCTTGGCATTACTTATCTCTGACACAGTCGAGATGATGTAGAGATGTGGCCGCAGTCCCTAACTGGCCTTGGTTCCAGTGACTTTCTATGGTTCCAAGCACCCGAGGCCTGCTTATCGTTGACCGCAGTTAATTGAGTGTGCTTTGTGAGTAGCACTTAAGAGGCAGTGCTACTGATGTGTTGTTTCTGCTGTTTGCTGCTGATGCTGATAACTAGTGATGCCCCCGGCTGTGTGTGTATGACATGTTGTAAGCTGAATCATTCGCCTTGTTAGGTAATTTATCGCTTCACTGAACTCACAATTGATGTCAACTTCTTCTTAGAGAACCACAACAATGAATGTCAAAGATCAGAAACTAAGAGGTCCTTTGTGAGATATGCAAGACAATAGGCTTGTACTCCCTCTGAGACTAAGGAGAACTTAATGAACTCCTCTGTTCTATATCTTTGAAGTATTTCTTCAAATATCCATGGATTGTTTGTCACAATGGATAAATCTCCGCTATTTGTGTGCTTCTTTTAAATCTCCCTCAATGACGACATTCTTATTGAAAGTCCAAGATACTTGACGGGGGCGTTTTATAGATAATGCTCTGTGTTTGGCGTTAAGGTCAAGGTCATGTCATCTGATGCCCATATTAGGAGTCGAAGCACATTCTATTGTGACATCACCATGACGTCATGTGACAGGTAACCTTGGAACTGGCGGGTTGGTCGACCTCTTCTATTTGCTGACCTTTCCTCGCTTGTCAATTGTCATTAAGCACATCTGGCTCCTCCTTCGCTCTGATCTTCTTTTCTTGTCCTGCAAACGAAAACAAATCGTATTATATTTGTGCCGAAGAACAACAATTGGACAGTCCTTGATTAGTGCTCATGATGCACCCTTCTGTCTATTAACATATATATTAAAGGTCACATTGTGATGTGTTATTCACAAATCACAATAAAAGAGGAAAAGGGTTGGATGGCGACGTCCTTTAAAAGGGATAGTGCATATAGGACTAGGAACAACAGTACGTTATTTATATAAACTTTATTGTGTACTGCCAATTTCTGGCTAGTAAAACGTCCTGTTCGTCATAAACTATAATTGGGAGAATCAAACAGCAAAATAGGAGTCAGGAAGAAAGGAAGGTTACAATATAATTATGTATTATGATAATCCCTGGGAAAATTAATCAGTTTTGGAAGGCCCGTTTTATACGTTTAAGACCTTCTCTAAGGATCCGATGAATTGCTCAGAACAAAACATATAGACAAGTGGGTGTTACATGATAATAAGAGCTGTCAACTAAGCTTTGGTTGTGTGCAGAAATAGCACTTTTCGATGAAGACAGATATTATAAAGGTCTCTGACTCTCCATTCAAAGAGTGGTTTTCGTGTCAAGTATTTCCTAAGTATGAGAAACATCCTGCACAGTTTTCCGTATTAAAAAAGTCAGTTGTAAATTGCCTAAATAGGTTAAGCCTGGAGCTACTGTGTAATGTCTCAGCTTGTCTATGGATGTTTTCTGTGAGGCCCATGTTGCTTCAATTTGAGGTTGCTCTTTTCCTTATAGCTTTACTAGTCATTTTCTTGACATTCAAAGCAGAATGTAATATTTCAAGAGATTTATATCTCCGTGTATGTAACTTGACTTAACAAGAAGTCAAACGGAATATTTAACTTCGAGAGTTGCCCAAACTCCACACAGCCAGTTGCTGAAGCTTTGAATCTTAGATGGCTTGAAGCCTTGAAATATATATTAGCCATGGAAGAGCTGCATAGGCATCTTCAGCCCAGAGTGTATAAACTTCTTGTGGCAACTTTTCGAGGATTTACAAAGAACAAATCAGACTCCTCACTGCTGCCTCTTTGTGCCATAGTTAAGAAAAAATTTTCCGTTAGCCTTTCAAATATGCTTTATGCGTATAAAGTATGATAATTCCATAATTTCAGTCACGACAACCACCTTTTCTGCGGAACGACCCAGTGATTTCCTATCCAACCAACATTATAATATAGTGATAGAACGCCCTTCATTTGAATTTGGAGCAGATGTCATTAAGAATAATATGTTCAAAGAAAGTGAGAAAAAAATGATTGTAATGGTGCAAAATAATACAGTGCTGCCTGTAAGTAAGTGAAACACATGATAATTATTGTGCCATTGCATCAATGCTAAACATCCTCAACCAAACTGCTTATGGAGGCATGAATTCTCACCCGATGAGCAGAAAACATATTGGGTCATAAAGGCCAATATGTGAGGCATGTGGGATAACAATGGTAACAAATTTCAATTATCTTACATGCCTCACAATCATGTCGGCCTTTATGACCCAATATGTTTTCCTTTCATCGGATGAAAATTCATGCTTCCACAAGCAGTTTTGCTGAGGATGTTAAGTATTGATGCGATGGCACCATTTCATGTGTTTCACTAACTTACAGGCTGCACTGTACATAATAACTAAGTTATAAGGATCACTAACACTTGTGTGAAGTAGTATCATTACTATACGGTGGAGTCATCATGATGGCCCTTTCAAGGAAGTTATGCTAGGTCCATTGCCTTATCTTGCTCGGAGCTGAATGTGTGATCATATGTGGATGTGATTGCTATTATCTAAGACTTTGGATGGCACACAACCATCCTTCAGATTTGGTGGAAGGCCAATACCTGTCAAGAGGGAAATCTGAAATGCTCCCAAGGAGAGGGCCAAATTATAGAGAATATCTGATGCTTGCTATGTAATTTTGTGTCCTCTACAGATGCTATTTGCTTGGCAAGGGTCTCCTACTCTCCTGCATAATTGCATATTGTCCCTTGAAAAATGAGCCGATAATTCTAGCTGAAGGACAACACGACATCTACGTGTTAGTAAAGCTAAAGGAGCAACGTAAAGAGGTTACATGCTCAGAATAAACATATTGCCTAACAGAACACACATCGATGTGGACGATAAGGTGTCAGCTGAACAGTGAGTTAACACCTGAATCTCAATTCGGTTCATCTGTATATTCATGCCGAAACATGCTCTTAGGTCAATGGCCTCTGTTACAAACAATTAGTCTAGTCATTATGTGAAATGACCTAGAACAAATTGCAACACAAATGGTTCCAGTGGCATTTGGTCCCTAAATATGTCAAGAAAGACATACTAAAAGTCCTGGAAAATCCATGTGGTGGAACACCCCAAATAAGCCATAAATCCAAGATGGCCGCCATAAAAATCATGTTTTTTGCAAATATCTCAGAAACTATTAGATATAGACCCCATATGTGTATGAAACTTGAATATAAACTTGGGTATTACGGACATTTTGACACTATTCCCATGTCTCTATCTCTAATAGTTCTCAAGATATAGCATATTTGAATATCTCTGATTTTACAAAAAAAGCTGTAAATCGCCAAAAATGTCATTTATGAGTCTTGATTCTGGATACTTGAGGTACGACCAGGGTTGGGTTCAAATACAAATATATTTGTATTTGTATTTGTAAATACTGTATTTGTATTTGTATTTAAATACTTTTCCAGAAATTTGAAAGTATTTGTATTTGTATTTAAATACTTTGCAAAGTATTTGTATTTGTATTTAAATACTTTTGTCAGATTTCAAAAGTATTTGTATTTGTATTTGTATTTGTATCAAAGTATTTGGTATTTACAAATACTTTTTTCAAATACAAGGTCTATAAATGGATCAAAAAAGCATGCATTCCTTAACTTCAAAAGTGGATATAACTGGTGTGACTATCTTTATACAATCATTTTGAAATTTTGGATTACAATATTTAGTCTAAATATTATTTTTGAAAATATAGCATTTTAATGATTACCATCTAAAGTTTCCCCTGTGCATGCTGCTTAGTTTGTGGTCTGTACACAAACATTCAAGTATAGAGATTATCACTGCCTCATGTTGCTAGGTTTGAAGAAGTTAACAATATCTCAAGAATCCAATGGACTGCACAAGTGAAATACAACTCAGCTTCTATCCTATCTAAACTTCCAATTTTAAGAAAATATTTGTTGAACACAAGATACAAATGAAATATTCCCTGTATGAGAAGTCATAAATTATAATTGACTGCATATATTAAGTTAAAACATAGGCTGCGCAGCAGCAAACCTTCAGCGAATAACACCTTTAGAAGATTACAATAATATCATAAAATTGGTGCGTTTACGAAATTGCTTATAGGTATGCAATTGCGGTCGAGTAGTGGCCTTCCATTATCTCTATTTTTCCAATGATTCATAAAGTGGTATACGCATCAAAAAGCACTGCTAAATTGCATAGGTGATTTGTTTAGAAAAATGCATTACTGTATATGCAATAGTGGGGAAGTTTTGGCTCTGATATAAAAAAAATTATTTTAAATATTTTTTCTCAATATTTCAAAAACTATAGAATAGCCATCTGTCAGTCCATGAAAAGGCACAACTAGACCATACAAGCCATATGTGTACCAAACTTCATCCATGTATATGGAATAGTGACAGGATGTTGGGCCAGAAACAAAAATAATAATTTTTATGTTTTTTTCAATATTTGAAAAGGTATATAATATTTCCATCAGACCTTTCAAAAGGCACAACTAGACCATATTGACCATATGTGTACCAAAGTTTATCCATGTACATGCAATAGTGAGCGAGTCTTAGCCCAAAAAGCAAAAAAAACATGTTTTTATATTTTTTCCTATTTTTTCGGAAAGTATAGAATATCTGTCAATGAGACCATCAAAAGGCACAACTAGACCATATAGGCCACGTGTATACCAAATTTCATCCATGCACATGCAATAGTGACCGAGCCTTGGCCCGGAAACAAAAAAAATAATTATTTTTATATTTTGTTAATTATTTCAAAAAGTATTTAAGATCTATTCATCAGACCATCAAAAGGCACAACTAGACCATACAGGCTAGATGTGTACCAAATTTCATCCACATACATTTAATAGAGGCTGAGTGCCGGGCCGGAAACGTTCTATCCGCCCGCCGCCCGACCGCCCGCCCGCCCGCCCGCCCGCCCGGCGGACGGACAGCATTTTTACCCAAGTGATTACAATACCTTCTTCGAACTTCGTTCGCTGAAGGTAAAAAATGAAAAATTTTCTTTAATTAATTTGATACACATTTGCATGTAGTAGTAATTGTGTATGTCTCACTTACCTATATACCGGTACTTAATATATTTTCTGTGACAAAAATGTTTACTTTTATTTGATAGTTACAGGTAAATGACCATTTTATATTGTCTAGTAGTATGAAAGACATAACTATCACACATTTTGAATGTTAACTGCTATTCTGACTCTGGGTATTGTTTTAATTGCTATTCAAACACAGGTACAGGCCATGCATTGTCTTCTGTGAGCAATGGTGCATTGCAATTATATAGGGGTACCATTATGTGGACATTAATCACACATATCTTTCAGTTATAAAAAGTTCATATTATTTTGCATTTATAATGTTTACATCATTATTTGATTAGAGGTCAATTTACAAGCAAAAGAAAACTTTAATTTTTCTTTTAAAGCACATATCAAAGTTCCAGATATTTTTGTATATTATTCATTATTTTTGCCTCACTATCACGGAACAACTTATAAATTATAATGCCTTCTTGTTTAATATAAAAGAAAAGTAGATTTTATTTATATTATGGAATTGAGAGGGCTGTCAACAGTGGAGTTGAAATTTTCTAAGGCCCAAATATCTCTTTATAAATGTTGATTGATTTCTTTGATATAAGATTGTTGTCCAAGCAGCCCCCAGTGAAAGTATAATGTGTTTATGTGGCATAGTTATATTTTGAAACTGAATCTGAAAGTTATATGCCTATTACCAAAATTGACTTATTTTTAGCTAACGAAAAATGTTGTAAAATGAATGAAACACCTATTTCTCTATTTTATATTAATTTTTATTGTGCTTTATTTTTCACAAATTTTCCTAGTCAAGCATTCAACGAATTCCTGGTACTGGAAATAGGTATTTTAATGAAACAAATGTGGCATATAGAACAAAAGTACAGGATTTTAATGAATCTAACATGATTATTCTATCCCCAAAAGAACCCTTACAAAATTGGCCCAAAAGAACGTTGTGTCTCGACCAATCACAGAGCAGTATTCACCAGTGCAACTTCCAATAGCCAATCACAGACAGATTCAGATTCAGATTCATATCATTTATTTACCATTTGAAATCATCATTCATACATCATCAAAGCAATTTTTATGGTAGGAGACCCCAATAAGGCCAAAATGACCGTTGGCTTGGGGCCACCTTAAAGGAAAAGAGTAAGATAAATAAATATTTGTGCATGTTTAAAATAATAATATGCAACTATTCAGTTTATAATCGGGTAAGTAAATGACCCAAATTGTCCCAATTTGAAGGAACTTGATAATAATATTATGAAAAATTTAATAAGTATTATTATTACTTGTTAAAACTATATAACCTGCAGACCCATAACAGTTGGTTGTATTCATAGCCATTAGCTGGAGTTAGATTAGAAACAATTAAAAAAGAAAAGTTTGAAGTTGTAAGACAGAATTATTGAAAGTATTTTCAAATATATTTGCAAATATATTTGTATTTGTATTTAAATACTTTCAAAATTTGAGTATTTGTATTTGTATTTGTATTTGAAAGAATTGAAAGTATTTGTATTTGTATTTAAATACTTTTGAGCTCAACTGTATTTGTATTTGTATTTGTATTTAGAAAGATTGAAAGTATTTGTATTTGTATTTAAATACTTTTATCTGTATTTGAACCCAACCCTGGGTACGACTTTTACCTTACCTATTAAAGATACAAAAGGAATAACTTATGTTTAATTTAAGACCCCGACCATGTCTCTACCTCTCTTCAATCCCCTATTGTGCCATATTTTGCATTTGGAAGTGTTCCCTCGAAATTCCATTTATTTAGCTAAAATTGGCATTTTATGTGAAGGAAAGTGTTCATTTTGGGTCTGAAATGTACGAAATATTGTGGGTATGGAATTAGGCCTATTCTGTGTTACTGCATGTGTAATGCTAGATATTATTAAACTAAAATCACTAAAGAATCACACAGAATCTGAAATAGACAAATTTTTCCAAACCATATATTATCATCGATTTATGTCACGAGCGTCAATCAGCGCCCAGCATCAAAAGTTTACCAGCAATTTATGAAGCAACTGTTTACTTCTCTGAGATGTATGGCATATCATTTTAAAGCTCTCAGAGAGATCTATCTATCCATGTGAGAATCACACCTTTAACCAGTGATGTTGTTGAGGCCGGCCATTAAAGACTGAGACAGCAGCCTCCAAGACCGAAACCATCTAAGTCTAGCCTGAGGCCGGCCTCGAGGGCCCCAAACAC
Organism: Platynereis dumerilii; assembly: GCA_026936325.1. Taxonomy (NCBI): domain Eukaryota; kingdom Metazoa; phylum Annelida; class Polychaeta; order Phyllodocida; family Nereididae; genus Platynereis; species Platynereis dumerilii. Next base: position 15,385,134 of record JAPTHN010000001.1, read on the forward strand.
TGGCCCAAAGACACCCCAGACTGAGACAATACCAAGGATTTAGAACCGAGACTGAGCCAAGGCTGAGGCCATCAAAATATGGCTCCAAGGCCGGGCTTGAGACATTCAACTGAGCCTCTAACCCTTACGGAAGTGCGAAATTGTCCTAATTTGCATTACATGAATGAAGGCCTCTTCATTGGCTAGCTTTTGGAGTGTGGCTGGCTTAACACTCAATTCTGTGTAAATTAAGAATATATGTAAGTCTATATATGTGACAAAATTAGAAGTATAAAAATAATAATAAGTTTTGCTTTGAGATGTCTAAATTACACCTTTATGATTTACTTAGCTCATTTGGAGAGGCAATGTTATGAAATTTCGATAAAAATACAAAAACTGAACAAATGACAGATTTTGGACATTTATTTGGAATTTTTGGTTCTCAAAAATGAATGGCAATGACTAAGTTTATAAATTTAAACAATTATTAAATATGTATATATGAGAATGGGTTATATGATTGCCTTGCACACATTTGTCATATGACCATGTTCAAATTGAAGATACTTTTTTGGAATTTTTACCTTTATTTCTCGAAGTAACACAAGTCTCCAATCACGTTTCAGTCAATTTTTGACATTGTTTAATAAAATTTAGTGACATGTGCTGAGATATATTTACACGAAAATATTATAAATACAATGAATTAGGACATCATGGCAGAAAAGCTGCAGAAGGCCGAGGGTCTGCTGATGTGCAGCTTATTTTTTTTACAAAAACCTTTTCATTTGCATTCTTGAGCTGTATTCGGAAACATTTCAACCACGAGCGGAAGTATGTGTCATTGATAGACATAGTATATCAGTGCTTGTTAATCTATTTAATCCATCCATAAACTAGCAAGTGACAAGTCCAAGAAATGCCCTGAACATGTGTGTTTTGATATATTTGTCACAGATTCTATCAAATTTGACAGTTGACTATGAAAAACATTTCATCAAAATTCGCAGTTATTGTTGGGTGTTGTTTGTTCTATACCTTGCAGATTCTTATATATTTTTATCTCAAGTCTAACTGCTAAAAGCACACATAGTAACAAACAATGTATAACAGTTTGTGATCACTGCTATGGTTGTATAATAATTGGAATTTGTCATGTGACTTTGGAATAGGCTCCCACTAGTTTTGTAATTCTTCAAAATATGCAAATACTATAAGAGAGAAAATACTTTGCATGCCAGAACATTATCAAAATAAGTGAGATGTACAAGGTCAACCATTGCATTGGCACCATATCTGGGTGTTATTTGCAAAACGGCTCTTCTTCTGCAATCTACAAATTTGAATTTCATACGTTTGTATTGTCTATAGGGTATTATTGCTATTCTTACGCGTGATTTCAACACAGAAACTGGTGATGTGCCTCACTTTGAAACTGACAAATAAGGAGGAGACTAGGTGATCATTTCGCCCCAAAATCTCACTTTGTGAAGTGTGATTCTGTGTATGCCTTGATTTTTTCTGAAATATTAACTTGGAAAGCTGCATATATATATGAATATAAATATTACTTCTAACTTTGAAAGGTATATTAACTTACATATAGTTAATTTACACAGAATTCAGTGAATACGCAGGGCACACTCCAAAAGCTTGCCCATGAACAGACCTTTACTCATGTCATGTAACTTAAGCCAATTTCGCAATTTCACACACTTCATTAGGGTTAGAGGCTCAGTTGAAGGTAGCGTGGCCAGTCTGGGGGACATATTTTGATGGCCTTAGCCTTGGCACAGTCTCAGTGTCAAATCCTTGGCTTGCCTCGGTCTTGGTCTTGGAGGCTAATGCCTCAGTTTCTAATGGTCTGGCCTCAATCATATCACTGGTTAAAGGTGTGATTCTCACATAGATAGATATATCTGTCTGAGGGCTTTAAAATGATATGCCATACGTCTCAGAGAAGTAAACAGTTGCTTCATAAATTGCCGGTAAATTTTTGATCCTGGGCGCTGATTGACGTTTGTGACGTAAATCGATGATTATATATGGTTTGGAAAATTTTGTCTGTTTCAGGTTCTCCGTGTGATTCTTTAGTGATTTTAGTTTAATAATGTCTAGCATTACACATGCAGTAACTCAGAATAGGCTTAATTCCATACCCACAATATTTCGTACATTTCAGACCCAAAATGAGCACTTTCCTTCACATAAAATGCCAATTTTAGCTAAATAAATGGAATTTCGAGGGAACACTTCCAAATGCAAAATATGGCACAATAGGGGATTGAAGAGAGGTAGAGACATGGTTGGGGTCTTAAATTAAACATAAGTTATTCCTTTTGTATCTTTAATAGGTGAGGTAAAAGTCGTACTTCAAGTATCCAGAATCAAGACTCATAAATGACATTTTTGCCGATTTACAGCTTTTTTTGTAAAATCAGAGATATTCAAATATGCTATATCTTGAGAACTATTAGAGATAGAGACATGGGAATAGTGTCAAAATGTCCGTAATACCCAAGTTTATAGTCAAGTTTCATACACATATGGGGTCTATATCTAATAGTTTCTGAGATATTTGCAAAAAACATGATTTTTATGGCGGCCATCTTGGATTTATGGCTAATTTGGGGTGTTCCACCACATGGATTTTCCAGGACTTTTAGTATGTCTTTCTTGACATATTTAGGGACCAAATGCCACTGGAACTATTTGTGTTGCAATTTGTTCCGGGTTAGACCCAATATTTTCATATAATGACTAGACTAAATGCTACTTGACAACAAATCAATTGTTTTCGCTATTGTGACGGTGTCACAGTCGTATGAAATATTTTGACATTACATACGTTTCTCTTCTGAGATTGAATTACAACCGTGATTTAAATTGAACAAGTTAGAACTAATAGAAATATATCTGCCGTCTTATATTGGATGATATGGAATAAATGACCAGTTGAATGATTCACCAAATTCATTGATTCTTCTTTGGTAGAGCCTTTTAAAAAGGGAGAAAATTATTAATCTGTTTGTATGCAGTGATATTCAAACTATTTTCAATAAAAACATTTAAAAAACAGCCAATTAAATCTCTGCAATACAACACCAGCATTATCATATTGTTGCATTGTGCACCATTCCACTGTCCAAAGTGACCTTTCTCATATGAATGTTATTCAAGGAAATGTAAGAGAAGACACAAATCTACTGTATGGATTTAATTTCGCAAGGAGTGTCAGATAAAGCCACCATAAAGGTCCCAAAATTGTTATGTTTCACATGGCATGTTAACTGACAAAGAGCAATTCTTTACTGTAGTTGATGGCAAAATAACATTAGGGCAATTCCGTAAAGTCTGATTCACAGATTTGACACTTTAGCAGCTTGTGTAGCCCTACCATTACGCCTCAGCTATTTCATTGTTATCCAGGCATGAGGGCAGGTTATAGGGGTATCAGACAAGCCATCAACGAAAGCTCCAAGTGTAACAGGAGTCGAGCTATGGCAAAATATCATGGTGTCAGATGTGCACCATGAGATGTACGTCCGACACCATGATATTTGCTTTGTAGCTCAGCTCCAGTTACACTTGGAGCTTTGGTTGATGGCTTGTCTGATACCCCTATAACCTGCCATCATGCCTGGATAACAATGAAATAGCTGAGGTGTGATGGTAGGGCTACACAAGCTGCTAAAGTTTCAGATCTGTGAATCAGACTTTACGGAATTGCCCATTAGCGATTAGTCTAGGCTTTAGTAGTATTGCAAGAGTTCTATATTGGAAACAACACCGAACAGTGCAGCAAATACAATGTAACGGTAAAAAAATTTAACTTATCCCGTGTAATGTATTTATTTTCAAACAAAAACCTTTATATATAAGCCAATGGTAAGGCTACTTCTTTTTATTTTATTTCCTTCTTGGCAAAATAGAATAATCAGTCTACAGCGGACTTCAATATTCAGTATGTCTCCATATAATGTCTATTTCTCTATAGCAAGCCTTAGAGCCAATGTATATATCCCAAACACCTATCCAAGTTGTGACATTGTATCAACTACTTAATCATTAGATTCTGATAAGAGTTGATATCTTTTTTCATTTAGAAAAAATATTACCGAAGGATTCCAGTTTTTGCCAAAGATCTCTTTAATTTGGACAGCTGGAACAAGTCTGCCTCCGCCTGCTTCATGAAGACTTGATACAAAGTTTGATAACATATCCCAAAATCCACTCATCGTCCTAAGATGTATTCCCTTCATTTAAATTTTATCAAGCCCTTTCTGTATGATTTGAAGACGAAAAACAGAGCACTGGCTTAATTTGGTTCTGCAAGATAGCCTTCCCGACATACACTTTATTAAAAATTACAATGTTTCATATCGACGCTCAGGCAGTATAGTCTCTATCCATCCATTCAATTTTGTTTCTCTTCAATATTTGTACATTTTGTAATATTATAGATCACCATTGTGTGTTCAATAAGCCATAGTGATGCCTATAAGAAAATTAACAGACAAAGAATAGATGCAACAATCACATATCAATCACATATAAAAGTAAGCGAGGGCATGGTATTTTTAGAATGTGGCATTTGAGTTTTTTGGATGTCAATAAAGTCTACCTCAGGGTGGATAAATGTGTATTTTCTGCCTATAGGCATAAGGACGATGGAAATAGCACCAAGAAAATCATTAGCAATATTTTAAGAGAAGTTTGTAAGCAGCATGGGGTCAGGGCAAGTGTCTAAATCAGGGCTTGGGGTTGGCCCTAAGCCCTGGAAGGAGGTAGCTGACATTGAGATGCTGTCTCCCACACTATATATATACGGAGGTTGTTGGGGGGGGTGTTTGTCCCAAGGTCATTTCTAGGACCCAGACATAGATAGTCAATGCCATGAATTGAGGAATTTGGTAGTGGCCACCTCCTTGTACAAACTTACGTGGCAATTGCCAATTGGCAATGACTGAATAGCGCCACCATGACTATGGACATGGCCCCATCAGATGGTATAGGATGGCAATGTGGAGATATGAAGAGGATGCTTCAGTAGGCATCATGGCCGTTTCTGCATCACTTGCTCTCTCATCAGCCAAGACGCGTGGAACAAGCATCGTGTTTTCCTTAACATATTATGTAGTCTCATAATAACACCCCTACTTGCAGTCTTCTATTACAGTGCCTTTTATCTGCTTTGAATGTCCGACAAGCCGTCCAGAAGTGGCAATTCTGATGGTAAAAGTACTAAACCCCCTGTCTCCACGATAATGTATTCGATTTGTCCCTTCTGGTATGTCTATAGATTTGAGACCGTCAAAAAATGTTTGAGCCGAGGGTTCGATTAAGATTGCTTTAACTTTTTACTGTCCCTGAAGGGCAGTGTAGGTATTTAGTGATATTGTCTGCGGCAAACTTCCCAAGAGTTGATGCAGAAGTTTTAGTCTTACACTGGGGAGCTGGCTATCTATTTTGGGAATTCTTAAAAAGTGAGAAAGATATTCAATAGCTAACAATGGCTTTATATTTTTGTTGCGGCTTTTGCAGCCTAATACCTTGGAAAAACAACAGAGCACCATGGTTGTCAACACGTTTCATTTTGAGTTCATTAAAGTGCAAGTTTCCTGCTCCCTGTATAAGGATTGTGACACTATATGTACCAAGTGAAAATGTAATGAAATTGATTCAGTTGTTGTTCGCACATTATTCATTTGTTACACACAACCGAGATTAAATAGCATTCACCAGCATCCTTGTTTACATTCGCCCTGCCAACAAGTATGACAATTACGATAAAATGCTGTAGTGTCCTAATCCTTGACAGCTTTTTCAATAATCGTTTGAACATGCGTTCAGTTGCTTTGAAAGATCTCAAGCTGTGAATTCTGTGTGTCACGCCGAAGGAAAGTTAATTTTTCTGTTACAACTTCACAAAAAGGCAGTAGATGTTGTCAGGGTAGGATTACACCAGATCAATCTGAGAGGTGAGGATGTTCACCAGAGTTTTAACTGCTCACACTGAAAAATGTGCATCTCTTTTAAGCGACAGTACTTGTAAACTATTCAAGAGAATTTTGGTAACCTTCCAAGCCTGAGCACTAAGTAACTGTTTGGCCAAAGATTTTGAAAGTTTGGAGAAAATCCATTATTTTCCCAAAGAGCCAGACACAATTTTGTAAGGTTGTTTCAAATTTGGGATTTGCGAAGTTGAATGAGGCTCTAATGAGAAGAATAAGCACCATATCCACATGTTAATGATGTCTAATTATTGACGAAGATGTCCACCAAGATTGCATTGCAAAGAAAAATGTCATATTGGGATAATTGTCCAAGCTTACGACAACTTTTTTGAAGAAGATACATGTGACAAACAAAATGTGAAAAACACCAACTTAAGCTAAAATTCAACCCAAAACAAACAAAATGCTTTAAAAATGTTTGAACCCTTTGGGGGGACTCAGACGGACATAATGCAAAATAGTTTTCTGACTCGATTTGCACTGGTTGTAAATTTGGTTTTTAAGTTGGAGCAGTTTAGCTGCAATTCTGATAGTGACTGTACAGTGTGTACTCCCCTCAGTCTCTAAACATCTGCAAACTAACCAGCCACAACAGATGCTTCGTTTCTTAAAAACCAAAAAGGACAAGAGTGGAGAGTGTACGAAACCCAAGAGAATCAAGGGGTAGAGCATTGCTGCCTATGAGTCATCCTCAGGACATCTCTTCATTTATGCAGTCGAATGATTTTGCTGTAGGAAAAAAATTACAGCACCCTGTTGGTCCATAAGAATCTAATCAATAAGAACTTCTTTTTGACTCCAAAATAGTTCAGTGCTTCAGAGAATAAGCGCAGTTGTTCAAGATCTTTGCAGTTTGCATTTCAGCAACATCTTCCATGTCACCATGCTTGTGAAATATAATAAGTAACACATTTTAACCTGTCAGCTCGTACGACACTAAATCCCATGCAAGCATGTCATGATCCTAATCACCTCTGATGGGATTGCATAATCTGATGCAAATGCTAGAACAGCACAAACAAGCCGCTCTTCGGTGCACCAGTGCAGCATTACCCTACAGTACAACCCAAAATAAAGTACGATTACCCCGGCAGGAAGGAAGAATCAGCCACTACTTTACCCTTTCACACCTTTTGACTACCTACTTTTACCTACTTGAAACTGCCTTTTAAAATTACATTAAAATCATATTTAAAGAAGACCAATTTAAACTCAATCACGCCCATTGTGTTTGATTTACTTGATATTTTTCACCTCTGTTAATTGCAGTTACAATGGTAGCTGTCTAAATAGAGTTTTTAATGTGGGCTAAGGTTGTTGAAAGGAGTCAAAGGGAGTTGTGAGGAGATTTGGGGTGGAGAGGAGAAAAGAGGGCAAAATAGGTAAACAGAGGACTTCTGACAGAAAATTTTCTCTTTTATTTTGGGTTGTACTGTATATGCAATGAATAACTAATGTAAATACATTGCCTGACGTCGTAACCACTAACCACTTCTATTTATTCTCTTCATTTGGGTTGTGAGTAAAGTCCCTGATGACATCTAAGATTTCCATTTTTGTGGATGTGAAACACAATGGACACAACTCCAAGACAACCTTGGGGCTAGCCTATTATACACACTTAGTTCACAATAAAACATATTTTACCATTCGACACCTCTGTCAGCCAATCAAGAGCCAATATTTCACTGCAATAAAACCCATATTCTTTGTTGTTCAGTTATCCTCCCATGGGAGAATGATAAGTGAAGCTGTGAAAAACCCACAGCAACAAACGACAAGTTTCAGTTTTGTCTTATGGTATAAGCCGGTTATTCACCACTGGATCGACAATATGTGTTTATCAGAGCTCGGGCTAACGCCCTCGCTGGATAAATCACATAATTATTGCCTCTCCCTAGGTGAATAACCTATACATATAGTGTACAATCATTTTTAAAGTGAAACCAGATAACAACTGGATCAGGGGTTTGCTAGTTAAAAGACCTCCTGGTTACTTCCCCTGTAGACTGTCATTTCAACAGGCATTTCATGCTATGCTGGATATTTTTCTTATTTGATAAGAATAGCACTCCGCTCTCATCCTATTCGACTTGCCCACCCACTAAATTTGTGCTCTGCCGATGGTGGGCTTTTCAAATTACTGATTGCTCTCTCAATGGGCCTACCCATCTGTGCTACTTTTAGAAATCTGGTGGGTATAAGGTTGACTAAGATTACAGTTCAGTGGCCTTTAGCTGCTGACCTTGCTAACACTTACTCTCTGCACTCGCAGTGCACCTACATGTACCAATCTTGGTGAAACTTTTGAATTTGACTCAATCAAATTTCAATTTTCAAATGACTGTTACAGTGATAGATTTTTGGATATATATTGAATGATCTTTTGAACAAGTGTTCTATCTACTGGGTTAAAACACAAGCGTTTCTTGTTAAGTCCTTTATATTGCTGACTAGCAATAACCTGGGTAATCAGACAAGTATATCTTTGCAGGAAATAAACAGATTCAGTAGAGAAAAGACCATGAAACCAAGAATTTCTTTGTCTTCATGTGGTGGACTGATATTGTATGGTAAAGGGCTGTTTTAATGTCAGTTTCTTGCAGTCTTTAAATTCAGATCTCTTGATATAGGGTTGGAGGTAACTTGCTGAACACCCAATTCAACAGGAATATCTGCATTTGTATCCATGAGACTGGAGATTACCGATAGGCCCAATATGATGCCAAGTGTGATTGATTACACTCAAATCCAGTCCTTGAGAAAAGGAATGAAATATGAGGAAAATGACTGTCCTTGGGACGCTCTGTGACTAAGGAGAACATGATCAAAGATTTTAAGTTCTGTATTAATATGGAATCATGTCAAGTCACATGCTGCAACTGGTGGCTCAGTTACTAGTTTTAGTGTTGGGGATAAATCCTGATGATCTGCAACTCATTCACAACTGCCATTGTGCTTACTAACAGTTAATATACTATCATAGTTTGTCTGTTTTTAAAATGTCTTAATGCTGTCATTGTGGAGTCAGACTGAGATGAGCAGAGGCTCAGAGGTGACTATCTTTTCTGGATATATTTTGTCTGGATCAAGGACTTGTTAGTCAAAAAGCTATTCTTCCTGTCACCAAAAGCTTTCAACAGGCGTTTAATACTGTGCTGAACATTTCTCATATATTTACTAAGAGATGCACTTCGCACCGGTTGCTCCAATCCTACTGGGTTTGCACAGTCACTTGATTGGTGCTCTGCAAAGGGTGAGCTTTCCAACGTTTCCATATTACTGATTGCTCTTTCAATAGACCTACCCATCTGTGCTACTTTCAGAATCTGGTTTCAGTTGTTCAGCCTACGCTTGGTTTCTGTTTTTGCAGAACACTGATTAGAATCCCGGCTGCACTATACCATTGACCGAACACCCCTTTTATGACAGACCAAAGGCAAGAGTTTCCCCTTGGTTCAGCAACCATTCTCTTGATTTGTCTCATATTTTTGCCGTTTATAATTTTTGTTACCGTTTGAGTCTCCCTGATTATTAGTTGAAATTTGTATTTGAGATAATCTGGTTTTAACCATGATTCACAAAAACACACAGCTGCTTAATTTTTGCTTCCCAGTCTGTTAAACTTTTCGAAAACATGCTATTTGATGATACTTAAAGTGGAGCCATTATATAGAGACCCATTAGGTTCCATGTAACTCGTCATGTGATCAGACACATGCATGATCTTGTGCATTTGTTGTGCCACAATCTGTATGTTTCATCGAAGGTTTGTCCGTGAAACGCTTATTCAAATGACTGAAATTACCAGCAGATTTGAAGGACTGGAGTTCCTGTGGCAGCTTTTACTTACACTTCTTCCCAATGTTTTCTTGTGCAAACAGCTGATATTCTCTGATGTTCCTTTACAAAGTGTCCTGAGTAATAATTAGGGCTACTTCACAATCGGAAAAGTTATTTGACATGTTGATCTGTTTGGTGGAAGATTTCTTTTTCAACCATGCAGGAACTGTCTCATTACAAATTAGTGCATCATTTCGGTGTCTATGGTGTGGAAAATTATCTTAAGGAAAACTGTAGGGACAATGAAACATTCCTTCTTCTTTTGGTTTTAAAATTAGATGGAAACTACTTGTCTTGTTAGAATATGAATTTGTATAATGCCACAATGGACCAGGAGATTTAAGGAATATACATGATATACATACACTGCTCAAAACTTTCCTTTTTACTCGTTCATGATTCATGTTGTCTGGGCTTGGACGTGGTATCTTTAATACTGTTTGGGTGCTGTGTGATAAGTTATACGTCTGTGGAACCAAAGCTGAACTGTGAATACCTATATATGTATATATATGAATCTTGAATTTGTGTAACAGCTTACTGTCTCATATGTATTTTTGCAACCCATTATGCTCTTATTTACCATATATATAAATGCATCAGATGACCTTTCTCTGTCTCTATTCATTATTCTGTTTTATTCACTTCAAAGCTGCATTCATATTTCACTTCCAGGTACGTATTAATGCCTCGAAGAATTCGCCTGTTAAGATTCATTCTTCTCTTTTGATTCTTGAAACCAAAAATGTTGCTTGCAGCTCTTCTTGTTCGAACGCATTGATGTGGCATACAATTATGTTGTTTAAAGTGGTTTGGTTACTCAAACATGTAAAGAAATGCAAGATGGCTTCCAAAATCGCCATACAAAAATAGCCAACATTCCTGAATTTCCCGCTGTGACCTTAGTATTTCACTTTGAGCTATGAAATTTCGTAGAAATTCATTTCTGATGGCTGCCAGTACAGGTCAAGCCTATTCAGCTGTTACTACCAACATTCTAATAATAGTAGATTTCTCATAGACACATGAGCGTAAGATGTACTACACCATTGCGATACTTCCACGCTCATTACCATTGCCCTGCATTCAGCGTGAAGGAATCACAATCGAAATGGAAGTGATTTTTTGCACTAAATTTTGTCATGCTCATTGCAAGCAAAGTTGAAACTGCTTGCGGTTCTGGTTATTTGTATGTACCTACAAGTCATCAGTGTGTTTTTCTACCTAGTCATTGGTGCGTCATCGCTGCACATGAATTGTTTTGTTGTTTGGTAATGTGTGGCTACAAATAAGTTTCACTTTGAATCTGGGCCACTTATGTACTTCAAAATGTGATGCGAAATTTTAAGATCGAAATGGAAGAGAGAGAACAAAGACCTGTATGCAACATGAGAAAGGTTGAATTATGGTATTTGCCATGCCTTTGGTTCTCACGAATAAAGGTTTGACATATTGAAAATGTCCTGTGATGGTTGTTCAGAGTTCCTTTATTAAAGGATGTGGATGCATGAAAGCTGAGATTCTTTTTCGTGAATTATAGTTTTTTATCATCAGAAATTTGTCTCGCCAATATGCCTTTGGCTTCCAAAGGGTTCTGTTGGATTTGAGGGGATGTAGTTGCCATCATGTGTGGAAGTTTCAATAAATCAAGTGGAAAGGGCATCTTGAACTCACATTTGCTGAGTCAGTTATCTGTAGCAGTGAAATACATTGGAAATGAGTACATACAGACTAAATCTAGTAAAAACACATAATTGGCCAGTAAAATGATGAGCATGGCAGGAAAAGTAGGGAATTCTAGCTTGTCATTACTTGGGAATGTCAAAATCCCACTGGAAATTTTGAACTTGGCGGTGGTCGCCAGACTCGTGTCCAGTGGTGGGAAATTTTGCCATGCTTCTTTTAATTGCCTGGAAATTCACTTTTTTTTCTAGCCTTGATGATGAGTTAATTGTGCAAGTTGTTAATTAAGGCACATTTGTTTGGTCTGGATGTGATTGAAAAATATTCATAGTTTGATCATATGAAATGTGTGCCTGTATCTCAAAATTCACTGAACATCCGCTGTGACACATTGTCCTCCTTCAATTAATCATGTCTTTCATCTGAAAAGAAAGAACTGCTGGCTTTGTAGGCTTCCTTAAGATACATTCCTTAATGAGCAAATGACATCATGATTTCAATTTTGCAAATTAAAGGAAGTCACTTCATCCATACCCTACTTTTGCTTCTGTGTGATGCAGAGATTTCCTGATTGATAGGAGAATATTTTTGCTTCTGCAAAATAATTGCAGGTATGATGTATGTAATTCCTTTCACTGCATGACAGAATATATGCTCCTTAGAATATACTTTGAAAGCTTAATGCATCAGAGCAAGTAAGCCCTACTGTTAATATCTGGTGAATGACAAAATAATCGAATCAATCGATGTTGAATTAAAAGCTTGGAAATGTGAGAATAAAGTATTTAAATTTGAAAGTCTATCTGAGGGTGGATGAATGAGGATTTTCTGGTCACTCTCTTGGGTATTAGATGACGGAAGGAGCGTCAAGAAATTGTTAGCCATATTTAAGGGTGAAGTTTGTAAGGAGCGAGGGGTCAGGGCAAGTGTCTAAATCGGGGCTTGGGGTTGGATTTGGCAGAGCACAAGGGGTCGCCCTTAGCCGAAGAAGGAGGCTTCTGACATTGAGATGCTGTCTCCCGCCACATTGTATATATGGAGGACATTTGAGGTTGATGGGTTGTCCCAAGGTTATCCTGTAACTCCCAGACATTTATTCGATGCTGTGAAGTGAGGAATTTGAAGGTGTCCATCTCCCTGTACTAAGTGGCTGTGAGTGCAGAGCTATGGACATGGAATGGCAATGTGGAGATATGAAGAGGATGCTTCAGTAGGCATCATGGCCGTTTCTGCGTCACTTGCTCTCTCATCAGCCAAGACGCGATTGAACATGCCTCTGGTTTTCCTTAGCATATTTCATGGTGTGGAAATATCGCCTCTACTTTCAATTTCTTGTCTGGACTTTTATCTGCTCTGAATATCTGACAACCTGTCCAGAAGTGGCAATTCTTTGGACAAACTACTTGCCACTGTAATAATAGGGAGTACTGTTCCTTGCTTCTCGTCTTGAGACTGCCCGCCCCTCCAGCACATGAGGCCAAAAATTAAAGTAAATATAATTTCACTGCAAAGTCCTTGACTTCGATTTAGATTGCTTGAACTTTTTGGTTTCCCTGGAGGGCAGTGTAGGTCTTTAGTGATATTGTCTGCTGCCAACTTCCCCAAAGTTGGTGTAGAAGTTTTTAGTATGATGCAAAAGTCTAGGAGATGGGAAGGCTGGTTTCAGTCCTGGGAGTTACTGTTGACTTGATAACTGTGCACTTTTTCCTCAATGCACTTACATAGCACTTATATATGTATGTATGATGTGGAATAGATAATCTATTACCCTTATCTATATTTTATCTACCTAACTAGGACCAGTTTGCTAAACTAGTTATGGCCGTAAGTACTTCATGCTACCCCGGTGTCGTGTACAGCTCACAACACAAATGAAGCAAATATATTAATACTATATGGTTTAGATCTAAGGTGAGGTATTGATTCGCATTAGTTATTCATTGCACATAGGGTTATGCTACACTGGTGCACCCGAGAGCAGCTTGCTTGTGCTGTTCTTGCATTTGCATCAAATTATGCAATCCCATCAGTGCTGATTCGGATGACATGCTCGCATGGGATTTAGTGTCAGGCAAAGCCTGTTATGTAAGCCTAACATATTATATATCACACTTCACAAGTGTGTTTCTTAGAATAAGTCTTTAGTCACATGAAAGACATTTCTTTGATGTCTAGTAATCTAGTGATACTCTTTAGAGAAGGAACATTATTGTCAATAAGTAAACTTCAAAGTTGGAATTATAAAAGTTCCTTTTGAGAAGTTCCTATTTGTTGCAATCTATATTTGATCACAAATTGGCAACATTACTGCTCATCTTTTCCATTTCTTATTCCTGTAAACACAGACTGGTGAGTGGGTAATCAATTAGGACAACCAATAGGAAGCAATGTTTTACTTCAAATATCTTTGCTGCTGAGTATTTTCTGCTATATGGTCTCTTTTGCTTTAAAAATTAGCATCGTGTCTTCCAGCTGTTCGGAGACCACCAGAGACTTGAGTGTAGTGTGTCTCGGAATTTGTTCTATCTGGATCGAGGTCTGATGAGTCCAAAAGCCCTCGGGTTCCTTTTTTAAGCCTTCCTTCGCAGACTGTCATTTGAACGGAGCATTTCAATCCATGTGGGCATTAGTAGAGCACTACGCTCCTAGCCTCGCACACCTAATTTGTGCTCTGCCGAGGCAGGGCTTTTCATATTACTGATTGCTCTATCAATACTCATCTGTGGAACTTCCAAAAGTGGCCTGTATCAGGTTGACTGAGATTCTTATTGGAGTTCTGCGGCTTTTAGCTGGTGATGGCAGCCTTGCTTGGCAACACTTGCTCTTCATTCTCAGTGCATCCACATCTCTCAGTTTAGGCAATTAAATTAAATCATGGGAATAGTGGTGTTTCATTTCAATTGAGTTGAATTCATGGGAGTACATTTATGGCTTTGTGTGTAGATAAACATGGCACACTGCAGTGCAGGTAGCTACAATTCTACATTTGGCTTGATCAAATCTGAAACAACTTAATTTGGACTTCATGATTTAGATTGATTGACAGATTTGATCTGATATCGCATTTTTATTTGCTGGATTAAGAAATTGATGGTTCTGTCATGGCAAGCAAAACAGGATGGCTGGTGGTGGATGCATGTATTTTTCTGAAGTTATGTGCATAACTATAAGCTAAGGTCAGGTTTAAGAAATATGCATAGAACCTACTTGTGATACAAAATTCCCTTACAGGGTTTCTGGTCAAAATGCTACTATAGATCACTAGATTCATTACTGCTTATTTTGTCTAGCAATATTTGACATCAGGTATTAGGTTGTATAACCTATGTGACGGTTGCACTAGAATTGATTTAGCCTACCGTATATACTCGGATATAAGTCGCCCCCACATATAAGACGCACCCCTTGCTTGGACCCAAAAAACACCTCTCCCAGTGAAACCCGTGTATACGTTGCAATTAAGTTTCACTGGCGCCAAGACACTAAATGGCGGAAGAATGAATGCATGATATGGTAGTACAATATAGCTGACTGAGGAAATAACATTTAAGAAAACAATCTTGTAAAGTCTACATGTATAGCCATGAAACTGAAAGTTTACTTCAAGAAGATTTACTGTTGAATAACTATATATGCAATTTGCAAATATTTTGAATCCAAACATATTCAGTGATATTGGGAGAATCATTAGTTATATGGTAATAGACATGTATGCGACATTCAGAGAACATAATGTTGTCCTTGGAAGGGATGGTGAATAATGAATTTAGAGCATATGATCTCTTTCAAAGTATTCATTCATTGGTAATTGTATTACTGATGGGTTTGAGGATAATTAGCAATATGAACATCAGTCATTATATAATCAAGGAGATTTCACTTACTGCTGTCATCTTTATGATCAATTGTGAGAAAAATGTTACCATTGCAAGAGTGATTCTTCTGGCGAACTATCTTGTGGGGCCTGAAAAATCCACCAAGAACAAAATAAAATATTTTCCTTGGCTGAGCTGCACAATCAGAGCAAGGGCCAACTGGCATTCACATGATTGCCTCTGCTTTTTGTAGTGTGTCATTTTATGGGACCATTTTTCCCCATGTTGCTCATAAGCTGGATGAGCTTTAGTTCTTCTTTATTATTTCCATCCCCTTTACATAATTGTTTACAAGTATTCCTAAAATTCTACTTGAACAATATTGAAGGGCATTTGAAATTTTTTTTGGCTTTTAATCTGGAAGATGGATGGTGCCTGTTTCTACTCTTCTGTATTAACAAAAAGAACATTTGATGTGCACTGAAGAGTAAATATGGATTTTGATGATTTTAAATTTTCATCTGCAACATTTTCAAACTTGAAAAACTTCTCTCTATTGTGCCTTAATTTCCATAAAGACAACCATCCAAATAGGCAATTCTAGGTTGCAGCAAAGTTGTGACAATGTCACAATGCATATAAGCAATGCAAATTAATATGTTGGCCTGCAACATTTGACACAACATTATGGAAAAATTGTGGCAATGTAATTTCTGCCATACATTTCTGCATGACAACAAGTGAGTCCACCACAAATAAGCAACTAGTGTTTATGACGTAAACTTTATGTTGTTTTCCTCTTGGAATAGAGCTGCTTTGAAGACAGGATCAATTAAAGGTAAGTCTTTAAACTCTAGTCAGCCTTCCCTTCATTGTGATCAAGCCTTTTCAAAAAGTGTGTTATAAGATAAATTGATTTGTAGGGTGTTTCACAACAAAGTAACACATCTGGAGAACCATTAGCTGAATGCCTTGAATGAATCTTGATTCCTGTGTAGTCGATTTCTCAGATGTCACTGCTTTTTTATGTCTCGGCTATTTATAGCAAAAGAGTTAATTCGATGACGTCTCCTTTGACCTTGATCCTATCGTTCACAATTTCTCTTTTATTCTGCCAACCATACCTGTAAAATTGGTCATACCCTTCTATTTTCTACCGGCAATTCTGCGGTTGTATTTCAGCCATCTTGGATGCCTAGTTCTTTTACCACAAGCCAATTCTGTCACTCTGCATCCTAGAAACCTTCTGTCGTTACCAGACAATAGTCATGACATCACAATGCCATTGTTTGAGCCATTGTGACATCATCCTGGTGGCAGCACTGGTGATGACATCACAATGCTGTTGCTTTCTTGTTAAAATACATTTCAGACTCAGTTTGCAAGATAATTTATTGGCATCAATAAAAACCTGTTGGTCCAAAATTCCGAGAAAAAAAAATATCCACAAAAAAATTCAGAAAAAAAAATAAAATAAAAATTCAGAAAAAAAAAAAATTCCAAAAAATAAAAAGTATATTACTTCCCCAGCCGAGGGTTCACATGCTTTGCATTGTATTTTTCAAGATGTGCTACTGCATTCTACTTGAATATTTCTGCTCTTGCAGATTTTTCGAACCATAGATTCTTCAAAAGACCTTTCTTAGGTCCCTTTAACTTTCACTTCAAAGCTGCATTCATATATCGTAAATCCGAGGGCATGTGATTGCTTTGAAGAATTTTATCTTTTGAGATTCCTTCTCATTTTGTGAAAGCATAAATTTTGCTTCACAACTTCCGTGGGGACCATCACAAGTCCTCAAACAAAGGTGCTGCTGAAGGTAGCTGGGTCAGTGGGTCACAATGATGCGTGGAAGAACCTGGCGTAAAGTTGTGTTCTTCAAAATGAGAAAGGTTTTTATTTTTCACAGATTTGGAGAAAACGGAGGTATGCAGTGCATGAGATAAGTTAAATCAAGGCATTTGGTATGCCTTCTGTTCCCAGAAAATTAGGTTTATCTTAATCAAAAACCTCTTGTGAAGCTTTTGGAAAGCCTTCATTAAAGGTTGGCGATGCATCAAAGGTGCGATTATTTTGAAATTTGATAATTATATGAAAATTATCTTGTGTGGGTATATTCCAATGGTCTAGATTGATTGATAATACTAAATTATATTCTTTTGTTAATTACATGTCTTGTATGTAGGCGGTTGTTTGTCACTTATTTAAATGAAAGGATTCCATCTACTTTGAGAGGATAAAGTTGCCAAGAGGAAGCTTCATTGAATCATTGAGACAGATGAATGTGGACTTGAAAGGAGAATTTGGTTTATACTCCGGATACCCAGCTTTGTGGAATTAGCTTTCATGGTGATAAAAGGATGTGGAAATTGGGGTCCTGTCGTAAACATGCAAATTATTGGGAGTGACGCGAGCCAGGACCTGTATCCAATTGGACAATGGCTAATATGACCTAGTTAAGTAAGACAGGCTTATATTCCAAGCAGTTTTACATCCGACAAGTAATTTAGGTTTCACTGCATGTAATTTTGGTACAATTTTACAATTGTCAATGAAGTGCAAATGTTTTGTGTTCCATTTGCAAACCTGCAGATGGATTTGTAAGATTCCCTTGGAATCCCTGCTGACCAACTCTTCTGTTGTAATGTGTCTGCCCTTTCTTCCTAAGTGGGCTCTGCTGGAGCTTTTAACTCCAATTTGTGAGAAGCTTAAGCTAAAGTATTGTGCTTTTAGGGTTTGTCCGACTTGAATATTTATCACATACATTGCAGCAAGTAATCCTAACTCAGATTAACAATTCTCTGAAAGGAGCTTCCATATTATATGTTTCAGCTCATCATATGTCAATATATGTATGATACTTTAAAAATATGACCAAGACAATATTTGGTATAACTCAATGATTTTGTCACATCTACAAACCGCAGTGCTGTATTTTTAATGTGTGGCTTACAGACAAGTACCTGATGATATTTGATATATATAAACTTACAAATTTATCCAGATTAGATTAGTAATTGTATAGATTAGGATCATTCAATAACCTGTTTATCATTAATATAATATTTATGCAAAATATTATACAGAAATTGCGTTTTTACTCACAATGTCTATTTAGTATATGAATGTCCTTTATCCTAACTCCTAAACATCACTATTTTGATGTGTTGGAGTGTGTTGGTGCTTTCGCATATATATGCCATATGTCAAATCTTTTTTTTTTTTTTCGCACTGCATATGTCACTTTAGAGTACTCAGCTCGTTCTCCGCGAAGCTCTATCTCCTTCCTCTCACTGTCAACTGTGAGATTAACTGTCTGCCATACTTCCAAAGAATGTCTCATGAGAATATGTCGAAGCAGATATCTGGAAGCCCCTTGATTAAGGTGGCTCGCTACTCATGGTTCAGCAATGGCGGCGTCACCATAGCAACAACAGTCTGCTGAGCAGTGTGGACTGCTTTTTTGGTTTTTTTATAATTCTGTGCGACTGCCGCTTCGTTTGCCATTTGCGTCACTTCTATTAGGGATAGAAACTTCTGGTTTGAAGCATTAGATGCGCTAGGAACAGCACTATAACATGCCAGAGATTCAGCTTTATGGGCTGAATAGAAACTTTTTACACGCGATTTTCGGCAAGCAGGTCTAATTTCTAAAAATTGACTTTGAGATATAAATAAATTTTTATCTCAATTTCTATCACGGTAGCAAACCTTCTCTTATGCATTTTATTGTTCCTCACAATATTTGGAAATGAATGACAAAAAAATGAGAAATCCTATCCCGTCAATTTTTTTTAGCGCCATGGTTTATAAAAAAAATTAAAATTGTCAAAATCAAAACTTTTATTCCCAGCCCCTTGGAAAGTCCTTTAAACTAAATATATCTCTTTGAAATTGTAATCAGCAGTTCCATTGAAGTTTTTTCTTCAATTTCATACTTCATTTCATAATATGGGATGCATGACCACTGAATGGCAAGACAAACTTCACAGAAAGAAAGATAAGAAAAAAATTGAGTTTTTCAGGTTTGCGTGGACTGACTTTCTTGTACATAACCTCAAATATTTTGAAAAAAAGGCTGGTTGCGACCACTTTTTTTTACATATCCTTGCTATAAACTATATTTTGGATCATTCTAAACTATTTTTGAGAAATCCTATCTTAGAAAGTTCACGAGTATCGAGCCACCTTAAATTGAATTATATGTTTGACATGCAGCTGTCTGCAGATGAACTACAGTTGAAGAGGGAAGGTGTCTGGGTGTGCAACAACTTGTCAATGATTTTGTAGAGTCTTCACAAAAGTGTACCATGTCACTGTCCATATGAGACATAACTTACATCCAGGTTAGTTTCCAATATCCATCTATCTATGTGCACACAGAATTCATTTCCAGCCTGCACAAAAAACTACTCTTGAAGTGTTGTGTTCCTGCACAAGTTTGGCCCTGAAAATTTAATTGGTTAAGTCTCAGATAAAAGTGTCAGAAGTCAAGCTGTAAATCTTTTATCAATAATCTAAAGAGGCGGTTTAGATTCCTGTTACGTTTTCATTAATCTTGACATTAATCTTGCTTTTGGTTTGTGGTGGGATTAAACTACTGAGTTTCGAAAAAAGAACAACAATTTTAGAAGGGGAAAAGGCACACAAGGAGGAAGCATTGATTTGTGCTTATTGTGGAATGGGCCCTGTCTTCAATGGCTCTTTCCCCAAGTGTTTAACCCACTGGTCCTACTCGCAAAGGAATTAAAATGGAATGGAATGACAGCACTAAAACACTTCTGAAGCCTGTCAGAATTCTGAAGAATGCATGTACTTCCAAAGTAATATTTCAAATGCCGCATTACAAATGTTTCAAAACGTCTGTTTGCAAGCATTTGTATCATGCATCTTATGAATTCCATTTCACGCACAGCACTTCATACTTTGAAAAAACAAATATTGAATGCAGTGCAATGCAAAATGTATCAAGTATATTCACCTCAAGATATTCACAGGCAGAGTTTCTTTTCTTTTTATTATTGTCATTTCATTTCAATGTTAGGTCATTCACCTCAGAGGCTCAACATCATTCACTTGTTATACATTGTACCTGTTATCAGCACTTGATCCGTCAAGATAATGAAAGATGTCGGTTCGTGGATGGGATACATGTCATCTGACATTTGTCTCTATTCCTACTGTATTACCAGTTTGAATTTTGTGGTGTTGATTGTAATTGTTATGCAAACATGTTTTCTGTGTGCCCTATTGTAATATTAATGTTAAAGTGGCTTTTGTTTTTGCCACCAACCTGCAACGCTTTGAAATGATCATGTCATTGAAATACAAAGGCTACTGTGTTTGGCTCCTTGCCAATTCTGACCAAAAGTACCCATTGGGTAAAGATAGTTTCTTAATTTCACACTACTGTTTGGTATTGTTTTTGTGTCTGGTTCTGTCAATTGATTGAATGAAGTATAGGCCCAAAACACAATTCTTGTACTTCGTTGAGTAATTCTAAACAATTGTTAATCTAAGTTTGTGTTGTAATTTGTAGTGGGAAAACTGTGTAGGTGTGGCTCTAATCGTATAGCATAGGATGACTGTCAAGAGATTGGGTGTTTTGTGAGGCATGCAATGGGACATCGGAAAGGAAATTGAAGTGGAAGTTACACCAAAGAGCTGTCCATTCGCCGAAAAAAGTAGAAAGCCCAAGTTCTTAGCCTTAGTACTTAGGACTTGGATCCAAATTGAAACCTTCAAAAGCTGTGTTTTAGTTTTGTAAAATGGTATCAAAATAATAGTAGCAGTTATGCCTGATGAAAGATATTTTTGACAACTGAAATTTAACTTGGGTCTGATGCTATTTTGGTTTCGTTCTGGATTTGTATGTTGGCTCTATTGGGAATTTGCTTTCAATGTTCGTCTTGTTCATTGATGAAAGAAAACCGCTGAACCTTGTGTGCCGTAGCATATTTAGGGGAATGGCTTGATATATATGATGGTATGCAGGGATCATGGAATGGTTGTTTGTTGAGTGTATTATTCGCGTTCTATACAATATTTGCTCAGAATATGATTTGGGTATGGCAAGCTGCATGTTATCCCACTGTGATCGAAACAAAAATAAGAATGACCAGAACAATTTCAAAACCTGTGCTTATTATACCTGTCATTATAAGTCTAGATAATGTCTGGCTTAAAAAAAAGGGATGTGGTGAGAATTTAGTTTTGCTGGTTTGTGTCACTTTAATGGTTGCAAAGGATGCAAACTGTTAACTTGAGATGGAATTGCATAATATGATATGACTTGAAAAAACAAACTTGCATGAAACATTTTCTGAAGCAACGGAGAGAGTCATCTGAAAGTTTCATTTATGGCTGTTGTATTTTACTAGATGAGAAATTACTAAATTGGGAATCCACATAATATGGTAAAATGGATGCTAGACTGATGAACTTAGAAGTGATTCATTTTATAGTTTAACTAAATTAAAGTCAGTAAAAAATACTGATTTTTATTAGCTGTCAGAGTGGTGATTGTGATAATTTCCATTGGAACTCACCCTAGGGAACTCAACTCACTAAATGCCAGAATGATTTTTCTTGCTAACAAACTTGTTGGGTCTGAGAAATCCATCAAGGACAAAATAAAATGTTATCCTTGGCTAAGCTGGACAATCTGAGCAAGGGCCAGCTGGCATTCTCATGATTGCCTCCTCTTTTTGCAATGTTTCATTTTTATGGCGCAATTTGTCTCCTTGATTGTACCACTGGCAGGCCAGGAGCAGGGCTTTCCTTGTTGCTCAACAAGCTTGTTTCACTTAGTCACTTATTTCCATCTCCTTTGCATATATATATTTGTTTTTTCAGAATTCTAAAAAAACTTATACTCTGCAATGAAATCTTAATACTTTGTCCACTTCAATTTAAAGTTATCATCACAGAGGTCATTGAAGTAAACATTCTGGTTATGAAATAAAAAAATTGCATAAATCGTTGAAATGGTTTTTATATTGCTAAAACTCGATCTGAAGGACTGAAATGTATGACAACCACTGAGGACCAAGCCACTTTCATATCCAAATCACAATGGGCTGCCTACTAAATATTCAATCTGTGATGCAACTAATTTTGTCATTTCTTTAACACCTTTTTGAAAATGGTTTTTGCAAGGCATCCAGAAGATGCAAGGATTGATGGTTTCTCTTTTTGCTCTTCTATTTTTATAAATAAATGGCCATAAAAGTATTGTTAATATGGTTATTCAGTTTCGTTTCGTTTACTATGCGTGGATGGAGTGTTAAACACAAAAAATCACTCAATCACTCTGTTACCGAAGTTTTGTAAACTCACGCACAGAATTACAGCTAGACTTCAACTTCCATGTAAGTTTCATTTAACTGAGCAGCCGAGGTTGTCAGGGATGGATCTCTGTATTGTGCATAAATTCCATAAAGGCTGCACCCTGTACCCTGTACAATTGAAGGACAATTTGTCCAAAAAAAAAGGGCCATAAAAAGTATGAAAAATCTGGTGATTTTTATCTTGTTTTGGAACGTTTCTTCGAAAATCTCTATTGTGCATTTCTAGAGGCTACAATGGGTACTACATTAAAGAACAAGATGAACTAAAGGCTACTCTTTAAGCTTCGGTCAGCCCTCCCTTCTTGTGGTGTAGCCCCTTGAAGTGAGTTATAGTTCCTGTAATTGTGTATAGGTGTCGGATAACAAAGTAACACATCTGAACTACAAACTGAATGCCTTGTATGAATCATGATTCTTGCCTGAAGAATTTCTTTGTTTGCCGCATTCTTCTTGTATATTTCTGCATTTTGGATTTGGGTTGTTGAACCGTAGACTCTTGAAAGGAAGTTTCTCGGTCCCTTTCACTTTCACTTCAAAGCAGCATTCATATATCTTGACACCAGGGGCATATGAATGCTTTGAAAATTTCATCTTTTAAGATTCGCTTTCATATCTTGAAACCATAAATCTGCTTCACAACTTCCGTTGATGCTGAGGTGCTGCTTGCAGCTATTTAGAGTCTAAAGCAATGATAGACTCAGGAATTACTAAGCATGTCATGCTCTGGGTGTATGACACCTTGTATTGCGTGGCGACATTGTCGAAAATGTATCTGACTTCTGCTGGATAAGTAAGGTTACTAATTGGAAGCTCTTTTAGTGATGCTTACTGGAGAATGCATGTTCCTGAAACTGCAGATTTTGACAATTTCGGTTCATATTGAGTTATGATTTCTCAGGCCTGCCTATAATAAAAATATTTGTTGTTGAAAAACAACCAGCGACAGGAATTGATGTGCTCGACAATATTTTTTTCCATCTGACTATTTTACACAAGTGGCAAATGTAGCTTCTCTAACTCTTCGTAATGTGAGTGATGCTTTGTTGTCTTTATGCCTTATCACATAGTAAGAACATGAAAATATTCCACTTTATGGAAGCCATAGAACTTTGAATACCTCAAAATTTGACATATTCTTTCTTGAAGGGGGGGGGGGGTTGGTGCAGATTTGGAGATGAGAGAGAAAACAGAGGTATGCAGTGCATGAGATAAGTTTAATTAAGGCATTTGCTATGCCTTCTGTTCCCTGAAAATAAGGTTTATCATTATGGAAAAATCTCCTTTGATGCAGTTGGAGAGGATGCAGAATTATTGCATATGTATGACAAATGAGACTCCTTTGTGATTCTATATTTCCTTTGATTTCATCTTTCACAGATATACGTTTTCCTGAAAATCCCAGTATGGGAGAATGAGCTTCATGGTGATAAAAGGATGTTTAAATTAGGGTTCTGTTGTAAACATGCAAATTATTGGTACTATAGTGACATGAGTAAGGAGTCAAGGACCTGTATCCAACTGAATGATTTATAATATCACCTGATGAAGTGAGACAGCAGATTTGTATTCCTCAAGCTGATGTCTTTGTTTTTGGTAAATTGGTACAATGAAGTGGAAATGTCTTGCGTTCCATTTGCATACCTAGGGATAGATTTGTAAGATTCTCTTGGAATCCCTGTTGACCGATTCTCCTGCTATAAAATGTCTACCCGTTCTTCCTAAGTGGACTCTGCTGGAGCTTTTAACTCCAATTTGTGAGAAGCTTAAGCAAAAGTATTGTGCTTTTAGGGTTTGTCTGACTTGAATAGTTATCACTTAACCATACATTGTGGCCACTGCCAGCCAGAACTATAAATAATTCTTACCTGAATAGAGGTTGTTTATTTTTATTTTCACCAGTTTGTAAATATAGTCAAGTCCAGTCATGTGTAGCAAATACTATATGTCTATTTATTTAGATTTATTTTATTTTTCTCACACCATATACATTAATTACAATTATAAATATATTCAATGTTATTTGTAATTACTAAGTAGTATACCATCAATTGCACAAAATTCTACATATTTGACCAACTCCAATTTGTTCTGCGTGTTATATTTTGCCATGTAGTGACTCTTTATCCTAATAACTATCACTCTTGATGTATACGAAAATGTTTTTTCAAATAACATCTATGCCATTGCTTCATTCTGTTGCATACTGAGTATATCTGTCATACTCAAATAGTTTTCTTAAGTCTATCTTGTTCCTCTTACTGTAAACTGGGAGACTAACTCTCCCCCATGCTGCCAGAGAATTCTCATGAGAATATATCAGAGTATCTGTCTGGATAGCTGTCATGAAAAATGACATTGTAGCTGTCTGCAGGTAACTGCGCAACACTTTTTTTGATAACTTCATAAAGACTTCGCGAAGGATGAGCCGAACCAGACATGAACTGCATCCAGGCTAGTTGTGTGCTTTTCTGTCAATGTATCTGATATGCAGCACATTTATAAATTTCTTTGCACATAGAGATATGTATCTAAACACTTAATTATTTGGCCATCATATAAAATTTAGAATTAATTTTAAGCTGCCTTTGAGATTATGTTATTCGCTCCACTGTGTCCATTATTTTGAGAAAAAAAATTAGGTCTCATGGTGATGTTATATTTTGGATTTGTTCAGGGGTCACTAGTAAAAAAGAATTGACTTTAGAAATTTCATATGATCAGAGTTTCAATATTTACAATTTGGAAATTCTTATCTTCTGAAATTTAGCCAGACTTTGACTCCGACTCATTTTATTCTTGCTCTTTAAAAAAAAAAAAGTGCACACATATATATAATAAATCAATTTTCTATAAAGAATAATACGAGCAATGGGATTCCTCGAAGGCAAGCCAACTGAGTCTGACTGTAAATCCTTCTTAATTTCTTTTCTTTCGGTCCTCAGAAACTAGAACTGGTGAATGTTGACAGTGTTGCATGTCAGCTGAATTGACTTCTTGGTATAATGGGGTATTGATTAAGTGCAATGGTAATATACCGGAATGTACTGAGCTAATCTGTCAACTATATATCCTGTGTCTGATCAAATTCTTGCAAACTATTTCTAGACTCTCCTTCCAGTGCAGATATAGCAGTTGGGATTGTGATGCTTGCAGTCTACATACAGCTGCATACTTTTAGTAATGAATTTGATTCCAGTTGACATCTGAATGATTGTTTGCTGCACCACCTTGCCACTTAAACCAAACAGTGTTAGTACTCTCAGTGTGTAGTCTACAATGTAGACTCAGGAAATGACTGTTGGTATCAGCGCTTGTGTAACTCCTTAGAAATGTATGGTATTTCAAACATGGATGAGCTTAGTATTATTCCAAATGCAATATATAAACACACCCAAAATAAACTATTGAGTGATATTTCTGACTCTGATAATAATCCTAAACTTAGAACATATAAATATTTTAAAACAGAAATGCGTATGGAACCTTATTTGAATTTGCGTATGGAACCTTATTTGAATTTAGGTTTGCCGAGAAATCTTTATCGTTGCATAGCTCGTTTTAGACTTAGTTCTCATAATCTACAAATAGAGTTAGGAAGGCATAAACGTCCCTATGTTGAGGCAGAAAACCGAAAATGTAATAAATGTGACATGAATGTAGTTGAGGACGAAGAACATTTCCTGATGGTGTGCCCAAGGTGGAGACATTACCGTCAGAAATTATTTGATAGCGTATTAATCATTATCCCAGGTTTCTTAATCTGCAGTCAGAATCATCAGTTTCTCAAAATTATGTCAAGCAAAGAACTTTGCATAAACTTGGCACTTGGTCGTTTCTTAACATCTTCTTTCAATGATGACAACTTTTAGGATGCTCTTCATTATATGACCTTCGATAATCCAGGCGACAGTTGGCAAATTGTTGGTACTGTTGATTCATTTTCTATGTGTTTAACATATATGTATATGGTATATTACTTTTATTCATTTGATTATGTGTAATGTGGTGCAAATCTGGTGCTAACTATGAAGGTAGCTGCCTACTTGTGGGTGTTTACTGATCTATACATATTACAATGGGTATATATGTTTTATATGATGTGTTATAAGGAATGTTTTCAAATCAGTTAATAAAAGGTGCTTTTAGAATGGTATTAATTTGTAATCTACTTAAAGGTGCTAACCCAGCTGTACATATTTTGTGTTTTGTGTAAATATTTCATCTGATGCTTTGTATGTTTCCAGAATAGTATTTTTGTATTGTGCCATTAGTTCTGATGTATGATTATATTTATCTAATATTTTCAGAGTGAAATTATCAGTATTACTAGTATTGTTTTTGGACACTTATGGACATTGACTGTGGGCCTGTGAGAGCTCCCTTGCACGGGCATTACAGCGGTTGCCGCTGGTCTGTGTTTCGATGCTCTCACCCCAGCTGAAACTTTCATAAGATATACTGTTATGTTCTTGTGATATTCTTGTAAATCCATATAATGATGTACAGTAGTTGATAGTAGTTAGCTCGTAGAATAGACATAGTTATGTTTTGCTTTTACATTTAAATTTATGACACATGTATCTGTAACTGATATTTAGCTGTCAATAAAAGTCTATATATATATGTATACTGTGATAGCGTATGTTGTCATACAAGATACATACAGGTATGTGAGGTATACATCTGCCCCCAGCTCTTTCCGTAATGAACTGCAATTAATTCATGTTAATCATTGAAATAATTACCTCTTGGAATGGGCACATGGAGCTGCATGTACCTTATATTTTTAATGTCTATCTTCCTATCTTTGCTACTGTGGTTTCAACCTGCATCCCCAATTCCCTATTCCTCTAGGCTATGGACACATCATAGCTGTACATAGCATAGTGAGCATACGATCACATTTACTATCGTAGCGTCCTGTACTCATACAAGTTTGTTGTGCCCTGAAAAGTTAATTGCTGTAGTCTCAAGTAAAAGTATCAGAAATCAAGCTGTAAATCTTAATCCGGTAATCTGATGAGGCTCTTTGGATTCCTGTTATGTTTTTCTTAATCTTGACATTAGTCTTGCTTTGGTTTGTGGTGGGATAAAACTCCTGAACCTCCAACAGACGTAAAAAATGAGAAGGGAAAAGGCACACAAGGAGGCAGCATTGATTTGTTCTAATTGTGGAATGGGCCCTGTCTTCAATAGCTCTTTCCCCAAGCGTTTAACCCACTGGTCCCACTCGTAAAGGAATGGAATCATGGTGACAGCACTAAAACACTTTAAAACTTGCTTGAATTCTGATGAATACTTGTACAAGTTTCCGAAGTGTAATTTAAAATGTGTTATGGTGAATATTTCAAAACATCCATTTACAAGTATTGTACCATGCATGTTATGAATTCCTTCCAATGCATCTCACTCCATGCTTTGAATAAACAAATAGCGAATGCAGTAAATTGCATCAGAATCCAGAAATATTCTTTTGGTAGCAGTTCTCTTTTTGTTTGAAATTTGTTATTTTTATTTGAGTGTCAGATCCTTGACCTCAGACCATTAAGTACTTGTTTTGCCTTATGTTTGTCATCAGAATCTGAACCTGCAGCAAAATAACTAAAGGCGTGGGTTTGTGGATGGGACAAATGTCACCGACTTCTTATTTGTAATAACTGTTATTTAGCAGTAGGAATTGTGTGGTGTTGTGTCTTGTAATTGCTAGGCAAACACATATAGTTTCTTTGTCTCTTTCTGTTTGCAAATTTATATTAACCTGGTGGTCATTGACCTCAGAGCTTTTGTTTTACAGCCTAAAATGATGCCATTGAACTGCAAAAGCTATTTTGATCAGCTTTTGACCTGGATAAACTAAGGATATCCTGGCACTAGAGGTACAATCATTTCTTCGTTTTAGACCCCTTAGTCTCTATGAAATTGTCAACGAATTACAAAATACAATTTGTTCTTGTACAATGTACATTCTTGCAGAATGTGTTGTAACCAATTTTCGCTGTAGTTTTTCAACTGGTATGATCTTTTATAATGGAATGGAACAGTGAAATTGTATAGGTGTGGCTCAAATCGTAAAGCATAGGATGACTTTCAAGAGATCGAGTGTTGTGCGAGTCATGCAATGAAGCCTAGGAAAGGAAATTGAAGTGGATCTTACACCAAGGAGCTGTCCATACGCAGAAAAAATTGTCAGCCCACGCCCTAATGGCTTGAATGACAATTCTTGAGAACAAAAGTGAAACTTTTCGATACAATGTTTCTTGTTTGGTGGATGGTAATCAAAATATTGCAGTTATTCAATTTCGGAAAGAATTTACAAGGCTCAGACATAATGTTTTGTTTATGGAATTTTGTTTACTCAACATCAAAATGTCAATGCCAATTGGCAATTGTACTACACTGTAATTGAAATCTCAGTTGTCTTTTAAGCGCTGTAGTTCACTGGCCCCTGTCTGATGACTTGTGATTATCAAACTATATTTGATACATGTGCTCTTCGATATTTACTGAATATTTTGTTCAGTGGGCTGTATTGGTCATTGAAGAAGAGGTCTCATTATAATAACATCTTCAATTGATTTATTGGCACTAAATATCCTGATTTTGCTCACTGATGAATTTGCCTATAATATTATCTGTCCTATCTGTTCCTTCATTTCAATCAGCCTGCTCATGTGGACTGTTATGCCATGTGCATTTATTCCTCACTCACCCTTAAAATGCTCAGCCAGATTATTCATGACAGAATCATCAGTCTGAATGGTGGATGGCCATCCCATTCTAGAAAACTTGGGGTCAGAAGGTTGATCTTTCAGGGTAATCATTCATTATAGTGGACCTGGTATGGCTTTATATGTATGCTGGTAGCCTGGTAAGCTGGGATTATGGAATGGTTGTTTGTTGAGTCCTTGTTATTCTCATGCTGTATAATATTTGCCCAGTGGTCATTTCAGAATGACCATTGCTATTTGGTGTTGACTCGATATTGTAATCCGAAAGAATGACCAGAATCATTCAACAAGCCCATTCTTATTATCCAGATATGGAATAACTTCATAATGCCTGCCGGGCTACAAATACTGATGCTTTCTGATGATTTGCTTTCCATACTCTATTTGCACTATTGGTTCCGCAAAAAGTATACGGACCTTCTTAAAAATCATAGTAGATGGTCAGGCCACTAGAATCTCATTTGGGGAATTTTTCGTCACTTGTGTGTTTAGCTCAGGTGCGATACATGCTGCAGTATCGACAGCGTTGTTTCAAATGCACTTCCTCAAATCTTGGAAGTTGATGTCCGAGAAATTTCTTTTTTTAACTTTACAATTTCTGGCTGCATGGGGATTTGATGGGATTTTGATTTATTTCTAGCAAAATGGAATCAATATCCAGATATTTGGGAGTGGATGCTTTTATAGGAAGCGGACTTTGAAAAATGATGTGATAAGAATTTAGTTTGGCTGGTTTTCGTCACTTTAATGGTTGGAAGGGTGCAAACTTGAGATGGAATTAGCTTGCATATATGCCTGGAAATACAAGACTTTCTGGAAAATTTGTCAAAGAGCTTATGGGTTTTGCTGCCGGGGAGATCTCTGTGCATGGAAACACTGCCATAACGACCTGCATAATGACAGTCTTGGGGGGAAAATGAGGGGAGAGGATTATATTAGGCATCCGTCTGGATGATACTAGGGCAGGGTGCCTTTGGGAAGGTGGTAATTTAGCCAAATATCCCATGGAGGATGAATACCTTCGGGAGCAGTTGTGGAAGAATCAACACATTCCATATTGATATTCCAGCGACCCTACCATGACATAAGACCACATTTGAGGGATGTGATTGCCAAGCAACAGTTGCTATAACCGTTATTTCGGTCTGCAAATGTGTGAAATGCCGTCCCTCTGGCCATTGAAAAACACCCATAGGATCCATTTCTAGTGTCTGAGTCATCTGAATAGCCAAATGAAGCAGTGCAGGGGTAATATAGTGTTTATTTATACCTGACTGTCTTAGTAAAACAGTTGTTAAACAGCTTTGCGAACATCAGCTTCTTTTTGACTTATGGATTTTCTTGGTTTGGAAACTGCAAGGTCAGGTCTTGTTACACCCAGTAACATGCCTATTTGGTTAAGTTGGGCCACTCTGATTGCTTCTGTGCACTAAATGGGTTGATCAAATGTCTAACTTGTATGTCTGAGTCATCTGAATAGCCAAATGAAGCAGTGCAGGGGTAAATCATGGTTTGGTAACTTTGGTTTCAATGATTAGTATTGACTGCTGCTTAGTAATGCTTCAGCACGTTCTTTCCTCCTCTACATTTTATGGGGCAAGACATGTCTCGGCATGTATGTAGCTCTGTCTGTATTCTTGTCTCTCAGCAAATCAATCTGTTATCAACAGGTGGCAGATCCAGCAAGGTTAGACAAAGGAATTTGCTAATGTAATACAAGTACTTTACTTTGCACGAAGAAGAAAATCGATATAAGTAGAACAACACTCAAAATTCCATCTCATTTTTAATAGGAAGAGAAGCTACTTTCTCCCTTCTATTCCGTTTGCGTCAGTGATTCTTATTTTCCATGACTTATATCATGGGGATTCTTGGCAAGTAGATCTGTTGACCATGAAGATTGTGCCAATAATTAAAGATTTAAGTGACTGAACTAATTGAAATCGCTACCAAAGGAAATGGCATGCAATTTTTCCATTGCATAATGTCAGAATTGAATGTCTGCTCAAACCGTCTTGTAAAATGGGAAAATAATTTTACTGAGTGAAACTGCTTGTTCTCACTTGAGCAGGCCGATGCAAAATTTGTTAAGTTAAAAAAAGAATTATTATTAAGGAAAACCCTTTGAAGTCTATGTAATTGTTTGTGATTATAAGCCCAAAATCTCCACTGGTAGGCAGCCTCAATCACCAATCATGTCATACTAACGTTCGATGCAACCAACGTTGTAAAACAAAGACCGCAAGTTGAATGCTTTAGCAGCATTCCTTGGTATGTCTTTACCTATCATCCAGTAGTTATTGTGAATTTGATCAGTCAGAAGATTATGGAAGAAACTTGTGTTACAATGAATGGCGAATCTCTATGAATAGTGGGAAACGATATGGCTTCCACTCCCCTCTTGATTATGCTGTACATTTCTCGATCTATGTTTTTGCCGGATATCGTGTGAAGTAATTATCTCTGGCATGCAAAAACTATATGGTGTTCATCAGATGTCCTTTGATGGTTGAAGCATATGACAATAACACTGGTAATGTGTCTAAAGGGGCTATCTTGGGGATATATTATTGTTATTGCGAATGAGAACTGTTTCTTGACATTCCAACTAACAGTTTCTTTGATGCACTAAGTGTTGCAATGATGCAAATATGGCTTGAGTGGTAAAACATACTGGTTCAGAGTTAGCTGAAACCTCCCATAATATATATGTTACTTCTTCGTCAGAAATGAACAACTGAGTAGAGACTGGGTGCTGATTAATGAAGCATCATGAGTGCCTTACTCCTGCCCCCTGTTCAAAGGGGTAATTTGTGGACAGGAACCCTGGCCAGAAATATTACATTAATTTATACACAATAAAATATGTGGATCATGTAACGGTAACATGCTATAAACTGCATCAGCCTGAGTCTGAATGAAGACTCTTGAAATTTGGAAACCAACTTGAGGTTGCTATCTAATCACACCGCCACCTTTTTATCTATCCTTAAATTCCCTTCAGAAAAGATACTGCCTGTGTCTTTAGCTGACAGAATGAGACATCCCAGCTAAGATAATGCAGGTCACCAATGACTCACCATGATGTCTGATGGTATTTTTAACACAGTCATTATCAGTTTTGCCTTTAGATGCGATTGGACATCAGCCAACCTTCAGTCCAGGGCATTTAACTTCTTAGTTTCATAATTTCATGGAATAGTTATACATAGTTTTTGTGGTTGAAATAGTTCTGTGGATGATTCGTCATTCACAGATGTGCCTTGTCCCTTCCATTCAGCAACTTTTCATTTCAAGGTTCTTACGCCATTCTGCATCTGTGAAAGTAATTTCACCATTCTGCATCTGTGAAAGTAATTTCACCAATTTGATGACTTGGCTTCTCAAATTGAAAGAACTGTAATTGAGTCCTTGTTTTGATTTGCTGTTTGCTATGCCCTGCATCAATCAAATGCCACTTTTAAAATCTTTGGAAATATGGTGTGGGAGGATTTGATTTTTAGCGATTCTTTTTTTTTTCAATTTTTTTTTTGTTATAGCTTAATAAAAAATTTGAAAAGGTGATTTCTTTCTTTTTGAATTAGCCTAATTTCCTTATTATGGTTTGCAAATGACTGGAGAAAGGATGAAGAGTGTGACAGACTGAGATGCTGAAAATTAGAAAGGGGTGTCAAACTGCCATTCTGTCATATTGTGATGTAATTTGTTAGTCCATCGATCAGGTGGCTGTCATTTCACGCCCGTTGAGCAGAGCATCTGAGAATCTTAGAAGGGCCTCTTCTCCAGGAGATGATCAGGATGAGCCTTAGGTGTTAGCGGAGCTGCTTGCCTCCCCATGGCCATTTCTTTATTCACTATACTCCGTGTCACAGTTATGTCTTATCTCGACTATGTGTCTGTTGTGAGTTCTGCCTTGCTCTCCTCTTGGGGCTGTATCTCATGGTTTAGATTTTCAACATGGAGATGCCCCTTGCCCCTTTGCCTTTGTTTCTTGTTCCATGGCTTTGCTTCTCAAGAATAGCTTATGTTTATGTGTATCCTACTTTTCTGACTCCTCAAGAATATGTCAAAGGTCATTCCTCAGAGTCTCTTTCTTTCTTTCTTTTTCTGGCCTTGATTAACAGTTGACATCAGACGCCTCATGCATTCTTATGGCCTATAATCAACCAGATTCAAGGTTGCAGTCAGCCTCTCAGATAACCCACCTATTACCATCTGCATGGAAATCAGTGGCTTTGTAGTTAGGTGTTGATACAATGTAGATTCAAACTGATTTGATTGGCCAAATGCGCAACAAAATCAGAAGTATTTAAATACAACCTGCTGTTTCTCGTTTCGCTTTAGTTTATTAGCCTGGCTCACCAGGCTAATTCAGGAGTAATGGTCTGAAAATATTGTCTGTCAACTCTACTGTTCAGTAACTATAGGTTCAATATATCTGTTTTTGTGTTTAATTGGTTTGTTAGGGTAGCTAGATGTATGGAAATTACTTTTTTTTTTCAACTTCAAAATTTTTTTTTTTCCCCAAAATTTTTTTTTCCAAGATTTGAAAAAAAAAATAATTTTTTTTTCAATTACACTAATTTTCAAAAAGAGGAAATCGGGCAACTTCTGTTTT
This sequence comes from Platynereis dumerilii, assembly GCA_026936325.1. NCBI lineage: Eukaryota > Metazoa > Annelida > Polychaeta > Phyllodocida > Nereididae > Platynereis > Platynereis dumerilii. The sequence goes on from JAPTHN010000001.1 coordinate 15,419,170, forward strand.
TCAAATTTAAACATTTTTTGTCCCAAGATTTACTTTTTTTTTCCGAAATTATAAAAAGAAAAAATTGTTTTCCTAGATTAAAAAAAAAAAATTTTTTGGCTCCAAATTTTTTTCAATTTCGCCAATTTTTTCAAAGGAGGAAATTGGGCGACTTCAAGATTTGAAAAAATCGTACACATTCTTTTCGTGGTTATTTGTATATTATTTTGTGCATGGAACAACCACAATAACAGCACTTCACTTGCCACAATTCAGAACCACCTTTCTCTGCTTAACTATTTCACCAGCATTGCTACATATTTTGCCGTCATCACTGCCACTTGAGCCAGGCTTTCAATCCGCGGATTCTTGTTTTGAGAGTGGCCAGAATTATACTGAAGTAATATCTCACCATTCATAAGCCCCACTTTGATTGTGTTTTGTTTGACAGTGTTTAGTTACTGATCATTCGAGAGGTAAAAATCTGATCCGAAATGTTGTATCAAAGCATTAATCTAACTAGTTCTGTGCAAATTTGATGATTATGTGTTCATTGCATTATTATTTTTAGCTAGCCAAAGGCGTAGCTATTGGAATGGGTGATGTGTTTATGGGATTCTGAAACCATAAACAAACCATGTAACCATGTAACCATGTAACCATGTGAACCAAGAACAGGCTAGGTGGCAGCAGGTCCACTGTATATATGAAAATAGCCCTCTGGTGGATAAGCCTTGCAGTATCTTGAGTTCATTCCCTGACATGTCTAACAGCAATTACCTTTCAGGAGTGTAATTAGATACAGTACAATGCATTGGATTTCCTGTGTCAATATGGTTTGATGCCGATGTCAGTTGTAACTAGGCTAAAACTGGGCATAGCACACAATGCCAATTTAAAAACACTTGTATTCAACTGTGTAAACTTAATCCTGACCTATGGAAGGTTATATTTATAGTCAATCATCACACAAAGAGTGCCTTGGTGAGAATATGTAGACCTTTGTGTGATGATTGAATATAAAAATACTTGTACTCAAATTTAACAATTCTGAATATAGACACACTGAATGGTTGAATTGATAAGTTAGTCAAATGTAACATAGGCATACAGGTGTAATGGATATTAGGCATACTTATCACAATGCAGTGGTTTTGAAAATGATAATTAGCTACCTGTTTAATATCAAGTTAGGACACCCCAGTGGTGCATTGAATCAGCCAATAGCCAGCTTCATAAAACAATATCAGGAAAGTCAGAGAGATTAATAGTCTCAAGGGAGACAAAGTTGGGCCTAATTCAATATAATTTGTATGAAATTGTATTATTGTCAGTTTGTTTTTAAATGCCTCCCAAAACTGTTCATGACTGAATGCAAGTATACATAGGTACATGTATAGCTGAGAGACCTATGTGACTGTGAGACACCAGATGTAGACAAACAGATATATAATATATTATATGCATAACAGGTAGAGCCAGGTAGGTGGTGTCCCTGCATAATATGAAACAAATTCCTGATTTTGGATTCTCGTGACTTAGCGTAGTTTCTCATATATATGCCATGTGTGTGGCGTCTACCGACAAGGTACTATCAGCTGAGTGGATCAGACCTGCACCAGCTGGGCCTCTTCACTTAGGTTGCTGGTCTCTTGTGATATGGTAGTGAACCTTGGTGGTATAGAGAGATTTCTTTCTTTTCTTTGATTTCCTATCAATCCTTTTTTAGAGGTGCTTGCTTTCCTGCATTTTGTTTCCTATTTTACGACAGCAAAAAATTGATTTTGTGGCTAATTTACAAGTTTAAAAAGAAGTGCCCCATTGTTTTAACTTCATGGAAATTCTATCAGTTAACACCAGGGGAAAAGTGGTGCTTGAATCCTCCAATCCCATTGGCTGATAGATTTCCCGACCTTGCCTCTGTTGGTCCAGCCAAGAGACAATCTGGAGTATGTTTGGTGAATTCAATGTAACTTTAAGGCTTCACAACTTGGTCACTCCTTTAGGTAAAATTTTGAAAGTTGTGTTTTTGGAATTAAAGTGCTATGTCTGCTTCATATGGAAAGCAAATTAAGCCTCACTGTTTACTCTTTTAACAAAAAGTTGTTCGGGTCCAATGTTCAAGCCACTCGGTGAAATGGGTTTATTCCTTAAATTTATACTTCACTTGCAATAAAATGATGGAGTTCATATCATCTCAACTTATAATTAATGCCGGATCTTCCGATTTGTCATGTACATTCCTTCCTATTAAGAGGGAAGCTCCCCCTTTCAAGTCCATCCACCTATCTATCTTATTTATGTATCTGTCTTATTTCATTGTATTCTATTTTTTTGCCTCCAATTTACAAGCAGCTTGCTAGTTGCCTTTTATTTCGAGGATTTCATGATATTATTCACATTCTTCAAATTGTTATTTACATGTCTTCAGTATGGATATACTATAGATTAGGTCAAAATTGCTATCAACCCATTCCATGTTAATCACTGCCCCTTTAATGAAATAGCAAATGGCTAGCTTTGAATCCGCGGATTCTTGTTTGGTTAATGGGGACTGTGTCTTCACTTCAGCACTGGCATTTTGTTCCTTTTGTTTCACTGTATAACATCACAGTTGCCCAGGCATCAATTTTTATGCTTATTAGATATTTTTGGAAGCCCACAAAATCTATTCTCCTTGCGGTGGCTATTGTTTCAAAGCAACTTCTATCTTCAAAATGATGATTGATGGACTTTTTTCAGAGCTTATCAATTTTGAAAAACTTTCCGAAAAAGCAATTCCTTGAGCAAACAAAACTTTGGATTTGACTTGATTGGTTCTGTGTCACTCTGTCAGTCTGACATACCTTGTAAATGCATCAGATGAATACTTTCACTCAATACCCCACTGAGAAGGATATTGTTGGTGGAAAATGCAAGGGAAATGCTAATATTGACTGTGCCCCTTAGACTGCATTTGAGAAGAGAAGGCTGAAATTGGTGCCTAAAATGTAGGACCCAGTCTATATGTTGGTAGAGTATAACCCAAGAATGCTTTGTAAGAAGAAAAAGATCTGGCACACTTTAAGAACCCAAACACTACAGTTACTTCTCCTTTCTTTTACTGTTGTTTTGCTGAAAACCACATGTTTTATTTCTGGTAATCCTGTAAGCTTGAAAAATAATAATGCTATAGCTTATGTCATCAGTGTCTTTTAGAACATTTATGTCGAAAATGTCAAAAGAACAGAGGATTGGTATGGTCCTTGTTTTTCAATACGTTAATTTACAACCTTTGAGATTTTTTCTTACTCATCAAGAAATGTTACATTGACATGTTTTGGCCTGTTGCAAAATACTATATATATCCTATGTGTATATCTGTTCCAGATGATATGAAGTAGCAACATTACATTAGCATTTTTAGATGTGGTTTCTCAAGCGATTGAGCCAGAGGTGGCACGATATATCCAGTCTCTTTACGCCTCCACTTGGTTGCCTTAGGGAGTAACTTTTTTGCTCCCTCAGCAAGGCTCATGCCATGTGCATCAATATTATGGCTACCAACTATCAATTATTGCAACCTTTTTTGGCCAAAGATACATCTGCACTCAAAATTGGATTCCTTACATTCATAAACATATGCCCAGACAATTAAATCATTCTTATATCGTTATTTGATCCCAAGTTATTAAAAATAACAATTTTTGTTTATCCGTAAAAGTGCTCCCAAAAGCTCCAGTGGATATGAGGTTATCATACATATTCTGAAAGCTGAGATTCCCAGCTTTTGGAAAAGGTATGATAACTTGAGCCCACCCTTTTGATACCAATCACCCAAAAATCAGGCTCTGGCTCGCGGACTATAAGTCTCGTTTAACTGAGCAGCTGAGGTTGTCAGAGATGGATCTCTGTATTGTGCATAAATTTCCATAAAGGCTATACCCTCTTCCATGTAAAGGACAATTTGTCAAATAACAAAAAAAGAGCCATGAAAAGTATGAAAAATCTGATGATTTTTATCTTATTTTGCAACTTTTCTTCGAAAATCTCTATTGTGTATTGTGACAAAGGCCACAACGGGTGCAACATTGAAGGACAGGATGAACTAAAGGCTACTCTTTAAACTTCAGTCAGCCCTCCCTTTTTAACCGGCCTAACAGCGGAGGCCGGTTAATACAGGAGCTGTAAATGGATCAGGTGAAACCATAAACAGTAACCGCAAACCAGTAACCACAAACCAGTAACCACAAACCAGATGTAAACCACGGCCATTTTGTGGTGGCCATTTTGGCAGCAATCTTTCTTCATTCTTGAACTGCCCATTGTGACCATAATATTTCACTTGCAGTTATGAAATTTGGTACAAGTATGGGACTCTGGGTATGGATTGGGAACATTTCGATAAATTCAAGATGGCGGCCATTTTGTGGTGGCCATTTTGGAAGCCATCTTTCTTCATTCTTGAACTGCCCATTGTGACCATAATATTTCACTTATCGTTATGAAATTTGGCACAAGTATGGCACTCTGGGTATAGATTGGGAACATGTCGAGAAATCCAAGATGGCGGCCATTTTGTGGTGGCCATTTTTGCAGCAATCTTTCTTCATTCTTGAACTGCCCATTGTGACCATAATATTTCACTTACAGTTATGAAATTTGGGACAGGTATGGTACTCTTGGCATGGATTGGGAACATGTCAAGAAATCCGAGATGGCTGCCATTATGTGGCGGCCATTTTTGCAGCAATCTTTCTTCATTCTTGAACTGCCCATTGTGACCTTAATATTTCACCTACAGTTATGAAATTTGGTACAGGTATAGTACTCTGGGTATGGATTGGGAACATGTCGAGAAATCCAAGATGGCTGCCATTTGTGGCAGCCATTTTGGCAGCCATCTTTCTTCGTTCTTGAACTGCCCATTGTGACCTTAATATCTCACCTACAGTTATGAAATTTGGTACAGGTATGGTACTGTGGGTATGGATTGGGAACATGTGGAGAAATCCAAGATGGCTGCCATTTTGTGGTGGCCATGTTTGCAGTTATCTTTTTTCATTTATTGAACTGCTCATAGTGACCTCAATATTTCGCTTAGAGTTATAAAATTTGTTACAGGTATGGGCCTGTGGGTATGGATCAGGGACATGTTGAGAAGATGGCCGCCATTTTGGCAGCCATCTTTCTTCATTTCTTGAACTGGCCATTGTGACCTCAATATTTCACTTAAGAGTTATGAAATTTGGTACAGGTAATTCAACACTTCCTAGCTCATTAGGAAGACCTGCTACAAAATAGCTGATTCCAGATTTGAATTGCCCTCCCAAAACTTACTCAGAAACTATGGATTGAGGAAAAAATATCTATTCCTGCATTGATTTTTGCAATATCTTCAGGATTTGCAAGTTCGCCAATGGGGAATTACATTATAAACTTCAAGTGAATTCTGGTAAAGGTAAGTATTTATAGAATGGGCCAAAATTTTACATGTGACTTTTACTATATAAACTGCAATACCAGACCAAGGTCAAGCAGGATCAGAAAATATTGGGGGCAGCTGAAACACCCTACTGTGGGTATCAGACGGGAACATGTTGAGAAATCCAAGATGGCAGCCACTTTGTGGCAGCCATCTTTCTTCATTCTTGAACTGACCATTGTGACCTTAATATTTCACTTACAGTTATGAAATTTGGTACAGGTATTGGCCTGTGGGTATGGATGAGTAACGTGTTGAGAAATCAAAGATGGCGGCCGTTTTGACAGCCATCTTTCCTTTTTTTTAGAAATCTGTTCAAACTGCATTGCTTCTATACTAATAGTCTAGCATCTTCCAATCAACTATTTCTCCTATCTTCGAATATCAGTTGGTCAGTGGTTTAAGCAATGGCACCTTCAATTTCATTGCGCTAGGTCGGTTTTGAATCCGCGGATTCTTGTTTGTGATGCAGCCTTTAAAGTGAGTTGTAGTTCCTGTAATTGTGTGTAGGTGTCGGATAAAAAAGTAACACATCTGAACTACAAACTGAATGCCTTTTATGAATCATGATTCTTGCGTAAAGAATTTCTTTGTTTGCTGCATTCTCCTTGTATATTTCTGCATTTTGGATTTGGGTTGTTGAACCGTAGACTCTTGAAAGGACATTTCTTGGTCCCTTTCACTTTCACTTCAAGGCAGCCTTCATATATCTTGACACCAGAGGCAGATGAATGCTTTGAAAATTTCATCTTTTAAGATTCGCTCTCATATCTTGAAAACATAAATCGGCTTCACAATTTCCGTTGATGCTGAGATGCTGCTTACAGCTAAAATCGAAAGCAATCATAGACTCAGGAATGTCTTGCTAAGCGTGTATCCGTCCTTGTATTATATATATAGCATAGTGACGCTGTTAAACATCTCTCTGAGTCGATACTTTAGACTTCTAGCAATAAGGAAACTTTTACTGATGGTCACTAGATAATGCATGCTAGTAAAACCAGATTTTGACAATTCGGTTTATATTGAGTTCTGACTTCTTAGGCCAATAGTTGTTGATGAACAACAACCGACAACCAAAATTTATGTGCTCAACATGATTTTTTTCCATCTGCACTGATTAACAAGTGGCAAATGTAGCATCTCTGCCTCTACATAATGTGGTGAGGCTTTGTTGTGTTTATGCCTTATCATATAGTAAGAACAAGAAAATATTCCACTTAATGAAGCCATACAACTTTGAATACCTTAAAATTTGACATATTCTTTCTGGAAGGGGGGGGGGGGGTTGGTACAGATTTGGAGATGAGAGAGAAAACAGAGGTATGCAGTGCATGAGATAAGTTAAATCAAGGCATTTGCTATGCCTTCTGTTCCCTGAAAATAAGGTTTATCAAATTGAAAAAATCTCGTATAATTATCATTTTGCAAAAAATCTCCTTTGATGCAGTTGGAGAGGATGCATATGTATGACAAATGAGACTCCCTTGTGATTCTATTTTTCACTTGATTTCATCTTTCACATATATACCTTTTCCTGAAAATCCCAGTATGGGAGAATGAGCTACATGGTGATAAAAGGATGTGGAAATGAGGGTTCTTTCGTAACATGCAAATTGTTGGTAGTGACATAAGTAAGTGTCAAGGGCCTCTATCCCCTGGTACTTTGCGGACTTTTGCATAGGGATGCGCCACTGCGATTTTGAAAACCAAAACCATCTTAATCCGAGACCAACGCCAAAACCACAAACCATTTTAATCTTTTAGTAAAAATTTCCAAAACCAAACATGTTGGGGGTGGAAAAAGGGCAACCAAATTAATCTTAATTCATAAAAAACCAATACCATTTTCATCCTAGAAGGCCAAAATACCTAAACTATCCAGTGGAGCCTCTACATACAGTCATACACCCTTTCATAGTGAGTACCCCCCCCCCCTGGGCCTGTATCCAATTTGATGATGCCTAATATGACCTGACGGAGTGAGAGAGCAGACTTGTATTCCAAGGTGCTGTCCTTGTTTTTGGTACATTGGTGCAATGAAGTTGAAATGTCGTACGTTCCATTTGCATACCTAAGAATAGATTCGTAAGATTTCCTTGGAATCCCTGTTGACCAATTCTCCTGCTATAAAATGTCTACCCTTTCTTCCAAAGTGGGCTCTGTTGGAGCTCTTAACTCCAATTTGTGAGATGCTTAAGCTGAAGTATTTGCTTTTAGGGTTTGTCTGACTTGAAAATATTTATCACTTAACCATACATTGTGGCCACTGCCAGCCAGTACAATAATTCTTCCTGGAAACAGGTTGTTTCTGTTAAACTTTAGTTTTATTTTCTTGTTTAGCAAATACATCATGTCTATTTATGCCATAAAATGCACAAAAGACTACATTTTTTTCCAAATCAGATTTGTTCTGCCTATTATATTTTGTCGTGACGGTGTAGTGTCTCTATTCTAATAACTATCACTTTTTATATAAAAGTATTTTCCTTATAAAATCTATACCATTGCTTCATTCTGTTGCATACTATGTACGTCTGACGTACTCAACCAGTTTTCTTTAGTCTATCTTGTTCCTCTTACTGTTTACTGGGAGGCTAACTCTCCCCCATACTCCCAGAGAATTTTCATGAGATATCTCTCCCCCATACTGCCAGAGAATTCTCATGAGAATATATCAGAGTATATGTCTGGATAGCTGTCTCTAAAAATGACATTGCAGCTGTCTTTAGGTGACTTCGCAACATTTTTTTGATAACTTCATAAAGACTTTGCGCAAGACGAACCGAACCAGACATGAACTACATCCAGGTTAGTTGTGTGCTTTTCTGTCAATGTACGTATCTGGCTGATATGCAGAAATTTGTGAATTTCTTTGCACATAGATATCTGTATCTAAACACTTAATTTATATAATAATTTCATTATTAACAATTTGGAAATTCTTATATTTAAACTCTGAAATTTAACAAACTGAGTCTGTCTGCAAATCATTCTTAATATCTCTTCCTTCCGGTCCTCAAAACCTAGAAATGGTGAATGTTGACAGTGTTGCATGTCAGCTGAATCGACTTCTTGGTATAATGGGGTATTGATTAAGTGCAATGGTAATGTACCAAAATGCACTGAGCTAATCTGTCAACTGTATATCCTGTGCCTGATCAAATTCTTGCAAACTATTTCTAGACTCTCCTTCCAGTGCAGATATAGCAGTTGGGATTGTGATGCTTGCATACTTTTAGTAATGAATTTGATTCTAGTTGACAACTGAATGATTGTTTGCTACACCACCCTGCCACTTAAACCAAGCAGTGTTAGTACTCAGTGTGTAGTCTACAATGTATACTGTGATGGTGCATGTTGTCATGGAAGATACATACAGGTAATGTGACTCATACATCTGCCCTCTCTTTCCTTACTGAACTGCAATTAATTCATGTTTTTTCATTGAAATGATTACCTCTTGGAATGGGCACATGGAGCTGCATGTACCATATCTTTTTAATGTCTATCTTCCTATCTTTGCTACTGTGGTTTCAACCTGCATCCCCAATTCCCTATTCCACTAGGCTATGGACAAATCATGGCTGTACACAGCATAGTGAGCATACAATTACATTTACTATCGGGGCATCCTGTACTCATACAAGTTTGTTTTGCCCTGAAAAGTTAATTGCTGTAGTCTCAAGTAAAAGTGTCAGAGGTCAAGCTGTAAATCTTTATCCGGTAATCTGATGAGGCTCTTTGGATTCCTGTTATGTTTTTCTTAATCTCGACATTAATCTTGCTTTTGGTTTGTACGGAATAAAACTCCTTCTGATTTCCAACAAGATTCAAAAAATGAGAAGGGCAAAGGCACACAAGGAGGAAGCATTGATTTGTTGTTATTGTGGAATGGGCCCTGTCTTCAATAGCTCCCTCCCAAGTGTTTAACCCGCTGGTCTCACTCTCAAAGGAATGGCATCCTGGTGACAGCACTAAAACACTTTTGAAGCTTGCTTGAATTCTGATGAATACTTGAACAAGTTTCCAAAGTGTAATTTAAAATGTGTTATGGTGAATATTTCAAAACATGCATTTACAAGTATTGTACCATGCATGTTATGAATTCCTTCCAATGCATCTCACTGGATGCTTTGAATAAACAAATAGCAAATGCAATAAATTGCATCAGAATCTAGAAAGTTTGTTTTGGCAGCAGTTCTCTCTTTGTTTGAAATTTGTTATTGTCGTTTGAGTGTCAGATCCTTCACCTCAGACCATTAAGTACTTGTTTTGCCTTATGTCTGTCATCAGAATCTGAACCTGCAAGATAACTAAAGGCGTGGGTTGGTGGATGGGACAAATGTCACCTGACTTCTTATTTGTAATAACTGTTGTTTAGCAGTAGGAATTGTGTGGTGTGTCTTGTAATTGCTAGGCAAACACATGTAGTTTCTTTGTCTCTTTTAGCTTACAGCACTCGTTTGTATTAACTTGGTGGTCATTGACCTTAGAGCCTTCGTTTTTACCACCTTTTATTATGCCATGGAACTACAAAAGCTATTTTGATCAGCTTTTGACCTGGATAAACTAAGGATATCCAGGCCCCTGTGGTGTAATCATTTCTTCGTTTTGAACCCCTTAATCTCTATGAAATTGTCAATGAATTACAAAATACAGTTTGTTCTTGTACATTCTTGCAGAATGTGTTGTAACCAATTTTCGCTGTAGTTTTCCAACTGGTATGATCTTTTATAATAGAATGGAACAGTGAAATTGTATAGGTGTGGCTCAAATCGTAAAGCATAGGATGACTTTCAAGAGATCGGGTGTTGTGCGAGTCATGCAATGAGACATAGGAAAGGAAATTAAAGTGGATCTTACACCAAGGAGCTGTTCATACGCAGAAAAAATTGTCAGCCCACGCCCTAATGGCTTGAATGACAATTCTTGAGAACAAAACTGAAACTTTTCGATACAATGTTTCTTGTTTGGTGGATGGTAATCTAAATATTCAATTTCTGAAAGAATATACAAGGCTCAGACATAACATTTTGTTTATGGAATTTTGTTTACTCAACATCAAAATGTCAATGCCAGTTGGCAATTGTACTACACTGCAATTGAAATATCAGTTGTCTTTAAAGTGCTGTAGTTCGCTGGCCCCTGTCTGATGACTTGTGATTATCAAACTATGTATAACTTGTTACATGCGCTCTTCAATATTTACTGAATATTTGTTCAATGGGCTGTATTGGTCATTGAAGAAGAGGTCTCATTAAAATAACGTCTCCAATTGATTTATTGGCACAAAATTTCCTGATTTGGCTCACTGATGAATTTGCCTGATAATATTATCTGTCCAATCTGTTCCTTCATTTCAATCAGCCTTCTCGTGTGGAATGTTATGCCATGTGCATTTATTCCTCACTCACCCTCAAAATGCTCTGCCAGGTTATTCATGACAGAATCATCAGTCTGAATGGTGGATGGACATCCCATTCTAGAAAACTTGGTGTCAAAAGGTTGGTCTTTCAGGGTAATCATTCATTATAGTGGACCAGGTATGGCTTGATATAATATGCTGGTAGCCCGGTAAGCTGGGATTATGGAATGGTTGTTTGTTGAGTCCTTGTTATTCTCATGCTCTATAATATTTGCCCAGTGGTCATTTTAGGATGACCATTGCTATTTAGTGTTGACTTGACATTGTAATCCGAAGGAATGACCAGAATCATTCAACAAGTCCATGCTTATTATCCACATATGGAATAACTTCATAATGCCTGCCTGGCTATAAATACTGATGATGTGCTGTCCATACTGTATTTGCACTGTTTGTTCTGCAAAAAGTATCCGGACCCTCTTAAATCACAGTAGATGGTCAGGCCACTAGAATCTTATTTGGGGAATTTTTTGTCACTTGTGTGTTTAGCTGAGGTGTGATATGTACATGCTGCAATATCGACAGCGTTGTTTCGAATGCGCTTCCTCAAATCTTGAAGTTGATGTCTGAGAAACATTTTTTTAACTTTACCATATCTGGCTGCATGGGGATTTGATAGGATTTTGATTTATTTCCAGCAAAATGGAATCAATATCCAGATATTTGGGAGAGGATGCTTTTATAGGAAGCAGGCTTTGAAAAATGATGTGATAAGAATTTAGTTTGGCTGGTTTTCGTCACTTTAATGGTTGGAAGGATGCAAACTTGAGATGGAATTAGCTTGCATATATGCCTGGAAATACAAGGCTTGCTGGAAAATTTGTCAAGGAGCTTATGGGTTTTGCTGCCGGGGAGATCTTTGTGCATGGAAACACTGCCATAACGACCGGCATAATGACAGTCTTGGGGAGAAAATGAGGGGAGAGGATTATATTAGGCATCCGTCTGGATGATACCAGGGCAGGGTGCCTTTGGGAAGGTGGTAATTTAGCCAAATATCCCATGGAGGATGTATACCTTTGGGAGCAGTTGTGGAAGAATCAACACATTCCATATTGATATTCCAGCGACCCTACCATGACATAAGACCACATTTGAGGGATGTGATTGCCAAGCAACAGTTGCAATAACCGTTATTTCGGTCTACAAATGTGTGAAATGCCGTCCCTCTGGCCATTGAAAAACACCCACAGGATCCATTTCTAGTGTCTGAGTGACCTTGTCTGTGATTTGTCTATGTTGCTATGACTGTGACTGATTCACATTATTGACTGGATAATTGACAATGTCTGTGTCCCGTGAACAGGAACTTACTTTGATTTCTATGGCTAAATTCTGCAGTTATTGCAGTGTTCTGTTTAACCTGTCAGACGTGTCAGTGCATCACATCTACATTACATTAGACACTGTTTAAACCTTGTCGCTAGGGAACTAAGGAACTTGCTTGCATGGTGCAATTAAATGCTTTGAAAATAATATTTTGGTAAAACAGCTTTGCAAACTTCTGCTTCTTTCACATACTTATGGTTTTCAAAATAACTTGGCTTACTTTCTATTCCGATGTCAGGATGGTACAATTCAGGGAGCTGGAAGGAAGTGGGGATGGCAGGGCGGTCGGACAAAAAAGGGCAATTTCGATTCATGCTGTAAAATTTTAATAGATCATTAATAACAATTATGAATAAGTAAGTATTAATTTGAGCCTTAAAAAATCCGAATTGGGCCTTTTTTTAACATCTTGTACTATTTACTGTGTGGATTTGTGGGTTTTCAGCTGTAAATGTCTCTTGGTTTGGAACTGCAAGGTCAGCTTCTGCTACACCCAGTAACAGCCCTATTTGGTTAAATTGGGCCACTCTGATTGCTTCTCTGCACTAAATGGGTTGATCAAATGTCTAACCTGTATGTCTGAGTCATCTGAGTAGCCAAATGGATTAGTGCAGGGGTAAATCATGGTTTGGTTTCAATGATTAGTATTGACTGCTACTCGGTAATGCTTCAGCACGTTCTTTCCTCCTCCGCATTTTATGGGGCAAGACATGTTTCGGCATTTATGAAGCTGTCTCTCAGCAAATCAATCTGTAATCAACAGGTGGCAGGTGCAGCAAGGTTAAACAAAGGAATTTGCTTATGTTATACAAGTACTTTACTTTACATGAAGAAGAAAATCAATTTTAGAAGAACAACACTCAAAATTCCATCTCATTTCAGTGATTCATTGTTTTGAATTATAATTTATGTCTCAGAATGCCAACCCAACCAACAAGAATGCTTAAGCCTATAACAGATAGAAATATTACAGGCAATATTGCATGCAGAATCCTACAGGTTATGTACTGTGTTGGTGAAATAGGAAGAAAAGCTACTTTCTCTCTTCTACCTAAAATTCTGTTTGCGTCGGTGATTCTTATTTTCCTTGACTTATATCATGGGGATTCTTGGCAAGTAGATCTGTTGACCATGAAGATTGTGCCAATAATTAAAGATTTAAGTGACTGAACTAATTTAAATCGCTACCAAAGGAAATGGCATGCAATTTTTCCATTGTATAATGTCAGAATTGAATGTCTGCACAAACCGTCTTGTAAAATGGGAAAATAATTTTACTGAGTGAAACTGCTTGTTCTCACTTGAGCAAGCCGATGCAAAATTTGTTAAGTTAAAAAAAGAATTATTATTAAGGAAAACCCTTTGAAGTCTATGTAATTGTTTGTGATTATAAGCCCAAAATCTCCACTGGTAGGCAGCCTCAATCACCAATCATGTCATACTAACGTTCGATGCAACCAACGTTGTAAAACAAAGACCGCAAGTTGAATGCTTTAGCAGCATTCCTTCGTATGTCTTTACCTATCATCCAGTAGTTATTGTGAATTTGATCAGTCAGAAGATTATGGAAGAAACTTGTGTTACAATGAATGGCGAATCTCTATGAATAGTGGGAAACGATATGGCTTCCACTCCCCTCTTGATTATGCTGTACATTTCTCGATCTATGTTTTTGCCGGATATCGTGTGAAGTAATTATCTCTGGCATGCAAAAACTATATGGTGTTCATCAGATGTCCTTTGATGGTTGAAGCATATGACAATAACACTGGTAATGTGTCTAAAGGGGCTATCTTGGGGATATATTATTGTTATTGCGAATGAGAACTGTTTCTTGACATTCCAACTAACAGTTTCTTTGATGCACTAAGTGTTGCAATGATGCAAATATGGCTTGAGTGGTAAAACATACTGGTTCAGAGTTAGCTGAAACCTCCCATAATATATATGTTACTTCTTCGTCAGAAATGAACAACTGAGTAGAGACTGGGTGCTGATTAATGAAGCATCATGAGTGCCTTACTCCTGCCCCCTGTTCAAAGGGGTAATTTGTGGACAGGAACCCTGGCCAGAAATATTACATTAATTTATACACAATAAAATATGTGGATCATGTAACGGTAACATGCTATAAACTGCATCAGCCTGAGTCTGAATGAAGACTCTTGAAATTTGGAAACCAACTTGAGGTTGCTATCTAATCACACCGCCACCTTTTTATCTATCCTTAAATTCCCTTCAGAAAAGATACTGCCTGTGTCTTTAGCTGACAGAATGAGACATCCCAGCTAAGATAATGCAGGTCACCAATGACTCACCATGATGTCTGATGGTATTTTTAACACAGTCATTATCAGTTTTGCCTTTAGATGCGATTGGACATCAGCCAACCTTCAGTCCAGGGCATTTAACTTCTTAGTTTCATAATTTCATGGAATAGTTATACATAGTTTTTGTGGTTGAAATAGTTCTGTGGATGATTCGTCATTCACAGATGTGCCTTGTCCCTTCCATTCAGCAACTTTTCATTTCAAGGTTCTTACGCCATTCTGCATCTGTGAAAGTAATTTCACCATTCTGCATCTGTGAAAGTAATTTCACCAATTTGATGACTTGGCTTCTCAAATTGAAAGAACTGTAATTGAGTCCTTGTTTTGATTTGCTGTTTGCTATGCCCTGCATCAATCAAATGCCACTTTTAAAATCTTTGGAAATATGGTGTGGGAGGATTTGATTTTTAGCGATTCTTTTTTTTTTCAATTTTTTTTTTGTTATAGCTTAATAAAAAATTTGAAAATGTGATTTCTTTCTTTTTGAATTAGCCTAATTTCCTTATTATGGTTTGCAAATGACTGGAGAAAGGATGAAGAGTGTGACAGACTGAGATGCTGAAAATTAGAAAGGGGTGTCAAACTGCCATTCTGTCATATTGTGATGTAATTTGTTAGTCCATCGATCAGGTGGCTGTCATTTCACGCCCGTTGAGCAGAGCATCTGAGAATCTTAGAAGGGCCTCTTCTCCAGGAGATGATCAGGATGAGCCTTAGGTGTTAGCGGAGCTGCTTGCCTCCCCATGGCCATTTCTTTATTCACTATACTCCGTGTCACAGTTATGTCTTATCTCGACTATGTGTCTGTTGTGAGTTCTGCCTTGCTCTCCTCTTGGGGCTGTATCTCATGGTTTAGATTTTCAACATGGAGATGCCCCTTGCCCCTTTGCCTTTGTTTCTTGTTCCATGGCTTTGCTTCTCAAGAATAGCTTATGTTTATGTGTATCCTACTTTTCTGACTCCTCAAGAATATGTCAAAGGTCATTCCTCAGAGTCTCTTTCTTTCTTTCTTTTTCTGGCCTTGATTAACAGTTGACATCAGACGCCTCATGCATTCTTATGGCCTATAATCAACCAGATTCAAGGTTGCAGTCAGCCTCTCAGATAACCCACCTATTACCATCTGCATGGAAATCAGTGGCTTTGTAGTTAGGTGTTGATACAATGTAGATTCAAACTGATTTGATTGGCCAAATGCGCAACAAAATCAGAAGTATTTAAATACAACCTGCTGTTTCTCGTTTCGCTTTAGTTTATTAGCCTGGCTCACCAGGCTAATTCAGGAGTAATGGTCTGAAAATATTGTCTGTCAACTCTACTGTTCAGTAACTATAGGTTCAATATATCTGTTTTTGTGTTTAATTGGTTTGTTAGGGTAGCTAGATGTATGGAAATTACTTTTTTTTTTCAACTTCAAAATTTTTTTTTTTCCCCAAAATTTTTTTTTCCAAGATTTGAAAAAAAAAAAAATTTTTTTTTCAATTACACTAATTTTCAAAAAGAGGAAATCGGGCAACTTCTGTTTTTCAAATTTAAACATTTTTTGTCCCAAGATTTACTTTTTTTTTCCGAAATTATAAAAAGAAAAAATTGTTTTCCTAGATTAAAAAAAAAAAATTTTTTGGCTCCAAATTTTTTTCAATTTCGCCAATTTTTTCAAAGGAGGAAATTGGGCGACTTCAAGATTTGAAAAAATCGTACACATTCTTTTCGTGGTTATTTGTATATTATTTTGTGCATGGAACAACCACAATAACAGCACTTCACTTGCCACAATTCAGAACCACCTTTCTCTGCTTAACTATTTCACCAGCATTGCTACATATTTTGCCGTCATCACTGCCACTTGAGCCAGGCTTTCAATCCGCGGATTCTTGTTTTGAGAGTGGCCAGAATTATACTGAAGTAATATCTCACCATTCATAAGCCCCACTTTGATTGTGTTTTGTTTGACAGTGTTTAGTTACTGATCATTCGAGAGGTAAAAATCTGATCCGAAATGTTGTATCAAAGCATTAATCTAACTAGTTCTGTGCAAATTTGATGATTATGTGTTCATTGCATTATTATTTTTAGCTAGCCAAAGGCGTAGCTATTGGAATGGGTGATGTGTTTATGGGATTCTGAAACCATAAACAAACCATGTAACCATGTAACCATGTAACCATGTGAACCAAGAACAGGCTAGGTGGCAGCAGGTCCACTGTATATATGAAAATAGCCCTCTGGTGGATAAGCCTTGCAGTATCTTGAGTTCATTCCCTGACATGTCTAACAGCAATTACCTTTCAGGAGTGTAATTAGATACAGTACAATGCATTGGATTTCCTGTGTCAATATGGTTTGATGCCGATGTCAGTTGTAACTAGGCTAAAACTGGGCATAGCACACAATGCCAATTTAAAAACACTTGTATTCAACTGTGTAAACTTAATCCTGACCTATGGAAGGTTATATTTATAGTCAATCATCACACAAAGAGTGCCTTGGTGAGAATATGTAGACCTTTGTGTGATGATTGAATATAAAAATACTTGTACTCAAATTTAACAATTCTGAATATAGACACACTGAATGGTTGAATTGATAAGTTAGTCAAATGTAACATAGGCATACAGGTGTAATGGATATTAGGCATACTTATCACAATGCAGTGGTTTTGAAAATGATAATTAGCTACCTGTTTAATATCAAGTTAGGACACCCCAGTGGTGCATTGAATCAGCCAATAGCCAGCTTCATAAAACAATATCAGGAAAGTCAGAGAGATTAATAGTCTCAAGGGAGACAAAGTTGGGCCTAATTCAATATAATTTGTATGAAATTGTATTATTGTCAGTTTGTTTTTAAATGCCTCCCAAAACTGTTCATGACTGAATGCAAGTATACATAGGTACATGTATAGCTGAGAGACCTATGTGACTGTGAGACACCAGATGTAGACAAACAGATATATAATATATTATATGCATAACAGGTAGAGCCAGGTAGGTGGTGTCCCTGCATAATATGAAACAAATTCCTGATTTTGGATTCTCGTGACTTAGCGTAGTTTCTCATATATATGCCATGTGTGTGGCGTCTACCGACAAGGTACTATCAGCTGAGTGGATCAGACCTGCACCAGCTGGGCCTCTTCACTTAGGTTGCTGGTCTCTTGTGATATGGTAGTGAACCTTGGTGGTATAGAGAGATTTCTTTCTTTTCTTTGATTTCCTATCAATCCTTTTTTAGAGGTGCTTGCTTTCCTGCATTTTGTTTCCTATTTTACGACAGCAAAAAATTGATTTTGTGGCTAATTTACAAGTTTAAAAAGAAGTGCCCCATTGTTTTAACTTCATGGAAATTCTATCAGTTAACACCAGGGGAAAAGTGGTGCTTGAATCCTCCAATCCCATTGGCTGATAGATTTCCCGACCTTGCCTCTGTTGGTCCAGCCAAGAGACAATCTGGAGTATGTTTGGTGAATTCAATGTAACTTTAAGGCTTCACAACTTGGTCACTCCTTTAGGTAAAATTTTGAAAGTTGTGTTTTTGGAATTAAAGTGCTATGTCTGCTTCATATGGAAAGCAAATTAAGCCTCACTGTTTACTCTTTTAACAAAAAGTTGTTCGGGTCCAATGTTCAAGCCACTCGGTGAAATGGGTTTATTCCTTAAATTTATACTTCACTTGCAATAAAATGATGGAGTTCATATCATCTCAACTTATAATTAATGCCGGATCTTCCGATTTGTCATGTACATTCCTTCCTATTAAGAGGGAAGCTCCCCCTTTCAAGTCCATCCACCTATCTATCTTATTTATGTATCTGTCTTATTTCATTGTATTCTATTTTTTTGCCTCCAATTTACAAGCAGCTTGCTAGTTGCCTTTTATTTCGAGGATTTCATGATATTATTCACATTCTTCAAATTGTTATTTACATGTCTTCAGTATGGATATACTATAGATTAGGTCAAAATTGCTATCAACCCATTCCATGTTAATCACTGCCCCTTTAATGAAATAGCAAATGGCTAGCTTTGAATCCGCGGATTCTTGTTTGGTTAATGGGGACTGTGTCTTCACTTCAGCACTGGCATTTTGTTCCTTTTGTTTCACTGTATAACATCACAGTTGCCCAGGCATCAATTTTTATGCTTATTAGATATTTTTGGAAGCCCACAAAATCTATTCTCCTTGCGGTGGCTATTGTTTCAAAGCAACTTCTATCTTCAAAATGATGATTGATGGACTTTTTTCAGAGCTTATCAATTTTGAAAAACTTTCCGAAAAAGCAATTCCTTGAGCAAACAAAACTTTGGATTTGACTTGATTGGTTCTGTGTCACTCTGTCAGTCTGACATACCTTGTAAATGCATCAGATGAATACTTTCACTCAATACCCCACTGAGAAGGATATTGTTGGTGGAAAATGCAAGGGAAATGCTAATATTGACTGTGCCCCTTAGACTGCATTTGAGAAGAGAAGGCTGAAATTGGTGCCTAAAATGTAGGACCCAGTCTATATGTTGGTAGAGTATAACCCAAGAATGCTTTGTAAGATGAAAAAGATCTGGCACACTTTAAGAACCCAAACACTACAGTTACTTCTCCTTTCTTTTACTGTTGTTTTGCTGAAAACCACATGTTTTATTTCTGGTAATCCTGTAAGCTTGAAAAATAATAATGCTATAGCTTATGTCATCAGTGTCTTTTAGAACATTTATGTCGAAAATGTCAAAAGAACAGAGGATTGGTATGGTCCTTGTTTTTCAATACGTTAATTTACAACCTTTGAGATTTTTTCTTACTCATCAAGAAATGTTACATTGACATGTTTTGGCCTGTTGCAAAATACTATATATATCCTATGTGTATATCTGTTCCAGATGATATGAAGTAGCAACATTACATTAGCATTTTTAGATGTGGTTTCTCAAGCGATTGAGCCAGAGGTGGCACGATATATCCAGAGTCTCTTTACGCCTCCACTTGGTTGCCTTAGGGAGTAACTTTTTTGCTCCCTCAGCAAGGCTCATGCCATGTGCATCAATATTATGGCTACCAACTATCAATTATTGCAACCTTTTTTGGCCAAAGATACATCTGCACTCAAAATTGGATTCCTTACATTCATAAACATATGCCCAGACAATTAAATCATTCTTATATCGTTATTTGATCCCAAGTTATTAAAAATAACAATTTTTGTTTATCCGTAAAAGTGCTCCCAAAAGCTCCAGTGGATATGAGGTTATCATACATATTCTGAAAGCTGAGATTCCCAGCTTTTGGAAAAGGTATGATAACTTGAGCCCACCCTTTTGATACCAATCACCCAAAAATCAGGCTCTGGCTCGCGGACTATAAGTCTCGTTTAACTGAGCAGCTGAGGTTGTCAGAGATGGATCTCTGTATTGTGCATAAATTTCCATAAAGGCTATACCCTCTTCCATGTAAAGGACAATTTGTCAAATAACAAAAAAAGAGCCATGAAAAGTATGAAAAATCTGATGATTTTTATCTTATTTTGCAACTTTTCTTCGAAAATCTCTATTGTGTATTGTGACAAAGGCCACAACGGGTGCAACATTGAAGGACAGGATGAACTAAAGGCTACTCTTTAAACTTCAGTCAGCCCTCCCTTTTTAACCGGCCTAACAGCGGAGGCCGGTTAATACAGGAGCTGTAAATGGATCAGGTGAAACCATAAACAGTAACCGCAAACCAGTAACCACAAACCAGTAACCACAAACCAGATGTAAACCACGGCCATTTTGTGGTGGCCATTTTGGCAGCAATCTTTCTTCATTCTTGAACTGCCCATTGTGACCATAATATTTCACTTGCAGTTATGAAATTTGGTACAAGTATGGGACTCTGGGTATGGATTGGGAACATTTCGATAAATTCAAGATGGCGGCCATTTTGTGGTGGCCATTTTGGAAGCCATCTTTCTTCATTCTTGAACTGCCCATTGTGACCATAATATTTCACTTATCGTTATGAAATTTGGCACAAGTATGGCACTCTGGGTATAGATTGGGAACATGTCGAGAAATCCAAGATGGCGGCCATTTTGTGGTGGCCATTTTTGCAGCAATCTTTCTTCATTCTTGAACTGCCCATTGTGACCATAATATTTCACTTACAGTTATGAAATTTGGGACAGGTATGGTACTCTTGGCATGGATTGGGAACATGTCAAGAAATCCGAGATGGCTGCCATTATGTGGCGGCCATTTTTGCAGCAATCTTTCTTCATTCTTGAACTGCCCATTGTGACCTTAATATTTCACCTACAGTTATGAAATTTGGTACAGGTATAGTACTCTGGGTATGGATTGGGAACATGTCGAGAAATCCAAGATGGCTGCCATTTGTGGCAGCCATTTTGGCAGCCATCTTTCTTCGTTCTTGAACTGCCCATTGTGACCTTAATATCTCACCTACAGTTATGAAATTTGGTACAGGTATGGTACTGTGGGTATGGATTGGGAACATGTGGAGAAATCCAAGATGGCTGCCATTTTGTGGTGGCCATGTTTGCAGTTATCTTTTTTCATTTATTGAACTGCTCATAGTGACCTCCATATTTCGCTTAGAGTTATAAAATTTGTTACAGGTATGGGCCTGTGGGTATGGATCAGGGACATGTTGAGAAGATGGCCGCCATTTTGGCAGCCATCTTTCTTCATTTCTTGAACTGGCCATTGTGACCTCAATATTTCACTTAAGAGTTATGAAATTTGGTACAGGTAATTCAACACTTCCTAGCTCATTAGGAAGACCTGCTACAAAATAGCTGATTCCAGATTTGAATTACCCTCCCAAAACTTACTCAGAAACTATGGATTGAGGAAAAAATATCTATTCCTGCATTGATTTTTGCAATATCTTCAGGATTTGCAAGTTCGCCAATGGGGAATTACATTATAAACTTCAAGTGAATTCTGGTAAAGGTAAGTATTTATAGAATGGGCCAAAATTTTACATGTGACTTTTACTATATAAACTGCAATACCAGACCAAGGTCAAGCAGGATCAGAAAATATTGGGGGCAGCTGAAACACCCTACTGTGGGTATCAGACGGGAACATGTTGAGAAATCCAAGATGGCAGCCACTTTGTGGCAGCCATCTTTCTTCATTCTTGAACTGACCATTGTGACCTTAATATTTCACTTACAGTTATGAAATTTGGTACAGGTATTGGCCTGTGGGTATGGATGAGTAACGTGTTGAGAAATCAAAGATGGCGGCCGTTTTGACAGCCATCTTTCCTTTTTTTTAGAAATCTGTTCAAACTGCATTGCTTCTATACTAATAGTCTAGCATCTTCCAATCAACTATTTCTCCTATCTTCGAATATCAGTTGGTCAGTGGTTTAAGCAATGGCACCTTCAATTTCATTGCGCTAGGTCGGTTTTGAATCCGCGGATTCTTGTTTGTGATGCAGCCTTTAAAGTGAGTTGTAGTTCCTGTAATTGTGTGTAGGTGTCGGATAAAAAAGTAACACATCTGAACTACAAACTGAATGCCTTTTATGAATCATGATTCTTGCGTAAAGAATTTCTTTGTTTGCTGCATTCTCCTTGTATATTTCTGCATTTTGGATTTGGGTTGTTGAACCGTAGACTCTTGAAAGGACATTTCTTGGTCCCTTTCACTTTCACTTCAAGGCAGCCTTCATATATCTTGACACCAGAGGCAGATGAATGCTTTGAAAATTTCATCTTTTAAGATTCGCTCTCATATCTTGAAAACATAAATCGGCTTCACAATTTCCGTTGATGCTGAGATGCTGCTTACAGCTAAAATCGAAAGCAATCATAGACTCAGGAATGTCTTGCTAAGCGTGTATCCGTCCTTGTATTATATATATAGCATAGTGACGCTGTTAAACATCTCTCTGAGTCGATACTTTAGACTTCTAGCAATAAGGAAACTTTTACTGATGGTCACTAGATAATGCATGCTAGTAAAACCAGATTTTGACAATTCGGTTTATATTGAGTTCTGACTTCTTAGGCCAATAGTTGTTGATGAACAACAACCGACAACCAAAATTTATGTGCTCAACATGATTTTTTTCCATCTGCACTGATTAACAAGTGGCAAATGTAGCATCTCTGCCTCTACATAATGTGGTGAGGCTTTGTTGTGTTTATGCCTTATCATATAGTAAGAACAAGAAAATATTCCACTTAATGAAGCCATACAACTTTGAATACCTTAAAATTTGACATATTCTTTCTGGAAGGGGGGGGGGGGGGTTGGTACAGATTTGGAGATGAGAGAGAAAACAGAGGTATGCAGTGCATGAGATAAGTTAAATCAAGGCATTTGCTATGCCTTCTGTTCCCTGAAAATAAGGTTTATCAAATTGAAAAAATCTCGTATAATTATCATTTTGCAAAAAATCTCCTTTGATGCAGTTGGAGAGGATGCATATGTATGACAAATGAGACTCCCTTGTGATTCTATTTTTCACTTGATTTCATCTTTCACATATATACCTTTTCCTGAAAATCCCAGTATGGGAGAATGAGCTACATGGTGATAAAAGGATGTGGAAATTAGGGTTCTTTCGTAACATGCAAATTGTTGGTAGTGACATAAGTAAGTGTCAAGGGCCTCTATCCCCTGGTACTTTGCGGACTTTTGCATAGGGATGCGCCACTGCGATTTTGAAAACCAAAACCATCTTAATCCGAGACCAACGCCAAAACCACAAACCATTTTAATCTTTTAGTAAAAATTTCCAAAACCAAACATGTTGGGGGTGGAAAAAGGGCAACCAAATTAATCTTAATTCATAAAAAACCAATACCATTTTCATCCTAGAAGGCCAAAATACCTAAACTATCCAGTGGAGCCTCTACATACAGTCATACACCCTTTCATAGTGAGTACCCCCCCCCCTGGGCCTGTATCCAATTTGATGATGCCTAATATGACCTGACGGAGTGAGAGAGCAGACTTGTATTCCAAGGTGCTGTCCTTGTTTTTGGTACATTGGTGCAATGAAGTTGAAATGTCGTACGTTCCATTTGCATACCTAAGAATAGATTCGTAAGATTTCCTTGGAATCCCTGTTGACCAATTCTCCTGCTATAAAATGTCTACCCTTTCTTCCAAAGTGGGCTCTGTTGGAGCTCTTAACTCCAATTTGTGAGATGCTTAAGCTGAAGTATTTGCTTTTAGGGTTTGTCTGACTTGAAAATATTTATCACTTAACCATACATTGTGGCCACTGCCAGCCAGTACAATAATTCTTCCTGGAAACAGGTTGTTTCTGTTAAACTTTAGTTTTATTTTCTTGTTTAGCAAATACATCATGTCTATTTATGCCATAAAATGCACAAAAGACTACATTTTTTTCCAAATCAGATTTGTTCTGCCTATTATATTTTGTCGTGACGGTGTAGTGTCTCTATTCTAATAACTATCACTTTTTATATAAAAGTATTTTCCTTATAAAATCTATACCATTGCTTCATTCTGTTGCATACTATGTACGTCTGACGTACTCAACCAGTTTTCTTTAGTCTATCTTGTTCCTCTTACTGTTTACTGGGAGGCTAACTCTCCCCATACTCCCAGAGAATTTTCATGAGATATCTCTCCCCATACTGCCAGAGAATTCTCATGAGAATATATCAGAGTATATGTCTGGATAGCTGTCTCTAAAAATGACATTGCAGCTGTCTTTAGGTGACTTCGCAACATTTTTTTGATAACTTCATAAAGACTTTGCGCAAGACGAACCGAACCAGACATGAACTACATCCAGGTTAGTTGTGTGCTTTTCTGTCAATGTACGTATCTGGCTGATATGCAGAAATTTGTGAATTTCTTTGCACATAGATATCTGTATCTAAACACTTAATTTATATAATAATTTCATTATTAACAATTTGGAAATTCTTATATTTAAACTCTGAAATTTAACAAACTGAGTCTGTCTGCAAATCATTCTTAATATCTCTTCCTTCCGGTCCTCAAAACCTAGAAATGGTGAATGTTGACAGTGTTGCATGTCAGCTGAATCGACTTCTTGGTATAATGGGGTATTGATTAAGTGCAATGGTAATGTACCAAAATGCACTGAGCTAATCTGTCAACTGTATATCCTGTGCCTGATCAAATTCTTGCAAACTATTTCTAGACTCTCCTTCCAGTGCAGATATAGCAGTTGGGATTGTGATGCTTGCATACTTTTAGTAATGAATTTGATTCTAGTTGACAACTGAATGATTGTTTGCTACACCACCCTGCCACTTAAACCAAGCAGTGTTAGTACTCAGTGTGTAGTCTACAATGTATACTGTGATGGTGCATGTTGTCATGGAAGATACATACAGGTAATGTGACTCATACATCTGCCCTCTCTTTCCTTACTGAACTGCAATTAATTCATGTTTTTTCATTGAAATGATTACCTCTTGGAATGGGCACATGGAGCTGCATGTACCATATCTTTTTAATGTCTATCTTCCTATCTTTGCTACTGTGGTTTCAACCTGCATCCCCAATTCCCTATTCCACTAGGCTATGGACAAATCATGGCTGTACACAGCATAGTGAGCATACAATTACATTTACTATCGGGGCATCCTGTACTCATACAAGTTTGTTTTGCCCTGAAAAGTTAATTGCTGTAGTCTCAAGTAAAAGTGTCAGAGGTCAAGCTGTAAATCTTTATCCGGTAATCTGATGAGGCTCTTTGGATTCCTGTTATGTTTTTCTTAATCTCGACATTAATCTTGCTTTTGGTTTGTAGCGGGATAAAACTCCTTCTGATTTCCAACAAGATTCAAAAAATGAGAAGGGCAAAGGCACACAAGGAGGAAGCATTGATTTGTTGTTATTGTGGAATGGGCCCTGTCTTCAATAGCTCCCTCCCAAGTGTTTAACCCGCTGGTCTCACTCTCAAAGGAATGGCATCCTGGTGACAGCACTAAAACACTTTTGAAGCTTGCTTGAATTCTGATGAATACTTGAACAAGTTTCCAAAGTGTAATTTAAAATGTGTTATGGTGAATATTTCAAAACATGCATTTACAAGTATTGTACCATGCATGTTATGAATTCCTTCCAATGCATCTCACTGGATGCTTTGAATAAACAAATAGCAAATGCAATAAATTGCATCAGAATCTAGAAAGTTTGTTTTGGCAGCAGTTCTCTCTTTGTTTGAAATTTGTTATTGTCGTTTGAGTGTCAGATCCTTCACCTCAGACCATTAAGTACTTGTTTTGCCTTATGTCTGTCATCAGAATCTGAACCTGCAAGATAACTAAAGGCGTGGGTTGGTGGATGGGACAAATGTCACCTGACTTCTTATTTGTAATAACTGTTGTTTAGCAGTAGGAATTGTGTGGTGTGTCTTGTAATTGCTAGGCAAACACATGTAGTTTCTTTGTCTCTTTTAGCTTACAGCACTCGTTTGTATTAACTTGGTGGTCATTGACCTTAGAGCCTTCGTTTTTACCACCTTTTATTATGCCATGGAACTACAAAAGCTATTTTGATCAGCTTTTGACCTGGATAAACTAAGGATATCCAGGCCCCTGTGGTGTAATCATTTCTTCGTTTTGAACCCCTTAATCTCTATGAAATTGTCAATGAATTACAAAATACAGTTTGTTCTTGTACATTCTTGCAGAATGTGTTGTAACCAATTTTCGCTGTAGTTTTCCAACTGGTATGATCTTTTATAATAGAATGGAACAGTGAAATTGTATAGGTGTGGCTCAAATCGTAAAGCATAGGATGACTTTCAAGAGATCGGGTGTTGTGCGAGTCATGCAATGAGACATAGGAAAGGAAATTAAAGTGGATCTTACACCAAGGAGCTGTTCATACGCAGAAAAAATTGTCAGCCCACGCCCTAATGGCTTGAATGACAATTCTTGAGAACAAAACTGAAACTTTTCGATACAATGTTTCTTGTTTGGTGGATGGTAATCTAAATATTCAATTTCTGAAAGAATATACAAGGCTCAGACATAACATTTTGTTTATGGAATTTTGTTTACTCAACATCAAAATGTCAATGCCAGTTGGCAATTGTACTACACTGCAATTGAAATATCAGTTGTCTTTAAAGTGCTGTAGTTCGCTGGCCCCTGTCTGATGACTTGTGATTATCAAACTATGTATAACTTGTTACATGCGCTCTTCAATATTTACTGAATATTTGTTCAATGGGCTGTATTGGTCATTGAAGAAGAGGTCTCATTAAAATAACGTCTCCAATTGATTTATTGGCACAAAATTTCCTGATTTGGCTCACTGATGAATTTGCCTGATAATATTATCTGTCCAATCTGTTCCTTCATTTCAATCAGCCTTCTCGTGTGGAATGTTATGCCATGTGCATTTATTCCTCACTCACCCTCAAAATGCTCTGCCAGGTTATTCATGACAGAATCATCAGTCTGAATGGTGGATGGACATCCCATTCTAGAAAACTTGGTGTCAAAAGGTTGGTCTTTCAGGGTAATCATTCATTATAGTGGACCAGGTATGGCTTGATATAATATGCTGGTAGCCCGGTAAGCTGGGATTATGGAATGGTTGTTTGTTGAGTCCTTGTTATTCTCATGCTCTATAATATTTGCCCAGTGGTCATTTTAGGATGACCATTGCTATTTAGTGTTGACTTGACATTGTAATCCGAAGGAATGACCAGAATCATTCAACAAGTCCATGCTTATTATCCACATATGGAATAACTTCATAATGCCTGCCTGGCTATAAATACTGATGATGTGCTGTCCATACTGTATTTGCACTGTTTGTTCTGCAAAAAGTATCCGGACCCTCTTAAATCACAGTAGATGGTCAGGCCACTAGAATCTTATTTGGGGAATTTTTTGTCACTTGTGTGTTTAGCTGAGGTGTGATATGTACATGCTGCAATATCGACAGCGTTGTTTCGAATGCGCTTCCTCAAATCTTGAAGTTGATGTCTGAGAAACATTTTTTTAACTTTACCATATCTGGCTGCATGGGGATTTGATAGGATTTTGATTTATTTCCAGCAAAATGGAATCAATATCCAGATATTTGGGAGAGGATGCTTTTATAGGAAGCAGGCTTTGAAAAATGATGTGATAAGAATTTAGTTTGGCTGGTTTTCGTCACTTTAATGGTTGGAAGGATGCAAACTTGAGATGGAATTAGCTTGCATATATGCCTGGAAATACAAGGCTTGCTGGAAAATTTGTCAAGGAGCTTATGGGTTTTGCTGCCGGGGAGATCTTTGTGCATGGAAACACTGCCATAACGACCGGCATAATGACAGTCTTGGGGAGAAAATGAGGGGAGAGGATTATATTAGGCATCCGTCTGGATGATACCAGGGCAGGGTGCCTTTGGGAAGGTGGTAATTTAGCCAAATATCCCATGGAGGATGTATACCTTTGGGAGCAGTTGTGGAAGAATCAACACATTCCATATTGATATTCCAGCGACCCTACCATGACATAAGACCACATTTGAGGGATGTGATTGCCAAGCAACAGTTGCAATAACCGTTATTTCGGTCTACAAATGTGTGAAATGCCGTCCCTCTGGCCATTGAAAAACACCCACAGGATCCATTTCTAGTGTCTGAGTGACCTTGTCTGTGATTTGTCTATGTTGCTATGACTGTGACTGATTCACATTATTGACTGGATAATTGACAATGTCTGTGTCCCGTGAACAGGAACTTACTTTGATTTCTATGGCTAAATTCTGCAGTTATTGCAGTGTTCTGTTTAACCTGTCAGACGTGTCAGTGCATTACATCTACATTACATTAGACACTGTTTAAACCTTGTCGCTAGGGAACTAAGGAACTTGCTTGCATGGTGCAATTAAATGCTTTGAAAATAATATTTTGGTAAAACAGCTTTGCAAACTTCTGCTTCTTTCACATACTTATGGTTTTCAAAATAACTTGGCTTACTTTCTATTCCGATGTCAGGATGGTACAATTCAGGGAGCTGGAAGGAAGTGGGGATGGCAGGGCGGTCGGACAAAAAAGGGCAATTTCGATTCATGCTGTAAAATTTTAATAGATCATTAATAACAATTATGAATAAGTAAGTATTAATTTGAGCCTTAAAAAATCCGAATTGGGCCTTTTTTTAACATCTTGCCCACCCCCTCTGCCCCCCCCCCTGTTCTGGCACCCCTTGTACTATTTACTGTGTGGATTTGTGGGTTTTCAGCTGTAAATGTCTCTTGGTTTGGAACTGCAAGGTCAGCTTCTGCTACACCCAGTAACAGCCCTATTTGGTTAAATTGGGCCACTCTGATTGCTTCTCTGCACTAAATGGGTTGATCAAATGTCTAACCTGTATGTCTGAGTCATCTGAGTAGCCAAATGGATTAGTGCAGGGGTAAATCATGGTTTGGTTTCAATGATTAGTATTGACTGCTACTCGGTAATGCTTCAGCACGTTCTTTCCTCCTCCGCATTTTATGGGGCAAGACATGTTTCGGCATTTATGAAGCTGTCTCTCAGCAAATCAATCTGTAATCAACAGGTGGCAGGTGCAGCAAGGTTAAACAAAGGAATTTGCTTATGTTATACAAGTACTTTACTTTACATGAAGAAGAAAATCAATTTTAGAAGAACAACACTCAAAATTCCGTCTCATTTCAGTGATTCATTGTTTTGAATTATAATTTATGTCTCAGAATGCCAACCCAACCAACAAGAATGCTTAAGCCTATAACAGATAGAAATATTACAGGCAATATTGCATGCAGAATCCTACAGGTTATGTACTGTGTTGGTGAAATAGGAAGAAAAGCTACTTTCTCTCTTCTACCTAAAATTCTGTTTGCGTCGGTGATTCTTATTTTCCTTGACTTATATCATGGGGATTCTTGGCAAGTAGATCTGTTGACCATGAAGATTGTGCCAATAATTAAAGATTTAAGTGACTGAACTAATTTAAATCGCTACCAAAGGAAATGGCATGCAATTTTTCCATTGTATAATGTCAGAATTGAATGTCTGCACAAACCGTCTTGTAAAATGGGAAAATAATTTTACTGAGTGAAACTGCTTGTTCTCACTTGAGCAAGCCGATGCAAAATTTGTTAAGTTAAAAAAAGAATTATTATTAAGGAAAACCCTTTGAAGTCTATGTAATTGTTTGTGATTATAAGCCCAAAATCTCCACTGGTAGGCAGCCTCAATCACCAATCATGTCATACTAACGTTCGATGCAACCAACGTTGAAAGACGATGACCACTAGTTGATTGCTTTAGCAGGATTCATTGGTATGTTTTTGCTTTTCATTCAGTAGTTATTCTAAACTTGATCAGTCAGACGATTATTGAAGAAACTTGCGTAACAATGAATGGCGAATCTCTATGAATAGTGGGAAACGATATGGCTGCCACTCCCTTCTTGATTATGCTGTACATTTCTCGATCAATGTTTTTTCGGTTATCGTGTGAAGTAATTATCTCTGGCATGCAAAAACTATATGATGTTCATCAGATGTCCTTTGATGGTTGAAGCATATGACAATAACACTGGTAATGTGTCTAAAGGGGCTATCTTGAGGACATATTATTGTTATTGCGAATGAGAACTGTTTCTTGACATTCCAACTAACAGTTTCTTAGATGCACTTAGTGTTGCAATGATGCAAATATTGCGAGTGGTAAAACTGCCCTCCTAAAAAAACATATTTGTTCAGAGTTAGCTGAAACATCCCACAATATATAGGTGACGTCTTTGCCAGAAATGAACAACTGAGTAGAGACTGGATGCTGATTAATGTAGCATCCGTAATGCCTTACTCCTTCCCCCTGTTCAAAGGGATAGTTTGTGGTACAGGAACCCTGGCCAGAAATATTACATTTATACACAATAAAATATTTATAAAAATGTAAGAAAACATGCACATGTGTGGTGGGTGTTGATGTCAGCAGGTGCTGCAAGAATGGTGACATTTGATACATGAGCTGTGACCTTCAGGTGTCAAAGAATACTACATGCCTCTCCACCTGCAGCTGTCCGGTGACCAAGAGCTCTGTTATCACAGCTCCTGAAGCCTTGAACATTGCAGCTCTAATTACCATCTTAGCTTTTGCATCTAACAAGCGGGTCACCCGCTCGACTCCCCTTAATGTTGGTTTTAGTAGCAAAGAAGCCATACGAGCAGTACCATACATCACATGATTATCGTGTGTGGTAATTATTTGGATCTTAGTCCTGGCAGCAAAGCACTTCAACATCCAGGACTGCCTTGAATGTACTGAAACACATTTGCTGCTAACATAATGCATAATTGATACTGATGGATCATGTAATGGTAACATGCTATAAACTGCATCAGCCTGAGTCTGAAGACTCTTGAAATTTGGAAACCCACTTGAGGTTGCTATCTAATCACACTACCACGTTTTCATCCATCCTTAAATCCCCTTTAGAAAAGATACTGGCTGTGCCTTTAACTGACAGACTGAGACATCCCTGCTAAGATAATGCTGGTCACCATGGTCCATGGTATTATCAGTTTTGCCTTTAGATGCGGTTGGACTCAACCTGACCTCCAGGGAATTTAACTTCTTAGTTTCATAATGTCTTGGAATAGCTATACATAATTTTTGTGGTTGAAATAGTTCTGTGGCTGATTCATCATTCGCAGACGTGTCTTGTCCCTTCCATTCAGCAACTTTTCATTTCAAGGTTGAAATAGTCTGGACTTCTCGCTATGATCACTTCTTATGCCATTCTGCATCTGTGAAAGTAATTTCACAAATTTGATGACTTGGCTTCTCAAATTGAAAGAACTGTAATTGAGTCCTTGTTTTGATTTGCTGTTTGCTATGCCCTGCATCAATCAAACGCCACTTCTAAAATCTTTGGAAATATGGTGTGGGAGGATTTGATTTTCAGTGATTCTTTTTTTTTCCAAATAGTTTTGTTATAGCATGATAAAGATGAAAATGTGATTTCTTTCTCTTTAAATTAGACTGATTTCTTAATTATGGTTTGCAAATGACTGGAGAAAAGAGAAGACTATGACAGGCTGAGATGGTGATAACTAGGAAATGGTGTCAAACTGCCATTCTGTCATATTGTGATGTAATTTGTTAGTCCATCGATCAGGTGGCTGTCATTTCACGCCCGTTGAGCAGAGCATCTGAGAATCTTAGAAGGGCCTCATCACCAGGAGATGATCAGGATGAGCCTTTGGTGTTGTCGGAGCTGCTTGCCTCCCCATGGCCATTTCGTTATTTACTACTCTGTGTCACTGTTTTGTCTTATCTTGACAATGTGTCTGTTGTGAGTTCTGCCTTACTCATGGTTTAGATTTTCAACGTGGCGATGCTCTCTCCCTTTGTTTCTTGTTCCATGGCTTTGCTTCTCAAGAATAGCTTGTGTCTATGTGTATCTTACTTTTCTGACTCCTCAGGAATATGTCAAAGGTCTTTCCTCGGAGTCTCTTGTTCTTTTCTGGCCTTGATTAACAATTGACATCAGAAGCCTCATGCATTCTTATGGCCCATAATCAACCAGATTCAAGGTTG
This sequence comes from Platynereis dumerilii, assembly GCA_026936325.1. NCBI lineage: Eukaryota > Metazoa > Annelida > Polychaeta > Phyllodocida > Nereididae > Platynereis > Platynereis dumerilii. Next base: position 15,451,241 of record JAPTHN010000001.1, read on the forward strand.
CAGCCACCCTCTCAGATAACCCACCTATTACCATCTGCATGGAAATCAGTGGTTTTGCAGTTAGGTGCTGATACAATGTAGATTTAAACTGATTTGATTGGCGAAATGCGCAACACAATCAGATGTATTTAAATACCTCCTGCTGTTTCTTTTGTTTCGCTTCAGTTTATTTTGAGAGTGGCCAGAATTATATTGAAGTAATATCTCACAGTTTATAAGCCCCACTTTGATTGTGTTTTGTTTGACAGTGTTTAGTTACTGGTCATTCGAGAGGTAAAAATCTGATCGGAAATGTTGTGTCAAAGCATTAATCTAAATAGTTCTGTGCAAATTTGATGATTATCTGTTCATTGCATTATTAATTTTTGGTTAATGGGGACTGTGTCTTCACTTCAACACTTGCATTTTGTTCCTTTTGTTTCACTGTATAACATCACAGTTGGCCATGCATAAATTTGTATGCTTATTAGATATGTTTTGAAGTCCACAAAATCTATTCTCCTTATAGTGGCTATAGTTTCAAAGCAACTTTTTTCTTCAAAATGATGATTGATGGACTTTTTTCAGAGCTTATCAATTTTGAAGAACTTCCCGAAAAAGCAATTCCTTGAGCAAACAAAACTTTGGATTTGACTTGATTGGTTCTGTGTCACTCTGTCTGTCTGATATACCTTGTAAATGCATCACATGAATACTTTCACTCAATACCCCACCGAGAAGGATATTGTGGGTGGAAAATGCAAGGGAAATGCTAATATTGACTGTGCCCCTTAGACTGCATTTGAGAAGGGAAGGCTGAAATTGGTGCCTAAAATATAGGACCCAGTCTATATGTTGGTAGAGTAACCCAAGAATGCTTTGTAAGAAGAAAAAGACCTGGCACACTTTAAGAACCCAAACACTACAGTTACTTCTCCTTTCTTTTGCTGTTGTTTTGCTGAAAATCGCATGTTTTATTTCTGGTAATCCTGTAGGCTTGAAAAATAACAATGCTATAGTTTTGTCATCAGTGCCTTTTCGAACATTTAGAAAATCACCAAAATGTCACAAGAACAGAGGCTTGGTCCTTGTTTTTCAAAATGTTAATTTACAACTTTGGGATTTTGTGTTCTTTACTCGTCAAGAAATGTTACATTGACATGTTTTGGCCTGTTACAAAATATTATATATATCCTATGTGCATATCTGTTCCGAATGATAAGAAGTAGCAATATTACATCAGCATTTTTAGATGTGGTTTCTCAAGCGATTGAGACAGAGGTGGAAAGATATATCCAGAGTCTCTTTACACCTCCGCTTGGTTGCCTCAGGGAGTGACCCTTTTGCTCCTTCCTCAGCAAGGGTTCATGCCATGTCCATCAATATTATGGCTACCAACTATCAGTTATTGCAACCTTTTTTGGCCAAAGATACATCTGCAGTTTCATCCATCCTGCCAAACTTCTCTGATGCCAAATGTTTGTTATGACATGGTTATTGTATCAAGCCCAGTCAAATTTCAGGATCTTGTACATTACTGATCAGGGCACACCATTGACACCAATCAATGGGCATCTGGCAAACATTATTTTGGGTAAATTTTAACTAATGGTGTATGATTTAAATTACGAGAAATGAGACTAGCCAAATCTGCATGAAACTCTTGTTCCCTATGGTTTGTTGTTGATTAATCATGCCAGAAATATGTCCTCTCAATTTCATTTTTTGGGTAAATACGTTGAACAGAAATTTTATGTGGAATGTCGTGTATGCTATATCATATAATTTCATTTCCAGATCATTTATGGTGAGATTGAAATAATCTTTTTAGATGCCATTTATATTTCACTCGATTCTTACAATAAAATTTAAATTGATGAAAAAACCGTAAATGATGTTGGGTGTGGCACATTAGATTTTAAATGGTGTGCTGTGAATCATTTCATTGTAAGCAGCCTACTAAAGACACCTCAGTAATTCTGATCTGCTTCTGCAGAATTGCATTTATCATCGTGCCCTCAAGTTGAAGAGGCTAAAATGTAGAAATAAAATAATGGTAGGTTAATAGATCTAAGACATCGCTGTGGCAATGTTGTGACATTTGTTTTGACTTCTGTTTACTTTCCAAGTTGGAAGTATGACTCAACTTCCACAATCATGTTGATATGTTTTTTAAAATTTCAACATGTTTAATTGTTTATTGTTTATTAGCCAAATTGATTTGTCTTTAAGCTTAACTTTCACATTTTAATGAAATACTATCTTTTTATTTGAGCTGGTCATGTAGTTGAGCGGATGCTGCTCATTACTCTTTGAACCTATTTATTCATGACATTTATCGTGTTTATGAAATGGAGAATTTAGATAATTGAGATTATTCCAGTTCTATTCTGAACTGGATTTAGGTTTTTTGTTAAAAACCTACAGTTTTGTAAAAATATGCAGCTGAAGTTTGCTCAACGGTATATATTGCTTAATTTTGCTAAGACTTGCTAGATGTGTTACCATAGTTTGGTTAAGGAACATCATAACAACTAAGACAAGATTGGCCATGCTGATTGCCATTCATCATTTTGCTTGTTGTTGCCACAACACTTCTTTTGCAGAAATGTGTTGCATGATAAATGCCTTCACCCTGTGACCGATTGCACATGTCTCTCTGAACACACCTTATGGCCACACCTCTTAGTGTGGCAGCCATTGGTTTACCAGTTACCTGCTTCTATATATATATATATTTTTTTTTATAAATGGTGCACATGTAATGGTGAGGTCAGCAATCATTGATATGAAAGGCACAGGGAACCAGGGCTGAGCTTTATATCCTGTATATCTGATAATATAATGATTTTTTCATATTTTTCACATTTATGAGGGAGAACAACAGTAAAAGGTGAAGGAGATGAGAAGTTTTTATTACTACACAAAACAGATTTGAGGCCTCAATAGTTTATTTATCAAAATTATATAATCAATTTGTGTGGAAAGCACCAACTTTCTATAACTGTCAAATTTGGTTATGATATTTGATAATTTTTTTCGTATCATTTTACATATCATTCAAGTTTTCCAAGATCTGGACGCATTTTGCAGAATTTTATGCTCATATGCAAATTTGTCGGTTAAAGATCCTTTTAAAAAAGGGAAGCTGTCTCAGCATGATCCATTAGGGATTCAGACATTTCCTCGCTTAAATGCCTGTTGCATGGCAGCTGAAGGGCTGCATAGGACATGTGCTATTAGTCCGTAATACTGCCACGGAAAACTACAGTAATAACACAAGGACCTTTTCTGGATATCATGTTGCCAGCACTTTTTCCCCGATTAACATGTTTTATGCCTGTAGTTAGCGTTTTTATGCTGCTTTTGTCCCACAATTGGCCATTTGATCAGATTTCAACCCATATAAATCTGACACTATCTCCAATCGATGGTCCTGTGAGTCCATTGCCCTGTATAAAGCAGTCCTAGGGTACAATTTGCTTTGCTAGGTGATGACAGCATATTATCCAGTTATGGCAGTCAGCAGGAAACTGTCGAAATATATGTCAAGACCCCAGGAAAAAGAAGAGTATGGCCTTAAGCAAGGGAAATTAGGGAATATGAGATTGAATATTGATTGTCTGTGTAACTTGGGTGAATTGTATGTACCGCCAATTTAATCATTGTCTAAAAAGGGAAATGCCACTGATAATGGACCATTGAAATGTCCAATGTGTCAAACAACCACATCATGTTTTGTGTAAAATCTCTTCAGCTTCCTCTTTTATCCTCTTTGTCCTTCAGCCCATCATTTGGAATCTCTTGGTGGTAAATTGATTAATCGTGTGTCAGCGATTACTGGCACATCAATTTCATTTAGTGTGGTATTAATTTGTGCCATCTGTGACAAGTTCAGAGAATGTTTGTTGCGAAACAAGATGGCTTTCATCCTATGAGGTTACTTGGAGGCATTCACATTTTACATGTCCCAGCCATAGCTTAATTAGTAAAAGAGAGTATTTCATGACTAAATGATATCTTCAAAAAATATACTTTAAATGCCTCTTAATGCTTCAATTTGCAAATTATGTCAGAGCTTCAAATACATGTGCATTCCTGTCATCAATTTCAGATAGGACTTGTTCCTATGTCTTTTGCCTCTTCAAAAAGTTGTTGGTGTGTAATTTATAGCACTTTGCCAGAGATGCTGTGATTAACTCCAGTTGCCTAATCAACTCCTGCTTAGCTCAGCATTTCATGGAATGCATCCTTTTGACTAATTCGGAGCTAAGTATCCTGAGTGTCCCCTGTCTTTATGCCAAAGCCGGCGGTGTCATGAAGCTTCTTTGTGACTTACACTGTCATAATATGTCACAGTTTCCTCTTGAAAAGGGTTCAGTATGTTATTTGAATATATTATAGAAGAGGTGATCAGCTGTCATTACTGCGATATATGTGTTAATTACAGCTGCAGTTCATCACAATTAATGTTGGACTGGTAAAATATGTGGGAGTAAAGCTTGTCACCTTAAGTGACATAAATGAAGCCGAGTTGGTATGGCGCAGCTCATTCGACCACAGGGTGTGCAGCCTAATGGCTCTGCTCATTCCCTCACATGCTACTCTTGGACTGCTCCTTTCTTTTTCCGAGACTGGTCACAGAATGGTAACCCACTGAGTCCTTCCCATTTAAGCCCACGGTTTCCTTACTCCACCGTCTTCCTATATATCGCTGTCTGACACAGTTCCGCTCTAGCGGCAAGTCAATCTGGTTTCTTAATTTGCCTTCTCATTTCTGAATTTAAAGAAGGTTACAAGTCACCCAGCCTAACCTGGGGCACTGTGGCCAGTGACATGGGTTCTGTCTTTGTACTATTTTTCTGCCCACAAGGCCAATGAAGTTATGCAACAATCGCGAGGTTTCGTCCCCAGCCATCCACATGCCCAGGTCACCACAGTGAGATTGGCAATGGAACAACTGTTGAGTATTCACAAAAAGATTCCATTGCTGTGCCAATCAGCTGGAGTCCTCCCATGTCTTGTATATGTTGCAGTTCTGAGTTAATTGGGTTTTCAGCTACAAAAATAGCCATTAAAATGTCGTCATGAAAATATTTCTGATGCTATTGTACCTGGTAGGCTTCAGCCAGTTCACCAGTGAGTTGAAGTATGGCGAGTTGAAACTAGTTCTCATCAAGCAGCCCATACCGGACTTTCTGCCTTATTATGTGCTGATGACACTCATTTTTTGCAAGATGTATGATTTGATTGATTTGAGTGTTTTACGTCCCCTATTCAGACTTGACCGAACTCTGCGGACATGCGGAATGATGAGGCGAGTGACACAGGGGATTCGCAGCCATTTCAGGCGCAGAGATTCACCCTGTTGTGTAGTGCCAGGAGCGGGATTCGAACCTGGTCCCTGAGAGCCACTCTGGTTTCAAGCGCGAGCGCTATACCAATGAGGCCACGGAGGCGTATCAACTATTGAATTCGATGGGAAAACATTAAGGTGTTGAATAATTTTGCTGCAGGCTGTACACATCATTGGCCATTTGCCTTTTTAAAAGCAGTAATAAACTGATTAATATCTCAATTCAACACATTTTCACTAGCTTTCATTGGATGAGATGTTTTGCAATAAGAAAGAATAACCTAAACGGTGATAAATACATTAATTACCTTGCTTCAGCAGGTTCTAGTGTAAATACCAGGGATGCTGAGCAACTTGTCCTCATGTTAGTATGATCAATTTTAACAGAAATATATTTTTTCGCTGACGGCTGTGAATTCAAAGATTAAGCAATCACTTGCGTGTTGCAGTAAAATGATATAAAGTTCTTTACTCTCTGTATATTTTGTTTCCATCGGTTTATATGTATACCAATAATCCTTCATTCCCATGTCGAAATGCTAATGGAGGACACTGAGTGCACCTTACATGCAATTACTTGCCTTTTGGGAATGGTTTATAGTTTATGCAGTACTGTACAGAATTTTTTTTTGAGACATCAAGGCTGGGAAGAATGTCCTCATCCTCTCTTTTGAACTAGCTGGTAGCATTTTATGACCAAACAGGAATATATCACGTCTTTGCTGGCCAGAGAGGTTCAGCTCCTGTGCTATCCTGTTGTCATAAACATCTTGAGGTGGTAATCATTAGTGATGTATGTGACAACTTGATATGGTAATATTATGGTGATCCGGGCCTTGGAGCTTCACATTCTAGCACTTTGTAGATAAATTACAACCCAATTTGTGACTAGCCAGCATGAATGTTCAATTAATTGTGACAAGCACACGTGTATCATCTGGGGAAGACTGAGATAGATGTTTTCTCTAGTCTCAAGGCTATTAAACTTATTGGTAAGTCAGTAAGTGACAGTTACGGAGAAGCAGTATGCTGTGTATCACCCTCTCATGAATACCACTCAATAGTCATTAACCATTGGTGTTCGGATATTTCCTGTTAGGCCATTGGATCTTTGTAAGGTCCTTTGTGGACCTAGTGTGGCCTGAGTGTTAGGTGCAACGGTCAGCTCCAGGCCTTCCAGAAACAGAAAGGCTCCAGGAAGAAGCAGGAAAATGGGGTGCTTTTGGATCAATGGATCTAGACATGTGCAGTGTGACCATTAGGCATTCAGAGGTACATGGGACACTGTCACCATCAATGCTTCATTTTGTTCGCACTTTCCCTGAATAACCTTAATATGAGCCTTTATTGGCCACATGAAGGTTCTTAAATGCTCACATGTGGCTTAAAGAGATACACGACTTTACCCCGTGAGCACAAAAAGTGGGAAGTTTTTGAAAATTGGTTGATTTGGCGTGGAAAGCCCCAGTTATATGATTTGGTCTTCATACTTTCAGCATTGTCATTGAGAACCAGAGAAGGCAAAAAAGAATCTCAGAATATTCTGGTATAAATAGAGATTGAAAAAGAGCCAAGAATGACTGCAGATGAGCCCATGGTATATCAGTGTTTTTACCGGTCAACCTCCCGAGCAAAATATTTACTTTAGACCTGTTTAAAGAAGTCGAAGGGAAAGAATATCTTGTTGTCCTTTTCCATTTTTGTGATGGAGATAACTTTGCCTACTGTTGTAGTGCAGTAAGTACATGAAGTCAAGGCTTGTCCATGTATAACCATATTTCTCAGAGGATTGACTCTTACAGTTTTGGCAGACTGATTTACTACTGATTTAATCTTCTCCTAATCAATGATATATATGGTATAGTTTTTGTATGGACATCCAGAAATACAACAACCACAACAACTCAAAAAGATACCAATCAAGATCCATATAACCCTGACATAAGTCACATAACACTAAGTTACTAAGTCATCACCACACCACCTTATTCGGGTATGACCAGATATTGTTTTCATTTTACTATTTTTGTTCGATGTGCAATCTAAGGTGTTGGCCCTGTGATTTCAGCTTATTTACAAGTAAATAAAAGGTGTTGCACTTTGGTTAGATTAGAATTAACAGATTTAAGATGAAAATATAATTTTATGAAAACTGTGTAAGACAACTTACCTGATATGATTTTGAGTTCTGAGATGGATGAGGTGACTGGAGTTGATAAAGTCTGGAATTGATAAAGTCTTCTGTTTTCACCTGCAATACAAAAAATATAATAGTTGTTAATATCTCGTAGCACATTCTCAACTGATAGAACTTCTTAGTGTAACACCTATTTCTGGACCGGAATCGGGCACTCAAAGGTTTTTCCAGGAGTTGGTGTCAAGAGTTGGGAGTGGGGTGAGAAATGGTGGACAAGGAGGTTGGAGTCAGGAATAAGAGTTATCTCACCCAACTCCAGAGCCCCACGGCCTACACTTTACTATACTTCATATGATTTCTCTTACCCATATTTCTTCTACTTCTACTTCTATGATGACACTTTGTAGACTGCTGCTGCAGTATAACACACAGGTTTTTTTTTTCATGGACGACATGCTCCTTGCTATTCTAATTTTTTTAAATGAGCAAAACTTCGTTCTTGAATTAATCACCACTGCTCGTGTGGCCTCCTACACAACTTTTATTGAAATCGTTATCAAATTGTAACATTTATGTTTATATGCTGTGTGTACATATGTCGCGAAAATAAATTTATCCTATCCTATCCTATCCTTACAAGTTGTGCTTCTTTTGTTATTTTCAGGTCCCAAATCGTTTATTTCAACAATTAAATGTGTCGCCAACTTTAGCTTTTCAGTAACAATATCCATTTTTACCTCGATTTTACGGTTACTTTTGTCTTCTTCTTTTTTCATTGTATTGCTTGTTAAAAATTGTCTGGATCTAATTATATTAAATAATTTTTCCAATTTATTTTTGACAGGTAAGATGTTTTGATGGAATTTCACGCAGTTGAAGTTGGGGGTCAGGTAAGTGGATGTTATTTCAATGCAAATATACAGGTAGTTTAATTTGATAAGGGGATGACAATGAAGGTCAGTGAAACCAGATATTTTAATCAAACTTATGTGGATTCAAGGTATTCAGTGAAACTTGACTTTTCTTAGCTCATGTAATTAAGTTTGATAGTATGCCAGAGCAACATGTACAAAATTGCAATGATGATGGTAGTCATACGCGTCACACACGCAACTATCATGCCTGCTTCTGAATGTGATATTGCGGTTTCAATGCTGGTCTGCCCTGTTGACGGTTCATTTGTAATGGACCTGGAAGGACTTGATAAGTATGAAGGTAAATGTGGATTACGGAATTGTTGTTTGTTCAGTCAGTGTTATTCCCATGCTGTAAAATATTTGCACAGTGTGTTGTTGCAGGCTTTGTATTGTGATGTGAAAGAAAGCAAGAATGACCAGAACTAATCGATCAGGTCATTCTGTAATATAACAAATTGTGGAAGCTACGCAAACTCAAGATAGCATCTGCCAGGTTTATATCTAGATGACTGTAAACTTAGTAAACTGAAGATTTGTAACTTTGCGCTCCTTACACAATATGCCTTATAGTAGCTCTATGGTGGCTATTATCCCATAAAATTTCTCCAAACTGTCTCCATATCCTTGGACCAAGGACTTCGCTAACTGTTATTTGCCTGCCATCCATTGCAGAACCGAATCCGTTGGTATTTGTTCACCATCAGGCTGCCTTGATGTTTCGGCACATGGCTTTTGTTGGCTTTTGTGTGTTTAGCTCAGGTGCAACACAAGTTAACATCAATATTTACAGGGGGAAGAAGTAAATTTTGATATCACTCTCCAATCTCCATTTACTGAGAAACACTCCATGAATGATCAATGTGTGTCATTTTCATATTCCAGCAATTTCTGAGTATTGAAATAGTTCAGCTTTATAGCTGTTACTACCAAAAGACTATATATGGTAATGTATTATTAAGGGTTGCTACTCAGATTCAAACTGATCTGAACATAGAGGTCGTTTGAACCTGCGTCAAGCATATTCCCTAACTTCCCTAACTATTCCTGCCCAGACTGAATTGTTCTCCCCATTGCTCTCAGTAAATCAAATTACTATCAACTGGTGGAACATCAGGCACAAAAAGTCAAACATCAACTGCAACACTCTCTTACAGTGTTACATGTACTTTCTGAGTCATGCCTCTGAATATTTCATTGCAAGTTTATGCTACAAGAATGCTAAAAGGATGCTGCAAGAATACTGAAGTATTTCAGGTAGTTTTACTTGTACAGATGCTACCTGAAAGGATGTATTTTGATACTTGATACTTGAGCTGTGAGCCTGTGACCTTCAGCTGCAAAACAATAGTACAAGACTTGTCCGATGCAGCTGAGCAAGGGCTCTGTTTTCGCAACCCTTGACACCTGGAGCACTGCAGCTCATATTGCCATCTTAGCTTTTGCATCTAGCCGGCAGGTCACCAGCTTCACTCCCCTTTATTTTGGTTTAAGTAGCAAAGAAGCCATACTGACCATACCATACAATGCATACATCACATGATGATCGTTTGTTGCAATTATTTTGAACCTACTCTTGTCTTGCAGCAGCATATGAAAGGTACTAAAATCACATTTGCCATCAGTGTATAAGGTGTGAAATTAATCAGAGTCCAGGTTTGGGTTACAGGAGTTTTGACACACACGCGATTTTTGTCATTCACAGTTTACAGTGAGGTTGTAATGCACTGCTTACTAAGTTTGATATACTCGTATATCAAATTTGTGACATTGTAATGTTTCTGAACCCATCAGATGAAGCAAAAATCCTGGGTAGAAAATTTGAGAAGGGACTGTAGAATAGTGTGCTAATTTTCAAAAAACGACTAAGTTCTATGAACCACATCACTACAAATAGTATGTATGTCTCTTTGAAATATAGAAGATCACTTCAGGTTGAGTATTAGTTAGATACCGATTTGGAGGGTTCTAACATGCATTTTTGTCAGTTAGATCCCGACCGGAGGGAGGGATCTAACTGACAAAAATGCATGTTAGAACCCGACAATGAGGTATCTAACTGACTTAGACATCATATGCTTCTTCTATTATACCTTTTAACTTTAAAATTTTGTAAAATAAACAATAATCTGATTGTTTGTTTGCTGTTATTAATAGTTTTAATCCTTAGCTGGGCGCTAACATGCAAAACTGTCAGTTAGATACCAGCTTTTCCAATGGTATTAGTATCTTGGTGATGTCTAATATTTTTTAGACCCTATTATCCTTTATCCAAGATACTGGCACTCCTATCTTGAGTTCACAAACTTGCACATCCCAGCTGAGACAGTGCAGAGTCACTGCCTATATTTTTAGCCATTGGTCTTGGCCCGTGGTGCTGTTGGGCCTCTGCCTGTCCCCAAAGGGTTTCAACAGTCTGGTTTCTTAATGTTGTAGAACAGCCATACATGGTTATGGAGTTCCAAATAGTGCCCCCAAGATTGCCCTTTCGGTTAGTTCTTGGTAGAAAGGCTGATGCATCATTTTGTAGTCTTGTCCTGCCTCCTCCATTCTACAATATATATCATTGCAACACTGAAAAAGTCTGGGCTTCTCTTTTCTTCTTGTTATCTAATACCAGTCACCTCTTAATGCCATTATGCATCGATAATAGTAATTTCACCTGTTTGGTCAGTGTTTCACAAATTAAAATAACATTAGTTAAGTCCTTGTTTTGACTTGTGGTTTACATTGCCCAACATTGATCAAATGTTGTTTTGTAAATCTTTGGAAATATGGCATTGATCAAATGTTGTTTATGGCATAGGATTGTTTATATTTCATTATTCCTTTTTCTAATATTCTTTGTTGAAGACAAAGATGTAATTTCTTTCTTTGAATTAGCCTAATTTCTTAATTATGGTTTGCAAATGACTGGATAAAGGAGAAGACCGTGGCAGGTGGAGATGGTGATAATTAGGAAGGGGTGTCAACCTTCCATTCTGTCATATTGTGATAATTTGTTAGTCCATCAGTCAGGTGGCTGGCATTTCACGCCCATTGAGCAGAGCATCTGAGAAAGGCCTCATCACTAGATGATCAGGATGAGCTTTTGGTGTCTCTAAAGCTGTCTCTCTCTAAGCTCGGAGCTTTGTCTTTTTGTTTCGCCTTGTTTCTCTGCCTTGCAGCCACTCCTGTTTTGCCACAGGGTGTCACCAGGTTCTACTCCTTGGCTCAGTATCTAATTTCAGCCTGATATGGTACTACCCCTTGGTTTTGTTCACTTTATACCTCTCTGCTTTTGTATCTTGTTCCCTTGACGCTTCTTTGTCACAATGACTATATAGTGTTTATGTGTGTGCTGCTCTTTGGGCTCTTCTCACTTCTAGCTTGATTGACAGTTGACATCAGTTTCTTTGGGCATTCTTATTGCCCTTAATCAACTGGAATCAAGGCTGCACTTACATAGCAGATATCTTGCGATATGCTTTGAAATTGGCCATTTTGCTGCCAGTTGTCAATAATATTAATATTTTACTAGTATGACAACTATACTGAGACAGTTTTAATTACTGGTATATGAATCATGATTAAGTTTCACATGACAGGAAATGTGATTACCCAGAATTAGTGAGTGACAAGTAGAATATAATTAGGTTCTAATCTTGTTTGATATGTTATTATCTTGTTTAGCTGTCAGTTATGGCATATCTGCACATTCTGCAGCTTAGTAAATTGACTGATGGATGTCTAAATAGTACTCAGGATAGTTCACAATCAACGGTTGGCTTACATTGTGAAGATCTGGCAAAGAGTAATTTAAAGATCTGGCAAAGAGTATCTCAAAAAATGTCTGCTATCTATGCCTCTTGTTTGATTATTTGACATAAAAATGTGTATCCTTGAAATGTCCTATACAATGACATCAATATATATATGCATTTGACTTCTGATTCTTATCCTTTTTCAGGTCATTCATTCTTTGGATTCAATTCATCTTTTCAGATGCGGTATTAGATTCCGACAAAAAATTTAAAATGAAATTATAAAATTTTAATGATATTGGGTGTGTCACCGTAGGATGAATCATATGAGCATTTAAATATCTGGTATGATCTCATTCTCTGAGACAGAATGGTAATACTAAAACTATGATGATCTGAACAGTTTCACTGATTGCATCTGAGAATTTTTTATCATTTCGCTTTTGTTTCTTTATATGGTGGCATTTAGCATCATTCCCTTAGCTTGAGGTATTTTAATTATGATGAAGGCAGTCGTGTTTGTTATTGTATGCGGTGCATTACATACTTGTTGAGAAAGGAGTGGCTGTGCTTTTTTTTACCCCACCATCTTTAGTCTTCGTTTCACATTTGCATCTTTAATTAGCAAATTAGCTAATGGACCTTTTAGCCGGCATTTTCAGAATTCAGGTAAGACACATGTGTCACTGTTGTCGTGGGAGATGTGGGTCAAAACCCCTTTGAATAGAGTGAAACAGGTGACTTTCATTTCCTCTGGTTTTCTTGCTTGATGGTTGATATTACACAATTTCCTGATGTCCTTATGAGTTAGCAGGTCTCAGAAGGCTGAGAGTTAAAGGAGACAAGAACTTCTGTGTGTCTTGTTAGTCTTTGGCAATAATGTATGTTCAATGACTGTCATTTTCCATATTGGAAAAATAGTTAAAAGTTCCAGGTTACCTCTTTGACAAGCATGGTTGAAGTTAGCCGAGAACTTAATCCACCACATTCTTGTCAATTACAGTGCTATAATAATGCCAATTAGCTATAATTATTAATCAATCCAACGTAACACATAGAGCCCGGAGTCACTGAGTTTTGGCATCATGACTTGACTTGGATGCTTGGTGACTTGACTTGAGGGACTTTCCTGACTTGGCAATTTACCATGACTTGAGTGTTTCATGACTCGACTTGACAAACTTCAGTGGCTTATTTTGTTAATTTTTTTCGCTTTCCAGGTTGCACAGGGGTGTATCTAGAAATAGCCTGGGGAGGGGCATAGCATGTGAAAACGCAGCGCTCTGCAAATTTTCTTATCTCTTTTGTGCCAATTTCGGGCAATACCGTCCTCCCCCCCCCCCAAATTGCATGTCATAAATTGAACAGTGCTGGCTTAGCTTGCTGGCTTAACTTGAAAGATTTAAAACTATATAAGACTTAGATCAAATTTGATACACACAAATGAAGCTTTAAACTGAATCCAATGAAAACCATGGCTTTGGTTAAGTCTAATGAAAACAGTTGCAAGTGGGCCTATATAAAATATATTTTCAACGTATATGTGATCATCTGATTACAGGTGTTTTCATTACCATGCGATTCTTGTCATTCACACTTGGCTGTCAGGAATCAATGCTAAACCAGCACTTACTACGTTTGATAAATCCAATATGTGACGTTCTGTTGTTTCTAAGCCAATCAGGTTCACTAAAAATGACATGTATTTGGTGGGTCTAGAACCTAAGAATCGTGTACTAATGAAATCACCTGTTACCGCGAGCACCTAACAGACTTTGTTGAATCCTAATCAACAAGCTAGTTTTAAAACAGGCTTAAGTAACAAGATACTTCTGTAAAAGAGTGATATTAATCAATTGATTTCAATCTCTTTATATCTGATTATATCTGATAGAATTACATGTCAGTGGCTTTCTTATAATCAAAGCCTCCAAACAAAGTGCAATCAGCTTTGATTTTGGGCAGCTTGACCCTAAGTGCTTTTTCTCAATGGCAATTAGGAGACTAGTGGTGGCAAAACTTAAAAAAATCCTAAATTGCAATTAGGGTTTATTGGACTGCTTCTCTAATTGTGTTAATTGCAAAGGCAAATAGTGATAGTCCGGTGTATGAGGTCAAAAAATGGACCCGCAAGTTAACCGGCTGGAATTCGGTCCACCTTGTACCAAATTTTCTGAATTTTCCAGAAATGACATCCGTTTTGCTCCAGTCCGAGGCTATCTCCATCAAAAATGGTTGTCAAGGCAACCCTTTTCCGTTTTTAGAGATATGTATAAATAATGGATTTTGTTCTGTAAAATAAGGTATGTTTGCTGCAATTGGTGGCATTTGACCTAAAAATCTTACCTTGCATGTTTCATTATGTTTCAGTTGGATTTGCAACTTTTTGTTATTTTTATGTTACCATAGCAACGGTTTGAATGATAAAAAGTCATATTTTGCCTACTTACTGCAAAAACAACATTGATGACAGGAAAAATATTTCAGTTACCAGCATGTTTTTTCTGGTATTTGAAAGCTCAAGTCCCTAAAATTAAGAAAAAATTATCACAGGCCAGCTGTGTTGATAAATTTTACCATGGCAACAGATTTAAATTGATGATGCACATTTTTTGTAAACGAACCAATTCACATATTTAGCCATTTCTCCACTTCAAATTACTGTAGAATCGTGAAATTTGGTACATCGACTGGAATTTTGACCTTCTTTATTTTTCTATAATTTGTTGAGATATATGTTGCCATGGCAACCATTTTAACCCCTTTTTTCAAACAATTACACATCAGCAATTATGCTTGGCTAGATATGGCTGTGTAATACAGTAAACTGATGTAAATTTGATTAAATGTGATGGTAGAACGTCACCGGTTTGTTTTCTTAAAATATCTTCCATTTTCAAGGTCACATGACCATTACCATGACAACCAAATACAATAACAATGATCTCGTTAGCTTAAAACGATCTTCTTCAAGCTGGTGGGTAAAATGATTGAGATTTTTCTTAGTGAATCCATTCCTAACAACAGTTACTCTTATCTATGGTGTGTGTGACTATTGTATTTGATATAATACACAACCTTGTTCATAAATTACTGAGGATAACAGAATAAACTTAAGGTTTTTGAATAAATTAGTACAGTTAAACAGCTTAAAACCTTCAAATTGGCCTCTTGAAGATGGGGCTTCTAGGCATCAAAATGATCATTATGGATGTGAATTTATGGATAGAAGTACAGATTAAAGAAGGTTACAAGTCACCCAGCCTGACCTGGGGCACAGTGGCCAGTGAAATGGGTTCTGTCTTTGTACTATTTTTCTGCCCACAAGGCCAATGAAGTTATGCAACAATCGTCCCCAGCCATCCACATGCCCAGGTCACCAGAGTGATATTGATCCATGGTCCCAAGGCAATGGAACAACTGTTGAGTATTCACAAAAAGATTCCATTGCTGTCCCAATCAGCTGGAGTCCTCCCATGTCTTGTATATGTTGCAGTTCTGAGTTAAAGTTACTCCGAATGATAGGTTAGGATTGGACCAAAAGTTTCTCTAATTTTTACATAATCGTGTGCAACGTCCTTGTGATACAGAGTGTGTAAAATTTCTTTGCCGTACGATTATTTTTTCTCATAGAAATGACCAATAAATGCACTAAATGACCCCTAGATTTTATTTTGGGTACGCACGGAAAAAAATACCTGTCCAGCAAGACATCAACTTTGTGACGTCATCACTATTGTTAGAATTAATTAACGTCATCACCAGTTGATGTGCTGGAGGATGGAGACACTATCAAGAAAATGAAATGAAATAAACTAAATAATTTATGTAATCAAAGAAATATTTGAAAAATCACTACAGTTGACATCATCTACTCCGTGAACAGTCTTGAACCACTAGGGACGCCACTGTCGATTTGATGTGACGTCATAGGTACGCACAAGCACATTCTCTGTTTACGTCACGAAGCAAATGTCTAGACGTCAGAAATTGTCAACAGATCACGTCTAAAATCGCCGAAAATCGGCAAAAAAACGTCGCGAAACATCGCGAAAATGTGGTATTAACTTATAAACAGCCCTGAGAAGCATGGAAGTGAAGAGATTTTTACCTTCAGCGAACGAAGTTCGAAGAAGGTATTGTTATCACTTTTGGTCAAAAGTTGTCCGTCCGCCGGGCGGGCGGTCGGGCGTCCGGGCGGCGGGCGGATTGATAGTTTCCGGGCCAGTACTCGGCCCCTATTGAATGTACATGGATGAAATTTGGTACACATGTAGCCTGTATGGTCTAGTTGTGCCTTTTGATGGTCTGATTGATAGAACTTTTGTAATTTTTTAAATATTAAGAAAAATATAAGGAAATTATTTTTTTCGTTTCCGGGCTAGGACTCAGCCCATATTTCATGCACACGGATGAAATTTGGTGCAAGTGTAGCCTGTATGGTGCAGTTGTGCCTTTTGATGGTCTCATGGATGGACATTTTGTAGTTTTTGAAATATTGACGAAAATATTAAAAAAAAAAATTTTTTCATTTCCGGGCCAGGACTCTGTTACATGTACATGGACTAAATTTTTTACACATGTAGGCTATATGGTCTAGTTGTGACTTTTCATGGTCTGATTGATTGATATTCTATACTTTTTGAAATATTGAGATGAATTTATTAAATTTTTTTTATTTCGGGTCAAAACTTGGTCACAATTGCAGGTACATGGATGAAATTTGTTACAAATGTCACCTATATGATAAATTTGTGTCTCTTGTGGGTGTGATTCATTGATATTCTCTACATCTTGAAATATTGACAAACAAATAATAAAATTATTTTTTGTTTTCAAGCCAAAATTTGGCCATCAATGTATGTCCATAGATGAAACTTTATATAGATTCCCTATATAATATTTCAGTGCCCTTTGTTGGTCTGCTTCATAGTCTCTCTTAATGCTTTTTTAAACATTCTGACCCATACCTCACAACTTATTCCTTGTTTATGCATGAAACTGGTCCATAAATTATTTTGTGTATTTTGGTCTAGTAAGGTCTTTCCATCGTTCCACATACCCTGGCATGCAGGTGGCCATATGGCGGGGCATATAGATAATTTCAGACCAAGATCGGGCCAATATTGCAAATATTGCCTGCACTGTGGTTCGCATCACTTTTATGGTGTAATGGTGTCGTTTAAAATGTTGTTTTTTCGCTGAAGGTTTGCTGCTGCGCAGCCTATGTTTTTTCTAGCTGGCCTGGTTGCCGTGAAAACTACCAAAACGTGAGTTCGCGAGTGAATTGATGACACCTGTAATAGATATTTTTGATCACAAGTTACTGTTATAATGAAGGGAAAATATTGCTTAATCAGTAAAGGATTTTATCATTCAGGGTAACTTTAATTGGGTTTTCAGCTACAAAAATAGCCATTAAAATGTCGTCATGAAAATATTTCTGACGCTATTATACCTGGTAGGCTTCAGCCAGTTCACCAGTGAGTTGAAATATGGCGAGTTGAAACTAGTTCTCATCAAGCAGCCCATACCAGACTTTCTGCTTTATTATGTGCTGATGTCACGACACTCATTGTTTGCAAGATGTATCAACTATTGAATTCAATGGGAAAACATTAAGGGGTTGAATAATTTTGCTGCAGGCTGTACACACCATTGGCCATTTGCCTTTTTAAACGCTGTAATAAACTGATTAATATCTCAATTCAACACATTTTCACTAGCTTTCATTTGATGAGTTGTTTTGCAATAAGAAAGAATAACCTAAAGGGCGATAAATACATTAATTACCTTGCTGCTAGGTTCTAGTGTAAATACCAGGGATGCTGTGCAACTTGTTCTCATGTTAGTATGATCAATTTTAACAGAAATATATTTTTTCGCTGGCAGCTGTAGATTCAAAGATTAAGCAATCACTTGAATGTTGCTGTAAAAGGATATAAAGTTCTTTACACATTGTATATTTTGTTTCCATCGGTTTATATGATACCCATAATCCTTCATTCCCATGTTGAAATGCTCATGGAGGACACAGAGTGCACTTTACATGCAATTACTTGCCTTTTGGGAATGGTTTATAGTTCTATGCAGTACTGTACAGAAGTTTGTTGAGATATCAAGGCTGGGAAGAGTGTTATGAGTCTTCATCCTGTTTTTTGAACTAGCTGGTAGCATTTTATGACCAAACAGGAATATATCACGTCTTTGCTGGCCAGAGAGGTTCAGCTCCTGTGCTATCCTGTTGTCATTAACATCTTCAGGTGGTAATCATTAGTGATGTATGTGACAACTTGATATGGTAATATTATGGTGATCCGGGCCTTGGAGTTTCACATTCTAGCACTTTGTAGATAAATTACAACCCAATTTGTGACTAGCCAGCATGAATGTTCAATTAATTGTGACAAGCGTGTGTATCATCTGGGGAAGACGAATGGTTTCTTGAGTCTCAAGGCTATTAAACTTATTGGTAAGTCGGTTAGTGACCGTTACAGAGAAGCAGTTTGTTCAAGATTAGCCTCCCATGAATGCCACTCAATAGCCTTTGGTGTTCAGATATTTCCTGCTAGGCCACCGGATCTTTGTGGGGTCCTTTGTGGATTTGCTGTGGCCTGAGTGTTAGGTGCAATGGTCAGCTGCAGGCCTTCCAGAAACAGAAAGGCTCCAAGACGAAGCAGGAAAATGGGGTGCTTTGGGATCAATGGATCTAGACATGTGCAGTGTGACCATTGGGCATTCAGAGGTACATGGGACACTGTCACCAACAATGCTTAATTTTGTCCACACTTTCCTTGAATAACCTTAATATGAGCCTTTATTGGCCACATGAAGGTTCTGAAATTCTCACATGTAGCTTAAAGAGATATGACTTTACCCCCAGAGCAAAAACATGGGCACCCCATGATCTGTTATACCAATTATCTGCTATGCAGCAGGCACCCCGCTGGCTGGCAAACTGTCAGCTAGGATGTTCCCAGCTGCTAAAGTTTTCAGCTGGGATCCAATTTTTGGCGTCCAACCGATGAAATTTGCAGTCAGGTAATGAGAAAACAGTCGGCTGGGAGGTGCTGAATGACACTTTGGCTGGCTGGCAACCCAGCTGGCAGCATAACAGATATTTTCTCCCTGTTGCATAAAAAATGAATCTTAAGTGTCACATAAGATGTGCAACCAGGAGCTTACACTGATATGGGCATTATAACAGCACACTGTCATGAGGTGCCCCTGCAAAAAAAGTGATAAGTTTTTGAAAATTGGTTGATTTGCCATGGTAAGACCCAGTTATATCATTTGGTGTTCATACTATTCAGCATTGCCATTGCGAATCAACGAAGACAAAAAGCACCCAGAGAATCTACCCTAGACGAATCAATCAGAAATTCTGAATTATCATAGATTTACGTCACAAGCGTCATAGCCAATCAGCGCCCAGGATTCCTGTCCACTTCAAAAGTTCACCGCCAATTTATGAGAGAACTATTGGCTCCACAGAGGCATACTACCTATCATTTTGAAGGTCTCAGAGAGATCTATCTAATGCTGTAAGAACCGCATCTCTATTAATTACGTAAGTGAGTAAAACGGCGAAATCGGCCTCATTTGCATAACATGCTTGGAGGCCTGTTCATTGGCCAGCCTTGGGGGTGTGTCTGACTTAATCACTGAAGGCTTTGCTGAAGTGACAAAAAGGGAATCACAGAATATTCTGGTATAAACAGAGATAGGAAAAGAGCCAAGAATGACTTGAGATGAGAGTCTTAGGCCCTTGATATATCAGTGTTTTTACCCGTCAACCTCCCGAGTAAAAGATTTACTTTAGACCTGTTTCAAGAAGTTGAAAGAAAAGAGTATCGTGTCGTCCTTCTCCATTTTTTGTGATGGAGATAACTTTGCGCACTGTTGTAGTGCAGTAAGTACATAAAGTCAAGGCTTGCACATGTATAACCATATTTCTCAGAGGACTGACTCTGACAGTTTTGGCAGACTGATTTACTACTGATTTAATCTACTCCTTATCAATGATATATATATATGGACCATGGTATAGTTTTTGCATGGACATCCAAAAATACAACAGCCAAAGCAACTCAAAGAGATACTTATCAAGATCCATGCAACCCTTACATGACACTAAGTCATCACCATACCACCTTATTCGGGTAATGACAGGTATGACCGGATATTGTTTTCGTTTTACTTTTTTGGTGCAATTAGAAATCTAAGGTGTGGGCCCTTTTATTTTAACTGATTTACAAATAAATTAAAAGGTGTTGCACTCCGTTGAGATTAGAATTAGCAAATTTAAGATGACAATATAATTTTATGAAAACTTTGTGAGACAACTTACCTCATATGATTTTGAATTGTGAGATGGATGAGGTGATTGGAGTTGATAAAGTCTTCTGATTACACCTGCAATACAAAAGATAAATAGTTGATAATAGCACATTCTCAACTGATAGAACTTCTCAGTGTAACACCTATTTCTGGACCGGAGTCGGGCACTCAAAAGTTTTTCCAAGAGTTGGTGTCAAGAGTTGGGAGTGGAGGTGAGAAATGGTAGACAAGGAGGTTGGAGTCAGGAATAAGAGTTATCTCTCCCAACTCAACAGCCCCATGGCCAACACTTTACTACACTTCATATGATTTCTCTTCCCCATATTTCTTTCGTCTCTACAGGTTTTTTTCATGGACGACGTCTTCGTCGCTATTCCAATTTTTTTAGCCGATGCCCAGGCCCTTAGCAATACAAGATATGTGAAGTAACTTACTTGCCATAGGCGGATATATGTTCACCACCAAGAGTCCACCAGGTGGATTTGTCAATGGAAATAAGGAAACATGTGTGAAGACACATCATCAAAGTTTGTGCACTTTTGGGGAAACCCTGGGCTAAATTTAGACATGTTGGGGAAATGTCAGTGTGACCTTGCTGCAGCTGAGATTCCCAGAAAAGGCCACAACTACATTGTGGCTCTTTTCATGGAGCAGAGGAGATATTTTAGAGCTGCCAATAGCACAGATCATCTGTCAGATGGTTAAATAAATATAATAAACAGACAGAAGATCTGTAGACAGATATATAGGTAGAAAGGCTATGAAAGAGATCAGATATGAAGGAACTTGCAGCATTGAATGGAAGCTGTGAATGTAATTCTCATCAACTCCTCAACAAATCTCTTAAAAAATCCCATTATCTAGCAAAACAAATTATAACTACAAATATCGGCTATATTTTTATCCGAAAAAAATGTTCTTGTTAAAATGAGGAAAACTTCATTCCCGAATTAATAACCACTGCCTCAGATTACAAGTTTTGCTTCTTTTGTTATTTTCAGGTCTCAAATTGTTTATTCAACAGTTAAATGTGTCACCAACTTTAGCGTTTCAGTATCAATATCTATTTTTTATATCAATTTTACTGTTACTTTTGTCTTCTTTTTATTCATTGCATTGCCTTTTAGACATTGTCTAGATCTAATTATATTAAATAATTTTTCCATTTATTTTGACAGGTAAGATGTTTTGATGAAATTTCATGCAGTTGAAGTTGGGGGTCGGTAAGTGGATGTTATTTCAATGCAAATATATGGGTAGTTTAATTTGATAAGGGGATGACAAATTGACAATGAAGGTCAGTGAAACCAGAGATTTTAATCAAACTTGTGTGGATCCAAGATATTCAGTGAAACTTGATTTTTCTTAGCTCATGTAATTAAGTTTGATGTATGCCAGAGCAACATGTACAAAATTGCAATGATGATGGTAGTCATACACATCACACACACAACTATGCATGCTTCTGAATGTGATATTGCGGTTTCAATGCTGGTCTGCCCTGTTGACGGTTCATTTGTAATGGACCTGGAAGGACTTGATAAGTATGAAGGTTAATGTGGATTACGGAATTGTTGTTTGTTCAGTCAGTGTTATTCCCATGCTATAGAATATTTGCATGGTGTGTTGCTGCAGGCTTTGCATTGTGATGAGAAAGAAAACAAGAATAACCAGAACTAATCGACCAGGTCATTCTGTTATAGCACAAATTATGGAAACTACTAAACTCAAGATAGCATCTGCCAGGTTTATTAGATGACTGTAAAGTTTTGTAAATTGAGGATTTGCAACGTTGTGCTCCTTACACAATTTGCCTTATAGTAGCTCTATGGTGGCTATTCTCCCATAAAATGTCTCCAAACTGTCTCCATATCCTTGGACCAAGGACTTCGCTAACTGTTATTTGCCTGCCATCCATTGCAGAACCAAATCCGTTGGTATTTGTTCACCATCAGGCTGCCTTGATGTTTCGGCACATGGCTTTGCAGGCTTTTGTGTGTTTAGCTCAGGTGCAACAGAAGTTAAAGTCAATATTGACGATGCGAAGAAGTAAATTTTAATACCACTCTCCACTCAATTTACTGAGAAATACTCCATGGATGATCAATGTGTGTCATTTTCATATTCCAACAATTTCCGAATATTGAAATAGTTCAGCTTTATAGCGGTTACTTCCAAAAGACCATATATGGTAATGTATTATTTATGGTAATGTATTATTAAGGGTTTCCACTTAGATTCAAACTGATCTGAACATAGAGGTTGTTTGTGCCTTCGTTCAGCATATTCCCTAACTTCCATAACTATTCCTGCCCAGACTGAATTGTTCTCCCCATTGCTCTCAGTGAATCAAATTACTATCAACTGGTGGAACATAAGCCACAAAAAGTCAAACGTCAACTGCAACATTCTTACATGTACTTTCTGAGTCATGCCTCTGAATATTTCATTGCAAGTTTATGCTACAAAAATGCTACAACAGTGCTGCAAGAATACTGAAGTATTTCAGGTAGTTTTACTTGTACATATGCTACCTGAAAGGATGTATTTTGATACATGAGCTGTGAGCCTGTAGCTGCAAAACAATAGTACAAGACTTGTCCAGTGCAGCTGAGCAAGGGCTCTGTTTTCGCAACTCTTGACACCTGGAACACTGCAGCTCATATTGCCATCTTAGCTTTTGCATCTGACCGGCAGGTCGCCAGCTTCACTCCCCTTAATGTTGGTTTTAGTAGCAAAGAAGCCGTACTGGCCATACCATACATCGCATGATGATCGTTAGTTGCAATTATTTGGAACCTTCTCTTCTCTTGCAGCAGTGAGGTACAGAGTATTATAGGCACTAAAAACATATTTGTTGTCAGTGTATAAGGTGTGAAATTAATAAGGGTTCAGGTTTGGGTCACAGGAGTTTTGATGAGCATGTAATTTTGGTCATACACAATTTATAGTAAGGTTGTAATGCACTGCTGCTTACTAATTTTGATATATCAACTTTGTGAAACTGTAGTGCTATTGATCACATCACTCCAAATAGAGTGTATGTCTCTTTGAAATGATGTTTTCTTTAGGTTGATATTTTTTTCTAATATAATATAGGCTCAATTATCACTCCTATCTTGAGTTGACAAACTTGCAAATGCCAGCTGAGACAGTGCAGAGTCACTATCTATATTTTTAGTCATTGGTCTTGGCCCTTGGTGCTGTTGGGCCTCTGCTTGTCCCCAAAGGGTTTCAACAGTCCAGTTTCTTAATGTCATAGAATATCCATACATGGTTATGGAGTTCCAAATAGTGCCCCCAAGATTGCCCTTGCGGTTACTTCTTGGTAGAAAGGCTGATGCATCATTTTGTAGTCTTGTCTTGCCTCCTCCATTCTGCAATATATTATCATTGCAACGCTGAAAAAGTTTGGGCTTCTCTTTTCTTCTCCTTATCTAATATCTGTCACCTTGTTCTGCCATTATGCATTGATAATAGTAATTTGTCCCGTTTGGTCAGTGTTTCTGAAGTTATAAGACATTAAGTCCCTGTTTTGACTGGAGGTTTTACATTGCCCAACATTGATCAAATGTTGTTTTGACAATCTTTGGAAATATGGCATGGGATTGTTGATAGATATTTCATTGATCTGTTTTGCTCATATTCTTTATTAAAGACAAAGATATGATTTCTGTCTCTGAATTAGCCTAATTTCTTAATAAGTTAATTATGGTTTGCAAATGGCTGGAGAAAGGAGGAAACAGTGACAGGATGAGATATTTGATAATTAGGAAGGGGTGTCAACCTGCCATTCTGTCATATTGTGATGTAATTTGTTAGTCCATCAGTCAGGTGGCTGTCATTTCACGCCTATTGAGCAGAGCATCTGTGAAGGGCCTCATCACAATGGAGATGATCAGGATGTGGTTTTCGTCTCTCTAATGCTGCCTCTCTCAGAGCTCAGAGCTCTGCCTTTTTGTTTCGCCTTGTTGTTTTGTCTTGTAGCTACTCTGGTTTTGCTACAGGGTGTCACCAGGTTCTGCTTCTTCGTTCAGTATCTTACTTCAACCTGATGTAGTACTACCCCTTGGTTGTGTTCAGTTGATACCTCTCTGCTTTTTTTGTGTATTTTGGCAACTGAACCCAATTTCTTGATTACTGGTGTATGATTTAATTACTCATGACAGGAAATGTGATTACCCAGAATAAATGAGTGACAGGCAGAATATAAAAAGGTTCTTATCTTGTTTGGGATTCTTATTATCTTGTTTGAGCTGTCAGTTATGGCATATCTGCAGCTTAGTAACTTTACTGATGAATGTCTAAATTGTACTCAGGGTAATTCGCAATCAACAGTTGGCTTACATTGTGAAGATCTGGCAAAGATTATCTCAGAAAACAGGTACTCTCTATGCTTCGTGTTTGATTTCTTGACATCAAAAATAAATATATATATATAAGATATATCCTTGAAATTTCCTATACCAAGCTAACTGCATGGGAGAGAAAGACCATGTAATGACATCAATATATATTTGCATTTGACTTTTGATTTGTCCTTTTTCTGGTCATTCGTTCTTCACATATTCAATTGATCTTTTCAGATGTGATATAAGATTCCTACAAAATATTGAAACTGAAATTATAACATTTTAGTAATATTGGGTGTGTCACTGTGGGATGAATCATATGAGCAGTTAAGTATCTGGTATGATCTCATATGGTTCACCTGGCAGTGACAGACTGTGACTTGTAAGAATGGTATGATCTGAACAGTTTCACTGAGTGCATCTGAGACTTTTTCATCATTACACTTTTGCTTCTTTACAAGGTAGCAGTCAGCATCATTCCCTCAGCTTGAAGTATTTTGATTATGACGAACAAAGTCGTGTTTGTTGTACGCGGTGCGTAACATACTTGTTGACAAAATGAGTGACACAAAATGCAAATTTAGGAGTGGCTGTGCTTTTTTTGACCGGACAATCTCAAGTTTTCATTTCACATTTGCATCTTTAATTAGTGAATTAGCTAATGGACCTTTTAGAGATGTGGATCAATACCCCTTTGAATAGTGTGAAACAGATGACTTTCTTTTCCTCTGGTTTTCTTGGTTGATATTATGCAATTTCCTGATGTCCTTATGAGTCAACAGCTCTCAGAAGGCTGAGAGTTAAAGGAGATAAGAACTTCTGTGTGTCTTGTTAAACATTGGCAATGTATGTTCATTGTTCAATGACCGTCCCTTTCTATATTGGAAAAATAGTTGAAGTTCAAGGTTACCTCTCTGACAAGCATAGTTGAGGTTAGCCAAGAACTTAATTTACCACATTCTGTCAATTACGGTGCTATAATAATGCCAATTAGCTATAATTATTAATCAATCCAACGTAACACGCAAATTTCCTTCTAAGAAATTGTTTTTTACATCTCTTTAGTAGCCGGTTCACGTGAATCTCAGTGAATGAGGCTCGTTATTCGTAATTTAATGATCCTATTTATTCTTGACACACCTGAAACAGGAAATTTAGTTAATAATGGTTGTTATGAATTGTATTCAGGTTTTAGTACCCACATTTTTGTGATCATGTAAGAATACATGGTTGAAATCATTGCGAGGAATAAATCTTGTAGTTGTGCCTAAAATGCTTCTCAGTTTCGAGGGCTGGCATCACTGCTTCGCACATTTACATTGATATTTGGTAATAAGAAACGTCAATAAAAAGAACACTGACGGGATGTGATTCCATCGTTTGGTTAAGGATTATTGGAAGAAATGGGTCAGGTTCGACAAACTAATTGCTATTCTGTACCTGTCGTCATGTAGCCACAGACCTGTTACGCAGAAATGTGTGCATAATAAGTGGTTTTACCCTGTGACTGATAGCACATGTCTCTGTGAACGCACCTTGTGGCCACATCTCTTAGTATTGCATGTGGCATCCATTGCTTTGCCACATAACTGATTGCAGGCTACATGGTGCACATGATGAGTTATCGTTGATAATATCAGCAGATGGTGATGTTCTTATTTCCTTATTTGTTTTTGCACCCTCTTTGAGATATTTTTAGGAGAGACAGCTACAACAGCATTAGTTCTGTCTTCTTAGATTATGAATACTTTTATGCTGTATTTCCCGTAATTCATGCAATTTTTGTTATGCCATGGCTTGAATTTCCTGCATGCCAATAAGTTAAGAGGGATTTCTGTTTAAGATCCTTTAAAAAAGTATGTGTTGTCTCAGCATGATCCATTAGGGATTGAGATGTTTCCTCCCGTAAATGGCTGGTGTAGTGTTGCGTGGTGGCTGTGGGACAGTGTGGGTGTAGGGCTACAAAGGACATGCCACCGGTATGTGATACTGCCACGGAAAATTGCAGAAAGAAAACAAATTAAGACCTCTTCTGGAAATCATGTCACTGGCAGTTTATCCTAGTTCGGATATTTTATGTCTGCAGTGGAGAGCGGACTTTTCTATCATGTTTTTGTTCCGTGATGGACCATTTACTGAAATTGTCGTTACTCTTGTTAATCGGTGACCTTTTTAAAACAACCTGTGTTGTTAAATATATTGGTATACCACACTAGGTTATCATGCCTCATATTTGGGCATTCTGATAACAACCAACATTTGGACTGCCAGAAAATTCTGATTCATGATTAATTTGCTTTTCGATTCTTTCCAGATTGCCTTAATGGATCAGGTGAATGTAAATGAGAGTTACTCTGTAATTTCTTCAGTGCCTCAAAAGGAATGATAAAGGGTGTTTCAAATGCCCTAAGCATTGGTCTGCACACAAACACATGAGGGTGTAGTGTGTGCAAAATTGTAAAATCAAACTGGTGAAATCAAAAGGTCTTTGAAATGGTTGTTTTTATATTCTTGTTTGTCCACCAATTATCATTTGAACTTGCTGTTTCATCCATTTTGTCCTTTAAACCATTATTTGGTTTCTCTCAGGGTTACTCTTAAGTAATTATGTGCCAGTGTATTATTGACCCGTCAAAACATGTATTAGTTTTTGCAATCTGAAGAATGCTGGTAGTTTCCTCCGAATTTCCTCCTGAAAGAGTCCTAAGGCTCATGCATTTCATTACTTAGTCACGATTATAGAATGATAAGAATATTAACAACTAAATCTATAAATAATGACTACTACGAAATGTCACTAAATACCTCAATTCACAATTTTCACTGAGCCTGAAAGTTAGACCTATTCTGTATGTCCATTATGAATGACTCCTAGCTCTTGTAAGTCATTGAGGTGCAATGGATAAAAAGTTGCACAGATGCAGTGATTAACTGCAGTTGTGACATCAGTCCCCTGCTGCTTAACTCAGCATTTTAGGAGTTGTTCTCTTATCACTGATGCACCATTGATGCCATTTGCCCTGTCAAATCCGTACTTTTTTAGTGGCAAAGCTCATTACAGTTATATAATACAGTATGAAGTAACAGTATGTGAAATCCGATGTTTGCGCTCATTTTCTCACACATTGCTTCAGGACTGCTTCATTATTTTTTGTTACTGATCAGATCAATCACAAAATGGTCACTCAATCGGTTTGTGGCATAAATGCCCACTGTTTCAAATCCCACTGTTTCTTTGCCATACCATTTGGCCTGTTCTAGCTGTCTAACACTGTCCCTCTCTTGCAGAAAACCAATCTGCGTCCACAGTCTGCCATCTCATTTCTGAATTTGACAAAGGTTACAAGTCACTTGGCCTTACCTGGGGCACTATGCCCAGTGCTTGGCCTGGTAAGATGGGTTCCACCTCTTGGTGATGAAAAGAACCCGGATTTTAATTGTGATTAAAGTTAAATTATTGTATAGCAGTGTCAAGCCCTGCTTACAATGGCTGCCATATTTGGTTGACATAAGCTGAGCTACTCTGATTGCTGTTATACACAAAATGAGTGGATCAAATGTCTAACCCGAAAGTAAACACCTGAGTAGCTAAATGTATGACCTTTCAGTTAAGGCAACAGGGTTTGGTTTCAATGGGTTGTGTTGAGTGCCACCCACCAATGCTTCAGCATTTCCTTTCCTTTTTTTGCATTCTTGATGGGTCATATAATGTCTAAGCATGCATTCCTACTCAAAGTCTCAGCATGTGTTCCCGCTAAGACTGAATTTTTATGCCCTTTCTGTTTGTGTCTACTATCAGCTGGTGGCATTCCAGCCACACAAATTATAAATAAATCAAACTTTGATTATAGGCCTAACTCAAACTTTCTGACACTATTACTCTCTGATTTATTCTGTTCGTATAATGATGTCTTATGAAGAAATGATGCCTAAACAATGTTGTTTTAGTAGGTAGGACTAATTTCAATATGTCTATACTGATATGTGGGAAGAGCCTGCTCGAAGTTATTTTATGTGGCATCAGCAGAGGAACCGGTAATCCATGGAATTCATCAGTATCTTGTTCATACTGGATGTAATTAGATAATCAGTAAACGTACTAGAAAGCTTGGAAGTGTTTGGGGGTAATTTTGATATCAACAGATGCTACCCACAAATATTCTGACACTTGATACATAAGCTGTGACCTTCAGCTGCAAAGCAGAGACTTGTCCACTGCAGCTGACCAAGGACTCTTTGTTTCCCTGCTGCCGAAACCTGGAATATTGCTGCTCATATTACTATCATAGCTTGTGTATCAGACAAGCATGTCATTGGCTTGACTCCCCTTAATGTTGGTTTTAGTACCAAAGAAGCCATACTGGCCAAACCATACATCACATGACGATCATTTGTTGTAATTATTTGGAACTTTCTCTTGTAGTAGCAAAGTTCTGCACTTTAATATCCCAGAGTGCTGAGTATTATGGGTACTAAAAACACTATATTGTCACTGTATAAACTGTGAAATTGATACTTATAGATCAGGAAGTGGATAAAGTGCTGTTAACTGCATAAGTCCAAATAGTGTGTATGCAGTATGCCACTTTGAAATTTGGAAGTGTACGCCTACTTTATGTAAATGTCTTATTATACTACCATCAGTAGGCTTATAGCCATCCCTTTATGAAAAGATACTGGCACTACTGTCTTGAATTGATAGACATGCTTGTCCCAACTGAGACAGTGCAGTGTCACTGGCCATATTTTTAGCAGCTATTATTGGTTTGGCCCTTGGTGCTGTTGGGCCTCCGTCTGTCTCCATGGGGTTCCAACTTCCAAGTTTCATAATGTCATAGAACAGCAGTACATGGTTATGCCGTTACAAATTGTGCTCCTTCCCCCGAAGACTGGCCTTACTATCAGTTTTTGGGAGAAAGGCTGATGCATCATTTTGTAGTTTGTCTTGCCTCCTCAATTCAGCAATTTCACATTATAATGTTGAAAAGATCTGGGCTTCTCCTTTCTTGTTGTCATCTTGTATCTATCACCTTTTACATTATTCTGCAGTCTGCATTGATAATTGTAATTTCACCAACTGGATTATTTGGTTTTTCTAATTGAAAGAACTGTAATCAATTGAGTCCTTGTTTTGTAGTTCTCGGTGCCATGTCAATCAAATGGTGGCTGAAAAATCTTTGGAACTATGACGTACATAGTATTTTTATAATTCATTATTAAATTTTCTCATATTTTTTCTCTTTAAGCAGCACAAAAAATATGAAGATGTAATTTTTCTGTTTTTTTAAATTAGACTGATTTCCTAATTATGGTTTGCAAATGACTGGAGAAAGGATGAAGACTGTGACAGACTGAGATGCTGAAAATTAGGAAGGGGTGTCAAACTGCCATTCTGTCATATTGAGATGTAATTTGTTAGTCCCATCAGTCAGGTGGCTGTCATTTCACGCCTATTGAGCAGAGCATCTGTGAAGGGCCTCATCACAATGGAGATGATCAGGATGTGGTTTTCGTCTCTCTAATGCTGCCTCTCTCAGAGCTCAGAGCTCTGCCTTTTTGTTTCGCCTTGTTGTTTTGTCTTGTAGCTACTCTGGTTTTGCTACAGGGTGTCACCAGGTTCTGCTTCTTCGTTCAGTATCTTACTTCAACCTGATGTAGTACTACCCCTTGGTTGTGTTCAGTTGATACCTCTCTGCTTTTTTTGTGTATTTTGGCAACTGAACCCAATTTCTTGATTACTGGTGTATGATTTAATTACTCATGACAGGAAATGTGATTACCCAGAATAAATGAGTGACAGGCAGAATATAAAAAGGTTCTTATCTTGTTTGGGATTCTTATTATCTTGTTTGAGCTGTCAGTTATGGCATATCTGCAGCTTAGTAACTTTACTGATGAATGTCTAAATTGTACTCAGGGTAATTCGCAATCAACAGTTGGCTTACATTGTGAAGATCTGGCAAAGATTATCTCAGAAAACAGGTACTCTCTATGCTTCGTGTTTGATTTCTTGACATCAAAAATAAATATATATATATATAAGATATATCCTTGAAATTTCCTATACCAAGCTAACTGCATGGGAGAGAAAGACCATGTAATGACATCAATATATATTTGCATTTGACTTTTGATTTGTCCTTTTTCTGGTCATTCGTTCTTCACATATTCAATTGATCTTTTCAGATGTGATATAAGATTCCTACAAAATATTGAAACTGAAATTATAACATTTTAGTAATATTGGGTGTGTCACTGTGGGATGAATCATATGAGCAGTTAAGTATCTGGTATGATCTCATATGGTTCACCTGGCAGTGACAGACTGTGACTTGTAAGAATGGTATGATCTGAACAGTTTCACTGAGTGCATCTGAGACTTTTTCATCATTACACTTTTGCTTCTTTACAAGGTAGCAGTCAGCATCATTCCCTCAGCTTGAAGTATTTTGATTATGACGAACAAAGTCGTGTTTGTTGTACGCGGTGCGTAACATACTTGTTGACAAAATGAGTGACACAAAATGCAAATTTAGGAGTGGCTGTGCTTTTTTTGACCGGACAATCTCAAGTTTTCATTTCACATTTGCATCTTTAATTAGTGAATTAGCTAATGGACCTTTTAGAGATGTGGATCAATACCCCTTTGAATAGTGTGAAACAGATGACTTTCTTTTCCTCTGGTTTTCTTGGTTGATATTATGCAATTTCCTGATGTCCTTATGAGTCAACAGCTCTCAGAAGGCTGAGAGTTAAAGGAGATAAGAACTTCTGTGTGTCTTGTTAAACATTGGCAATGTATGTTCATTGTTCAATGACCGTCCCTTTCTATATTGGAAAAATAGTTGAAGTTCAAGGTTACCTCTCTGACAAGCATAGTTGAGGTTAGCCAAGAACTTAATTTACCACATTCTGTCAATTACGGTGCTATAATAATGCCAATTAGCTATAATTATTAATCAATCCAACGTAACACGCAAATTTCCTTCTAAGAAATTGTTTTTTACATCTCTTTAGTAGCCGGTTCACGTGAATCTCAGTGAATGAGGCTCGTTATTCGTAATTTAATGATCCTATTTATTCTTGACACACCTGAAACAGGAAATTTAGTTAATAATGGTTGTTATGAATTGTATTCAGGTTTTAGTACCCACATTTTTGTGATCATGTAAGAATACATGGTTGAAATCATTGCGAGGAATAAATCTTGTAGTTGTGCCTAAAATGCTTCTCAGTTTCGAGGGCTGGCATCACTGCTTCGCACATTTACATTGATATTTGGTAATAAGAAACGTCAATAAAAAGAACACTGACGGGATGTGATTCCATCGTTTGGTTAAGGATTATTGGAAGAAATGGGTCAGGTTCGACAAACTAATTGCTATTCTGTACCTGTCGTCATGTAGCCACAGACCTGTTACGCAGAAATGTGTGCATAATAAGTGGTTTTACCCTGTGACTGATAGCACATGTCTCTGTGAACGCACCTTGTGGCCACATCTCTTAGTATTGCATGTGGCATCCATTGCTTTGCCACATAACTGATTGCAGGCTACATGGTGCACATGATGAGTTATCGTTGATAATATCAGCAGATGGTGATGTTCTTATTTCCTTATTTGTTTTTGCACCCTCTTTGAGATATTTTTAGGAGAGAC
The DNA here is from genome assembly GCA_026936325.1 of Platynereis dumerilii. Taxonomy (NCBI): domain Eukaryota; kingdom Metazoa; phylum Annelida; class Polychaeta; order Phyllodocida; family Nereididae; genus Platynereis; species Platynereis dumerilii. The sequence goes on from JAPTHN010000001.1 coordinate 15,483,720, forward strand.
AGCTACAACAGCATTAGTTCTGTCTTCTTAGATTATGAATACTTTTATGCTGTATTTCCCGTAATTCATGCAATTTTTGTTATGCCATGGCTTGAATTTCCTGCATGCCAATAAGTTAAGAGGGATTTCTGTTTAAGATCCTTTAAAAAAGTATGTGTTGTCTCAGCATGATCCATTAGGGATTGAGATGTTTCCTCCCGTAAATGGCTGGTGTAGTGTTGCGTGGTGGCTGTGGGACAGTGTGGGTGTAGGGCTACAAAGGACATGCCACCGGTATGTGATACTGCCACGGAAAATTGCAGAAAGAAAACAAATTAAGACCTCTTCTGGAAATCATGTCACTGGCAGTTTATCCTAGTTCGGATATTTTATGTCTGCAGTGGAGAGCGGACTTTTCTATCATGTTTTTGTTCCGTGATGGACCATTTACTGAAATTGTCGTTACTCTTGTTAATCGGTGACCTTTTTAAAACAACCTGTGTTGTTAAATATATTGGTATACCACACTAGGTTATCATGCCTCATATTTGGGCATTCTGATAACAACCAACATTTGGACTGCCAGAAAATTCTGATTCATGATTAATTTGCTTTTCGATTCTTTCCAGATTGCCTTAATGGATCAGGTGAATGTAAATGAGAGTTACTCTGTAATTTCTTCAGTGCCTCAAAAGGAATGATAAAGGGTGTTTCAAATGCCCTAAGCATTGGTCTGCACACAAACACATGAGGGTGTAGTGTGTGCAAAATTGTAAAATCAAACTGGTGAAATCAAAAGGTCTTTGAAATGGTTGTTTTTATATTCTTGTTTGTCCACCAATTATCATTTGAACTTGCTGTTTCATCCATTTTGTCCTTTAAACCATTATTTGGTTTCTCTCAGGGTTACTCTTAAGTAATTATGTGCCAGTGTATTATTGACCCGTCAAAACATGTATTAGTTTTTGCAATCTGAAGAATGCTGGTAATTTCCTCCTGAAAGAGTCCTAAGGCTCATGCATTTCATTACTTAGTCACGATTATAGAATGATAAGAATATTAACAACTAAATCTATAAATAATGACTACTACGAAATGTCACTAAATACCTCAATTCACAATTTTCACTGAGCCTGAAAGTTAGACCTATTCTGTATGTCCATTATGAATGACTTCTAGCTCTTGTAAGTCATTGAGGTGCAATGGATGCAGTGATTAACTGCAGTTGTGACATCAGTCCCCTGCTGCTTAACTCAGCATTTTAGGAGTTGTTCTCTTATCACTGATGCACCATTGATGCCATTTGCCCTGTCAAATCCGTACTTTTTTAGTGGCAAAGCTCATTACAGTTATATAATACAGTATGAAGTAACAGTATGTGAAATCCGATGTTTGCGCTCATTTTCTCACACATTGCTTCAGGACTGCTTCATTATTTTTTGTTACTGATCAGATCAATCACAAAATGGTCACTCAATCGGTTTGTGGCATAAATGCCCACTGTTTCAAATCCCACTGTTTCTTTGCCATACCATTTGGCCTGTTCTAGCTGTCTAACACTGTCCCTCTCTTGCAGAAAACCAATCTGCGTCCACAGTCTGCCATCTCATTTCTGAATTTGACAAAGGTTACAAGTCACTTGGCCTTACCTGGGGCACTATGCCCAGTGCTTGGCCTGGTAAGATGGGTTCCACCTCTTGGTGATGAAAAGAACCCGGATTTTAATTGTGATTAAAGTTAAATTATTGTATAGCAGTGTCAAGCCCTGCTTACAATGGCTGCCATATTTGGTTGACATAAGCTGAGCTACTCTGATTGCTGTTATACACAAAATGAGTGGATCAAATGTCTAACCCGAAAGTAAACACCTGAGTAGCTAAATGTATGACCTTTCAGTTAAGGCAACAGGGTTTGGTTTCAATGGGTTGTGTTGAGTGCCACCCACCAATGCTTCAGCATTTCCTTTCCTTTTTTTGCATTCTTGATGGGTCATATAATGTCTAAGCATGCATTCCTACTCAAAGTCTCAGCATGTGTTCCCGCTAAGACTGAATTTTTATGCCCTTTCTGTTTGTGTCTACTATCAGCTGGTGGCATTCCAGCCACACAAATTATAAATAAATCAAACTTTGATTATAGGCCTAACTCAAACTTTCTGACACTATTACTCTCTGATTTATTCTGTTCGTATAATGATGTCTTATGAAGAAATGATGCCTAAACAATGTTGTTTTAGTAGGTAGGACTAATTTCAATATGTCTATACTGATATGTGGGAAGAGCCTGCTCGAAGTTATTTTATGTGGCATCAGCAGAGGAACCGGTAATCCATGGAATTCATCAGTATCTTGTTCATACTGGATGTAATTAGATAATCAGTAAACGTACTAGAAAGCTTGGAAGTGTTTGGGGGTAATTTTGATATCAACAGATGCTACCCACAAATATTCTGACACTTGATACATAAGCTGTGACCTTCAGCTGCAAAGCAGAGACTTGTCCACTGCAGCTGACCAAGGACTCTTTGTTTCCCTGCTGCCGAAACCTGGAATATTGCTGCTCATATTACTATCATAGCTTGTGTATCAGACAAGCATGTCATTGGCTTGACTCCCCTTAATGTTGGTTTTAGTACCAAAGAAGCCATACTGGCCAAACCATACATCACATGACGATCATTTGTTGTAATTATTTGGAACTTTCTCTTGTAGTAGCAAAGTTCTGCACTTTAATATCCCAGAGTGCTGAGTATTATGGGTACTAAAAACACTATATTGTCACTGTATAAACTGTGAAATTGATACTTATAGATCAGGAAGTGGATAAAGTGCTGTTAACTGCATAAGTCCAAATAGTGTGTATGCAGTATGCCACTTTGAAATTTGGAAGTGTACGCCTACTTTATGTAAATGTCTTATTATACTACCATCAGTAGGCTTATAGCCATCCCTTTATGAAAAGATACTGGCACTACTGTCTTGAATTGATAGACATGCTTGTCCCAACTGAGACAGTGCAGTGTCACTGGCCATATTTTTAGCAGCTATTATTGGTTTGGCCCTTGGTGCTGTTGGGCCTCCGTCTGTCTCCATGGGGTTCCAACTTCCAAGTTTCATAATGTCATAGAACAGCAGTACATGGTTATGCCGTTACAAATTGTGCTCCTTCCCCCGAAGACTGGCCTTACTATCAGTTTTTGGGAGAAAGGCTGATGCATCATTTTGTAGTTTGTCTTGCCTCCTCAATTCAGCAATTTCACATTATAATGTTGAAAAGATCTGGGCTTCTCCTTTCTTGTTGTCATCTTGTATCTATCACCTTTTACATTATTCTGCAGTCTGCATTGATAATTGTAATTTCACCAACTGGATTATTTGGTTTTTCTAATTGAAAGAACTGTAATCAATTGAGTCCTTGTTTTGTAGTTCTCGGTGCCATGTCAATCAAATGGTGGCTGAAAAATCTTTGGAACTATGACGTACATAGTATTTTTATAATTCATTATTAAATTTTCTCATATTTTTTCTCTTTAAGCAGCACAAAAAATATGAAGATGTAATTTTTCTGTTTTTTTAAATTAGACTGATTTCCTAATTATGGTTTGCAAATGACTGGAGAAAGGATGAAGACTGTGACAGACTGAGATGCTGAAAATTAGGAAGGGGTGTCAAACTGCCATTCTGTCATATTGTGATGTAATTTGTTAGTCCCATCAGTCAGGTGGCTGTCATTTCACGCCCATTGAGCAGAGCATCCGAGAAGGGCCTCATCACCAGGAGATGATCAGGATGAGCTCTTGGTTTCTGCAAAGCTGCCTCTCTTTTTACTCAGAGCCTTGCTTTTTTGTTTCGCCTTGTTACTTCGCCTTGTAGCTCCACTTGTTTTGCTGCATGGTGTCACAAGGTTTTGCCTTTTGGTTCTGCATCTTGTTTCAACATCATGCTATTGCCTTTTGGTTCAGTTCTATTGATACCTATTTGCTTAAATTGTCTCTTGTTCCATTGACCCTGTGTTACAGTGACTTTTGGTTATGTGTCTGCTCTTCTGGCTCCTCACTCCTCCTCATAAATAGTTTCAAAGGCAATTTCCTTGGGCCATTTATCACTTCTGGGTTTGATTGACAGCTGTCGTCAGTGTCCCCCAACATTCTTATTGCCCTTAGTCAACTGGATTCAATGATACAGTCGTTAGATAGCAAGTATTTTTCCATCTGTTTGAAATTGACTATTTCTTTTCAGTTGTTGATAGACAAAGAACCCTATCCTTTTGTTCTGTATATTGGTGGCTGAACAAACTATCTTAATTACTGGTGTAGGCCCTGTGATTTAATTACACATGACAGGAAATGTGATTATCCAGAATTAACGAGTAACCAATAGATTAGAATTACTTTGCAATCTTGTTTAGAATTTCGTTATCTTGTTTGAGCTGTCAGTTATGGCATATCTGCAGCTGAGTAAATTGAGTGATGAATGTCTAAATAGTACTCAGGATAATTCACATTCAACAACTGGTACTGTGAAAATTTACGATGAACAATCGACCTGCATTGTGAAGATGTGACAAAGAAGATCATACTATTCTGATTCTCACAGACCCTTGGGCCCTATGCTTCACTGATGAATTCTTAATTAATATCTGAAAATTAGTCCTTTATCATGTTTATATTTTCTCTGCTTCGCGGGATTGGAGGGAAAATTACCATGCATGAGATCGATTTTACATTTGACGTTTGATTCGTTCATTAGCATATTGACAGACATGGGTGAAGTTGTTTGAGAATTGAATTTATCACAGTCTGGTTAATTACTGCACTATAAATAATTCCTATTAGCTATGATTTTTAATCAGTTCAATGTCACATGCAAATTTCCTTTTTCGTTCTTAATATTAATTTTTTGTTGAGGTCTCTTTAGTAGCAGTTTCACGTGCATCTCTGTGAATGAGGCTCGTTATTCATAATTTAATGATCCTACTTATTCTGGACACACCTGATACTGGAAATTTAGTTAATAATGGTTGTTGCAATTCTGTTATGAATTTAAATCAGGTTTTAAAACCCACGTTTTTGTGATCTTGTGAAAATGTGTTTTTGAAAATGTAGTTTCGCCTAGTTCCTCCAGAGCAGCTTGCTGCTATGGAGGATTGTACAGCTACGCTACCAGTTCTGTCAGCCTTCATTTCCTGTGTTCGTTAAACATGACATATAGTGACTTACTCAAAACGACTCTATTTTCTCATCCACCTCTGCACACACGGCATCCTAAAGGGCCAGACTGATGTGGCAGATAGATTAGGGCTAGATCTGTCTGTAGCAACCGTAGATAGATGCATACAGTGCCGAGAATAGGAAGAAATCACTAAATCTGATGCATTTGACTGCTATCTGGCCCACCTGTCTGTAGCTTAGGGGGGACCAGTCCATTGATGCATAGAGTCAGGGCCTACATAAGCTCTTGATAGAGTAGCTGGTTGCCATTGGATTGAAGCGATGTGATTGGTTGATGTCGTCTGGCTGGTTCCCGCCGTCTTTGCTGCTGTGAGCAAGCAGTGTTTGGGCTTCCCGCTTGGGGGACACTCTCCGTAGCCATTTAACGTGCAAAATATGTACCAACAATAAAATCATATAAAGGGTATTTGTGTGTAACCAAATTAGTGTTGTAGTGATCGACGAAAATATCGCCGATGATAATCGCCACTGTCAACATCGATTTTATATTTTAAAGCTCTTGAAGAGATCTATTTAACACAGCAAGAATTATATCTGTATGGCTTGTGTTATAGTGCAATAATTGTCAAGATTGAGGTTATTTCTCAGTAGAAAAATAATCGATTTAGGATCGATTATCGAATCAGAAGGGTCATCCGATAATCGATGTTGAAAATCTGACCGATTCCCATCACTAAACCAAATACAGTTAATGAATTATGATTATATCATTATTGTCATAAATGTAGCTTTATTGAGATCGGTAGAAACTGGGGGGTCGGCCCGGGTCGCCTCGGGGGTCACCTCGAGGGTCACCTCGAGGGGTCGCCTTGGGGGGTCGCCTCGGGGGGTCGCCTGGGGGGGGTATTACTCTACATAACTCAGTATTAACACGACTTGTCAAGCCCTATAAACTTTCATCTCTCCCAATTCAACATAAGTATCAATCAAAACACTTTTGTTCCGAGAATAGTCAGAAATCGGGCATTTTCAATGCATTTTGACATCCCCACTTCGCCATGTTGAACAAAAACAATCAAAATTTCACTGGCCCTAACGATCTGCATTTCAGTCAAACAACACCATTACAAACCCCAAATATCCTCTGAATCTTTGCTTTTCATCTTTATTTTATAAAATATAATCCAACATTGCTTGATAAAGACATTAAAAAGCCACACTGTGGCAGAATTCATGACAACTTCCAGCAGTGCAGGCTGCCATGCCATCTTGTCCTTCTTGCTCAGTTCACTAGGACTGCCTCTTCCTGTCTCTATTGGCCAATCAGAGCGCTCTATTGGGGAGTCCCATGACGTCATATCGCAATGCTACAATGTGATTGGTTGGATCCTGCTGGTGTGCTAAATATAGCCACCATGTGCTTGGCACCCTGGATTAGCATGGGCAACCTTCTGCATGCAGGTGTGCAGTGTTGTGTTGTATTCACTATTGTGAGATAAATTATCTCACAATATTCTGGCCATAAGGTCCAATTCACCTTATGTCACTTCCCCATGGACCATGGAATATATCTGTGAAGCTGAATTTATGTAAGTACAGCCAGTGAGGTGGTCACTTCATTGCTCAGTTTTGTGACTTCTGACAGCTGACAAACTGACCTGACTTTTGACAGCTGACAAACTCAGCTGACTGGTCTTGGTTTTATGTTTGCCTTTGAGTCAATCATTATCGCTGCTAGGAGCAGTGATGTTCTTTTTACCCGGCCTCCAGTGACGGGGAAAAGGCCGCGTCTCACTTCCGCCTCTCAATGTGCCTATGAATGTGTTGACACATCGCTCAAACGTTTTTCCAAGTGGTTCGGGCAAAATCCGCCAGGGGCCGCTAAAAGCGAGTAGTTACGGCGATTTCCGCTAGGGTAGCCAAACGACTTGTAAACATCCTGCAAAGGCCTCTGGGCATGCGTGACTGGTACTTCCGTGTAAGCGGTTCATTTATAAACAACAACAAACCAACGTGATTCACACAAATTCGTTTGCCTTGGACATAATTACTGCACACTGTCATTACTGCCACCTCGGATCTTAACACTTCACTTGCATTGCGGATTTAGCTTTGCCATTCGCCTACATAGCAGCTGAAAGGCATCAGGTGCGTTTCTGCGTTTCTTCTTTCCTTAATTTTCCTTGACACTGTCACTGTTGTTTACATGATGGCTGAGCCCACCCGAGTGTTAGTTTTAGGCCACAGTTTTATCCGTAGACTTCATGAGCATGTAGTAGCCACAAATTTCTCTACATTGGGTTTTTCTGCATCAGAATTTCGTTTGGTATTTAAAGGTATAGGGGGGTTAAAAATTCCTGATTTATTCCAGTTTCTACCTTACATAAGGGAGCTCAAGCCACATGTTGTAGTTTTAGAAATTGGTTCTAATGATCTGTGTCACCCTAGGGCATCACTAGACGTTTTGGTGTCTATGATGAAGTCCTTTGTGTCTCAGGTCCAGGCCATCTATTCTGTCAGAAGTGTTGTTGTTGGTGAAGTAATTAATCGCCACCTTGCCTGCCGATCTCAAGGAAGAACCAGGAAGGACTATGCACAGCAGGTCATCAGGTACAACTCCCTTCTGCTGGCAAAGTTTAAGGATGATGCAAATGTTTTTGTGTGGAAGCACAAAGGTCTTGTAAAGGATGTGAAACCAAATTTGCTCCCCGATGGAGTTCATTTAAATGCTTTTGGACAAAAAAAATTCCAGTGCTCAATTAAAAGAGCAATTGTTCGTGCTTCCTCACATTGATTTTTGTTCAGCTTTCACTTTCAGGCCTATAGACAATAGATGTAGATTTCAGACCAATTGGGCTTACTACCATGGTAGATTTTTCCCCATTTTTCACTTTTAGGGCTTGCCATAATCATTAGACTAACTTAGGATAGCTTTTGACTAACAACATTCTCACAAGTACAGGAACTGCACTCTATAAATATTGGGGAACATATATTTCCTTTTTTTAATTGAAAATTCAATTGGCCAGTTGTAATTTCTTATAAAGTAGCTGAGTTATTGATGTTCAAAGGATATATTATCCTTTTCCCTAATTGAAAATCAATTGGCCAATTATAGCTGCTTCTAAAGTAGATGACATTTGATGAGTTATTGATTTTTTTTTGTGCCATAAATATAGTTTATTGTACAATCAGCACAAGGATAAATTACAATTGGGGCACAATTGCCTCAATTGACACAATTCCTCTGATTAGGATGATATTGCAATTACCTTTTCTTTAATTTAACTTGTAACTAAGTCATTTGAATTATTCACACAAATGCATGAAAGGAAAAAATAATTGCACTTAAAAAATTGTAAATAAGGAGGGCTGTGCCACAATTTATGTTTACCTATTAATTACTTTACATGGCATATTATTGCAGTTAATAATGTTTTGGCCAAAAATATTTCAAAACATTATATGTCACAATCGACACTTGAATAGGTATTTGTATTCCCTTTTAACTTGTAATTAAAGCTTTTATGTAATAAAGATTTCCTAGTAATAATTAAATAGCGCTCAAAACTGAGTAAACAAAATGTCATGAAAAAAAATCTAAATTTTAGTGTATGCAACTTGAACTATTTGTGTTTTCCGTGTACATACCTTCCTTTTGTGTTTGTAGATAGTCTAAGTGAGTATACATGAGCATAAGTGTAACACAATTTTTTGTTAAAGCAAACACTATTTTAGACAATAAGTTAGTATGGAATAGCTGATGCATAAAGTGATAAACCAGTTATACCAACAGGTGTTTTGTTTTTCCACACAGCTATTCATAGTTTTTTAAGTAATAATTTATCCTTGCTTTTACACTAAGCACTTTTGTTTATTCAGCCAGTACATGACACTATTGTTGGACACTATAATACATGAGCATCTAATAAGTTACTCTGTTAAATAAATGATATTTTTCGGAAATTTAAATAGTTTGCATAACTCCTCCAATATGTCACTAAATCACTTAGATTTATGAAACTTGGTACAGGGATTCACTTGGGGTTCCCCTCAAAAATTTTTGGGCGAATCCAAGATAGCTGTACATTATTTCATGCAATACAACAACCATAAGTGGCTCTGGTTTCTCAAACTGTTTATATTAGGCCTACACCAGTGCACTTATTACTCATTTATGCACGACTATCAATAGGCTATTCTCCAATGGTGCTGGTTGGTTGATGATTCTCCCTGGACTCCGAAGAGGGAGGGATGGCCCACTGTCGATCACTGGCCCTTGATATTCAAGGCTCATCACACAATTGCTCACAAGATGTGTATTTTTTTCCAATCACCGTTTACCCATCATCCTTTTCTCCTTCCCCTTTCACGGCTACCCATTGTGACTTCAGTAAACCACTTAGAGTTATGAGGGATTCACTTAAGGGGTCCCTTCAAACTTTTGGAAAAATCCAAGATGACTGCCAACATGGCCACTGTATTTTGAATTGCCCACTGTGACTTTAGTATTTAAGTTAGATTTATAAAATTTGGTAAAAGGATTTCCACACAGCTATTCATTGTTTTCTTTTAACTAATAATTTATCCTTGCTCTTAAACTAAACACTTTTGTTTATTCAGCCAGTACATATTGTAATTATTAATGAAACAAACCATATGACACTATTGTTGGACACTATAATATATGAGCATCTAATAAGTTACTCCGTTAAATAAATGATATTTTTAGGAAATTTAAATACTTTCCATTACTCATCCAATATGTCATAATTATATTCATCATAATTAGTCCTTTATTATATCATATTCATGTTGTATAAAATCCTTTACCTATTATATAGTTTATAGTTCCCCTCAAAAATTTTTGGAAAAATCCAAGATGGCTGCCAAATTGGCCACCATTTTTAATGGAGGTGTGTAATACACATCTCCATTTATGCAGTCACACTGACAAAATGGACAGTTTTGGAGGGAAATTTGAAATTTGAGCATTTTCAGAATGTCTTTTGGGCCCTGTCATGGCTATTTTGTTAGGAAATTTTTGGGTCAAGACATGTGGATAACTTGATTAAAGAGCAAGCATCTGGCATAGGAATGAATACCAGGCATGTTGTAATTAGGACGTGACTTCCTTATATATCTTGCTTGGATCGACTGGGGGCGGCTGCACGCAGTATGTATTGGCCACTGTGCCTAAACCTTTGCACTTGTATATATGATATTTGGCATATGAATGGGTCTCACAGCATATATGAGCATTTCGGTGTTCATGTTAAAGCAATTGGTAGACTTTTTGTAAAATGTTGAAAATTTAAAAAGAAGAAAAAAGATGTTCTTTTTGGGGGTCAGAATGCTCTTACAAAAATTATTAATAGTAAGTTCTGCAAAAATGTGAAAATTTCTTTATTTTCCAAGTGCTCCATGATTCCGTCAGTTTTGGAGCTACACTGCAGACATTTTTCATTTGGATGTCTAAATAATACCTCTTCAAATGACTCAACTAATTTGGAGAGCCAATCTTATGAAATTTTCATAAAAACAAAAAAACTGGGAAAAATGGGGATTTGTGATATTTTTCTCAAATTTTGGTACAGCTGTATCTCAAATATTAATGGTAAAGAATAAATCGGTAAAGTTCAACAATATTTACCAAATCATATTGGGAAGTTAATTTTGTAGCCATATTTCTACATAGTTTAGTGTAAAATTTTGTGTTGGAACTCACTTTTGTCAGAGCCCATTGGATTTTGATGAATATCAGAAACTGTTGTATTCAGTGTTCCATATTGAGACAACTAACTTATTAGTGGATAAGAGTATGTCTGTGATTCCTGGTCTTCTCATCTCATTTTCATATGATAATCACCAAAATGGATGTACAGCTCCTTCCAGTAAAAGGATGTTGAGCTACCTGGCAGGTCACACACGTTTCTATGCATCATTTTAAATCTCTTTCAAAGTTCATTAATGAAAATGAATTTGTTTTCCGTAACACCTCTGCCACATTTCGCGGCTTGAAAAGGAATAATTTTTAAATTCTGAAATTTAGCACACAATATAACAACACCTAGTTCTCGCCACTTAGTGAAAGTGTTTTTCGGGAGAAATGCAGTAAGACACTACACCACCTCCATTTTGAACCCCTGGGTTCTTGTTTAAAATACCCACTGTGACTTCAGTAAATCACTTAGATTTATGAAACTTAGTACAGGGATTCACTTAAGCTTCCCCTTAACAATTCAAGGGAAAATCCAAGATGGCTGCCAAAATGACCGCCATATTTTGAATTGCCCGCTGTGACTATAGTATTTCACTTAGATTTATGAAACTTGGTAGAGGGATTCACTCAGGGGTTCCCCTCAAATTTTTGAAAAATCCAAGATGGCTGCCGAAATGGCGACCATATCTTAAATTGTCCACTGTGACTTTAGTATTTCAGTTAGATTTATGCAATTTGGAATAGGGGTTCACTTAGGGGTTCCCCTCAGGAATTATGAGAAAATTTCCACGATGGCTGCCAAAATTGCCCTGATGACATAGTAGACTGAGAGTGGCATTTCTCAAGCTACTGACATGCTGTTCAGAGGTGATGATGGCTGTCAACAGGTCAGGACTTTCCCTTACACTTGCTGATCAACCCCATTAATGCACTCATCCTGCCATGGCCAACACTAAACTAAAACTGCAATAGTCCTCATGTGCCTCTCCCAGGCTATTGATGTGCACTACAAGTATAGAACTTGACCTCACTGACTGCTCTCATTAACAAAAACATAACATGGATAGGAATATGACCCCAAAGAACATGCCAGTGCATTTCTGTTACCACTTGCAATTCCTTCACTGTAACAGAATATCACTTTTATCAAATGTTGTGGCATTCAAACAGCTGAAACATCATTGTTATGTTATATGTGTGTCTCATCTCACTGTTTTTTTATAGGTTGCCTTGGATACTGCAACTCTCGCTAAACTACAATGTCCCATTCCAAGACACCCCATGGATCCCTGGGCAAACCCAGACCTCAGGATTCGCCGGCATGGATGGAATCATATTTCCAACATGCTAATCTCCAAGTTGTCTCATGCGTCAAAGCATCACTACATCAGGGACATCCAATATTTGGACGAAACGCTGGGAAACAGTGTACCTGCAATTCCCTCTCATTTTTACTTCACCTGAAATTCACAAATGTTGTGTCATTTTCACCGAAACTCCTTGACAAAGTATTACACAAAGGGATGTATATATATGACAATGCACACTATGATGGGTATTTAATGATCAACGAATTGCCTCAATCTGTGACTATGAGTGACCGTCAATTCTCTGTCTCTTATGGAACATCACTCTCTGGAGACGTGTTCCAAAATACCATTGATCCACAGTCACCTTTCAAGACGCTGTTTGATGCGGTGCATTTAACATTACAAAAGTCAAATGATGCATTGATCACAATAGGGAACCCTGGATCAACATGTGCAATTCACCGTACAGCCTCTTATATTTATTTGTTTGATCCACATGCAAGGGACTATCAAGGTTTGGCGCATCCACAAGGCACTGCTGTTTTATTGAAGTTTCGAACTGTAGATGCTTTGGTTGCTCATTTGAAGCACTGCACCCAGCATATGACTGGGTCGCAATCAGCATATGCATTTGAAACTGCACCAGTATCTATAAAGAACAATCCAAGATCACAACCAGCTGTTTCCAACCAACGACAACAGCATTCCGTGAACAGCACTAGGAGAACGCCACTTGCAGAAAAGGACAATTTCCAAAACTTGAACAACACAGTTCCTTCTAAAGAAATGGGCAGCAAGAGGAAGGCTCAGCCACCAAACAACAAATCGCAACATCCAGGCAAGACAGTGCCACCTCAAGAAATCCGCAAGAAACCAAAGCCATGTGCAGAAAAGGCCAATTTACAGCCTCCTAACAAAACTCCAAAACAAAAGAAGAGTCCTAAAGAAAATGGCAAATTCAAAGATTCAACTGAGGCCCATCTTCCTAAACAAGACACCAAGAAGAAATCACAGCCATTACATCAGCCTTCTGTGAAACAACCTGTCCAGCACCAAAAACCTCACAGAAACACAAAGAAACCTGTGCCTGCAACTGACAAACTGACAGATGCCTCCATAGACACAGTTCTTCATAAACGGAACTCGAAGCAGAAACTGCCAAACGAGCAGCCGTTACATGGAAAATCTCACAAGAACACAAAGAAGCGTTCATCTGAAAAAGACAAACCCCCAGATTCCTCCATAGACACTGATCCTCGTAAACAAAACTCCAAGCAAAAATCGCCAAACAAGCAGCCATTGCATGAGCCCCCTATCAAACGACCTGACAAGCAGCAGAAACCTGACCCAAACAACAAAACTCAAACATCTGATCTTAAATCAAAGGCCGCTTCATCAGATGAAGTTCGTGCAAAGAGACGACTTGCTAAACAGAGATGGAGGGAAATAAGTGGAAACAAAGAAAAAGAAAACAAGCAAGCACGTGCAAGACGCCAATATACACTTGACGAATCTCGAGCTAAACAACGCTACAGAAGACAACGTCTCCAACAAAACAAAACACCTGTTGAATCACCCCTGTCAACTAAGAGAAGAATGCAAAACTGGAGACAGAACCCTGAAAACAAGGCCAAAGAAAAGGAGCGTGCAAAAAACTGGAAAAGGACAGAAACACCCCAGAAGACACAGTCAGGACCCGATCTTGAAGGTCAACGCAATATGACCACCATCATCACTGAATTCCACAAGAAATGCCAACAGAACATGCCTATCTATGAATGCTGCTGTGATCGTTACATGTTCCGCCATCAAGTAACCTCATTCAATGCAGAAAAGTTTGCTGCAAATGACCCGTCGTTGCTGTCACTCATCAATGCAACATGCAATTCTTCTGGATACATCTGTGAAACATGCAAGAGACACCTAAGGAAATCAAACTTACCTCCACAAGCAACTGCAAACAATCTTCAGCTTGACACACTTCCTGAATCAATACAAATGCTCAATCCACTAGAGAGACATCTCATTTCCCCAGTCATTCCATTCATGAAGATTCTGCCTCTGCCCAAGACTCTCATGAAAGGTCTCCATGGACCATGCGTTTGTGTTCCATCCAATGTCTCACTTGTTGCAGACACGCTTCCTCGATCACTTGACGACTCCTCTTTAATCAAAGTGAAACTCAAGCGCAAAATGGAATATAAAGGGCACCACATGTTTCAAGCCATTGATACCACAAACATCTTGACAGCATTAAGCCATTTGAAAGAAAATCATCCAGCTTTCAAAGGTAATGATGTAGTTTTTTTTACTACTGTCTCACAATCAAAAAATTACTAGAATTAGTGGTATAAATGCATACAGTTAAAAACCTCTGAATCCAGAAATTAACTTTCCAACATCATATTGTAAACACATGTACCATACATTGTAAACCTCTTTCTTATATTCACAATTTCAACATTAACAAAAATAGTTATTCTTTTTCCAACAATTTCATGTTACTGAACATAACATATTGTACTGAGGAACACATTGTACTGAGGAACACAATACTTTTAACCAGGCTATCCCCAACATATTCCACACAATTTCATGTTTATGCACTGTTTGCATTTAAGAGCCTTTGTGCAGATAATAACAGTCCAAGCATTCCCACAATCTAATCTGTTCTTTATATTTATATCCAGACATTCCCGTTGATATCCACTGGCACTCAAGTCTTGGCGGCCAAGACGCAACTGATGAAGCGCCATCCAATGACACATCTGCTCCGTCACCTTGTCCTGGTATGTATCACAAAAAGAATGAACTTACAACAGAATATAAAACTCATCTCATATGCCACTAATAAACATGTACAACTAACTACATACTATATCCATCTCATAGGTCACCATCCAATGTTTCCGTTCTGCACACCAAATCTGTTCTTCACCATTCAACAATAATTTTGTTACAGTTCTGCCCTTTTCACAAGGTTTCTGGCTTTCACGCTTAACAAGATTAATTATTAATATCATTATTTCAGATGGAAATACGCCCGCAGATGTCTCTCCTCAACCAACACTACGCGCTAAGGACCAAGCAGAGCATAATCCAGGTATGTCTCCTTTGAAATTTAAAAATCAAATTACTAGCTTCTTCCATATAACTTTTCCTACATGTCTTCAGATTTTTTATATTTTTATAATATCATGCAATAACCACCAATTCTTCATTACAAATTTGTTCAACTCAATCACAATCTCATGATCTTACAGTTCCTACAACATATGGCATGGAGTGGGCCTCTATTATTTATTTAACTTAATATCAACTGTTCCGTTCCTTCAGCTGTTAAAGGGCCCAACAAAATAACACGCTGTCTTAAAAGACCCCTCCAAGTCCCAGCAAATTCTTCAATAACTACTGTACTCCTGCTGTAAACAAAACTTCTGTTCATGATAACTATATGAATCTCCTCTTGCTTCATATCCTTCCAGTTGATGCAACACACCGCTCCAACCGTAATCCTCAAACTACAGCTACTGCTGCCTCAGCTACTACACCTGATACTTTGCCACAAAACATGGCATCAACTGTCAACCAAGCACCAGGTCCTGGTATGTATTATAAAGTAAAGTATCTAGCAAAAAAAATAATAACGTACAAGCGCTTTAAGAGATGCTTGCAGATAGACTGCATATCTAGCCTTTTGCCTGTCTGTTTACATCTAGGGCTAAGGGAGTTGCTATATAGGTATATTTCCGTCAATTCCTCTCATATTTTCCATTCAAGACTATGTCAGATGGCAGAGTCATTGAATCCACAGATTCGTGTTTTGATTTACTTTATCAATTCAGTTAATTGTACTTCATTTCAAATTTAATAAACCAAACCTCAATTTTGTGTCTCAAAAGTTCAAAACTACTTCTTGTCAAATCGTTTCGACTAAAACAACTGCAGAAATTTCCTTAATACTAGTATTAAGATTCACAACAAATAGTTGTTATTTAATCAAAAGACTACAACTCAATGGTTAATTGCACTTCAAGTAATTCACACCGTGACCAAAGGAGAAGTAAACCCTATTTCTTGTTTAATCATGCAAAAGAGCCTGTAACCTATCCTTCAATTGTTATTGGATTAGTGTCACCAATCCCTAATCAGTGCTACCATAGGTCTGTGCTGCTGATATAGTTGAACATAACAATTCATAGGCTTGGCCTTAAAACCATAGGCTTGGCCTGGCGAGGATTGTAATGCCAAGATAGCCTCGAGAAGAACCATGTTTTTTGGCACTTCCTATCAAGATATAGAGTTCTACCATAGCTAAATCAAAAATAAAATTCTGCATTATATAAATCCAAAGTTTAAAGAGGATCCGTTGGTAAACAAAGTCAGACTGGCCGTTTGAATTGGTGAACAAAATCAAAACATCATGCTGCCTGGCAATATTGAAATTTGTCATTGCAAGTAACTCTCACATTTTCTCCAATTTCTGAAAATAAACAGATCAACAATGCCTAATCATAAAAGGATAATTGACCTTCAAGATCAGTTGACATTTCAATGCCAATTAGGCCGAAGAAAGCCAGCCTATTTGTTTTCTTTATTATTTTTTCCCGTCTCAAAAAGGCACCAAAAGTTTATCACTGCAAGTGAAAATTCTGTTGTGGCTGTATGCAAAGTTTTAATGACCGGGGTGAAACAGCACGACCAAGCCAGTTGTCATAACTTTCCAAGCCTTCCTACCACAACAGACATGCGCTTGCAAATGCAAGCAAGCATCTCTAAAAACCTCTAAAAGTATTGCAATCACTATAAATTCAATCGCACATTCCTTATATTACCCTCAACAAATCTCTTTTGATTCACCTAAACACTCGCAGCTACCACTTCTCACACTTTTGCTATAAAAAAACCATTGAAAATCAACTACTTCTTATACATTAAACAAAAAATCTATTTCTATAATTCAAAATCATGATAATAACCCTTGCCTTAAGACAGTCACATTCTGATGAACAATCAATAGATTATACCCACATTCCTCTAATTGTCTCTATTTTCCTTTCATTACAGAAACTCAAGCCGCTCCTGAAGAACCTGAAGAACCAACCTCTTCAGCTCCACAATTTTCATTCCTGAGAAACGAAGATCAAACTCTATCACTGGCGCCAGCTCAAGGACAAACACCCATTCCGATCTTCGACGTTGAAGCTAAGGCATTCGCTTGCCACTTCCCATCTGGCTGCAATTCCATCACAGCAAACAGAGAAGTAAAACTAGGGAACCATGCATACTTCAACTGCCGCCTCTTCTCGAAAGACAACCGATTTGCCTCTGACCCTGAATACATATTTTACGCTCTTGATTACCTAGAGAAAAAAACAATCCTTGCATCAACATCAATTGCAATTCGTAAGGCTTCTCCATCTGCTGTAAATGTTCCAATCACCGCAGAAATGTTAACTGACTCCGAACAACGATCCCACATAATAAAGACAGACCTTGGCTTCCGTTTCTTGGAAACCATAAGAGGCAGCCCTGCGTATTGGGAGAAAACGATGAGAGACCTGATGGCTATGGTGAGGCAACTTGGTGTCCCTACCTGGTTCTGTTCCTTCAGTGCAGCTGATAGAAGATGGATAGAAATACCAATTGCAATACTGAAACAGCAAGGAAAAGAAATACCAACAACACTATCATGGACTGATCATTGCAAACTAATCAACTCCAATCCAGTCACAGCATGTAGAATGTTTGAAGAACGAGTTCGTCTCTTCATCCGCAATATCATCTTATCCCCAACTCATCCTATAGGCCAAATACAGGACTATTTCTATCGGACTGAATTTCAGGCACGAGGATGGCCCCACATTCATGCCCTGTTCTGGGTGAAGGATTCTCCAAAGTTCTCCCCTGGCACAGACAATAGTAACTTCATCAAAATGATAGATGACTACATTACCACAAAGATGCCCGATCCCATTGATGACCCAGATCTACACAACTTAGTCACAACACTCCAAGTAAGTTGTTTTCCTATGACTTGTACTACTTATATTCATCTACTTAAACCTTTATGAACCACAAAATTCACATCGAAATAATAATATATGGTATAGAACTCACAATTCAAACCCGCAACACACTGCTGCAAACTATTTGTTTCAGTTGTTAACTATATTATTGTACTCATTGCCATTCCACTACTGTATCTCACATTAATTGCAAATCCAGTGCAAAAACGATATATTGTGACACTAACAACTGTAGATACATGGTTACCATTATACTACCAAATGTGTTGTGCCATAGCCAATGACATCACATCCAAAAATGTATTAAAATTGTCCAAATTCACTCAATTATTGTTCTTTTTTCCATTAGCAAACAATCTGTATCTTTCAGATGCACAGTTCTCGTCACTCCCGCAGTTGCTCTAAAGGCTCTAGAAAATGCAGATTTAACTTCCCGCGACCTCCATCTGACAACACATTTATTGCTGAACCAACACCTCACGAAGACACCGAACAGAAAGAAGCTGCCAAATCATTAAAGAAACTATGGGACATTCTAGAACATCCCTTGGAAATGCCAGACACATTTGAAGATATCCTGTCCCAACTCTCCATCAACAACATACAGTACATCAAATATCACAGTATCCTCACCCAACGAAACACCATCATCTACAAGCGAGACCCACAAGATGCATGGATAAACCCTTACAATGTAACCTTGCTTAAATCGTGGGATGGGAACATTGACATTCAGCCAGTGTTAGATCCATTCAGCTGCATAATGTATATAGTTTCGTACATTTCCAAGGCGGAGAGACAACTTGGAGACCTCTTGAAACAAGCTCAGGAAGAACTCCATCAGGGTAACCTCCACCCACTGCAACAAATGAGGAAATTGGGAAATGTATTCATCGGGAGCCGAGATGTAGGCCTGATGGAATCTGTCTACCGAATCACAGGAATGCCACTGAAAGCCACAACGCGACAGACTGTTTTCATTCCAAGTGATCCACATTCTGCAAGGTAACTCTGACTACTGATCTATCACAAACCTAAAATACTTTTTTTAAATTTAATATGAAGCATATGCAAATCAAAACCATATATCTTTTACCAAATCAGTCTGTTAACACACACAATACTTAATAAATCTAAAAAATCACCCAAACTAGCCTAACATACCAAACATATTGAGACAATCTCATATTATTATTTAATAATCAAATTTTCTACTTCAATTGTCCACATAGTTCCTTTCTATCTCCATTTACATTATTGCATTAATATTATTCAATAACCATTCATCATTCCAGACTCACCAAGCCAATGACAACCTTGAGAACAAAAGACAAAGATGACCAAGATGTCTTCCAGCCAAGCATAGTTGACCGCTACCTCTCGCGTCCCAAGACCTCGCAATTCATCAACATTTGCCTCGCAGACTTTGCATCATTATACAAAGTAGTCTACAGCCAACAAGTTTCATCTCCATACCACCATGCCTCTGAAGAAAGTGCAGATGACACTGTAGAATCCAATGTGTATGCTTTGTCAAATGACCTCGGCTACATCAAGAAAAGGAGAGTCCCAGCAATCATTCGTTACGTTCGCTTCAGAGAAACAAAAGATCCCGAGCGCTACTATGCCAACATCCTTCGCGTCTACTGGCCTCATTCTTCACAGCAGCTCAAGCCATCCACAGCTCCGTCTTATGAGTCATTCTTCCAAACACCACAAGTCCAAGCAACAGTTCTGGAAAACATGAGTAGATATGAAAAATCTTCCCAACAGCTAGACGAAGCCTGGACTCGACTACAACAACAGCCCAGTCTGGATGATGCCTGGGCTATAACAGCACCCTTAGCAGAAGACCAAAGAATTGAAGAAGAAGCCGACCAACAAGAGCTAGACATCCTCGATGACTTCGAAGAAGTCCCCACAACAGAAACTCCAGAGCTGCTATCACCGCACCAGTCATCAGTAACATCGCTATCCACATCTACAGCCCCAACAGTATCATCAACACCTTCCATTGCAAGTCTGCTGCATTCCATGAACCATCAGCAACAACAATTATTTCACTTCACACAACTTCATGCGCTTTCAACCATCCACGCTCATCATCTTCCCCCATATTACATCCTGCTTACAGGAGGGGCCGGAACAGGCAAAAGCCATGTGATCCACGCCATATCCCATCAACTGCAGAAAATATACAGCTCTCTCACTGACTCCATCGAACAGGTCACCGTTCTGAAATTAGCACCAACAGGAACAGCAGCATTCAATATCCAGGGTCAAACAATCCATTCAGCATTAAAAATTGCCCCTGGATCAACAAAGCCTCTGTCAGAAGCTGACCTCAACACCATCCGTGCCAAATATTCTGAACTGCAACTCATCATCATTGATGAAATCTCAATGGTACCACAACATCTGTTCTCTCAAATCCACCTTCGTCTTCAACAAATCAAGAATTGCACTTCATCAAACACCTGGTTTGGCAATACCAGCATCCTAGCAGTCGGTGACTTCCATCAAATACCACCTGTCAGAGGCCAAATCCTATGCAAAGCCATGTCGCTCACCAACATCTTCATGAACATCTTCTCACGTTTCGAACTGACCACCATCATGCGCCAAAAGGATGATCACCCATTCGCTGAATTCCTCAATAGAATGCGCCTTCACAAAAAAGATGAACACCTAGACCATCATGACCAATCCATACTCCAAGCTGTCCTTACAAACCCAGCATCACCACACATCTCATCATACCTCCATGTTTTCAGTCGCAACATTGATGTGTCTCTACATAATGAATCAAAACTCGCAAGTCTACCCTCACGGCTCATCACACTTACTGCCGAAGATCATGTCAACGCCAGAGGCAAGATCTACAAACGACAATCTCCCTTCACCACCAAGCAACTGAAGACAGAACCACTCTTGCCAGAAACACTGCTATTAAAGGAAAATGCACGAGTCATGCTAACAGCAAACATCAATGTAAAAGATGGCCTTGCAAATGGTGTGATAGGCACCATCACTAAGATTCCACCAACCTCATCTGACAAGTTACCACCGTACATAGCAGTTCACTTCGACAATGCTTCCATTGGCCTCGAATCCAGATCATCCGCACAGCTGTCAGACCATCCCCAATCTGTCATAATCCGCCCACATTCGGAACATTTCAAAGTCAAAAACTCTGAAGTCACTCGCACTCAATACCCCTTCAAGCTGGCATACTCCGTCACTATACACAAGGTGCAAGGCCAAACAGTAGACAACATTGTCATCTCAATGAACAACATTTTCAAGAATGGAATGGCCTATGTAGCACTATCAAGAGTCACCACACAGCAAGGCCTACACATCACAGATCTCAACCTTTCTGCCATCTACACTGATCCAAGGATTGAACCAATGATAACTCAATTGCAGCCAAGCCAATCAACAAGCATCTGGCAAAACTTGATGCCACCCCAAGATATACTATGCAGTTCAATCAAGATAGCATCAATCAACGTAGAAAGTCTCTCAGCACATATCAACATCCTTCTAAACCATTACTACCTATCACACATAGATATCTTCCTCTTACAAGAAACGTGGATTGCTACACACGACCCAGTGATTCCGCCAACATACCAACTCCTGTCTCTGCCTCGTCATGCAGCATACACAAGTAACACCTCTGCAACAACGCAATTCGCTAATGCAGCAAAAGGTGGAGTCGCAATCCTTGCCAAAAGCCATGCCAACCTTCAATCAATTCCAACACCACCACTGAATGCTGAGATCCAGGCCCACTTGTTTTCAACCGACACGACATCCATACAGATTGTGAACTGCTACCGCCCACCTACTCTGTCAATACACCATTTCATAAGCCAGCTCAGCATGCTTCTTCACCACCTCGATGACTCCAAGCCTACTATAATAGCCGGTGACTTCAACATCAACATCACCAAGCACCCACAATCACCTCTATCCGTTCTCATGACTGATCACCAATTCATCCAAGTCATCAAAAACCCCACCACCAAGCAAAACACCCTCATCGATCATATTTACTGCCGAAACATCACCTCTTACAACTCTGCCATCTGCCCTGTAACGTTCAGTCACCACCATGCGACAATCATCACCCTATGACACACAAACCTTCACCACCTCCTTTACACATATTGGCAACAGTACGACAGACATGGTCTCCATACACTCATGCGCACTCACCAAGTGGTTGCCACTGTGAGAATGTTGTGTATGGAGGCCATAGTATCTCCACAAAGAAAAACAAGCCAGCCTTGTCACAAATATTGACACCTACAAACAGTCACCATATATGGACAATTACAAACAATCATGCCGACCTCATGACAGCTTCTATGACAGACATGGTCTCCATACAATCATGCACACTCACCAAGTGGTTGCCACTGTGAGAATGTTGTGTATGGAGGCCATAGTATCTCACAAAGAAAAAACAAGCCAGCCTTGTCACAAATATTGACACCTACAAACAATCACCCAATACGGACAATTACAAACAATCATGCTGACCTCATGACAGCTTCTGTGACAGACATGGTCTCCATACACTCATGCACACTCACCAAGTGGTTGCCACTGTGAGAATGTTGTGTATGGAGGCCATAGTATCTCAACAAAGAAAAACACGCTAGCCTTGTCGCAAATAAGGACACCTAAAAACAATCAACCAGTTTCGACAACTACAAACAATCATGCCGACCTTGTGACAGCTTCTGTGACAGACATGATCTCCATACACTCATGCACACTCACCAAGTGGTTGCCACTGTGAGAATGTTGTGTATGGAGGCCATAGTATCTCCACAAAGACAAACAAGCCAGCCTTGTCACAAATATTAACACCTACAAACAATCACCTAATATGGACAATTACAAACAATCATACTGACCTCATGACAGCTTCTGTGACAGACATGGTCTCCATACACTCATGCACACTCACCAAGTGGTTGCCACTGTGAGAATGTTGTGTATGGAGGCCATAGTATCTCAACAAAGAAAAACACGCCAGCCTTGTCGCAAATAACGACACCTAAAAACAATCAACCAGTTTCGACAACTACAAACAATCATGCCGACCTCGTAACAGCTTCTGTGACAGACATGGTCTCCATACACTCATGCACACTCACCAAGTGGTTGCCACTGTGAGAATGTTGTGTATGGAGGCCATAGTATCTCCACAAAGACAAACAAGCCAGCCTTGTCACAAATATTGACACCTACAAACAATCACCTAATATGGACAATTACAAACAATCATGCTGACCTCATGACAGCTTCTGTGACAGACATGGTCTCCATACACTCATGCACACTCACCAAGTGGTTGCCACTGTGAGAATGTTGTGTATGGAGGCCATAGTATCTCCACAAAGAAAAACATGCTAGCCTTGTCACAAATAAGGCCACCTTCAAACAATCAACCAGTTTCGACAACTACAAACAATCATCCCAAAAATCATGACAGCTTCTGTGACAGACATGGTCTCCATCCACTCATGCACACTCACCAAGTGGTTGCCACTGTGAGAATGTTGTGTATGGAGGCCATAGTATCTCCACAAAGACAAACAAGCCAGCCTAGTCACAAATAAGGACACCTGCAAACAATCACCCAATATGGACAATTACAAACAATTGTCCCAAAGCCATGCCACCTTGTGTCACAAAGATGATCGCCATACATGCAGGTATGTACGCCCATCACTATTTATAGCAATGCTAGCAGCGATATATGTGTGCATCTCATGCACTCCATTCTAGTTAGACTAGCACAGGGGGGATAATTAGACTGGCAGGTTTCAGTGCAAATGATTCATCATCATCATCATATTTATATTTGTGTTAAATTTTTCGCCCCCTACCCCCCCCCCCCCCCCCGCAGGCTACGGACCTGAAATCCTTACGATGCTTCTCACCACAAATGGTTCATATTTATATTTATACAATTATGCACACTGCACAGTTCTATATCATACGGAAAAACCACAAGGAATACACGAGTGAGAGAATATTGGTTGAGCCCAAGAAATACATGATTTTCTGCCATTGGCTGACCCTGGCGTTTTCAGGTATAATGCCTTCCAGGTTGTACTCAGCAACTGCAATTGTCTTCTAGCAGGAGCATGTAGCCAATGCAGTTGCTTTTTGTCTTGCCCTACGCTATCTTGCTCTTTCAACCTCTCTATGACACATATTCATTCGGGGATGTCCTGCATCATGTCCAGGATCTTTCCGTTGCCCTAACACAACATTGGACTAGGGGGGCCTGGCTAAGCCAACTATCCAGCTCTGGAGGTGCACATTCCATGTGCTTTTCTAGTAGTCTAATGCTTCTCAGTTTCAAGGGTCGGCATCACTGCTTCAGTGCTCCACACATTTATATTGATATTTGGTAATAAGAAATGTCAATAAAAAGGAGGCTAACCGGATGTGTTACCATCATTTGGTTAGGGATTATGAGAAGAAATGGGGTCAGGCTGGACATACTAATTGCCATTCTGTACCTGTCGTCATGTAGCGACAAGACCTGTGTGTGTAATAAATGCTTTCAGACCAATTGCACATGTTTCTGTGAACACACCTTATGGCAACACCTCTTACCATTGCATATGGCATCAATGCCACATGATTGTAGATATGTCCTGTGGCTGATTGCGAGTAAAATTATTATTGTTATTATGCACACAATAAATTATCATTGATGATGTCAGCAGAGGCCGCTGGCCACCAGTGCAACGAAACCTTTGCACCTTTCAGTACAAACTACACATTGGTAGAGTTCACTTGCTTGTGGTGCGCTGGTTTTGCTGTATGTCATCTTGTAAATGCACTTTCATTATAGGATGGCTTGAATTGTATGCATGCCAATGAGTTAAGAGGGATTTCTGTTTAAGATCTTAAAAAAGTATGCGAGCTGTCTCAGCATGATCCATTAGGGATTGAGATGTTTCCTCTCTTAAATGGCTGTTGCATGGCAGCTGTAGGTGTAGGGCTACAAAGGACATGCCACAAGTCTGTGATACTGACACAGAAAATTACAGAAAGAACACAAAAGACTTTTTCTGGATTCATGTCACGAGAACTTTGTCCTGGTAAAGATATTTTGTCGCTGCAGTGGAGAGTGGATATTTCTGTAATGCTCTATCAGTGCCCTAAATGATGCAACTTATGTTGTTGAAAATATTACTTGCTACACTGGGTTGAAGGTTATCACTGGTTTCATGATGGCAGTAACAACTAACATTCAGAGGGATTCGAAAACCAGGAATTCCTGAATAATGATTAGGGGGAACGGGGGCACATTGGGACGCTTTTAGCATCTACTAACTTTGCTCAATTTTGAAAGCACTGAAGAACTCAGAAGTTTGCATGAATATCACCCATACTATTGAGCTTAAATGCAATGCATAATAAACTAGACTGCACCTACCCTTTTGCAGCCAGAGAGTCGTAAACATGACTGTCCCAATGTGCCCCGGCGTGGCACAGCCGGGGCACATTGGGACATCAATTGAAAAATCATTTTAACACACCATTTACAATAGATATCATATGTAAGTAGTGCGTAAGACAATATACAGTGCATTAACACCTTGTAGTGCCAATAGTTCATAACTTTAAACAATTTTAAACATTTAACATAAACTGTCCTGGGTGCGGACATCTATGTAAGTAACACACAGTGCTTTGCGACAAATTTGTTCCCAGAGCATGGTAATCCACTATACCTCTATTCACTGTAGCCTGAACACCTGTTGTGTGCTGTCCCAGATTATTCAGTTACCTTGGACATTTAAATTCTGCCATATTAAGTGCGTCCCAATGTGCCCCAAATTCACTGTCCCAATGAGCCCCAATATGACTTTTACACCAAAATGCTAATTTCTCGGACACCAGTGAGTGTGTTTATCACGATAGCAATTCATAACTGTTTGTTACGATATATAAAATTCATACTAGCACTAAGAAAGCCTCATAGTTCATGGTTTGTCCACAGAATGGTTCGAAATGAACCCGTCCATATTTACTTTTGTAGTAGGAAAACAAACATTTGCTCGCCATACTTCTGCATGTGGCTGTAATTTGTCTATAAAACCATGGAAACATCAGGATGTGAAATTACAAGATATGATGGCACTACCATATCATATACCTTGCCAGGATCCAAGAAAACCCCACCGTCCCACAGTGCCCCGTGTCCCAATGTGCCCCCGTTCCCCCTATTTTAGTTTGCTTTTTGGTACTTTTCAGATTGCTTTAATGGATAAGTTAAATGATAATTACTCAGTTATTTCTTCAATGCCTCAAAAAAGATAACGGATGTTGGAAATGTCCATGTGTACACACAAACACATGAGGGTGTTGTGTGTAAACAAATTGTAAAATCAACTGGTGAAATCAAAGGATCTTTTCATGATGGGTGTTTTTCTTTTCTTGTTCTGAACAGTTCGTTCAATTATTATTTTAGCCTGTTTTATTTATCAATTCTGTCTTTCAAGCCATTATTTGGCATCTCTTGGGGGGGTTAAGTTAATTAATTGTGTCAGTGATTATGAGCACATCAATTTCTTTTTGTGGAAAATATGGTATTAGTATTCGCCATCTGAGGCAGGCATGGAAGACATTTTCTTCAAATTAAATATGGCTACTATTGCTTCCTCTTGAAAAGAGTGCTGATGCTTATAAATGCATTTGGCTGCTGAATTATCAATATAGAATAATTCATATGTTGGTCATGTTATCAATAAGTAGCCAAACAAAATTAGATGCTCCAATTTGCTAATGTCAAGGCCTGAAAGACCTCATGGCTTTTTTAATTCACTGATTTGTAATTAATAATCATTTTCCACAGATGCCTCTGCTCATTTCCTCACATGCTACGCTTGGGACTAATTCCTTTTTTGGCTAGTCGAGGACTAGCCCTTAGAGAGATGACAAAAAAGCCCGCGAAAATCGGAAATTCAAAATACCGTAATGCAGATTTGCCTCAGAAAGCGTCTGTGGAGCCAGGAACTGTCTGAAAACCACCCAGCGGCCGAGAAATGACCCAAAACGATCGTCCACGATCATATTTACGATCGATAGAGCTCTAAACAATCCTGTACAACTTTGCGCATGCATGCACCCATAGCGAGTGGACCCACTGGGACTGTCGGTATCCCGCTAGCCGGGCGTATGACGCTCAGGCAAGCGAGCGAGTCCAGTGGTGCTGTTAGCATCCCGTTGGGTTTACCTGGCGGGAACGCACCAGTGAGCTGGTCAATGAAGCATTCATAATACAGTATTGGGTGTCGTTTTAAAGCTCTTGGAAAGATGAACACAATTATGCTATCTGTGCTGTTCTTTTCTGTGCACATGCCAGTTTAAAGTGCAGCCCATACAAATATAATAGATATTTGATTAGTCAAATTTAATTTTAAAACCAAATTTAATTTTAAAATATGCACAATGCAAACCATGCTGATTAGAACTGTAGACAGTGGTCTAATATATGGATCTAGCCTTTAACAGCTCTACTTAGAACTGTGCAGGATATGATTCTTTTTAAAAGACAAGTGTCTGATATAGACTATAGTATACAGCTTGTGAATTTTATAAAAATAATATGACTTAAGTAAGGTAATAAGGTAAAAATTCTATAATGTATTTTATTTTTTGGATAATACATTATTAGCATGATATTACTGCGAAAACTACATTTTAGGCACAAGGTAGGCCTAACTTTAAAAAATGTCTCTGATGATGGGACAGCATGATATGCAGTCTATGCTACTATGGGAAGGTGCCAATGGACAACTGCTTGAAACAACAACAAGCACAAGATGACTAGGCCAAGCAAGTAGAAATCATAACATAAGATTTACCTTTTTTCCTTAAGATGTACTGAAAAGCCATTATCCTCTTTTTCTCGTCCTCTTTGGCATGTTCTTAAAGCATGTCTTGTTGTACACTGAACAGATGCACCAAGGCTGGTCTTTATATACCATTTACTAAGCAGTGACACTTTCAGAGTTGACAGCTAGTGTCTAATGATTGCAATTACTCATTGAGCAGTGTCATAGAAAATATCAACTCAATTGGCTTGAATTGGCAGGTTGTGTCTAATGATTGCAATTACTACGGAGATCAGTCAGTGTCAAAGGTAATATCAATTAATGGAATGAGGTCCCCGCGCGCCGCCATTTCCGATAGGCGGCGCTGAACGTCAACTCAGTCCCAGAATGGTGACGTTACCTGCTTGCAGGCAGCAGAACAGTGGGAGAAGCAGTGACCCGAGTCACAAAAAGTGCTCTCCTGACCTTAATACTCAACCGATTTACAAAATTTAAAAAGCATCACAGAGCCTGGAATATTCCCCAGATAGCCATGTGAACGAATTGGTTGTTCCACCGTAATCGTCCCACCTAAAAAATTCGTTAACTTCAGAAACAGCTTTTTTTCTTCAGAAATTTGGACATTTTCTCACTAATAGTTACTAATGCTATACATACAAAAACAGTTATGATATTAAAAGGTGGGTATTAAATGGACTAATAGGAAAAGTACATCAACATTGCCACAGTAAGCTTAGTTCTTGAAATACAACATTTTAAGGTAAAAAAAAAGAACTTTTTCACTTAAATTTGGGGAAGACCGGTGTGTTTAAAGGCCCCACAATTCACAAGCAAATGCGAATAAAACAAATTCAATATGAACCATCATGCAGAGCCCAGTGTACCTATGGCACAGAGATTCCAAATATATAAGATTGCTGATTACATTTGACAAGATATAGTTTTTCAAAGAGGTTTCAGCAGTTGAGCAATATTTTAAGTCACACAACCTGACAATGCAGCTAAGTCAAAATATTTGGTTGAACCTATTGATTGAAAATTTAAATGAAGGCTTTTACATGACAGAAAAGCCAATTGATAGGCCTATATAGTATATAATAAGACAGAAAAAGCTTTTGGCCTGCCGGACAAGGCGTTTCATTTAGCCTGCAATAGGGTAAGTTTCCTTGAGTCGGACACTTAGGAATAGAAGGGTAACCTTGAGTCGGACACTTTTAGGAGGCCTGCCCTGGCTAACTGAGATATTCTATAGTATATACGACTATATTTGGTACCAATGTGAAGCCCAAGACGTCTTTTATGATGACAAAATGTAACAGCTTGATATATGAACTAAAAGTGTCTTTTTCATGGCTATAAAGAGAGGGTATAACCCCGTTTTCTCCCAAATTTTTTGTCATAAAATTGTGTATTTTAGTGAATTTTGGTCACATTTCAAGGATCCTTTGCTGGCCCATGGTATTGCTTTAACTTCAGCTTTGGTGTCGTTCAGTAAGAAGTAGGCTTAAACTTAGCCTATTTTTTGATGAAATACGAGCTTGTTCAAATTTTGAAGGGACGGCTCTAAAGACCTGTAGGGCCTACCTTTGATGCCATGATTTTGCAACACGGCTGTCCGACTCAAAGATAGCCTACCCTATGTCATTTTTTATTTCAGAAATTTAACCACTAATTCAGTTCTTGTGTTGTGCCAATTGTCAATTTTCTGTTAGATCCAGTAAAAATGATTAATTTGAGGCCCTGGCTGAAAATCAATAACCCATAGGCCAAGCAAGATATCACTTTTTAAAAATATATATACAGAATCTAAACTAGTGTCCGACTCAAAGAACCTTACTACCCTACCTACACGTCTGTTTTAAAGGCCTCTTAGTCACAGCCTTAATGGGTTTAATACCTTGATTACTAATTAGAAGAAATAGAGCAATAAAATAAATATAACTGTATCTTTCATTGTATTCACTATCCAACCAACTTTGTTAAATCATTGCTAATCAAAAAACACAACCCTTTCAAATGTATTGAATTGCTGTTCACCATTGAAGTGCAATTCAGCTCACTGATTGGCCTACAGTTCTTATTTAAAATAGCTACTTACTTCATGAATACTGATTTTAGAATTTTTGTTTTTAACTGTATGCATTGCGATTGGATTAAATAATGACAGAATTTTAGACTCAACTTAATGAATTTTCCAGCTGAAAAAGAGGCCTCCTGCTACCGGCCTCCTATCCTCATTCTCTACATCTCTCCTATCACCTCTTATACCTATCTCAACCTCCCCTACCCTCCTTCTCTCCTCCTTCTCTCCTCCTTCTCTCCTCCTTCTCTCCTCCTTCTCTCCTTCTTCGCTCCTTCTTCACTCCTTCTTCACTCCTCCTTCTCTCCTCCTGCTCTCCCCTTCTCTTCTCCTTCTCTCCCTCTTCTCTCCCATTTCTCTCCCTTCCTCTCCCCTTTCCCTCTACTCTCCCTCTTCCCTCCCACTTCTCTCCCTCTTCTCTCCCCTTCCTCTCCCTCTTCCCTCCCTCTTCTCTCCCTCTTCCCTCCCTCTTCCCTCCCTCTTCCCTCCCTCTTCCCTCCCTCTTCCCTCCCTCTTCCCTCCCTCTTCTCTCCCTTCCTCTCCCCCTTTCCCTCTACTCTCCCTCTTCCCTCCCTCTTTTCTCCCTTTTCTCTGCCTCTTCTCTCCCTTTTCTCTCCCTTTTCTCTCCCTTTTCTCTCCCTCTTCCCTCCCTCTTCCCTCCCTCTTCCCTCCCTCTTCCCTCCCTCTTCCCTCCCCCTTTCCCTCTACTGTCCCTCTTCCCTCCCACTTCCCTCCCACTTCCCTCCCTCTTCCCTCCCTCTTCTCTCCCTCTTCCTCTCCCTCTTCCCTCCCTCTTCCCTCCCTCTACTCCTCCTCTTCCCTCCCTCTTCTCTCCCTTTTCTCTCCCTCTCCCCTACCTTTCCTCCCTCTTCCCTCCCTCTTCTCTCCCTCTTTTCTCCCTTTTCTCTCCCTTTTCTCTCCCTCTTCTCTCCCTCTTCTCTCCCTCTTCTCTGCCTCTTCTCTGCCTCTTCTCTGCCTCTTCTCTGCCTCTTCTCCCTCTTCTCCCTCTTCCCCCTCTTCTCCCTCTTTTCCCTCTTTTCCCTCTTTTCCCTCTTTTCCCTCTTTTCCCTCTTTTCCCTCTTCTCCCTCTTCTCCCTCTTTTCCCCCTCCTCTCTAACCCCTCTCTCCCCTTTCTCTCCCCTTTCTCTCCCCTTTCTCTCCCCTTTCTCTCCCCTTTCTCTCCCCTTTCTCTCCCCTTTCTCTCCCCTTTCTCTCCCCTTCATCTCCCCTTCCTCTCCCCTTTCTCTCCCCTTTCCCTCCCCTTTCTCTCCCCTTTCCCTCCCCTTTCTCTCCCCTTTCCCTCCCCTTTCTCTCCCTCTTCCTTCTCTCTTCCTTCTCTCTTCCTTCTCTCTTCCTTCTCTCTTCCTTCTCTCTTCCTCCCTCTTACTCTTTGTATTCTCAAATAAGTTTGAAAGATAGGCCTACTCATTTAATAGCTCATCTTTAAAGTGTCATTTTTTTAAATATGAAAACATCAAGAAATATGTTAACCACTGTATACACAATAACCATGGTAGTAAGCTGAGCAAAATCTTTTTTTTTCCTGGGGGGGGGGGACTGCAGCAGTAAACTCCAGAAGAGTTGGTATTTTTGAGGCGATGTTTCAGTCCCTCGCTGATATATTCTTAGTAACTGTATTTGGCGCATTATTATTCTTTAATTGGGCCTCCTGCATGGCTGGCCCCAATCCTCCAGCCCCTGGGCAATTGCCCAGATTGTCAATGGATATGAAAATTCGGTGCCCTGGCGGTGTGGCAATCAGAATTTCTAGAAGGGGAAATTAATTCTGGCTTTAGTCGATTACAATTTTGCCTCATAATACCATTTTTACCTAAAAGACCGAAAATGTCAACAACTGTCATGGCTCATAAACTGATCAGCTGATGTGTGACATGGCAAGATCTTTGACACCATAGGTTGTACCAATCTGCAAAATTATGCTTTAATGCAGATGGGCAATGGAGATTTAGGGGAGCTGTTGCAAGGCACTGCTCTCCGTTTTCTGATTGTGTTCCGGGGACAAGGCATGCCCCTGAACAAAACTTTTTTTAACCCCCCCTAGTTCCTGTTAAACCTACAGCCCTATAGTTGGCCCTTCATTAATGTGGATTTGGCAAACAGAACTGCAACTTCAAAATTAATCTTATTGTTGGTTTCTGTGTTCCAATATATATCTGTGCATGTGATGTAGACTGCATCACTGAGCACTGCTTAACCACTCAGTGACTGACTGCACTTGCTCTGACTTGCAGGAAATTTCATAAGAGAAAATTATAAATTAGTGGCCAGAATCTTTCTGACTCTTTAAAAAGGCCTGCTGTCTTCTATTAAAGCTCAGGGGCGACCATTAGAATTCAGGGGTTGGAGTTTTTACGGTTATGCAATTTGTTTATTTCGAATCTGCGATATTCCGAAATATTTATCTGGACGCCTCTGGCGTCCAGATTCTGTCTCACAACGGCCTACTTCCTTGTGTTTTTCAGTTTCCTGTTGGCTGAACATAAGACATAGTGATGTACACAGTAAACCCATCAAACTTACTTTATGTTGCACTCACGTGATCCAAGTGACTCAGACTGATATAGCAAACAGATAGTGGATAGATCTACAGATATCACCCGGTGAA
Organism: Platynereis dumerilii; assembly: GCA_026936325.1. Classification (NCBI taxonomy): domain Eukaryota; kingdom Metazoa; phylum Annelida; class Polychaeta; order Phyllodocida; family Nereididae; genus Platynereis; species Platynereis dumerilii. The sequence continues at coordinate 15,516,517 of JAPTHN010000001.1, forward strand.
TTGGTCCTTAACACCGAGAATAGCTGGAAATCTGTGTTGCAATCATGGAAAATTGACTGGATTCTAAATAGGACAATGTACTAGAATTATAACTGATATACTGTCCCTATGGCACACCAGGGAGGGGGGACCAGTCTACCAGAATCTGATATGCTTCAGCGCACACCCGTCATCAACACGCGGTAGCCACCTAGCATGCAAAATACGCACTAATGCTATTGGTTGAGAGAGCTATATAGATTTGCCGGTGTTCAACAACTAGATCATTAGATTGAAACTGGCATGCATAAACAATTTAAAAGGGGGTTAAAGAGCCCTAAAGCTATTGACCAACTTGTGACCGACTTATGCTCAGACAGGATGAACTGTTTTACAACCATGGCCTCATTCACACCTCCTTCTGACCTAAAGAATGGCTTTTTGAGGAAGCATACTACACTGGTCCATTTGTTAGACTAGCAGGGCTAGTCTTTAGGGATACTTAGGGATACTAGGTGTCGTCCAGTTCCGAGTCTACCATCTCCTGATCTCCATGGCAACCACAGTAGTAGTACTGTCTATTTACACAAGGTGGCTACACTTTCTTCTTCTTATTGGGAGTTCTCTCCTGTGTTTTGGAGCTCCCCTATTGATAGTTATGATATGGTCAATGATGTCAATCAATGTTAGTCAGCGATGTCAGCCGGGATATCAACCAGTGATATCAACCAGTGATGTCAGCCACTGATGTCAGACGGTGATGTCAGCCACTGATGTCAACAAGTGATGTCAGCCGGTGATGTCAGCCAGTGATGTCAGCCGGTGATGTCAGCCAGTGATGTCAGCCGGTGGTCAGCCACTGATGTCAGCCACTGATGTCAGCAACTGATGTCAGCCGGTGATGTCAGCCACTGATGTCAGCCGGTGATGTCAGCCACTGATGTCAACCGGTGATGGCAGCCACTGATGTCAGCCACTGATGTCAGCCACTGATGTCAGCCACTGATGTCAGTTGGTGATGTCAGCCGGTGATGTCAACCACTGATGTCAGCCAGTGATGTCAGCTGGTGATGTCAGCCCGTGATATCAGCCACTGATGTCAGCCGGTGGTCAGCCATTGATGTCAGCCACTGATGTCAGCTGGTGATGTCAGCCACTGATGTCAGCCACTGATGTCAGCCACTGATGTCAGCCAGTGATGTCAGCCACTGATGGTAGCCACTGATGTCAGCCACTGATGTCAGCCAGTGATGTCAGCCACTGATGTCAGCTGGTGATGTCAGCCACCGATGTCAGCCAGTGATGTCAGCCGGTGATGTCAGCCACTGATGTCAGCCGTTTATGTCAGCCACTGATGTCAGCCGGTGGTCAGCCACTGATGTCAGCCGGTGATGTCAGCCACTGATGTCAGCCGGTGATGTCAGCCGCTGATGTCAGCCACTGATGTCAGCCAGTGGTCAGCCACTGATGTCAGCCAGTGATGTCAGCCACTGATGTCAGCCGGTGATGTCAGCCAGTGATGTCAGCCGGTGGTCAGCCATTGATGTCAGCCACTGATGTCAGCCAGTGATGTCAGCCACTGATGTCAGCCGGTGATGTCAGCCAGTGATGTCAGCCACTGATGTCAGCCACTGATGTCAGCCACTGATGTCAGCCACTGATGTCAGCCACTGAAGTCAGCTGCTGATGTCAGCCGGTTATAGGATGATGTCAGCTGATGAAGTCAGCCAATGATGTCAGCCGGTGATGTCAGCCGATGATGTCAGCCAGTAATGTCAGTCAGTGATGAGCTGAACAAACTGCTGATCGACCCCCTGCTAGTCTTGCATATGGAAATATGCTCCCATCTAGTTTGACAATGTATAGAAACAAAATAAAAAGAATTCTCCCATGATGCATATATGTTTTAATAAAGTAAAGTGTAGTATACATAATCAAATAAAAGTTTTACTTTTAATTTGAAGTTTATAAACTTTATACAGTGTACTTTTAGTAAATGCATGACAGTTACAAGGGTAACTGTCATGGTAAATATAAGCTGCATATGCATATACACATACACATACAGCAAGATTGTTGGGTAATTTGAAAGAGGTGTGAAAAGGGGTAAATACATTTACTCTGCCCTTGGTCCATTTTTCTAGGCCAATGTGCAATGAAGTAGGGCAATAGCCTCAGGGCTCTTTGACTTCGTTTAAATTATGCTATTGCTTTCTTTCTCGAACATCTCAGGTTTTATTGAAATCATAAAAGTGGGTCTGCTTCATGAAGATGAGCTGTATCTACCTTAGCTTAAGATGTCCAAAGCAATGATGAGCTGTAGGTGTGTATCTCCTCTGTCAGCTTAACACAACTATTTCAAGTTGTTAAACACACAACTCCATCACACACAATCAAAAAACTTCATGCATCGCTATGTAGCAATACATTTATTTCTCTCTCTTAAGGCCCATTGGCCACTATGCCCTGATAACTTCTGACTACTGCTATTATAATTCAGCCAACCAGACTACCAGACCAATATTATGTTACAATGTTCAGGTCAATTATCAGCGTCCAGATATGCAAATTGCAATTTGCCTTCTAGTTTTTTATGAATCAAACATTGGCTTCCTTCTAAGTTTTTTAAAGAAATACCCCACCAGAAATTATTTATTTCAAGACTGGGCTATGATTTTTTTTTATAACCACCAAATTCCCCCCCCCCCCCCCCCCGTAGCCCTATAGGACTTGTGTAGGACATATATATATAGGCCAAAGCAGAGTAGTATAATATCTTTTATGGTATTCTAAAAAATGTTGATTCCAAAGGCCTCACATATCTTTATCTTCCACAATAATCCACTAGCATAATATGACATTGACAGTGCTCAATGTCATTGCTGGAAGTTTAACAGTCAAAAATAGACCAGGCCAAGCCATCATTCTTGTGACCAACTCACCTTTCAAATTAAACATATATGGTCTGTAAATTGGCTGACTTGTGTTGTGAGCTAAGGATCAGTCATTGAATACATGATGGGAAAGCCATTATATAATGAGTTTTAGGGTTCAGCATGACTGTCCAGCCCAACTACCAGCAGGCCAGTGGCTGCCTGACACTACGAGTGGGCCCACACCCCACGGCATCTGAATGTTGGCTTAACAGCTTGCTTGGCCAAGCAAGTAAGTGGAATGCTTGCTTATTAGTTGACTATCAGTTTCATTTAACTATTTACAGCTGGATACAGCATAACAAAGCCTTTATAATGCCATTTATAATGCCATTTAGAGTAGTCTTCAGCACTATCACTTCGCCTGCAGCAAAGACGCATGGAACTGGGCCAGCGTGACCTAGTTATGTAAGACTGAGTTGCGTAAGAGCGCCGCCTGGTAGATAAGCTTCGCGGGGACCTCATTGGCTTGAGTTGGCAGGTAGTGTCTAATGATTGCAATTATTCATTGATCTGTGTCAAAATAAAATATCAAGTTATTGCAATTGGAGAATTTCTTGAAAGTATAACTCAGTGCTTTTAATTAATTGTAATTATTTTATGTTTTATATTGTAAATTACACCACAGTGTGAATGAGAGTAAATAATTAAAAAAGTGGTCATTAATGTGATATCAAGTTGAGCAGATTAGAAAATAAATGTCAATTCAATTTCACTTACATCATAACTTACATGTCTTCTTTGATTTATTTTGTCTTCTATCAAGTAAAATGACTGTCCAATACAGCACAATTTATGCAATAAGTACTATATTATGATTGATCAAGGCATAATTTTATTTTTACCAATTTGACCATGTAGCTTTAATTTTACAACCTTATTTTCCCGTTGGATTGGAACTGCAATATACAAAACAATCACAAATAGATAGGAAAGAAGAAAAATAATAATAATATGATCCCACATACCCCGCTATCTCCTAGTCCATTGATAATATCTTTGATAACGTGACAACACATCATCATACAACTGGTAGATTGTACTAAAACACACTGGTGCTGATGTTGTGGATGCCACGTAATATATGCCTGATACATATTAGATATCGGACATATATTTTTATATACCGGGACTACACAGAATTCATTGCTTTCACTGATTCATTATCTTATCATCACGTGAAACCGCACCATATATATATGCCTAATAGGCCGTATAATTTTTAAAAAAATCATTTTTAGACTGCACTGCACTGGGGTCCTGACGATGAGGAGTTTATGGGGTATTACCTGAACTTGAGCTTCAAAATAGAGTGCCATACAATAGTTAAAGGGTCCTGGTACATATTTTAATATGCACTTAGTTATCAACAAATAAAGTAGAGTGTAGGCCTATCATTTTGCTTCAAATAAAATTCTCTAACTTTACCTCTAGTCATCAGTTACTTCAAAGTATGGTAAAATCCATAACGTAGGTAGTTATACATGTGCCATGGCAGAGAATTATTTCTATACTGATAATCCAGTGAAATATTTAAGGTCCTTTAAGGACAATGGACTTGGACAACAATCTAAAACAATAACAAAGAAACAGCCGACTATAAACTAGAAATTCTTTTAGTCCACTGGGTCAACAACAATTGCCAATTAAGTATACTACCGATATCCTAACATACAAACAAGAGCTTTTCAAATAACAGCTGAGATGGAAATTCTCAAGAAGAAAATGAAAATTTTAAGAAAAGCTCTCATAGAAGGTGGCTAAAAAAAAAATAAATAGAATTCTATCACTGAATCTGTAAATTAAAGTCAGCTGTATACTATGCATATTTCTAAGATCCCCACGGGTAACCTTGGATCAAGAAGATACAATGTGGTACATCGTACTAAAACGGGCTGCATTGTTATCCGAACTGAAACAAGGTTATTCATGTGCTGATCCAAAAATTGTTGTCCTTGTCCTTAATGTAGATACATATACATGACATCACACTATTACCGCCCATCTGATGACGATCTAGTGAAAAGTGGGGTACATCGTACTAAAACGGGCTCCACTGTGAACAAAAACCTAGAATCCGAGGATGTTACAATCTGGCAGAAATACCTAGAAACAATAAGAAAACACAGCATAAAATATTGTCTTTGCAAAACATGACTTGGCACAAGATAGAAGTAGGATTAGTTTTATTCGTTAAATGGTTTAGCTATTCAAGAGGGATTCTTAAAGTAGATTACACTGTACCGGGGTCCTTACGATGATGAGTTTGTTTTGAAGTACGCTTTGATTACGGGAGTAGGCCTGAGATCAATGATGACTAAAGAGTCGGATCAATCTCACAGCGCCAAAACCTAAAGAAGTTGGAACCTTAACTCTGAGTTAAAGTAAATTTAAAAGATGAAAGAAGAGAGAAAAAAAGCAAAAGAAAAAAAAAAAGAAAAAAAAAAAAAAAAAAGTTGGATTGGAACTGTGTGGAATTTTTGGGTTCCAATATTTTGATTTCCTGTTGTACCACATCACAACAATAGCTTGTTTATGTGTAGGCCTATAAACAAACAGGCCTGAATTCTGTTTCGTTGGGGTTACAGCCACAGTGCTGTTGTTAAGCAATTTCACACATAAGCACATCACATTTATCAGACACAACTAATAAAAATATTTAAAAAAAACACTACATATCAACAAAAATATGCAGTTGTAATTGAACACATTTCAGTGCAATTGGTCTACTTAGTGATAGTATATCTGATAATTAATGCACGATAGACTGCAGCATCACAATCTGTTGAGTTTCATTGAACAATATTAAAATAAGGAATTTCATTTCAGACACATTTCTTGATAAAAATTTGAGATCAGGGCAATTACTCCTCACTGACATTTTTTTGCAAAATTCACATAGTTCAAAACTATGATAACCATATCTGCAAGACAGATGTAATAGAGGCATATCGCTATCCCGGTTAATCACTGTTCTATAAATATAGGCCTAATACTGAATCGACTAGCCTTTGAATCCATGGATTCTTGTTTTGGTAACTGGTCACTGTATGGTCACCAACCGAATTTTAGCATTTAAGCGTCTCGTTTACTTGCTTTGCCATTTGGCCACTTTTTCCTGGCTGACACAGTTCCACTCTTGCAGAAAACCAATCTGGGTCCACAATCTCCCGTCTCATTTCTGAATTTGACGTAGGTTACAAGTCACTTGGCCTGACCTGGGGCACTATGCCCACTTAGCCAGGCAAAATGGGTTCTACCTGTGTCGCAGTTTTTCTCCCTTGAACGATTCATAAGAGTCACAAGTTCACAACAATAAGGTACAGGGCCTGCGGGTGATGAAGAAAACCTAAATTATATTCCAAGCCTGATTAAAGATAAACTAAACAACCCAAAGCCTCTACGTCATGAGCTTCATAAGGTATGTGATTATTTGGAGATGGTCAACGTAAGTTTATGAGCCTTCACGATTGATGTCTGTTGCTGCAACATTGAACCGATTACTCTCATGTGCTGGATTTAAACCCATACTGTAGTGTAGAACAGTCTAGAACAGTGGAAGTCATAAACATTAATTTCTTACCTACTTCAAGTGGTTGAGTACGTCACCATGCTATGCACGTTGTGATACAAGTAATGAATGACATACTTTAAGTCATTTCTGAGTCTGTGTTTATGAATTATATAGTAATGATTAAAAGTATCAGATATGAAACTTCAGCAACTTTTAGCCACAAAAGATATCTGGCCATATATTGTGTTATTGCTTGTTAATGGCATCCCAGTGAGTTGCATTAACAGTCAGCCCCTATCAGAAGGCACTTGCAGGTCTTTCTGCTTAATTGTGTGAACATCATGTATGAAGACATTGCATTGGCAAATGGAATCAACAATTTGCCTTTAATGGCTGTAAGACAAACATGATTTCCCCATTTGCTGTAATGAAAGCAGTAATAAAAGGATTAATGGTTTAAGTCTGCTCATTTTCATTAGCTTTTAGTGGGTGTCATGTCGTTTGATGGGATAGAATAACCTATAGGACGATTAAAAAAATATTGCCTTTCTCTGAGAATAACCTCTTAGGAAGGCCTTATAATAAATGCTGGAGAAGCAAGCCACTTTGTCATCATATAAATATCAATTACCTGATAAATATAGTTATGTGGCAGCTGGGATTAAACGTATTAATGAATGACATTTTGAGAAAATGGCTTATGGATGTTCTATGTGCTAAATGTGTATTGATGGCATGAATTGAATAATTTCATTTTATGGTTTCTCTTAATAAAGACATGATGTCCTTTTTTTTAACTTCATCTGATTCACTAATGAAAAACATGCTGCACTTCTGTTCTAGAAGTAGGATGTATCCTGTGTGGTTGTGACAGTAACAGCAGGCATGTATTAAAAGCACCACAACTTCGCTACACAGTCTGAGGAATTGGATAATTTGGTTTGATGCCCCAAGCAAGTGCAATGTGGTTGGTTGGAATTGCATAGTTGAAGGACTTGGTGCAAAGGGATGTCCAATTTGAGCTTGTTGCCAAATTGTTGCATCAGAAAAGAAAATTTCATGCTCCTATCTTCAACCTGAGTAATCCTGCAAAATAATGGACCTATATATGGACAAAGATACAGGACTAAACTTGCCTGATATTTTACAGAGGCATTGCGTTGAGTTCATCTATTGCCAAGGTGTTTGATATCGTTTATCTTGAACGTAACAAAGAGAGAGTGAATACCTCAAATCTTCAATTTGCCTTCAAAAAGGGATTAGGCACAACAATGTGCACCTTAGCATTGAAAGAGGTCATCAAACATTACATAGATCAAAAATCAACAGTGTACACAGCCTTCTTGGATGCAAGTAAGGCATTCGACAGGATTAAACACGATGAACTTTTTACGATATTGAAGAATAGAGGGGTTCACCCAATTGAAATACGGATATTACTAAACCAGTATATGAGACAACAAATAAGAACAACCTGGCAGGATGAGTTTTCTGAATACTTCAGGGCTACAAATGGAATACGACAAGGGAGCGTTGCATCTCCTGTCCTCTTTTGTGTTTATCTTGATGGACTGCTGGAGCAATTACAAAAGATAGGCATTGGATGTTGGTACGGTTCTCATTACTTTGGTGCATTAGCTTATGCCGACGATTTGACTGTGCTATGTCCAACTGTTACTGGCATGAAGCTCATGCTTAAAACTTGTGAAGAGTATGGTCTTAAATACGGCATTCAGTTTAATGCACAGAAGTCTGTATGTGTTGCTTTTAGTAGGACTTCACATTCTCATGAACCTGAGGTAAAAGTCAATGGAGCCGTCTTACCATGGAGATCTTCGACAAAACATCTGGGAAATATGATATCTCGAACTTTAGATGAGAGGAGAGAGGTGAATGCTAAGAAGTCAGATCTAATTGGACGAGTGAACACTGCATTGGCAAATCTGAATGGTCTTTCAGAGAAAATACTGATTCGGATATTCAATGATCAATGTTGTCACCTATATGGTGTTCAGGCTTGGCAGCTTCGTGACAAAGTTGTCCAGGATTTATACTCGACCTACAATAGATGTGTGCGAAGACTGATGAGGCTGCCGTACACTACCCATCGCAGATTTTTGTCACATTTTACACAAAGAATTTCATGTGAAGGTCTTGTATGCTCTCGATTTGTCAAAATGGTTAGTACTATGAAGGAAAGTGACAATGAGAGTATCAGGTACCTTGCACATGCCTGTGGCAGGACAGCTCACTCTATAATTGGAGGGAACATCACATACATCCAGAAAGTCTTCAGTGTCTCCAAAGGAAACCTTAGAATTCCCCAAAATACTGTTTTGAAATATGAAGATATGGCTGCTTTGCAGGCAATGCATGAACTCAGACATTATTCCACGGGCCTGTCTGTGGCAGAAAGCAATGAACTTTTCGATTTTATTGCAATTTCCTAAATTAATAATTTCTTAAATAACTTTAATTAATATCTTTTGCACATTCAAATGTATACCTTGTTTCAAGTGTATGATTAAAGATATATATATATATAGCTTCATTTGACATCATAGCATTTTGCATTGTAGTGGATCTTTCAAATCAGGTGCCTCGAACATGGTCTGATCAGAAGCTGAATAAATGATGGCCTTTTGATCTTCAAGATTCTGTCAGATAAGCTGAGATAATGTACGATAACTCTTCATGAGGAAGTGATATGATCTGGTAATTGGGAAATGTGCAATTACTGGCTGATAGTGTTATCAACTAATGGGGTGATGTATTAATACATTGTTGAATGGTGGATGGCATTGCATTGATAAAGCTGTAATTAACCGTTTATGCAGTTCTTTACAGGCTTTGCTTGTGGTGCTATGGATCAATACTGAAATATATTGTAAGGGAAAATTACTGTTTAATTGCATAGCATTTTAAGATAGGTTTGGTGGATGTTGGGTGCTTTACCAAGAAATTGCCTAATAATGGAGACAACCTGATTATATGGCATAATCCTTACTTAACTACATGTAATCAAATTAAACCAAATTCACAAGATATTGGCTCTATGGCAACCATTTCATTATGTGTGAAAGATGTTAGAATAGTCTTTTGGACATATACTGAGAAAGTGGGGGTGCATAATAATTCTGATCGCAGTAAAGACTAAAGAGCTGGTGGTTGTCCTATTACCAAACAAAGACGTTTCTCAGACTTTAATACTATCCCATTGACATCTTGAATTGGTAAACATTAGAAATGTATTTAAACACTTAATATGGTAATATTATCGTGACATTGGGGATTAGGCTTCGGACTTACACGCTTTATCACTTTGCAGATGAATGATAACCGAATTTGTGACTTGCCAGCATGAATGTTCAACTAATTATGATAAGCACAAGTATCTTGTCAAAGACAAAGATGAATAGTTGCTTGACTCTCAAGGCTATTAAACTTATTGGTGGGTCAGTAAGTGACAGTTATGGAGAAGCAGTTTGCTGTGGATCACCCTCCCATGAATGCCACTCAATCTCCATTGGTGTTTGGCTGTTTCCTGTTAGGCCATTGGTTCTTTGTAAGGTCCTTTTAGGACCTACTGTAGCCTGAATGTTTGGAGCAATGGTCAGCTGCAGGCCCTCCAGAAAAAGAAAGGCTCCAGGAAGAAGCAGGAAAATGGGGAGCTTTTGGATCAATGGATGTAGCCTGTAGACATGTGCAGTGTGCCCAATGGGCCTACAGAAGTATATCTACTGGACACTGGCCATCAATGGTCCTTTTACTCACATGTTTCCTAAAATAACCTTAATGTGCTGGAGCCTTCATCAGGTGCATGAAGGTTCTTAAATTGCTCACCTAAAGGCTTTCAGTTATTGTGTCTATCAAACATTGTGACAATGTGACTTTGGCCCCATGGTGTCAGCCTAGCCCTGGACCCCTGGGGACAGGGGTCATGAATCCTCCCATTGGAAAATCATGAGATTTGAAGGACATGATGTGGGAGAACTAAATTTTCACTCTTTTCCCATCAGTTTTATAATGAATTATTGATACATTGTGAAAGTACACATGTTTTGCTGCTGACTGCTCCTTATTTTGTCGCAAATAGTCCGTGGAATAAATGTTTAATCTTCCTCTGAAACTGAAGAAGTGTTTTTCATCCTTATACATTGAAGAAATGGCTCCCTCTCATTGGCTGAGAGAGGGTGATGTCATAACAAACGTTTATGATGTCACAGGTGATTGTGGTGACGTCACAATGGTGACATCACACACCAAAGTGAGGCTGATGGCTTTCACTCACATTTTTCTCACATTTCTTTGATTTAAAAGTAATTTTTACCATGGAAATATTTGTGAAATTGCTTTCAAAGGTAGTGCCGTCAGCAGTTAAATATATAGGCTATCCAAATCCAAAATTTCATCAAATTTAGATAAGAATTGTTTATTCTAGACCAATTCTCCCGATACCATGTCAAAATCTCAAGATTTTGAATGGGACGACCCATGACCCATGCTCTGCATGGGTCCCAGGGCTAGTGTCAGCCCATATCTCGTAAAGAGGTGATAAAGCTAATGATAGGCATGCTAACAAGGTGGAGGCTGCCTTAAGGCATAAAATTGGATGATGAAAAATGTTTTTGCTTGTTAAGTCTATAAATAAGTCATTAAAATGTTGCTTTTATCAAAGAAGCTATTTCCAGTCACATCTAGATCTATTATTGACTGAATTTTTTTAGTATCTTTCATGTTAAGTTTTTTTTTCAGCTTTGTTGTTTCGAGTGTATATATACATGTAGTAACAGTATTTTTGAAGTGCATATATATAGATATGTAAAATCAGTTTTGATCTGAATAAATGGTCTCACTCACTAAGTGGTTAGATGGTGCTGTTGATTTCATGAAAGTTTTTTTTAAAGTTATCACTGTACTGAATCCCATATATTGTATGCAGAAATATCCAGGGCTTTGGAGTCGTAGTCGGAGTCGTGGAGTTGGAGGTTTTTGGGTGGAGTCGGAGTCGGAATTAAACTTTGATTTTCAGGTGGAGTTGGAGTTTGAGGCGCAGTCGAAAATTAATTTGGTGTCTCCTGACTCCTTAAAAATTATTAGTATAATTTTTAAAAACCCAGTTACAACAGCCTGAAATGTGTCTTGAATTTTAATCAAAACTTCCTAAACAAGTATTCCTGAACAAAAGCCAATGGAAAATTTGTGGAAGTACTTTTTGCCCCCTGTTAATCATGTAACATAAATTTGTGTTAAATTATGCCGGTAAGCGGATTCGGGAGTCGGAGTCGGAATTTAGGAGACTTCAGGAGTCGGAGTCGCTTTCACAAAGCCAAAGGAGTTGGGAGTCGGAGACGGTTCATTTACTACCCGACTCCAAAGCCCAGGAAATATCTAAACGTGTCATATTTGTGCTTGAATTTACCACAGTCTGGTTAGTTACTGAGCTATAAATAATTCCTATTAGCTATAATTGTTAATCAGTTCCATGTAACATGCAAATTTCCTTTTCTGTTCTTAATATTAAGTTTTTGTTTGAGGTCTCTTTAGTAGCATTTTCACGTGCATCTCAGTGAATGAGGCTCGTTATTCATAATTTAATGATCCTACTTATTCTTGACACGCCTGAGACAAGAAATTTAGTTAATAATGGTTGTTGCAATTTTGTTATAAATTTTGATTCAGGCTTTAAAACCCACGTTTTTGTGATCATGTGAAAATACGTTGTTGAAATTGTTGTAGTTTTGCCTAGTAATCCAATGCTTCAGTGCTTCACACATTTATATTGATATCTTGTAATAACAAACGTCAATAAAAAGGAGGCTAACCGGAGTGTTGCCATCATTTTTTTAGTGATTATGAGAAAAAATGGGGTCAGGCTGGACATACTAATTGCTATTCTGTACCTGTCGTCCTGTAGCCACAAGACCTGTTACGCAGAAATGTGTGCGTAATAGATGTCTTCAGCCTGTGACCAATTGCACTTGTATGTCTCTGTGAACACACCTTATGGCCACACCTCTTACCATATGGCATCAATGCAACATCATTGTTGCTATGTCCTGTGGCTGATTGCAAGTTAAATCATGCAATTGATGAATTAACATTAATGGTATCAGCAGAGGCGGCTGGCCACCATTACAGCTAAACCTTTGCACTTTTCAGTACCATCTGCACCTTTCAGTACCATCTGCACATCGATAGAGTTCACTTGCTTGCGGTGCGCTGGTTCTACTGTATTTCGTCTTATACATGCACTTTCATTATAGGATGGCTTGAATTTTATGCATCCCAATGAGTTAAGAGGGATGTCTGTTTAAGATCTTAAAAAAGTGTGCGAGCTGTCTCAGCATGATCCATTAGGGATTGAGATGTTTCCTCCCTTAAATGGCTGTTGCATGGCGGCCGTAAGTGTGGGCTACAAAGGACATGCCGCAAGTCTGTGATACTGGCACAGAAAATTACAGAAAGAACACAAAAGACTTTTTCTGGATTCACGTCACGATAACTTTGTCCTGGTAAAGATATTTTGTCGCTGCAGTGGAGAGTGGATATTTCTGTAATGCTCTATCAGTGCCCTAAATGATGAATGCAACTTATGTTGTTGAAAATATTACTTGCTACACTGGGTTGAAGGTTATCTCTGATTTCATAATGGTATTCAGTGAACAACTACATTCAGAGGGTTTGGACAACCAGGAATTCCTAATAAATATTATTTGAGTTTTCTTTTTGGTACTTTTCAGATTGGTGTAATGAATAAGTTAAATGGTAATTACTCAGTAATTTCTTCAATGCCTCAAAAGGAAAGATAATGGATGTTGGAAATGTCCATGTGTCCACACAAACACATGAGGGTGTTGTGTGTAAACAAATTGTAAAATCAACGGGTGAAATCAAAGGATCTTTTCGAGATGGGTGTTTTTCTTTTCTTGTTTGTTCAATTATTATTATTATTTTAGCTTCCTGTTTTATCCATTTTGTCCTTCATTATTTGGCATCTCTTGAGGGTTAAGTTGATTAATTATCTGTCAGTGATTATGAGCACATCAATTTCTTTTTGTGGAAAATATGGTATTAGTTTCGCCATCTGAGGCAGGCATGGAAGACATTTTCTTCAAATTGAACATTGCCACTATTATGTTTCCTCTTGAAAAGAGTCCTGATGCTTGTGCATTTGGCTGCTGAATGGTCAATATAGAATAATTCATATGTTATCATTAAGTACATATATATGGTTAATGCCACTAAATGAAAAATAAAATTTAGATGCTCCAATTTGCGAATGTCAAGGCCTGAAGATGGCTTTTTTTAATTCACTGATTTGTAATAAATAACCATTTGCCACAGATGCCTCTGCTCATTTCCTCTAATGCCACTCTTGGACTAATTCTTTTTTTATGGTTACTGGTCACAGTATGGTCACTACCGATTTTTAGCATTTAAGCCTCCCGTTTACTTGCTCTGCCATTTGGCCACTTTGTCCTGGCTGACACAGTTCCACTCTTGCAGAAAACCAATCTCGGTCCACAATCTTCCATCTCATTTCTGAATTTGGCATAGGTTACAAGTCACTTGGCCTGACCTGGGGCACTATGCCTACTTGGCCAGGAAAAATGGGTTCTACCTGTGTCGCATTTTTCATCCTCGAACGATTCATAAGAGTCACAAGTTCACAACAATAAAGTACAGGGCCTACGGGTGATGAAGAAAACCTTAATTACATTCTAAGACAGATTAGTGTTGAACTAACAACTCAAAGCCTCTTTGTCATGAGCTTCATAAGGTGTGTTATTGTTTGGAGATGGTGAACGTATTTAGACGAGCAGAGCCGTCTATTCTAATACTAGATCGTGTCATTTTCCGGTTTCCAATCACGAGTCAATGAGTGCAAATCTGCGTGCTCAATTCTGCGCTGAAAACGTCACATGAATGAATTTCTCACCTGGCCAAACACTCATCTAAACTCTCAAGATGCAGCATGCCAATTCTGGAGTATATCTTATACATAATTCCGTATTTAATGGCTTTATTTCAAGTGTTTACATGGCATTGTTCTCGCCATTCTCCCATCATAAGAAATGGATATCCGGCTTCCTATCCAACAGGACACAGAACATCGTCGTCAATGGCACATCATCATCAACAGCAAACGTAACATCTGGGGTTCCACAAGAAACCGTGCTGGGCCCGTTATTATTTCTAATATACATCAACGACATTACGCTTGGATTGGAATCTGAAATTCGATTGTTCGCGGACGACAGCATCCTATATAGACCGATTCGAGACGCAGATGACCATCAGAAACTACAGCGCGATCTACTTAAACTACAAAAATGGGCTGAGACCTGGAAAATGAGCTTTAATGTTGAGAAATGCGCCATCATGTCCTGCACTAAGAAGAAAACTCCATCTATCTTCGACTACAAACTGAATGACGAGACCATCCCTAGAGTGAAAGACCATGATTACCTCGGAGTGAAAGTCAGCGAGGACCTTGGCTGGAACAAACATTGTGAACAAGTCATCGCAAAATCATCAAAAACCTTAGGTATGATCAGAAGAAATCTCTACTCCTGCGAGACAAAGGTGAAGAGCCAAGCATATACAACCCTAGTACGACCGAAGCTTGAGTACGCCACCGAAGCGTGGTCTCCCCACACGACTAAATACATCAAAAAGCTGGAGGCAGTGCAAAATAGAGCAGCTCGCTTTTGCAACAGAAACTACGACCGCCATCAAAGTGTCTCGGAGCTAGTCAAAAAGCTGAAATGGGAAAGCCTTCAGAGAAGACGTCAACTAGCTGACCTAGCACTTTTCTATAAGATCCAGAATAACATCGTTCGGATTCCTTTTCCATCATCTGTTGAGCCGACTCCCCTGCAGTCAACAAGACATAACCACCATCTACACAAGCTAGTGCCACAAGCAACACTGAATGCATATAAGTACAGCTTCTTTGTGCGAACGATTCCTTTGTGGAACAACCTGCCATTAAGGGCAGTGACAGCTGCGACCGTGGATAATTTTAATTTACTATGTCTGGCCGCTCTCAAATGTCAAAATTAGTGACTAATTAAACGGATTTTATGATTTTAAAAAAGGAAGCTTTTACCCAAGAGGATTTTACTAGCACAAGATTTTTACCGCTGCACATGCACCGCACGTTATACCATGTCGGATTAGCTATGCTATAGACATTATGCACACTGAAGAACTGAAGAACATTCAACGTTCAGAAGAAAATGGTACAACTTGTGCCTTCTGGAAATAAAAAGGTTGCAACGAAGCCTTCTGAAATCCGCTAGGGGGCAGTAATTCGCACAACCTCCACCTAGTGGATAATTTGTAGGTGCCTGGAAAGCATGAAAGTGGATTTCTATTCAATTCATTTCAGTTTATTAGTACCCAAAATACAAATACACAATCCTCAATTTCCAAATAAAACATTAATGCAGAGTATTAAGAGTAAGATAACAAAAATACATGTATGAATGAACTAAGGGGGCAACCATTTAATATCTACTAAGGGGGAGGGGGGTTGTACTACTAAGGTGCTAAGATAGATAGATAGATAGATAGTTACATAGATAGTATACACAGACACACAGATACATAGATACATAGATACACACATAGATACATAGATAGATACATAGATAGATACATAGATAGATACATAGATAGATACATAGATAGATAGATAGGATAAGGGGCGACCATTTAATATCTCCTAAGAATAAGGGGGCAACCATTTAATATCTACTAAGGTGCTAAGATAGATAGATAGATAGATAGATACATAGATACACAGATACACAGATACATAGATACATAGATACATAGATACATAGATACACAGATAGATACATAGATAGATACATAGATAGATAGATAGGATAAGGGGGCGACCATTTAATATCTACTAAGGAGGGGGCGACCATTTAATATTACTAAGAATAAGGGGGCAACCATTTAATATCCGGGGACATGGGGACAAGGCCCCGGGGACATTGGGACATACCCCCGGGGACATGGGGACTTACCCCCGCGGACATGGGGACTTACCCCCGCGGACATGGGGACTTACCCCCGCGGACATGGGGACTTACCCCCGCGGACATGGGGACTTACCCCCCCAGACATGGGGACTTACCCCCTCGGACATGGGGACTTACCCCCTCGGACATGGGGACTTACCCCCTCGGACATGGGGACTTACCCCCTCGGACATATGGACTTACCCCCGCGGACTTGGGGACTTACCGCCTCGGACATATGGACTTACCCCCTCGGACATGGGGACTTACCCTCGCGGACATGGGGACTTACCCCCGCGGACATGGGGACTTACCCCGCGGACATGGGGACTTACCCCCGCGGACATGGGGACTTACCCCCGCGGACATGGAGACTTACCCCCGCGGACATGGGGACTTACCCCCTCGGACATGGGGACTTACCCCCTCGGACATGGGGACTTACCGCCTTGGACATATGGACTTACCCCCTCGGACATGGGGACTTACCCCCTCGGACATGGGGACTTACCCCCGCGGACATGGGGACTTACCCCCGCGGACATGGGGACTAACCCTCGCGGACATGGGGACTTACCCCCGCGGGCATGGGGACTTACCCCGCGGGCATGGGGACTTACCCCTGCCGACATGGGGACTTACCCCCGCTGACATGGGGACTTACCCCTGCCGACATGGGGACTTACCCCCGCGGACATGGGGACTTACCCCCGCGGACATGGGGACTTACCCCCGCGGACATGGGGACTTACCCCCTCGGACATGGGGACTTACCCCCGCGGACATGGGGACTTACCGCCTCAGACATGGGGACTTACCGCCTCGGACATGGGGACTTACCGCCTCGGACATGGGGACTTACCCCCTCGGACATGGGGACTTACCCCCTCGGACATGGGGACTTACCCCCGCGGACATGGGGACTTACCCCCGGGGATATGGGGACAAGGCCCCGGGGACATTGGGACAAACCCCCGGGGACATGGGGGTACTTACCCCCGCGGACATGGGGACTTACCCCTGCGGACATGGGGACTTACCCCCGGGGACATGGGGACTTACCCCCGGGGACATGGGGACAAGGCCCCGGGGACATTGGGACATACCCCCGGGGACATGGGGACTTACCCCCGGGGACATGGGGAGTTACCCCCGCGGACATGGGGACTTACCCCCGCGGACATGGGGACTCACCCCCGCGGACATGGGGACTCATCCCCGCGGACACGGGGACTTACCCCCGCGGACCCCCGTTGCTGCTGCTAGGGTGCCTCCCCCCTGGGGTGCCCAACCTCCTCGGCTGCCCCACTTAGCATGGTGTCATGTACTGGTAGCAGAGCTCTGTTTGTGCATCTCATGCACACCATTCTAGTTAATACTGGCAAGCTTCTGTTGCATAAATGCCCAGCAACCCCCGTCCCTCGTAAAAGAAAGAGCTCCATTTGTCATGCAAGAGATGGATTATTTCCTTAGTATTAGTGAACTTGGTGAAGTATTGTCCAATCAAATTCGCAAAACAAGGTTTTGGCTTGCGTATTATGTAACACAGGCGATCATTTAGTCCCTGTGGGACAGCTTAGGCGATCCATTCAATCTCCACACTACCTCTAGTTTCCAAATAAAACATTAATGCAGAGTATTTAGAGTAAGATAACAAAAATACATGTATGAATGAACTAAGGGGGCAACCATTTAATATCTACTAAGGGGGAGGCGGGTTGTAGCCCTCAAATGGGCCCCTTAAAAAGTGGCCCTCTCACATGGGGCCCCCTCAAATGGGTTAGAGTAAGATAACAAAAATACATGTATGAATGAAATAAGGGGGCAACCATTTAATATCTGCTAAGGGGAGGGGGGTTGTAGCCCTCAAATGAGCCACTTAAAATGTGGGCCCCTCAAATGGGGCCCCCTCAGATGAGGCTCCCTTCAAATGACGCACCCTCAAATGAGGCCCCTCAAATGGGCCCCCTCAGATGAGGCCCCTCAAAATGGGGTCCCATCGAGCCCCCTCAAAATGGGGCCCCCTCACATGGGGCCCCTCAAAGGGGGCCCCTCAAAGGGGGCCCCCTCCCATGGAGCCCCCTCAAATGGGGTCCCCTCAAATGGGGCCCCTAAAGTGAGGCCCCCCTCAAATGAGGCCCCTCAAATGGGGCCCCCTCAAATGGGCCCCTCAAATGGGACCCCCTCAAATGGGGTCCCCTCACATGAGGCCCCCTCAAAATGGGGCCCCCTCAAATGGGGCCCGCTGCTCGTCTTGCATATGGAAATATGCTCCCATCTAGTTTTATGAGCCTTCAAGATTGATGCCTGTTGCTGCAACATTAAACTGATTCCTCTCATGTGCTGGATCTAGAACAGTGTAGAACAGTAGAAGTCATAAACATTAATTTGTAACCAAGTGGTTCAGTGTGTCACCATCACCAACCTATATACATTGTGATACAAGTGATGAATGACATACTGAGTCATCGCTGAGTCTATGCTTATGACTTCAACAGTAATAATTAAAAGTATCAGATTTGAAACGTCATCAAATTGTTGCCGCAGAGGATGTCTGGCCATGGATTGTGTTTTTACTTGTTAATGGCATCCCAGTGAGTTGCATTACAGGTGATTCCATTACCATGCGATTCTTGTCATTCACACTTGGCTGTGAGGAATCAATGCTAAACCAGCACATAATACGTTCGATAAATCAAATGTGTGACGTGCTGTTGTTGCTAAACCAATCAGATTAACTAAAAACGGCATGTATTTGATGGGTCTAGAACCTAAGAATCGCATACTAATGAAATCACCAGTAACAGTCAGCCCTTATCAGAAGGCACTTGAAGGTCTTTCTGCTTAATTGTGTGAACATCATGTATGAAGACATTGCATTGGCAAATGGAATCAACAATTTGCCTTTAATGGCTGTAAGACAAACATGATTTCCCCATTTGCTGTAATGAAAGCAGTAATAAAAGGATTAATGGTTTAAGTCTGCTCATTTTCATTAGCTTTTAGTGGGTGTCATGTAGTTTGATGGGATAGAATAACCTATAGGACGATTAAAAAAGATTGCCTTTCTCAGAGAATACCTTCTTAGGAAGGCCTTATAAAAAATGCTGGAGAAGCAAGCCACTTTGTCCCCATATAAATGTTAATATAGTTTTGTGGCAGCTGGGATTAAACGTATTAATGAATGACTTTTTGAGAACATGGCTTATGGAAGTTCTATGTGCTAAATATATATATTGATGGTAGGAATTGAATAATTTCATTTTGTGGTTTTTCTTAAGGTGACTCAAGCGTGGTAGTTTGATCATACAGATTTTTCTAAAATTTTGCACAGGTAGCATTGGGACCCATACATTCCAAAAATGAAAAATAAAAAAATTTCACCGACTCGTTTGGTTGCCATGGTAACAGCATATTTGGCCTGATGACTGCTTAAAAGTTATAAATTGAGTTTTTGGTTATGTGCCACAGAATAAAGCATTACATGCATTTGTCACACAAAAATGTCAGAAATGTCTTCCCATGGATGTAAACCAATACATTTGCCACAAATTTGAAGAAAAAGGTTCAAATACTTTTTTCTGTAAGAGCTCAAAGGCACAAACACATTAATTAATTGCAGATTTTGCATGCATCAATTTTGGCAGTAATCAAATTTTAGGAAAACGATCATACAGATTTTTTTTAAAATTTGCATATATTATAAACAGGTTATTGTCAAACAAATGTCCAAAAATAAAAAAATTTCACCGAGTCGTTTTTTAACTGCAGTACCATGACTATGCCAATGTCAATTTAAAGAAATAAAGACAATTTTAGGCACAGTTGACTGAAATTAGTTGAGAAAATTCTTTTGATAAAGACGAGAAGCTGAAACTTTGAATTAGCATAGAATAGGTGTTACTGCATTCAATAAAAAAATAATTATGCTTCTATCTGCTTTAGATCTCATTTAAATAGCAAATTACTGGCTGCCATGCTGTTAAAAAAAAGAGAGCAGAAAATGGTAACGTCACAACTTTTTCAGGGCCTGCAGCAGTGGTGACGCTATGTAGCTAGGCAACCAGGCTGCTCAGAAGTATGTGCAGTGTACCACGGTTGAGTCACCTTAATAAAGATATGACGTCCATTTTTTAACGCTATCTGATTCACTAATGTTAAAACACTCTGCATTTTTGTTCCAGAAGTAGGATGTCTCCTGCGTGGTCGTTACATTAATAGTAGGCATATATTAAAAGTACCACTATTTCGCTCTGGACAGCCTCAGGAATTGGTTAATTTGGTTTGATACCCCAAGCAAGTGCAATGTAGTTTGTTGGAATTGCATAGTTGAAGGACTTGGTGCAAAGGGATCTTTCTAGGTTGTCCAATTTGGTACCAGCTTGTTGCCAAATTATTGCTTGAGAAAAGAAAATTTCATGCCCCTATGAATCCTGCAAAATAATGGACCTATATATGGACAAAGATACAGGACTAAACTTGCCTGATAGCTTCATTTGACATCATAGCATTTTGCATTGTAGTGGATCTTTCAAATCAGGTGCCTCGAACATGGTCTGATCAGAAGCTGAATAAATGATGGCCTTTTGATCTTCAAGATTCTGTCAGATAAGCTGAGATAATGTACGATAACTCTTCATGAGGAAGTGATATGATCTGGTAATTGGGAAATGTGCAATTACTGGCTGATAGTGTTATCAACTAATGGGGTGATGTATCAATACATTGTTGAATGGTGGGTGACATTGCATTGATAAAGCTGTAATTAACCGTTTATGCAGTTCTTTACAGGCTGTGTTTGTGATGCTATAGATCAATACTGAAATATACATGTAAGGGAAAATTACTGTTTAATTGCACAGCATTTTAAGATAGGTTTGGTCGATCTTGGGTGCTTTACCAAGAAATTGCCTAATATTGGAGACAACCTGATTATATGGCATAAATCCTACTCAACTACATGTGACCGATTAAACCAAATTCACAAGATATTGGCTCTATGGCACATATTTCATTATGTGTGAAAGATGTTAGTATAGTCTTTTGGACATATGCTAAGAAAGTGCGAGTGCATAATAATTCTGATTGCAGTAAAGACTATAGAGCTGGTGGTTGTCCTATTACCAAACAAAGACCTTTCTCAGGCTTTAATACTATCCCATTAACGTCTTGAACTGGTAATCATAAGAAATGTATGTAAAAGCTAAATATGGTAATATTATCATGATATTGGGGATTAGGCCTCAGAGTTACACTTTTTATCACTTTGCGAAGAATGATAACCCAGTTTGTGACTTGCCAGCATGAATGTTCAATTAATTGTGACAAGCACATGTATCTTGTCGAAGACAGAGATGAATAGTTACTGGACTCTCAAGGCTATTAAACTTAATGGTTAGTCAGTATGTGACATTTACAGAGAAGCAGTTTTCTCCAGAATACCCTCCCACGAGTTCCACTCAATCGCCTTTGGTGTTAGGATATTTCCTGCTAGGCCATTGGATCTTTGCAAGGTCCTTTTAGGACCTACTGTAGCCTGAATGTTTGGCACAATGGTCAGCTGCAGGCCCTCCAGAAACAGAAAGGCTCCAGGAAGAAGTGGGAAAATAGGGAGCTTTTGGATCAATGGATGTAGTCCGTAGACATGTGCAGTGTGCCTACTAGGCCTACAGAGGTATATCTACAGGACACTGGCCATCAATGCTCCTTTTACTCACATGTTTCCTAAAATAACCTTAATGTGCTGGAGCCTTTATTAGGTGCATGAAGGTTCTTAAATTGCTCACCTAAAGGCTTTCAGTTGTTGTGTCTTTCAGACATTGTGACAATGTGACATTGGCCCCGTGGTGTCAGCCCATATCTCGTAAGGAGGTGATAAAGCTAATGATAGTCGTGCTAACAAGGTGGAGGCTGCCTTGAGGCATAGAATTGGATGATGAAAAATGTTTTTGCTTGTTAAGTCTATAAATAAGTCATTAAAATGTTGCTTTTATCCAAGAGGCTATTTCCAGTCACATCTAGATCTATTATTGGCTGAATTTTCATGTTTTGTTTGTTTCAGCTTTGTTGTTTCGAGTGTATATATGTAGTAACAGGTTTTTTGAGGTGAATATATATACATGTATATGGATCTGTAAAATCAGTTTAGATCTAAATAAATGGTCTCACTCACTAAGCTGTTAGATGGCGCTGTTGTTTTCATTTTATTTCATTTTAGTTTTTTAAGTTTTGACTGTACTGGATCCCATATATTGTATACAGAAATATCTAAACATATCATATTTGTGCTTTATCGGATGCGTAATGGATCGATAAAACTTAAAAGAAAGAAATATGTACACTGAAAGACTGAAGTTATGTATATATATATTGTGTGGTCAAGAACCTCATGTGTGTGCTCAATATAAGGTTCTACCACATGCTTTACATTATAAAATTGGCTGACAAAGGGGTGTTTTTAAAAAACTTTTTTTGCAGGTGCATGTATGCTGTTTAATATGAGCTTAAATGAATCGCTAAACACCTTGACAATTTGACATACAAAAATTTTTCAACTCAAATCAGCATGTCCCCAATTCTACAATATGAAGGTGATAAAACTATTGGAATGGAGCAGGTGTGAAAACCCTGTTTAAGGTTGTAGAGTGTATGGTGTCCACTGTCAAGTGTATCAAATATAGCTGCCTGTTACAGGGATGCAGGGTTGACCAGAACAAAGAGGTGTTAGACCCAGAAAAACAACCAGAGCTCAAGTACTCTTCATTGTAATGAAAGCATGTTTCTTGTAAGTTGTAGGGGATGCTCCAGATGACAGTACATTGCAACCTTGGAATGAACCCCAAGACCATTATCTTTGGACTTTTAGCAGAGTGGCAGGAGGCCAAAAAGTGGCTTAGTTTTCGTCGTTACTGCCCCCGCTCTGCAACCTCACAAATTGTATATCAAATCGATCCTTATGACCCGAAGTTTAAAAAAAACCCGTCTGACGTTGAAAAATTAACGTGGCACTTTGCCGTCTTTGGGGTCAAAGGTCACGACCTCCATAGAAAACTGCCAATTTTCTAGCACAGTCATGAAATTCACTTTACAGGCTCTCCTGTGTGATCTATTTCAGATACAGAGGCGTATGATACATCAAATGAAAGGTCACATTGAGCTCAATAATTTGATAAGAGCCACTTGACCTTTGACCTCATTTGCATATTGCAGGAGTCATAAATAGGTCAAAAATCAGCGAAAAATTACCTAATTTTTTCAAATGGAAAGCAAGAAAGTTTCGCTACTATGTTTTTTTCATAGGTCCAACCCCTAAATTTCATGTGCATGCATCACAGGACACTGTGATGCAAATTGATGCAAATTTATTCACCATAGGTCACAACAAGGTCAAAGGTCACACAACTCAAAGAAAGCTCCCATATTGCTCATAATTTCAGCAGAAATGTATTATTTCAGGCCCATTGTGTCATAGGCATTTTGCACTTGGTCATATTGTACACCATATGAAGGGTCTCAATAAGAACAATAATTATGTGATGCACAATTGACCTTTGACCTCATTTGCATATTGCAGGAGTCATAAATAGGTCAAAATCACAAAAAAATTGGCCACTTTTTTGAAATCGAAAGAAAGAAAGTTTCCCTACTATGTCATTTTCATAGATGCAGCCCCTAAATTTCATGTGCATGCATCACAGGACATTGTCATGAAAATTATGCAAATTTATTCATATATTTCCATAGGTCACAACAAGGTCAAAGGTCACATAACCCAAACATAGCTCCCATATTTCTCAAAATTTCAGCCGAAATGCATTATTTCAGGCTGATTGTGTCATAGGCATTTTGTACTGGGTCATATTGTACACCAAATGAAGGGTCTCAATTAGCACAATAATTTGGTGATACTCAATTGACCTTTGACCTCATTTGCATGTTACAGGAGTCATAAATAGGTCAAAATCACAAAAAAATTTGCCACTTTTTTGAAATGGAAAGAAAGAAAGTTTCCCTACTATGTTATTTTCATAGATGCAGCCCCTAAATTTCATGTGCATGCATCACAGGACATTATCATGAAAATTATGCAAATTTATTCATATATTTCCATAGGTCACAACAAGGTCAAAGGTCACATAACCCAAACATAGCTCCCAAATTCCTCAAAATTTCAGCAGAATTGCATTATTTTAGGCCGATTGTGTCATAGGCATTTTGTACTGGATCATATTGTACATGATATGAAGGGTCTCAATTAGCACAAAAATTTGGCGATACTCAATTGACCTTTGACCTCATTTGCATGTTACAGGAGTCATAAATAGGTCAAAATCACAAAAAAATTTGCCACTTTTTTTAAATGAAAAGAAAGAAAGTTTCCCTACTATGTTATTTTCATAGATGCAGCCCCTAAATTTCATATGCATGCATCACAGGACATTGTCATGAAAATTATGCAAATTTATTCATATATTTCCATAGGTCACAATAAGGTCAAAGGTCACATAACCCAAACATAGCTCCCATATTTCTCAAAATTTCAGCAGAAATGCATTATGTCAGGCCGATTGTGTCATAGGCATTTTTTACTGGATCATATTGTACACCATATGAAGGGTCTCAATTAGCACAATAATTTGGTGATACTCAATTGACCTTTGACCTCATTTGCATGTTACAGGAGTCATAAATAGGTCAGAAATCACTAATTATAATATTTACCAATTTTTTTTCAACTTGCAAGAAACAAAGTTTCCCTTCTATGTTGCTTTCATAGATTGTACCCCTAAATTCCATGTGCAATCTTTACAGGATATTGTGATACAAATTTATGCCAATTTATTCAACATAGGTCACAACAAGGTCAAAGGTCACATAACCCAAACATAGCTCCCATCATTCTCAAAATTTCAACAAAAACGCATTATTTCAGGCCCATTGGGTCATAGGCATTTCGTGCTTGGTCATACTATGCACCATATGAAGGGTCTCAATTAGCACAATAATTTGGTGATACCTAATTGACCTTTGACCTCATTTGCACATTACAGGAGTCATAAATTGGTCGAAAATCACTAATTATTTACAAATTTTTTTCAATTTGTAAGAAACACAGTTTCCCTTTTTAAATGTTGTTTTGATAGATTTTAGCCCTAAATTTCATGTGCATGCATCACAGGTCATTGTGATACAAATTTCAAATTCATTGTGATACAAATTGCAAATTTATTCAACATTTGTCACAACAAGGTCAAAGGTCAAAGGTCACGTAACACAACCATAGCTCCTATATTTCTCTAAATTTCAGCAGAAGTGCATTATTTTAGGCCCATGATGTCACAATTATGCATTTCCTGTATGGTATTGTCAAACACCAAATGAAAGGTGTCAACGAGTACCATAATTGAATGATGCTCACTTAACCTTTGACCTCATTTGCATATTACAGAAGTTAGAAATAGGTAAAAAGTCACAAAAAATTATTTTTTCCAATTTGAAGAAGGGAAGTTTCTCCGACCATATCATTTTTCATAGACCTTACCTCCTAAATTGATGTACATTCAACACGGAATGCTGTGACTTATGTTCATGCAAATTTATTTGATATTGGTCACACAACGGTCAGAGGTCACATGACCCAAATGTATCTCCCATACCTACTTTGTTTACAATAACTTTCCTGTGTTACCATAACTCCCGGTTTTTTTCTTTAAATCTGAACAGGAATGCAATATTTCAGGCCCATTGTGCCATATCCATTTTCTGAACGAACTTGTTGTACACCAAAAGAAAGGTTTAGATAAATCCTATAATTACTTGATATGCTCATTTGACAATTGACATTATTTGCATATTACAAGAGTGATAAAAGTTTCAAAAGCCACGAATGCTACATTATTTTCATAGATCTTACACCTAAGATTTGTGCGCATACTTATGTTATGTTGTCGTCTAAAATTTAGCGAATTTTTTCAGTATATGTCATACCAAGGACAAAGGTCGCATGGCCCAAAAATTACCCCGGTATTTCTCTAAATTTAAACAGAAATGCGTATTTTTTAGGCCCTTCATGTCACATGTATTCATTTTCTGCCTTGGTTTCTTGTACAACAGGTGAAAGATTGAAGGTATACCCCAGTCTGCAAATCGCAAGAATCAATAAATTTGGTAAATCTACCTTTCTTTTTTTTTAAATGAGCACTGTGATTCTTTTGAACATTTTTTACCTATAAACTTGTCATACTAATTTTGACTTAAATATAATAATATATAATATTTTTACGCATTAATTATATCTTTGATGGTATTGGCATATTAATAAAAATATGAATCAGGGTTTTCATGGCTGTTATTACAAAAGTTAATTACAGGATAAACAAAGACAGCACAATGTCATACTTCCTGAAATTTCAGGCAGAATTTGTTTTTGAGATTTCCTTACAGATTTAAGAGCAGTTTAACTTCAAGGTTTTGTAATATGCTTAATTGCTCATCAAGTAAAAACAATAACATCATCTTTCTCTATTTCGGACTATGGTACTTCAATATACAACCAAATATGCTACCACAAACAGTGTTTGTTTGTTTGTTTGTGTTTTACGCCTATGCAGCACCTTAGTGGGCTATATCGAGGCAGGCGACCGCCGTATGATGATGAGATGAGAAGACTGTGAGTCTGGAACATACCCTATTAATTCAGGGATGCCTAGGGTCTTTCAGTTGCCCCAGCATAGAATCCTGGATACAACCCGCCTCCATTTAATGTCCCATGGGCTCGGACTAAAGTGAGTTCCCGGGGTAAGATTTAAACCCATGCCCTCAAAGCCAGTTGACAAGTGCACTTACCAATTAGGCCACGGGGGAACTACCACAAACAGTGCCATTTCATGTTAGTAACATGATGTTACATTATGTTGTATAACAAAAACATCTCAGCAATAGGCAACCATGCTGGCACTTGGATAATACAACAAACAGTGCTATTTCATGTGACATTAAGTTGTGTCACAAAAATATTTCGATACCAAACAACCAGATACGCTAGATATGCTGGCACTTGCATAATACAACAGACAGTGCCATCGATACTACATTAAGTTGTATCACAAAAACATCTCAGCAACAGGTAACCATAATACAACAAACAGTGCTATTTCATGTTACATTAAGTTGTATCACAAAAATATATCAATAACCAAAGACCATATATTTTGCAATTATCATAATACTGCAAGTTACATCACAAAATCATCTCAGCAACAGACAACCAACAAATCTAGCACTTGGATAATAGTGCCATTTCATGTTACATTAAGTTGTATTGCAAAAATGTATTAATAACAAACAACTAGATATCCAAGATATTCTGGCACTTGGATAAAACAACCAACAGTGCCATTTCGTGTTACATCTTGTTGTATCACAAAAATATATCAATAACAAACAATCAGATATGCAAGATACGCTAGCAATTGGATAATACAACAAACAGTGCCATTAAGTTTTACCAACGAATCATCACAACAATAAACAACCAGATACTATCACTTGGATAACACAACAAACAGTGCTATTCACATCAACTAAGTTGTATGACAAAATTATATCAACAATGAACGACCAGGTATGCTGGCACTTGGATAATACAACAGTGCCATTTCATGCTGCTTTAATTTGTATTACAAAAACATCTCAGTAATAAGCAACCAGATGTGCAAGATATCCTAGCACTTGAATAATAAACAAACAGTGCTATTTGACGTCAAATCAATTAAGATGTATCACAAAGTCATGTCAACTATAAACCACCCAAAATGCTGGCACGTGATTAATACAAACTGCGCCATTTCAGAAAATACTGTCATTCAACAAAGCTAAGTATGCCAGGACGGCAGTGGTTTCATACCACACTGTCATTCACGAAGATAGGTATCACAGGACATTCTCAGCAACAAACGACTAGGGGTGCTGCCGGTCTCATACCATACTGTCATTCAACAAAGATTAGTGTCACAGGACGGGTCAATTGAGCATCACCAAATTATAGTACCCATTGATTCCTTTCATTTAGTGTACAAGTCCGTACAGGAAATGCATATGACACCACGGGCATGAAATTATACGATTCTGCTGAAATTTTGAGAAAGATGGGAGCTATGTTTGGGTTATGTGACCTTTGACCTTGTTGTGACCTATGTTGAATAAATTAGCATAAATTTGTATCACAATGTCCTGTAAAGAATGCAATTGGAATTTAGGGGTACAATCAATGAAAAAAAACATAGAAGGGAAACTTTGTTTCTTGCAAGTTGAAAAATATTGGTAAATGCTTAGTGATTTTCGACCCATTTATGACACCTGTAATATTCAAATGAGGTCAAAGGTCAATTGAGTATCACCAAATTATTGTGCTAATTGAGACCCTTCATATGGTGTACAATATGACCCAGTACAAAGTGCCTATGACACAATCGGCCTGAAAAGAAGCATTCCTGCGGAAATTTTAAGAAATGTGGGAGCTATGTTTGGGTTATGTGACCTTTGACCTTATTGTGACCTATGGAAATATGAATAAATTTGCATAATTTTCATGAAAATGTCCTGTGATGCATGTACATGAAATTTAGGGGCTGCTTCTATGAAAATAACATAGTAGGGAAACTTTCTTTTTTTCCATTTGAAAAAAGTAGGTAATTTTATACTGATTTTTGACCTATTGATGACTTCTGCGATATGCAAATGAGGTCAAAGGTCAATTGGGTATCACAAAATTATTTTTCTCATTGAGACCTTCCACATGGTGTACAATAAGACCATGTACAAGTTGTCTATGACACAATGGGCCTGACATAATACATTTCTGCTGAAATTTTGAGAAATACGGGAGCTATGTTTGAGTTATGTGACCTTTGACCTTGTTGTGACCTATGGTGAATAAATTTGCATAAATTTGCATCACAGTGTCCTTTGATGTGTGCACATGAAATTTAGGGGTTGGACCTGTGAAAATAACATAGTAGCGAAACTTTCTTTCCATTTGAAAAAATTAGGTAATTTTTTACTGATTTTTGACCTATTTATGACTCCTGCGATATGCAAATGAGGTCAAAGGTCAAGTGGCTGTAATCAAATTATTGGGCTCAATGTGACCTTTCATTTGATGTATCATACGCCTCTGTATCTGAATCAGATCACACAGGAGAGCCTGTAAAGTGAATTTCATGTCCGTGCTTGAAAATTGGCATTTTTCTATGGAGGTCGTGACCTTTGACCCCTGAGACGGCAAAGTGCCACGTTAATTTTTCAACGTCAGACAGGTTTTTTTGAAACTTCAGGTCATAAGGATCGATTTGATATACAATTTGTGAGGTTGCAGAGCGGGGGCAGTCACAGCCCCAATTTGGGCCTCCAACCACTCTGCTATTTTAGGTTCATTTTTAACCCAAAACTTTTCCCAGGTGCAGTGACTTATTTTTGTGACCCTGTTTCAGGAATCCAGTTGCCTTATACCATGGAACCATCATATTGACCATACCCCTAGAACATCTTGGCTGCACAACATATCTATAAATTTTACCTTTCAGTGTTTTTTTAGATGGCTGTGTGACACAGTGGTTAGCGCTTCTACCCTTTGCATATCGTGGTGCAGGTTCCAACCCCATTCCTGTCACATTTTGCCATGCACTGTTTTGAACACCAGTGGACACTAATTAAATCGTATCAAGTAAATATTTTAAGAAAACGTGTATTCTCATTGGCAGTCACTCAGTGACCACAGTGAATTTTGGTATCTTACCCATTAGCAAAGAGAACCAAAATTTCTGAAGTGAAAATGCACTTTGTTAGGAGTGCAAGAAAATTATTATTGGGTAAAATGGGCAGTCTGGTCTGGATGCATCAGTTGTTATATGACATATAACTTGGCCTTGTGCTATAGCCAAGAGAAGAAAAAGACGAAGAACATAACTGAATATTATAGTGGAAACAGAACCAGGAAACACGAGAGAGAATACACAGTCTAGGCCGGTCTGGTCAGTCACTTCCCACAGTAAATCAGTGTTTTGCTTTGTGACCTCTCTTGCCAAGATTTCTGTACTTAACCAGAGAAAGCTAATATGCAAAAATAATACCCAAAACAAATTAAACAATGATACTTCATGTAACTTTCCGATGTTAATATATCAGTAAATTATGTCTCGGCTTACAAAGTTGTTAACTGAGAGGTGGGAACTTGAAAAATCCATCTGAAGCAAATTAGTAGTCAAAGAATACCAATTTGACAGAGCTTCAAGACCTCCACAGTTGGATAAGAACATGGTGTACTTTGACTTGGCAACTTCATTTACATACATGTAAACCATCTATTTTACACGCTTTTTCCAGTGTACAATGGAAGGCATTGGATGAGATGCTCACAATTTACAGCTATTTACAAGTACAGAGTTAAATGTTTGCTGTTTCAAACATGACAAATTATCTTACCTGAAATGATTTTGTACGATTCTCGGTCAAGGGTCAAACTGAGAATTGAAGCCGTTTGTGTTGCTTTTATGCAATTTGAACGAACGTTATTTTTCCTGGAGGTTTTTTTTAAGAAAATACTTTCTCCGATTGCACCTGCAAATAAAAGACAACAGTAATTGTTAGTTAATCGGTATTTAACCCTTAGGGAATAGGTATTTAACTGTAAGTTAATAGGTATTTAACTGTTAATGAATAGATATTTGTCCACACATCCAACTACACAATAATTTGTAATATTTCTTACTTGAAACTTGCTTGACAAACAAGGTTCCAAGTTAAATAGAGTTCAGTGTTTCTGATGTCATGCTGTGCTTTTGTTAGTTGACAACCATTACATATTCAGTGGAGGGGGGCCTGGAGTATTCCTGGAAGGGAAATTATTTATTGTTGTGAAGGGAAATGTATTGTGGACTTAACATTTTGATGCGAAATAAAGAAACTCCAGACAACACCTGCCTGGCTGAGACAGATTATTATGAATAATTTCCTATCCATGCACTGTTTCAGTGTTTGCTTGATATTGGATGTCTAGTGACTATTCACACGTAGAATGAGTTCCAAACTGTGTTAAAATTGGCTGTGTCCATGTCCAAGGATTTTGGTAGCTGTTAATTTTTGTAGGGACCATCTCAGATTGTGTTAAAAGCTCAAAATGATGAAATACTTTACATGGGAAGTCCCTAACTTATTGGCCATGAAGCACCAGCAAAGTGCTTTGCCATCAATTTATGTGTACTACAGTGGTGTAGCTACATCAGTTTCCGGAGGGGGCCGTTAGGAAGTTGGACTTGCAGAGACACTTTCCTTTTGGTAGGAGTACCTTCCGACCACCAATATTAGGAGGGTGTTAATGCCACAGAGGAGGTGTCTGTGAGTACACTTTTAAGATCAAGTATATATTGCCCCCTCTTGATATGGAAGTAGCTACACCCCCATAGCATCAAGGTCATGGTTGAGTAACTTGAGTAGCTCCTTGGTGTTCATGGTTCAGTGGCTGGGGTCCATATCCAAAGGCTGAAATCACACCTGGAGCATATCCCATAGAGATTTCGTTCAGAAAATTGGTTAAATATAAGTACTGTATTATGTATCTCAAAAATCTGCGTCAGTTGTCGGGTTTAATTGGGTCACTGATTGCTAATCTGCAGTAAGTAACTTGGTCAAATGTCTAAGTAGAACGTGAAAGCTATCTGAGTAGCTTACTATATCGAATGAGGTTGGTTAGCGGTTTGAATGGTTTGTATCAGGTGCTGCTGACTGCATCCTCAGTACTCAGTGAGGATATCCTGACTTATACTGCGACATGTTCTTTCCTCTTCAGAATTTTACAATGAAAAATGTCTTAACATTTAGAATTAAGTATGCCAGCACATCTAAAGTTCAGTGGCTTTCTGACATCACTGAACTGGATGAACGTTGGAAGCAAATTCACATGAGGCAAACATAGAATTCCAAGACGGAACCCAAATGACTTCAGAACCAAGTTAAATGTCATTTTTCAAAAATTGTAATTCATCAGGCATAACTGTTCTATTTTGATACCATTCCACAAAACTGAAACACAGCTTTTGAAGGTTTCAATTCTGTTCCAAGCCCTAAGAACTAGGGCTTTCTACTTTTTTCTGCCAATGGAGAGCTCTTTGGTGTAATTTCCACTTCAATTTCCTTTCCGCTGTCTCATTGCATGCCTCACACAAAAGTTGACAAAACCTAATCTCTTGAAAGTCATCCTATGCCATACAATTAGAGCCACACCTATACACCTCACCCAATACAAACTACAACACAAACTTAAATTAATAATTGCTTATATTATTCAAGAAAACACGAGAATTGTGCTTCAGGCCTATACTCATTCAAGTTCATTGACAGTAAGACAGACACAACACCAAACAGTTGTCTGAAAATGAAAAATTGTCCTAGCCTTTTGGGTGCTGTTGGCTAGAACTGGTAAAGAGCCTAACACAATAGCCTTTGTATTTCAATGGCATGATTGTGTCGTAGCCTTTCAGGTTGGTGGCACAAACAAAACTTGGATTTCAATAACCAGTTTAACATTATTAGTATAACAAACTGGCATACAGAAAACATGTTTGCATAAAGGGCAATTCCGTAAAGTCTGATTAACAGATTTTACACTTTAGCAGCTTGTGTAGCCCTAACATTACACCTCAGCTATTTCATTGTTATATAGGCATGAGGGCAGGTAATAGGGGTATCAGACAAGCCACCAACCAAAGCTCTAAGTGTAACAGGAGCTGAGCTACAAAGCAAATATCATGGTGTCGGACGTACATCACACGGTGTACGTCCGACACCATGATATTTTGCCATAGCTCAACTCCTGTTACACTTAGAGCTTTGGTTGATGGCTTGTCTGATACCCCTATTACCTGTCCTCATGCCTGGATAACAATGAAATAGCTGAGGTTTAATGGTGGGGCTACACAAGCTGCTAAATTGTAAAATCTGTGAATCAGACTTTACGGAATTGCCCTAAAGATTTAAAGTTACACCACTCAATTCCAACTGGTAAGCAGTGGTAATACAACTGTTAGGAATAGAGACAGAAGTCTGATGACATGTGTCCCATCCACGAACCCTCGCCTTTCATTATCTTGCAGAATCAGGTGCTGATAACAGGCGTAAGACACACAATATATAACAAGTGGTTAACGAGTTGAGCCTCTGAGGTGAATGACCTAACATTTAAATCTAATGACAATAACAAAAAGAAAGGAAACACTGCCTGTGAATATTTATTGAGGTGAATGTATTTGATACATTTTGCATTGTATTGCATTCAATATTTGTTTATTCAAAGTATGAAGTGCTGTGCATGAAATGGAATTCATAAGATGCATGGTGCAAATGCTTGTAAACAGACGTTTTGAAATGTTTGTCATGCTGCATTTGAAATAATACTTTGACAGTACATGCATTCTTCAGAAATCCAGCAGGCTTCAGAAGTGTTTTAGTGCTATCATTTCCTTCCATTCCTTTGCGAGTAGGTTAAACACTCGGGGAGAGAGCTACTGAAGACAGGGCCCATTCCACAATAAGCACAAATCAATGCTTCCTCCTTGTGTGCCTTTTCCCTTCTCATTTTTTGCGTCTTGTTGGAAATTCAGAAGGAGTTTTATCCCACCACAAACCAAAAGCAAGATTAATGTCAAGATTAAGAAAAACATAACAGGAATCCAAACAGCCTCATCAGACTGGAGGATTAAGATTTAGAGCTTGATTTCTGACACTTTCACTTAAGACTGCAGTGTACAATAATTTACATTTGAGGGTCATAGGCCTACTTGTCTTAGTACACAACGAATCTAGAGTAATTTTATATTGTGTACAGCCAATAGTGTGTCTGTGGGCCATGGTTTTAATGCCTTCCTTGTACCGAAGAGGATGCAGGTTGAAAGCACTTTTCTGAGCATAGATAGATGGATATTGGATACTAAACTGGATGTGGTTAATGCTTTATATGGTACAATTTTATAAAGACTCGGATGCGGGTTAAAAATGAATTCCGAGCACAGATAGATGGACTTTGGATAGATACCCAACTAAACTGGATGCAATTCATGTCTCATGTGGTAGTAGTACACTTCTGTAAAAAACTTTCTATATAATTATACTCAGTGACAAGTTGTTGCACTTCAAGAGACTTCCCCTCTTCAACTGCAGTTCATCTGCAGACAGCTGCGTGTCAAACGTATAATGCAATTTTATCAAAAGCTCTCCAGATATCTGCTTGAATGAGGCTTTCTTTGGCAGTGTGGCAGACTATTAATCTCACAGTTGACAGTGTGAGGAACGAGATAGAGCTAAGCAGGTAACTGGTTGAGTACTCTTAAGTGACATACAGGCGAGATGAACAAGATTTTACAAATGGCATATTCTGAATAAATAAACAGTTAGATATTATAAGTGAAAAGACAATTTCAGCATTTTATGTTGCATAAAGCTTTTTGATAAACAGGTTGTTGTATGATCCTGGAATATAATCACTAATCGGAATGAATTCATTAGTTTGCGAATAATATCAGGTACTGCATATCAGGTACCGGTCGGTAAGGTGCACAGTAAATATATGTATAGCACTGAGGTTTGTAGATGTGACAAATTCTTCAGTCATAGTAAATTTTTAGTTGGTCATATTTAAACTATTATATTGACGTGGAGATGAAATGAAAAAGAAATTGATCTATATCACCTTCTTTCAGAGAAATGGGTTATCTGAGTAACGATTACTTTCTGTTAAATGTATGTGATAAGTATTGAAGTTGGCCAAAACCTAAAAGCACGATGCTTCAGCTTAAGATTCTCACAAATTGGAGTTAAAAGCTCTGACAGGGCCCACTTAGAGATAAGGGGTAGACATACTAAAACAAGAGAGCTGGTCGACAGGAATTCCAAGAGAATCTTACAAATCTATCTCCAGGTTTGCAAATGGAACACAGGACATTTCCACTTCATTTTACCATTTCAAATTTTCAGTCTCACTCCAATAGGTCATATTAGCCATCGTCCAATGGGATACAGATCCTTGCTTACGTCACTCCCAACAATTTGCATGTTTATGGCTGAACCCAAATTTTCACATCCTTTTGTCACCATAAAAGCTAATTCCACAAAGCTGGGTATTGAAGGGTACAAACTAAATTCTCCTTTCAAGTCCAAGTTCATCTGTCTCAATGATTCAATGAAGCTTCCACTTGGCAACTTTATCCTCTCAAAGTAGATGGAATCCTTTCATTTAAATAAGTGACAAACAACCGCCTGCATACATGATAATACATGATATTATGTCATTAACACAAGAATATTATAAAGCGTCATCAATCTATCTGTCCCAACATATTATTCCTTTTCATATGATAATAGAATCATAAAAATAATCGCACCTGGAATGCATCTACAGCCTTTAATGAAGGCTTTCCAAGAGCATCACAGGAGATTTTTGGTGTTGATAAACCTTATTTTCTGGGAATGGTAGGCACAACAAATGCCTTGATTTAGCTTATCTCATGCACTGCATACCTCTGTTTTCTCTCATCTCCAAATCTTTGCCAAAAAAAACCTCATTTTGAAGTTGTAGACCGCCATACTTTAGGTCTAATTAAGTGAAATTTTTTTCGGACAATTCATAACAACACATCACCTGCATAATGCACAGAGAAGCCACAAACTAGAACTGACCAATAAAATCCATGCTGATACATTTATTTTGGCCCTCAGTTGTGGTTACCCAATGGCCATTGTAAGCCATACAGGGGGTAATACTATATCATACTTCGAGATAAACACTAGATATCATGAACTTAAGTTTCAGTGTCATCTAATCATGAAGTATTTAAGCGAAACAGCTATCTCTCATCTTAGTGACCCTGCTACCTTTAGCAGCATGCACCTTTGTTTGAGGAATTGTGGACATTCTGGCGGTAGTCGTCAAGCAAAATTTATGCTTTTGGGATCTATATGAGAATGAATCTGAAATATTAAATTGTTCAAAGCTTTCATAAACCCTCTCAGTCCCTCTGGGTTACGATACATGAATGCAGCTTTGAAGTGAGAGTGAATGGTCCTTTGAAGATGACTGCAGCAAAATACTGAAACTATAATGTTACACAAGAGTCGAGATCCATACAAGGCATTCAGCTTTTGATTTTCCGGATTTGGTACTTTGTCATGCGTAACCTACAAAGAATACGGGTGCTGCAACCACCTTTAAAGCCTGGGTCAGAAAGAAGAGAAGGCTGATTTGAGTTTAAAAAGCAGCCCTTTGAACCTTTCCTTTAAAGCAGCTCAATAGTAACTGTTGTCTTTGGGAAATGTGCAGTTGATATGTTTTCAAAGTTTGCTGAATATAAAGACTAACTGATTTGTCATATTTTTTAGTGCCAGAAAGTTCTAAATTGAACATTCTTGGAGTAGAGTGAAAAATCGTCCATATATTAAATTCTGTGTCAAATCAGTCTCAAAAAACTTAACAGAGTAGTCTTAAATTTTATAATGCAGAAATCAAATATAAAATTTTGTCAAGGAACATGAAATTATGGATGTATGAAAGCTTAGTGCTTGCGATTAGTTGAGAAAATTGATGCTTCATATCAGAATTTTAAAAGTGCAGTAAGAAAAGATTCCGTTTTCGCAATAATGTACACCTAAATTGAAACCTATCCAGTATCCGTACCTTATCAAAGGAAATTTTATTTCAATGGCCTTTGTAATGACTCTACTTCACGGTAAGGAGCCATAGTATTGCAATTTCACTATCAAGTAGAATATAGGAAATACCTGAAAAAGAATTATGCTAAGGGGATAGGAAAAAAAAACAAGGAAGGACTCTTTTAAGTTTCTTATGCTTGTTGAGTGACATGGAAGCCCCTGCTCCTGGCCTGCCAGAGGTACAATCAAGGAGACAAATTGTGCCGTAAAAATGACACATTGCAAAAAGAGGAGGCAATCGTGTGAATGCCAGCTGGCCCTTGCTCAGGTTGTCCAATTCATCCAAGGAGAACGTTTTATTTTGTCCTTGATGGATTTCTAGGGCCCTACAAGTTGGTTTGCAAGAAAAATCGCTCTGGCAGTGGTCATTTTTCGTGCCAATATACAAGATGACGACAGCAGTAAGACATCTTTTTGGCCGCACAATGAGCGTTCATATTGCTACTTTATAACCTTGAAACCATCAATAATACAACTACTACCAATAAATGCATGCATTGAGGGAGATCATATGCTCTAAATTCATTATTCAATATACCTTCCAAGGATGACATTTCTTGTTGCATGTCTATTACTGAAGGCGCATGACCGCCGCATGTAACTAATAATGATTCTCCCAATATCAATGAATATGTTTGGCATCAAAATGTTTGCAAATTGCATAAACAGTCAAACACTAAATCATCTAGAAGTAATGCTTCAGTCTTATGGTTATACATGAAGATTGTGCAAGATTGTTTTCTAAAATTTCATTTCTCAGACAGCTATATTATACTGAACCTGAATTAATTCTTTGTTACTTACACGTAAGTTAAACAACCTAAACCCATCTTGATACCCATCTTGATACCCAGTCAGGATGCCTAAATCCTGTGGTCACAGAATGGTAGACACAAACAAGCAGCAAAAATCTAGCTTCCATTGTAGCATTCGGTCCTGAAACTCTGAGGGAGTTTTGAATCACAAGTAGCTTCTATGCATATGCACATAACTTCAGTAGGATGTGATCCTCCTCCACTCCAGCTGTCCATCTTACAACATTTGTGTTTCTGTCCATAACAGAACAATCAGCTCATCAATCAAGCTAAAATGCGATATTACATAAAATCTGTCAAATCAATCTAAAGTCATTTCAGATTTGATCAAGCCAAATGTAGAATCGTAGCTACCCGCACTACAGTGTGCGATGATTATCTACACACAAAGTCATAAATGTACTACCATGAATTCAACTCAACTGAAATGAATGACTTTTGTAATCCTGCAATTTAATTGCCTAAACTGAGACATGTGGATGCACTGAGAATGAAGAGCAAGTGTTGCCAATCAAGGCAGCCATCACCAGCTAAAAGCCGCAGAACTCTAACAAGAATCTCAGTCAACCTGATAGTTACCACTTCCGTAAATTCACTGCGGCTTTTCCCATTTGTAAAATAGTTGAGCTGAAAATGTAGGCATACTGCTTGATTTGACGCAAGGCATGCAGGAGCATTTATCTACATCAGTGAATTATTTAAACACAAAATTCGTTAGGAATTTATACCGTAACAGTAAGGGAACTCTGCAAGAATATCCAGGAAAATGGAAAATGCGCATCTACTGGATAATATACATAAATTAGTAATGAAGGGCAAATGTGGCAAATGTGGTATTGAAATTAATTCTAGAAGTAGCAAATCAAACCACTGTCTGTCTTCCTTTGAATTTCTTTTGAGAGAAACCACAGAAGCTCTTGTCATACTTGCGATACTAGTAGTAGACTTGATTTACAACATGATCTCATTTCTTTTCCTGGACCCAGAGCTACAACCTTACCTTATTGTTATTAGTGTCTGTGGCAGGCACATAAGTCACTCAGTTGTCAACAAAAGGAGGGAGGTGCATGTAGACCTCCCTGTCGTCTTAGGACTGCTTAGCATCTTTTGATATTCATTGCCATCTCCATAAACTTCTCTCTAATGGTTGATGTTTGCCAAGGTCCTGCTCCTCACACCATATCTCATTTTCACTAGATGTTTCAGGTACTTATGCCATTTCTCAGTTGATTTTCAAATCACCTTAAAACTTTCAAGGGTCAGTTTCCCTCAACAGAAGAAATACACTTTGGAAATAGACCTAGCAGCAATCAGAAATTTCCCAGGAAAATTACACAAAATGAGGCAAATGCTATTTATTTCTTTTGAAACATATCAAAATAATGCTGTTAATAACGTCAACAATAAAACTACAGAAAACCAATGACCCTGGGATTCTGAAAAAGTAGTTCTCCACCAAGTGACATATTTATACTCTTGACATTCAATAAACAAGTAAGATGACTTCTGTCTGTATGGTCAGAGCCATAAATGAAGTAATGCAATTTGCACCTATTGTGAATAAAGCCATCAAGTAGGCAAACACAACCATTGCAAAAATAAGACCAGACTTGAAATTCCAATCAGACAGAATCATTCTAATGACAATTATTTGATGATTAATTCAATTTTAAGCATTAATAAGACGCCATTGCAGGGTACTAAGTGTCTATTCCATCATTTAAATTAATAATCTTGATTCATTCTTAGAAGAAATAGTCTGGATTAGAGTTCTGAGTGGAGTCACTGAAAATATACTTCGAAAAGACTTTGTTTTAATTGCATCTTTGTTAATGACTTTTTTTATTGCAAGTAAATGTCCATTTATAAACAAGGCCTCATCTCGAAGTTAGAGGCATAATAGCTTTTTATGTGTTCATTGTACTGGAAACCATTTCAAACTGTAAATGTAACTTCGAATGTCACTATACTGAATATCTCCCCATGTAACCATCTGGGTTAAATTTTGATGGATCTCAAATTGTTTTACTCATATCATCCATCAGTCCTTTTGGTACTAACAGTCGCCTCAAAAACAATTGACTCTTTGTTGATATTTGCAAGGGTGACAAAGTGGCCTTGCATTTCTGGAATTTATAATGAGGAGCAAGGCACTCTTGTTTAATTTCAGTTCAGGTTATTCTATCCCGTTTTAAGACATGGCACCTATACTGGTGAAAACTAGTGAAAGAGAGCCGAATTGAAAAGTACGGTAGTCCTTTTGTCACTTCTTTTATTAATATGAGGTAATGCTGAAATCATGTTCGTTTTACAGCCGTTTACGGTTAAAGGAAAATTGTTGACACCATTCACCCAACTGATAAGGTAATGTCATCATACATGATGTTCCCAGAGTCAAGTATTTCTTATTATTCTCCAACCATACTGCTTATTATTCAACTTGCTGATAGAGTTATACGATTCAGTCACTATGTGTCTGAACAATGCTGCAGCTACAATGTAGCTTGTGAGGGGCACTCAGCTATTGTTTCAATGGAGCATCAATATGGCAACCAAAAAGTGTAGCTTTGGTTTCCATACACTATAAAGTGTCGCGAAGTGTTACATTTCTGCAGATTGGGCTTATAAAATATCTTAACTTCAAGCAAAGCTTCGTTGTTGGGAAGTACATACATTTTGCATACTGGTTGCACACTGACTTCTCTGTTTTGATCCTTGCTCACTCTGACTTCCCTTGTTGTTAAAAAAAATACCTACACACGTAGAACCCATTTCGCCTAGCCATAATACCCGAGGTTTGGCAACATGACTTGTTAGTTTCATTACATTCAGAAATGAGACGGGAGATTGCAGACCTAGATTGGTTTGCTCTGACAGCGGAACTTTGTCAGACAGCAAGAAATGGCAAGTGGCAGAGCAAGGAAATGATGGGCTTGAAATGCCAAAGAACTGGTTAGTGGCCATACTGTGACCTATAACAAAAAAGGAACAGAGCAGTCCAGGGGTTGCATGTGAGGAAATGAGCAGAGACATTAGGCTGCACACCCTGTGGTTGAATGAGCTGCTCCAAACTAACTCAGCGTCATTTATGTCACTTAAAGGTGATAAGCTTCACTCCTGCATGTAAAACTGGTCACTGGTCAGTCCCTAAAGTAATTATGATGTACTCCAGCTGTACTGAAAACATATGCAACAGTAATGATGGCTGATCAACTCTTCCTCAAGATATTCAAGTTATATTGTTGTCACAGATTTTCTTTCAGAAGAAACTTAAGTTTCGTTTCCAGCCACATTAGTCTGGGAACACTGTGAAGTCAGATGCTGAGTGACATTATGGGCTCTTAGATTAAGATGAGTGTGCGGACGTGACAGGGGACACTCAAGAGGATTGGCTCCCTCAGGTGCATTAGTCAGAGGAGGGCATTCACTGAAACGCTGAGCAAAGCAGCAAGAGACTGATTAGGCAACAGGAGTTAATCACTGCATCTGTGGCAAATGGTCATTAATTACACTTCTGCAACTTTCATGAGTGAAAATCCTGAGAGGGATTGCATGCCTATCTATATAATAGGTACATGGAATACACATGTCTTTCAAGCTGTGACATTTGCAAATGGAAGCATTAGAGCATTTAGAGGCATTTATAGTGTTGGTACTTTTTGATGATGTGATTACGTGTTGTATGTGATTTTCTCTATTTGTATGTGCTTTCCTCTATTCTGACAATCTGGTATTCTGACAATCAGATACTCTGACTGTCTCACAATGTTGAAACGTGTGTGGCTAAAATCCTCCCAGACTCTGAACCTGTTACAGTTGACACAAACTAACTGTATGCTGCATGTCTCCTGCTAAACAAAATTGATGTGCCAATAATCATTAATACTCAATTAATCAATTTACCACCAAGAGATTTGGAATGATTTGCTGAAGGACAAAGAGGATAAAGTGGGGATCTAAAAATGATAATGGAGTAAAAAATGAAATAAAAGTAAACACCCATCCATCCCCAAGGCAAAAGTGT
This sequence comes from Platynereis dumerilii, assembly GCA_026936325.1. Classification (NCBI taxonomy): domain Eukaryota; kingdom Metazoa; phylum Annelida; class Polychaeta; order Phyllodocida; family Nereididae; genus Platynereis; species Platynereis dumerilii. Next base: position 15,558,576 of record JAPTHN010000001.1, read on the forward strand.
GTTCCGGTTTCCTTTGATTTTCGTTGACACACTACAAACTTCTATGGGTTTCGGTACACTTTGCATTTCAAAGCCGACAAAGAGTATTATCCATTTCCGACAATCAGACATTGAATAAATCATGTTTTTTTTGCCATTTGACTCATTCATTTACACAATCAAAAATAATAATAAGGAAGCCACCAAGCAAATTTATCAAACGTCATGTTGGTGATACTCATTATAGAAATATATAATCAAAAACTTCATTCCATGAGTTGCGTGCTCATTGCCAAAAGTGGAGAGAAGTGACATTAACCTGAGTAAAATGTCCTCTTGGCCAACAACAACAGATAACAATGTGGCGCATTTAAGAGAAACCTTCAAAGTCAGAGGCTGTTTCATAGAGGGTATTGAAAGCATCAACTATTTGTAGTATTTATTGGAGTAGTATGATCAAATGGCAAATCAAGATGGGGGAAGAAAAAGTAATCTAACTACAGACATAAAGCGTGTTAATCAAGAAGAAAAAGGCCCTGACGTGACATCCTAAAAAAGGTCATCCAAGGGTTACTGTGGCAGAATCACAGACTAATAGCTCATGTCATGTCCTATGTAGCCCTTCAGCTGCCATGCAACAGGCAATAGGAATTTTAGAGGCAATATCACAATCCATAATGGGATCATGCTGAGACACTGCAAAGGCTTTCTAAAGAATTTTAAAGAGCTCTGCCTTAGAAGTCTTCGCATTGGTGATATATTCTGCCTTTATCACAAAAACCTGTATTAATGTGCACATTGTAGGTTCTAAGGCTCTCCTCTATCCCTGTTACATCCTATCCGTTTTATCATACCGTGGTGCAGCATGGTGTCAATATCGTGAACATAAAGGCATAACACATTTGGCCCTTCTCATGACTCGCAAGCATTCATTTTTCTTCATTGACCTGCTGTAAGAGGAAAATCTGGAAATTGCAGTATGCCTCTTGCCATCTTCAAAAAGTTTGCCACTGAATTCAGACTCCTGTCTCAGGTGTAGCTAAAGATAATCTGATTGCCAAACAACGTTCTTCCTGTCTCGTTATTTTCTAAACTGCAGGCTAAATAGTTCTTTGGAATATTCATCGCCTGAAGACACCAATCTTGGATAAATACAATATAAACAGCTATCAGAAATAACCAAGCCACTCCAAAGGTTTTCTGTCTGTGTCGCCCACACGATTGACAGATGTTAAGTTTGGCAAACACAATATAATGGGCTCTGTCATATCTTTTTCGCTGAAAGAAGAATCTAACAGGGTGGATTACTCCTATACTATATTCTCATAAAGTGACATCACAAGCGTCTTGATCTTTCTACCAACGTTGGAATCATATCTGTATGATTTAAGTCTGTGAACCTGTGGAATCGACTGCATTTCCATCATGTTTTCTATGACTAAAAGTTCTAGCTGATATTTTAGGTACTATGTAAAATTTGGAATTTTGAGTCTGCTTAAATGATTAAGTGAGGTGGCTGCACAAATTGTTTAAGCCAACATAGCTTGTTGTTTTCAGCTAAGATAATACCAAATTTGGCATTTTCCTGACAACTGCAGTCTATCAGCGCAGCCAATACCTTATGTATGTATATTGTATAATTATTTATATGTTGGACACACATATTAGACATGCACCCCTGTTTTCTGATCATGAAGAGAACCAATCACCAACCCAAATGCCCGTCTTATATATACAGTTTTGGCCCAACAAGTTACTTTCGTATCACAAAACCAAGAACTGCACATGCATCCGACCTTTTGCAAGCCCGCACATGCACATGCACATCCTATTATATATAGTATCTGATGTTCGTAAATGTATACACCCTTGTCCTGCAAATGTGGTATTTGCATTTCCCATGTGATTTCCATGCACATTGCACAATATCCTCCTCTCTGGAGTAGTGACTTCAAGTATTCATATGATGCATTTGCAAAGTGTTTCGGACTGTCAAGAGTGGTACAGAAAAAGTTGAGTAATCCAAAATTTTGTTTGCTCAAGGAATTGCTTTTTCAGTTCCTTAAATTGAATAAGCTCTAAGAGTCCCATCAATCTTCATTTTAAAAGAAGTTTGTGGTACTAATAAGTTATTGGGAGTGTTGTTGGTATGGTTTGCAAGAGTCTATGCATAGTTAAATAGTACATTAAAACGAAGTGCAACAGCTCAGCAGACACTACATGTTAGTCTATGCTATGTTGAACTTAAAAGGTTCCTTTGGATGATGGTCATTTTTTAAGAAAACTGAATTGCATCAAGCCAGAAATATGTTGTATTTACTAGTTGTCTATACTTCAAATAAAAGTAGAAATGCAACCAAAGGAGATGACAAACACTGTTTTTCTTGGAAACTTTGTGACAATCAATATAGAGTCAATCCAAAGATACGTACATAAAAAAAGCAAGGAAGATAAGGAAAACCAATAAAAAAGCTAAAAAACCAACAGATAAGTTAGGTTACCCTGAATTTTTAAATGGCATTTCAGTATCATTATTTCACAAGCTGGCAGAATACATATTTTTAATTTCCGACACTTTAAAGGGCCACAATCGTGCACTTTTTTTATTTGATATGTGAATCAAACCTACTTTTTTATATGCACCTTCAAAATTGCTCACCTATTTGACCAAAATTAAGTACTGAAAAAGCTAATTTTAATTCCTGATTTTGGCATGAGAGCTGGCACAATTAGAAGCGACCCCTGCCAGCTATTAATTAGCAGACCACGTCATTCAGGGTAAAAAGTAAACAAATGGCAACGTGGAATGCTGAGGGCTTAGATTCAGGCAGTGAGGCTGAAATGGGCCTGCAGCCTTATATATATGTACCCTGTATGAGCCTGAGGGGATTGGGTAAGACTGACAATGATGAGCTGCTGAAGTTAATTAGTTATATATATTGAACATCGACACCAATGAGTCAATGACTGGTAAGTTACTAATGAATTCCGAGTGTTGACAGCACCTTACAGTGCATAACCATCTGAGATCCTTAATCACATAATGCCATGTTTGAAATTACCAACAGGTGAGCCACTGGTTTGGTATTTTTTTGTCCTAAGCGATACATGTTGTATCTTTTCGCATCACTTTGTTTGCTCTTATCATATGAATATTGATAGATTGTGACTTTTTGGAAAATTTTTCCTCTTATTTTCTTCATATTTTTGAAATAACAGAATGTAAAAAGGTCATGCCATTGAATAATGCATACACACATCATTATTAGGCCTATGTGATAAATATGATACATATTTTTGCCTTCATATATACGTATATTTATTCATAATACTTTTCAAAATATTTTTTAGGTCAATTGCTGTTAGATTAAGACTGACACAGACAATATTAAGCAGATTATCAATATTTGACTAAATGACCTGGTCCACCGGATTCTTCCTGTCTTCGGCTGTTGCTGCAGGGTCCTCAATTTTATGATCTAAATGGTCAAGTAAGATAAATGATGGGATGGCTCCATCAACCAATCTCGGTCTTTTTAAAGCCTGATTGGCTTCCAATTTATTTGTTGATCGGAATCTTTGAGGTGTACACTACACACATTCCGATCTTTGAAGTGTACATTACACCCATAAAATGCCTTGGCATATACCTTTTTTTTTTCGATTTATGTTATATAGAAAATTTACCCATTCTTCGCAAATTCTTGTATTGTTGGGTTTTGGGTGAATTTGTGGAGGGTGATGCATTTGCCACAGGGGTTTCTGCATGTAGACACCACACATAAACTCCGCATGTCCACTGTCCTGTCAATCAGCTGTGTGTACATTGACATGTATGATTGCATGGGCAGTGATCACTCTTGGCTGACCAGGCTTGAGGGAGGGAGGGGCCACCCAGCCTTACGTCATGCATATTAAATGAGCAAGCTGACTAGTGACCCACGAAGGAGGTCTAAGACCAATATTTCACAGATCGTTTACAAAGTGCAGACTTGCCAATAATTTTTTTTTAACTACCTTCGTGTGCTTATAAGACTTAGTTCCACCGATAAAAGGTGTACTTATTGAAAGTCAGGATTTGATGAGTGTGTGCCTTTAACAACAAATTGAAGTTGGCCTTGTGAGAAATTGCTTCGTATATTTGTATTAAAAGTTGAATTTACGATTAATCTACAATCTATCAACCACTGACCGCAAATACACCGATTTTTATGCAGATGATAATAGGCCTGCTATCTAAGAAGCAGTATGTAGCCTTGGATCCAGTTGATTAGGGGAATAGGAATGCATGAGGCAACTGAAGTCAATTGTCAATCAAGAAAATAAAAAAGGCTTCAAGGAAATTGCCTTTGAGTTGCGATGAGGCCCTTCTCGGATGCTCTGCTCAATGGGCGTGAAATGACAGCCACCTGACTGATGGACTAACAAATTGCATCACAATATGAGAGAATGGCAGGTTGACACCCCTTCCTAATTATCACCATTTCAATATGTCTATGTTCTTTGCTTCTTTTACAGTTTATCGGTAGCTTTCAAGTATGGCCAATTCAAGAAAAATTAAGTCTCGTGTTGAGGTTTTATTTGTCATTTAATAACCAAATTGGTGTGCAGCCAAAACGGCGATAAACCAGAACGGCTATTCCTATATTAACCATAACGGCGATGATCAATTTGACTAAAAAACAAGAACGGCTATTGCACTAATTTTCAGTAGAAATAGCTTGAAAACTTAGTAATTTTACATTAATACAATACATTTTGTTATCCAGCATTATTTCCGTAATCAAAAAGACAATCTAGTTACGTTTTTTGTTACATTTTATCAAGTTTTGCACATTTACTAAGTTTTAGCTACATTATGACATGTCAAATTTGACAACAAAAACGTGACGTTATATTGCTACAAAGTAACAAATATCATGGATGTGTACTTTTTTGCTGCAAAGTAACAAATATCAGACGTTTTTTTGTTGAAAGAAACTTTTCTAAGTTGATTTTTTAACTAAAATTGTCATCGCCGTTTTGGACTTTGATCATCGCCGTTTAGGTAATGTCTGTAAATATATGAATAGCCGTTTTGGTTTATCGCCGTTTTGACTGGCAGTCACCAAATTATGAGACAGAAAAAAAAAACTTGCAATCGAAAAATTTCATAAGCCCATATTATTTTCTCCAAAAGTTTTTGGAGGTGGCAGTTTAATGAATTCATTGATACAAGTCCTAAAGAACCAAACATTTTTACAAGACTCAATTACAGCTCTTATGATTTCAAATCTTGTGAAACCAAAATCATCAATTTTTCTGAATACTTGTCTTTGATACAGAATGGTATAACTTAAAAATGAGTCTAATTTCTCCTTTCTCATTAATATGAAAGCAACAGCTGAGAAAAAAAATTATTTTGCAGTCTTGCAATCAGAAGTTTCTGAAGGGAATGGGGAAGGCAGGCTGACAAAATGATGAATCAGCCTTTCTAACAAGAGCTGGTAGTAATGTAATGGCCAGTTTGGGGGCACTATTCATGACACCATAACCATGTGTAGATGTTCTATGACATTATGAAACTGGGAGGTTAAAGACCCCTGAGGACAGGCAGAGGCGCTGTGGCTTCTTCAGGGCAAACCTGATAATGGTTTTGCCAAAATATTGCCAGAAATTCTTCGCTTTGTCAGCTGGGATCTCTGACATTCACTTCAGCAAAGATTCTCTGGGTGCTGTCATTCAATTCACGACAAGATAGCTGGTTTCATTTAAGGGTTTGTTATACTATGTATCTGCTGTGGAAATGTTGATAACATGAAAATTTTCCAGGGTATGTCAACATTTTGAAGAGACTAGAGGATTTGTCTAGCCGTTATTCACTTGATAAGAGTAACGAAGGTGTTTATTTGTATAGTCACTAGGATTATATTATAATAATGTTGGTATACTATAAGAAGATGAGTTCAGAATCCCGGAAATTTTTCACTCAGGACTGCGTGATTTGCTTCCAAATTGTTATTAGGAAGCGAACTTGACGTGATGTATGGTGTGGCCAGTATGGCTTTCTTGGTACTAAAACCAACATAAAGGGGAGCTGAGCAGGTGGCATGGTAATGTGAGAAACCATGTGTCAGGTCTAAGGACCTGCAAAAAGCAGCTCCTGGTCAGCTGCTGTGGACAAGGTAGTGGTACTGTTTGATGGCTGAAGGTCACAGATAATGTATCAAGTTATTCAAGTACCACTATTCTTGTACCTTCTGCTAATTGGTACAGTTACCACTCTCTCTTTGATAAATTGCCAGACTGTATAATAAATACATAAATATTATAGAAAGATACAGATAGATGGATGAACTGACGGAAAATAGATAAGATAGATCATATACAGATGAAAGCTGGCCAATTTAAGTTCCTTGTCTGATTGTTGATAAAACAACTATTATTAAAACATAATAGTAAAAATCAACATGATTGGCATGACGATTGATTGCTCACTGTGACATAATCATTAACTAGTTCATACATATTATAAATGCCCACTGTGTTACTTTTATTTATTTTTTTAATTTCTTGTGGCTTGTTCACCCGTTTGAAAATGAAAAAAAAAAGGTCTCTTGCAAATAATTAAACTCAGTTTTTCTTTGCTAATAGTGAACTATTGATATGTATGGAGGTATTAAAAAAAATATTATAATTTTTGTACACATTTGAAGGTGAATATGGTATGTTCAAAAAGCTGGGTCCATTTAACCTAATTTCTTGCTTTGAATTTTTCTTGCAGTTTCAGCTTGAATATCATTGTACTGTGCTAATTATTTTGATCTGATCATTGCCATTTTGTTTTTTTTTGCCATTTCTTAATGATGTTTCTGCTTTATTTTGCAGGTAAGAAGTTTCTATGACTTTCAACAAATATGTGTTGATGTGAGGTGAGTCAGTATTAATTAATAATTATATTTAAAGGAAAATATGATGACTTAGTCAGTAAGCCTGCTATTTCAATGAGGTTGTTCAAAAGTTGATTTTCTATGCTACAGCATTGCTGTCCCAAGAAATAGTTCCAAGTTCATTGCACATTCACAAAATTTCTATTCAACATTGATGTATACCAGAGTCAGACTCAGCAATCACATTCTCTAAGGAAGTAGACAAGGCCATCAGCACACTCAGAATCAGCCCCGGTGTCTTCCAGACAAAAGTTTTTGTGTTCCTCTGGTCGAAAGTAGGTGGACGCTCACAGGAGCTCGCGGAATAACCCACTAGTCACTAGGTGGCAACACAAGACCGCATATGTTCTGATCTGTGGCAATGCAAGAGCAGTCCACTTTTAGACAGGAAAACTCCCATGTTCTAAATATTCACACAGTAGGCCTATGTTGTTGGGAGATTACCATTGCCTTGTCTCCCCCTGCTCCCCCTCCCACGATATATTATTATGAGCTTAACATTGTGATCTAAAATAAATATGAGTGACCTGGAGCTCATACTCTTGTCTAGTAAGCAATTATAGAAGCTCCAGATAACATCTGCTACTGCCAGGCTTAAATGTATTATTATATTACAGAAGATTTGCAATCTTTACATAATCTACCTTATTGTAATTCTATAGTAGCTGCTCTCCCATAAAATGTCTCCAAACTGTCGTAGATTCTTTTTGAATCCTTGGACCAATCACTTCGCTAACTGTTATTTGCCTACTGCCCCCCCCAGAGCGCCAATTGCACTGGTATTTCGAATTCATGGACCATCACTGTCCATCAGGTGCTGTTTTTGTCAACTCTCTGGGTTGTGTGTTTAGCTCAGGTGCAGTAGAGTTGCAATTCGTAAAGTAAATATTAAAAGTGTGTACATGCGTATTTTTGCCTCTTCACCGAATCTCATCTTCGAGAAGAACTATTAACAAAATATGGTGATTATAAAGTAGATGTGGCATCCTGGATACATTTTCAGGATATGTACAGACTTGACAAAGTGAGTGATGTGTTGAAAATTTACTTCACTTGAGTGCTGATAAGAGAATGCACTGATGCAGATTTCCAATCAAAGAGCTTGCCTATATTCAATAACACATTTGGGAGCAAAGTTACAAATTTCCTCAGCTGAAGTCTTCCCATCAAACAACGCATAAAGTGAAGATGTCATGAACATCTTATGCAAGTGAGCATTGAGCAATGCCCATCCCTGCAGGTACGTGAATACAATACAAGTTTGCAGCAAAGAATATATATTTCTAAGCTGTTACTTCTGCTCATGATGTGAGACCCAAACTACAAAAATGAAAAATGCTGTTCAAGCCATCACTATTATGCATCAAAGTGCGGATAGGCTAACTTAATACTGAAAATGATCCAAGAAACGGTGAGGTTGCTGGCTCTGTTAGGGTTCACCTGAAAGGACCCACAGAGAACTGACAAGCTTCTGTCATACCTGCCAAAGTGGCTGTCTTGAATTGCAAAACATGATCTCATTTCTCTGCCTCAATCCAGGCCCTCAACCATTTCCTTATAGTTATTAGTGTCAGTGGCAGGCACATAAGTCACTCAGTTGTCAACAAAAGAAGTGGATTGCACCAAGCCCGTCTTCTCTTCTCAGTATTGCTCAGTATCATCTGATATTCGTTGTCATCTCCATAAACTTCTCATAAATGGTTGACATTTGCCAAGGCCATGCACTTCACAATATGTCTCATTTGAGCCATAGATGTCTTGGCCTTCTTTGCCATTTCTCATTTAATTTCCATTTCAACCTAACTTTACTGAATAGCTATAGCCTACCAGCCAGAAATTCTCTGCAAGAAATACAGAAGTGTCTCTTTTCTTCTGGCAGACTTGTTTAAAGGTTGATCAATTAACGTTATTTACTAATGACAATGGTTGTTCTTCACCAACCATTTGTAGAAGTTGCTAAACAGCGTCAGGTAATGTTTTAAAGCAGCCAGACAATAGCTCTTTCCATCAATGAGGAGGCATCTGGTGGTATCTAAACAAGCCTATCACCACCTAGGAGTAACTTAAGAGCAAGTTTGAAGGGCCAACCTAATTTTTTACTAATCCGACTTGTATTAACTTCCATTCAAAGAGCCCCTACAGCCCTAACTCACTATATTGCACCTTCCCAGGCAAAGCCTTAATCAAAGCTTCAAAGGCTCGGACTGCCACCCTATATTTTTAGTCTCTGTGTTGTTGGAAAATTACAGGTTATGCACTTGTTCCCCCCATAATATTTCTTTGTTGCAATTTGTCATCTAAAAAAAAATATAACTTGAAATAGCTGATATATCTGTGATGCAGTAGCAACACAGTGGTAATTTTAAAATTGATTGATCTGCTCTTACTATCACATCGTAAAAATCATGTAAATGTGAAAGGAATGCTGTTCATAAAATATTGCTAATGACCAAAAGTTGTTTCGTAATACTTTACTCATACTAACCATTTACAATCTTAACCAGTAATAATATAGTTGAACAAGATAGTACTCCACAAACACCTTATTCTCTTTATTCACGAGACAAATAGGGGCAAAATGGACATAATGCAAATAGGCAGCTAGGCAGCGACATGAGGCGCTGACAGTTCCAACTATTTGTGACATAATTGATTCCAACAGAGAACGTCAACTGACTGTTGGCGCCAAATAAACATTGACAATGAGGTGATAACTAAGAGAAAAGCCTAGAACGAGGTATCATGAATTGATGTAAGTGGCAGATTTGGCTATGACAGATAAGAACCTGTGTGACATATATGCTACATGACAATCCATCAGGTCTTGCTGCCATAGCTCGGTTTTGGGGGGCATAGGGGGGGGGGCATTCTGTACCACTGAAATGGCAAGGGGCCGATGAACCAATGAATATTAGAATGGCCAACCTTATGTCAGCCTTTGTATATGACTTGTTTAACACTCGTTCAAATTCATTTTATGACCATTAACCTATATAAGATTTCAATGTTAGGTTCTTTGTTACAGACATATTCTGACATTTGCCCTCCTGAGGTGACAAAATAACATCAGGTGTTTCATGATGTGTGCATAGTGCATACATAGATTTGAATATTGCACATCTTCGCCTCCTCTGAAAACCTGTTGTTGTAAAAACCATGTATTCTGAATGCCAAGTCTGTTGACTCCACTACAAACATCTGTTCACTTCGTCGTCTCTGCTTTTCCAACCAACTGACTGCCTAGTTACCATCTGAATATATATGCCAAGCACGTACTTCAAGCTCTTCCATGTATCTCATCGTATTAGTTACCGGTATTAACAGCCATACTTCCAACAACCGGAGCCCCGGGCATTCACTCAATGCATACAAAAAAGACTTTACAAAATGTAGAGGCCAATTCAGTTTGCATTGCACTGATATATCTTTCCTGAGCTTTGTCACCAAAGCTATGACTAATGCAAAGCAGCAGTAAACCTGTAAAAGCTGTCTCGTGTGTGTTAGACTGTTGAGTTTCTTCTGTACTAGATAATTTACACCTAAGATTATTGTTCCTTAGAAGTAGAAAGTTTTGCCCACAAGAGCTTCAAACATGCAATGTAAATGCAGAACAACAACTTGAATTGGATTCCAATGTATTGATAATAATATCTGTGGAATTTTGAGGAAGGCTCATGAATACTACCCGGGAAACAGTTACTGAAGTGTAGAATACATCTCATAAGGGGAAAAAAGTACTGCAAGACTTAGTTTTTTTAACACAAGATGTCACCTCATAATTAGATATTACAGAGAACCATCTGATGTCATGTGGATTTCAGTTTCAAAAATTTATGCAATAATCTTATTGTGTATTCATTGATGAGTATGACTGTGGCTGCCAAAATCGTCATGGGTGATGTAACCAGAAGCTTCCAAGTCAATGCATTCTTAAAATTCTGCTAACAGCTGCTATAAATCCATAATATTATTTGTCTGGAATATTTTCATGAGGACAAAACTGTTCAGCATCCCTGACATCCATAATTAGGTCTTCCTGGAGCAAGGTAATCCTTTTAATTGCTGTTTAGGTTATTCTATCCCATCTCAAGACGTGACACCCGGTGAAAGCTAATGAAAAGTAGCAGAATTGAAATGCTAATCATCACTGCTTTCATTTGGGCAAAATGAAATTATGTTTGTCTTTCAGCCATCATAGATGTTTTGAAAGGGACAAATTGTTGATTCTATTCACCAATACGATGTCCCCAAACATGATGTCACACACTTAAGCAGAAGACATGTTGCAAGGGTTTCCTTACGGCACTGTTCAATATTCTACTTTACGTGAAGCCTCATTGTTTTGACTCATGCTTATTCTGATTTTTCCGTTGGATGAAGAAAATGGGATAGCTGTAGAACCCGTTGAACCTGACAGCATTGCCACAGACTAGGCAAAATGCAAATTGCAGACCTGGATCGGTTTGCTGCAGGAGCGGAACTGTGTCAGACAGCAAGAAGTGGAGCAAGGAAATGATTCGCTTAATTGCCAAGGTCCTATTGAGTAACCATTCTGTGACCCGTCTCACCAATGAAAGGAGCAGTCCAAGAGTAGCATGTGTAGGAAATGAGCAGAGCCATTAGGCTACACACCCTGTGGTTGAATGAGGTGCCCTCTGCTAACTAAACACCATTCATGTCACTTAAAGGTGATGAACTTTCCCCCCGAAAGTGCTGCTGGTCCCCCAAATAATTGTGAAAAATTGTGATTTATGGCAGGTGTAATCTACATGTAAACAAAGATCATCACTGCTGATCAACTCTCCAATATACATATTCGAGTGAGCTGTTTTTTTTTAAACAAAAGTTGAATATATCTATGAATTTATGCACTATGTTATTAATGGTCAAACCACAATGCCAGATGCTGAGCGACATCATTTCGATCTCAGAGCGAAATGAGTTTGTGAACATGACTGGTGACACTCAAGAGAATTGGCTCCCTCAGGTGCATTAGCTAGAAGAGGGCATTCCGTGAAATGCTGAGCAAAGCAGCAAGAGACTAATTAGGCAACCCGAGTTAATCACTGCATCTGTGGCAAATGGTCAATAATTGCACACCAGCAATTTACAAGACTGAAGATTTAGGAAGGGGCTTGCAGCGTTGTATGCATACCTATTATGGATACATGGAATGCAATTTCTTTCAAGCTTTGAATTTACAAGTGGAAGCATTTAGAAGATACACTGTGTATCAAAACTTTTGATGATGTGATTACTCTGTGATTTTCTCTGCTCTGCCTATCAACAAATGCTGAAACGTGTGAAATCCACAGCCTCCCAGAACTCTCACTTGAAGAAAGGTTTCTTGTATTTCTGTCGAACATTCTCTGATCTTACACAGATGGCACAAACCAATTTCATTTTTCCTGTTAAGTGAAATTGATGTGCCAACAATCGTTGGTACACAATTAATCAATTTACCACCTAGAGCTTCGAAATAATTGGTTGAAGGACAAACATTATAAAACAGGGAGATAAAATCTTCACTTACAGAACTGCCTCTGTGCAGTGCACGCATTGAATATTAACAGCAGTTTGAAACTTCTGACACAAGGTAAATGTAGAAATTACGGCATAATTAACATTTAACTCATCATTTGATTCATTTGAAAAAGTCTGAGATCCATAAAGGTAAGTTCTTACTTTATCATAAAATATTTTGTGCTGTGGGAAAATAAATGGATCGAAGAGCAATTTTGACACCAACTCGACTGATAGTCTGGGAGCCAAGACCTCAAAAGTGCTTTATTTAAGGATTTAGCTCACCCCGAGAGAGGAATGGACAATCTATACATCGTTGGAATCGCAAAATTCTGTAGATTATGAAACTGGGGGATGCAGTTGGGAAAAGTGGTGCAATTTTTCACAAATTGGTTACCATGGCAACCAAGTCAGAATATTTTTTAATTCACCTTTATACCAGTAAAAATCATTTTTTAGGTATTTAATCCACAGCCAGACTTCATTCAACCAACCAGACATGTACAACCTCAATTAGAGATTTTAATGGTCATGTGACCTTTGGGGTCACATGACCATGCTGACTGCCATTCATGGTCGAACCTCAGAAATATGCATTTTTTCACAATTCTATACTACAACTTTAATTGCTGCAGCCACAATATTGATACTCCAGGCAAAAATCTGGTCTCACTGGAAAGCCCTTTTAGTAAGCTTCAATCTCACATATAATTTGCATAGGTATCCATGGTAATTGGTTGCCATGACAACTAAGTTTAAAAAAACACAAATTTGATCTGAAATATAAAAAATCATTTTTTAGGGATTTGCTTCATGACCAGACTTCATTCCGCCAACCGAGCATGTATATGTTCAATTATAGATTATTATTGTCATGTGACCATTGGGTCATGTGACTATGCGGACCTTCATTGAGGGTCGAACCTCATAAATATGCTATTTTTTTCACAATTTTATGCGACATCTTTAACCGCTGCAGAAACAGTACCTATTTACACTGCAGACAAAAACTTGGTCTTATTGGAAAGCCCTTTTAGTATGCTTCAGTCTTTCTTATTATTTATTATTTATACTGGTATCCATGGCAACTGGATGCCATAGCAACAAAGTTTGAAAAGGTACAAATTTTACCTGAAATCTATAAGATTGATTTTTAGGGATTTACTCTACAATCAAACTTCATTCAACCAAAGTTATATGTACCACCTCAATTAAAGATTTTTATGATCATGTGACCTTTGGGGTCACATGACCATACTTACTCTCATTCAGACTTGAATTTCGGAAATATGCCTTTTTTTTACAATTTTATATAACTTTAAGTGCTGCAGCGTAAATATTGCTAATACAGGCACAAACTTGGTGCCATTGGAAAGCCCTTTTTGCAAGTTTCAATCTCACATATTATTCTTACAGGTTTCCATGGTAACATACGTCATAGCAACAAAGTTAAAATAACGTGTGAGCACTTTAAGAAGAGCATGATGCCATGAACAATTCCACAATGAATGCCAACATTGAAACCGGGGGGCTGGAAATCTGGCAGCATTGTAAATTGACATTAAATCTGGCCAGAGGTGTGAATTATTTGGCATTGAGACCCATTGGCCAAACAATGCATGAACCCTCCCTCCCCCAAGGTTGTTATTGACATTTTAAATTGAAAACGTCAGCTATCTGTCTAAACAGTTCGACAAAAATAAGTACCCCTTTGGATAAACTTGAATATCTCAAAGATTCCATCGCTTATTTTTATAACAGTTGGCTTAATTATAGCCTCGCATATCGACCAGAATGCTCCTTAAAATGTCAAGGAAAAGAAGAAAGATTTATGGGATGGGCAAAATTCTTTTATAGCGAAAAAGCATTAATTTTAGCTCGAAATAACAAAAATAACTGCAACAAAAATAGAGACCTCTATTCTAAAAGTAGAAATAAAAATAAGCTAGTTGATAGTTATGATATGGTCAATGATGTCAATCAATGTCAGTCAGTGATGTCAGCTGGTGATGTCAACCAGTGATGTCAGCCAGGGATGTCAGCTGGTCATTCAGCTGGTCATTCAGCTGGTGATGTCAGTCAGTGATGTCAGCCAGTGATGTCAATCGGTGATATCAGCAAGTGATGTCAGCCAGTGATGTCAGCTACTGATGTCAGCCAGTGATGTCAGCCAGTGATGTCAGCCGGTGATGTCAGCCAGTGATGGCAGTCGGTGATGGCAGTCGGTGATGTCAGTTGGGATGTCAGTCAGTGATGTCAGCTAGGGATGTCAGCCAGTGATGTCAGCCAGTGATGTCAGCCAGTGATGTCAGCCGGTGATGTCAGACAGTGATGTCAGCCAGTGATGTCAGCTGGTGATGTCAGTCAGTGATGTCAGCCAGTGATTTCAGCCAGCCAGTGATGTCAACCAGTGATGTCAAGTCAACTGATGAAGTCAGCCAGTGATGTCAGTCGGTGACATCAGTTGGTGACACCAGCCTGTGACATCAGTTGGTGAGGTCAGCCAGTGATGCCAGCCAGTGACATCAGTCAGTGAATCTAGCCTGTGATGTCAGCCAGTGATGTCAGTTGGTGACATCAGCCAGTGATGTCAGCCAGTGATGTCAGTTAGTGGCATCAGCCAGTTCTGTAAGCCAGTTGGTGCCAGTGATGTCAGCTGGTGATGTCAGCCAGTGACATCAGTGAATGGCATCAGCCAGTGATATCAGCGGGTGATGTCAGTCAGTGATATCACCCGTTGATGTCAGCCAGTGATGGGAATCGGTGATGTCAGTGGGGACGTCAGTCAGTGATGTCAGCTAGGGAAGTCAGCCTTTTGTCAGCCAGCGATGTCAGTTGGTGATGTCAGCCAGTGTTGTCAGCCGGTGATGTCAGTCGGTGATGTCAGTCAGTGATGTCAGTCGGTGATGTCAGCCAGTGATGTCAGCCAGCCAGTGATGTCAACCAGTGATATCAAGTCAGCCAATGAAGTCAGCCAGTGATGCCAGCCAGTGACGTCAGTCAATGAAGTCGGCCTGAGATGTCAGCCAGCGATGTCAGTTGGTGGCATCAGCCAGTGATGTCAGCTGATGATGTTAGTTGAGACATCAACCAGTGCTGTCAGCCAGTTGGTGCCAGTGATGTCAGCTGGTGACATCAGCCAGTGACATCAGTCAATGACATCAGCCAGTGACCTCTGCAGTGATGTCAGTCAGTAACATCAGTGAGTCAGTGATGTCAGTCAATCACATCACTGGATTATATCAGTCAGAGACATCAGTCAATCATATTACTGGATGATATCTGTCGATGATGCCAATCTATGAGGATCATCTCTTCATGAGGTCTATCAATTAAATAAAAGCCGAAAAATCGACAGGCTTGTTTTTCTATTTAGGCTCAGTATTCGTCAATATTTAGAGGACCTTACAATGAGAAAAATGGGCAGTAATGTTAGTCTTTGTAGGATTATTTTATTTTGGTGCGGAATCATAACCAAATTAGTCTTGGAATCACAGAGGTGAACTCACTTACTTGGCAAAAGCTGCCGACCGACCCCCTGCTAGTCTTGCATGTGGAAATACACACCCATCTAGTTTCTAATGTTAAAATTGAGATATTTTTTTCTATTTTGAACTATAAATAGCATTTTTCACCATGAAAAATATATAGTGACATTTTTTTCCTTAACATGTTTTCTGATGACAAAAATTTGGATGAAAAATACAATCTCTAGTTATAATAGATTAGCATTTGAAGAAGTGGCAGTGCAGCCCGCAAAAAGCTCAAAATGATAACCAACCACAGGGCCTGTCAGTGCTAAAATTAGCCCAACGAGACTATAATTTGCCCAAAGGTCTCATTTCCATGCCCAATATGCCACAGATCAGGGAACTGGGGGATCTGGCAATGAAAATTTGAGGAACCATGGATCTAGATCCAAATCATCTGAATCTGTCTGAAACAAACGCGAACCCTGATCTGGATTCACAGATCCACATTTTTTCCAGCACTGATCCTCATCTGGATCCAGTTCACAAATCCACAGAACTGGATCCGGATCACTGAATCTGTGATCCAGATCACTAAGATCACTTGAAACAAACGCACCCATAAATTCGTAGATGTTATCAAAATATGTGTCAAATTTTATGCTTCTGTAATTTATATGTATCTGCAATTGCAGAATTACCTTCCTATTCATGACAAATCTACCCAGCTATTTTAAATGAGACCAAGTTTATGCTTGTAGAGTCAAAATTGTTATTGAAGAGTTGATAGTTATTGTATAAAATTGTGAAAATATACCCAGTTCTTAGGTTTGGTCTTGAATGGCAGTCAGTTCATAAGGCCGCAAACATCACATGAAAATTGCAATATACTTACCCAGTAGCTGATAGGTTGAATGAATGAAGTTCGACTGTGAAGTAAATCTTTAATAAGAAATTTCTCAGACTTCACACCTCAGAAAAAAGATTTGTGTATTTTGAAACACTATTGCTATGGCAGTAGGTTACCTTTGATACTATATGCAAAGTATATGTGAGATTAAAACTTATAAAAAGGGCTCACAAATGAGACCAAATTTGTGACAGTAGGGATAATATTGTTGCTTAAGGAGCTTAAGAAGTCACAGAAAAGTTTGGAGAAATGGATGTTCCAAGGTTTGACGCACAATGGCAGTCAACATGGTCATGTGACCCAAAATGTCACATGACTATAAAAATACATAATTAAGCTGGCACATTAATATTCGACTGAATGAAGTCTTGTTGTCGGGTAAATCGCTAAAATTCTACTTTATACATTTTAGGTCAAATCTGTGCATTTTTTAAATTTGTTGCCATGGCAACCAGTTACTGTGGATACCCGTATAAATAATAAGAAAGACTGAAGCATACTAAAAGGGCTTTCCAATGAGACCAAGTTTGTGTCTGCAGTGTAAATACTGTTGCTGCAGCAGTTAAAGATTTTGCATAAAATCGTGAAAAAAAATGCATATTTATGAGGTTCGACCCTCAATGAAGGTCCGCATAGTCACATGACCCAATGGTCACATGACAATAATAATCCATAATTGAACATACACATGCTCGGTTGGCTGAGTGAAGTCTGGTCATGGAGTAAATCCCTAAAAATTGATTTTTTATATTTCAGATCAAATTTGTATTTTTGTCAACTTCGTTGTCATGGCAACCAATTACCATGGATACCTATACAAATTATATGCGAGATTGAAGCTTACTAAAAGGGCTTTCCAGTGACACTAGATTTTTGCCTGTAGCGTCAATATTGTGACTGCAGCAATTAAAGTTGTAGTATAGAATTGTGAAAAAATGCATATTTCTGAGGTTCGACCATGAATGGCAGTCAGCATGGTCATGTGACCCCAAAGGTCACATGACCATTAAAATCTCTAATTGAGGTTGTAGAAATCCCGTTGGTTGAATGAAGTCTGGCTGTGGATTAAATACCTAAAAAATGATTTTTACTGGTATAAAGGTGAATTAAAAAATATTCTGACTTGGTTGCCATGGTAACCAATTTGTGAAAAATTGCACCATTTTTCCCAACTGCATCCCCCAGTTTCATAATCTACGGAAGTTTGCGATTCCGACGATGTATAGATTGTCCATTCCTCTCTCGGGGTGAGCCAACCGCCCAATTTATCTCCTTGGCTCCTGGACTATGAATGTCCTTTTGATCTGGCGCAACAAACGACAGCCCAGTGAAGTCTTTTGATTAAGGTGAAGCCTATGTTATAAAGGGCATTCGAAGCATTGATTAGTGGTATCAGATTAAATGGGTTGAAATCTGATCAAAAGGCCAATTAGGGTAGAAAACTGCATTTGACAGCAGACATTAAACTGGTCAACCAATGTAAAGGGCCAGCAACAAGACATCCACAAAAGGTCCTTGTTATCACTGTTGTTTTCTGTGGCAGTCTTGCAACAGGCATTTAAATGAGGAAATGCCACAACCCACAAGGCTCTTTTTTGTAGATGTAAGATTTGTGAATGCTTGCTGTATTTACAGTCCTATGAAGAAATGATTGCTTGCATTTACAATGTTAAATGAAAAACTAATTATTTTTGTATCTCAAGTCTCCACAAATAGTTGGTCTCTCTGCCCATGGTAGGGTTTTTTACATGCTTAAACTTGAAGACAGACAGACAAACCACAGGCTGAAGGACAATATATATTTGACATTTACTGAACATATTATTGTGGTATTTATGCTTTTATCACAGTAATAAAGCCTACTTCTTCATTTTCCAAAATGCTATGTAAATCTGGCATTTGAAAAAAACATACCTAATAAATTGTCAAAATATCAATTCCTGAAATAGTAGTTGATATGCTGTTAGCCCAATTCTTGAAATTCCCATCATTGCTGTTACAGCAAAACAGGATTCATGGCTTCTACAAATTCAACCAGATATTTTGGCCAGCCAACAAATATTAAATGATTGATACTGAATCCAATAACAGAAATGAAATTCAGCTAATAAGAATTCTTGCAAGTTACCGATGTGTCTGAATTTAAACTCGCTATAAAATTATCAGTTTTTCTTCACTAGCCATCTATCAAACGGGAGTCAGGATATTGGATATAGTGTCTTCAATGATATCTGAAAAACCAGGGCAAATAAAGAGTGACTCCCTTCCTTTTTACCATCTTCAAACAGTTTGCCACAGAATTCAGACTCCAGTCACAGGTGTAGCTGAAAGATAATCTGATTGCCAAACAACTTTCTTCCTATCTGGCAATCTTCTAAACTGCAGGCTGAATGGATCCCTGGAAAATTCATTGGCTGAAGACCCCAAACTTGAGAAATATGAACAGCTATCAGAAATAATACAATCTCCCTCTCCGTCACAGGAACATTATTTCAGAGAAATGTGAAATCATAAGCAGAAAAGCCACAAAATAGGCATTGTTTGGAATAGAAACGTTTCTGGGGAGTGGTAAAAATAATTTTGTAAAAATTATCATATAAAATACTGGATTATACATATGTAAAAGTGTAGAGTGATGATAAGAACAAACCCAAATTTACAACAAACCTCCAAATACGTAGATATTCTAGCTTCTTATTTTCACAAGCTTGTACTGTGAATGTTCTTTTGTCTTTCAAACACTGAGTGAAGCCTAACAACAACTCTTATGTGACCTCTTGAGATTTAAGAAATTACTATAGCATGATAATATTGTCCAGTACTGTTTGAATCTACGTTGTAAACAGTAAGATAAATTTTTTTTTCAGTCACAACTCCAAAACAGATACAACTTTAGCCGTAGTAACTGCATCAAAGACTAACCATAATGGCACCAATTTTCTTTGATATGGTAATGATAATATGCCTGTTATCTTAGAGGCTGTATGTAGCCTTGAATTCAGTTGATTTAGTGCCATTGGAATGCATGAGGCAACTTATGTCAACTGTCAATCAAGTAAAAAAAAAAAAAAGAACTTAAAGGAAATTGCCTTTGAGTGGTGATGAGGTTCTTGTCAGATGCTCTGTTCAACAGGCGTGAAATGACAGCCACCAACTGATTGACTAACAAATTACATCACAACTCAAAATTTGACAAAATGGCAAAAATCTCAGCTTGTGCCAGTCATTTACTTCTTCAACAGTTATTATCAAAGCCATAATGAGGAAGTTAAAATGGCATCAATTTGATCTTTTATGTTAATAAACATTAAACTCCCATCAGTGACAATCAATTATGCACTCTAATGCTGTTTTGTCAAAATATTTTAGAGATGGCGGTTCGTAGAGGACAACTTGAGGCAGGGCATAGCCAACTAAAAATCAAAATGGAGACTCATTTACAGATGTTTTGATAGTGAGACCAAAGTCATTAAGTGGTTAGATTAATTACTGTTATTGATGTGAATTCCAAATTGAGTCAATATAACTTTCCTTCTCGGAAGAAAGCATAGAGCACAGGAAATCGGTACAAAAAGGTCAGACCATTGCAGTCCTGTAATGAGAAGTTGCTGAATGGAGTGGGAAAGGCAGGCTGACAAAATGATGAATCAGCCTTTCTACCAAGAACAGGTAGTAAGGGCAATCTTGGGAGCACTATTCGTAACACCATAACCATGTATGGCTGTTCTATTACATTATGAAACTGGAAAGTTGAAACTCCCTGAGGACAGGCAGAGGTCCAACAGCACCTAAGGGGCAAACCTGATAATGGTTTTCTAAAAATACAGCCAGAAACTCTACATCATCTCAGCCTGAATGTCTCAGTCAAGACAACCATCAGTAACAGGGATGATTAAGATGAGTGTTCATGGTGCCAGTGTTATGAGATAAAATTATTGAGTGTATTTCCAAATTTGATACAGACTAAAAGCTTGGGTCTGCTGAAGTAGATCTTGGTCTATATTCTCAGTCGCTTGATCTATCAATTTTGACACTTCCTGTGTCCAGTGGGCCTCTATATATCTTACTATTGTACATGTATTTCCTCCAAAATTCTGGAGTTCTAATTGATAAATATTTTATATGTCCAAGAAGTTGCTTGGAATAATCTTCATGAAATTCACCAGTACACATCCTTAGGGTGTCTGATTCTAGGAACACTGAAATAAGAAATAAGTCAAATAACCAGATAAGATGTTTCCGCAATGGACAGGGAAGCATGCCTTCCTCCAATTCCGGACTGGAAGCATGCAATGTCTAGCATATGGTTGTTTCCATTATATTAGTAACCTCGATGTGCTGCTAGCACCTCTTGTCATGCTGAGTTGATACTGTAGTAGTCAACAAGCCAGTATCATGGCCCAGATATTTTAGTGTTGGCATTTCGATAAGATTGAGTTGTTACAGAACCCCAAGGAGATAATCATCCTATTCTAAATAATTTTTTAACTGTTAGTATTCTTACTGCTATCATGTTTTCTAAATGCTACTTGGAGGGAATTACCTTTTTTCACTATGATTGAGACAGTACAATCATACCAATGTTCAGCTTTTAACACGTTGGTTGGTGTGTTGATTGCTCTGAATGTATATCCTGGTGTGGAACCTACTTCTCGTTTTCTTTTGACATACCTCAGAGGATGGATACTCCATTTAGAGGTACCTCTTAATCATTCTATTAATCAAGAGCTGCCTTGCTCCCTTCTTGTTGGAGTTTTGGTTAAACCTTTTCAGGATTATAGATTGACAATTGTTGGTAATGTAAGACTACCCTAAATTCTTCTTCAGCATGAAATGATTCATGAGAACAGATGTTCATATTTGTGACATTCCATAATTATATAGATCTTGATGTGCCTAATAGATAAAGCTGGATGTCTGAAAGATGATTGAAGTCTGGTTTTGATTTTAATTTAAACTTAAGATTGGGTTTTTCTGTCACAAAGTTTTATATTTGCAATTTACCGTTTCTGTTTTGTAACAGCTTGGCTGTTAATCATACCTACATTTCAGTGAAAAGAACATCTCAAAAAGGTCCCCCAAAGTTGAGGCTGCTTGTAGCTTTCTGGATAAATGTAATCTTGAAATTGAGGAAAGTATCTTGACACTGTTGGCATTTCTTAATTACAATTTTTGGTTAATTTCAAAAGTAGTTGTAATTTGGCACTTCATATTCTGGGAAAGGCAATGACTTGGATCTAATCGACTAATGATAAATGGTCCAAAGAAGCTTGCGTCTTTCCCTGTCTTTTGAATTGGACCTATCTGTGCAATTCCGTAAAGTCTGATTCACAGATTTGACACTTTAGCAGCTTGTATAGCCCTACCATTACACCTCAGCTATTTCATTGTTAAACAGGGATGAGGCCAGGAAATAGGGTTATTAGACAAGCCACCAACTAAAGCTCCAAGTGTAAAAGGAGCTGAGCTACAAAGCAAATATCATGGTGTCGGACGTACATCACACGGTGTACGTCCGACACCATGACATTTTGCCATAGCTCGACTCCTATTACACTTGAAGCTTTGGTTTATGGCTTGTCTGATACCCTTATTACCTGCCCTCATGCCTGGATAACAATGATTTAGCTAAGCTATAATGGTAGGGCTACACAAGCTGCTAAAGTGTCAAATCTGTGAATCAGACTTTATGGAAATGCCCATCTGATAATTTGTTTCATTAGACATGTATGTCAGTTCTTTCTTGAGCTACGAAATGGTGTTCATTTGCCAGAATCTCCCTATAGTGATAAACATCTCTGGGTGGTATTGATCAATAATGTATGTGACGGTTTGATATGCTGATATTATTGTAATATTGGGTGTGAGGCTTTACTTTTAGGCACTTTGTGAGTGAATTATGACCCAATTTGTGACTAAGAGCTGGAGTGACTGTTTTTGATAGATGGGTTAAACACATGTTTTGAAGACCAGATATGAATAGTTTTATGAGTCTCAAGGCTAGTCAGTCAGTAATTGGTAGTTACATAGTGGCTCTGTATCAGCCTCTCATGAATACCACTCAATAGCCTTTGGTGCTTGGATGTTTCCTGTTAGGCCATTGGATCTTTGTAAGGTCCTTTGTGAACCTACCATAGCCTGAATGTTTGGGGCGATGGTCAACTGCAGGCCCTCCAGATAAAGAAAGGCTCCAAGAAGAAGCAGGAAAATTGGGGAGCTTTTAGATCAATGGATCTATACACATGCCGCAGATTTGCCTACGGAGGTGTGTGGGACATGATTATTGTGAATTCTCTTTCCCCTTATTCCTAAAAATTACTGCACTGCATGTTAACTTTCTAGAATTTCAACAGCAATTATGTGATACTTCATCATTATTCCAAAATTGATTCCTGATTTCAGTGCAACATGTCGATTTGAAAAGGGAAAATCTGTGCTACATAAGACAGACAATCGTAAGCGGGAGATTACTTTGACCACCTCCTATCACGATCAGCAGTGGTCAGACTATGTTTGAGATATTTGAAAGTCATCCTGAGAAATTTTTCTCTCATTTCCTTACATATTTTGCTGCAAGTAGGGCCCTTCGGATATTGAAATATATATACAACCTCTATGTTTATTTTGTATTTTTTCGAATAATTATTGGCATGTATCTTTGTTTTGCATTGGAATGTAAAGGCAGGGTCATCATCATAATTGTTGCAGTGCATTAATGGAAATGGATTGGATAAAAAATAAAGAGACATTCTAGTTGAAGCCAGGAAAGGACCGCGAAACATAAGACATGACACAGGTCTATATCGGGTTAGTTATATCTGTACATTTTTGTGAATGGACATCTCTACCTATCAATGAAAAAGCAAATTACCACCCTCATTTCTTATATTTGTGGAAATGACCGCCCACTCTCTCCAGCAAGCCAAAACCATCTATGGCCGTACATCTGAAGACCATATTTGGTCTTATGTCTGGATAACTTCTTCCAATTTCTTTCTTCACATTGTCAGAACTGTCTTTATTCTATGGCATTTGATGTAGCCAGAGACTCAATCAAGGGATAAGAAGGAAAACAATATGTCAGTGACCTCAGCACAACAGTATGAATCTGTCTCTAAAATAAGTTAAAATATTTGCTTTATCTTCATAATTTGGTACTGCCAGGCTTAAATGTGTTATTATAATTTATATTACAGATGATTTGCAATCTTTACATAATTTACCTTATAGTAATTCGGTAGCGGCTGCTTTCCCACAAAATGTCTCCAAACTGTCAAAGATTCTTTTCGAATCATTGGACCAAGGACTTCGCTAACTGTTTTTTGCCTACTGTCCCACGGAGAGCCAAATGCACTGGTATTTCGAATTCATGGATTTTGTCATCATCTCTGTGGGTTGTGTGTTTAGTTGCAATTCGTTAAGTAAATATTGAAAGTGTGTACAACATGCATATTTTTGCCTCTTAACCGAACTGGGCGTTAATGGCCAGACAATGCCCTCTAGAATGATGATAATGTTAAATAGACAAGGAAATTCTCAGTCATGATAATTTTTTGTGTCATATGATCAATGAAATGTCAAAAATATGCATACCTGTTGTCTGAATTTTCACCACATTTTGGACGGATACCAGCTAACATTCATTTTGACTGTTTCACACATTAAACCTTATTAAGTGAACTTCACGAGAAAAGACAGAAGACAAAATTAAAATAGGCAGTGACATAAGGCGCTGACAGTTCCAACTATTTATTACTTAATTAATTCCAACAGAGAACGTCAACTGACTGTTGGCGCTAAATAAACATTGACAGTGAGGTGATAACAAAGAGAAAAGGCCAGAACGAGGTATCGCGAATTGATGTAAGAGCAGGTTTGGCTATGACACAGATAAGAACCTGCTTGATGTAGATGCCATATGACAATCCGTTAGGCATTGCTGCCAAAGCTCGGTTTTGGGGGGGGGGGGGTTAATTCTGTATGTACCACTGAAATGGCTAAGGGCCAATGAACCAATGAATATTAGAATGATAAACTGTATGTCAGCCTTTGTATATGACTTGTTTAACGGCCGTTGAAATTCATTTTATGACCATTGACCAATATAATTTTTCATTTTTAGGTTCTTTGTTATAGACGCATTCTGAAGTTTTCACTCCTGAGGTGGAAACATCAGGTATTTCATGATGTGTGGATAGGGTACATAGATTTGGGTATCGCACATCTTCGCCTTCTCAAAAAACCGATTGTTGTAAAAACCATGTATTCTGAATACCAAGTCTGTTGACTCTACTACAAACATCTGTTCATTTCATCATCTCTGCTTTCCCAACCAGCTGACTGCCTTGTCACCATTGGAATATGCCACGCACGTACTTCAAGCTCTTCCATGTATCTCATTGTATTAGTTACTGGTATTAACAGCCATACTTCCAACAACCGGAGCCCCAGGCATTCACTCAATGCATACAAAAAGGACTTTACAAAATGAAGAAGCTAATTCAGTTTGCACTGCACTGATATATCTTTCCTGAGCTTTGTCACCAAAGCTATGACTAATGCAAAGCAGCAGTAAACCTGTAAAAGCTGTCTCGTGTGTGTTAGACTGTTGAGTTTCTTCTGTACTAGATAATTTACACCTAACATTATTGTTCCTTAGAAGTAGAAAGTTTTGCCCACAAGAGCTACAAACATGCAATATAAATGTAGTACACCTACTTGAATTAGATTCCAATGTATTGGTAATAATATTAGTGGAATTTTGAGGAAGACTCTTGAATACAACCAAGGAAACAATTACGTGTAGAATACATCTCATAGGGGAAAAAAAGTACTACAAGACTTGGTTTGTTAACACATTATGTCACCTCATACTTGAATATTACAGCGAACCATTTGATATCATGTGGATTTCAATTTCAAAAATTTATGCAATAATTCCTCCAGAGCAGCTTGCTGCTATGGAGGATTGTACAGCTACGCTACCAGTTCTGTCAGCCTTCATTTCCTGTGTTCGTTAAACATGACATATAGTGATTTACTCAAAACAACTCTATTTTCTCATCCACCTCTACACACACGGCATCCTAAAGGGCCAGACTGACGTGGCGGATAGATTAGGGCTAGATCTGTCTGTAGCAACCGTAGATAGATGCATACAGTGCCGAGAATAGGCAGAAATCACTAAATCTGATGCATTTGACTGCTATCTGGCCCACCTGTCTGTAGCTTAGGGGGACCAGTCCATTGATGCATAGAGTCAGGGCCTACATAAGCTCTTGATAGAGTAGCTGGTTGCCATTGGATTGAAGCGATGTGATTGGTTGATGTCGTCTGGCTGGTTCCCGCCGTCTTTGCTGCTGTGAACAAGTAGTGGTTGGGCTTCCCGCTAGGGGGACACTCTCCGTAGCCATTTAACGTGCAAAATGCGTTCCAGCGCTAGTGGATTTGTATGCTGTGCTAGGATGGTGTTGGGCTTGCCATGGTTGTCCTGCGTAGTGTTTACAACAATAAAATCATATAAAGGATATTTGTGTGTAACCAAATTAGTGTTGTAGTGATCGACGAAAATATCACCGATGATAATCGCCACTGTCAACATCGATTTTATATTTTAAAGCTCTTGAAGAGATCTATTTAACACAGCAAGAATTATATCTGTATGGCTTGTGTTATAGTGCAATAATTGTCGAGATTGAGGTTATTTCTCAGTAGAAAAATAATCGATTTAGGATCGATTATCGAATCAGAAGGGTCAATGATCGATGTTGAAAATCTGACCGATAAATATCTCACAATATTCTGGCCATAAGGTCCAATTCACCTTATGTCACCTCCCCATAGACCATGGAATATATCTGTGAAGCCGAATTTATGTAAGTACAGCCAGTGAGGTGGTCACTTCATTGCTCAGTTTTGTGACTTCCTGACAGCTGACAAACTGACCTGACTTTTGACAGCTGACAAACTCAGCTGACTGGTCTTGGTTTTATGTTTGCCTTTGAGTCAATCATTAGACTAGCACAGGGGGGATAATTAGACTGGCAGGTTTCAGTGCAAATGATTCATCATCATCATCATATTTATATTTGTGTTAAATTTTTCGCCCCCTACCCAGTGCGCGCAAAAACCGTCGGACAATCGGCTTTTGCCGACTAATTTTACGAATGTCCGACCTGATTCAGGTCCATGTCAGACAAAAAATCCGACAGGGACTGCTTTGGATGCATAAGGACTCAATTGGGCAATCAGCAAGTCTTTCAATGGCAGTGTAGATGGCAATTTGGAGTTGTTTGAAGTGAGTGGAATTGCAGCTAATTGAATTGCAATTCTGCCAGTTTTGTTCTTCCTTTGGCCCTCAATTGACCTAATTGCAATTTTGGACCAGTTACAATGTTCCCGACCAAGTGTTAGAGCTAATTACAATCTCAGTTCTTCACTCTGTCAATCTCTTGATGCAATATTCTCATGAATGCAACTTTAACATGATCTTTTACCATATTATGTGATCAATCCAGATTAAAACAAACACATTTTGTGTTATGGGATTTAAAATATCTGAATCTCACATGTGTGGAAAATAAAATGGAAATGAATAATTTGGCAAAATATAATTTTGATCCAAAATATTAGCAGGCCTACTTCTGGGAAACTCACACTTTGCAAACCTCGTACTGCTTTCTGCATGAACCTTGAATTGTATCGGACAGTCCAAGTTTAATAGATAGAGTATTGATTAATTACTACCACAGGAAGATCAATTTTTGTCTGACGAAAATGAAAATTGTCTGACCAGAACTCTCTCTCCATCAGACAAAATGTCTGACCAAAGTCAATTTGCTTTCGCGTGCACTGCCCCTACCCCCCCCCCCTGCAGGCTACGGCTCTGAAATCCTTACGATGCTTCTCACCACAAATGGTTCATATTTATATTTATACAATTATGCACACTGCACCGTTCTATATCATACAGAAAAACCACAAGGAATACACGAGTGAGAGAATATTGGTTGAGCCCAAGAAATACATGATTTGCTGCCATTGGCTGACCCTGGCGTTTTCAGGTATAATGCCTTCCAGGTTGTACACAGCAACTGCAATTGTCTTCTAGCAGGAGCATGTAGCCAATCTGCCAATGCAGTTGCTTTTTGTCTTGCCCTATGCTATCTTGCTCTTTTAACCTCTCTATGACACATATTCATTCGGGGATGTCCTGCATCAAGTCCAGGATCTTTCAGTTGCCCTAACACAACATTGGACTAGGAGGGCCGGGCCCAACCCAACTATCCAGCTCTGGAGGTGCACATTCCATGTGCTTTTCTAGTCTTATTGTGTATTCATTGATGAGTATGACTGTGGCTGCCAAAATCGTCATGGGTGATGTAACCAGAAGCTTCCAAGTCAATGCATTCTTAAAATTCTGCTAACAGCTGCTATAAATCCATAATATTATTTGTCTGGAATATTTTCATGAGGACAAAACTGTTCAGCATCCCTGACATCCATAATTAGGTCTTCCTGGAGCAAGGTAATCCTTTTAATAGCTGTTTATGTTATTCTATCCCATCTCAAGACGTGGCACCCGGTGAAAGCTAATGAAAAGTAGCAGAATTGAAATGCTAATCATCACTGCTTTCATTTTGGCAAAATGAAATTATGTTTGTCTTTCAGCCATCATAGATGTTTTGAAAGGGACAAATTGTTGATTCTATTCACCAATATGATGTCCCTAAACATGATGTCCCACACTTACAGTAGACGAAAAACGAGTGCTTACAGAATTGGACTGAAATGTTTCTTGCAGTGTCATAGCCCTATCCATGCCATGTTAACTCTATGACGTGTATAGCAGCCAGTGAGTCATAGCCTATACTTCCTATGTTATTTATCAGAGTCATTGACCAAGTCATACCACTCATCAATGAGGTCACACGTTGCCTTATGACAAATTAGCACCTCGAATCAATGTATTTGATAGGGGCTTTAGTGAGGTCACTGATAGCCACTAGCAGCTGAATGTAAGTACTCGTCATTCGTCTACTGTAAGCAGAAGACATGTTGCAAGGGTTTCCTTATGGCACTGTTCAATATTCTACTTTACGTGAAGCCTCATTGTTTTGACTCATGCTTATTCTGATTTTTCTGTTGGATGAAGAAAATGGGATAGCTGTAGAACCCATTTAACCTGACAGCATTGCTACAGACTAGGCAAAATGCAAATTGCAGACCTGGATCGGTTTGCTGCAGGAGCGGAACTGTGTCAGACAGCAAGAATTGGAGCAAGGAAATGATTCGCTTAAATGCCAAGGTCCTATTGAGTAACCATTCTGTGACACGTCTCACCAAATTAAAGGAGCAGTCCAAGAGTAGCATGTGAGGAAATGAGCAGAGGCATTAGATTGGACATCCTGTGGTTGAATGAGGTGCTCTATGCTGACTCAGCACCATTCATGTCAATTAAAGGTGATGAACTCCCCCCCCCCCCCCAGGTGCTGCTAGTCCCTTAAATAGTTAAGAAAAATTGTGATTTGAGGCAGGTGTAATCTACTACACATAGACAAAGATCATCACTGTTGATCAACTCTCCCACATAATATCCAGTAACAGTCAATCAGCAGTCTTTTTAAAAGGTTGAATATATCTTTGATTTCACTGTACCTATGTTGTTGTGGTCAAGCCACATTGCCAGATGCTGAGCGACATCATTGGATCTCAGAGCATGGTGCAACAACGTGGCAGCACTGTACATGTTGTACATGACTTCCTGTTTGATCAAAACATTGGCTTGGAGAAAGCACATGTTTCAGAAAAAGTAAATTTATATAAAATCAAATTGCTGTCAGCTGTAGAAAACACATAGAACTGGTGTATTTAGTCACTGTGGACAAAGCCTATGCTAAGTGTAACCTTGAAACATCTTTGATATTTGATTAACAGCCTTCAAAGTTTCAATGTGAGTTGGCAAAAAATTTTGTGTTGACATGGCCATAGGAGAATTTATATCTTACCTTTTCTATGAATCTGTATCCTACAATTTGTCCTGTTAGCAATTCCAAATATAGACATCCCATGCAATATAAATATAGCCCATGAACAATTCCATGTGGATAAATGGATGCACAAATGCTCAAATTAGAACTTCTTTGGAAAAATTTCCCTGGCCTGTGAGCCTCAAATACATTTTCTTATGCTCTTAAAATGTTGAAAGGGGCCCTGTTACAAAATAGCAAGCTGGGTTATCTTGTTTAGCATTGTTTGGCATTGACTGTTTGTTGTAATCACCTGTTTCGAACCTCAGTTCAGTGGAGTGCAACAATGTTTCTGTGAATTCCATGTGTGTGGTTGTTGGACCATGTCAGAGCAAAATGAGTTTGTGAACATGACTGGTGACACTCAAGAGAGTTGGCTCCCTCAGGTGCATTACCTAGAAGTGGGCATTCCGTGAAATGCTGAGCAAAGCAGCAAGTGATTAATTAGGCAACCCGAGTTAATCACTGCATCTGTGGCAAATGGTCATTAATTGCACACCAGCAATTGGCAAGAGTTAAGATTTAGGAGAGGGCTTGCAGCCTTGCATACTTATCTATTATGGATACAGGATACATGGAATGCATTTTTTTTCAAGCTTTGACCTTTGCAAATGTAAGCATTTAGAAGCATTCTTGAGTATCGAAACTTTTGATGATGTGATTACTCTGTGATTTTCTCTGCTCTGCCTATCAAGCATTGCTGAAACAAGCGAAATCCACAGCCTCCCAGGACTCTCACTTGAAGAAAGGTTTCTTGTATTTCTGTCGAACATTCTCTGAGCTTTCACAGACTGCACAAACCAATTCCATTTTTCCAGTTAAGTGAAATTGATGTGCCAATAATCTCTGATACACAATTAATCAATTTACCACCTAGAGATTCAGAAGAATTGGTTGAAGGACAAACATTATAAAACAGGGAGCTAAAAATTATAATGGAGCAACGTGACATGAAATAAGCATCCTCGCTAAGGAGAAGGCATTTTCTAGGGTCTTTTAATCTTCACTTACAACACTGTCTCTCAGTGTCTCTGTGCACACAATGAATATTAACAGCAGTTTGAAACTCGAACACGAAGTGAATTGTAGAAATAACAGCATAATTAACATTCAACTCATCATTTAGTTTCTTTGAAAAAGTTTCTCATAGAATACTTTGTGTATTGGGAAAATTGCTGAGTCAAAGAGTAATTATGACACCAACTTGACTAAAATGTCCGTTTGATCTGGAACAACCAGCCGGAGCCAAGGGAAGTCTTTTGATTAAGTTACAGCCTATTTTATTAATGGCATGGGAAGCATTGACTAGAGATATCAGATTTAAATGGGTTAAAATCTGATCAAAAGGCCAATTAGGGTAGAAAACTGCATAATCATCTGACAGCAGACATTAAACTTGTTAACCACTGTGAAGGACCAGCAACATGACATCCACAAAAAGGTCCTTCTTATCACTGTTGTTTTCTGTGGCAGTAACAGAGTTTTATGTCTAACTACATGTCTTGCAACAGCCATTCAAATGAGGAAATGCCACAACCAATAATGGGATCATGGTTAGACAGCTCACAGGACTTTGAAATACAGTTTATGTATTTCTAACCTATATAGCTCTACTTATACTTAACCCTATACTGTGAAAAACAGGATGGGCAATACATCCTACCAGTGTTCTTTTCATTGCAATGTCTTGTAAATCACAAGGTATCCCTCTTTTTGCAGATGTAAGATTTGTGAATGCTTGCTGTATTTACAGTCCTATGAAGAAATGATTGATTGCATTTACAATGTTAATTGAAAAAACAATTATTTTTCTATCTCAAGTCTCCACAAATACTTGGTCTCTGTCCATGGCATGGTTTTGTACATGCTTAAATTTGAACAATATATATTTGAACATATTATCATGGTATTTATGCTTTTATCACAGTAATAAAGCCTACTGCTTCATTTTCCAAAATGCCATGTAAATCTAGCATTTGAAAAAAAACATACCTAATAAATTTTCAAAATATTAATTCCTGAAATAGTAGTTGATATGCTGTTAGCCCAATTCTTGAAATTCCCATCATTTCTGTTACAGCAAAACAGGATTCATGGCTTCTACAAATTCGACGAGATATTTTGGCAAGCCAACAAAAATTTAATGATTGATATTGAATCAAATAACAGAAGTGAAATTCAACTAAAAAGAATTCTTGCAAGTTGCCAATGTGTCTGACTTT
This sequence comes from Platynereis dumerilii, assembly GCA_026936325.1. Lineage (NCBI taxonomy): Eukaryota > Metazoa > Annelida > Polychaeta > Phyllodocida > Nereididae > Platynereis > Platynereis dumerilii. The sequence continues at coordinate 15,590,637 of JAPTHN010000001.1, forward strand.
AAACTCACTAAAAAATTGTTGATTTTCTTCACTTACCATCTGTCGAACAGGGAAATAAGGAAATTGGATATAGTGCCTTCAATGAAATCTGAAAAACTAGAGTAAATAAAGTGACTCCCTTCCTTTAACTATCTTCAAACAGTTTACTGCAGAATTCAGACTCCGGTCACAGGTGTAGCTAAAGATAATCTGATTGCCAAACAACTTTCTTCCTGTCTGGCAGTCTTCTAAACTGCAGGCTGAATGGATCCCTGGAAAATTCAATGCATGAAGACCCCAAACTTAGAGAATATGAACTGGAGCATTATTTCAGAGAAAAGTGAAATCATAAGGCAGAAAAGGTACAAAAAAGGCATTGTTTGGAATCGAAACTTTTCTGTCGAGTGGTAAAAATAATTTTGTAAAAATAATTCTATAAAATACTTGATTATACATATGTAGAATTGTATTGATTATAAAAACAAACCCAAATTTAGAACAGACCTCCAAATATGTAGAGATTGCGGCTTTTAATTTTCACAAGCTTGAACAGTGAATATACTTTTGTCTTTCAAACACTTAGTGAAGCCAAACAACTCATGGATGACCACTTGAGATTTAAGAAATTACTATAGCATGACCAGTACTGTTTGAATCTACGTTGTAAACAGTAAGATAAAATTTGTTATTAGTCACAACTCTAAAACAGATACAACATAGGCTGTAGTGGATGCATCAATACTGGCATTGATTTTCATACATATGGTAATGGTAATTTGCCTGTGATCTTAGAGGCTGTATGTAGCCTTGAATTCAGTTGATTAAGTACAATAGAAATGCACGAGGCAACTGATATCAACTGTCAATCAAGTAAAAAAAAAAGAAGAGCTTCAAGGAAATTGTGATGAGGACCTTTTCAGATGCTCTGTTCAATAGGCGTGAAATGACAATCGACTCACTGATTGACTAACAAATCACATCACAATATAGCAGAATGCCAAAAAGCAAAGACATCATGTGATAAGGAAATTAAGCCAATTCAAAAATGACAACTATTGCCTCTATTATGTTGATAAACATTAAACACCCACAAGTGCTTGATAATCAACTATGACACTCTATGCTATTTTCTAAAAATGTTTCAGAAATGGAAGTTAATTGATGCAAGTCATATAGCCAACCAAAAATCAAAATGAAGACTCAATTTCAGGTTTTTGACATTGAGACCATTGTCATCAAGTTGTTTAATTAACTACTTTTATTGATGCAGAATTGGGAGATTCAAAATTGTGTCAAATATAACTTTTCTTCTTGAAATATAACTTTTCTTCTTGAAAGAAAGCATAGAGTAGAGGAAATGGGATAGAAAAAGTTCAGACCATTGAAGTCCTGTAATGAGAAACTGCTGAATGGAGTGAAATAGGCAGGCTGACAAAATGATGAATCAACCTTTCTACCAAGAACAGGTAGTAAGGGCAATCTTGGGAGCACTATTCGTAACACCATAACCATGTATGGCTGTTCTATTACATTATGAAACTGGGAGGTTGAAACTCCCTGAGGACAGGCAGGGGTCCAACAGCATCTAAAGGGCAAACCTTATAATGGTTTTCTAAAAATACGGCCAGAAACTTCACATCATCTCAGCCTGAATGTCTCAGTCAAGACCACCATCAGTAATGATATAAACCAAGATGATTAAGATGAGAAAGAATTATTGAGTGTATTTCCAACTTGATGGAGACTAAAAGCTTGTACTGCCAAAGCAGGTCTTGGTCTATTCTCAGTCACTTAATGTATCAATTTTGACACCCCCTGTGTCCAGTAAACATATCTTGCTATTGTATTTCCTCCAACATTCTGCAGTTCTGATTGATAAATATTTTAAACGCCCCAAAATTTGCTTTGAATAATCTTCATGAAATTCAACGGTTCACATCTTTAGGTTGTCAGATTCTAAGAACACTGAAAGAAGAAATAAGTCAAATAACCAGATGGACGTGGGAGTATGTCTTCCTCAAATTCGGAACTGGAAGCATGCAACGTCTAGCATATGGTTGTTTCCATTAGTAACCTCAGGGTGCTGCTAGCACCTCTAGTCATGCTGAGTTGATACTGTAGCAGTCAACAAGTCAGTAACATGGCCCAGATATTTTAGTGTTGGCATTTGGATAAGAATGAGTAGTTACAGAACCCGAAGGAGATAATTATCCTATTCTAAATATTTTTGTAACTTAGTATTATTGCTGCAATCATGTTTTATAAATGCCACTTTGAGGGAATTAACTTTTTTCACAATGATCGAGACACAGTACAATTATACCAATGTTACAGTAGACGAACGACGAGTACTTACATTCTGCTGCAATTGGGCCTCAATGACTTCACAACAAGTCCAAACAAATACATTGAAATGAGGTGTCAATTTGTCATTAGGCAACTTGTGACCTCATACGAGTGTGGAGTGACACATCAAATGGCTTGCCACAACAACAATGCAAGTATAGGCTATGATGTCACTGACTGCTTACACGTCATACAGTTTAACATGGCATGGATAGGGCTGTGACCTCACAAGGAACATTTTGGTCCAATTCTGTGAGCACTTGATGTTCGTCTACTGTAAGCTGTTAACACATCGGTAGGTGGGTTGACTGCTCTAAATGTATACACTGGTGGGGATTCCGGGGAACCTATTTCAATTTTCATTTCCATTGGAGATAGCTCAGACGATGAATGCTTCATCTAGATGTACCTCTTAATAATTAGAACTATTAATCAAGAGCTGCCTGGCTCTCTTCTTATTGGAGTTTTGTTAAAACCTTTTCAGGATTATAGATTGATAACGTTGGTCCTGTGAGACTATCCTAAAATTCTTCTTCAGCACGAAATGATTCATAAGAACAAATGTTCATATTTGTGACATGCCATAGTTAATAGTTATACAGATCGTGATATGCCTATTAGATGAAGCTGGATGTTAGAAAGATGAATGAAGTCGGGTTATGATTTTAATTTAAACTTAAGATTGTGTTTTTCAGCAACAAAGTTTTGTATTTGCAATTTATCATTTCTGTTCTGTAACAGCTTGGCTGTTAATCATACCCACATTTCAGTGAAAAGAACATCTCAAAAAGTCACCCAAATTTGCGGCTGCTTGTTGCTTTCTGGGTAAATGTAATTTTGAAATTGTAGGTATTTCTTAATAACAACTTTTTGGTTAATTTCAAAAGTAGTTGTAATTTGGCATTTCATATTCTGGGAAACCCTTAGTGTCAATGTCCATGTCACTAACTACAATGTACACAATCAGTTGCAATGACTTGGATCTGATGAACTAATGATAAATGGTCCAAAGAAGCTTGTGTCTTTCCCTCACTTTTTTTTTCATTAGATATGTATATCAGTTCTTTCTTGAGCTATGAAATTGTGTTCGTTTGCCAGAAGTGCCCTATAGTGATAAACATCTCTGGGTGGTAATCATCAATAACGTATGTGATAGCTTAATATGCTAATATTATGGTAATATTGGGTGTGAGGCTTTACTTTTAGGCCCTTTATGAGTGAATTATGACCCAATTTGTGACTAAGTGCTGGTGTGACTGTTTTTGATAGATAGGGTTAAACACATGTATTGAAGACCAGATATAAATAGTTTTATGAGTCCCAAGGCTGGTCAGTCAGTAAGTGGTAGTTACATAGTGGCTGTTTCTCTCTGTATCAGCCTCTCATGATAGCAGCTCAATAGCCTTTGGTGCTTGGATGTTTCCTGTTAGGCCATTGGATATTTGTAAGGTCCTTTGTGAACCTACCGTAGCCTGAATGTTGGGTGCAGTGGTCAGCTGCAGGCCTTCCACAAACAGAAAGGCTCCAGGAAGAAGCGAGAAAATGAGGAGCTTTTGGGTCAATGGATCTAGACATATGCAGCAGAATTGGCTACGGAGGTGTATTGGACATGATTGCTGTATATTCTCTTTCCACTTATTCCTAAAAATTACTGCAATGCATGTTAACTTTCTAGATTTTCCACCGCTGTTATGTGATGCTTCATCATTATTCCAAAATCTATTCCTGATTTCCGAACACTTTACACTCAGACATTCATTTTTCTCTGTGCAACATGACTTTTTAAAAAGGGCAAATCTATGGTTCATAAGACAGAAAATCGCAAGTGAGAAATTATTTGAACGCCTCCTATTGTGATGGTATCTTTATCAGCAGTGGTCAGACTATGTATGAGATATTTGAAAGTTGTCCAGAGCAAACATTTTCTTTGATTCATTTGCGTCCATATTTTTCTGCAAGTGGGACCCTGGCACCCATTGGCTTGTGGATATTGAAATAAAAATTTAATTTGTATTACTTCTATATTTATATTGTATTTTTTAGAATAATGATTGGCATGCATATATTTTGCAGTGTTGTGCATGGGTAGTTGGACTCTGGAGGAATGTTAAGGCAGGGACATCATTTGGTCTCCTCATAATTCTTGAAGTGCATCAAAAGAAAAGGATGAGATAAAAAAAAATAAAGAGACATTCTAGTTGAAGCCAGGAAAGGACTGCGAAACATAAGACATGACACGGATAATATATCGGGCCACACTACATCTGTACTTTTTGTGAATGAACATCTCTTCCCATCTATGAAAGAGCAAATTACCACCCTCATTTCTTATATTTGTGGAAATGACCGCCCACTCTCTACAGCAAGCCAAAACCATGTATCTGCATACATCTGAAGACCATATTTGGTCTTATGTCCGGATAACTTCTTCTGATTTCTTTCCTCATATTGTCACAACTGGCTTTATTCTAGGGCATTTGATATAGCCAGAAACTCGACGAAGGGATATTCTGGGATATGAAGGAAAACAACCAATAGGTGAAAGACCTCAGCACAACAGTATGATTGATCACTCCACAGAATATGTTAAAATATTTAAATTCCGTTTATAGATTTACTTTCGTCAAGTTAATTCAGTGAGCTCACCTTATTGGTTTCATGGAATGTGAAGCCCTTTCTGTTGTTTTGCCCTCAAGGTGTTACATGTAGTGACTACATGAGAAAATTATGAAATTCCTTGGCTCGTTATTATGAAAGTCTTTGTCTGACTGCATCTGAAAAAAAGAAAAAAGTTGTTTACTTCCCTTGAAAACTTTCGGCTGCATGAAGTATTGAAGTAGTTTGGAATTACTAATTTTTGCTAACATATTTTTCAGATCTTTGCATTTCCTCCACTGCACTGTAAAATTAGAATTTTGAGTCTGCTCAAATGATTGAGTGAGATGGTTGACATAACTTGGTGTTTTATGTTATGACAACTGACAGATTATCATAACTTAAAACAACAAGTTATGCCAGCACAATCATTTAAGCTGACTCAAATTCCAATTTTAAAGTGAACATATTTTTTGGGTGCTTTCCTTCGCCTTCAAATTATTTTCCTCAAGTTTTGATTTTCATATAATTCTTTTGAGGCTTAGCAGTCTCATGTCATCAATGGGATGCACCTTTGCTGAGGCTGCGGGGGATAGCATTGTGCTTACTGTCATTCACCCAATTACAAACGAAGTCTACCTTTTTCTGAAACAAAAGCGGATCTACCATCCAATATAATTACAGCCTCTGTTGATATGCCATTCTGATGAAGCTACAATACAAAGTCTGAACCAACTTCTACTGGATTTTTATGAAGCTTCAGCTCACTAACTTTCAGTTATGTTCACGGTGTCTCATTAGGTTTTGACGTGACATTTAGAACTGTAAATGTGTCTTCTCTAAATCTGAGACATTGTTCTGAAGTTTAGATATTACGTCAAAAAGAAGAATGCGTGCAAATGCTGGAAGTTCACTCACATATCAGAATAGAATGAATATTTTGCCAAATATATGAATTATTGTTATTTGGCTGACTTGTCATTAATCAAATCATGCTTTGCTTCTTGTCTGCTAAAGAGCATGATGAGATTGGAAAACAGGGTTAAGTGCAGCCATCTAAACCATGTTCTTGGAATAACGAGATATCTGTAAAAGTTTAGCCCTTCATTCTCATATTCCATGATCATTCATGTGTAAGTTTGTGCGTAACTTTTATTTGCACTAGGGATTTTGTTAAGGACATTTTCAGAAATTATGCGAATTTTCGGGAATGTTGGGAAATTTTGGAAATATTGGAAATATTCAGAAATCTATGCGAATACTTGGGAAATTTCTTGTTGAAGCTGTATGTTTACACTCAACAGGTTATTTCATCAAAGTCTACAATGTTTGTGGCAATTATGGAGGTCCTTGCAACTCATATTGAGATGCAAAATGATTTGTCTTATTGTAAGGAGAAACCAGGATTGTATTGCTGGCACATTGAACTAAGAGACAATCACTAAGCGAGATACTGAACTAATCTACAAAATTTTCACAATTAATGTCCCGTGTCCTTCATCATGTTGCCAATATGCATTTGTGCTATGACAAAATTGACTCTTGAGTTTTATTCACACTAGATTTTGCACAAGATGTCCAGTCTTAATGCCTATATGGTCAAACAACAATTGAGAGTGGATAAGACTTGAGTGTCTTTGCAAGTTATACAAAGGTATTCAGATATAGTCTGCATGGACGGCTACTCAGCAGGTGACCCCAGGCCGAGGAGATGCTTTGGCCCCTATCAATTCCAGGAATTTCCTGCAATATACAATACAGTATATTTCCCCAAGCCATAGGTATTGAATAACCAGACTTGTTGGAATACCACAATGAATCTATACTGTGCCCCTAGAGTGTTGACCAAATCACCAGACTGCTTTCCTTCAGTTATTGCCTCATTGTCCCATGTTTATTTAGCACTGCCAGCCAATTGCCAATCTCTCTTGGATATTAATCACATCAAAGAATGGATGGGTATTGGTGTTGCTGTACTTCATTGCTAATTTGTTGTGTTTTTTCCTGCCCATTCCTCTTCGCCCAACTCGCTATGATGACATTGTTGGTTTTCAATGTGAATTTGAGCGATATATATATATAGATATATGAAATAACTGTTTACATTGATGCTATTTTCTTTTCTGAAAGCAGTCCAAAGTCCTACACATATATGTATACAATTTATTTCGCTATGTGCAGTGCTTACATATATGATGCAAATAACTTTAGGTTGTTTTGTTTATTTACTAATATGTCAGTGCAACCGACATTGCTATTGATGGTTGTATGTCAAGTCAACAAGGTCAAGTTAACGTGATTGTAATCCAACGTAAGGTAATTTAAATGAAAATGAATTTCTCTGAATGACTGTTTTTGGATGTTTTGAAGATTCCATCATTTCATTACGCTTGAAGAAGAGATCGAATTTTTGTCAAATATAATATTGAAGCTTTTCCTTATATCGGAAATGAATTATATTAAATCCACAATATTGACAATAATTTTGAATAGAGAGGTCATTTCATTTGAAAGGATGCGATTAAATACTAAAACTTCTCCAAGTTTCTTTCCTTTTGGAGGATGCCTCAATGGCTCCATGCAAAGAATTGCCTTTCAGATTAGAAGAAATGAATCCAGATTGTCAATTTAAGTCCTACTTTTGGAAATCATGGAATTAGTAGTCTGGAAATAGTGGTTTTGTTGATGCTGCAAATGAAATTAATCACCAAGGAATCTCTTATATTAAAATGATAACGTACGGGATTTATCTCAAGTTATACTCAACGTCTGGTCTTCTAATTTTCACCATGCCTTCCTGTGCCCTTCAAGGCAGAACTCTCCCCTTTTCAAGGTCATTGCACTTTTTTAAATGCCCTAATTAATTATTATTAGCTTTCAGCTGATTCCTACATTATACACAAGAGGGCAGCACCTGCAAGCTCTCTCCCAATTCCTCCCCAAACTGCATCAATGTCTCCCAGCAGGTTGCTTACACCCCTTTCAGCACCATTGTGCTTCACTTGCATTTGTTATCATGGAAGTTCAATCTAATTCTGCAGGTTGCATGGGCTTACTGCTTTAGAAATTAAAATGACACGGTATCTGCAACCATCTCTACTTAAACGTAATGTATTACCTTCCATTTTGCCAACTGCATTTCTAAACCTACACACACAGGGACAACTCTACCCTTTTCAAGTCCATCGCACTATCCTGTTCCCTTCAATCTACGGGCAACTTCCTAGTAGTCATTAAAATGATGCTGGCTGACTAAATGGAGGTCTGTTGTCACTTTGGGATCTTCTGATGGATTTGACTGTTTACCTGTCCAGCAATGATGCAATATTGGACTCAGGGTTGCGATTTTTATTGATTTTTATAAAAAAATCAAAAAAGCGGATTTTTTTTATTTAAATCGGATTTTTTTGATTTAAATCGGATTTAAATCATTAATGGAAAAAGTTCATTTTCCGTATCAATTTCACCAACTGTTATTAATTTTTATGCATTGACATATTATGAATAACACATATATGGATGTCAATGAGGCATATATATAATAATTTTGTTTAAATTAGAAAAATTTTAATGCAAAATTATGAAATCAAGGCAGGTTATGTATTAAATATAATAATCATAATGTAACCTACGGCAGCAGTTCCACATTTTGATACGGATGTGTTAATAAATGTCTTTTTCACTGAACATCAATCATAACTATACAGCTTACTTGTAATAGAAGTACACCTTCTAAAAGATAAAAAGGGATGTCAAAACGAGTCATCATTTTCCCTACTCTGCAATGAACTGAACTGCTACGTTAAATCACCAGTCTCAGCAATCAGTCTCACGATGCCTGTTAATTTTGTTTCACATGTAGTGTATTTGATATCAGTTTAGCAGTAGGGGCTTTGGGGACAGTGTGGCATTTGCAGAACATGGATTGTTTTACATTGCAGCAATGAAATTGTTTAGAGAATCATGAGAATGCCATGATTGAAATAAAATTGTTTAAATCTTTATCTACATGTATGTAGTCATTCTACTCGGATATATTTATCAGAAATATTTTATTATATATATCTAAAATTATATCTTATATATATACAAGGGGCCTGTGTGATATGTCATTAGACATATTTATGAAAGAGTATTGCTAAATGGTAGGTTGCAAGCTGTAATATCTCACTGCCAGCTTTATTTGTGCTTTTTTAAGTCTTTTGATCACAACTTTGATTTTAATCATGATTTTTATTGAGTGATTTAAATCATGATTTTTATTGAGTGATTTAAATCATGATTTAAATCAATGATTTAAATCGAATGATTTAAATCCAGCAACCCTGATATTGGTAAGGGTGTATTAAACCTCATGGTTTATGACTTATTAGCAGCCCCCATGATCTGGTCAACATCGTTCTCCTCTGTAATTGTCAGATACATATACGGTGGTCCCTGCGTTTTTCAGAACTAAATTACGCAAAAAACTTCCTCCAGATATGTACATCATGTTATTATACCTTGAAACTGAGTGAACTATTCTGTTATTATTTTGTTGGTAAGTTTTCTATATCTCTGCACTCATCAAACTGACCAATTCTGGTCATTTTGGCAGTCTTTGGTCACGTTAGACAGGTTGTTCGCATACTGGGGTGGTATTTATGAAGAAAGACGTTAATGCAGAGAGTCTATGGTCGCATATGGGGATCTGGTCGCTTATTAGGAGGTCGTTCGTGGCAGGGACCACTGTACCTTGCAATAGTATAGTTTTGCGCATGTGTTTTATTTTATGGTGCAGAGATTCTTTATGTCTATTAAATGCCATAAGACACTTATACAAAGGAAGGAAGGGATAAACTTCCACTTAATGTTCAGCCATAGTGTTTTGTCTATTGGCAATTGGCATGTCAAATAAACCTTAAAAGCGTTCTTGTTTTTACACAGCCTTTTCTGTTTGCATGTGTATCACTTCAAAGAGAGATGTTGTTATCTCTTTATATAGGACGCAATCTGGATGAAAGTCTCTTGAGTCATATAACACGATCAATGTCATTTAGGGCACTGAAAAATATAGGCTAACTGCTGCAGATAGATGGTGTTGGGCGGAGGTCTCTGAATTAACATTCACCATACTTGGATCATACCATGGTACCCCATAGTACATTGCCATCTTAAGCAAGTTATTTAATAATCAAGCCCTCTTTCTTTTAAATTTCCGAAAGCACCACCATTATGACAGTGAATGCCCCTGGGCTCTCCTCACCATGCCATAATGTTGTATTAGCAAAGTGCCAGACCAGCAACACTGAGCATCATATTACAAGCTCCTCTCCAGGCAATGAAACCATGCAGAAAAGACAATTAACCAATAACTCAATGAAATTTAATGCAAGTGCAATCATTCAAGCACCGTCTCAGAGGAAGGAATCAATCTCTTAATTGGGCATTAATGAAACAAAGAGTTAAGAGTGGATACTGGAATCATAAAAGGGTCACAGCAAGTGTTTTAACCTTTCAATCCACAAGTCAATTGAAATGGTAAGAGTAGTTCTCAATCAAATTTTCCTCATGAGCATGTTCTTCAGCTGCTCCGTACACTCTTCTTAATTTGAGAGCATAATGCAACATATGTCAATTCCTTTACGGGCCTTTGTGTAAAATGGAAATGAAATAACTGAAAAAGCGGACAAGCTTACAGAGCCACTTGGATTACAATGTCAATCCAAAATTCTGATGTTATTCCTAAAGGAACCCATAATGGTGGAGAATGGCAGAATATGCCATGATACACTCTAAAAACGGTGTTTAGAGTCTAAACACAATCCTAAACACATTTCTTGTCCCACTTTTTTCACGCGTTTAGATCTTAAACATGTGATCAATTAAAGTGTTTAGGTCATGATGTGTTTAGAAATCTATACATGTTTAGCCTGAGAACACAATTTACATGTTTAAGCTTGGAACACATTTCAGTCACGTTCAAATTTATTTGGCGTTTAGGTTTTGGGGTTTAGGTTTGGCTTTTAGGGTTTTGGGGTTCAGTTTTGGGGTTTAGGGCTTTGTGTTTAGGTTACTGGGAATTGCATTCGGGATAACTCTGATGAAGTTTTATTAAAACCATCCAAAACATATTACAACAAATCAGTAAGAAAGCAGAATATTAATTGACAAAATGCATCATTAAAGAATATCACTCTTAAATCAAATTGTCTAACAAATTGTTAAAAATGAAAACGAAATGCTAAATAATTATATAACAAGATATTTTGGATCCTCTTGGCCTCGGCAACAATATAAGCCTCGACTGTTGTCTTGGACTGTCTTCTACAGCTCGTGGAGTCTTCAGGTTTGTTGATAGGTCTCTAGCTCCACCATCTGCAATTACAAACGATCGGTGTAAATTGTAAAAGCAATATTAGAAATATAATAATAAAACAAATTAAAAGCTCAGAAAATTCAAGTCCAAATAACACTTGTAATTACACTTTCAAAATTAGCTTCTTTAACATACAGATTGATAATATGTGTTTACCTGTAGCCATTCCACTCACACTTTGCAGCATTTCTTTCTTGTGAATCTGAAAAGACATAAAGTAAATCCATTAGTTCATTTGTGTTACCTAAATTAAAACAGAGATAGAGAATCTGGCAGATTCAATCGACATAGAATGGGAGATAAAGAAAAGGAGACAGACAGACAGCCAGACAGATAGACAGATAGATAGATAGATATATAGATAGATAGCCAGATAGATAGACAGATAGATAAAGTAGTGAGATAAGCAAGTAGATAAATATAGTAAGTAGACAGACAGGCAAGTAGACAGATAGGTAAGTCGATAAACGAAGATAGCAAAATAGCTAGATAGATAATTATATAGATTGCTAGATAGCCATATAGATAGCTACATAGAAAGCAAGAGAAGAAGAATGGTCAATTGGAAGGTAAAATGGTAGATAGATAGACAAAAAGATAAAACGTTGGAGAGACAGGAAAAGAGCTAGATAGATAGATAGATAGATAGATAGATAGATAGATAGATAGATAGATAGATAGATAGATAGATAGATAGATAGATAGATAGATAGATAGATATATAGATAGATAGATAGATAGATAGATAGATAGATAGAGTAGTCAGATAGGCAAGGAGATAAATATGGCAAGAAGACAGATTGGCAAGTAGACAGATTGGTAAGTTGATAAGCAAAGATAGCAAAATAGCTAGATAGATAATTAGATAGATAGCTAGATAGCCATATAGATAGCTACATAGAAAGCAAGAGAAGAAGAACAATAGATCAGAAGGTAAAATGGTAGATAGACAAAAAGATAAAACATTAGGAAGACAGCAAGAGAGCTAGATAGATAGATATAGACAGGTTAAGTAGTCAGATAAGCAAGTAGATAAATATAGTAAGTAGATATATAGGCAAGTAGACAGATAGGTAAGTCTATAAATTATTAGATAGATAGATAGATAGATAGATAGATAGATAGATAGATAGATAGATAGATAGATAGATAGACAGATAGATAGACAGATAGATAGACAGATAGATAGACAGATAGATAGACAGATAGAATAGGCAGATAGATAAATACCTGTTGCCATTCCACTCACACTTAGCAGCATTTCTTTCTTGTGAATCTGAAAAGACATAAAGTAAATCCATTAGTTAACATAAGATTGCGTTATCAAAATTTAAAATTAAATGCATAATTTGTATGAAATACTGAAAAAAATAACTCACTGCTAGAAACTTGTCCTCCTCACACTTCAAGATTCCAATCCAGAATGATAGAATTGTATGGGATATTCAAGCCTGACCACTCAACCATGGAGTTTTAATTAACCCTAAATTGTTGTATGCATAAATTCTGACATAATTAGGGTATATTTAGAGCTATTCAGTGGGGGTAATAAACTATAATATGCGATCTGCATATTATATTGAGATATTTATACTTGTATATTTAATTTGAAGGCATGTGTACACAATTTAGCATTGCATTTGTTTTGAATTGGCCAGATAAACCTGTAGGGCTACATGTACAAATTTGATGCAACGTAAATAACTTGTGTGTGTTTTTTCTTAATATAAGGCCTATTATGTATTATTCTGTTCAGTGTGAAAACAAATATTTTGAAAAACAAGTATACAGAATTTTAAGAAATAAAATGGAGAATACAGAGGTTTTAATTAGCGTCTATCTATCTATCTATCAATCTGTCAATCAATCTATCTATCTATCTATCTATCTATCTATCTATCTATCTATCTATCTATCTATCTATCTATCTATCTATCTATCTATTATACGCTTCAGCAATATAGCTCAAAATAGTCAATTTAAATGTACCTAGAAGCTTGCAAAGTGTAAGATATAGCCTATGTTTTCCCTTATATTCCTCTTTACTAATTTATTCTTTTGTCTATCTGTGCAATATGCTTTTATCATAGAAATCAATATAAACAGCATGGCTGTATAATCAGTAATCTTAACAATCTTCTTTAATCGAAAGTTAAACCCTAATTCTAGTGCCAATTGAATAACTCTTCATTTATGAAATTTAACAGTTGATTTAAACTTTGTTATCATTACTACATATTGTAACAAATGCTCCATTTCAGTTCCACTAAATTAGCACGTTCGTTGAAACTACCCACCTGCTAATTATCTGTAACAAATTTGTTAAGTTTAATATGGGGAATAATTGATTTTGGAATTTTTATCTATCTATCTATCACTCTATCTATCACTCTATCTATTAATCTATCCTTCTATCTATTAATCTATCTATCTATCTATCTATCTATCTATCTATCCCATCTATATAGCTATAGGCCTATATTTATTAATCAATTTATAAATCTATCCATCTATCTTTATCTAGCTGGCTGACAAGGGTCGTTGGATTCAAGTCAATGCAATTAAAAACACAATTTAAACAATGATTTTTATCAATTAAAAATCATGTTTTAGTTTCCATAAATTCTTTAAAATTTCGAATTTGTTTTCTATTTGTCTATATCGATGTATACAGTTCAATCGTGCAGGTCTGCTTTGAATATTCCTTTTAAGAACGCAGAAATTCATAGAGGAACAATTAAAAGTTTGAATAAGTGTGAAAACTCCTTTTAAAAAGGCCAACTCTGAAATGTACTTTAAAATGTCCAAATAAATGTATTTAGATGCTTGCAAGGTATAAAATAGTCAATGTTTTCCGAGATTTCCCCGTGTGACAATAAGAACTCAAAAACTCTAAAGTTCGTTAAAAATACAGAAACTTAAAATTACTCATTTCCAGTTATTTCTATTATGGAAATTTCGTTTGAAGCAATAAATTGGATGGCATTCTTGTGTTTATATCTTTTTACTAGTTAATTCATTTCACTGATATTCGCTTGTCCGTTTGTGTATTATATTCTTTTTTTATTAATTAGAAATTCACAGTGAGCCGTTATCTCACCGATCCTCTTTCATGAAAATAATTCCAACGACAATGAACTTAATCTTTATTTATTAAATTTGACAGTCTCTTATGAAATTGGTTATGGTATTATTACAGATACCCCCATTTCAGTTCCTCCATGGCAAATTAACATGTCCTTTTGAATTATAGCAACTAAAGCTTATTATCTAACAATCAGATAATCTGGAAATCTTTTACATAGTATCTCACTTATCAATTTAGAAATTATCTATCTTGTAATAACCACAAAAGAAATATTAATGTGTGAAGTTATGCCGAATTATTGACTGTAAATGCATAGAGGAAAGTTGGTGTTCCTTTGGGAGTACATGTACATGAATTCATATACACTGTGAGAAAATTAAATAGCTTTTTGACTTAATACACCCAATAATGCTAATTTAAAATGAATGATAATGGCATAGTGCTGCCGTCTATAAAAATGCAATTTAATGAACATGAAATATATAGGACAATATCGATCAGTCAATCAATCAATCAATCAATCAATCTATCTTTCCATCTATCTATCTATCTATCTATCTATCTATCTATCTATCTATCTATCTATCTATCTATCTATCTATCTATCTATCTATTTGTCTATCTTTATATCTATCTATCTATTATCTATCTATTACCTATCTATTGTTTATCTATTATCTATCTATTGTCTATATGGCTATTTACCTATCCGCCTTACTATCTATCTATCTGGCTGTATTTCTATCTATCTGGCTATCCATCTGGCTGTCTCGCTTTCTTTCTTTCTATAATTTTGTCTATCTACTGGCCTATTTTCTTTCTTTCTTAAATTTCTTTCTTTCTGTTGCTATCTATCTATCTATCTATCTATCTATCTATCTATCTATCTATCTATCGCCCCACCATCCATCAACCAATTCTTTCTTTCTTTTCAACCATAACTAAACTGCAAAGTTATGCTGAATTAGTGATTGTGTGAAATGCCCGATAAATAAATACCAGGCAAATAAGCATTTTGAATAACTTGCCTTTAAAAAAATCCCTTTTTTAATTTATAAATGAACACTAAGCCGTGATTGTACCCTGTAGATTTTAGCTCTGGTTTTATATCAAGCCTAGATAGAGAGATAGAGAGAGGTAGAGAGATATAGAGAGGTAGAGAGATATAGAGAGGTAGAGAGATATAGAGAGGTAGAGGGAGATAGAGAGATAGGGAGAGATATAGAGAGATATAGAGAGATAGAGAGAGATAGAGAGAGATAGAGAGAGATATAGATAGAGATAGATAGATAGATAGAAAGATAGATAGATAGATAGATAGATAGATAGATAGAAAGATAGATAGATAGATAGATAGATAGATAGATAGATAGAAAGATAGAAAGATAGAAAGATAGATAGATAGATAGATAGATAGATAGATAGATAGATAGCAGTACTTGCAACGAAAAAGAAGAAGAATACACCCCGCCCTCATTCTAACTAGCTATCTGTCTGTATATCTATAGCTATCTATCTAGCTATCTGCACATGGCTTCCTATTTTTTTTTATCTGCTTATCTGTCGTTCTGTCTACAGACATTAACATATCTTTCTGTCTCTCTATCTACATGATCTATCTAGCTACAGTATATTGCTATATATCTACTTTGCTATCTTTCTGTCTATCGTTTTGGCTATCTATCTACCATTTACCTTTATACCTGCAAATCTTAAAATCAATCTATCTTTCTATCAATCCATCTATCTAGCAATGCAAGTATCTAACTCTCAAGCTAACTCTCCAGCTATCTAGTTATCTGGCTATATATCTACCTATCTATCTAGCTAGCTGTCTAGCTGTCTATCTAACTATCTATCTAGCTAACTATCTAGCTATCTGTCTAACTATCTGTCAAGATATCTATCAATAGTTTTGTCTGACTTTCTACCTTTCTCACTATCTATCTTTTTATATTAATCTATCTATCTAGTTATCCAGCAATCAGGTATCCAGCTATCTAGCTAACTATCTACCTATCTGTCTATCTATTTCGGTATCTTTCATTCTTTCTTTTTGTATATTAACCTGCTTTTTTTTTTATCTCTCAAGCTGACTTTCTATCTATCTATCTGTCAAAGCATTTATAAGGAATGATGTCATCTTTTTAAAATCAATTTTTTCTAAATTAATTGAAAAATTATCATCTGATGTTCGAGTTACTAAGGTAACCATATAATCAGATAAATAAATGCCAATTGATATGTTTGAAATCAATTCCTAATGAGAAAACATCAATCTTGTGATTATCCGTAACAAATTCAATTTGTTTAGTCATGGTAAATTAATGTACAAATTCAATAGCTTTCAATAGGCTTGCCTTCGTGATATTTAATATTGCTCATTGTACACAATTTCTTTTAATGGAAGTTTCAAATAAGAAATTATTTGAAATAATATAATTTTACAACAATTATTTAGCATGATTCATACAGTCAAGAGTAATTGTGATAAAGGAATAATTAAATTGCATTAAACAGAAGAATCAGAGAGTATCTTTGAAATGGCTCCTTGCAGTTTCTTCACACTTCTACTAATTAACCATAACTAAATTACACAGTAATGCTGAATTAGGGCTTGTGTGCATTTTCCGATAAAGTGAATGGAGTTGAGTAATCTTTTCCAAATTGGCAATTATTAATAATTTTGATACCCCTATTAAATGCACACAAAATTCTTTAACAAAATAATTCAAAAGCTTATTAAATTACTTACAAATAAGTAATGAATCCCACTTTTTTTCTGGTATGTATGTGTTGAAGCCTGATCATGTTCGGAAACTGAACATGTTGACTACATTGAAGGCATTATTCCAAACATGTTTAGGAATTACACACAATACTGAACATGTGAAGCATCTAAACATGTCAAGTGTCATAAGCATTGAGGAAATAAACACCAACCAAAACATGTTTAGTGCATTTACATGTTCACATGTGTTTACAACCTAAACACTGTTTTTACAGTGTATGTATCACAGGGCAAAAAAGGGCAAATTCTCCCTGAAAACAATCCGTCAATGGCGAAGTAATTTGCTCTGGTCTCTCAGGGTTTACCTGACAAACGCCCTTTTCAGAGTAGGCCTATATATTATGCCCTTGTCAAATGTGCCATAGTAGTTGTCTTGAATTGCAAAACATGATCTGATTTCTCTGCATCAGCCGGGGCCTCAACCTGTTCTTGAGTGTTAGTGGAGACACACAAGTCACTCAGCTGCCAACATAGGGGTGAAGTCTGTGAACATAGGGATAAAGTCTGTGAACATAGGGATAAAGTCTGTGAAACCCTTCCTGCCTCCTTAGCAATACTTAGCATACATGTAGCTTGATATTCATTGCTATATATCTAAAAACAAAATGTAAAAATACAAATGGCAAGACGATGGATTCCTATTCTTCGCACTATGTATATTTTTCACTTGATGTTTTTGTGATGTCTTCAATCTCCCATTCTATTTGTATTTCTACTTAATTGGAAAGGTATTAGTAATACATTACACTTTGCTGCCTTCAATAATATTATTGATAACGGGACACCTAATTTGGGAGGACAAATACTACTAGGCACATTTGAAATTTTTACGTTTTCCAGATTTGGTTTAGATATGCTCCAGATTCTGTGTCCAAAATGATAAGTCCGGCAACTCATACTTAGGTGGGCGACAATTCGATTTTCAGGGAAATTATTTATTTCGCAGAAATGGCGACAGAATTTGTTTTTATTTTGAGTGTGCGACAAAAGCAATCAACGTCGCTGTGGATGCTTTGTTACCATGTGTACTATTAACTGAGTTAAAGAAGACTAAAGGAGAAACATCTTGAAAGAACTTCTTACAGCCATTGCTGGGACGTTTAGTGTCAAATACTCAGTCTTCATTGCCTGTTCCAACTCTTGGACTTTTCCATTTTGCTTAGAGAAAAATCTAGCTTGTTAGGAGTGAAAAATGACCTTTGTCAAGCAGTTATATCACTTAGTCGTCGTGTTAAGTCAGCAGTGGTCCTAAGAACAAGGACATCTCAAATAGTTTGTAAAAACTTAAGTACTTGGTTGTAGTAAACATAAGAATAACATAGTCTTAGTGGACATTGTCACTGTGGAAATTGTTGTTTCTTCTCTGAAATAGTCTCCAAAAAGATTTCTGTGCATTGCGATTATCTGAAAGACAAAAAAAGGTAAAACTGCTATCCTTAGTTCTTGTATTTGCGGTAATGACTGCCCGCTTTATACCTCTCTATGGTGCTCCAAGCCTCAGACCCTGTGTCTTTGGCAAACCTTTTATGGCTATTATTCTTGTGACTGTGTCTGATCTTATTTGTGGAGCATCCCAAATTTTATTTGCCCGCTTATCATCTGATGTGGCTTTTGTCTCGACAATATAGACTTTGCCATGAACATAAGAGAGAAAAATGCCATAGCTGCCAAAGCAAAAAGCTGGAGTAGTAAGTGGTCTGGCAGTAATATAACAGTAAGTCAAAGACTAGCACTTCTGTTAAACGCAAATCCAGTGACTTTGGTGTTATTTTCTAAAGCTTCCCTGAATCAGAACTTATTACAGATGTTTGCTGAGATCAAAGTACATCTACTGAAATACATAACTCTATCTCCCAGGCAGCGTAAAATATGCCTATTACATAGTCTTTTATGATGTAAAGAAACGTGTCTTTCAAGCAATCATTCCAGATAAGAGTCACTTTTTTTGAATCCTTGACTTAAGCTGAACATAAAATTTGATCATCCACATTTGATAGTGCAGGCATATAATGTTTTTACATGCCCATTCAGATTGAATATTTATTAGTCACTGGATATCTGTTGTCAAATGGTGTCTTTGATAAAAGTCATCAGAATTATACCAAACAGACTGCGTAGAAGGCACAGATTTTTTTATTATTATTGACATACTTAGAATATTTACATCTAAATATATTTTTCATAAGACCATATCCATTAGGGTATACAATACATCACTGCATTTTATGGCTGCAACTCTCAGGACAACATTGTTTCTTCTGTAATTGTCAGATACCACGCAGTAAGTTTGCATGCTCTCAAATTTACGACTTTAGGGTCTTTTTGGCGTGTGTAAAGAACCTTCTGAGCCTCAGGCTTAGAAAACAAGGAAACCATAAAAGTCTTTGTGTATGTCATTTTTGAAATACGTTATCGTGACTGAAAAAAGGAAACGGAGTTGAGTGAAACTTTTCAATACATACCTATAGTCTTAATACCGTATTCGGAAGAAAATAAGAAACAAAACTGACCTAGTATGTGCAATTGTGCATTATGATAGTTCTTATGCGATTTGTGCTCCTTTTGGACTAATACTTTTAGAAAAGTAGCAAAATATCTATTATGTCCATAAAGATTTATTGGTTCAAACCATAAAGTCATCCCAGGCCTTTTCTTCCATGTGGTGTTTATTAAGTGTGTTAGTGTTAAATATTTTATGTTAGTTACTGACTTTGTTTAAATTAAGTTTCTTATGTAAATGAATTAAACATCCTATTAATAGCAGGAGGTACCTAGAGTAAATTGGTGGCTGCTGTGACATAATATTATTAGAAATTTTGGCTGACTAAGGTCATATTCCAGTGTCTCAGTCATTGAAGAGTATCACCGCTAAAGGGCAATATACTTAAATTCTTATGACATACAGTAATAAACACTACCAATCAAACTGGTAAGAATGGCTTTCTTAAATTGAAGCAGATCTTTACTTTCTTTTCCTCTCTACAAAAACTAATGATCATTTTTTCTAACCTGATGCTATTGCATTTTTTACATAATGCAAAATTGTGGTGGTATGGTGAGCATAACAACGTTAGTCTTACCCTATCCACTAGTTAGCATGGAATCAGCGTAAGTGGGAACACAGCTTCCAGGCATACTCATAGGGTCATGTGATCTCCTTTGGGTCACATGGTACATGTTGTACTTCCCCAAGTGACCACACTAGAAAAATCTAGCTCCTGCCAGGTCACCTTGGTGTACACTACTCTCCAAAAGTTTGAATACACCAGAAAAGGTGAGATTTCTTTCTAAAATACCTCATCTACAACACAACTTTTGTTTTAAACTTACATCAAACAATATGGAAATTCACATTCAGGCCATAAAGTGTCCATATTTCATGGTTTTAGATTATTTTGGTACAAATTTATATAAATTTCTCAATATCCAATTTTTTCATTTTTATAAAAAGGTATAAAAGCACTGTTGTGTTCCATATTTATGACATTTAATCATTTTTTACACATTTCCACTGGTTTGTGATGATTTTACAAGTAGTTTCAGACCAGAAAATGGCATTTGAAAATCGGACAAAAATACTGATTTTGGCTATTTTTGGGTCGAAACAATGATGAAACAGCTCAAATAAAATAATTTTCACTAGAGAATCTATGATGATACTTCATGATAACCCGAAATTATTTTGAATTTTTGGGTGGTCAATGGTCAATGTCCAATTTTTAAACTGTCTTTTCGGGGTCAAAAACAACTGTTACGACCATGTTACAACTCTGGAAATTCTTAAATATGATTAAATTTCATAAACCTAGAAGATAACTCGGCTGTGGCAATTGTCTATGAAATACCAAAATTTGGGATATGGAGAGGCCATAAATTTCAACCAAAATGACCTAAAATGACAAAATATAAACAACTTCTGACTTCAATGTGACTTGTTATATTGTTTAATGTAAATATTAAACAAAAATTCCATTCAAAATCAAGTATTTTTAAAAGAAACCTCACTTATCCAGGTGTATTCAAACTTTTGGAGCGTAGTGTATGTTGGACGGCTGTTTCAATCATTGTCGTGTCCTCCTCCTGTCCTAATTAGCATACCAAGTGCATAAATTTTATGCAGAACATAAAGCCCCAATCATCCATCCATCCATCAATGCTAGTGTTAAAGATGATCAATACATTATAATGGAAAGTATGACAATGAGGAAATCAGACAAATCAGTTTAACTCGCTTTTAACTTGAATCTCCTCATTCACCGCACATTGTTCGCTGGATTCAATTTCAGATATGTAGAATCACAACAGAATGGAATTTCTGACATGTGTAATCTCCTAAAAGCCCCCATATAATATGCATAAAATAAACATTTCAATGATATATTGCTGATGATATTGACTCAAAGGAAAGAGATTGCAAAGACAGCATTCCTCCCAAAAACAATTTGGATTCAAATGGTTGTCTGAATTGCCAAGGTATTCTTATTACCAGGCCACAGGCTTGGATCTGAGGGAGAATTGATGAATCTGGCATCCAAAACCTATGATTAAGGAAAATACTGCATCTGATAGTTTGATTGTTTTGAGTATATTAATGTCAATGCAAGATCAAACTATAAAGTACATCCCTCATTTAAACAAACATGGCCTTTCCAGATATGCTGTTGTCAGTGCATAGGAAAAGTTTGCTTTGCCTTTTGATCTTCAAAATGGTGACAGATAGCTAAAAATGGTGCGCAATCCATTTTCTTTAGCGGACATTGATTTTTATCTGATAATTAGAAATGGAGTTAGTTCTGACCGATAAGGTTATCATGTAACGGTAGGACATTCTTAGTTTTCCGAATGGTAAATGGCATTTTTCATAATCGTTGATAGTTTTAACTTATTTCTTTGGAGATTCAGGGTTCTTCCCTCTCTTCACTTATATTGTATAAGGGAATGGAAAAAGGAAGGTTAAGCAATTGTTCTTTGTCAAATTTTAATTTAATTGTGATTTACATGTGCAGATAAGGTACTTCATTCAAATGTCACTTGTGATCTGAACTTTATTTTGGTTAAATTGTTTATTATTGATGGAAATTAGCTACTTGAAGAATGAAGTGCAGTTCAATGGATGTGTTTTTTTTTGGAAAGAGAGTTGCTGCAAGTGCTTTCCGGTATCATAGTTTGCTGTGGTATGGATTTAAAATATTTTCTTCAAACCATGGATAAGGAATTTCCTTATTGCATTTCGCATCACAGGAAAGTGTATGGATCATATATGTATTAAAAGCATAAAATTGGTAGAAATGTTGATAAGTCACTCATATGTCACCATTTTAATTTTTGGTCTAAAAATAAATTAAAAAAATTGCTCTAAAATGATAATCGACTCTTTATCAACAAAGTTCAGTAAATTGTTCCTTACAGATGATTTCATCTTTAGATACAGACACTGAATATGGATTCTTTTTCTTGGACATGTTATTCTATAGGGCAACGTGATGTAATAGGTTTTTTGGATGTCACTTTTCCTTATAGCATACAAATCCAAAGAAAAAATCCACATTCTGTCTCTGTGTCGTGGAAGATGATTCTTGAGTTATTATTCATGCATTAAATATATTGCTTTAAATGGAGTTAGTCCAAACTTGTAACTTGTGCTTATCAGACACTCTTCTGTAGGTCTGTTTTCCATTACAGGTGACTAAATTGCTTGTGTATGAAAATTGAGGAGGTGATTTTGCTGGCATCTTAAATGATGTTGATCATGTTATACGACAGTGCGGCTGTATACTACAAGAGATGGGACAGAAAGCTTAGAGTTGAGAGGCTGTGAGCCCCTTTGAACTGGAAGCATTATTGCTCTTTGAGGTAATTCACATGCAAACACAAAATGACAAGACAAAGACAAGAAGAGGCCTCAGTATTTGTGAAACATGCCAATTGCCAATAAACAAATTTAAATGTTATGTCTGATTGTCAGGATAAAGGCATGAAAAAATAGATGTAAAGCAAGGAGACATATTTTATCCTTCCTTGATTTTGTATTATTGAAGAATACCTCACTTAACAGGCAAATAACAGATTCCATGCATATCAAGTAACTGATTGCAGCAGTTTGCAGCACCATCCGGCAGACCAGCAAAAAAAATACAAAATTTATTTTCAACAGTGTTAACAACTGAACATTTTTTTACTGGTTTTTTTACTGGAAATGTTGAATAGAAGTCTTGGTGGTTCATCTACTTTATGACAAGCCTTAGTAGGATCATGGTACTTTGAGGAGATGAGAAATTAGCTGCTTTATGGAAAAAGAATTTCAAGTTGAACTCACAAAACATTTTGAAGTCATCTCAAAGTTTGAAAAATTGCCGTTGTCGTCTTGTCTTTTTCTTTTTGCTTTGGCACCGGCTTGTCCATTGAATTAGATTAGTAATCTTTCAAGAGAAACTTTCCATATTATGAAACTCATTTCTCCTTCTTGAATTAGTTTTTCGGCAAATATGAAAATCCTTGAAAACCTTATTCTACTAATATATTATTTGGTGAGAAATTGACAGTTTCAGAATAACTGTTCTCTGTGCATCACCCTATCATTGATGCTATACTCAATAGCATGTGGTGCTTGTATGTTTCCTGCTAGGCCACTGGATCTTTGGAAGGTCCTTTGTGGACTTGGTATGGCTGGAGTGTTGAGTGCAATGGTCAGCTGCAGGCCCTCCATAAGCAGAAAGGCTCCAGGAAGAAGCAAGAAAATGGGAGTTTTTGGATCAATGGATCTAGACATGTGCATATGTGACCGACAGGCCCCACGGAGGTGTGTGGTGCATGGCTGCTGTCAATGCTTGCTTTTTTGCCTTCATGGACGGTAAGATATCCTTAACGTGAGCCTTTCTAGCCACATGAATCTTAGGTGCTCATCAATGGCATGACAATTTTCATGGCATGGCTTTGAGACAGTTTGCCCTTCGTGTCAGCTCAATATTGCAACGAAGTGATAAAGCTAAATGAGCCAAGTCACAGGCCACAAATTTTGTGGGATACACTTTAGTCTAATATGTGGAGTGTAAACTCTATTACTTTTACAGCAGTTAACATGACATAACATATCTTTAAATGGTCACAGGAACATATAGCAAATCTAAACATTAGGCACTGGGCAGCCATTGAGCAGTGCCATCTAAGCAGCACCATCTTTTCGTGTTAAAACAATGATACCTGCCATAAAAATAATGGTGTTCTTCCGTAAAATGACAATTGTTTGTATTCATCACGGTGGCTGTGGTTCTTCTGACAAGAACTGCAGCAAGAAGACCGCAAACATGTGTCTTGTTGAAAACTCTAATTTATCCATTATATTTAGTTCTCCTTCCATTACAATTTACCACAGAGCTAGTGACTGCATCAGTCATGGTATAATATGCAGGGGGATGTATACACATGTAGTGTGAGACAGTGACTTTGCAAGGCAATCTGTTGAACGCATACAGCTGCACATCTGATCCCTGGTTGATTGGCTGGAATATGGGGGTTCAGGCTGATTTGCCATATTTGCGACTGATGTTTATGGGAGTCAGAAGGAAAATCAGAAATAAGGAGATAATTACGACTGTGATTTTATCACTATGATGAATATTTGCATCTGTAAGTCATCTTGAGCACCAGTGATATTCCTAAGATACATATTCCTGTCTATATTAGCGGCTCTCGGAACTGTCTTTCACTTGGTAACTTTGTACAAGTTTCGCTGCTTGATGCTTCTCAGTGTAATGCATTTGACACAATTTGCTCTGATCATCATCAGAGGTAAAGTTTGTTTTTCTTAAACAGGTGACTGGAAGAGTGATATAGTGTTTCTGACAATGAAGTCTGAGCTCCATTTGTTAAAGCTTATGGATGTATGTGCTATATATATATGTTTATTAATACCAAAACAGGTATATTAGTTACACGAAAGAGAAATAGGATAACATCATATATTACAAATTCAATTTAAGAAATACACAAAAAGTCACTGAAAGTGTCAATTTCTGATTGTGTCCAGTTTTCTACTGAACAGTTTCTCAGTTCTTTGATTGTCTTTACAGTATATAGTTCCGCTGGGGTGCACTGATATTTGGCCATCCTTACTTCTTGTGCACCAGTTTTGCTGACCAGGCTGTCGATGTGCTTCATATTTTTTCCAATGATGGTATCGGCATCCTGGCTTGCCCGTTGGGCAATAAACTTTACAAGACCATTACTCTGGCTGTCCAGCATACTTTTAACCATCTTATGAAATCTCCTGAAAATCTGAATCTTGGAATGCTGCATCTCCGCCAAGCTAACCACGTATCGGACATGAGTTCTGGGATCTAGTTTCAAAAGCCTCCTCAGGCATCGGTTCCACATTGTGTGGAATTCTTCCACAGCCTTGTCTGTCATATTCCATGCTTGACTGCCATAAAAATGACAGCACTGAGATGAGAATAACTTCAGGACAATCTTCTCAGGAGCATCACCACAATTGGACAATAGACCATTGACTCGTCCTACTAGGTCTCCCCTTTTTCTCGAGATTTCTGTCTTTTCAGATAAATTTTGGCATAGCATATTCCCAAGATGCTTCACTTCCTTGACCCAAGGGACATCAGAGCCATTTAATGTAATCCTAAAGTGAGTTTCAGTTAAATTTTTCCTGGAAAAGTAAATACAAACAGACTTCCTGGGATTGTACTCCATACCATATTGTCTGGCAAAAGACTGACATTCGTCAATCATTAGTTGTAAGCCACTTAAACTAGGGCTAAGTAATGTGAGGTCATCTGCATAGCAGATTGAGCCGAGATAATGGATTCCTAACCAACACCCGTGGCCTTTGTTTTGCAAGCGAGATAAAAGTTCATCCATGTATACAGTGTACAAGATGGGAGATGCAATGCCTCCCTGACGTATACCATTTGAACATGTAAATTCCTTTGAGAAGGTTCCATCCCAGACTGTTCGTGATGTTTGGCGCACATATAAGTCTTTTAAGGCACGTAGATCTATTGCACTCATATCCCTTGCAAGAAGAAGATCAAATAGTTTGTCGTACCTTATCCGGTCAAACGCTTTGGTTGCATCGAGGAAACAGCTGGCAACATCAGAGCCACGGTTCAAATAATGCTGAACAGTCTCTTTAACAACCAGGGTGCACATCGTTGTCCCTAATTGACTTTTGAAAGCAAACTGCTTATCTGAAGTAATAAGTTTGCCACTGTTCCTTGCAAGTAAAACTAAATCCAGGAGCTTACTGAGGCATGATGAGAGGGCAATTCCCCGATAATTTGCATCCGAGCACAGGTCCCCTTGAGAATCCTTTGGAATAGAACTTAGCGTACTCAGTAAAACATTACTGGGTTGATGACCATGCATGAGCACAGCTGTAGCAATCTGGGCAAAATTGTCAAAGAATAAGTCAGTTGCATATTTGACATGGTTTGAGATTAATCCTTTATTGCCATCTGATTTTCCTTCCTTCAACTTCCCAGCAGCATCAGATACCATGTCTCTGGTGATAATAGCTTCACATGGATCCATCACTTGTAATTTCTCTGATATTATACCATCAATATCAGCCAGTCTTTGAGCATCGGAGGGAACACTGTTAAACAACTTTTCATATTTATCAGAAAATATGGAGGTTATTTTCTCGGCGTCAGTTTCATTATTGATGCTGATTGTCTTACATGCCTTGGAACTGTTGATCCGTTTGATTTCTCTGAAAAAATCCCTGGAGTTTTTGTTGCACATTGCTTCTGCCATCTTTCCGTACCTGACGCTTTTTTCTCTGCGTTTACATCGACGAACAGCATAAAAATACTGTTTCTTACTCTCAGTCATATTGTCATATAGCATGCCATGTTTGGGTCTTCCTGCTTGCTTCCACAAGTTGAACCAAAATAAGGAGTCCTGTCTCTGCGGCTTATCTAGTTCATTCCAACCTGGAATGCACTTGGAGTTTTTTGCCACCAACTTCTTGGATGGAAAACATTGTCCTGCTTCCAAGCATATGTTTACAAGATCATTGCACCATTTATCTATTTCCTTGAAATGAGTGTCATCAGTGCATTGTAAATTTCTACAAACTGAAACGTTATGTAATCCTTGCTGACAAAGTAAAGAATTCATATTATCCTTGTAAGTCATTACGTCCTGGTCAGTGACCTTATGCCACAAAATTTTACAGTCCTGATTTGTAGTCGGATTCTCGACTTTAACATATCCAGGATGCGACTTCATTACCAACACAATTGGCCTATGACCAGGTGGAGTAATTTCACTGTCATAAACTGTCACTTTCTTAATCAAATGCAGCAGATCTTGATCAATGCAAAAATGATCAATTAGTGAAAAAGTCTTTCTAACTTCGTTTGAAAAAGTATAATCCTTTCCAGCTACTGGTAAGTCCCAACATAAAGTACAGTTGTGTCTTTCAAGGAGGCACTTCAGATAAGAGTCATGGGCATTTCCACGGCTAAAATCCACATTCAAATCGCCAGCAATTGCGATTTTATGATCCTTGTGTTGATTTATAACATTTTCTATAACATCACATTCATTTAGAAAATCTTCACTAATGTGGGATCTACTCCAATTGTCAACAGGTAAATATGCATTTAAGATAAGGAGTTTGTATGTATCACATTGAATACTTATTGCACATATCCTTTGGCTTTTAACAGAAATCCGTTTCACAAAAGGACTGATATTTTTATTGTGGAGTATTGCTATACCTCCATAAGGTCGACCAGTTAATAGGTCATTGTCCTTTATGCCTGAAACTCCGTAGGCAATATAGCTTGGGTGAATGGCATTCAACTTATCCAAATTGCCTTTTACTAGCCAGGTTTCGTATCGGGTTTAATGACATTTTATATTTGAGAGATTATTACATTTATGTGCTCCAGTTATTGCACATTTTAAATAAAGAAGAATACAAGGAGTAGTCTGTGACTCTTATGTTCGTAAAGCAAAGATAATATTACATTTTACTTGTATTTATGGATATGGAGTGCTCTTTGTGAGAGTTGTGTCACTTGGTCTTCGTGCTTTTGTGGCAGTGACCCCAAGAACAAGAAAAAAACTAAATATTCTGGCTCAGGCCAATATATTAATACCAAATATAGGCAATCAGAGATAACATAGTCTGGTGCTTTTTTTTGTTTCTTCTTACAAATCAACTTATCTTGTTGAAAGGTTTTTTTACCAGACAGCCATACAAGCTGAAAATCAAAAACACAAAACCTCTGTCCTTAGTTCCTGTAATATGTGGTAATGACTCTGACTGCCCTAGCTCGCTGTGGTTGGCTGCATAAAGTCAATGGCTTTAACTCTGAGGACTGTGTCTGGACTTATTAAATTTATTTATAAATGACCCTAATATAATCTGATAGGTTTTTTCTGTAGCCGATACAGACTCCCAATAAGTGAATCTGGACAACAAGTAGAAAAGGCAACTTAGCCAAGGGAAAAGACCAGCAGGCTGATGTTTAAGGCTCTAAGTCAAATACTAAAACACACTTTTAAAAACACTGCAGTTGAAGACTGAAGTCCATTGATTGTTGTAGAATATTTCCCATAGTATTTAAAACAGGGCAATTCTTTAAATGGTTTTAAGATATATGTTAAGCATTGAGATCGAGGTATTTTGATATACATATAACTGTATTGCCATACTAATTATTGATAGAAAAATTGTAAAAAGGTAGATTTCACAACTCACCTTTTACTTTGCGATATAATATCCTGTGCTGTGACGTCTGCAAGAAAATGGAAGAACAGCTGGTTAGTACCTCATTGGCACATTAGTAGTTACAAAGTTCTGGCATTGCTAACTTAATTCTCAGTTACCTGCCTAGTGTCTACAACTCGCTGACTCTGAGGACGGTACGAGGTCAGAAATGATGATATGAAGGAGATATATAGCTTTTGTTGTGAAATGAATTATATAAATATCGATGGAAAATCATTGAATGGACGAGAATTGCTTTAATCATGGCTCACATCTACAAAATGTGTATTTGAAAGATAATTCACAGCAAGAATACGATTCGTCTGACTTTGTACAAGCTGAGTGACAACCAATATGTTACATCTTCATATATTGGTCTGTACTACCAATTGCATTTTATAGAACAGGCAAGTCTACTTCAGTTAGTGCAATTGCAACATATGGGTAAACCGTATATACTAGAATATAAGACATCCCCGTGTATAAGATGCACCCATTCTTTGAAACCCAAAAACCTACCTCCCAGTGAGACCCTTGTATAAGTCGCATTAAATTTGACCGGCATCCAACTTGGGTAAATTTACCTTCTACATCAGCCAAATTTGCAAGAAATCAACTAGAATCCACATTGTTTGTGTCTATATGACGCCATGTTGGCCATCTTCATCACGTCATCTCTTGCTTGAGATCTCGCGAAATCAAGAACTTGGCGAAGTTGACGGAGTGTGTTTCAAAATGACGGAGAAGACCGATGAAAATTCAGAATTTTGTTGTTTTTGCCGAATATCTTTGATAATTTAGTATATTACACGTATAAGACGCACCCCTTCTGTAGGCCAAAATTCTTGGAATCAAAAGTGCGACTTATACGCGAGTATATACGGCAGTACTTTTTTTCTGGGATCCATGTCTGTGTCTGTTGTAAAATCAATCAGTTTTTGGAAAAAAAGTTGTCAATAGTTCTGTTAGACTTTGTATACATTGTAAGGCAACGTTTATTTTTTGTCATATTTTCTGCGTTCAACTGCTTGCCTCTCTGCTCTATGTGGCCATATCCATAAATATGTACAATGCATGACTGCATTTTATGGCTGCAACTCTCAGGACAACATTGTTTCTTCTGTAATTGTCAGATACCACGCAGTAAGTTCATGTGGTCACAAATTTATGACTTATGGGTCTTGTTGGTGGGTGAAAGGACCCCATAGGCTTCAAAAAGGGAAAACCAAAGTAATGCACAAAGTACATGTACGTGAATATGCTGTTGTAGTGTTCCTGAAACGCTGTAAACCTAATATAAAACAAAAGAAATGGAAGTTAAGCAAAACTTACTACTGCTAAACATCTTAGTAGTGGAAGAAAGTGTGTTACAAACTTCACATCAGAAGATTTTGTCCTGATAAGTCATCTTCCTTTATGTTATTAAGTGCGATTCATGTGCTAAGTGACTTTGATTATATCGTATTGATCCTTGAATAAGGAATGTGTCTCTGAGTAATTGCTTCATCAGCGTCTCAAGCATTATTGCAGATATTTCTCAAAATTTCTACATGATCGGATAATATCTTAACTAGATAGTCAAATTATGAAAGAGCCATCAGTTGGCAAGTCATTTGTTTGTAGACAGTGCAATTAGATTTATTTGGCTGCTTGTGCTGCCTTCAAAATGAAGTTCTATTGCTTCATGTCATTTGACGAAAGAAAAGTTCTAATCCTCATGGAATTATCCGGGATAATATCATAAGAGTGGCAATTTTGATGCTTGATAATATTATAATGAATGGTGTTATCATGTCTCGCAGCTATTGTCCCTTTGCATTTGATCAAAAGGGTATTGGTTTGTGAGTTAGAATTGCCCTCCAGTATTAGTGTTTTTGGGGAGTGATATTGGCTTCAGTTCTCTACTATCTTATATCAAGTTATATGCCTCTACTTGTAACAATAGATGTGCAGAAACAAACTTCCACTGAAAGCCTATGGATACTTTCATACTCAGTTAACAAATCGTTGAGCACAAATCAATAAAGGAGATCATGAAGTGCTATGCATCGTTTTTTTTACATCCTCAATTTCATCTGTTAGAAGCTGACAATGAAAAAGGATCATCACATTTTAGCACAGACAACACATTAATGATAAATAAAGCTATCAAGCACATGTTTTCTTTTATCTACTTTATAGTTATAATTTATGTCATAATTTTAGCAAATCGACCGCAATTATGTTTTCTTGGCGAGTCGTGCCAATTTTATTTGACTGCTTTATCTAAATTGTGTTTTGTTTGGATTGTTTTTCAGCTATTTCTTTCCTCCTGTGTCTACTCAATCAGCAATAGATCCTCTAGTGCGTATAATGAATGAGTAGATTTGATTTGAAACTGTTAAAATGACTTATTGGATTCTCTCAGTGCCATACTTTCAATTATTGGGCAATATTGCTTGGGTGCTCTTGAAAATAGAGAAATTATTGCTAGAATATAAATATGAACGGAAAGCACCTTTTTCTGTGACATACAGTGTAAAGTGCAATAAGCGAAAACATAAACCAAAAAAACTACGATGCTTAGTTGCCCTTCATTTTGATGCTGTGGCACTCTCCACATGCACAGCACCTTGAAGGCCATCTGAAAAATGTCAACTTTTTTTGTTTTCCAAAAGTTAGGTCTGGAATATTGTGAATTGTGCTATTTGGTCAATGCCACAAATGGTGTCTTGAAAAAATGATGTTGCAGTGAGCTGCTAAGCCACTCTGTGTGGAATTATGGATTCGTGAGCACAATGGTTTATGATGGTTTTTCCATGTTTTGAGGTAATATTGTAATAAAGATATGACTTTTTGCTGAAAGTAGAGAATGGAGTGTGCCAGTGCATTTCCAGCACAAAGCCTCAAATACAGACTTCAGTAGCCCAAACCTTTGAAGTTTTGATTAGAAGACTGAAACAGGCAGGTGTGATGTGATGGGAGGGGACAGGGGGATTTGGGGCATTTATGCAAGTTTGATGCAAAAAAGGGAAGTTTATCCCAAGTTCTTAGTTTCAGAAAAAAGGGAAATTCAAGCTTGTATCCTTACACAATTTAAACTTCAAATTCAAGAGCCCCTCCCCCAACTGATTAATACTTCAATGCATAAAATATTGGTTTGACTCCTCTGTGTGATTTATTTACCATGTGATTGTGCTGGCGGCAGTGCTGCACTGTGTAGTAAAGGTGCTTTAGATACTCTGGGTGAGTAAAGATGGCTTTTAAGGAATTTTTATGAGAAAAGTCTGCTTGGCCTTTTGGTCCTAACCTTGATGACAGACAGCCAGAGTTGTGTAAGATGACTTCTTTGGCGGAAATGGATATTATCTGGTTATTATGAAAAGTGCGATTGCTGGCCGATAATGCTATCATCTCACAGGTAAGGGCATCCTTATTTCTTTTTGAAAGACAAATGGCATTTTGAAATTTATCTTCGTTCTTTAATCCACTTGTACTGTGTTCATGATTTTGGGTCTTGGTGCATCCAGTAGTAATGTGCTTTGGTCATTTTGATAAGCATCCAAGTTTTTGGAGAGTGCAATGGATATCAAGCTATATGTTAAGTGAAGGCAAGATGGGATGCATAGACTTCCATTCTTTTGTTGACACCTGAGTGACTTGCATGCCTCCTACGGACATAGAGGGACAGGTTTAGGTTCTTGGTTCAGGCAGAGAAATCAGATCATTGAGATCATGTTTGCATCTTCAGGCATCTCAGGTTAGCCCAGAGAGAAGGGAAGAACTTAGTTTGCTCTGTTGAATGGCTTTCTGTTGAGAAGTTCTCCTTCTTGACTTGCGGTAAATATCATGGCCAAGATAACTGGAATTTTTCATTGTCATGAGCTCCATCTATGTTTCCTTCCCATGCATTTTCTGTTTCACGTTTGGGGTTAGGACCAAACAGCACTGGGCAGAACTCTGGGCGGTATCCGTGGCCACTCCGTTTTGGAATCACCTTTCCTCCTCCGATCACTAAAGTTAAGCAAGGGTATAGTACTTGAATGGGTGACTGACTACCTGGGAATATCAGGTGCAGGTTTATACATTCGATGCTTCAAATGACCAAGACTAGTATTTCTTGGTTACGGTTGTTACTCTCTCATGGATTGTCTGATGGCCTCAGACACACCAGGGTGAGTAATTTCATCGATCTAGCTTGTTCTTCCCTTTCTGCCCTTTCCTGAGCCCTCAGATGTCCGACTTGGAGTGATCTCCCCAGCTGACCCGAACCATCTGGGAGGGGTAATGTGGACCCATCACCACAGAATTTAATCAATTTCATTTTGAGTGAGCCATTTTGATGGTGACGTCTATGATATTGAACCTTAGGATATGTGAAAAGATGTCCCTTTGAGCAGGAGTGACATAGCCCTTTGAAGTAGTTGGCATGCAAAAACAAAATGAGACAAAGGACAAGAAAAGCATTTGGTATGTTTCCACATGTTGGTACTCCCCCAATAGCTCGTAAAACAATGTGGTGTATCACTGTTGCCATAAAGGAAAAGAAGCAATGAGTTGTAGTAGGCCTACTGCATGGTTATGAGGGAAAATATTTTATCAATTTACTGTTTTCAAATTGTTTTAAATAGGCAGGGACCCCAGGCTTTGTCTATTTGTTACAAATATTGTAATGTGCATTGCAAAGCCTGAGCTTTCTTTCTGACTCAGAACTGCAAAAGAATGTAAAATAAAACTTTCATGTTGATAACTTGCCTGTATTTGTCTGCATCAGCTCATTTGTCCTTTCTACCTATTGTGGGTCATGTAATAAGCACAAAATGTAACATTGAGATTGCTGCCACCATTAGTAACCCCAGGGCAGTAATGGTAATGCCTGTTGTCATTCTCAGTTAATACCTGCTGAGCGTTAGCATTTGGATGAGAATGGATATTGCAGAAAGTATTTGCGGAACCGGATGAAGATGATTATTCTTAATATCAGCCCACAGATTAAGCACATTGGATGTTTGCATTATCATAATCTCATTATCTTAATGCTTTGCTTTCTTTTGCCTATTGATGGAAAACTACCTTGTTTACCACAAGACACCCAAAGAAATCTTGTTGACTTTTCCCTTGGAATTACGTGACTTTCATCCCAAGTGAACTGATTAGCCAAGAAGACAAATTTACATTTGTCATCACTGTCAGACTTTAAAGATATCTTCAACTGGCTGGAGATGGTAATTAAGAATTAATGTTAATCTCATTTGTGACATGCCATAGTCTGATCATAATATGTCTTTCAGTTGAAAAATGAAGTCTGGATGCTGGTAAGATGAATATAGTCTTATGAATTTCAAGTTTAATTTAAACTCACAAGAATGTCTAATTATGTCAGAAAGGCTTGATATTTTTCCAATTTTACTTTTGTTTTCTTTTTCATCATTTTATCCATTGAATTACATGCTTATTCCAATAAAAGAAACTTAATGATACAAGACACTGTCAGATTTGCCGTCTGGAAATTAAAAAATTCCTGCCTCAGTTGTAACTCCAAACATGGTCATTAGAAAATTAAGTTGACACATGGCAATAGGAACATTGTACAATTGTTTTTGGCTATCTTCAATTACATTGTAACACGTGAAAGCCAAAGCCCCGAGACAGTGCAGCTTACATGTAGTTGTTGTTGTGCAAATTTGCAGACTGTGCATTTTCAAAACTGAAGACTGCAGATGTCACTCACCATTCAACTTCACTGTTGAATTCAAAGTCCATTAAGAAGGGGCCACATGTAATATTATGCATTTACATATGGTGTCCGACAAGGTCCTCCAGAAGGTACCTTTTAGAAATCTCTAATCAGCAAAAGATATTTTTCTTTAATAACTAAAAATGTAGAACAAACTCCTTTTGCGTGGACTTGAACACTGAACGTTAAACTATAATGTCTCTCAACTCTCTTTTCACAATAGACATCAGTCCTGTCAGTCTCATCTTAACATGCAGATTTGGATGACACTGACTGCACCTTCAGTGCATCTAATAAATGATTCATACAAACTTGGAGGACTTGTAAGTGAGACTGTGTCTTTTCGACCTCTCGGACCAACTGATGATCTTCTGCAGTCTGACAAGGCAGCCTGTATTGTCAATTTGTCATTGTCAGGTATGTTGTATCTTTTAGTTTTGGCTCTTTTGCTATTCTGGAGTTATTAACATATCATGGGTGAATTGAAATCCAAATGGTGACCAAATATGAGAATGACTAACTGATAGATAGTTAAATAGTCTATCAGTCTAAAAGCTATTACCTCAGTTTTTCGGAAAGTGCCAGTTACAGTGTTACAGTTACTGTAGCCATATGTGCTGCTCGGTAGCCTTTACTATGTGGTTGTTTCCTTTTAGGCCACTGGATCTTTGTAAGGTCCTTTGTGGACTTTGTATGGCCAGAGTGTTAAGTCCAATGGTCTGCTACAGGCCTTCCAGAGGCAGAAAGGCTCCAGGAAGAAGCAGGAAAATGGGGAGCTTTTGGATCAATGGATCTGGACATGTGCAGATGTGACTGACAGGCCCTGCGGAGGTGTGTGGGGCATGGTTGCTATCAGTGCTTACTTTTTGTCTACTGATCTAAAAATAAACTTGTTAGTTTTTTTTGTGCCACGTCGGTTATTAATGTAAAAGAATTAAAGGGTGTCATATTTACTGTGCAGCAAAATTGTCAGATTGTACTATTCCGAAAAAGCTTACTGATATTATGTCCTGCTCCAAATCTCATATCGATTGTAGTCTTACAAAATATTATTCAGACATTACAATATGCAGTTTCTCTCGGCTTTCATAAATTTGTCAGTCTTATCACTAATTAAAGTACAAATATGTAATTCCCAATATCACACTGTAAAATTTGAATTTTGATTGAGACGGTTGCACAATTCCTTTGAGCCAAGATAGCTTGTTGTTTGTAAGTTATAACAGCATAAAGATTATCATAACTCAGAACAACAAGCTATCATGGCTCAAACAAATTGTGCAACCATCTCACTCAATCATTTGAGCTTACTCAAAATTTCAAATTTTACAGTGCATGTATATATGCTGCTGTAATTGACCAAATTGTTTCCTCTTAATGTTGTGAACAGAATTAGTGGATTAATGTTGTCAGAGGGTCCCTCAGACTAAATATAAGGCTTTCTTTATATTTCTGGAACAATTTCTGCATTATACTGTTGGCTTTCTGCTACGTATTGCTGTGGTCATAATGGTGTACAAATACAATGCATCATTTCATTTTATGGCTGCAACTCTCAGGACAACATTGTTTCTTCTGTAATTGTCAGATACCACGCAGTAAGTTTGTTCACAAGTTTATGACTTTTGGGTCTTATGGGTGCCACTGGGGTGGTTAACAGAACCTCAGAGGTTACAAAAAATTGAAAACTAACAACCAGCAAAGTAGGCCAACTACATATATGAATATGCTGTTCTTTAAATGTTGTACAACCACTGGCTCTGAGGGCGTGGGTTCGAATCCCACCCCGGAACTCAATTTAGTCCGAGCCCATGGGACATTAAATGGAGGCGGGTTGTATCCAGTGTTCTATGCTGGGGCAACTGAAAGACCCTGGGCATCCCTGAATTAATAGGGTATGTACCAGACTCACAGTCTTCTCATCTCATCATCATACGGCGATCGCCTGCCTCGATATAGCCCACTAAGGTGCTGCTGAGGCGTAAAACACAAACAAACAAACTTTAAATGTTGTGTCATGAACCAAAAAGAGGAACGAGGACTGAGTAAAACCTTGGTGAATATTTTAAATATATATATGAGGCCTAATGGAATGAAATGTGCTATGTACAATCAAACTTCACAAAGAAAAAACGATCCTGATAACTATTCTTCCTTTCATTGGATTATGTATGTTAAGTGGCTTTGATTATTCTCTTATTCATCCTTGAATAAGGAATGAGTCCATTAGCCATTGCTTCATCAGCATTATAAGCTTCACAGCAGTGAATTCTCAACAGTTCAACATTATTGGATAATTCATTGTTAATGGATAGAACAACTGTGAAAGACCATCATATCAGTCGGCAAGTCATTTGTTTCTAGACAGACTGTCACAGTGAAATTAGATTTATTCTGCTGCTTTATGCTGCCTCAAAAATTTCAAATGCATCATGCAATTTGAAAATCATGAAATTAAAATCTAATCAAGTTGTAATTAGCAGGGATTATATTGAAAGAGTGGCAATTTTAATGTTTGAGATAATGAATGTTTCTTAGCTATTGCATTTGATTAAAAAGAAAGTTAGTTTATAACTTGGGATTGCCCTCCAGTGTTCCTCTTTCGGAGTAACTGCAGAAGTTTGATATTTGCCAATAAGAAGTTTCTGGCAGTTTCATGGATCTTTTTGTTGTCAGAAAAAAATTTCTTCTGTCTCATTTTGGGAAATAGTGACAAAGGCATATTGCTACATTTGTGATTGTGTGAGTGGTAAATGCTGTTACTAGCGGTCTACAACTATTTGGTCTTATAATGTGCTTCCGAAACAACACAAAAATGGTATCCTTATAGTGGCAGACGTCGCACATCTTACTTAACTTCATAACATGATATGATAATATGATACGATGCCAGAAACTTCCCTGATTTCACTATTTGCATTATTTTTTGCAGAATATAACTTCCATCAACAAATGTGACACATTCCCAAAACCTATTAAGTGTACACACTTCATCTAAGAGCACACCATTTAAATTGTAAGCTTGACCGGGGTCATATTCTTGTGAAAGTAAGTACACCCTGTGCTCTATTGGAATACCACTGGGCTCCGGGTGAACACAATCCTAAGAGAATACCTATCTCTTTGGCCTCCTTGTAGATGATGTTGCACACTTCACACAGCACCGAGGACCTGGTAATCTTACCCTGGAAAATTTCACCTTTTTGGGTTATTAGAAAGTCAAGACTGAGTATATAGAATCATGCAACTTGGGACAGTGCTACAAATAGGGGCCAAGATATGATATTACAGTGAGCCACTGTGTCTATTTATGGATTCAAGATCACAATAGTTTATGATGGCTTTTGTGTGTTTTGAGGTAGTATTGCGATGAAGGTATGACTTTTTGCTGAAAGTAGAGAGTGGTGTGTGCCAGGGCATTTCCAGCACAAAGCCTCAAATACGGACTACAGCAGCCCAAACCTTTGAAGTTTTGATTAGAAGACTGAAACAGGCAGGTGTGATGTGATGTGAGGGGGACTGAGGGATTTGGGCCATTTTTGTGGGTTTGATCCAAAGAAAGAAGTTTTCTCCTAGTTCTTACGTTTAGAAAAAAGGAAGTCCACCTTGCATCCATATATTTTGTGCTTCAAGTGCTCCCCAACTGATTGATCTTCAACTCCAACAGTTACTGCAAGTGATTAGAACATGACTTCACTCCTCTGTTTGCTTTATTTATCATGTGATAAACCTGCATAGGACCTCTTGGATCACCTGTTGTGATACTGTTATTGAGTGCCTTTTAATACAATTTTATAAGAAGGGTGTGCTTGACCTTTTGGTCTTCAACACGATGACAGATAGCCTGAAATTGCCTTCTTTGGCGGAAATGGATATTATCTGGTTATTATGGAAGGTGTGATTGCCAGCAGATAATGTTATCATCTCACAGGGAAGGGCATCCTTATTTCTTTGAATGACAAATGGCATTTTGAAAATCGTTGGCAGTTCATTTGTTTTGTACGATGTACAAGGTTTGGGTCTCAGTGCGTCAAGCACAGTCATAATAACTCTCACAGCGATGAATTAATCAACTGCCCAACTGTAATTTTTCATAAACAAATTTCAAGATTAAAATTGACCAATTTGTGAAACGACTTGAGTTATATATTACATTGTCAATTTTGATGAATCACTGACTTGTGTTTTGTTTTCGAATTCTGAGTAACTGGTGTACTTTAAAAAAAAGAATACTTGGCTTGAGCAATTTTCTGAAGGATTTGAGTAGAATCTGTTTTTCTTTTTGTTTATTCCTGAGAATTTCTGGCTGACAGGTTCTCACTAAGTGTGTTTCACCTATTGAAAGTGGACGTCCCTTGAAAGTTAAGATGGAACGGAAATCAAATGAGAAATGGCACAGTGGATGTAACATCTTGTGAAAATGAGACATTGTGTCAGGGGTAGGACCTTCAGTGATATGTGCCAAGCATTTACATGACACTTTTGGAGATTGCAATGAATATCAAGCTGTGTTAAGTGATGGAAAGATGTGGAGAGCAAATGTCCATTCTTTTGTTGGCAGCTGAGTGACTTGCGTGCCTCTCACAGACATTGGGGGACAGGTTGAGGTTAAGGGTTGAGGCAAAGAAATCAGATCATGTTTGCAATTCAAGACAACTAGAATGGATGGTATGACTGGAGCATCTGTGAGGCCTTTTGGGTTAGCCCGGAGAGATGGAAGTAAATTGCTTTGCTATCTGTTGAATTATTTTCTATTGAGAATTTTGCCTTTTTGACCTGTGGTGTATGTCATAAATAAAATTGGCATTTTTCGTTGTTATGAGTTCATGTGAGTTGCCTCTCGATGTGATATGGGCATTTTAGACAATTTCATTGTAAAATAAAATACCACTATTTTGAAGTGATTTGGCAAGTCTCACGTTGTCTTTTTGCTATAGATTTCAGATAACCTGCAATTTAGATATTGTGTTACGGACCAAGATGGAAATTGGATTATAATAACATATTCCACCAAATTGTGGGATGTGGTATGAAAGTAAGAAATTTATATCTGTTGTAAACTGACTGTCAGTGAACCTAGTAATGCTCATTGAAAGATTTATTCCTGTTCTGGAATATTACTTTTGAACGATTAAATTAGCTTTAATTATATGTTTAAATGTTCTTTTCTGCAAACTCATATGGCTGGGAGAGGGGCCCCTGAATAAAGTACTTGTCTGTAATTTTTTTATAGGCTTAATGTTTTCTTGACTCAATGACCAACGCTAAGAAGACCTGAGTAGTTGTGTGTCCTTGATAATGTTTCAACAAATTAGTTGCTACCAGATGTTTTTGATGGTGTTATAACGTTATATGTCATTGTCTTTTGTAGCAGTTAGGAGGATACACATGAATAAAATGAGACTATAGACGAGAAGAGCATTACATATTTTTCAATATGTGGACATCTCGTAAAAATGAATTTTTTTTTCTGACTGAAAACTGAATGTAGAATGTAACGTTAATTGTTAAAACCGAATTGTCATCCTGAAATACAGAAACTGCCTCACTCATTTCCAACCTCTTCACTTCACACATTTATTTGCCTGCATTTGTCTATATGTACTCACCATCTGCTTACCTTCCTCATTACCTATCAGTCTTCTTATAAGCAATATTGTCACATTTTATGAGTGGGAATTTGCACAACAATGTAACATTGAGAGTGGTGCCACCATTAGTCACCCCAGGGCAGTGATGGTAATGCCTGTTGTCATTCTCAGTTAAGTGTGGGTGTTAGGATTAGGATGGATATTACTGAAGTTATTTGCACAGTCTGAAGACGGTAAAAATCCTAAATATATAGATGTTGAATGTCAGTCTGCAGACAAAGTGCATTCGATGGTTTGAGTTGTCATTATCAACTTGTCATGATGTCATATAAATGGCCTTCTTTTTGAAATCAATATGGGGAGTGTTGGTCTAGTGGTGGCATGCTAGGCTGCCAATCGCTGGGTCCAGGGTTCGAATCCAGCTCTTGCCGGGTCCCTTGGACCTATGTTGGACATCTGTTTCAATCATCTTTTGCCTCATTGCCGTTTCCTCCTCCTGTCCTAATTAGTATACCAAGCACATAAATGCAGGACGTAAGCCCCCTCATCCATCCATCTATTGTAAATTAATAGAATACCAGCTTGTTTATATTGAGATACTAAAAGAACCTTGTGTTTGATATTTTTACCCTCGAAATGGCATTAATTTCATCCCAAGTGAACTAATCATTAGCCTGGAAAACCAATTTTCAAATGTTGTCACTGTCATATTTCTAAAGATATTTATAACTTGTTGAATAATAACTAATGTTAATCTTATTTGTGACATGTAATTATACCATAGTCAGATCAAAACATTTCTTCTTAGTCTGGATGCTTGAAAGATGAATATAGTCTGACAAAGTCCAAGTTTAATTCAAAATCACAAGAATGTATTATTCAGAAAAAAAGCCGTGATATTTTGACAATATCCCCATTTTCCCCTTTTCTCCTGCTTCTCCAATGAAATCCATGCATATTTCACTAAGGTTCATTTTTAGTGATATGAGAAACTCACAGATTTCTTTGGAAATTAGAAAATTCTTGTTTCCTCGGATGAAACTCTAGACATAATCACATAAAAAATCTCGTACTATTGTCATGTCTGTCTCCTCCTACATGGTCATATTATTTCTATGCTAAAATTAAGTTACAGAACAGTTAAAATGTGAGTTAAAAACTTGGACCTTTGTGCTGTGAAATCATCACAAAATTATGGAATTACAATGGTCAGGATTAAACCTTCATAGTTATAAAATGTTTATTGTTTTGCAAATTTGTCGGCAAGGCATTTCCGAAGCTTAATCCAAGATGGTATGCAGTACAATCACCATTCTACTTCATGGTTGAAATTAAATCCCATACAGAGTGACCCACACTTGGTGTACATTTATGAGAACATACGGTGGCATACAAGATCCTCTAGAAGGCACCTTTTAGAAATTATCTTGGTTGCGCTCGCGATTCTGGTCGTTCACAGTTGGTAGTGAGGAGTCAATGCAAAACAAATACTTTTAGATACATTTGATATACTA
Source organism: Platynereis dumerilii (assembly GCA_026936325.1). Classification (NCBI taxonomy): domain Eukaryota; kingdom Metazoa; phylum Annelida; class Polychaeta; order Phyllodocida; family Nereididae; genus Platynereis; species Platynereis dumerilii. The sequence goes on from JAPTHN010000001.1 coordinate 15,632,352, forward strand.
GCTGTGTGACCTTCTGTTGCTTCTAAACCAATCAAATTAACTTCAAATTCTATGTGGTTAGTGGCCAAAGAACCTTCGAATTACACGGTAATTAAAATGTCTGAAAACAAGACAGATTTCTTTTTTAACTAAATGTGAAACAACCTCGAAATGCATGGACTCAAACAGTGAACTGTAAGTTTGTTTCGAAAATAGACTGCCCTCCTGTCAACCTAATGTTAACATGCAAATTGCGATGACACTGGGTGCACATTCCGTGTATCTAATAGATTATTTATTCAAGCTCGGAGGACTGGCAAGGGAGAGCGTGTCTTTTTCATCTCTTTCGGACTACCTGATGAACGTCTTTTACCAAACATGTAAGGTGTATCACTTTTATGTCATTTTTAGGGTTTGGCTCACCTGACATTCTGTGGTTATTAACATACCATGTTACCTATTGTTTGAGATGTACCATGGATGAATTGTGAACCTATTTATGTGCAAAATATGAGGGTAACAAACTAGTAGACAGTTGAATAGTCCATGAGTCTAAAGGCTAAATTACGTTAGTTTTTCAGAAATCGACATTTACAGAGCAGCAGTAGCCAATACCATAAGCCCCTGTCTTCATATCAGCCTGTCATGAGTAACACTCAAAAGACTGGTGGTCAGATGTTTCCTTCTTGTTTGTTGGATCATTGAATGGTTCTTCGTAAACTTTAGTTGGCTGGAGTGTTAAGTGTAATGGTCAGCTGTAGGCCTTCCAGAAACAGAAAGGCTCCAGGAAGAAGCAAGAAAATGGGGAGCTTTTAGATCAATGGATCTAGACATGTGCAGATGTGGCCTACTGGCGCTGCGGAGGAGTGTGGGGCACGACTGATATCAATAGCATGCTTGCTTTTGTCCACTTGTCTAAAAATATGATGTAAACCTTTTAGCCCTTTGATGATTATAAATGTAAAAGAAATAAAGGGTGTTATTACTGTCATATTTACTTTGTATCACCATAGTAAGATGCTGTGGTATTCAGACAAAGCCCACTCAGCAAAGTGATGAAGGGAATGATAAGCATTGTCATTGTTAATGCCAACAAGTCAGACGCTACAATTTTCCCTGGATTTCCTAGAGTGTCTTTGGGGTGCAGGTGACAATACAATGTATGTTCTACACCAAATATCTGAGGTTGTACTGATAGTAGATTTTGCTAACTGTTTTGGGACAACATCTGAAAGTGATTGAAGTGATTCCACCTATCACACTGATTCTTCTACTTCTGGTGTGCCTGGGCTTATGTCTGTTTACTTAACCTTGGATTTTCAGATTGGTCTATGATTCCAATCTCACTTGACCTCTCGTGTCACAAAGCTAATAGATGCTTCAGTTATCATGTCATGCGCAGGGGATTGTATAGTATATAAGTTTACATTAGCACAGGCAATCCATTGCTAATGCAAACACATTGATTTATGCTGATTTCCCTGGATGATTGGCTGGATCTGGGGGTTTTAGACTAATTTAGCATTTTGTTGTCAAATGCTGTACTGAGTGAGAGAGAGTGGAAAATGGGCAAAATAGATGTAACCCTTTCTATTTACACTGTACATATTAAATTGTCTTTTTGCAATAGTAAATTTGAAGGTCAGGCTTTGTACAGTGCATGCAACCTTGAATGTTGTGGATTTTCAATGCTAAGTTTGACTTCAAAGTTAAATTTGACTGTTCTCTTATTCTGTTTTTAACACTTGTGTGGTCATACTTCTTCAGACTTAATTTGATCTCGCAGCGCCATACATTTTGCCCTCTTGTTTTGTCTTCTGCGAGACAGGGTGGGGTCATATAAGTAATTTCTGTCATTGATCGAACACTGCATGGCATAGAAATTTGACTTTGATGTTGATTGATATTATGATATTTGTACAGTCAATGGCCTAAAACAATTTCTAAAATTTTGTGATCAGGTTAGAAACTTGAATTTAGAAAGTTGATAAAGTGAAACTCACCTCAGTCTTACGTTTTGGCCAAGCATGTGAAAAGTGAAGCCCTGTGTATGTGTTGCTTATTCCGAAAGCAGTGCATGCTGTGACTTAATTAGGGTATAATGAAAGTTCTTTTTCATCAGAGAATTCCTGGGGTTATTTTCATTAAAGTCCTGCTCTGATTACACCTGCAAGGAAGAAAAAAAGAACAGTCAGTTAATTCCCTTGGTGCTCTCTTGGCTTCATTAAGTAGTTTCAACTGAGATTACTAACTTCTCAATTGCCTCCTAGTGTCTCCTGCTAACTTCTTTTCTGAACTTCACATTTCCTGACAATTTGCCTCTGCCAAATTTCTTTTGTCAGATTGTATTTCTTCTGTGATTCTGTTGTGTTAAATTAGCAATCTTGTTTCTTCTGTGGGACACATCTTGCTGGAGGGTTGCTGAAGGTTTCTGTGGGCTGTCTAACATTCTGGCAGCTCTGCCTCCCACCCAATTATACACACAATTCACTTTTTCTTGAAACAAAGGCAAAACTAGATTCCAAGTTAATTACAGCCTTGGATTATATGCCGTTCTGACATAGGTGAAACGCAAACTCCTAGCAAACTTCAGTTAGCTTTTGTCTAAGCTTTAACTCAGAAATTTGGTTTGTTGTTGTTTTTACTATTTCATTTTCGTATGACCTTTGTTTGTGCATGCATGTAACCTGGAGTTTCAGAATTGTAGAGTAGACATTTGTAAATGTAGGATATGAAGTGTGTGGAATATGAGCTGTGTAGTGTGTAGGTGTTTTAAAGTTCATAACATTTTCGTGAGAGAAATCAAAGATCCAGTTATCAGCATGTTGTTATTTTATCTTCTTATGTTATCATTCCTTACAATATGTGTTCCAATAAAAATGGAAATTCATGTCTGCAATGTTTGACAAACATATGGATTTCTGAAGAAATTATTGTATTATGTAAGATTTTCTTTCATATGTTCAGATAATGACCAATGAAAAAACAAACGTTGTTATTCGTTGGTTATATGTCTTTAATTTGTTTTCAATTTATGTCGTGATCTTAATTTCGTTTCCTATTTCTTTTGCAGGTGAGTGGGACCTTTCGATGAATTATTTTGAGAAAGTTCAGTTGAAATCTGGTGAGTCAGTACAATCATTAATTCTTTCTTCGATAAAAGATACCTAAACAACTTTGTTGGGATATAAATGAATATGAATTAGGGTTGACCTCAATAGAAGTTACTTCTTTTATGTTATGTTGCATTCCGGCAAGGTACTACTACTGCTGCAATGAAATTTCGAATTTTTGTTCTGCAAATACAAAATTTTGTTCTATACATATAATGTCTACATTGAGGTAACTTCAAAACTGTATGGGTCTATGATTGGTGTTGATATCATTATGAGAACATTACCACTGAATACATCATCAATTGCATCATTGTGTTAGTTTCAACTTCAATCAAAAAAATACTCATGAGCGTGATGAATATGATGTGCAAGTGTATTGTCGTCATAGTGTCTACTATTCTCGAAAAAAAGTTTGACAGCCTTCAGCCAATTCTTTTTGACATCGCATGATTTTGTGATGGAAGTCTTTTTCCATGCAAAACATTATAGTATTCAAATTTGCGTGTTGCAAGAACTGAATGGGAATTGCGAAAGAAAAACCAAAGCGAACTACGGAAAGTAAAGAATTAATTAGAATGAATTTTGTTGAATTTCAAGCATTGTATCTCACCTGTTGTGATGTCACTGCAAGGCATGCCAACATTAAATTCAATCTTTCATATTAATGGGTTTCAATGCATTGTTTTCAATGTCAAAGTATGATGTTATTTTTTGTTTTGAAAATAATTATCAAAGGTGATGTGGCCAGCTTTAATCCCAAAGTTAGCAGAGGCTGTCTCAGCTATCCCAAAAGGACATGTATGCTTGTAATTCAATATATTCTGCTGTTTGTATGTTGAACATATTTTCTAAATTTTTACAGCCATCTGCAAAAATATTTAGACAGACGTCATCAGACACAGATTCAACATGCTTTTAAAATATGTTTGAAATGTGATATTGAAGCTCGTTCTGGTCAGAATTTATTCGGCATATTAGATTGAAAATATGACTGTTTTTATAGTATGCAAGTATAGGCTCTATAATATATTTTACCAGTAAGCAACATTTGTTACAACTTATACTTAGACAGGACGTATTCATGCTGGCATATTTAAAAGAATATTAAACTTTCTGAAATGTCAGCCAGATACAAACACAGAATAGAAGTTTCAAATTTAACTTGCTGATCAATTTGAATATCGTTTTCCTTTTCCTCTGATGTCTTTCTTCCATTTTATCGTCCACTCCCCTTTTTGTGCAAACACTTTTTTCTATGACAAGGGCAATGCAGCTGAAAACGAAGTTAGGGCAAAATTAAGACCCGTTTCTCTTGGTTACTTGGGTGTCAGTCAGCCATGTTGCAACTGAAGTAATGCGTGTAATTTGACCTAACGCCTTGAGATACTGGGATGCTGAGACTTGATACTGAAGTTGCCAAAAAAGAAAAATAACTTCGCACTATGGTGATCTGTAAACTTGGTGAACTCTGTTAGATGCAGATGGTCATTTGTCAAGGAGATTTGAAGAAAGTGGCCCGTACAGATACTGACCACTGATTTGGATTGGGCTTTATTTCCTGCGTTGCTTGGTAGAGGCGGTCATCGACACTTACCAATACTCGACATGCATTGTTATATCTGTCTATCTACATATATGTATCTATCTGTCTATGTATCTATCTATCTATCTATCTATCTATCTATCTATCTATCTGACAGGTATATTCTCTTGATGCTCATTGCAGTAGTTGTTGGACCCATTGATGTTACAGTACGCGTCCATCTGCTTGATGTCGGCTGCTTGATGTCATTTACATGATGTCATTTACATGATGTCATTTATATGATGTCATTTATATGATGTCATCTGCGTGAATGGGGCCGAAAAAACCTCATGCCATTACATTTAACCTCAGAAGTTAACATGAGTTATTCGTTTTCTTCACAGGGCATTTGCGTTACATACGTATACAGCAGATGACATCGTAACATTACCGCACATGAGACTTATACATTGCATGCATAACTGCTATGTGGTGCCTGGGAATGGACATAGTTCCACAGGTTCCAACATCATGTTTTTCTTGGAATATCTTGGAATTATTGTATGTGGTCTTGCAGAATATACAACATAATATCATGCATAGCTCTAAGCCATCTTATGATGTTGTTTTGATATTAGTATAACTAAACTATTTTCGTATCAAAGCGTATTGTCATATTTTGATGAAAATATGAGATGTACTTAACTCAGCAACTGATACATTGCATTGTAGCCATTACACGAATGAGTTCTCCAGTGTCATCGGGATGTTTGCATACTGACTGAGGTGAATAGCCGTAAGCTTGTCATAAATATGTTCTGCAAATAAGAAATTGAGACAGTATGACAAGGATGAATTGTTCGATTTGTTGATCAAAATTTATTGTGATGTTATTTGCCAAAATGTATATTTTTGTTTCATTTTCAGAATGTAAATCTGCTTATTAAACAGTTTTTCCTATGTTTGGCAAGGCGTTATTTTAGGATTTTTTGACGGCGATGGTTTATTGTAGTGTTTCATGACATAAGGTGTCCAGTTGTATATATTTGATTACTTGCCTGAAGAGTTGCTTCAGATTTATGGATGAAAATGTCCAGTTCATTCAGTTTACTCTTGCTTCTTTTATTCCTGATTTTTGACTATAATTATAAGATGGCGTGAATCATGTGATATAGCTAATGCTGTCAGTGTTATTATTAAATTGAAACATCTGTTTATTTATTTTCCTCAATAAAGAATGCCATCCCTTCGAAGCAACTTCCCTGTGACTCAACCTCATATCCTCCTCTTCTCCTGATTAGCCTAACAAGTGCAAACATAGGGGACGTAAAGCCCCAATCATCCATCCCTGTGACTCAAAAATGCATTTTGACACAGAAAACTTACCAGGTCTTACCCTGAGACCAACACACACTCAAAAGCACAGGAATTATATTCCTTTACCATCACAGTTCTTTGAACTGGCATTCTACATGGAAAGTTGGTAAGTCACTGGCAACTCTTCTCCTCACTAACACAGTTCAACAGGGTAGTTCAAACTGGGACTTGTGAACTTTAGAGTCTGTAGCAAAGCACCATTGTGTGACGGCTGCGAATTATAAACCCATGGACGTTTGAGTGGAAGTTCTCTGTAGCAGACTACAGACATTCTGAATACATTTGTATCATCACCTCACTACCACCACTGCTATTACAGTGGACTTCAAATCTATTTCCAAGAAATCTTAGACAGATGCTAATGCTCCTCCTGGCTGACCTGGCTATCTCCAAGAAAGGAAGAAAGAGGAAAAAAGTGCTGACAAAAGGACAATAAGAAAGCCTATGTCTTAAGCAAATAAGGCAGAAGAGAGACCTCTGTCCAAGCCAGGACCTCTGCTTCAACGATAGCTTTAGGGGTCAGACTGACCCAACTAATGTCTATCACGAATGACCAACTGGTATAGGAAAATTGACTTGCAAAGGAGCCACTTCTCAATGCTATATAATATATAGCCTTTAGGGCTCTATTGTCAAATAGTTTTGGACCTTTTCATTTCTTCTTTTAGTAGAGGAACGTGCCAAAGGTTCCGTGTCAATGACTTGACCTTTTAAGTGTACCATCATCAGTACCAGATTGTATGAATGCTGAACATGGGTTATCGTAAAGTGGTTAACTCTTATAACTCATCTTCTAACCGGGTAACGGGAAAAAAAATATTGTCATGTTGTAACATTAGTTCAATTTATTCAAACTGTTTTATTTTGCCCATGTTCAGCATTGACACAATATCAGTAAAATGTCTTAATTAATTTAGGATAACCTGTTTTAAGCGTTCATACAATTCGGTAATTGAATTAAGGTGAAGTTGCTTATTTTGTGGATTTATGTGCTTATAAATTCATGCTTATTTTCAAAAGCTACCTCTGCTTCAAATTGGATTTCGGCTCTAAATGTATCACCAATCTTGCTCTTTGACGCTGATGCAGTGTAATATGATCTTCGGTAAATTGTTCATAATTAACTCATCTATCCATTATCAGACATTGTGAAAATCTAAAGCATTAAGAAACACATATATTCACCTGACTAATATACCTTTCCTCATATATTGTAGTTGAGGATCGTGAGTCTTTTATGAGAATTTCGACAGCAGGCTAACACTCCTCTGAAGTTTGGTACAGAACTTAGCCTTGTAACAATGATTTCTGTATTGTGCTTGAAGCAATTGTTCGAAATAGTTACTTTTTGTGGTTTTAACACAAATTGAGAGCTGAAGGCAGTTTACCTAAATTGCTCTTACAGCTTTTATCAGAAGATGCTGTCTTTGTATTGCACACAATTTTCTCTGCTGTCATTGTATGTCTTGAAAGGAGAGATGCCTGCTGGCAATGTTGAACAGATTCCTTCTCATCATCTTGTTGCTTGTAGATATCTCGAAAGGATGAAAGTATTCCTTGCTTTGATCAATGAGGTATTTTTGTGCCATCATACAAAATGACAGCAAGTGACTTATAAACTGCTCCTCGAATCAAGCCCCATTACTTCAGGTTACAAAGGAGTAACAAGCCAAACTTCTTAATTTGGGGTTACATAATCGAGTCATACTTATTTTGTACGAATGTTTAATGGTAACAAACAACAAATGAAATGGTTTACTTGTCTATATTTGACATTGTAATAAATAATTTCTGTGTTGCTTCATCGCAGGGTTGGCAAATTACCCGGTAGAAAGGAGTTTCTACCCATGGTAGGGTAGAAACTGGGTAGAAATGGTTTTTTACCCAGTAGAAATGGTTATTACCCAGTAGAAAATAATTTTATCAATTATATTAGTTTTTTAGATGGAAATCATCTTTCAAAGGAAAATATAATTGGTAATGAACAAAATGTGAAATACAGTAGCATGTTTATATAGTTTAAGGTCCATCATCACTATTTCGAAGCATCACATTGCTAAGTATGAGAGTGCTGATATTGTTCTTACTGAGGCAGTTTTTAAACATCTTATGAATTTGGCTTGATCCGAAAACACCTTTTGGTGGCTAGAGAAGAACGAGGATCAGAAAATAGTTTGACCAAAGGGCAAACAAATTCCAAAAACAGCATTTTAATGCCTTCCACTGTGTCACCGGGATATAGCGATGTAGCAGAATCTGAAGATTAGCTTAGAACTTGGAAACTCAATTTCTTCTACTACACAGGTTAAAACCAGGCCAATGAAGGCAGGGTCATATGAACCAATTCGAGTTTGGCTGCTTTGGAGACTAACACAATGTTCAACCAGGAACTAGGCATGAAAAAGAAAAATAGCCTTACGGAGCACAAGTATAGCCTGTTTATATGACTTTTGAAAAACTGGAATAACCCCTGTAGGTCCAGTTCATGCAGCATGAAACAAACCAATGACATCACTCAGCAACAGGGTGCAACAGACCATACCATAATCTTCAGGGCTTCGGAACGACATCACACGCTTTGTTGATGATGATGGACACTATTGGACAGTGCTGGAATAATCTAAAATTTAAGCCCTCCTCAGCTGGAAATGTTCTTTTTGTTTATCAGATTCACCTTTAAAAGTAACTCTGCGTCTCTGCCAAAGTATAGCAGTCTTGGTTACATCAGTTTCAATGGCAGATTTTGCATAAAATTTGTGATCAACTGTGACAGTCTTAAAATTCTATCAAATTTCAACCTTTGCTTTACTTCCATGATGCAATATTGGAATTGTTTCCAGCAGTAGTCATAGTGTAAACGGAGATGTTGTTGAGAATGTCACATTCGGCGCCTGGGCGCAATGTATGAAAGCACAACATTGTTAGCTATTTCTGAGTCTATACTTATGATATCTACTGTAATAAGTATGGAGGTTGATCTCATCAATTGAGAGGGGATAGGTGAAGGGATAAAGTAATCTTTCTGTTCCTATTGTTGAGTCTATGCTTATGACTGCTGCTGTAATAAACATGGGGGTTGATTTCAGCATTAGAGAAGTGGAAGGATTAACTAAATCATTCTGTTCCACTTAAAATTTCATTTGTTTGACATTTTTAGTCAAGCCAAATGATCAAGGAGGGGATTAGAAACAATACACAAAGGGATTAGCTACTCATAATTCATTAAACTTACACTTATAGGGACGAAATTACCAAAAATTAACCTTCATGATTTGCACTTGATAGAAACCTGGGGAGAAACCTGGTAGAGAAGGGAGAAAGGCATGGGTAAAAACCAGGTCATAACCAAGCGGTTTTGACCCAATGGTATTTACCTGCCAACCCTGCGAGTCGGAAGTTCATCGTATTATATTTGTGCATTTTCGTGTTGTTAAAAAGTACCCTATTGCACTGAATGTTAACTGGCAGTTAAGAAGGAAATGATCAATAATCATAAATGAAGTTATTAATTACGCTACATGAGCTTACAATGTGACACAGTACCTATGAAATTACCTTTTGAGAACTTTAGATACTCATCCTTTCTCAGAGGTTTAGTGAGTAGCAGCAGATCAATAATACTGGTTTAGTGACTTGCTCATCAAGATAACATTTGGCAGATTCTGTATGAGCCGATTTGATTTATTAAGGGGACGTTGGGGTCACATTGAAGGTTTTTCTCTGATGTACTTCACGTGCATGTTCTGGAAGGCTGACTGTTTTAATTTCAACTGTGTAAATTCAGGCTTCAAAGAAACAGAGGTACTTTGAATAGTTTTAATAGCAGAGACCAATTCAATGCGGAACTGCTGCCATGCAGTTTGACGAGTGCTGAAGTTAGAGGAAGCCTGGTCGTCAAAGCGGAACCGGATGGATAGTAAATGCCTTTAGAGTTGGGATTTCTTCCCCAAGAGACTGTTTCCTTTCTGCTCTGAAAGGGAGTACAGTCATAACGGCCAACACCCAAAACGGCCAATTGTACAACGGCCACTAACCAGAACGGCCAAATTTAGGACGGCCACTGCCCAGAACGGCCAAATTTAGGACGGCCAACCCCAAAAACGGCCAATAAATATATTATAGAGTTTATTACCTGACTTATTCTTATTAGTTGCTCTTTTTTTCTCGGGATTAAGGCCTACATTAATCACTAATTGAAAACAAATAATCACAGCACAATTAAGTTACTTTTAAGCAGAATTAAAGCCGAGATTTCAGATTAATATCTTTATTTTTCTCTCAAAGCAACAACATCCACAATGTATTTCAATTAAAAAAGACAGCAACAAATTGAGGACAGTAGGCTACATTAATTTATTTAGGCCAATTTCATTGTAGGAGGCCTATATATATTGATTTCGACTGGAATTTGGAAATGCTCTTTGACAGGAAAAAACTTCTATGGTTAATTCAATTCATTTTCATGAAATTACAGGTCACATGTAGGCCTACAAGTAATGCCAATTAACAAAATTGTTGATTGTCAATAATTTGTTTCTTTCTTTTTCTTCGTTCCTATCTTTATCTTCATTCCTTTCTTTTTTTCCCTCATTCTTTTCTTCTACTTTGACCTATATCTTCTTTAGAACTGCTCTTTCTTAATTGTCAATAAACAAAATTCAGTTTTCCAGAAATGAGTTTGTTTAATTACATTCATTGCTCGATCATTGACTTGCAAATACATCAATACAGCTGTAGGCTTTTGATGATGGCAGATCATCTAAGAATTCTCTATAATATGCATCTAGATAGGAACACCTTGTCATTATTCTATAAGTCAATTGTTGAGTCTGTAATGAATTTTGCTATTGTAACTTGGTATGGATCATCACACAACAAAGATCGTAATAAGCTTGTAAAGATAATCAGAGCAGCTAGGAAAATGGGTGTAGAAACAAGAAATTTAAATGGAATATATGATGAATCTTGTTTGAAAATGTTGACAAAAATACTAAAAGATGAAAAGCACCCACTACATTGTAAATTTAATTTCTTGAGATCTGGTAAAAGACTCTGTGTGCCAAAAAGAAGAAAACTTATTTGAAAAGTGTTTAATTAAGAATTAGATTACGGATAACTGAATATGGAATAGGCCTACTTTAAAAAGTTGAGATGTTTAGGCCTGTGGAAGGAAATCTATTGACAGAGCTGTAAAAGGTAGATTGCACTTCAGCATGACACTCCAAAACTTGACACATTACCAATCAGCCAGTGTTACTCAATGAAATCGAATGGCAATTAGGATTGTCAAGACATTGTTGAGTTTAAGAGAAATTGAACAATAAATGAGCTTGAGTAGCTATGACATTGCAGAGCGCGAATCATACAGGAATAAAACAAATAGATTATGGTTTCTTTGTGTTCACTATAAGAGGCGCTTGATTGTAATTAATTGCTGTTGGTTTCCTTCAAGGATCGATCACCGACACTTGCTTGACACTTCAATTGAAATCAGTTTAACTACTTTATCAAATATTAAAAGTACAAACAAAATTTGATATTGATACAATAGCCTTATTAAGTTATGCAAGAAAAAAACCAAACTAATTGACTAAAATAATTTTTTTGGCCGTTCTGGCTGGTGGCCGTCCTAGCGATTGGCCGTCCCCCCTGGTGGCCGTCATTGGAAGTGGCCGTCGTGGGTAATTGGCCGTCTTGATTTTGGCCGTTTTGACCGTCCCCCTCTGAAAGAATGGCTCGTATTCACGCCTACTTAGCAACTTCCAGGAAACTCTGCAAAAGGATGTGATTTTCTTTTTCTAGCTCTCCTTCTGTTGTCATAGATCTTACAACTGCTCTTACAACTGCTGTAGACAGGAAATAACAATACTTCCTTGGATTGTATCTCGGACTATGTCCTCTTCTCTTTGCCGTTGGTGTTACAACTTACTGTCCTGAACTTAAAGGGAGGCTTCAACCATGACGTCACATTAGCCTCTTCCCTTTTTGCCGTAGATCAAGTTTAAGCCTATCCCTGTCCCTACTTTTCCAAATTTATTGAGGCCACAATTTCCATTTACATCAGTTTAGAGGGAATGCTCAGTGCAGTCATGAAAGTTTCTTCACCGCATCCTTTCTTCTTATTTTCTGGTTGAATGCCTTCTGAGTTTTATTGTAAAGGAGAAACAAAATTGTTGTTGGCAATGCTCGATATATCACGTAGGATCTTGCGATGGAATTCCAGGGTGGCCCATGATGTCTCAGACTGTGATTCTGTAAGAGATTACAGGGGCTGCAAGCCAAGCCCATATTGCTGATCACTTCATTCAGGTCGTGAGTTCATAATACTTTTCCTTGGTTGGGCCATGTGGCAGGCCTGCAATAGTCTTCTCTGAATTCATGGTTCTCAGTTGTAAACCATTGAAGGTTTTCTTCATTACTATTTGGATATTTCAAAAGATCATGCAACAATATGTTTTGTTTGTGGAAAAAAATGCACTGCATGTGCTGCCACATAGAACCAAAATGATTCCATGTATTATTGTACTTTATAATTCTGCTGCTGCAATAAAGATAGGTTTAAATTTCCGAAGTTGAAAATAAAAAAGAAATACTTGATGTCTCATGGTATGACTTAGAGGAAATTATACATCAGTTATTCGGCTCATAATACATATATGTTGACGGATTGCTCTCACACCAATGACCCATTGTGATGGATGTCATATGCAGTTGTGAATTTATGCCTCTTGGTGCTTGTGTCCATCTGGAACTCTGACCAAGAGCTGTGAAGCAGGTGTCGAGAGCTATACATCTTGTGCCGAGAGTGTTTTATTATTTTCTCTTCTGATTCAAATGTCCTAGATGTGCTTTGCAAGGTGCTTGTAGATGTGGGTTTGTCGGTGGACAGAGGTGTCAAATTACTCATATTTGGTTGGCAATTCCCGGACATTGTGTATTCTTCTCTCTTTTCAGTTGACAAGGCAATGATTGAAGATGCAGTACAATGACTGAATATCTTTAGCTTTTCTTTTATGTATTATGTGATCTGAACTACAATGTGAAAAAGAATAAAAGAAAGAACTGAACAGGCAAAACCGAAACCGAATCACACAGTTCACCCCTGAACATTGACTGTGGGTGAGCTGAATATTTTTTAAGAAAGGGGAATTTGGATGCATGCAAAAAATTTACCTTTAATATTTTTTTAGTGACAAAATCACAGAATTAGATATTTTAAGTGTGATCATGAGTGTCATATCACTTTATACATCAATAGGTACCAAAGGGTTACCTTAACCTACTGCAGTCCCTTTGTAATAAACATTGTTAAGCAACAAAGATACTGTCAAAATATATTTGTCCATACTTGTGAAACTTTATGAGTTAGAAGTGTACTTAGTGATAGCTCCCCAAAAGGTATTTGCATATGAACAAAGTGACAGGCACTCTGCCCAAAAATAAGTTTTTGACAAAGGTACTCAGTTCCATAACTACGGTGTGGGCGAGAAGAATATTCTCCACTAGTGTTACCATGCATTTGATGTTTCTGTGTATATGATGGTTCTTCGAAAAATACTGTGTAAAAATACGTGTATAGATCTCCCGAAGAAGTTACCTTTGATGTTAATTTGAGGACTTTTGAGGAGTATTTTACAACTTTTTTTAACAAAATAGAATCTTTTATTCCTGAAGGGTTCATCCGTGCTCTATCGTGAGCTTATTTAATTTTCTTTTGCTTCATTTGATGTCAAAGACATTATCTCTTTTGACACACAACAAATATAGTCAATCCCAAATGAATACAGAGTCATTAATTATCAATCAGCTGCCCTGTACTGTGTGTTTGACATCTAAGATACTGCAATCAATTCATCAGTGTCCTGATTACTTGTTCTTATGGTTATTCAGTACATGTCTGGGATATTAACTAAGTTTGAGTTGCGTCAGACACTGTCAGTTCACATGAATAATAGTGTAGTCACTGTTTAAACCCTCCGACTGAGCTTCAACTGCTCCGCAGTACTGCAAAGTCTTTAACTCTTAATGTACAAGTTGAAGTATGAAGCTTCTGTACTTCTGACTATCATTTATTTCATTATCTGCTGATCTGTAGTTTGCATTTGGGAAAAAGCCTGAGAACATTGGTTATTCAGTTCATATGATTATGATGATGAAACATTGCTTGTGGTACCAGTGAGGGAGTGGGGTCCATCGAAAAAACTAAGACCAAAAGCAAAGATGACTAAAGGAAAGCAGTTCTAGATTTTCATAGCTTCCACAGGGATGCTTCTTGTCAGATAGCATCAGATGTCCTCTTGATCATCCTCTGAAGCTTTCCTCTGGCTCCTAGTCTGCCAGGATAGACACAGCTTCCATTAAGAATGATATACAATGATGTGTCCCTGCTAAATCAGTATACAAATCCCTTACATTGCAATTTCAGAGTTAGTGCCGATGGCAGAGGCAGTGTTGTTTGGAAGGATACTATTTGAGATTATAAAGACACATTGAAACTGAATGAAATTTGAATTAACTCCACAATCAGTTGATCTTTATGTGACTTTCTGTTGGTGAAGCTCATTGAATAATGAAGTTTCATCCCCCCTGAGCATAATTTGGATTAAAATAGATTTTCAGGATGGTCCTGATCACAGTCGGCTTCGTGTCTTTCTCGAGCAACCAAAAGAAGTGTATATCCTTAGAGGTAAGGTTGAGTTTGTTTTTATGCCAAAAGGTATTGTTTGCGGAGAGAGGTTTATGGTGCCTTTCTCCAAGCTCACTGATCTGCTCACTTAAGGCAAATGTATAGTCCCTGCTATTTCATTTTGTTATTACACAACAAATCTTGTTATTAATGGGCAACCTTTTAAGAAAGGTCTTTTATTGGAGGATATACAGTATAAACAACACATGAATTTGGGCTATAATGAGGATACAAGAGAAGTGTGTTATGATTGCATTTCTTTCACCACAAGGCCCAACGACACTTTAATTCAAATGCATCAATGGTGTGCTTCCCTTTTATCGATCTTGTTGGTGTCAAAATGTCTCCTATGGCTCAAATAGTAATCCATCTATGCTTTACTTGTGCTGCATGGTTGTGCATGCCCTCATTACAATTATACATGCACTGAATATAACAAGTATACTTTGTTTTGTTCCATGCGTGACAAACTGTTGTGGGTGCACTCCAATAAGTATTGAATGCACCACAACCATCTTGTTTTTCAAGTCAGCCTGGCTGGTTCCTCTTTTGGCATTCATCAATAACTCCCAAGGTACCTTTTGTGCTTTGAGGAGGAATCGATCGCCTGCGTGGGATACAGTGTATATCTAGTTGTTCATGTGCAGCATCAAAAATGTAGTGTAATATAGGTCACTCTTGACAAGTTGACTTAACTAAATGTTACTTTTGCTGGTGTATGCTTGCTTAAAAGTTTTTAAAAAAGTACCTGTACTTTCCATCTGCTAAATCCAGCAACAGAAGCTACAAAGCTTTAACCAACAAGAACGCCAGTCTCAAGTTCCAAATCACCGTGCCTGCTCAACTGAATGTGCATACACGTATCTACAAATATAAATACTGTTCCGCGTAGCTCAGTATGGCATAGCCAGAAGTTATGAATTCTTTCTTCACGTTATCTTTTATAGTTAGCCAGTATCACTTTTCAATGAAGAGAAATATAATTTGCAAACATGGAATGGCAGTTAGAAAAAAGGTGACCTGAACAGATTGTTGATAAAAGAGCACATTTTAATCTGAAATTCTTTGTCTATGGTCTGATTTTCTGACATTTAGGGATTAAGATTAAATTCTCTGTGCTGTTGGCACAGAAATGTCTGGAAATACTAATCGAGAATATAACAATCCTTTATTTGAAGCAATTCTCCTGGGATAGGCAAAATCGACTTACAAAGGAGACACTTCTCAGTGCTTTGTATCCTTTATTAGGCTATGATTTTTGGGATTCGCACAAGGGGCAGCCATATTTGGGGAAAATTGACGTTGAAGGCGAGAGAAAGCCATAATAGAGACCACAGGTCTCTCGGGGCGAAGCCCCGAGAGACTGAAGGTCTTCAAATGGTAGAAGACAGAGCTCACACAGGGATATACTAGGCAATTTTTTGGCATGTGCCAAACAAAAAGTGGCACCGTTTATGTGACGTCATTACTGAATGAGACACAATGGTGATGACGTCAAAACAAACCTTTCAAGAGATGACGTCACGTCACATTTTATGAATCCATAAATAAACCACCAGTGCTTGAGTTCGTAACTTCATCACACTCTGGACGTAGAGATCACTGTACTGAGCTTATTCTGGCAGTGTTATGTCAGTGTGATTTCAATGGACAGGGATCCTGGGCTGATAGTATTCTTTAGCATGTTGACGCTTGTCAGGATAGCTAAATCATCTAGTCTTTCAACTAAATAATTTGTGTAATAACTAGCTACTAAGTCTGATTCACGTGTGATAATAACAGTGATGAAATTCATAGATCGAATAAAGAATGGGAATAGACCCAAGAGTCAGTCGTATAAGTTGAATTCCATTTCAACTCAGTCAACCACATTAGGATCAACCAGTCACAAGCGTTTTTTGCCAAAGTCAGTTGGAATTGGTCAACTAAATCTGACAGAGAAAGCATAATGAAAACCACTTCAATTTAATAATTTCGAAAATGGATAAGAGTTTGACCTGTTGTCTTTATTGATTTTTTAAAAATATTTTTTTCAATAATTGTCATTTTGAAAATGAGAATCTATTTGCTCGTAAATCGTGCATTTCCTTTTTTGGAAATATTTTTTTGAAAAGTTGAATTTAGTAAGTTGTAATTTTTCAACTAGTTGGAGTTGAATTCTGTCAACTGCTCCTACTTGAATTAATCAGTTGAACTCCTGTTTGGTCAGTCGTGATTTGATTTTCAACTGACTCCTGGGTCCACATGAGAAAGTGTCTCCGACCCAGAAATTGCATTCTTGCATTTCTGGGATCAGAACAGTATTGCTCGGACTAGGGCTTGCATAACAGCCAATTAATTTAATAAATACCCGCATGACACAGTACAATTTACCACATCAATGCATAAAAGGCCCTGTTAGAAAAAAAAAAATTATATATAACAATGTATGATATACCAAGAAGAAGAACCAAGTGAAACGAAATTGCCTATGTATCTGTCTATTTGTCCATAAAGCACCACACAAATATCTATCTAAATATCTATCTATCTAATAAATATCTGAAAACAAAAAAGAAATATCTAAATATCCTGTGGTCTCGCTATGCTCTTTGGCATCATCATATTATAATTAATTAAAAAATAATTAGAGGTAGACAGCGGGCGCCCTAATCATAGAGCGGGGCACCGTAAACATATTATATATATATATATATAATTTTTTCCTGCTGGCTGCTGGGCACATAGAAAAATGGACCTCGCTCATCCCAAAATTGAGAAAAAGACTGCCTTTTCCGCAGCAGCTTCGAAAAAAAGTTTGTACGTGTTTAATATTTTTTTACATCGATGTCGCTCCTGATAGAATGCCGTGTCCATAAATTCTTGCCGCCGGGCATCAAAAATTGACGGCATGAAGGCCCAAAGGTTTATCTGCTTAGAATACGATTTCTACTTTGAATGGATCACCGATCTCTCAGTTTTGCAGTGATGCTGTGAAATAGGACTTTTTAAGCTCATTTGTCTATCCTCCGGCATTGTAAAAGTCAAAAGCATCAACTAATATCCTCTAGATCATGAGTCTTTAATGAGAATGTCACCAGTAGGCTCCTCTGAGATGTGATACGGAACTTAACCTTGCGACAAAGACTTCTGTTTGGGCTTGAAGCAATTGTTGAAAGTTGTCCCTTTGAGTGATTTTAACAAAAATTAAGAGCTGAAGGCAGTTTACCAAAATTGCTCCTGCAGCTTTTATCAGAAGCTTTTGCCTTTGTATTGCACACAAATTTCTGCTGTTATTGTATGTCTTGAAAGGAGAGAAGTCTGCTGGCAATGGTGAATATATTCCTTCTCATCATCTTGTTGCTGGTAGATATCTCGAAAGGATGAAAGAATTCCTTGCTGTGATCATTGCTGCATTTTTTTGTCATCGTGCAAAATAATAGCAAGTGACTTGTAAAGTACTTCTTGCATCAAGCCTCATTACTTCAGGTTTCAAAGGAGCAACACACAAGCCAAACTTTAAAAGAATCTTAATTCGAGATTTGACCTTGTTTGTTACATCATCCAGTCTTGCTTATGTTGTTCAAATGTCTTATTTCCATGGTTAGAAACACCAAATTTGAAGACATGTACTGAAATATTTATCAAAACGTTACAGCTACATAGCAAACACAAAATGAAATGGTTTACTTCACACTGTAATAATTCTGTGTTGCTTTGTAGTATGATCAATTCTGATAGCTAAATTTTTATTAAAAATGCAACTTGAGTCAGCCAACATTACGATGTGACAGATTAAATCTTAAATTTCCCATCACAAACTTGTCAGCATTAGACACTCATCCTTTCTCAGAGGGTTAGTGAGTAGTGGCAGATCTTAAATATACTGGTTTAGTGACTTGTGCATCAAGCTAATAGGGGATCCTTTCTAAGCCTATCAGATTTATCTATTGGGAGGTATTGGCGACACAAGCTTTTTTTCAGACGTACTTTACATCCATATTCTGGTAGGCCGTTCTAGTTATATACTATAAATTCCGACTTCAAAAATATGAAAGTAGGCCTACTTTAGATAGTTTTAATAGCAGAGACCAATCCAATGCGGAAGTGCCTTGGCTTACACCTGGTCCTCAATGAGGGACCGGATGGATAGTGAATGCCTTTAGAGTCAAGAGTTCTTCTTCAAGAGACTGTTTCCTTTTTGTTCTGAAAGAATGGCTTGTTTTGGCGCCTACTTAGCAACTCCCAGGCAACTCCGCTAAAGGATGTGATTTTCTTTTTCTAGCTCTTTCTCTCATTCTGTTGTCTTGGACCTTGCAACTGCTCAACAGGAAATGGCTTTGCTTCCTTGGATTGTATGTCGGATGATGTCATTTTCTCGCTGCTATTGGTGTTACAACTTACCTGAACTTAAAGGGAGGCACTACCATGACGTCACAATGATTTCTCCCTAACTGCCATCGATCAAGTATAAGCCATGTCCTTGGGCTCTGTCCCCACTTTTCCAAATTTATTGAGGCCACAATTTCCATTTGAAACAGTTTAGAGGGACTGCTCGGCGCAGTCATGAAAGTTTCTTCATGGCACCCTTTCTTCTTATTTTCTGCTCGAATGTCTCCTGACTTGTATTGTCAAGGAGAAACAAAATTGTCGTTGGCAATGCTGGATATATCACGTGAGATCCTGTGATGGAATTCCAGGATGGCCCGTGATGTCTCAGACTGTGATTCTATAAGAGATTACAGGTGCTTCAAGCCAAGGTCATATTGTTGATCACTTAGTTCATGTGGTGAATTCATGATACTTAAAAAATCCCATGTTCAGTCATGTGGTTGATCTGCAGTTGTCTCTTCTGAATATGTTCGGAGTGATTAACCATTGATGTTTTTCCTCCTCTGGGATATTTGACAATTTGTTTGATGTTTGTGCAAAAACTGCACTGCACATGGAACCAAAATCATTCCATATATATTATTCTCCTTTTGTGATGAAGAAAATTTGTATTTTTTAGTCAAAATCTGTTAGAATGAATTCTGCTGCTGCAAAAACAAGAGATTTAAATTTCAGAAGTGGAGAAACAACAAGTAATGCTTGATGTCTCATGGAATGAGTAGAGGAAATAATACATCAGCCATTTGGCTCATATGTGTTGAAGGATAGCTCTCACACCTGTGACCCATGGTGACGGATGTCATTCATATTTGGCTGGCAATTGCTGTTTGTATTCTTCTCTCTTTTCAGTTGACAAGGCAATGATCAAAGATGCAGCACAATGACGGAATATCTTTAGCTTTTTTCTTATGTCTTACGTGATCTGAACTGCAATGTGAAAAAGAAAAAAAGGACGAAAACAGCAAAAACCGAAATCCAATCACTCAATTGACTCGTTATTGACTGTGGATGAGCTGATTTTTTTTTTACAGAAAGGTGAAATTGTGAGAATTGGCTGCTGCGTGCAATTGAGAAAAATTTACCTTTTTTGTTTAGAAAAAATTCATAGAATTACATATTTTAGTGCTATCATATTGTATAAGTGTCATCTCTCTTTGTAAATCGATACCTACCAAGAGGTTACCTTTAGTACCTGAACCCACAGAAGTCCTTGGAAATATACATTGTTTCAAAGCAATGAATGTGATTGCAAAAGTTGAATATGAAATTGTGTGTCATGAACCAAAAGGATGAATGGGAGCTGAGTAAAACCTTGCTGAATATTTTAAACATATGGGGCCTAATGGAATGAAATGTGCTACAATCAAACTTCACATAAGAAAAATTGATCCTGATAACTATTTTTCCTTTCATGGGATTATGTATGATAAGTGTGTTAAGTGGCTTGAATAATTCTCTTATTCATCCTTCAATAAGGAATGAGTCCATTAGCAATTCCTTCATCAGCATCATAAGCGTCGCTGCAGTGAATTCTCAACAGTTGAACATGATTGGATAATTCCTTGGAACTGGATAGAAGAACTGTGAAAGACCATCATATCAGTCGGCAAGTCATTTGTTTCTAGACAGACTGTCACACTGTCACAGTGAAATTAGATTTATTATGCTGCTCTGTGCTGCCTTCAAATATGAAGTTCAAATGCATCTTGCCATTTTAAAATCATGAAATTAAAATCTAATCAAGATGGAATTAGCAGGGATTATATGAAACGAGTGGCAATTTCAATGTTTGAGATAATGAATGGTGTTATGTTTCATAGCTATTGTCGCTGCATTTGATTAAAAAGAAAGTTAGTTTATAACTTGGAATTGCCCTCCAGTGTTCCTCTTTGTGAGTAACTGCAGAAGTTTGATATTTGCCAATAAGAAGTTTCTAGCAGTTTCATGGATCTTTTTGTTGTCAGAAAAAAAAAGTTCTTCTGTCTCATTTTGGGAAATTGTGACAAAGGCATATTGCTACATTTGTGATTGTGTGAGTGGTAAATGCTGTTACTAGCAGTCTACATTGCCTCTAAATAGCCCTCACCGGTGCTGATGAGGCGTAAAACACAAACTCACTCTCTAGCAGTCTACAACTATTTGGTCTTGGAATGTGCTGCAGCAACAACACAAAAATGGTATCCTTATAGTGGCAGACATCGCACATCTTACTTAGCTTCACAATATACTATGATACGATGCCAGAAATTTTCCTGATTCCACTATTTGTATAATTTTTTTGCAGAATAAAATTTCCTTCGGAAACGTGCTCTCGACAAATGTGCGAAATTCCCTTAGGTATGTTTTCTAATCCCTCCTTCATGGTTATATTATATTGCGCAATTTTAGCAATTCGCCGGTCACAATATTTTCTAGTGTTTCATTCCAATTCAACAAAACAGCTATATCTAAATTATCTTTAAGTGGGATGGCGTCTTAGATGTGTTTTCCCTTTTGTGACTACTCAATCAGCAATAGATCATCTAAATTATTTTTCTATGTAAAAAAAAAAGAGAACTTCATATGAAATTACATTTCTCTGCAGCTCCATTAAGCACTCCCGTCAGTGGTTTTCCATTGAATTTCATGTAAAATGTATTTCTTGGTTGTAGCTATAAAAGTACTAATACTGCCTGGATCATTGATACAATACCTGTATCATGCCATTGAGGTTTCCAGGACCATTTCCTACTTCATGTAAGAGCACACCACTGAAATGTTAAGCTTGACCAGGGTCATAGTCTTGCAAAATTTGCACTGGGCACGGGGTGAACACAATCCTAAGAGAACACCCATCTCTCTCGCCCTCCATGTGGATGCTGTTGCACACTTTACCCAGCTTCTGGAGGACTTGGTAATCTTATCCTGGATAATTTCACCTTTTTGGGTTTTAGATAGTCAAGACTGAGTATTTCGAATCACGCTGCAAATAGGGCCAAAAAAATATATTGCAGTGAGCCACTGTGTGTATTTGTGGATTCAAGATCACAATAGTTTATGATGGCTTTTCTGTGTTTTGAGGTAATATTGTAATAAAGGTATGTCTTTTTGTTGAATGTAGAGAATGGTGTGTGCCAGTGCATTTCCAGCACAAAGCCTCAAATATGGACTACAGCAGCCAAAACTTTTGAAGTTTTGATTAGAAGACTGAAACAGGCAGGTATGATGTGATATGTGGGGCCTTTTAATAAAATTTTATAAGAAGGGTCTGCTTGACCTTTTGGTCTTCAACATGATGACAGATAGCCTGAAATTGCCTTCTTTGGCGGAAATGCCTGTTATCTGGTTATTATGAAAGGTGTGATTGCCTGCAGATAATGTTATCATCTCACAGGGAAGGGCATCCTTATTTCTTTGAATGACAAACGGCATTTTGAAAATCGTTGGAAGTGCATTTGTTTTGTACAAGGATTGGGTCTTAGTGCTTCAAGCACAAATCAAAGTAACTGTCATGGCGATGAGTTAATCACTTTGCTATCGGTTGAATTATTTTCTATTGAGAATTTGTCGTTTTCGACCTGTGATGAATATCATAAATAAAACTGGCATTTTTGCCTGGTACACTGTACCAGGCTGTATAGTGTAATGGGTCTCATAGGCAAAATTGGGAAACTTTTCTGTAAGTTTGGGTAGCTTGTGGAAAGATATGGATGATGGTACAATGTTTAGTAGCTTCTTCCCTAGGACGCTGGGCAGTAGCGTGGATGTACGAAGCTTGTATGGTCAGTAGCGGGCGTTTTCCGAAAGTGACTGGTTTTGACAGTTTACAGGACCATCTGAATTCAACAAGGCATTAAAGCTGTCTCAAACGATCGTTCTTTTGGTGGAAAACCGCCATTACGTACCCCTAATAGACTGTCAAACTTAACCATGCATCTTTATTTCGTCAAATAATCCTCATAACGGCGAAATCCAGGCATTTCAATGTCGTATTTTGGCTGCATTTGCCCCACTGCCTGGCCTGCTGCATGGCCATCTTGGCTGTTTCAACTTCCTTCTTGCTCACTTCACAAGGACTGCCTCTTCCTGTTGACTGGCGAATCAGAGGGCTAGA
The DNA here is from genome assembly GCA_026936325.1 of Platynereis dumerilii. Taxonomy (NCBI): domain Eukaryota; kingdom Metazoa; phylum Annelida; class Polychaeta; order Phyllodocida; family Nereididae; genus Platynereis; species Platynereis dumerilii. The sequence goes on from JAPTHN010000001.1 coordinate 15,655,499, forward strand.
TTAGGGAATCTCCTTACATTGCTATGACGTCATATCACATCTGACAATGTGATTGGTGGGATCCTTCTGCTGTGCTAAAAATAGCCACCATGTGCCTGGAAGCGTGGAGAAGCATGGCCAAGCTGCTGCATGCAGTTTTGCAACAAGATTGTCACTTGTGAGATGATATTAGTCAGATAATAAGGTGCCAGCTATTCAATTAGGCTAAAATCAACTCCTCATAGGCCATGGAATGCAACTGTGAGGCTCAATTTCTGTAAGTAAAGCCAGTGAGTTACTGCATTCAGTGAATTGTGACAGCTGACAAACTCAGCTGACTGCCCTTGGTTTCATGTTTAAAATAACAATGTGTCAATCATTGAATGTTTGGACATGTTGGCTAGATCAAGATTCCTGGGCCAGCAAATTTGTGTTGCCCCCAGTACATTGTAGAATGCCCTTTGCCCATTGTGTTGTAGCCTGCTCAAAATAATAAGCCATAATACTTGTCAGCTAAGTTGTTCAACTCTGACTTCACTTGACTTCAATTAACTTCAGCTTACTTCAGCATCTTAACAATATTTATTAGGGGCTTTTGTTAAATATTCTTTTCCAGAACATTATATTTTCTAATTTTTTGCACTCGGAGAATTGTGCAGTTAGCAAATGTGAGAGACTTCTAGAGATTTTTTTTATGTTGCATAGACTTCAAAACGTTTTAAAAGAGTATGAAACATGTGCTCTGCTCTTTATGCTGTTTAAAATGATACCAAAACCATTCTGTGAGGTAAAAATTGGTTAAGTTATTCAACAATGACTTGACTTAAGTGAACTTCAACTGCTTGGAAAGCTAACTATGACTTGACTAGTGACTTTCTGTGGTCGACTTCGGGGTCTACCATAAGGTACACTCCTCAATTGAACATCACACAGAGGTATTTGCCCTTGCAATTGCAATCATGCCATGTCTATTTTGTTTTCAACTTTCAAGTGTTAAGTGTCATTCCTAATTGCAATTTACTTTTTATGCCTTTTCTGATGACCTTTTCTCTTATGTTCATGTGATAGGTTAGGGCCTATATAACAACCTCACCATAGGGTATGGAATATTTGGTCTCAAAACCTGACCATGGGCTACAAAAATTGCAGAACGCATGCCGCACATCCGTATCAAAATCCGGCCGAGTACCCCCCCTCCTAATTTTAACCTTCATACCCAATAACACCACTCTTTCTGGCAATCACTGCCGAGTGCAAACACCCTGCTAGTCTTGCTTATGGAAAAATGCTTCATCTAGTGAATGATAGCTTGTTTGAAAGCCCTCTTCAAGGTGGACAACATATCCAGGCGGCATAAACGAGAAAAAAATATAAAGCAATGAAAGCACCCTTCAAATCAAAGCTACGACAGATGATCTGAACCAGTGATAGATCTCGTGTGGATTGCACTTGCAGTGTGCATGCAGAGGTCGATTAAGGTAGCATGAGGCCCTAGGCTGAACTTCAATATGAGGCCCCTTGCATGACCAGACCTGAACCGCTAATCACAACAGAAGCTTCCTGGTGATTTCCTCATTCAATTACATTGTACTAAATTGTGTTTTAAATTTCTCATATATATAAGGCAAACAAAATTATGTCAAAAAGCCCTCTCGGCAACTCTCCTATGGGTTACCAGGCTTTCAATCCGTGGATTCTTGTTTATTACTTTTGGGTTCATGTGAGTTGCCTCTCAATGTGATACGTATATTTTTGAGAATTTCATTGTCTAATAAATGCAACCATTTTGTATTGATTTGGTAAGTCTCAAATTGTCTGTTTTCTATAGATTTCAGATAAACTGCAAATATATTACATCAGGGAATTTAGGTATTGTGTTACAGACCGAGATTGAAATTCGATTATAATAGCATATCCCACCAAAGTGTGGGATTTGGTCTGAAAGTAAGAAATTTATGTCTGACATTGTTGTAAAATGACTGTCAGTTAACTTACTAATGCTCATTGAAAGGTTTATTCCTATTCTGGAATATGACTTTCGAATGATTAAATCCTCCTGCATTAGTTTTAATTATCTGTTTTTATTCTTTGCTGCAAATTTGTATGGCTGGGAGGGGAGCTCCTGAATACAACACTTCACTTGTCTGTAATTTCTGTATAATATTTCCTTGACTCAATGGCTATCACTTGGAAGACCTGAGTGGTTGTTTGTCCTTGATAATGTTTTAGCAAATTTGATCTTTTTGATGGTGTCATAATGTTATATGTCTTTTTTGTTGTTGTTGTTACAGTTAGGAGAGTACACATAAACAAAATGAGACAATAATTGAGAAAAGCATTACATACTTTTCAACTTGCCGACATCTCGTAATTTTTTTTTCTGACTAAAAACTGAATGTAAAATGCATGTTAATTGTTAAAACCGAACTGTCATCCACAAATTCAGAAACTGCCTCACTCATTTCAATCCTCTCACTTCTCACATTCATTTGCCTGTAAATGTCTATATCTGCTCACCCTCCTCTCTACCTATTAGTCTTCTTATAAGCAATATTGTCACATTTTATGGGTAGGAATTTGCACAACAATGTAACATTGAGAGTGGTGCCACCATTAGTAACCCCAGGGCAGTGATGGTATTGCCTGTTGTCATTCTCAGTTAAGCGTGGGTGTTAGGATAAGGATTAGGGCCCTGCACGGGACTAGATTTTTGTCTCACTCCCGCCCGTTCTTTCCAAATCTGCTCCCGCTCCCGTCCCGTTCTAGGCATTACAATGATAAAATTTTCCGAATTTTAACCCACTCCCGCCAAATTTTGTTAAGTTCAGTCCCGTTCCCGTCCTGTGCAGGGCCCTAATAAGGATGGATATTACAGAAATTATTTGCACAACCTGAAGAAGGTAGACATCCTATATAATCATATATAGATGTTGAATGACAGTCCGCAGACAAAGTGCATTTGATGGTTTGCATTGTCATTATCATCTTGTCATTCGTAATGCAATCTAAATGCCTTCTTTTGTTAATCAATAGTTGGTCTCGTGGTAGCGTGATAGGCTGCTAATCGCTTGGTGCGGGGTTCGAATCCAGCTCTTGCCGGGTCCTCCGGGCCTGTTTTGGATGGCTGTTTTTATCATCTTTGCCTCATTGCCGTGTCCTCCTCATGTCCTAATTAGCCTACCAAGCACATAAATACAGGACATAAGCCACCCTCATCCATCCTTCTATTGTAAATCAATATAATACTGGCTTGTTTGCATTGAGATACTAAAAGAACCTTGTGTTTGATGATTTTACCCTTGAAATTACATGACTTTCATCCCAATTGAACTAATTATTAGCCTGGAAAACTAATTTTCCAATGTTGCCACTGTCAGATTTCTAAAGATATCTTAAACTTGTTGAATAAGAACTAATGTTAATCTTATTTGTGACATGTAATTATACCATAGTCGGATCAAAACTTTTCCTTTTAGTTTGAATACTTGAAAGATGAATATAGTCTGACAAACTCCAAGTTTAATTTAAAATCACAAGAATGTATTATTCAGCCAGAAATTCTTGATATTTTGACAATATTCCCCTTTCCCCATTTTCTCCTGCTTGTCCAATGACATCCATGCATATTCCAATACAGAAATTTTTAATGATATGAGACACTGTCTGATTCAGTCTGATTTCTTTGGAAATTAGAATTTTCTTGCCTCGGTTGAAACTTCAGACATGATCATATAATAATCTCACTTTGCTTGGAATCCAATAACGTTTACACATGGAAATACAGTTATCATGTACTAGTGTGATGTCTAATATTGTCATATTATTTCACTGCTAAAACTAAGTTACAGAACAGCCAAATAATTTGTTTGTTATGCAAATTTGTCAGTGATGCATTTTCGAAGCTTAATTCAAGACTGTACAGTACAATCACCATTCAACTTCACAGTTGAATTTGAATCGCATACAGAGTGAGCCACACGTGGTATACATTTATGAGTACATGCAGAGGCATACAAGAACCTTTTAGAAGGCACCTTTTAGAAATTATCTTTGTTACCACTCGACTCTGGTCATTCACAGTTGTCCATGCAAAACAAATAGGGCCTACTTTTAGATACGTTTGATATACTAGCTAGTAGCTACTAGCAGTGTGACCTTCTGTTGCTTCTAAACCAATCAGATTAACAAGAAAATTCTATGTATTTAGTGGCCAAAGAACCTTCGAATCACATGGTAATTAAAATGTCTGAAAAAAAGAGAGATTTATTTTATAACTAAATGTGAAACAAACTCATAATGCATGGACTTAAAGAGTGAACTGTAAGTTTGTTTCCAAAGTAGACTGCACTCATGTCAGCGTAATGTTAACATGCGAATTGCGATGACACTTGGTGCACGTTCTGTACATCTAATAGATTATTTATTCAAGCTCAGAGGACTGGCTAGGGAGAGCGTGTCTTTTTCATGTCTTTTGGACTGTCTGATGATCGTCTTTTACCAAACATGTAAGCCGTATCACTTTCATGTCATTTTTAGGGTTTGGCTCACCTGAAATACTATGGTTTTTAACATACCATGTTATTGTTACCTATTGTTTCAGACACTTCTTGAATGAATTGTGAACCTATTTGAGTGCAAAATATGAGGATAACAAACAAGTAGATAGTTAAATAGTCTACGAGGCTAATGGCTATTATGTAAGTTTTTGAGAAAACGCCAGTTACAGGGTAGCAGTAGACAATGCCAGCCATTGTCTCTATGTCAGTCCGTCATGAGTAACACTCAATAGACTTCCATGGTCAGATGCTTCCTTCGTGTTTGTTTGATCTTTGTGAGGTCCTTTGTGGACTTGGTTTGGCCAGAGTGTTAAGTCCAATGGTCAGCTGCAGGCCTCCCAAAAGCAGAAATGCTCCAGGAAGAAGCAGGAAAATGGGTAGCTTTTGGATCAATGGATCTAGACATGTGCAGATGTGACCGACAGGCCCTGCGGAGGTGTGTGGCCGTGTGGAGCACGACTGATATCACTGGCATGCTTGCTTTTGTCTATTAGCCTAAAAATAATTTGATATCTGCTTTTTAGCCCTTTGTTGGTTACTAATGTAAAAGAAATAAAGGTTGTCATATTAGCTATGTATCATCATAATTAGATGTGGTTTTATTCAGACAAAGCCCATTCAGCTAAGTGATAAAGTGAATGATAATCATATGTTATTCCACCAAGTCACAGGTTACAATTTTTACTGGATTTCCAACAGCATCTTTGTGGTTCAGGTAACAATATTATGTCCTGCACCTCATCATATCTGAGGTTGTATTGTTTGTAGATTTTGCTAACTATTTTGGGATATTTTTATTTGCAGTTGTGCTTGGCTTCTTTAAATTTGTGATACATCTGATAGTGATTGAAGCGATTCCACATATCATACTGCTTCTTCTGCTTCTTGTGCGCCTGGGCTAAGCGGGCTTATGTCTGTTTACTTAACCTCGGGTTTTCTGATTGGTCTATGATTCCAATCTCACTCGACCTCTCCTGTCACAAAGCTAATAGATGCTTTAGTTATCATGTCATACGCAGGGGATTGTATAGTATATAAGTTTACATTAGCACAGGCAATCCATTGCTAATGCAAACACATTGATTTATGCTGATTTCCCTGGATGATTGGCTGGATCTGGGCTTTAGACCAATTTAGTGTTTTGTTGTCAAATGATGTACTCCATCAGAGAGGGAGCAGAAAATGGGCAAAGTAGATGTTACCCTTTCTATTTACACTGTACATATTTAATTGTCTGGTTGCAATAGTAACTTTGAAGGTCAGGCTTTGTACAGTGCATGCCACCTTGAATGCTGTGGATTTTCAATGCTAAGTTTGACTTAAAAGTTAAGTTTGACCATTCTCTTCTTCTGTATTAGTGTGAAACCTTTAAAAATTTATGTTCATCCTTCTTCAGACTTAATTTGATCTTGTTGCGCCATAGATTTTGGCTTCTGTTTTGTCTTCTGCGAGAAAGGACTGGGCCATATTGGTTGTTCCTTTCATAGATCAGACACTGCATGGCATATAAATTTGACTCTGATATGATAGAATTTGTACAGTCAATGGCCTATAAAAATTTCAAAAATGTCTTGATCAGGTTAGAAACTTTAATTTTGAAAATTGATAAAGCGAAACTCACCTCAGTCTTTTCGGTTTGGCCAAGCGTGTGAAAATTGAAGCCCTGTGTATTGTGTTGCTTATTCCGAAGGCAGTGCATGCTGTGACTTAATTAAGGTATAATGAAAATTCTTTTTCATCAGGGAATTCCTGGGGTTGTTTTCATTAAAGTCCTACCCTGATTACACCTGCAAGGAAAAAGAAGAACAGTCAGTTAATTCCTTCTGTGCTCTCTTGGCTTCATTAAGTAGTTTCAACTGAGATTACTAACTTCTCAATTGCCTCCAAGTGTCTCCTACTAACTTCTTTACTGCACTTCACATTTCCTAACAATTTCCCTCAACCAAATTTCTTTTGTCAGAATGCATTTCTTCTGTGATTCTGTTGTGTTAAATTAGCAATCTTGTTTCCTCTGTGGGACACATCTTGCTGGAGGGTTGCTGAAGGTTTCTGTGGACTGTCTAACATTCTGGTAGCCCTGCCTCCCACCCAATTACACACACAATTCAATTTTTCTTCAAACAAAGGCAAAACTAGATTCCAAGTTAATTACAGCCTTGGATTATAAGCCATTCTGACATAGGTGAAACTCGAACTCCTAACAAACTTCTATATATTCGCTTTTGTCTAAGCTTTAACTCAGAAATTTGGTTTGTTGTTTTTACTATTTCATTTTCGCATGACCTTTGTTTGTGCAATGTGCATGCACGTTACCTGGATTTTCAAAATTGTAGAGTAGACATTTATATAAGTAGATATGAACTGTGTGGAATATGAGCTGTGTAGTGTGTAGGTGTTTTAAAGTTCATAACATTTTCGTGAGAGAAATCAAAGATCCAGTTGTCAGCATGTTGTTGTTTTAGCTTCTTCTGTTATCATTCCTATCAGTATGTGTTTCAATAAAAATGGAAGTTCATGTCTGCAATGTTTGACAAACAAGTGGATTTCTGACGAAATCATTATATTGTGCAAGATGTTCTTTCGTGTGTTTAGATAATGGCCAATGAAAAAACAAACATTGTTATTCATTGGTTGTATGTCTTAAATTTGTTTTCAATTTATTTCATGATCTTAATTTTATTTCCTATTTCTTTGCAGGTGAGTGGGACCTTTCGATGAATTATTTGAGAAAGTTCAGTTGAAGTCTGGTGAGTCAGTACAATGAGGAATTTGTTCTTCAATAAAAGATACTATACCTTAACAACTAATTGGGATACAAATGAATATGAATTAGGTTGACCTCGATAGAAGTTACTTCTATTGTTTAATTATGTTGCATTCCGGCAAGGTGCTGCTGCAATGAAATTTAGAATTTTTGTTCTGCAAATACAAAATTTTGTTCTGTATATATAATGTCTACATTGAGATAACTTCAAAACTGTATGGGTCTATGATTGGTGTTGATATCATTATGAGAACATTACCACTGAATACATCATCAATTGCATCATTGTGTTTTTTTCAACTTCAATCAAAGCAACTTAAAAAAAATACTCATGAGCGTGATGCATATGATGTGCAAATGTATTGTCATCATGGTGTCTACTATTCTCGAAAAAAAGTTTGACAGCCTTCAGCCAATTCTTTTTGGCATCACATGATTTTGTGATGTAAGTCTTTTTCCATGCAAGACATCATAGTATTCAAATTTGCATGTTGCAAGAACTAAATGGGAATTGCGAAAGAAAAACCAACGCGAACTATGGAAAGCAAAGAAGGTCTGCGAAATTCTTAATTAGAATGAATTTTGCTGAATTTCAAGCATTGTATTTCACCTGTTGTGATGTCACTGCAAGGCATGCCAACATTAAATGCAATCTTTCACACTAATGGGTTTCAATGCATTGTTTTCAATGTCAAAGTATGATGTTATTTTTTGTTTAAAAATAATTATCAAAGGTGATGTGGCCAGTTTTAATCCCAAAGTTAGCAGAGGCTGTCTCAGCTATCCCAAAGTGACATGTATGCTTGTAATTCAATATATGCTGCTCTTTGTATGTTGAACATATTTTCTAAATTTTTGCAGCCATCTGCAAAACTATTTAGACAGACGTTGTCAGACACAGATTCTACATGCTTTTAAAATATGATTGAAATGTGATATTGATGCTTGTTCTGGTCAGAATTTATTCTGCATATTAATCAAGTATAGGCTGTATAATATATTTTAGCGGTAAGCGACATTTGTTATGACTTATACTTAGACAGGACATATTCATGCTGGCGTATTTAAAAGAATATTAAACTTTCTGAAATGTCAGCCAGATAAAAACACAGAATGCAAGTTTCAAATTTAACTTGCTGATCAAGTTGAATAACGTTTTCCTTTTCCTCTGATGTCTTTCTCTCATTTTATCTTCCACTCCCCTTTTTGTGCTAACACTTTTTTCTATGACAAGGGCAATGCAGCTGAAAACGAAGTTAGGGCAAAGTTAAGACCTATTTCTTTTGGTTACTTGGGTGTCAGTCAGCCATGTTGGAACTGAAGTAATGCATGTAATTTGACCTAACGCCTTGAGATACCGGGATGCTGAGACTTGATACTGAAGTTGCCAAGGAAGAAAAAGGAACTTGGCACAATGCGGTCTGTGAACTGGATGAACTCTGTTAGAAGCAGATGGTCGTTAGTCAAGGAGATTTGAAGAAAGTGGCCCGTACAGGTACTGACCACTGATTTGGAGAGGGCTTTATTTCCTGCGTTGCTTGGTAGAGGTGATCATCGGCACTTACCAACACTGGACATGCATTTTTATATGTCATATCTATCTATCTATCTATCTATTGATCTACATGTATGTATGTATGTATGTATGTATGTGTCTATCTATCTATCAGGTATCTTCTCTTGCTGCACATTGCAGTAGTTGTTCGACCCATTGATGTTACAGTACGCGTCCATCTGCTTGATGTAAGCTGCTCAATGTCATTTACATGATGCATGATGTCATCTACAATGATGTCATCTACATGACGAATTGATTGCATGTGATACTTAAGAAGTGGAGCCGAAAAACCACATGCCATTACCTTTAAGTCTTTAACCACAGAAGTTAACATGAGTTAGTTTCTTCACAGGGCATTTGCATTACTACAGAGATGACATTGTAACATTACCACACATGAGACTTATACATTGCGTGCATAACTGCTATGTGGTGCCTAGGAATGGACATAGTTCCACAAGTTCCAACATCTTGTTTTTCTTGGAATATCTTGGAATTAATGTACGTGTACTTGCAAAATATACAAAATAATATCATGCATAGCTCTAAGCCATCTTGTTATATCGTTTTGATATACTGAGTAGAACTATTTTCATATCAAAAAGCATATTGTCATATTTTGATGAAAATATGAGATGTACGTAACTCAGGAACTGATACATTGCATTGCTGCCATCACACGAATGTGTTCTTCGGTGTCATCAGGATGTTTGCATGCTGAAGTGAATAGCCGTAAGCTTGTCATAAATACGTTCTACAAATAAGAAATTGAGACAGTATGACAAGGATGAATTGTTCGATTCGTTGATCAAAATTTATTGTGGTGCTATTTGCCAAAATGTTTATCTTCATTTCATTTCTAGAATGTAAATCTGCTTATTAAACAATTTTTCATACGTTTGGCAAGGCGTTATTTTAGGTTTTTTTGACAGTGATGGTTTATTGTCTTGTTTCATGACATAAGGTGTCCAGTTGTATACATTTGATCACTTGCCTAAAGAGTAACATCAGATTTATGGATGAGATGTCCAGTTCATTCAGTTTACTGTTGCATCTTTTATCCCTGATTATTGACCATAAAGATGATGTGCACAACATTTCAACAGTTTAGTTCAAACTGGGACTTGTCAACTTTAGAGTCTGTAGTGGAGCACCAGTGTGTGACGGCTGCAAATTATAAACCCATGGATGTTTAAGTATAATTTCTCTGTAGCAGACTACAGACATTCTAAATACATTTGTATCATCACCTCACTACCACCACTGCTGTTACAGTGGACTTCAAATCTATTTCCAAGAAATCATGCTGAGTCATAGACTGGTGCTGATGCTCCTCCTGGATGACCTGGCTATCTCCAAGAAAGGAAGAAAGAGGATAAAAGTGCTGACAAAAGGACAAGAAGAAAGCCTATGTCTTAAGCAAACAAGGCAGAAGAGAGACCCCTGTCCAAGCTTTGACCTCTGCTTCAGCGATAGCGTCAGGGGTCCAACTGACCCAACTAATGTCTATCACGAATGACCGACTGGTATAGACTCAAGACTCAAGACTCAAGATACTTTTATTCGCCCGTAAAAAAAAAATTCCATTAGGTATTCTGTGACAAAATTAAGTTAATACAAATTTACAAATTCTAAGTATTAAGGCAGGAGGACATTTTAAGACCAAGGTTGCAGGTCGCTAGCAAATGGCCCCCTTGGTTACATATATTTCAGAGAGAACTAAGCACAAGCCTACCAGACTACAATACTGTTTTACCAAGTAACTAATAGTTCAAGCGGAGACGGAGAACTTTAGTATAAATAGAAGATCACAAGGAGTATAAAATTACATAGATATTCACATATAAATTGATATTAAGAAAAAAAAGCATCAATGAGCCATTCCCTGGCAAAGTGAATCGAGATAACTATAAACCTTTCACCAGATATAAAAGTTGCAAATGAAATTCACAGGCGACAAACCGTTTTATGACTCAACACCAATCAGACAAACGAGTCAGTGGAAGTGGGCAAAGAAGTATTTGATTAATTCACAAGCTTTGAGGCTTTTTCAAGAAAGACCTAAAGGACCCTAGATAAAATTGACCAAGTCTTCCCCTTGCCACAGCAAGTGTAAAGTGAATGAGTGAATTAGTGTTTCACACCCCATCAGCGCTTTAAACTCCAATAACTATCGGCAAATATGCAGTGTGTAAAAATCATACATTGTATTGGAACTCAGTTGAGAATCACATGCTGTTCAAGCTGGAGTACTATACTCTAACCCTGTAACATATCCGCATTGTCAACATAAACCTTGCAACTATCAACTGACAGCTGGTAGAATTATCAACTGCATTGAGAGTTGCACACATAACAGTTTTCCACAGAGCACACAGTTTCATAGCAAGTAATGATATAATTCTTAATATAATTTGAATATCCTTCATAGCTATGCGTAAATATCTTATTCTTTATATCTGAAGGACAGCCATTAGAAATATCAGGTAATCTATACCGGATGCTGTTTTTAGTTAGAAGATGTTTGCTCTGTGGGTTTCTATAGTGAGTTGCACCTCTTGTGCTATAGTCATGAATGTCAGCATGTCGTACTAACATATTTGACCTAAGAAAATATTCAGGTAGAACTTTATTCTCCAGCTTGTACAGAAATTTCAATTCTTGCACTCTCAGAAGATCACCCACTTTGAGAACCTTTAGTTTTTTGAAAATAGGTTCAGTGTGTGCATTGCAGTTTGCTACAGTAATGATTCTTACGGCCTTCTTTTGTAATTTTAGTAGCTGACTGGCGCAGGTTGCCCAGACCAATATACCATAGTTAAAATAGGGGAGAATTAGTGAGTAATAAAGAGTTTTCAAGATATGTAACGGTATTTGATTCTTCAGTTTTGACATAACTCCAATGGCACAAGAAATTTTGTTCGATATCATACGTAAATGTGGCTTCCAGGAGATATTCTGGTCAAAAATAATGCCAAGATAATTGAACTCCTTAACAAATTCTATTTCGACCATATCTAGTTTAATGGATATATCCTGCATTCTTTTTTGTGGTGTATGGAACATCATTGCTTTTGTCTTTGATCCATTCACAGACAGTCGATTAGCTTTAAACCAAATGCTGATCTTTTCCAACTCCATATTAATATTTCTTTCTAATTCTGTCTTTTCATTTCCAAAGGCTTCTAGTACAGTAAATAGTGCAGTGTCGTCTGCATAGATGACAGGCTTAAAAGTCTCACAAACATGTACCAAATCGTTCAGATATATAATAAACAACAACGGTCCCAAAATGGACCCCTGTGGTACTCCGGTTTTTATAGGTAATACATCTGACTCAGTACTTTCAAAGGTTACATATTGCTTTCTGTTCGATAGATAATTCTCCATCAGATCTAATGACTTTCCAGAGACACCGTAATATTTCAGCTTTGCCAATAAAATTCTGTGATCAAGCGTGTCAAAGGCCTTCGAGAGATCTAAATAAACATTTAGTGGTACTTTCTTTTCATCTAGGGCCTGAACAATTCTGTCTAAAGTTTCCAAAGCTGCCAGCTCAGTAGAGTGTCCATTCCTAAATCCATACTGGCTATCGAAAAATAAGTTGTGACAGTTGAAGTACTCATATAATTGATTGTGAATTACTCTCTCGAAGACCTTCGACACGCTCGGTAGCAGAGATATTGGGCGATAATTTTCAAACACGCTGATATTGTCCTTTTTGTGAACTGGTATCACCTTAGCAATTTTCAGAGTATCTGGGAAGACACCAGTATTAATACATTGGTTTATTATCAATGTGAGATATGGAGAAATCTCATTTTTTATGAATTTTAATAATTTATTTGATATTCGATCAATGCCAGAACTTGTCTTTGGTTTGAGTTCATCAATGATCTTTTTAACAGAACTTTCACTGATTTGAGCAAATTCAAAACTTGAATTTATAGGCATTCTGAGATACTCCGTATAACTTGCCTGAGTGACAATATCATTTGCCAATCTAGGACCCACTGCAACAAAATATCTGTTAAAGTGGTTAGCGATTTCAAAGTGATCCGTTATCTCTCTCTCGTTAGCTTCAAATTTATCAGGATAAGTCTTTTTGTTGGGGCTCTTGTTAATGATTTCCTTAATGGTAGCCCAGGTATTTTTCATGTCATATTTATATCTTAGAAAGCAAGATCTGTAATAGTTTTTATAGGAAAATTGACTTGCAAAGGAGCCACTTCTCAATGCTGTATAGCCTTTAGGGCTCTATTGTCAAATTGTGTTGGACCTTTTCATTTCTTCTTTTAGTAGAGGAACGTGCCATAGGTTCCGTGACCATGACATGACTTTTTAAGTGTACCATTATCAGTACCAGATTGTATGAATGCTTAAGACAGGTTACCCAAAAGTGGTTAACGCGGATAACTCATCTTCTAACCAGGTTGTGGGCAAAAAAAAGTTATCATGTTGTAACAATAGTTCAGTTAATTAAAACTATTTATTAACCCATGTTCAGCATTGACACAATATCAGTAAAATGACTTTACCACTTTAGGATAAGTGTAGGTTATACAACGAGTTTGAGGTATGTAATAACATTTCAGGTGGTCATTTACCGTGGGCTTTCGCCCAAGGTAGATAACCCCTGAAATGTTAGTTATACACTGGAAACGAGTTGTTTAAACGATTTTAACTCCATATATGACTCCTGAAGGATTTGTGTTGCTTTGTTGTCTCTTTATGTGCATTGTTTGCAAAAAAGGACTAACTTAATCCCCAACAGTGGTATAACTAACAAATCTGTTGGTTATACCATGGCAAAAGACAACAAAAAAAAACTTAGTGGAGTATAACCTGTTTTAAGCGTTCATACAATTCGATACCGATAATTGAAATGAAGTGAAGTTGCTTATTTTGTGGATTTATTCATGCTTATTTTCAAAAGCTACCTCTGCTTCATATAGGATTTCTGCTCTAAATGTATCACCAATCTTGCTGTTTGACACTGATGCAGTGTAATATGATCTTCAGTGAATTATTCTTAATTAACTCATCTACCCATTGTCAGACATTGTAAAAATCTAGAGCATTAACAAACACATATATTCACCTGACTAATATACCTTTTCCTGATATATTGTAGTTGAGGATCGTGAGTCGTTTATGAGAATTTCGAAAGCAGGCTGACACTCCTCTGAAGTTTGATACAGAAATTAGGCTTGTAACAATGATTTCTGTAATGTGCTTGAAGCAATTGTTCGAAGTAGTTACTTTTTGTGGTTTTAACAAAAATTGAGAGCTGAAGGCAGTTTTCCTGAATTGCTCTTGCAGCTTTTATCAGAAGGTGCCGTCTTTGTATTGCACACAATTTTCTCTGCTGTTATTGTATGTCTTGAAAGGAGAGATGCCTGCTGGCAATGTTGAACAGATTTCTTCTCATCATCTTGTTGCTTGTAGATATCTCAAAAGGATGAAAGTATTCGTTGCTCTGATCAATGAGGTATTTTTGTGCCATCATACAAAATGACAGCAAGTGACTTGTAAACTGCTCCTTGAATCAAGCCCCATCACTTCAGGTTTCAAAGGAGTAACAAACAAGCCAAACTTCTTAATTTGGGGTTACATAACTTCATAATCGAGTCTTACTTATTCTGTACGAATGTTTAATGATAACAAACAACAAATGAAATGGTTTACTTGTCTATCCTTGACATTGTAATAAATAATTTCTGTGTTGTTTCATGGTATTATGTTTGTTCATTTTCTTGTTGTTTAAAAATACCTTATTGCACTGAATGTCAGCTGGCAGTTGAGAAGAAAATGATCAATCATCATAAATGAAGTTGATAATTACGCTATATGAGCATACAATGTGACACAGTACCTGTGAAATTACCTTTTAAGAACTTGTCAGCATTAGATACTCATCCTTTCTCAGAGGTTTAGTGAGCAGTGGCCGATCAATAATATTGGTTTAGTGACTTGCTCATCAAGATAACGGAAGATTCTGTCTTGAGCCGATCAGATTTATTATGTGGACATTGGGTTAACATTGAGGGTTTTTCTCTGATGTACTTTCAAGTGCATGTTCTGGAAGGCTGACTGTTTTTGTTTCAACTGTGTAAATTCAGGCTTCAAAGTAACAGAGGTACTTTAAATAGTTTTAATAGCAGAGACCACTTCATTGCGGAACTGCTGCAGTTGGACGAGTGCTGTAGTTTGAGGAAGCCTGGTCGTCAAAGAGGGACCGGATAGATAGTAAATGCCTTTAGAGTTGGGATTTCTTCCCCAAGAGACCGTTTCCTTTCTGCTCTGAAAGAATGGCTTGTATTCACGCCTACCTAGCAACTTCCAGGAAGCTCCGTCAAAGGATGTGATATTCTTTTTCTAGCTCTCATTGGGTTGTCTTGGACCTTCCAACTGCTCTAGACAGGAAATAACAATGCTTCCTTGGATTGTATCTCGGACGATGTCCTGATCTCATTGCCATTGGTGTTACAACTTACTGTCCTGAACTTAAAGGGAGGCTTCCACCATGACGTTACAATAGCCTCTTCCCTTTCTGTCATCCATCAAGCTAAAGCCATGTCCCGGGGCCCTGTTCCTACTTTTCAAAATTTATTGAGGCCACAATTTCCATTTACATCAGTTTAGAGGGACTGCTCAGTGCAGTCATGAAAGTTTCTTCACAGCATCCTTTCTTCTTATTTTCTGCTCGAATGCCTCCTGACTTGTATTGTCAAGGAGAAACAAAATTGTTGTTGGCAATGCTCGATATATCACGTAAGATCCTGCTATGGAACTCCAGGATGGTCCAGGATGTCTCAGACTGTGATTCTGTAAGAGATTACAGGGACTGCTATCCAAGGTCATATTGCTGATCACTTCATTCAGGTCATGAGTTCATAATACTTTTCCTTGGTTGGGCCATGTGGCAGGCCTGCAATAGGCTTCTCTCAATTCATGGTTCTCAGTTGTAAACTACTGAAGGTTTTCCTCATTACCACTTGGATATTTCATAAGGTGATTTAACAATATGTTTTATTTATGAAAAAATTATGCACTGCATGTGCTGCCATGTAGAACCAAAGTGATTCCCTACATTATTTTCCTTGTGTATTCTACCGCTGCGATAAAGGGAGATTTACATTTCCAAAGTTTGAAATCAAAAAGAAATACTTGGTGTCTTATGGTATGAGTTGGAATTATACATCAACCATTTGGCTCATATATGTTGAAGGATTGCTCTCACACCAGTGGCCCATTGTGATGGATGTCTTATGCAGTTGTGAATTTATGCCTGTTGGTGCTTGTGTCCATCTGGCACTCTGACCAAGAGCTGTGAAGCAGGTGTCAAAGAGCTATACATCTTGTGCAGAGAGTGTTTTATTATTTTCTCTTCTGACTCCGAAGTCCTACGTGCTTTGCAAGGTGCTTATAGATATGGGTTTGTCGGTGGACAGAGGTGTCAAATCACTCATGTTTGGTTGGAAATTCTCGGACATTGTGTATTCTTCTCTCTTTTCAGTTGACAAGGCAATGATTGAAGATGCCGCACAATGACAGAATATCTTTAGCTTTTCTTTTATGTCTTACGTGATCCGAACTACAATGTGAAAAAGAATAAAAGAAAGAATTGAACAGGCAAAACCGAAACCTAGTCACACAATTGACCCCTGAACATTGACTGTGGGTGAGCTGAATATTTTTCAGAAAGGAGAATTGGGATGCAGCGAGAATATTTACCTTTAATATTTTTGTTGTGACAAAATCACAGAATTAGATATTTAAGTGTGAATATGAGTGTGAACATGAGTGTCATCTCACTTTGTACATCATTAGGTACCAAAGGGGTTCCCTAACCTACAGCAGTCCTTTGTAATAAACATCGTTAAGCAACGAAGATGCTTAGCTGTCAAAATATTTTAGTCCATACTTGTGTAACT
Source organism: Platynereis dumerilii (assembly GCA_026936325.1). Classification (NCBI taxonomy): domain Eukaryota; kingdom Metazoa; phylum Annelida; class Polychaeta; order Phyllodocida; family Nereididae; genus Platynereis; species Platynereis dumerilii. The sequence goes on from JAPTHN010000001.1 coordinate 15,672,293, forward strand.
TTATGAGTTAGAAGTGTACTTAGTGGTAGCTCCCCAAAACGTATTTGCTCATGTACAAAGTGACAAACTCTCGGCCCAAAAAGAAGTTTTTGACAAAGGTACTCAGTTCCCTAACTACGGAGTGGGCGAGAAGAATATTCTCCACAAGTGTTACCATGCATTTTATGTTTCTGTGTATATGATGGTTCTTAGCAAAATACTGTGTAAAAATACATGTATAGATCTCCCGAAAAAGATACCTTTGATATTAATTTGAGGACTTCTGATGAGTGCGTTAAACTTTTCTTTTTAACAAATTAGAATTCTTTATTCCTGAAGGGTCCATCCCTGCTTTATTGTGAGTTTGTTTGATTTTCTTTAGCTTCATTTGATGTCAAAGACATTGTCTCTTTGACGCAGAACTGATATAGTCAATCGCATATCTATTCAGAGTCATTGATTATCAATCAGCTGCCCTGAACTGTATGTTTGACATCTAAGATACGGCAACCAATTCATCAGTGTCGTGATTACTTGGTCTAATGGTTGTTCAGTATATGTCTCGGATATTAACAGAGTTTTACTTGTGTCAGACACTGTAAGTTCATATGAATAATAGCTTACTGACTGTTGAAACGCTAAGACTGAGCTTCAGCTTCTCCGCAGTCTTTTGCTCTTAATGTATGAGTTGAAGTATGATGCTTCTGTACCTTTGACTATCATTTATGTCATTATCTGCTGATCTGTAGTTTGCATTTGGGAAAAAGCCTGAGAATATCGGTTGATATGATGATGAAAGATTGCTTGTGATTCCAGCGAGAGAGTGGCATCCATAGCAAAAAGCAAGAGCGAAGATGACTTAAGGGAAGCAGTTCTCATAGATTTTCATAGCTTCCACAGGGATGCTTCTTGTCAGATAGCATCAGAAATCCTCTTGATCATCCTCTGAAGCTTTCCTCTTGCCCCGGTCTCCTAGGATAGACACAGCTTCCATTGAAAACGATATACAATGATGTGTCCCTGCTAAATCTGTACACAAATCTCTTATATTGCAATTTTGGAGTTAGTGCCGATGGCAGAGGCAATGTTGAATGGAGGAGATCATAAAGACTCATTGAAACTGAATGAAATTTGAATCAGTTGATCTTTAATAGCATTAATGTAACTTTCTGTGGGTGAACACTAAATGAATATTGAAGTTTCATCCTACCTGAGCATGATTGGGATTAAAATAGGATGGTCCTCATCACAGTGAACTTTGTGTCTTTCCTCAACTTAAAGAACTGCATATCCTAAGAGCAGGAAATCGCTGAAGTCGAAAATTAATGAGGCCCCACTTGTATGGTTTAGTTAGTTGGTCTTGAAGCAAAAATGTGTTGTTTGCTGTGAGGGTTCATGCTGCCTTTTCCTCAAGCTAGTATGGTCCCTGAAATTAATTTGCTTCCACATAAAAACTCTTGTTATTTGTGGTTAACCTTCAAAGAAAGGTCTTTTGTTGGAAGGTATACAGTACACACCTCACATGAACTGGGGCTATGATGTGGTTACAAGGGAAATGTGTGATGATTGCATTTCCTTTCCTTTCACACAAGGCCCAACAACACTTTAATTCCAATGCATCAATGACCACCAGTGTGCTTCCCTTCTATCGATCTTGTCAGTGTCAAATTACCCTATGGCTCGAATAGTAATCCATCTATGCTGTACTTGTGCTGCATGGTAGTGCATGCCCTCAGTACAACTATACAAATACTGAATATAACAAGTATGCTTTGTTTCGTTCCATGCGTGACAAACTGTTGTGGGTGCACGACAATAAGTATTGAATGCACAACAACCATCTTGTTTTTCGAGTCCGCCAGCCTGGTTCCTCTTCTGGCGTTCATCAATACCTCCCAAGGTACCTTTTGTGCTCTGAGGAAGAATCGATCACCTGTGTGGGATACAGTGCATTTATAGTTGTTCATGTACAGCATCAAATACATAGTGTAATGTAGGTCACTCTTGAGAAGTTGACTGAAGTAAATGTTATTGGTGTATGCTTACTTAAAATTTGACATGCGGTGTGCCCCAGGGATCAGTGTTAGGCCAATCTAATTCACCATATATACATGGTCGCTTGGCCGTCTGATTCAGCAAAACGGACTACAGTATCACATCTATGCTGATGACACTTCGATCTATTTGAGCGTGAAACCTGGTAGTATGAATGATGGCATTTAACAGATTGAACGATGTGTGGCACTTGTCCAGTAGTGGATGGGCAAATTCCAGCTCAAAATGAACGATGAAAAAACTGAATTTATGATCATCTCAAGTAAAAGAACAGCCCGAAAAATCATTGCTCCCTCACTCACTATTAAAGACAGCATCATAAAACCATCAAAAGCTGTTCGGAGTCTTGGTGTGAATCTTGACCACCATGCTTCCATGGATGTACATGTGAGAAATCTTGTTGTGGTGCCTACTTACAGCTCAAGAACATCAGAGCGTTGAAGAAGTACCTTGATTGTCCCTCACTTGAATGTGTAATTCATGCTTTTGTGACATCAAAGATTGATTATTGTAACTCTCTTTTGTGTGGATTACCAACGTGTCTCATAAATCGCCTGCAAATGATCCAAAACACTGCAGCCAGGATACTAACTGGGACTCCTCGTTTCCATCATATTACGCCAGTCCTTGAATCACTTCACTGGCTGCCTGTTGACAAGAGGATAGCCTACAAAATTCTCTTGTTTGTTTACAAGTGTGTACATCGTCTTGCTCCATCATATCTTCAAGAACTGATTCTCCCATATATTCCATCTCGTAGGCTGCGTTCAAGTGACCAGCATCTTCTTCAAGTGCCATACACCTCGTCAGCATTGATCCAATCAAGGGCATTCAGTGCCTGTACTTTCTGTCTGCTAAGCTGCTAAAACCAGCAACAGAAGCTACAAAGCTTTAACCGACCAGAACACTAGTCTCAAGTTCCAAATTACCGTGTCAGCTCTACTGAATATGCATATATAGGCCTACAAATTTAAATTCTGTTCCGCTCAGCTTAGTGTGGCAGAAGTTATGAATTCATTCTTCAGGTTATCTTTAGTAGTTAGCCAGTATCACTTTTCAATGAAGAAAATGTAATTTGCCAACATGAAATGGCAGTTAGTAAAAAAGATGACCTGAACCAATTTTTGAAATAAGAGCACATTTTAATCTCAAATTATTTTTCTATGGTCTGATTTTCTGACATTTAGAGATTAAGATTGAAATTCTATGTGCTGTTGGCAGCCAACTATGTCAGAGAAATGTCTGGAAATATTATGTGAGAATTTTACAATCCTTTATTTGAAGCAATTCACCAGGACTGCTCTGCTAAATGGCTTTTGTGCTGTCTTGTTGGGTTATGTCAAGTTCTAATTGTGTGGTTTCTCCTATATTCCTGCCAGGTCCTGGCCTTATATTTTTTTGTCGTTTTGCTTCTTTGCGATGGTAATTTTCTAAGCTAACGTCTCCTTGTGTTTCCTGCTTTATGCTGTCCCATTTCCTGGGCTGCCAAAGTTTGCACTACTCATGAGTCATGAGAAGAGGTTTCTCCCCTCTTGCTTTAGGTGATCCGCAGCAGAATACCAACTAAAGATCTGCACTAACATTCATAGTCACAAGATCATCAAATGACTGCCATCTGCACCCTGGTTTGTGTGCTATTAGGTGTGGTTGTTTCAGCCTTTTTTGCAATTTGTCTGGGATACTTCCTTGCATTTTGCGCTAAGCAAACCTTTGGGCAGATGTTCTCTCAAGCACACTGTATACCTTCTATTTTGAATACATTTTTTTCTTACCCTCGCCACCACAACTGCTATAACGGTAAGAGCTGAAGGCAGTTTACCTAAATTACTCTTGCAGCTATTGTCAGAAGCTTCTGCGTTTGTATTGCACACAATTTTCTGCTGTTATTGTATTTCTTGAAAGGAGAGGTGACTGCTGGCAATGTTGAGCGGATTCCTCATCATCTTGTTGCTTGTAGATATCTTGAAAGGCTGAAAGAATTACATGCTGTATTCAATACGGAATTTTTCTGTCATCATACAAAATGATAGCAAGTGACTTGTAAAGTACTTCTCGAATCAAGCCTCATTACTTCAGGTTTCAAAGGAGTGACAAACAAGCTAAACTTTAAAAGATTCTTTATTCGAGATTACACATAGTTTGTTACATCATCCAGTCTTACTTATGTTGTTCAAATGTCTTATATCCATGGTCATGAACACAAAATTTGAAAAAATGTACTGAAATATTTATCAAAAACATTACAGCTACTTAGCACACACAAAAGGAAATGGTTTACTTGACTATGTAAATATTTCTGTCTTATTTTGTAGTATTATATTTATTCATTGTGCTGTTCTTGAGTACTCTATAAGCTATAAGCTGAGTGTCACTGACTGTTAAGAAGGAAATGATCAATCCTGATAACTGAAGTTTTATTAAAAATGCAACTTGAGTCAGCCAACATTACAATGTGACAGATTACATGTTAAATTTCCTATCACAAACTTGTCAGCATTAGATGCTCTTCCATTCTCAGAGGTTTAGTGAGTAGTGGCAGATCTTATAAATATACTGGTTTAGTGACTTGTCACTTGTGCATCAAACTAATGGAGGATCGTTTCTTAGCCTATCAGATTTATTTATGGGGAGACATTGGCGTCACAAGCTTTTTCTCCGACGTACTTTACATCCATGTTCTGGTAGGCCGTCCTAGTTATAAACTGTAAATTCAAGCTTCAAAAATACAAAGGTACTTTAAATAGTTTTAGTAGCAGAGACTTAACCAATGTTGGAAGTGCTGCAGCTAGATGAGTGCTGTAGTTAGATGGAGCCTTGCCTTAGACCTGGTCCTCAATGAGGGACCGTATGGATAGTGAATGCCTTTGGAGTCAAGATTTCTTGTCCTAGAGACTGTTTCCTTTTTGCTCTGGAAGAATGCTTGTTTTGGCGCCTACTAAGCAACTCCCAGGCAACTGCGCTAAAGGATGTGATTTTCTTTTACTTGCTTTTTCTCTCATTCTGTTGTCTAGAACCTTGCAACTGCTCTACAGGAAATGGCTTTGCTTCCTTGGATTGTATCTTGGATGATGTCCTGTTCTCACTGACGTTGGTGTTACAACTTCTTGTCCTGAACTTAAAAGGTAGGCACGACCATGACATCACAATGACTTCTCACCAACTGCCATCGATCAAGTTTAAGCCATGCCCCTGGGCTCTGTCCCCACTTTTCAAAATTTATTGAGGCCACAATTTCCATTTTAAACTTTTTAGAGGGACTGCTTGGTGCAGGCATGAAAGTTTCTTCATGGCATCCTTTCTTTTTATTTTCTGCTCGAATGTCTCCTGACTTTTATTGTCAAGGAGAAACAAAAGTGTGTCGCTTGTAATGCTGGATATATCACATGAGATCCTATGATGGAATTCCAGGATGGCCCGTGATGTTTCAGACCGTGATTCAGTAAGGGATTACAAGGGCTGAAAGCCAAGGCCATATTGCTGATCACTTCATTCAGGTGGTCAATTCACGATACTTTTCCTATGTTGGGTCATGTGGCAGATCTGAAGTTGTCTCCTCTAAATATGTTTTTAGTGATTAACCATTGACGTTTTTCCTCCTCTTATTGCCTCTGGGATATTTGATGTTTGTGCCAAAATGCACTGTACATCGAACCAAAATGATTCCATATATATTATTCTCCTTGTGTGATGAAGAAAATTGGTCTTTTTTAGTCAATAACTGTTAGAATGAATTCTGCTGTTGTAAAAAAGAGAGATTTAAATTTCACCAGAAGTTGAAAAACAAAAAGTAATACTTGATGTCCCATGATATGAGTTGGAGGAAATGATACATCAGCCATTTGGCTCATATATGTTGAAGGATAGCTCTCACACCTGTGACCAATGTTGACGGATATCACTCATATTTGGTTGGCAATTCCAGGACGTTGTGTATTCTTCACTCTTTTCAGTTGACAAGGCAATGATCGATGATGCAGCACAATGAAGGAATATCTTTAGCTTTTCTCTTATGTCTTACGTGGTCTGAACTACAATGTGAAAAAGAAGAAAAGAAGGAAGCAAACAGCAAAAACCGAAGGCCAATCACACAACTGACCCCTGATTATTGACTGTGGATGAGCTAAATTTTTTTACAGAAAGGTGAATTATTATTTTTGAGAATTGGCTGCAGCGTGCATTTGAGAAAAAATTACCTTTTTTGTTCTGAAATATTCATAGAATTACATATTTTAGTGCTATCATATTGTATAAGTGTCATCTCTCTTTGTAAATCGATACCTACCAAGAGGTTACCTTTTGTAACTTAACGCACGGAAGTCCTTTGTAAAGAAACTTTTTAGTCTACAAACTATGTCACTTTATGAGTTAAAAGTGTACCTCATTATTACTCCCCACAAGGCATCGGCATATGTACAAAGCGACAGACACTTGGGCAAAAAATACTCATTTACTCAGTGTTTAAACTCTCTGGCTGAGCTTCAGCTGCTCAACAGTAATGTACTCCAAAATCTTTTAACTCTCTCATGTATGAGTTGAAGTATGATGCAGCATGCTTCGGTACCTTTGACTATCAATTATACCATTATCTTCTGATCCGTAGTTGGAATCAGGAAAAAAGGCTTAGAGCATCAGTAATGCAGTTGATAATATATTATGATGATGAAAGGTTGCATGTGATTCCAGCAAGAGACTAGCGTCCGTAAAGGGAATAGCAGAACCAAAAGCAAAGATGACTGTAGGGAAGCAGTTCTCATAGATTTTCATAGCTTCCACCGGGATGCTTCTTGTCAGATAGCATCAGAAATTCTCTTGATCATCCTCTGAAGCTTTCCTCTTGCCCCGGTCTCCCACGATAGACACAGCTTCCATTGAAAATGATATACAATGATGTGTCCCTGCTAAATCAGTGTATGTATCTCTCACAGCGCAATTTTGGAGTTAGTGCCAATGGCAGAGGAAGTGTTGAATGGATGGATACTATTTGAGATCATAAAGACACATTTTGACTGAATGAAATTTTAATAAACTCCACAATCAGTTGATCTTTAATGGTGTTAATGTAAATTTCTGTGGGTGCAAGCTAAATGAATAATGAAGTTTCATCCTCCCTGAGGATAACTGGGATTAATATAGATTTTCATGATGGTCCTGATAAATGTTGGCTAGGTATCTTTCTTGAACAACCAAATGAACTATATATCCTGGGAGTAGGAAGTTGATTCAAACAGTCCTGATGTCAAAAACTTATGAGACCTACTGGTATGGTTTAGTTTGTCTTTATGCTGAAAGGTTTTGTTTCATCAAGCTAGTGAAGGTATGGTCCCTGCAGTTATTTTGCTTTCACGTAACACATCTTGTTATTAATGAACTACTTTCAACCTTTGAGGGTAAACGGTACACGTCACATGAACTCGGGCAATTCTGAGGTTACAAGGGAAATGAGTGATGATTACATTTCCTTTCGACACAAGGCCCAACAACACTTCAATTCCAATGCATCAATGGTGTGTTTCCCTTCTATCGATCTCGTTGGTGTCAAATGTCTGCTATGGCTTGAATAGTAATCCTTATATGCTGTACTTGTGCTGCATGGAAATGCATGCCCTCAGTACATTTACACAAATAATGAATATCAAGTATACTTTACATTCTTTCTATGCGTGCCAAACTTACGTGGGTGCAACACAGTAAGTATTGACTGCACAATAACCATTTTGTTTTTTTAGTCAGCCTGGCAGGTTTCTCTTTTGGCATTCATCAATACCTCCCAAGGTACCTTTTGTGCTTTGAGGAGGAATCAATCACCTGCGTGGGATACATTGTATATATAGTTGAACATGTACAGCATCAAATACATACATGTAGTGTTATGTAGGTCACTCTTGACAAGATGACTAAAATAACTGTTAGTTTTGTTGCTGTTTGCTTAGTGCTTACTTTAAAAAAAAAGTACGATTTTATTTAACCTCCGACATGACAGCAAAAACTAGTAATTGAAGCTGGAAAGCTTTTTCCTGCAAGAACACCAGTCTTGAATTCCTGCTTAACTGAATGTGCATATCTACAAATATAAATACTGTTCAGCCCAGCTCAGTAAAACAGAAGTTTGGAATTCATTCTTCAGGTTATCTTTTATTATTACCCAGTATCACCTCTCAATGAAGAAAAATATAATTCGCAAACATGAAATAGCAGTTTGTCAAAAAGATCACCTGGGCAGATTGTTGATAAAATAGAACATTTGATCTCGATTAATTTTTTCTATAGGCTGATTTTCTGACATTTAGGAATTAGGATAGCATTTCAATGTGTTATTGACGGCCAACTATTTCAGAAAAATATCTGGAAATATAATGTGGGAATATAACAATTCATTACTTGATGCAATTCTGCAGGACTGCTCTGGCAAATGACTTTTGTGCTGCCTCATTTGGTTACTTAAAGTTCTAATTTTGTGGTTTCTCCTTTATTTCCAACCAGGTCTTGACCTGATATTTGTTTGGTGTTTTCCTTTTTTGCGATGATTATTTTCTTAGCTAACGTCTCCCTGTGTTTCCTGCTTTATGCTGTCCCATTTCCTCGGCTGCCAAACTTTACACTACTCAAGAGTCATGGGAAGAGGGTTTTACACTGGGGGAACCCAGAGAGAATGGGTCAAAGTGCTTTTCTTTGAAGTTTTGTGGAGATAAATTGGGAGGTTTTAGAGGCTTTAAAACCAACTGGAGACCTTTGTACACTTGGTTTCTGAAATGCATTTTGTAATTTGGTGCTGTATGTGCTGGTGTTATTCAGAATTTAGCAAAATTCCAAAACATGCCTTTTTCCTTTTTCAGACTCTTTTGGCAGCAAATTGCCACATTTTAAAGTGTCTATTGTGAGCTTAGTAGTTAGTATTTTACTCAGAGTTATGAAATTTAGTATAGGGATTCGTTTGAGGGTTTGAATCTGGGACATTTTCAGAAATTTAAAATGGCCGCCACAAAATGGCTGCTATTCTTGTTTTGCCGCTGTGAGTTAAATTGTTCACTTAAGAGTATTGAAATTTGGTGTAGAAATTTATTTGATGGTGTGAATCAATATTTTGGTAAATACAAGATGGCTGCCAAAATGGCTGCCAAAAAATGGCCATCATTCTTGAGTTGCCCACTGTAAGCTTAGTGTATCAACTAGAGGTTTGAAATTCGGTACATGTGTAGATATTTGTTTGAGGGTATGGATCAATGACCCCTGAGGAATCTAAGATGACTTCTACAAAATGGCTGCATTTCTTGATTTGTTCACTGTGACTCAGCTCCCCCCCCCTTGTGACGCCACTGAATGTAAGTGTTATCTCTGTTCACAAAATTTAGTGGTACTAGCATTTTACCCGTGATGCCAGCCTTAGCCAGGCCATGAAGTTGGTGGGGGGGGGCTTTTTTCAGGAGAGTATTATGATTTTGATAAGATTGAAACACCAAACCTGGCTAAGGACATTGTAGGCAGTTGTAAGAAGATGCTTGCAAAGTTTCATGGCTGGGAAATCAGTAGTTTGGTTGGAGTAGCGTAAGGGGTCCGACCGGTCCGTGAATTAATAGTATGATGATGATGATGATGATGATATCTGCAAACCTGACAAGGCCTTCCTATATCAATCAGTACAGCACGAGCAAAATGGGAAGTTCATTGAGTACTTTGCAAATATTTGCTTATGATTTGTGTGTACAAAGTTTAATTTAGGTTCATGTAAAATTTAATAAGCAGGTCATTGAGCAATCTTACTAATAATAATAATCATGCAAAGCTTGCTAAACCCAGTGTTTGAATCCTCGGATTCTTGTTTCCCTCTTGCGTTGGGTGATCCGCTGTAGAATACCAACTAAAGATCTGCACTAACGTTCATAGTCGCAGGGCCAGCAAATGACTACCATCTGCTCCCTGATTTGTTTGCTATTTCATTTCATTTTGTGTCATTGTTACAGCTATATCAGTGTTTGGCAATTTCTGAGTGACTGTTTGGTATTCATTTGACTATTACCTTTTGTGGTCTGGGATTCTTCCTTGCATTTTGCACTATGTAGTCTGGGACAGTGTATAGTCGTTTTCATGCGTATCGGTCAAGATTTGTGTTCCTTCATACAGGACAGGTCCTTTTCTGTTTGCGTCCCTGATGAGTTAATAATTTTCGGGTTAGAATGAATGTGGCAGCATCTTGTTGATTAGATTAATAATATGCTATGGTTAGTTCTCAGTGTTTATGTGAAGACTACACTGCGAATTATGGACCCATGGACGTTTAGGCAGATGTTCTCTGGAGCATGCTTTGTACCTTCTGTTGAGAATACACTTTTATCTTCACCGCACTACCACCACTGCTGTAACCTGAGACTTTAGATTCAGTCATTTCAAAGAAATCATACTGACTCATAGAAAGGTGCTGATGCTCACCCTGGCTATCTCCAAGAAATATAGTGAGAGAAAAAAGTGCTGACAAAGAGACAATAAGAGAGTCCTATGTCTTAAGCAAACAAGGCTGAAGAGAGAACTCTGTCCAAACCATGAACTCTGTGTCAGTGATAGCTTCAGGGGTCAGACTGACCAGACAAATGTCCATCACCACTGACCGACTGGTTTGGGAAAATCGACTTGCAAAGGAGCCACTTCTCAAAGCTATATATCCTGTATTAAGGCTGGCTGGTATGGTCAAATTGTGTTGGACTTGTTTACATAATCAGATAATATTTCATAAATGAATAATTCTGTCAAAACATTATGTCTTCCCAGTACAGTATAAGGAAGGCGATGTCATTTTGGAGCTTATATTACCCCAAAGTCTCTAAAAAATTGTAGTTTGTACCTGTAGACACAATGGTTTTTGAAACAATGACGGTGGTTTGACTGGCAAAATAATGAATTTTTTTTCAGTGTCCCATCGACAGATAATTGAAAGAAATAAAAGTTACTTATTTCCAAAAGTTACCTCTGCTTAGAATATGATCTCGCCTCTGAATCAGTCACCAATCTTTCAAGTTTTGCACTGATGCTGCAAAATAGGACATTTAGTAAGTTGTTCTTCCTGAAATCATCTGTCTAGCCTGATGAATTATTAAAAGTAAAAGCATCAACCGATACCCACAGGACTACATTGTTTTATCATGAGTTTTATCATGAGTCTTTAATCAGAATGACAACGGTAGGCTAACACTCCTCTGAAATATGACAGAACTTAGCCTTGTGACAGAAGACTTCTGTATTGCATTTGAAGTAATTGTTTGAAGTTGTCCCTTTTAGTGGTTTTAACAAAAATCGGGAGCTGAAGGCAGTTTACCTAAATTGCTCTTGCAGCTTTTATCAGAAGATGCCGTCTTTGTATTGCACACAATTTTCTCTGCTGTTATTGTATGTCTTGAAAGGAGAGATGCCTGCTGGCAATGTTGAACAGATTCCTTCTCATCATCTGGTTGCTTGTAGATATCTTGAAAGGATGGAAGTATTCCTTGCTGTGATCAATGAGGTATTTTTGTGTCATCGTCCAAAATGATAGCAAGTGACTCTTCAAATCAAGCCCCATTACCCCAAGATTAAAAGGGAAGACAAATAAGCCAAACTTTGAATGTTACCTGATTCAAGTTTTGACCTTGTTACATCATCCAGTCCTACTTCTTTTCACAAATGTCTCTTTTCTATGGTCATAAAACACTGGCTTTGAAGAAAATATGCGTTGAAAATATTCATTGAAACATACGTGAATGGCACCAAACACCAAGTGAAATGGTTTACTTGACATTACGATAGATTTATTTTCCTGTTTTAAGTACCTTATTGCACTGAATGTCAGCTGGTACTTAATATAGAAATGACCCAACCTGATAAAGTTGTCATTACAATGTGACAGAGTACTCGTTAAATTAGCTTTTAGCAACCTGTCAGTACTACATGCTCATCTCCTTTCTCAGAGGTTTAGGGAGTAGAAATATAAGTACTGGTTTAGTGACTTTTGCATCAAACTAATGGCGGATTCTATCAAAGCCTATCAGATATATTTATGGAGAGACATTGGCGTCACATTGAAGGTTATTCTCTGATGTACCTTATGTCCATATTCTGTTATGCCCTTCTATTTATAAACTGTATAAATTCAGGCTTCAAAGAAACAAGAGTGCTTTAAATAGTTTTAATGGCAGAGACCAATCCAATGTGGAAGTGCTGCAGTTGGGTGAGTGCTGTAGTTAGACAGAGTCTTGGCTTAGACCTGGTCCTCAACGAGGGACCGGATGGATAACGAATGCCTTTAGATTCAAGATTTCTTCCCCAGGAGACTGTTTCCTTTCTGCTCTGAAAGAATGGCTTGTTTCGGCGCCTACTTAGCAACTCCTAGGCAACTACGCTAGAGGATGTGATTTTCCTTTTCTTGCTCTCATTCTTTTGTCTTGGGCCTTGCAACTGCTCTACAGGAAATAGCTTTGCTTCCTTGGATCGAATCTCGAACTATGTCCTTTTCTCGTTGCCATTGGTGTTACAACTTATTGTCCTGGACTTAGAGGAGGCTCTACCATGACATCACAATAACTTCTCTCTAACTGTCATCCATCAAGTTTAAGCCATGCCCCTGGGCGCTGTCCCCACTTTTCAAAATTTATTGAGGACGCAATATCCATTTACAACAGTTTAGAGGGACTGCTCGGTGCAGTCATGAAAGTTTCTTCATGGCATCCTTTCTTCTTATTTTCTGCTCGAATGCCTCCTGACTTGTATTGTCAAGGAGAAACAAAATCGTTGTTGGCAATGCTCGATATATCACGTAAGATCCTGCGATGGAATTCCAGGATGGCCCAGGATGTCTCAAACTGTGATTCTGTAAGAGATTACAGGGGCTGCAACCCTGGCCATATTGCTGATCACTTCAGTCAGGTCATGAGTTCATAATACTTTTCCTTGGTTGGGCCATGTGGCAGGCCTGCAATAGTCTTCTCTGAATTCACGGTTCTCAGTTGTAAGTCATTGAAGGTTTTCCTCATTACCATTTGGATATTTCAAAAGATCATTTAACGATGTGTTTAGTTTGTGGGAAAAAATGCATATGCGGCCACATAGAACCAAAATGATTCCAAATCTTATTTTCCTTGTGAAGTCTGCTAATGCAATAAAGAGAGATTTAAATTGAAAATCAAAAAGAGATACTTGATGTCTCATGGTATGAGTTTTAGGAACTTATAGGTCAGTCATATGACTGATATATGTTGAAGGATTGGTCTCACGCCAGTGGCCCATTGTGATGGATGTCTTATGCAGTTGTGAATTTATGCCTCTTGGTGCTTGTGTCCATCTGGCACTCTGACCAAGAGCTGTGAAGCAGGTGTCAAGAGCTATACATCTTGTGCTGAGAGTGTTTTATTATTTTCTCTTCTGACTCCGAAGTCCTACGTGCTTTGCAAGGTGCCTATAGATATGGTTTGTTGGTGGACAGAGGTGTCAAATCACTCATATTTGGTTGGCAATTCCCGGACGTTGTGTATACTTCTCTCTTTCCAGTTGACAAGGCAATGATTGAAGATGCAGCACAAAGACAAAATGTCTTTAGCTTTTCTTTTATGTCTTATGTGATCTGAACTACAGTGTGAAAAAGAATAAAAGAAAGAATTGAACAGGCAAAACCGAGTGTGAACACATTGTATAAGTGTCATTTCACTTCGTACATCCATTGCTTCCAAGAGGGTACGTTAACGTCCAACAGTACTTTGAAATAAACAGGACTGTACTTTTAAATCAATAGTGTTAAGCAATAAAGTTGCTTTACAAACATTTTAGTCTACAAACTATGTCTCACTTTTATTTATGAGTTTGAAGTTTGCCTATTAATACATGTGTAGCTCCTCACAAGGTATCTGCATATGTGCAAAGTGACAGACACTCGGTCCCAAAATAAGTTTTTGACAAAGTTACTCAATTCTCCACTACAGTGTGGGCGAGATAGCTGTTCCACTACTGTAATTTGACGTTTCTATTTTCTTTTTTTTTTCTACAGAAAACAAGATATGTAAAAATACATCTAAAGCGCTCCCAAATAAATTACCTTGGATATTAAGGACTTCTGGAGGAGCATGCCTACATTCAACATTTCTTCAACTGTGAATGAAAAAGAAACATTTGTTCCCGAAGGGATCACGCTTATTATAGCCTTCAGTGGGTGTATTGAATTTTCTCTACCTTCATTAACTGTAAGAGACATTATCTCTTTTGATGTAGAACAAATACAATCAATGAAAAATCAATTCAGAGTCATTAATTATCAATCAGGAGCCCTGAACTGTATGTTTGACATGTAAGATACTGCAACCAATTCATCAATGTCATGATTACTTGGTCTAATGGTTGTTCAGTACATGTCTGGGATATCAACTGAGTTTGAGTTGTTTGAGGCAATGTCAGTTTAGAATAATACTCATTAACTCAATGTTTAAACCCTTAGAATGAGCCTCAGCTGCTCTGCAGTGCCACTCTGAAGTCTTTATGAGTTGAATTATGATGCTTCTGTACCTTTGACTATCATTTATGCCATTATCTGCTGATCTGTAGTTGGTATTGGGGGGGAAAAGCCTGAGAACATCAGTTATTCAGTTGATATGATGATGAAAGATTGCTTGTGATTCCAGCGAGAGAGTGGCATCCATAGCAAAAAGCAGAACCAAAAGCAAAGATGACTTTAGGGAAACAGTTCTCATAGATTTTCATAGCTTCCACAGGGATGCTTCTTGTCAGATAGCATCAGAAATTCTCTTGATCATCCTCTGAAGCTTTCCTCTTGCCCCGGTCTCCCACGATAGACACAGCTTCCATTGAAAATGATATACAATGATGTGTCCCTGCTAAATCAGTGTATGTATCTCTCACAGCGCAATTTTGGAGTTAGTGCCAATGGCAGAGGAAGTGTTGAATGGAGGAGATCATGGAATCATTGAAAATGAATGAAATTCAATAACTGCACAATCCGTTGATCTTGAATGGCATTAATGTAACTTTCTGTGGGTGAAAGCTAATGAATAATGATGTTTCATCCTACCTGAGCATGATTTGGATTAGAATAGGATGGTCCTGATCACAGTCAGCTTTGTGTCTTTCTTAAACTAAAAGAACTGCATATCCTTAGAGCAGGAAATTGCTGATGTCGAAAATTAATTAGACCCACTGATATGGTTTAGATGGTCTTTATGCTAAAAGGTGTTGTTTGCTGTGAGGGTTCATGCTGCCTTTTCTTCAAGCTAGTATAGTCCCTGAAGTTATTTTGCTTCCACATATAAACTCTTGTTATTTGTGGACAACCTTCAAAGAATGGTCTTTTGGTGGAAGGTATACAGTACACACCTCACATGAACTGGGGCTATGATGTGGTTACAAGGGAAATGTGTGATGATTGCATTTCCTTTCGTCACAATGCCAAACAACACTTTAATTCCAATGCATCAATGGTGTGCTTCCCATCTATCGATCCTGTTGGTGTCAAATGACCCTGTGGTTTGAATAGTAATCCGTCTATGCTGTACTTGTGCTGCATGGTAGTGCTTGTACAAATGTTTTAAAATTTAATAGTATCTGGATGTTTAGCTGTGATTTATAGGAAACAAAACACACATTAACATTAAAACTATAACAGATATCATAAAAGCCAAAAAATTTGATCCATTGCAAGATTAAATCTCTCTTGTTTTATCATTGTGCCAATGGCAGGACAGTGTCCTAGATTTCTTGAGAAATTCTCGATTCTCGTGCACTAGACCATGACCATTCTCGAAAGTTGTCGATCCAGACTCATTGGAAACACTATTACATTTACACGAATACTGGATACACTGTATCAAGTATACATGCCTACCAGACTGTTGTTGGTGCACCGCAATGAGTATTGACTGTGCAACAACCATCTTGTTTTTTGAGTGAACTTGCAGATTCCTCTTTTGGTATTCATCAATACCTCCCAAGGAACCTTTTGTGCTTTGAGAAGGATTTAATCATCTTCGTGGGATACAGCGTATATAGTTGTTCATTTACAGCATCAAATACATGGTGTGATGTAGGTCACTCTTGACAAGTTGTCTGAAGTAATATTAGTTTTGTTGGTGTATGCTTACTTAAAAAAAAAAGTGAAATTTAATTTATCATCGGCGATGATATTAAAAACCAGTAACAGAAACTGCAAAGCTTTTTCCTGCAAGAACACCGGTCTTATTGAGTTCCAATTGACCATGTCTGATAAACTGAATGTGCAAATATAAACACTATTCAGGCCAGCTCAGTAAGGCAGAAGTTATAAATTCATTCTTCAGGTTATCTTTTATTGTTGCCCAGTATCACCTTTCACTGAAGTAAAATATAATTTGCGAACCTGAAATGGCAGTTTGTACAAAGGTGATGTGGACAGATTGTTGGTAAAACAGAACGTTTTATCTGGATTTCTTCCTCTATGGTCTGATGTATTGACATTTAGGATTGAAATTATGTGCTGTTGGCTGCGAACTATGTTACAAAAATGTCTGGAAATGTTACGCGAGAATATAACAATCCATTATTTGAGACAATTTTGTAGGACTGGTGTGGTAAATGGCTTTTTTGCTGTCTCGTTGGATTACATCAAGTTCTAATTGTGTTTTTTCTCTTTTTTTTCCTGCCTGGTGTTGGCCTTATATTTGTGTGGCGTTTTGCTTTTTAGGGGTGGTAATTTTCTTAGCTAACGTCTCCCTGTGTTTCCTGGTTTATACTGTCCCATTTCCTCGGCTGCCACTCTCTGCACTACTTGTGAGTCTTTGGATAAGACTTCTACTTTGCTTTAGGTGATCTGTTGCAGAATACCAACTAAGGATCTGCAGTCTGCACTAACATTCATAGTCGCAAGACCATCAAATGACTACCATCTGCAGCCTGATTTGTGTGCTATTTCTGGTCATTTCGTGTCGTCGCTTCTACCATTTGGCAATTTGCTGAGTAACTGTTTTGTATGCATTCGACCATTACCCCTTGTGGTCTAGGATACTTCCTTGCATTGTGCACTAATATATAAGCAGTCTGGGACTTACAGTGTGTAGTAGTTTTCAGGCATGTTGGTCAAGATTTTGGTTCCCTCTCCCTGGTTTTTATATATTTTTGTCCCTGATGAGTTTAGGCAATTTTCAGGTCGAAATTGATATGAGAGCAACTTGTTGGTTAAATTTTAGTGCGTTCTTTTTGCTTATGCAAGGGAAAATTTGTATCAGAAGATTATTTTCAACTCTTCATCATGCATGCCTCTCTCTGCCTGCTGTCGCACTGCATGAAAACGAACTAAAGCTTTCCATCTGTGAGACTGTGATATCCATCTACTCAGAAGACACACAACAAAGTTGGCTTTTGCAAAACAGAAGAACAAATAGCAAGTATAACCGGTGTACCGATTCTGCACTCTCATTAGTCTGGTACTTCATGGTCAATGTATTGACTACAAAGCGAAATAGGCTTGGTCGGGCAATGGGATGTGGCATTTGGAGAACTTGCTTTAATCACGTGCCACTGGATAACCCTATAGCTCCCATCTCTTGGGCTGGCGATTGCTTGTTGTGTTGGAGAAAGGTCTTCCTGTCTCGTGGCCCAACAGCCATAATTACTTATCATTGGCAGGCTTTGGCAAAGGCCTGACAAAAGTGATGTGTGACTTCTGGGAGTTCCTCAGGGTTCTTCAGCAAATCCAGCAATATATGTTGAGTGCTTGCTTGAGTGCTTCCTGGTGAGAAGTATCTTTCTTGTTTGCCTAGCTCGAGTGGATGGCTGTTCTACCTGTCTCCATTATTTACATCTGACATTTGAGGTGAATAGTGAATCTCGGTGAATGTCAAGGATCTCCACAAGGCGATGAAAGAAACACTCAAAGAAACTCTTCAAAATAACTACACTTTCTTATATGTAGATTGTTGCCTACATAAATACACGTATATACTATGTTGATCAGACAAAGACACGACACAAATACGACTTGGTTGGATTTTGAAAGGTCTACAACATAAATCGTCATTATATCGTATAAATTTATTCACTGTAACAAAAATCTGGATTTGATATTTCCAGCAAATGTAGGGGGAAGGGGGGCACATTGGGATGCTTTTAACGTCTACTAATTTTGGGACATCAATAAAAAAAAAATTTTAACACTCCACGTGCAATAGATATCACATATAAGTAGTGCATAAGATAATATACAGTGCATTACACTTTGTAGTGCCAATAGTTCATAACTTTAAACAGCTTTAAACATTTAACATAAACTGTCCTGGGTGTGGACATCTATGTAAGTAACACACAGTGCTTTGCGACAAATTTGTTCACAGAGCATGGTAATCCACTATACCTTTATTCACTGTGGCCTGAACACCTGTTGTGTGCTGTCCCAGGTCATTCAGTTGCCTTGGACACTTAAATTCTGCCATATTAAGTGCGTCCCAATGTGCCCCAAATTCACTGTCCCAATGAGCCCCGATATGACTTTTCACCAAAATGCTAATTTCACCAGTGAGTGTGTTTATCACAATAGCAATTCATAACTGTTCATTACGATATATAAAATTCATACAAGCACTGAGAAAGCCTCATTGTTCATGGTTTGTCCACAGAATGGTTCGAATTGAACCCGTCCATATTTACTTTAGTAGTAGGAAAACAAACTTTTGCTCGCCATACTTCTGCATGTGGCTGTAATTTGTCTATAAAACCATGGAAACATCAGGATGTGAAATTAAAAGATATGATGGCACTACCATACCATATACCTTGCCAGGATCCAAGAAAACCCCACCGTCCCACAGTGCCCCGCGTCCCAATGTGCCCCCGTTGACGCTATGTATATAAGTCATGGCAAATTAAGCAAAAAGCTGGCAAAATAGTGATTAGGCCTAGGCCCCAGGTATAGGTAATATTATTTAATGTTTGTTAAATTTGGTGTAACATTGTCAGAATCCTACTATTTAACAACCAGAAACTCTGTCTAAAACCATTGATAGACCTATTGCCTCTGCAGATTCAGTGGGACATGTGTGTTGACCACTCATCATAGAAATGGGAAACTAGTTGGTGGTCATCCCGTGGTCATCCTATGGCTTTTGCTAATCGAAAATGGCTTAATGGATAAACTATTGACAAGAGCTATGTCCATTTGGCAATCATTTGACCTGTATATTTGACCTGTCACTGGTTAGATCATAGCACACAGTTGGTTCAACTGACTCAATACTGTTGTGTATCCTTGAATAGAGTTTTGGAATTGCAAGTTTGGTGACTGATATTGAATCTGATAGATAGATAGATAAATTATATTAAATATGCCCAGCACTGACACTGATACACGGGGCCGCCAATTTAACGTCTCATCCCAATGACATCCAGCTGAGATTTCATGAAGGTCCACTGAACTTTTTTGGGCTCCCCGCCCAGGGTTCGAATTAACCCATGCAGACAAAGACCTTCAGCGGAGCAGGTGGGCACCTAAGCCACTGGGCCACCCAGCTGCACAGTTTTTTCCTTGTACTATATTGTTCCTTGCACTATATTGATTGAATCTTATGCAAGCTAAGTGGTTGTCAAAAACTTTTCCTGAATTGGCTGCAGGCTACTTCATCAAAGATTCTCTGCATGGGTGATGCTGGCTTGCGTTCTGTGCAAGGTTTATCCTTTATATGTCACTTATGGCACACAAATCCCATGATTCCCATTCCGTAATTTGTACCCCGTCTTGTCTTTCTGTCTATCGAAATTGGCATGTGTGGTTTACCCATTTTCATAATATTACTACTGTATAGCATACATGAATGTGATACGGATGCTGTGTACTTGCTTGCCTGCATGTTCGTGTATAAGCGATGCCTTTGTCACTAGTTGTGAAAGAAAGATACTCATAGATATTTCATTCTGCGCGATTTCTATTCTCACAATTAAAGAAATCTCAGTTGGTAATTTTAGCAAAATTCGTGGCGCATGCACACTTAAAATGAAAGTTTTTTCTGTAGAAATTATGATATGAATGAGAGAGTGCATGATATGCAGTGCAACTCTTGAGAGTGACACTCAATTTAGCAGCACTATGAAAAATGGGATATTCGTATATTGTATGTATCTATGCGAAGATATCAGACATATACTTTTATGTAATATGACACACTCATTCTGCATGGTGTGAACACCCAATTAAGCCCTGCAATAAAAGTACTATATATGGTTCAAGATGTAAGTCTGTGTCGTCTGCGAATCCCAGGTATGTAGTATCATTAAGCCGCTATTATATAGATGTAGTATATTCTGTCTGGCCGTTAACATATGCAAAGATTTTTTCCTTGTACTGTATTGTTCCTTGCACTAGATTGATTGATTGATTGATTGATTGATTGTCTCATTGTACAAAAAGCAAAAAAAGGTTTAATAGGTTATATAGAAATCAATGAAGCAAGGAGACCCCCAAAAGTAATAAAATCTAAATACTATGCAAAACTGACATCGAATATTGAATATTCCCCGGACCCCCTGGCATTTCAGGTGCAAAACACGCTCTGAATCTTTAGATACATTAAATAAAAGAAACATGATGGAGTACTTTTTGAATAAATGCTGACAATCATTTACCTGTGGTTTTGTTAGCAAAATTAGTTTTTTAACTAAATTGAGATAAGCTTCTTTAATTCCGGGAATTCTTGTCCTGTATTTAGAAGAAATTTCCTGTGGTAGAATTACTGGGAAGTTAAACAAGTACATATATGCATACGAATGTGCATCCTGAAGATACGTCTTCTTGGATTTGCCGGCGTTGCTTCTTCTGCTTGCTCGGCAGTTCCAGGCAGATTATGAACACCTGGCTGATGGCTGGCATGTCACCTGGGACATCAGCAGCTGCATTTGAGCATCATCTCTGCTTCCCATCCCAAATATGATTATCCTAATATCCTATAAGAACCTCTACTAACAGCATTTTGTGCAACTCTTACAGCTCTACGGTTATGTGCTGGTGGCATGTGCGGTTTCGCTGCGAAATGTAAGTTAAGTCGTGGGCTGAAAATTAGATAACATTATGGGCCTATATATTTACCATTTGCTTAAGAAGTGCCTAATGCATATATGGTCCTGACAGGAAGGATTGGTTCATGGGTTGGTGTGTGGGTGAGTGGGTTGGTGGATGGACAGATGAGACAAGTTGTCATCCTTTGTCTAAGAGTACCATGGAACAATGGTAGATTAAACTCAGCGGATTGACTGATGGCTCCTCAAGTTTTTATTGCAAATGGGCAGATCTGGGTTGGGCTTTACCTCCCATGTCTCTGCATAATGCTTCACTGATGAGCAGATGCTTAACAGCGAGGATGATTGATACATCTGACAAACACAATTGACAAAATATGGATGAATTACAAAGTGTACCTCGTGTTTCTACAACACTTCTTGTTGATTATCTCAGGAAAGAGGTACAGAGATGACTTGGGACCTTTTAAAACTGATAGAACTGATACATGCAACTGAAATCGAACCTGAGACCCAATTATATGAAGGCATCCTGCTGCCTCTGTACCTTTGCCCTGGATCAATCAATACCTGAAGCACCATATGGTGTGCATACATTGAGAGGCGTGTGTGCATTGTATAGTTCTTCAGAATGAAAGGCGTGAAGAGGTTGGCATTAGAGTTGCCAAAGTCACATGTGTGTTACAGACTATTGCCGTTATATATTGCCAATTTACCACATGCAGCAATTGTTCAGATAGTGTAAGCACCCTTCTGCAGACAATTGAAATGCCAATGCAGATACTGAAAGGGGCAAACCTTGTTCCCAGTGAATGTGCTGCTTATCTGTTCTAATTGCCAGATACCAGCTCGAAACTTGTGCGATTAAAAGGCAGCTACAGTTTCTAGTTGGTTAATTAAGAACTCAGAAATGCTTAAAAAAAGCCAAGAGGCAAGTTTCCTGGAACTGATTACTTTGTACTAATTGCATGCTCTATCACACCTGATTGTATGTGGAGCTCTTTGGTGTAAGTTTGTTTTATGCAATTACCAAGGCTTTCAATTTCCTTGAGGTGGGGAATAAAGTGTGTATTTAGACTTGCATTCTGCATGCTTTTTATGCATTAATGAAACTTGTACTTCTGCGTTATGAAGGCCGCATCTGAAGCTTTTCGATTCTAGGTGTTGAAACGCATAATGAATGTTGGCATTGTATAATTTCAACAGCATTAAAGTGTGAAATATTCAAAGGACATGCAGAAGGCAGAGTTACCGGCTGTTCGTGTGCTGCAGGAGTTGCATGCCGTATCTGGTGGTTCTCAAAGGGCCTTTCTGCTAGCCTGCAGCTCTATCATCAATTAGCTTGTATCATTCTTTTAGTTTATTTCCAATAGAAGGACAACTTCAAAAGAGTATGCTGTCAGGAGCTCTGTCTGCCCTTGCAATTAATGCTATAAAAGAAGTCAGTATTCCCAAGGCAAGGCAACAAGGCCTCGCTCAATGACGCATTCTCAAGAAAGCTCTCAGCGTTTTGCGGACGATTTCATTCTCGCCTTGTTGACTGTGTGGTTTCTACTCTGATTCTCATTCACCACGAGATATATTAACGCCTAATAGATCTGTTGAAAGGTTTTCTTTGTCTCTGATTATAGTGATTTTTCGAACCGTGAAACGACATATTGCGGCCGTTTTGTCTGAAGAGTGTGAAGCGAGCCGCGTAAAGGGACTAATTGACGGAAATATGCAAACAAACCGAGGAGCTTCGGGCTGGGATGCCTGGATTCCCTGTCTCCCAAATTTGACAAGCAAAGATTCTATAGGGAGAAGTCTCTAAAACAGAAGGGTACAACATCTCTTTGCTTGCATGGGCTCTTGGTATTGAATAATACAGTGTATAAAAAAAGTTCCAAAGGCCCTGCATATATATACTTGATGTTCTACACAATTCACTGAGAACTGCTCTTAAAACTGCAGGGAGTACACATCCACGAATGTTGACAACTGTGATTTATGTGGGCCCATGGATATGGAAAAACTGTATGAAACTATTCTGTATCTGTCTGGAAATGTTTCCTTGTGCAACGTTAGGGGAAATTGCAAGAGAAACGATGCCAAAAGAAACTTCTGCAAAAAAACTGAACTCGGCTTGCTGATGTGAGTTTGAATTAGTGCAGAAGCAATCATTTCCTGCCCCAGATTGGCCTGCATAAAAAAGGCACAGTTTGAGTGATAACCAATCTAAACAAATGTTTCTAATTACAATAAACAAAAATCACTACTACAAATAGTTGTGTTATCATAGTGAACAAGTAAACACAGTAAATCTAGAGCAATTGATAATGCCACAATTGTGAGGATAAGTCAGGAGCTGATTTGTGTGAGCGCTCATTGTTGAATTCATTCACAATTAGTTTGTACAATCATTCATAACTAATTGACAGAGCTCTGCCTTCCTTCCCTGGATCTGTCGTTGTTTTATTTCATTGCCTCTTTCTGACTATCGTTCCTAGATATTGGCCATTTTGAAGCAAACTGGGGTCTGTAAATTCATACATAGATGTACTACGGTATAAGGGTATATATATGGACCAAAAATAATCTACTGGCATGTGAGCAATTAGGATATGTTCTAGAATCCAATGTTTAATTATACCATTTTGTATGAGGCTGTTAAATACAAATTTAAAATGCCACCTTTTTAAATCTAAGACTTTCGAGGTTAAATCCGCTACAGTTGAGGAAGTGCATGTGATTAACAAAATGCCCTGTGATCTCACATCCCTATACATTCCAATTTATCAGCAGATATCAATGAATTTGGGTCAGGTTATCATACACCATGACGTAGATATCCCCAAACAACCAAAAAAAGAATCACTGCTTTATCTCATTGATCAGTTATAGGATTTAGTTCTTTATCCACAAACAATTCATGATAGCAGCATTTCTTGAGTTGAGAAATAGTACTTGTAGTGCTCAACAGGTGAAGATAAATACTTCCTACTACTTGCAGTTGCAAGAGATGTCTTGTCTCGTATAACTTTTAAATGGTTCTAGGAAACTTCTGCGATGGTAATTAAATGGAATGAAAATTCTAAATTGCTGCTGATACTTATCACAGATATATGGGTACTTACAGAGGCGTTTTACTTATAATTCTACTGGGAGCAATTACAAATGTTTTTATGTGCGTATGATGTAGGAGTTAAAAATTGAAAACAGGTAAGGCCTGTAAAGCACTTTAAAACTGATAAGTTTGAGTGCAAGTCATTATGTTTAACATTTTGTTTGATAAGTTTCGCTGAATCTGTTTCCTTAATTGCCAAGGTGGGTGGATAGTGGAGTGCCGAGACGCTAGAGTTAAACGATTTGTGAGATGAATTAATAAAAGTTGATTTGTGAGATGAATTAATAAAAGTTATTGGTTAACAGCAAGCAAAAAGTTCTCCAAAGAAAGCAAAACTCATTCTCCTTTTTTGATGGAATGGAAACCAGACTTCCGGACACTTCGAAGACCTGTGGTATGTCCATTAACGTTGTGGGTGGAGATGATAGGGAAAGCAATGTTGGGATTTTCTCGCACTCGCCATCTCTCCTTGGAGCTAGCTATTCAGACCCGGGCTCATAAAGCGCTGTCCTGCGGCCTTGGCTTGGCTTTGGTAAATCAAAAATGATAGACTAGAATAATTGGCGACTGTGGCAAGTGGGCCCAGCAGGAAAGCGTCGGAGACATCATTAGCTGTGACGGGGATTTGGCTTCACTGTTTTGTGCAGAAATATGGTGACATAGTGACGTTAGTCATTTCCACCGGTCCTCTTTTTCTGAATTACTGCTGTCCACACCTAGTAGGACTTGTCTCCTGACTAGTTCTGACCAGGCTCCCAATGGCTCCTGATAATTGCCTTGCTAGTCCCAGACCACCCCTGAAGGCCAGGTCCTGTTACCCACATGCAGTGTTCTGCAGTTCTCCTGCTGCTGGCCAGCCTGCAGTTGCTTTTGTCTTGCAGTTGCCCTGCTGTTACAGCTGCCTGTCCCCCATGAGTAAAACATGAGATGGTTTAGCCTCTAACCACTGGTCAAGCTAGGTGACTTGAGACCAGATGAAATTATCGACACCGTTGGTACAGAGCGTATACAATTTACGATAGAGCTGTACTGTACTGTACTTCGTTAAATGCATACTATTGTGTAGGCGGTGACAATTAATACTGTCCAGAACGTCCTCAGTTGGATGTCGAACTGGACCCGATCCTTATTATAGAATCCAATTAATGCAATTGATTAGTTGCAGGAAAGTGTGTGTGATTTATTGCAGGTACTCATCATTTCCTGTGGTACAGGTCATGCCAAATGCCAATGGTGCCGTTGAAGTACAGACTTGTAATGGCAGGCATTGCCAGGTCATGTCCTATCTCATTGGAAGGTTGCATTTAGCACCTCCTGGTTAGGCTGAGATAATAAGTTAGTAGCAGAAACCTTTGAGGTTGTGGAATCATGTGAATGCTTGATGGATGGTGTGTCATTATCTGTTGCGGCAGGCAGGCGGACGACTAAGTGTCACAAGGAGTCCCTGCATTCCCCTTAGTGTAATGTAATTACCCGGAACATGTTGTTTATGTATGGAAACATCCATGGCGTCCCTGAACTGCACCCTCCCTATCCCATATTTCGTTTAGCTCCGATTTTCTTGTCACAGGAATCAACGTGCCTTATCGCTCCGCAACCTGTTACGACCCGCCCTTCCGCCTCCACTGTGTTTTTCGCTAGTTTCCTGTGCTCGATTCTTCACGGATGACCTGCCTTCATTAGCCCTTGGCTGCACAGTTGCTCTAGTGTAGATTGCCTGACTAACCACAATGACCCAACCTGCCATTCTAGGCATGGCTTGTGGGAATCAAGTCATCAAAATCACCCGACTTGCTCATATTAAGGATTAGTCCGGAGGCCAACGGATGCTTTATGATCATAAATACCTCGGCGGAGTGATATGTCACACCTTGCAGCTGAGAAGGACTGAAGGAGAGGCAACCGGTTGATGAAGGACTTGGAGCATACTACTTTGTCAGTTAGAAATTAGCGCACGATCCTTCAGTGTGACAATGAAAAATGAACACAATTATGTTTTGCTAATGTGCAATTTACACTCTGAAGCAGAGGGTCCTTTGTATGCAATAAATTTGTCAAATTCATCAGAACAATAAATTGCATGGAACATATGCTATACTAGAATGTTTCATATATCAGCTGCACATTTCAAATCAAGCTGAAACAGTACAATCGACCTTCTCGTGCGACAAGAACAACTAATGTGTGAATACATATATAATATGCATACAATCAGTATCTACACTATTTTCAAACATGAATCTTAATTGCCTCTATTGCTTTTGCAGTCACCTGCATGTGTACGAGTGTGTTCACGTCATTGCCTTTTGAGGGCTAAACAACTGCACTCTAAAACCGGCTGTGTTACTTTAACAACAGCTACCGTAATTAATACCAAAAAGTGCCACTTTACGGCAAAAAACGGTTGTTTTTGGGGCACGTACCGTTGTTGTGACGGTAAATGCTGGCAGCTGGGTTTACAGTGTGGATATCTATGTATCTTCTTGGTTTCTTTGATCTGTTTGAAGCAAAAATGATTGTTATATTATTGATATATCTAAGTTAGAAATAAAAATAATGTGCAAGCAAAGTGAGAGATGCTTGTAGATAGACTGCCCATGATAGTATCTACCCCTTTGCCTGTCACCTGCACAGGTTTATCTGGCGTGTGAGACCTGCAGAAGGATATTTGTCACTAAGACCTGCTGGAGGGTATCTGGCCTGTGACCTACTTTCGGTGATTGACCTTTGACCTGCAGAAACTCAGCCTGTTTGTTTTCTTTATTAATTTCTTCATCTCAGAAAGACACCAAAAGTTTATCAACGCAAAATAAAATTCTATTTAGACTGTAAAGTTTTAATGACGGAGATGAAACAGCAAGTCCAAGGCATTTGTCATAAGTTTCAGAGCCTTCCTCCCACCATAGAGATGCTGCTTGCAAGCAAGCAAGCATCTCTAAAAAGGGGAGGTCATTGGTATAGCACCTTTTTGTACCAATGTCTGTTTTGATGCAACTGGATGGTGTAAGGGTGCTGCTGCTACAAATCTGAAATATGTTAAGCAAACATTTTGTAATTCCCTGGCATCTCTCAGGGTGGCCAGCAGATCAGACATGTCCAGATCTTGTTAGGAGAACAGGAGAAGGACAATACTTTGATCTTCACTTCTTTTCTTTTTTTTTGACCTTCTTATTAGATGACCTTCTGTCTCATTGGATTTATTGCCCTCCAAGAGAAAAGCAGCCAGAAAGTAACATCCTCTTCACCTTGCGTTGAGGCCGTTGTCCTTTGTATTGCATGATGTATAGTTGTGGTCTTCTGCTGTATCACCATTGTACTCCTTGGAATGTATACTTTCTTTTGAAAGAGAAATATATATTCCAGATTGATTCATATTGTAATTTGTGACTTGTTACCCCCAATTGTCAATGCAATTATTGTGAATCTGTGATATAATTTACGTATGAGACAAGAACTGTAAAAAATATTTATGGCAATAAGCATATTTAATGTTGGTTTTGAAAAAATATTATAGTATTGCCTGAACAATGTCACTGAGTAAGTAAGTACGTGCATTCTTAAATAACCGTATACAACCACTAAACCCTTGAAACTTGGCTTTAATATGACGATTCGACGAATGACCAATTTTGCCATTTTCGGTGTACATAATAATACTACATATATGTAGATGTTTGCTATTTCCTTGCACCAACGAAAACTTGTTGTCAAGTATCTTGACGCATACTATGTTGTGGTAATGTATCATCTGCTTGATGATCACGAAACTGCTTTTCCATTATTATATGAATAGAGTAGGCACAATACCTACATCAATCTGGAGAGTGAAAGTTATTGCATTTCTGAGTGGGCTATTTCTTCTCATTTCAATGTATCATCATTATTATTCTGTCATATGTTTTGGCGACCTGGGATCATGTCTGATCAAATATTAGCTGTTGGTTCTGCTCGTGTTTTATGCCACCACAGCTTTCACTCAGTGTTTGTGATGAATGTTATTTTGTGAGTTTTCGTGACAAAATGTTGATACAGATCAATTAAAGAAATAGGAGTATGTGTGACACACATGTCATGACTGACCCAGTTGTGAGGTTGATGTTTTTTCTAGGATGGAGGGCATTGGAAGCTGTGAAATGATACCTGCCCTAATGAAAAGAAAGCATAATTTATCAAACATTATCACTGTTACCAGCTATCAGTGTGTTTTCTTTGGTATCTAACACCCCGAAGGACTGAAAAAGGTAGTTTCTAAAAAAGGCAGGTTTTGTCGCATTACCAGCTAAAATAAATTTACAAAGATGTAAGAAAAGAAGAGAACAGTGGCATGGGTGAATGAAAAATGTAAGAAAAGTCAGAGAACAATGGCACTGAAGAATAGGATAGAATTGTTAGCACAGGAAGGAGAGAAAGTAAAGAAAAAGGATGTGTGACTTGATAATGTGAGGCAGGGGGTCTAAGAAAGGACCATGGTATAAAGGTTCAAAAAGGTAGCTGTGCTAACTTGGCGAGAGCTTGTGGACTGCAATTCCTCTACAATTCCTCTGCAATTCCTTAGCAGTCTGAACAGTGTTGAACCCATTCTTGACTTGGATTGACTCCTGTTTAGAATCCTGTCTGAGACTGATTCTATCTTAGTCTGATTCCTGTCTCAGAATTTTTCTCTTTTTTTTCCCTGACTGACTCCTTTAGGGCTGCCTTTTTCAGCTGCTTAATCTTTAGCCCTGTGCTCCAGTTTCAAGCTCCTTATTTTTCCTCTTTGTCTGATGAAATGTCAATTGCAGGCTTCTGTTACTCCACACAATAGGAGACAGTTGGCAGGCTCTCCATCTCCTTGATCTCAAAGTATCCAATTAGTGAACCCTTGTTCTTTGTTTTGCAATTAATATGTAATGAAGAGTCCCCAAACAAGCCTATGGTGGCATGTACTCCCTGCTTTAATTATGTCATTTGAGGAGACATGCTTGACAGATCTACGGATGTTCAATTTATAGTAAAGACTTGATTTATGGCTTGTCCTTTTCAGATACTGAAATACTAATGCTATTGCATTGTGCTAAAAGTTATTTTTATATTTATTTCATAACCTCGATTTCTCAGAGTTGACGAGATATATAGCTCTGGTTTGTCTAATTGTTTAACGATTCATTATTGTTATGGATCAATGTTATGCTGAACGACATCACGACACAATCCTTATACATCCATCAAATTATCATTTTACATAATTCACTTAATGGCACCCGTAATTACAGTCTGATTCGATCCCCTGAATTTTCTCTGAATCATTATTCTAAATCTGCTATTCTAATAATTTAATGGCTAAACAACAATTCCAGTTACCTGGAACATTGTTGCTGCAAATATTATAAACCAGGCCTATATTTCACAGCTTTTTTTTTGCTTAGCTAATTACTGTAACGATCCTTATCATGACTGTTACATGCAAACTTACTTTGTTGTCCCAATTGTTAAAATTTATGTTGAAACATAACCATTAGTATCGACCTTTTTACGGAGCTGACATCTTAAATTGTCTGGGCGTTTGTAAACATTTGGGAATAGAGTCAAGATTGGTAAAATGTGTGAAATCACTGAAATCCCTTGGTAAAAATGGAGTTTTGTAATATTTAGAAAGTTTCTAAAACTATTTTTGAACATGGTACATTATTCTCTACTCTCCTGTCATGAACATATACAGTTGGGGTCAGATGTAACATGTTTGCAGGGCTACTTAAGACTTTTTGCCTCTTCTTGCAAATGGTTTTACTGTCAGTTTGCATTGAATCTGGCCACAAATGAAACAACTTATTTCATTTCATTAATGTTTGGCAGGTCCGCTGGCCAATCTGACTGGTCCGCTGGCCAATCTGACTGGTCCGCTGGCCAATCTGACTGGTCATGCTATTTGGTATTGTACCTGGAAGACCGTTTGAGACAACGAAACACTTAAAAGTATACATTTGGCAATTTCCTACAAGAATCCCTTGTGAAATGTATTTTCTTAAAAATGGATGCACATAACAAATTCAAAATAATGTTCACCATAACTTGAAATGAAATTGCCAAGAAGTAAATTCATGACATTAACTTTATTTGGCATCAGTAAGAGCATGTTTTCATGAGTTCCCTTCATATCGCATATATGGGTTATACAAATCAAATGTAACCCTGCCTCCATTGAGATGACATTATGGAGCAGAGCCCTGGACTAATTGATTTATTGGGACACTTAAACATCAATTTAACCACATGGGACTACATGGGACTATTTATTTACTGTACCTTCATTGCATGAGACATATATTGAGAGGGCTTCCTCATTGTAATGCCCTGCAGATGATAAAATTAGGTAAGAGTTTCAAATTCTCCTTAGCTATGGCCAACGATGATAGCCAGTTCTGCACGGTGTTATATATAGCTGACAATGATTATATTTCTCGCTTTTCACGAGACAATGTTGTAACCAAACGCAACAGTAGCTCCACCTTGACTACCAATTGTACTGAGTGCTACAATTTTGTAAAGCTATGCGACTTACAGCCTTCCACTTTGATATAGACACAATGAGGATCAGTTCACTGTGAAAAATGCATTTCTTGACTAATGATAGCTGATGAAGTGTCAACTTCTCTACTTGAACATGGAAAACATAGAGGCTGTTTGATTACTCATGATCAATAGAAGGCCATTTGACTTTTCAAAATTGATTTCAGAGTGAAAATCAGATACATAATCCTTTCGTTTGGCTGTCACCAACAAGCGGGATTAGTCTCCTTAAATCAAATTAACATTGAAAGTATTGGGTATGATCATGACAAATCATCAGCATGATGACACACCAAGTGCCATTTTCACAGTGCAACAGCCCACTCCCTTTCTTTATCAAAGTGGAAGGCTGTAATGGCCTGATCCACCCCTTCACATTTGAATGGCCTCTTAGCAACCTCTCAAACTGATCTCCAACACCTGCTCAGAAGAACACTGGCTTCTATCAATCAGTGCCATCAATGCACTCTTCACCACTGACAACTACTAATGACTGCTTGAAGAAGTTTGGTACTTGTACCGTTCTAGATGGACCTGTACCATTTCCTTTCTTTGTAGGCTTTTCCAAAAATGACGTGCAGCCCCCTCCACAAAAAAAGAGTTCTTGCTGCCAGGCTGATACTGGCATGCCAACGTCTGGGATCAGGGTTCGATTACAATTTACCAGAGCTATTGGAATGTCTACAGAACCTGTTGAACTAATTAATTTTAATCTCACGCAACCCTTCAGAATGATAGCTAAAATAATTTTGTTGATCTACATTACAATCGGTGAAACCCACATTAATTATTCAAGTAATTTCAGCACAAGCATGGATTAAGCAATAATGTATTGTAATCATGCATTGTAGCTGGGCAATTATTAAAGTCATATTCAGTTGGTCTGAGTACAAACACGGAACAATCTTGACCGCTGTTATTCTGTATAAAACTATAATGTGTTCAATCTGCAAAATGGTCTGGGCTTCACTCCTCAAATATTTGCAGATTCACTATCCTAACAGTTTCAAGTTTACCGCAAGTCTGCAAAGAGCTCTAATAGTATTCCTATTTCTCTGAACCGTCTGTTACAATTTAATAATAATCCATCAGAAGCTGTCATTCATGAATCATTTATGGATTAGACTTCCATGCTGCAGATGTACCACTTCTGGTTGGTTAGGTCCAAGGTTAAACCCTATTATCAACAACAAGCAGCCTGACGAAAGCATGTAAAGTAAATATCAAATACCCAAGCAGGCAAAAGAGACTAAAAAGAGGTAACCAATCTGACTTTATTAACTTAGCCTGTCTCTATTCGGGACTGACAAGTAGCAGTAGAATGCTAACAGTCCCTGGAAAATCGAATTGCGTCAACATTAATTTGATTTGTTTTGGACAGATCACAAGAATCAGGTCGCACAACAGCTGTCCATATTACTACGCCAAACTACTTTCACAAAGCATGGCTGCTGGCAAAGATCCAGTCCACTGCTATGAATGAAAATGTTTGGAAATCATGAGGCAAATGAAAGTTTGAAACTTTAGCATTCACTTTTGCCTGTGAAAGTGATGATTTTACTCAACAGAAGTTTGATAGTATTCAATCTACTTATGCAATCTCTGCATGTTAAATTGTGGTCAGAAAAGCATCCAAAAAGAATGCACTCTCACTTATTCATGTGCATATGTTTTTGCTTTGTGGTATCAAAAATACTCATTTGTATTTATTCTGTAACTTTATGAAGATTTATTAACTAGGACAACAATATAATTTACAATTTCATGAAAGCTGTGTAACACTCAACAAAATGTCTTGTCTATGCCACAAGTTGCACCCTCTATAGTGGCATTGTATATGGGCTACAATGTATACATCCTCCATGATAAAAAAATAGTCCCAACTTAATTTGGTATTTAAAAAAATTGAAGACAACCAAAGTCAGATTAGACAACTAAAGAGTTTTTGGAAATAAACTAGACCATCACTAAATGATGGAACCGTCCTGGTTTCTTTGGGACACTGTCCTGGTTTCTTCCAGACAATGAAATTCTGTTGACCCCTAACAGGAGCTCGCGAATTTTGCACCCTAGGTGGCAGAAATAGCGGTCAACTTGTAGACAGGGGATGTTTCATATTGTGCCAACAGTGCCCCTCACCTCATTTGTTATGGTCTCTGTCCTGGCATATTATGCGCAGCTAGTGCAGAAATACAGGACAATTTATTAAAGCCCTGTCACTCTCACCCAACGTCTTATTACACATATTCTACCAAGCTTCAAATGCATTGTAGTTCTGCTTTGCACCTTGCTATCCAAGAATATGTTCTGGAAGTGATGTTCATCATGTTCTAAGTGAATTGCTTAATGCTTATACATGGCAGATAATATGTATTCATGTAAACATGCTTTAGTGTTTGTCTTCATACAAGGTCTAGTCAACTTGACTTAACTTAGGTTGTGCTGGTGTACCCGGATCTACGGGGCTGCTCAACCTCCATATTTTTTGTGGAGGGAGCTGCACTTTCATTTTTGGTGACCGTTGTATGATGATGAGATTCATGGATGCCCAGGGTCTTTTAGTTGCCCCAGCATAGAATACAAGATACAACCCGCCTCCAGTTAATGTCGCATGGGCTCGGACTAAAGTGAGTTCCCGGGGTGAGATTTGAACTCACGCCCTCAAAGCCAGTTGACAAGCACGCTTACCAATTAGGCCACGTCTTTTTGCCATGACTGTCCTGATAAAATTCAGTCTGCATTGAACCATTATATCTTCACTGTCCTCGCTGCCCTGATCTGCATTCAGGCATTGCACTGGTGAATCAATGGTGTAATTTGTCGTACTCATATTCCCACTGCTCAAATTGAGCTGAGACATTGAACTGAGATTGAAGGGGTGTTGGAAAGGGCCTATGTTTTCCCATTTCCAGCTTGCCCCGTCTTGTCACTTTCCATGATCACAAATATGCGTTAGGAAAGGACATTGGCCATGAATACCAAGTGCCATGGCATGCTCCATGCTGCATAGATGAAGAGATAGTGAACCCAATGTCACAGAGCCATCAACTGTCATGGAACGTATGTGCATCAATAGCATGAGTGCACCCCTTTGTTAGTACAATATATGTATTTGCAATAATGTTGGTCATTCTTTTCGCCAAGCTGCAGGTCAATAAGATCTCATCTGTATATTGATATTAAGTAGTAATAACACAGATTGAGTCATATGAACATGTCAAATAGAAATCTGATAAAGAACTTCTTCCTAATTGTATGACATTATTATGACAAATGGGCAATGAATTCGATGCATGACTCATTTTCCCAGTATTTTTTCAAAATTTCGTGATGTATGATATTTATATATGTTAGATGCATTATAGTTTGTGGTGTTATTGGAGAGACATTCGCTTTTCTCAGCGGCAAAGTTTGATTTTACCATAATAAGCCGCATACGCGATGTCCCTGTATGTTTAATCTATGGTAATAAAATTCATCGCAGCAATCCTTTTTACTGTCAATTGTTATAGCTTCATCCCTGGAGTTTTCAAGTCATTGGTCTCTTGAGATTGTGTCTATTTACTCTTTCGGCTGGCTCCCAGTGTAATGGGCTTATAAGCTGTTCCCTTGAAGGACAGTTGGGGACTAAATCTTGAGGCAGTTTGTTGTTTGGAAGAGTGGAGGCTGCTGCAACAGCCTGGAGCAGCCTGGAGCATGGATTCACACAGATCTTGATGGTCAAGTGACATGCTGTGTCCTTCAGATGGATGGAGAATTCAACTTGAGTGCTTTCCGTGTAAGTAGCCAATTACAATCATTGTTTTTATCCCTCGAGCAGTATTTAAGTGGTATTTAAATGGTATTTAAATGATATTTAGCATGATCAAATATATAAAAGGCTTGATTATTTTTCATGTCGCTGGTCTTTTTTGACATCAACTTGATATTTCTCAATTTAATAAATTTCTTTGTGACATTTCACGTTTTTTCATCTTGCTGCTCAATATGTTTGTGACTGACCTTTTGAAATACCAAGCAACTTGAAGGATACGATATTCTCCAAAAGACACACTTAATGTCACTTATGTCTTGCTTGTGGTTATTTGAAATGAAGCTAATTTACATCAACATGTTTCAAAACATTTTGAGGTGGTAACTAAAAAAGAGTATGTTAAACTGTTGTTCAACGAATTATGAAAAGAAAATGGTAATTGAGCTAAGACAGACAACACTTACCTGTTAAATAGGAAGAAATCCTGAGAACTTTTGAGCCGTTTTCCATGTATGAGCGGTTGTCTCAGTTGAGATCTTGAGCTTCTACACTTTTCTTGAAGCCAAAGGTAGTCCACTTCACTTGTGTCAAAAGAGTCTTGTGTTAGTCAAGTGGACAGATGACAACTATTCAGTAATTGCATCTATTCATACAACTATTCATTCAACTATTCAGTCGAGTTTTGCTGAAGCAAATCTATTTTGTAGCAGCACAACTCATGAGCGATCAGTTGGTAGTGCGGCCTTTCAGGCTAAATCCTGTCACACAGCCATGCACGCCACCTAGCTGGCTACTGCTGCAGGTGAGCTGATGGAGCAGGGAGAAGGAGGGTGGAGGAGGTTGGGGATGGAGTAGGAGGAGGATACAGGACGGGGAAGAGGATATGGGAGGATGAGGGAAGAGGAGGATGAAGGATGTTAAGGATAGAGAAGAGTAGGAATCTGGAGGATTGAGGATACAGGATGAGAGGAGGTCTATTGCAGGAGTAGTAGTACGAAAGGGAAAGCAAGGAGGGGAAAGAGGGATGGTGGTGAAGCGAGGATAGGGACGTTGAAGGAAGGAAAAGAAAGAAAGGAAAGGAATTTGGGAGAGGAAGGGGAGAAGATGGAGAGGAGGGAGAGGAGAGAGAGGAGGGAGAGGAGAGAGAGGAGAGGGAGGAGAGAGAGGAAAACAGAGAGAGGAAGTGGGCGAATAGAAGGAAAAAAGTAAAAAAGGAAGAGGAAAGGAGGAAGGAAGTGAGTGAGAGGAAGTGAGGAAGAGATAGTGAGGAAAGGATGGTTGAGTTTCCCTGACCTAATTGTCCATAACTTGATCCTGCAAAAGAAAGATGGTGTGAGGATGAACATATTTGGATTAAGATAACACGGGAAAGGGGAATTTGACAGAAGAGGAAAAGCAAAGTAATGGAATGGGAGAAGAGATTACCTGATAAGAGAGGATAGGCCTTGGGAAAAGACAAAGGAAGAAATGTAAATGAAGGAGCTGAGAAGATGATGGAAGCTGGTTTGGTTGTATTAAGGATTAGTTGAAGATTAATATAAGATATGTTTCACGAAAGTGGGATTAATTTTAATCTTTCTGCATCAGTTGCATTTGACCAAGTTTTTAAAGAATTCTCTTACTCTCTCCTTTTGGGAGAATTTGAGAATAAGCAAATGTCAAGACTGATCAAATTTTCTCTTAAAAATGATTTCAATATTCTACACACACAAACAGCCTGGAATAATTCAATTGATATGGCTACGATTTATTTACTTACTCTCCTATTTTTCCCAATAAAACTGAATAACTTATCATGCAATTATGCCAATATAATCTTGTTTTTATTGTAAGACATCCATTTGTTATGACAACTGTCGTCCTGTGATAGAAAAAAATGTTGAAAAAAAACGGAGACTCAAGAATCTATGAAGGATGTGAAAGAATAGTTTTCATTGCTTCTTTCTGATGCATCTTTCATGACAATTAAATGAAAAGAATCAGTGCTTGTCTTGTGAAAGCTAGACTATTCCAGATATGAGTTCCGCCTCAAAATTAAGTTTTTTCGAGTCAATTGTGTTTTTGTGCTATGATGAATTTGAATCATTGTGCATGATAAATTTCTGCAGCATTGCAGCATTTAGAGCTTTGTATTTCCCATCTTTTTGTACAGATCTATCATATGAAATTGTCTGATTTTGGAAGTATGCATTAAGCTGAAATGAAGGGAAAAAATGCAGATTAGTTATTTCTAGTTAGAATAAAAGCTAGTTTTCCAATTCAACAAAATAATTATTGTCTGACAATAAAGGCGTGATAGCCTGGTTTATGGATTGTGATGTATTATTTTAATTTGCGCGGTCTTTGAGTTTTATCTAATGTTTTATCACAGTATCATATATTGCTAGAAAGTAATGCTGTAAATATTTTTGTTCAACTCGCATGTTTTAGCAGAATGGGTGTTAAATGATGGGCTTAAGGTTCGATTCAAGTTTTGGATGGGCCCTTGGACCTTTGTTCGGCAGCGGGATATCCTTCGCCCTATTACTATGTCCTCCTCCTATCCAAGATGTCAACTGAGTGCTTAAATACAGGACATCAAGCCCCGATTATCCATGCGCCCAATCTTGCATCTTATACCTACATGTATTGCACATTCTGAGAACATTGCTCTGCTTAGATATAAGAAAGATCTTGGTTTCCACATGCTCCACTTTGATAAGCAGGGGGTCGCTGCATGTGTGTGCCAGTCACTATGGACATGGCCTGTGGCAACTTCATGCTGTTTTCTTGTCATACATCATTACCACTCCCCCCTTCATCCAGGCCATCAGCATCATGTTGTATCAACATGTAGAGCATTAGCATCGGTGGTATTAGCATCATCAGCAGCAGCAGCTTCTTTGCATTGACAGCCTGAGTGTACCACCACAATTGTAGTATTGCCAATATACCAAAGTTTCAATTACAGTATAGTTTGGTTAACAGTGGAGTGATATCAATATGGAAATTTGCTTCAAGTTAATCAACAGCAACAACAAACAACAATATTGGCATTTGAGCAACAAGTAGAGAAGCTGCTTTATATGAATCTGGTGTCAGCTGTTTAGACTGAAGCATTGGAAGCCATACAATCAGCAGCTACAAGTTGCAACAGTATCAATGTGTCAATTGCATCAGCTACACTGTAATTGTTTGCAATATAAAGTATCAACTGAACCAGTGACATTGCCAACACCAGGTGTATCAATGGCACTTGCATTGTGTGACAATGTCATCCAACTTCTACAATGTCTGCACATTTGCAGTAAGAAAAACATTGGCAGAACATGTATAACAACATCAACAAATATATGATGAACAATGACTGTCGTAGTTGGTCTGTTTACTGTATCAATTCGATAGTTATGTATCAATATTTATTATATATTTGTTTGACTTAAAGCATCAGTTATAGCAACAGTTCAGCAATAGCATGCAGTTGCCTCAAGCTATCAGCCACAACAGTTTCCACGCCAGCTTCCACAAGAAGAGCTGCATGGGGATGTCTTAAAGGCACCTTGTGTAAGAGACGTGCTTAGCTGCAGGTGAATGGATGTTTCTGTGACTTGTTGGGAGAAAAAAAGGACCTTTCTTCTTTTCTTTTCTTTTTGAATCCCCTTTCTAAGTCTTCCCCTTGTGCCTGATCCTTTCTTGTTTTATTTTTACTTTCCCTGCAACGATTTCTGTTTCTCCTAGTGTTATTGTGATGTGCCTTTCTACTGCTTTCCTGGATTGCCTTTTTGCCGGCCATTATTGCTATGTTTTTGTTTGTTTCGTGTTTGTTTTTGTTTGGGTTTTTTTGTTTGTTTGTCCAGGATGTAAAGTTGTCAACATTGTAATTGTCCAGTGATGCTTCGGTGATGGCACAATCCTGCTCTGCGCCCACTCCCTTCACCAGCCGGTGCCATGCCGGCTTGCCCATTGATGGCAGAAGTTGATTAAAGAGGCTGATTGACAACCACACCCACACTGGTTGCCCCTCTTGCTTGGTGTCCAGTTCAAAGTGATTCATGCAACCTGACACTGAGAAAGCAGTTCAAGGCAAGAGGTTGAGTGAACTTTGCTTTCGCTTGATGTCTCCAATGTTTTACTGAAGCGGCTTTCATTCAATCCATTC
Organism: Platynereis dumerilii; assembly: GCA_026936325.1. Taxonomy (NCBI): domain Eukaryota; kingdom Metazoa; phylum Annelida; class Polychaeta; order Phyllodocida; family Nereididae; genus Platynereis; species Platynereis dumerilii. The sequence goes on from JAPTHN010000001.1 coordinate 15,710,867, forward strand.
AATCCCTGCCAATGTGGTGGGCTGGTGGCCTGCTCAAAATGTGTTCCAAGTTAATTTCTATTTGCATGTTATGTAACTTATCTGTGGGGTAACTTCATATTTTGTTGGAACAGATTCACATTTTACAAGGTATGAGGTTGATAGGTCCTTAATCAGTTTATCCACCACCCCTTGCCTAATGCATTCCTAAGGTTTTTTTAGTTATTTCATGTTACAAGGTTGGAAAATAACATAAAATGGAATTTATTTATGGTTTGTGGTTAGGTGCATTCGTTACTTTTTGTTTTGCGTTATTGCTGTTAACTGTCATGTTTTTGCTACAGGGGTCAAGATGTCCTACTAGAGACTAGCAAACGCCGAGACGTTTTGCTTGTTCTCGGAAAAGGTCTCCGTAAACTGGCTTCATTAAGGACCAAGGGCAGCAAACTTCACTATGTGGTTTGGTTAGTTTTTTTGGTAACTCCTCCAGCTTTAATGGGCTGCATTAGTTTCTTACAGAGTCTATTGATGTTACAGACTAGGTACACTCTTGTGGTGGGAAAAAGTCTCCTTATTAGATCAGAATCTGCCAACATGGAAATACTCCAGTCTTCCTAGCAACCAAGCTGGCTTCTGCTGCGATTTATGGCTGGCTCAATTTATGAAGCACTTGAGTCGATAGGTGAAAGGTCTCACTTAATGCCGGGGAGTCAGCTGGATTTCTCTCATTTAAAGATGTCCTCCGTTTGGATTTCTCCTTGTCCGAAGGTCACTTCAAGTTCAACCGAAGGTCGTAGATGCCATCTAAGGTCGCTGGGTTTCTTCTCAGAAAACAACTGTCTTGCGCCATTATCCCCTTCCCTTCATCAGTTCTTCAAATAAAAGCACAAGTAGGGACTCTTTTTGTCTTTGCTTTTGTTTGTTCACAGTTGGTACAATTGACATGGCTATGACTATAAAATAAATGTTGTTACTTTTGTTAAATTTTCTGAATAAGTAGGATGAAGCAATTTAAATTGATAACACGTTTGGATTACAAATGCAATACATGTCGACCTATGTGATGATTCATTAGTTATCTCAATGCTGCTTGCTCTGAGGCTATTTCAGCTTATATGAGCAGCTACCAGAGGTAGACATAATGATGAGATGGTAAAGCGTTGAGTCCTTACCAAGGTACACTCTGTTCCCAATGGTGGGTTCCTTTACCGATGCATAGAACACTGAGTCCAAGACACCCTCTTGCTTTACATCACACACGATTGGCTGGGAGTTTCTAGGTTGAATTCGAACCCATGTCCTCAGAAGCAAGTTGACACAAGCAAGCGCTCTTTACCACTGGGCCATGAGGGAACTTATAATTTCAACACCTCTTCAAATATGTGTATCGCATTGTGTGATTTATTCCATTATTTATAAGACTTAATTTGGATAAAATCTTTTGAAAATGTTTACCAGTAAAGGTATCTGGTGTAGATGTAGGCGGTATTGTTGTAATGTGAATCTTTTATCCTGTTGTTCAGTTGATGTTGGACAAAAGAAGAAGAAAATCAGATTTGCTACATAAAGTTAAAGAGATTTTTTTCTTTCTGAGACTTCTAAATATATTTGGTTAACCAGTCTCCCAGATATGTATAGCTTTTATGCACCTTTGTATGATTGCACCATTGCTGATATATCCCCAGCCAACATAAATGATATAGCAATCTTTGTCAAGTCTTCGCAACTTATGTGCCATTTGTAATTTGACTTCTTGTTGCAAAACATCCTATTATTGGTTCAGGGTGGCAGTTCTTTCTCACCATCTTAGTGCATTACGAAAAAGGAAGACGCATTTGCAGCAACATATGCGTATGCTGCACTACTCCTGTCAATGAGTAGGCGCTTTATATGTAGTATAGTGTGATGATGTTGCTGATTATTTTTCTAAAATAGAAATATGTTTCTTCACCTGGGATATATTGGTGCCGCCAGTCAGGTCAGCGCTCACATGCATTTCTGAAGTAGGCCAGCACATTTCTGCAGGGTGCAGACATGATACTATAGGCAACTGCCTTAATGCCCCAGATGCCAATAGTGGGTTTTCTTGGAATCTTCTTGAAAATTCCACTTGGAGGTTGAGGAATTCCTATTGGAACAGAGATTTCCCACTCTTCACTCTAAAAAATTTCGGACAGAACTGGTTTTTTTGAAATCCAAATTTTTTTTTTGAAAAATCCATGTTGGTTAATGCATAGAAGTTTGGTTTTTCAAAAAACCGTTTTCCTTTAAAAAAAACCAGTTTTGTCCCGAATTTTTTTAGAGTGTTGCCTCTGATTGGCCCCGGCCATTTGTGTTCCAAGCTGGAGTATTTTTAGTGCATTTTAGTGTTAACTTCAAGGTTCTATAATTCTGTTGTTTTCTCAGATAAAATTTTGAAGAAAAAAGGCTGGGTTTCTGGGTTTTTTTAAATGTATACATCTCCTTTGTGTGGAAAGCAAATTAAGAAACAATGAATTACAAAGAAGTTCTTTGGGGCCAAAATTCCAGCAGCTCAGTGAAATGGGTCTATTCAATACCCAGTTTGATTAGAATTTCGCCACTCTGCAGCCCCACTTGCTCGCCTGCTTCAAGCCTTCTTCAACAGCAGACCAGCTTGTCGGTCAGGTTGCGCGTCACATTGCTTTGTATGATTCTTCGCAGAGAAACTCAAGCAAAACTATAATGAGGAATTGTGTCATAAGTTTTTGCTATTTTATGAACGAAACTAATTTTCAGGGTTTGCCAACATTTTTTAGTGATTCAAAGCAAGTTGCCCACCTATTTATCCTGCTGTCGTGGGGGTGTAACTGCTTGTGCTCTGAAAACTAGTATTTGTGTGGATACCGAAAAGCTGGATGCCCTGCGTATGTAAGACCGATGGTTAAAACGTATAACCCTGTTCTTTTGATGTGATGCTGTATCGTATGTACAAAGGTATCCATACAACCTTGTGGTACTATTTGCACTTCAAAGGCAATGGATTTGTGAGAGTGGATGAATTGACTGAATTAATTTACAAGAAGGTAGAGTAGCTTCATGTATACAGCTCATCTTCATCGTCTATATTGTAATTTTTACATTTAAATTTCCAAGGCAGTCCCGGGTGTGTTGCACTGACTTACGTGATATTTTTCAATTTTTAATTTTTATTTCAGATATATTTGAAAAAGATGACCAGTTCAGCCTTAGCTTTTTACAACTGGTTCATTTTAAGAATGATCTTCAATGTGATACATATAAAAATGTGAGCACCCTCTGTATTTTACAAGTGAAGTTGATGTAAAATTGCCATAGACATCCATCCAGAGACCACTCTTGTTATGTTTCTGGAAGGGAAGTTGTACTTATACATCAGAGGAAGTGCTGTTTACTGTGTTAGGCCTAGCCTTATTTGTAAGTTGTTCTGTTGTCTGATCCCTCATTATATTCTACTGCCGAATTTTAGTTGTGTGTATACAAAAATATACATCTTACATCAGTGTTTCTTGCAAATCTTGTTGTAGGCCTATTCATCAAATCTCTTGTGTGGACTAAAACTTATAAATTATTATACCACTGTTTGCTTTTTCTGGCCAATCTGAAGCCAGGATTTCGCTCTGATATAATGCATGTCACAGCTCATACACCTGACCATGATATTGCATGCTTGGCTGACTACAAGTTGACAAAATTGAAGGAAACACTGAAACAAAACTGACCAACAAGGGATTAAAACTGAACAACACAGACAGTAAACAAGGAGGAAGATTGTATCAAGTGTAACTGGTCTCAATAAAAATACTGTATTCACTCTTTTTTATACCAATATCTGAAATAATGATCAAATTTAAGGTCACTTGATAAAATAGTTCATGTTGGATAGGCAAGCCGCAAAAAAAATAGCGGAGCAGCAGACCAACAATTTTGGCCCCATTTGGCAAGCTCAAAGAATAATTTTTTCTTCTTAATTCGGGGGCTGCCGCCCCCGAACCCCTGCTTATTCTTCTTTCGGGGGCTACCGCCCCCGAACCCCTACTCCTTATTTTCTATTATTTTTCGAATGTATTTCGCAACTTCAAAATAAAATTTGCCCAGTGACTGTAATAATCAGCCTCACCAAAGAGACCTTGGCTGAGAGGGCTGCACTATCAACCTACCTAACTATCTATCCGTCTATCAAACTATCTGTCTATCTATCTATCTATAAAATTAATCTATGAAATTAATGTATTGTGCTATTTCTATCTATCTATGGATCTTTCTATCTATCTTTCCATCTATCTTTCTATCTACAAAATTAATGTATTGTATTATTTCCTGAGAACAAAGAATTCTGACCTGTTGCCTTCAGGGCTGCCAACCTTCAAATGAACTGAGAAACATGAATGTGAAACAAATACAATGAAATGTTGTCAAACAAGAAGGATTGAAGGCAAACAAAGGGATTTAAATCAATTTGTTTTGTACTTAGTGGTATAAGTTAGATAACACCCTTGTTTGTGACAATATGCAATAATCCTCGGGCTAAAGCCCTCGGATATATTGCATATTGTCACAAACGAGGGCGTTATCTATTACGAATAGAAGTATTTATAATTATTTTCCTGCGGCAGGAGGCATGGTTGTATTGCAATATCCACCTAGACGAAGTGTCTGAATTTCTTTTAGAGGTGAAGCCAGTTCCAACTATGGTTCATGTAGAGTGTAGACTGCTATGGGCTTATTAGATGCTGGATGGGGAATATGCTATTCGAAAATATATGAATATTTTTATTCGCTCAACCAAGGTAATCCTTTTGAGACTTGATGCCCAAAGTGTTATAAATTTAATCTAAAAGGTTCGTAAATGTGATATTTCTCTTGAGCTTTTCTCTGCTTGCGGTGTGGAGTCTACTCTCTCCGGATTTAAACACGGAGGTCTGTTGATGTAGCCATCTGGTAATTTTATGCTTTAAGGCAAACATTTGAATACCTAACTCTTGTAATGTTGACCACATCATTGGACAGTAGCAGAATCAGACATGGTAGTTTGGGTGAGGGGACGCGTTTTAGCATTTGCAGGACCGCATCGCATTCTTTCTTCAAAATTCCACGATCTATCTTAGGTCTAGGGATGGCCCGAGCCCCTTGGGATCCCCCCCCCCCTAGGATTCTCCTGTGGTGGAGCCAATCAACATGTGTGTATTGTTTTAATGCAGATTTAGGATTTTAAAACTGGATAAGGTTTATTACACTCAGATTGTTTCACTGAATTCCCTTTTGGTTAAATCTGTCATAACATTTATTTCTGACCTTCACTTTTAAAGCATTTGTTTATGTATGTCTTATTTCAAATTATGCAACTCATTCAATTGGTTTAATTTGAACTGAAATTCTACAATTATGTTTTATGTTATTATTTATATGTTCGTGACAAGGATTGGCCTGACCTGTCTCTGAAAAACTAAGATACATCATATTTCTATCCATTAATTTTTCCCTTAAATTGCTCTATGTTTTTTTGAAAATAATTATTATAAACCCGATCTCTCATATGTCAGGATTGCTTGAGTTGTTGTCTGCAGTTTTTACAGTAATGAAATATCTGTAATTCCCATATATCTCAGTACTTTTGTTGGATGATGAATGAATGTTGAAAAACCCTTCTCATCTATCTGCACTATCTATCAAATACTGACAAATCCATGTGCCCCCACCATACTTATTGATAAGGCTGTTAAGATTGTAGTGTTGTAAGTTGGGGTGTGTTGCAATAGTTATCACCACAGGACCAAGCTTTATCACAAGATGTTTGCTCTTCAGCAGGTCTGCTTCATTCCCTTGGGAACATAAAGTCTCGTACATAACATGCATTACATTACATTCATTCATATTTCAGGTTTTTGTGGGATGAAAAATCGCTCTTCTCCAGAGGTGGTAAAATCATGTGTTATAAATTAAGTAAAAATTGTTTGAAATAACCTGTGGCATACTTCAGTTACCACCCTCAATGGTCTCTCCTCCAGTTCGATTTACGATTGTCATATAAATTTCTTTATTGTGCCATTTTGTTAGATAACGAGAGATAAAAAGGCATTTAATGCCATTTATATCGCATTGATTTGACTTAATTTATTGTAAAACAGATAGCATCTCAGCTGTTGTTGCTTCCATTCACTTGTTTATCACCTGTTTTTTTCTTGTTTGTTATTCATTTTGGAGAGTGGAGATTTTGAAATGGTGGACCTGCTCTGCTGATTTTGGTCACCGTCAAATGCTACTTTGACTTCGATGTTCCTGCCTATTGATATCAAGCATGCTTTTACATTTTACATTTAAGTCATATATTGCACCACTTCTGCAAATAGAAGCCTTATGTCAAAAGGGGTCTGGTTAAATATACTGACCAGTTGGACGCTTGAAATAATGTAGTCTGAGAGTGACGTGTGTTGGGGCTATGTTTTGCCTTTTCAACAATACATATTACTTCTGCCTACTCATTCTTCTTCTGGTGTCTTCAAAGTATGACATTTTATGTGCCGTACGTATTGTTTACTCTCACTGCGTTAAATTAATGTCAAAGTGAGACAAATATGTTCTTTTCGCAATAGATCTTTATGTGGTTTTGACCGGCACGAGTGCCAATGACACAATTTTTGAACAAATTTAATCCCCAACTATATTTATGAATAGTTTTTGGAAAGTTATAGCCCTGAGCTACAAATTGACAAATCGCAATTTTACTGCGCAATTTCTCAATATTATGTTATGGAAATGGAATCAGTACACTATTATTACATTAAAAGATGGGTGTTTGTCTTTGTGAATGGTATCCTGTCCATGTGAAAGTTATCCTGTCTTTTCATGAACTTATATAAATGTCGTTATACCTGTTGCACAGACAGAATGATATATGCATGTAAACTCAGCAACATTAAAAACGCACACATTTTCAAAGTATCATAACTTTTGAAGCACAACATTTATCTTAATGTCACTTGGCAAATTTGCTTATTAGCTTCTCAACTAAAGATTGTGAACGTTTGAACAGGTTCCAGGGATATCTCTAAGAAACAGACATGCTTTTGTGACACAATGTCAAATTTGGAATTTGCAAAATTGAAAAGGGGATAGGGGAGTAGAGTACAGATGCTTTCACTTTATTATTGATTTCAAATGGTCAAAACAGGTGTCCATCAAGATTTCAGGTCTAAATTTGACCAAAACAAGGATAATTTTGATGCTTATGAAGAAAAAGTGTTGAAAATGATGTGACAAACAAATGTGAAAAACACCAACTTGACAGAAAAATCAACCAAAAACTCACAAAACCCCATAAAAAAGCTTGAGTGACCACCTTGATTATTTCCACACTCGAAATATTGAGCTGTGACTGACTTCACATGCAATCAATTTTGGACCAATTTGCATTGGTTGCGATTTTGGTTTTTGGACATGATGCACTAAAATTAGCCTAATTCTGCCATATCACTTTCTTTCTTTATGAAATTTTCTGGACTTCAACAAGATATATCAACAGACATCAGAGTAAAATTTCATGAAAATATCTACTTTACAAGTTGGTTTTTAAGCTGTTCAAAAATGTGTGCGTTTTTAATGTTGCTGAGTTTAGTTAGAAATGCACACTGATGTTACAGTACTCAATGGATTTGAAGCAACAGGACAGTTTAAGTGAGTTTTTTCCCAAGATAGTGTATTTTAATGTTGATGTAGAAGAAAGCTCTTTTGGGGGAGCCTTAGTTTCAACCAAGATTCGAAATGATCTGTTGGGTTTCTTTTGTCGTAAAGAGTTGCTAATTTCTGTTCAAGCATGATCTGGCCGTCAGGTAGAATCGATGTCATCCCTGACTTTCAATACCATATTATCAAATATGTGCCAATTTGTTGATTTTTTCCCTTCCTTGTGACATATCAGAGGGGTAATGCTTGGAACTGCTGTCTTTTTCGAAATCTTGTGGCTCTACAAGTTTTCTGACAGGATTCTCTGCGGTTATAGAATTCGTTTTTTGACGAATTTAGAATCAATATTTTTTTTACAAATGACCAGCTTTGTCCGTGAACAAGGTATGGTATGTAATGCATGCTGCGCAGAACTCTGCACTCCGAGTTTGGCTCGTATCTACTATGCGCACTACATTCCCTGGTGAGCCGTGTTCCTGGTCAGATTCTTGTGAATAAAACATCAAGTAAAGAGCTAGGACATTATTCACTTTGTTGAAACAAATGATCTTAAGGAATCCAAGGACTCGCCATGCCACTTTAAATGATTGGTGAGGCCCAATGGACCTTTCTTTTTACTTTTCCTTCCTGCCGATTTATTGTCATTTAGTTACGTGTTTAATCTTATAATCTTGCCAATTAACGATGATCTGATTTACGTTGTTATGTCCACCACTTCTGTTGGACAAGTAAACATCTGCACTCTGCAGGGTGTATTTTAATGAGGGAAAATGAGTGCATCTAACACTTCTTGGACACTATATCACTTTCAGTTTGCACGGTCGAGATCCAGAATCACTGGTCAAATTCGCATCCGGGAATATAGAACAGTTCCCTCATCCCCACGTAAAATCCTGTCATTGCCATGTCTGCCACAGAGGAGAGGAGAATGATAGTTGATATCCCAGTGTAACCCACCACCAAATGTGCTTTTAATGAAGTTCTTGTTTTTGTTATGTTCTTACTATTTAAGTTTTAATGATGTTCTTCGTTAGTGCTTTAAACATTTAGCTACTGTTGGTGCTATAAGTGAACTACTGCTCAGCGTTCAGCGATCATATACACTTTACGAGATTTTAAGTGGGGATGAGGGAATTGCTCTATATTCCAAGGTTGCGAAGGCCTATTGAAAATGAAAGTTGTGAAAATTTGTGCCTTGAGGTGTTGCAGAATTTTCCCACTTATAGTCCTCTTGGGTGTTTTTGCAAGAGCCCTGGTGAAGGGCATTGCATACAATCCATTTTAAACAAGGGCACTTGAGTTTAAACAACATCATAATCCTTGTTGAGGTGCTCAATAGTTCATTGCAGGACAATTGTAGGACAGTGCATGTCAGTGCACATTCCACTGTCTGTCAGTTTTTACTTTAAGCTTTCTGGACCCTTTTGATGCAGAGGCTTGGCAAGAGCGTTATTATACTTCCTATATTAGTGTGCCATGTTCTTCATAAATGTGTTGCAGTGCTCATGTGATTTCAGTATTAGCATAATGATATCATGGCATATTCACAAACTCAGTTGTGTCACTTTGGACCTACCCTCATGGGATGTATATTATTGAAGTTTCAATGAAATGACAATTCATGAAGCTCTGATCCAAGTTGCTTCACAAAGTTGCTCATGTATTGTCCAAGTAGTGATATTGTCTCATTATCTAAATCCTTCGAATTTGGATCACACTTTTGAATGGAAACTTAGCTTTGGCTCCAATTTGCTTGTATCGCATGTCAAGCTAACATTTTGAATCTAAATAAACTTGAAGAATTGTGGCCTATGTTTGCCAATTAAAGATGGGTTATTGTTTTCCTCATTTCCAGTAATCCAATTTGATGCAATGCTCGTCGGGCTCAGTTGTCTGATTGCACCTAGTTAAAAATAAATGAATTAATTTGAGTGATTAGTATTTCTGTGTGTTTTGCCTGTCAAGACTGTCTTTTTTGACAGTCGATAAATGGATTCCAGTTCATTTCTATAGGCACTTGTAATTCATCGACTAAAACAGTATCAGTTGTGTTCTAAATTGTATGGTTCATTTTCTAAGCTTGTGCACATTTTGCCGCTCAGTAACCAAACATACGTTAAAAAGATAAATTCATGAACAACCTTTGGAATATGGACATTTGTCAGACCATTTATGTAATGAGTGATAATCTCCACTGCATAAACATAATGTCCAATCCTAAAGTCAAGGAAATATTTCCCCTTAATTTCACTGGTTGGTAGTGGTTCTATGGCTATTTTTTATGTACTGGAATTTTTTGTTATGAATAATTACAGATGAGGTCTCGTTCTTTTTTTTTGGTCACATAGAACTATCTTAGAAATCACATCTAGTCTGATCCACTGGATGGAAGACCACATGAAGTGAGCAGTGGTTTGATAAAAGTGATTATATGGCCTTGGAGACACTCATTCCATCCCTGTTGGTGCTCATATGGATGTTATTCATACTCCTCCTGTCAAGAGTAACTGTTATTACTTCATATTGCTTGCAAATCGCATCCTCCAATGCCAGCATTATGCCAGGGTTGCTTATTACCTTTTCTTGCCATGAATTACAGTTAACTGTTATTAAGCCATCATCACACTGCTGCTAAATCTTTAAAATTAGGAATTAAAAGAAAAAGATCAAGTCAATTTCTCATTTTCTTATCAAGAAGTTGGTCATACGATTGTATGTTTTGTTGTTATTAATGAAAAAGGGCATGGTGTGATTTATTAAAAAGTAATAGAGTGTGCCTGTGGCATGAAACTGCTTCCAAATTGCAAAGTTTGTGAAAACGTGATGTGTCACTCAGAGCACTTCATTAAACTTTGCATAATTACGGTAATTTTAGTGTGTTATTTTGTCCAACTTTTAGGGCAAGTTTCTGCTGTTAAATTCAATGAAGACAAATTAGAATTGCCTTGAAGAGTTTCCTTGCATTAATATTCGAGGGATGTTATGCTCACCGGGGGGTTTCATTATATGACATGTTGGTTTCAGTTCTTACTTAAAATAACTTGGCTGAAATGCAATTGTGTACTTTTGCAAGTCTGTGAGGGGTAAGAAATTTCTGTCAGAAGAAATTGACATTCTTGAACTGAATGTGTCATTTGATCCAGAAAGGCATTTCCCAAATTAATTTAGAAACGGTAAAATTTCACTTGAATTTAGTCATGAGGAAAATTCCTCAGGAGGTGTATTCCTGATATCCTGATATGTTAGTTTTTGTTACTGTGTGTCCATATTTTTAAACCCAGAAGAAGACAAACATTCTATCAGTGATTTCAGGCATATATAAAATTTATTATTTCACAATTTCTTGCAATTCTGGTATACATATTGATATATCCTATTATTTCACTGGGCACCTTCATGAGACCTGTCTATTCCGAAATGGAAGACAGTGAAGTCAAACTAATGTCCTTCTTTTATTACTAAAATGTTAATTTATGCATTGAAAGACAGAAGCACAAAGAAGGAAAATTCCTGTGAAGAGTCATATTATTTTGTCTGTTCCTTTGTCATTCCTGCAATCTTGTCATTTGTCATGTAGTAGGCAGAATTCTACTTGCAGTGTGAAGTTTTTGTCTAAGGCATGGAAAAGTTTGTTTAATGTCACACGCAGGTTGTAGGATATATCACATAAGAAGGTAAAGAATACTTTTCCAAAGAAATCATTTGGCTTCTTTTCTGTGTGACTAGGCTAATCCGTCATTTTGGCTGCACGATACAAGTTTAAAATCTAATGAAGTGGTAATGAGTCTAGAATGAGAAGGCTTTATGGCTGAAAAGGGATATTTTTATAGTCAGCAAAAAAACCAATTGGGTATTGATAGAGCAACAGTCATGATTAAGAGCCAGTAATGAAAAGAGAACAGAAAGATGCCAAAGTAATCCCTCCCACGCACCTTCATACAGACAAGAGACATTGTACCTTCCAAGCACGAACGATGGAGGTGGACATGTCTGTAATCCAAAATTCCTTTTGTCTCTTGCCAGGGATATATATAATCTGTAGATTGTTTGAATGTATATACAGTATAATCATGGTATATGTGACTTCAAAGTGACCTGATGGATGCTCTTTAATCCACAATCTCTTTTCTGTGGCACACAGCTTTCCTAATTGAAGGTTTAGGTTTCTTTAACTCACTCAATGTCTACCGGAACTCAAGAAATCTGTGCAAATTTAATATATCACTGTGAATGATATTAATTTGCAGTCCAGAATGCAAACTGCTCCTCGCATTTGCTCTCGGCCAAGGCAGTAGATTTTATGGTGTCAGAATCGAAAGAACATAATTGTGTTCTAAAGCTCCTATGTCATGATTAGGCACAATGGTTCTAACTTTCTGCTAGCGCTGCTTTGCTTCTGGTTTTATCAATGAAATCAACAAGTCTTTCAGAGTAATTTAACTAAAGTTAAGGGCTCTCCTATTTAGTAATGTTAATCAAGACATACCTCTTATCAGTTCAGAAATAGAGCTGTGTACACCTACAACACATGTGGTCACACAACCCTTCTAATGAGAATCTAATGCTAATCACATTTAAATAGGTGTCAAGTCTAGAGTCTGTTGACCTGACGCTCAAGACATTGGATTATAGCCAGCAATCAGTGAAAACAACACAGCAAGATTAAAGTCCAGTCACCTCTTTCATGAGAGAGCCTCATATTGGGACATTTTAACATCTATTTATTGGCATGGGACAATCTTTAACTAAACCTTATTGCAAGGGATATACCTGGCTGGACAGGGAAAATTAAACATATTTCCCTGTAGATGATAAAATGCAAGGTAAGAGATTCAGGGTTGGGGTTGGGGTTAGATTAAAATTCTCCTAAACCATGTCAACACAGAAAACATTTGCCAACTAACCTGGCAACTTTGAAGCAATTTAATTCAGTATCAATGAGGTCCAAAGGTGTTCTTCTGTATAGATATAGCCAACAATGACTACATAGACAGTTCTGCATGGTGCTATGTTACTGACAACAGGTTTATAGGGCTTTTTTGAAACATGTGCTTTTCTCAAGACATTGTTATGATCAAACAGGAAGTGCAACAACAGTGCCACCTTACCTACCCATGGTACAAGTGTTATATGACAATAAAGAATAAGAAACTTCTGTTATATTATTGGTGGACTGATGAGTGTGGGATATTTATTTAACTTGTACAGTAGACCTATTGTAGTTTTAATGATTTAATGAGCATGAGTTTCTTTTCCAAATCGCTTCGTAGCATCTTACTTTGCAGTATTTGTTAAAGAATTAAGCTGCTTTAAAAAGTTGCTTGTGAATTTGCCAAGTATTAATGTTGACTGACTGGCTAATTCCCTGGAATTTGGATTAGACTTTTTAGAGGAATTGCTGGCTGAGGTTCAATTTGTTTAGCATGTCACGTTTACCATTCTGGAATCTTATTATTAAGTTCACTTTTATTCTTATCCACATTAATCCAAGTTGGCAAATATCTGGGATATTACCCTAATTTGGTTCAGAATTAAGAATGCATTCAAACATCATAAATGGTTTGCTGGTTTGTGACTGTAAAACAATCCTTATGCTTGCGTGGAATATCAGACTTACATCCACACTTCGAATAGATATAGATGATAATTATCTGGATGATGTGTGACAACAGTAGTTGAAAATTGAATTAATATTATATATTATATTACTATAAAATGATTAGCATGATATTAAATCACTATAATTTTTCGTGTGAATGCCGTTCAGTGTTGTGAGCACCGGTGAGTAGTTTTATCTGGAATGGCCGTTATGTAAAATCTTACAATATTGCATATTTCATCTCAATGAAGACAAATTGGAATATGCTTAAATAATCTGCTGGGATTGGTATTCGGGAGGGTAGTTATGTCCACCGGGGGTGTCATTATGAAGCATTTTTGTTATGTCCCATTTCTACAATGCTTAATAAGTAGGCTTGGAATGTAATGCTGTCTATTTAGAATGTAAGGATGAAAATGGCGTGTCAAAAGAAATCCACATTGTTGAAATAAATGTGTCATTTGATTATGAAAAGTATTTGCCAAATTAATTTAGAAAACATCAAATTTCATATGAATTTCATTAAGAAATTCTTAGGGATGTGTATCCTCTGACATCCTGTGCGTCCTATTCAACTTTCGTTACAGTGTGTGTAATGATTCATATTTCATGGTTTTAATGTGTCCGCAGCTTCGAACATTTGACAATTATTCATATTTCAAATCAGTTGTCTCTATTGATGTCATTTTAATTTATGTCTTGTTGTTTCTTACTTATCTTAGGTTGGTGTATTATGCCAAGTGCTGACAATTGGAAGCTAACGTTTTAATGCAACTGTAAATTCCATTAATACACATACACATACAAACATGTGTGAAATTTGTCTTGTCAAAAATAAAATTTAATGTAATAGATTCCGAGATGATGTCAGATTCATTTTCTTTTTTTGAAACTTCATGGTCATACTTACAAATAAAATGACGAAAAGTGAGGTAAGTGTTATAAGGCTTACAAAGAGTTTGTGGTTTGGTCTTTCCATCAGCTTGTCTGCAAGGGAGATGGTACATTTGATGATCTAAAGTATTCAAACTGCTACGATTTTGCTCAGCTGAATTTCCAACTATTCAACAGCTGTAATAATGAGAGGAATTGTGTTTTCTTGCATGGAGTAACAGTCATGAGCAATAAGTAACAACATAATATGTTACTCTTGATAACTTATTATGTTGGATGCGACATTCCTTCAGTGAAAACAATTGGGCAACAAATCCTTGCTGACAATATATTTGTTATGTGCTCGGCATGCCATCTGAAGACAATGAGACTGAGAGGCACTAGGGATATGGCTACGACAAGACAAACATGTTTTCAGAAATTGCGGCAATCTAAATTGCCAGTCTCAATTGCTGGTGTCTCCTTGGTTGGTTCCAGAGCTGCATCAGATTTCTTGATCACAGATTGGTGTTTACAAGCTGTCTAGTGTGCTATCGAATATAAGGTGTATGATTGGTCCATTTCTATGACCTCTGTTTGATTGTATTTAGACAATGGATCAGAATTGAATGATGCATCTGGGCTTCAAATTTGATATTTCCTATCTGTGTAAAGCTCCAGTTCAAAATTCAGTATAGCAGTCCATAGCAATGAAAATATACTCCCAATTTGCAGTACAGTACATTCAGACATAAATGATTACTGTCTTGTAACTATTGGTAGAGAAGGGCTGTAGAATTCATGATTAAGTACTTGTAATGAAAATAAAACAAAGATTCCAATGAAATCTCTAGTCCCTCTATCTTTAGGTGTAATTTAATCAAGACATCTGTGAGCTGTGGATGACTGATGTTTCTTAATCCACGATCTCTCTTCCGCGGCACACAGCTTTCCTGATGGAAGGTTTAGGTTTCTGTAACTCACTCAATGCCTGCTGGATCTAAAGAAAGCAGTACAAATTTAATACATCACTGATGAATGAGATTAATCAGCAGGCCAGACGTCAGACCACTCCCGTCAATGTCTCTGCCACCCACATCACTTTGATTTTGTGGTGTCAATATCAAAAGAATATGTCCCAAAG
This sequence comes from Platynereis dumerilii, assembly GCA_026936325.1. Classification (NCBI taxonomy): domain Eukaryota; kingdom Metazoa; phylum Annelida; class Polychaeta; order Phyllodocida; family Nereididae; genus Platynereis; species Platynereis dumerilii. Next base: position 15,726,142 of record JAPTHN010000001.1, read on the forward strand.
CCAGTGGGATTATTTATAGGAGGGACACCATATGAATTAATTTTCTGTTGGCGATATTGTATAATACATTAGTGCATCAGCTTCCCGAATTTGATTTTTTTTATGCAAACAAGAAGAGTATAAGATAATTAGTATACATGTAGGGCAATAAGAATCTGACATCCAAATCTATTCTCAATACCAGTGCGTTTGTCAGCATTTGAAAAACTTTATTCTGAACCCTTCTTAGCTTCTTTCCATAATTTAATGCAGCACATGATTCATGTCAACTTAGCGTGCCATGCAAAGAAACCCTAGTTTTTATACCAGTTTTGTGTGCCTGGGGAGTACGATCCAGCTTTTACAGAATTAGCTAATGAGGAGGTATTATTCCTGATAAAATCATGTTCTGTATTCGTGGTAATTATTCTTGCAATAGTTGTGGCCTGGAGGAAAAATTATTTCGGTCAACGTCATCAACTTTTTCTCATCCATTGGGTTTCTCCATATAATACTGTTGCATGAAGTCTGATAGTTTTTTGTGAAACTTTAATATGTGCAAAGATTGCAAGAAGGTAGTCAAGTTTAAAGTGTAAGAGAAACTCCTTGATCGTTGTGTAGAGGTATAATGCAATTCAAAGTAAAATTTGTGGAAAATAAATTTTTAGAAAGACATTTGTTGTTAAGTATTGTCTTTTGAGTAACACCATATTAAATTGAGCTAAATATGTATGTTATCCTGCTGCATACCTGTGTGGTAACTGCATATATTGAATCTTGTTTGATGTATTGGAAACATCAGTCAGCTCTGAATGTAGCATGACAGTGATTGATCCTGTGAAGAATTATTCTATGGGTTGTTTATTGTATATGCCTCTAATAGGGAATTTTGCTTTGATTATGTGTCCTTAGCACATCGCTATGATCTAAGTTCAGTGTACCAGGTTGTTGCTTTCATCTTACAGGTGTACGTTAATTAACACATTCACTAAGCAAGAACTCTTTGATAATTATTTTAAGGTGGAATAAATGAATTTCTCTATATTCTAAAGTTACAACAACAATCTAGCCCAGAAGTTGAGAAGATTTAGTGTGGTACATGTGTAGTGTGTGCCTCTTGTGTGATTTTACTCTGGTTCAGATGAAGGGGGCTGAGTACAAGTCATTTGAAACAAGGGCTTTCAAGTTCAAATAATTCAGGTAAAATAACTCAAGCTCAGGCTTGGTGCAAAGGTTGCAGTCAATATTTACTTTCTTTGATCTTTTAAAAACATTGTCTTGTCAAAAACACATTGTTATAACCTTTAAAGAGACAGATGAATCAAGTTATCCATCTGAAATACGTCATTATTTACTAATATTTTTAGTACAGAATTGGAAATTAGGAATTTTGCCTGTTACATAATGTTAAGCATCAGATTTTGTTTGATGAGATATCCCTGCATCAATTGACATGATTCAATGAAAAAGCCCGTTTGAAAGTTTGACATCAGGGCCACAATCTTTGCTTAATGTTTAACAATTATGTCCGCTATATGTGTGTGACTGTGTGTGTTAGCAAGGTGGCATTGCATTATATATTTGGTAGTTCTTTGCGAATCCATTCTGAATCAAAGTCAGAAATTCTTTTTCCGTTAAACTTTCACATTCGCCGTAATTTTAGTGCGTTTTGACAAAATTAAGATAATGGATGGAGTCAATATGTCAGACGAAGGAAGTAGCATTGGGAATGTCACATTTGGGTAGTTTGTTTGAGTTCCATTTCTATGGTGGTTTATAATTATCAGATTAGAAGAAATATGGCGCTGCAACATTACTTAAGGAAAATGGTGAAATAATATTAAAAAAAACACATTTAAGTAATGAATGTGTCATTCAATGTTGGAAGTAATCTGACAAGTTAATTTTGAGTTGACAAATTTTCATTTGGGTTTTACATGGTATAAGTTCTGACAATAGGTGTCATGTTGCCATCATTTGATATCTTAATCTATTTCGACCTTATTCTTGCAAACTATTAATACTATTATTCTGGGTTTCTTAATTGACTCTGTTGTTGTGTGACACAAATGATAGTATATTGTGGGTGGTTCTGGGACTCAATTATGGTATCTACCAATATTGATTCATTTGAAGATATCTTTCATGTGACAGAACAGTGATATCATTTGAAGTAGTTATTTCCCCGTGGCATCTGACAAAAATGTCAGGTACAGAATCCTTCATTCAGCACTACCTCTTATTCCTAACTCTGTGCAAGCTATAGTTTAATGGTTCAAAGATACACATTACGGGGAACCTGACCTACATTCATTCAACATATTTGTGAATGACATTTGGAATGTGGACATTTTTCAAACCATTTTAATATATATTTATGTAATCCCCAGATTCTCCACTGCATGAATATGTATCCAATCGCAATGTCAAGAAAAAATATTTCCTCTTCATTTCATGTTGTTCTATACTATAGCTATGTTTATGCACTGGTAGACCAGATGAAGTGAGAAGTGGTTTGATAAAAGTGATCGTTTGGCCTTTGAGACACTCATTTCATCCCTGTTGGTGCTCACATGGATGTCATTTGTACTCCTGTCAAGAGTAACTGTTACTACTTCATATGGCTTGCAAATTGCATCCTCTCATGCCAGCTTTCTGCCGTGATTGCTCATTACCTTTTCTTGGCATGAACTCCCGTTATTATGATAATAATGAAGAAGTTAGTAATAAGATTGTTGGTTCCATTGTTACTTTAAGGGTATGACATGAGTAACTAAGTTAACTAAGAGCGCTACTTCAACATGAAATTGGCTTTGAATTGCGAAGTTTGTGAAAACGTGATGTGTCACTCAGAGCACTTCATTAAACTAAGCGTAATTACGGTAATTTTAGTGTGTTATTATGGCAAACTTTTAGGGCAAGTTTCGGCTGTTAAGTTCAATGAAGACAAATTAGAATTGCCTGAAAGAATTGGCTTTCGTTAATATTCGAGGGATGTTACTTTCACCGGGTGGTTTCGTTGTTAGGCATGCTTAATAACTCTGCAGAAATGCAATTCTGTACATTTGCACATTCGTGAGGGTAAGAAATGTTTATCAGAAGAAATTGACATTCTTGACTGACCAAGAAAGGCATTTCCCAAATTGATTTAGAAACTGTCAAATTTCACGAGAATTTTATTCTAAGGAACATTCTTCAGGATGTGTATCCCTGGTATCCTGTTATGTTAGTGTTTCTTATTTTTGGCTAGTCGAGGACTAGCCCTTAGAGAGATGACAAAAAAGCCCGCGAAAATCGGAAATTCAAAATACCGTAATGCAGATTTGCCTCAGAAATTGCCTGTGGAGCCAGGAACTATCTGAAAACCACCCAGCGGCCGAGATATTACCGAAAACGATCGTCCACGATCATATTTACGATCGATAGAGCTCTAAACAATCCTGTACAACTTTGCGCATGCATGCGCCCATAGCGAGTGGACCCACTGGGACTGTCGGTATCCCGCTAGCCGGGAGTATGACGCTCAGGCAAGCGAGCGGGCCCAGTGGTGCTGTTAGCATCCCGTTGGGTTTACCTGGGGGGAACGCACCAAGACAATCAGTGATTTGTAACTGAATTGACGATCGCTAACATGTATTTCATAATAGATAGATCATAATAAGCTGGCACAGTGTCCCCTAAAATTTTTTAGGATTTTTGAAATGAAGCCTGAAAACTAAAAGTGCACGATTGTAGAGGAAGGTTAGGAGAACATTTTAAGACAAAAACGAAAAAATTCTATTGGGAGAATTTTGAGTAATGTCAATTTTAAGATTTTGGTTTATCACACTCATTTTCATGCTGAAATTGGGGTATAAAAAGTCAATAAATTTGGGAGAGGTAATTTAATGGGATATATATTAATGAGAAAACATTATTCTTCAGTTTCGAAGACTATCGTGTTCATGTTGGGCAAGTTTTGTCAAAAAATGGTGTACAGAGTGTGACAAACACATGTGACTGCATGTCTTTGTTATAAGCAACTTTGTATCAATGCAAAGTAGTCTCTTTTGCTCCTATAGTACATTCTGAGACATGTAGACCAGATCTTGAGTTAATAAAACCCTACATATGTATGTCTCATGGAGGTTTTACTGAAATTGCATTAAAATGGTGGTCCTATGTTCTGCTGTCATATATCTGCGAGAATTTATTTACCCACCACATGCAAAATCATGGAAGACCTAAAAGGCACTGAAGTTGACTGATCTTTATGAATTCAAATCCCTTTGAAATAATTTGCCTTAGAAATCAGTAAATTGTTTAATTTGTCTCATCATTGCTCCCTGGTCTAGCTATACATGTTGTGCACACATGATCAACCATACAAAACACATTTTAGGATCACATCACATTTCAGAAAAACTTGTCAAGCTATCCAGGATCCCACATGCATATTCAGTCAGTCTGGATGTGTGAGTCAGTCCATTTACAAATGCCTTTGTCTTGGAATTAATGCGTTAATGAAGGCAATGTTACTGATAACCCATATTTATATAATCCACTAAGTAGAACACATGCAGATAATTTGTTGACATTTACATGACATTTTTATGATATTTTAATGAACAGTTATATTGCCAGATCATATTCCTTGCCTGTGGGACATCAGCAATCCACAAATTTTACAGACCTAGTATAGACTATAGAAATACTTCATAGATCAAATTTGGTCAAAAACATTGTAAAACCACCAATGATGAGGCTTAACTAGTTCAAATCAGGTAAAAATTATCAAAACGTGCAAAAGAGTCAATCCAACGAGGCTGCAAAAGTACTTATTTCTATATCATACAGTCAAAAGTGTTTGTCACACTCTGTACACCATTTTTGGCAAAACACACCTAATATGGACACAATGGTCATGGAAATTGAAAAATAATGTTTTCTCACTAATATCCATCTCAGTAAATTAACTCTACCAAATTTATTGACTTTTTATACCCCGATTTCAGCATGAAAATTAGAGTGTGATAAACCAAAATCTTAAAATTGACATTACTCAAAATTCTCCCAATAGAATTTTTTCGTTTTTGTCTTAAAATGTTCTCCTGACCTTCCTCTACAATCGTGCACTTTTAGTTTTCGGGCTTCATTTCGAAAATCCTAAAAAAAAAATAAGGGACACTGTGCTGGTGTTCATGTCATCTTAACTTTTAAAAATTATGTGCAAGGAGACCCACTGAAGCAATGCTTGTGGTTGCAGCTATTATACCAAGCTGATGCAGGTACACAAGCAGCTTGTTGTGAGTATCAACTTTCTGGTGTGTTCATATTCAGAAAACCAGTGATATGGTGACAGGTCTGCAAATTTGTCATTGAATAGTAGTGAGTCATCCTAAATATTTGATCAGAACCTACCAACCACGTCATTATAAATAAGTTAAGTAAGGTAATAAGGTAAAAATACCATTATGTATTAATTTTTGGATAATACATTATTAGCATGATATTACTGCAAAAACTTCATTTTAGGTACAAGGTAGGCCTAACTTTAAAAAATGTCTCTGAGGATGGGACAGCATGATATGCAGTCTATGCTACTATGGGAAGGTGCCAGTGGACAACTGCTTGAAACAACAACAGGCACAAGATGACTAGGCCAAGCAAGTAGAAAACATAACATAAGATTTACCTTTTTCCCTTAAGATGTACTGAAAAGCCATTATCCTCTTTTTCTCATCCTCTTTGACATGTTTTTTTTTTTTTTTTTTTTTTTTTTTTTTTTTTTTTTTTTTTTTTTTAATTTTTTGCTCAGAAGCTTTTCAGGATGTTTCTAGTAATTGTATCTGTTACATATTAGTGTCCATAGCATTGGGCAAGATCATTGAGAAGTCCACCATTTCTGCCATATTTCAGGCATCATTGGCTCCTCTCTCTCTCAAAACTGCACTGAGTTTGTTTGCCCTACATCCTGTTTAGTTTCATCATTGCCCCCTAGACAGCTGTGCATTCATTCAGTGGGACGTGCTGGCGAATTAAATTTTATGATGTAGTGTGATGATTTTTTTGACATGTTCTTCTTAAAGCATGTCTTGTTGTACACTGAACAGATGCACCAAGGCTGGTCTTTATATACCATTTACTAAGCAGTGACACATTCAGAGCTGACAGCTAGTGTCTAATGATTGCAATTACTCATTGAGCAGTGTCATAGAAAATATCAACTCAATTGGCTTGAGTTGGCAGGTTGTGTCTAATGATTGCAATTACTATGGAGATCAGTCAGTGTCAAAGGTAATATCAATTAATGGAATTGGCTTGAGTTGGCTGGTAGTGTCTAATGATTGCAATTATTCATTGATCTGTGTCAAAATAAAATATCAAGTTATTGCAATTGCAGAATTTCTTGAAAGTATAACACAATGCTTTTAATTAATTGTAATTATTTTAAGTTTTATATTGTAAATTACACCAGAGTGTGAATGAGACTAAATAATTACAAAGTGGTCATTAATGTGATATCAAGTTGAGCAGATTAGAAAATAAATGTCAATTCAATTTCACTTACATCATAACTTACATGTCTTCTTTGATTTATTTTGTCCTCTATCAAGTAAAATGACTGTCCAATACAGCACAATTTATGCAATAAGTACTATATTATGATTGATCAAGACATAATTTTATTTTTACCAATTTGGCCATGTAGCTTTAATATTACAACCTTACTTTCCCGTTGGATTGGAACTGTGTGGAATTTTTGGGTTCCAATATTTTGATTTCCTGTTGTACCACATCACAACAATAGCTTGTTTATGTGTAGGCCTATAAACAAAAGGCCTGAACTCTGTTTCATTGGTGTTACAGCCACAGTGCTGTTGTTAAGCAATTTCACACATAAGCACATCACATTTATCAGACACAACTAATAAAAAAATTAAAAAAACTCTACAGATCAACAAAAATGTGCAGTTGTAATTGAACACAGCTCAATGCAACTGGTCAGTGGTCTGCTTAGTGATAGTATATATATATGATAAGTAATGCACGATAGACTGCAGCATCACAATCTGTTGAGTTTCATTGAACAATATTAAAATAAGGAATTTCATTTCAGACACATTTCTTGATAAAAATTTGAGATCAGGGCAATTACTCCTCACTGACATTTTTTTTGCAAAATTCACATAGTTCAAAACTATGATAACCATATCTGCAAGACAGATGTAATAGAGGCATATCGCTATCCCGGTTAATCACTGTTCTATAAATATAGGCCTAATACTGAAACGACTAGCCTTTGAATCCATGGATTCTTGTTTGTTAAATATTTTGATTTTGAAACTCAGTGTATGTCAAATACTTTTCAACAACATTTATGTCTATCTTAGATTCGGTAATTTTTACAATCTCTTGGATCAAGAGCTTTATTTTTAAGGCAAGTGTGGTACAGTGGTCCCTGCGTTATAAGACCACCCCTTCTGCGGTCGTGGAGCGGTCTCTCGTGGGGGTGCGGTCTCTCGTGGGGGTGCGGTCTCTCGTCGGGGTGCAAAATGCACTAAAAATACTACTTAGTGCGGGAGGAAGGTGGTCACATAAGGCAAGGTGGTCTTACAACAGGGAGTCTTATAACGCAGGGACCACTGTACCACGACTCTTTTCGATTGTCTGTTTAGAAGTCAATAGTTATTGGTGCATGTACAGTGTGTCTGACGAAATTATGCAAGTTACTTATTTCACTCTAGTGCGAAAACTATTGGACCCAAAATTGTGTCCATTTCACATAATCATTGGATTGGGCTTGGAAATCTTCCATGTAACTTTCATTAAGATTCATTGAGGCAAAATTGAGTTATGCTTATTTTCAAATATTTGGTCGTCTGACGAAATTACGCAAAATCCACACGTGGACTTAAAAACGTTAAAGTTTCAAATGATTTTGCTTCAATCATTTGCATTTTATCATTTGTCAACTATTCATGTCAAAACATTTCACTTACATGCTGCCTATGTCATGCAATATGTATTAATTGTCTCCATTGTAATAACATTGATTTTGCATATTTTTTTTAAATTTATGCTCTCAAAAATCTCAAAATAGACTGATCATTTTGGAAGTGCCTTTAAAAGTTGTCTTTTTCCATCTACTTAGTGTAGTGAAACTGACCGATAAGTTGCGTTTTGGAAATTGACATACTATTGGATAAGGAACTGCACATCCTGATCACAATGCTATTCCAATGGGAAGTTGTGGAAAGAACTTTTGATTGCTAATTATTTTAAAGTAGGGCATGTTATTTCAATTTTGTTTGCAAAGAGCTAAATGTACAGTATAAGGTTAGTGCTAGAAGCATTCTTTAAATGATCGGAACCATTTTGAAGATTTTGGGAACCTAAATTTGAAAAGTTTATACAAATCAATGTTATTCGAATGGAGACAATTAATACATTTTGAATGACATAGGCAGCATGTAAGTGAAATGTTTTGACATGAATAGTTGACAAATGATAGAATGCAAATTATTGAAGCAAAATTATTTGAAACTTCAACATTTTTTAGGCCATATGTGGATTTTGCGTAATTTCATCAGACACCCAAATATTTGAAAATAAGCATAACTCAATTTGGCCTCAATGAAACTTAATGAAAATGACACGGAAGATTTCCAAGCCCAATCCATAACAATTATGTGAAAAGGATGCAATGGTGGGGCCAATAGTTTTCATACCAGGGTGAAATACGTAACTTGCATAATTTCATCAGACACACTGTATACTTGGTGTGATATTTGATATTGTTTCTTCTCATTTTTAAAGGAAGGAGTGTTTGACTGCCTGAGGCAAGGGTCTTTCTAGACATTGTATATGACCTAATATCAAAACAAAGTTTTATGACTGAAGTGAGATTTTGTTAAGGTATTGAAAACTAATTTTGCTACTGATCAACAACTTAATAAACAAGAACACAGTATTTTGTTGCAAGACATTGCATTTATTTGGGCAATAACATATGACAGATGACACTCAGTAGCAGCTAGTAGTTGGCTACCATCACATTCCTTCAGCCAAAACAGACATGCGACAAATCATTCCTTGCAATTGTATTTTGTTGTTTGCTTGGTATGCCATCTTGAAACAATAAGACTGAGAGGCACAAGGGATGCCAAGAAAGGGATACCCAGAAGAAGACAAACATGTTATCAGTGACTGCAGGCATTTGCAGAGATCCAATTTGCTAGCCACAGTTGTTGCTGTCCCGCTGTGGTTGGGTCTAGACTGGCTCAGGGTTACAACAGATATTTTGAAGGTGGATGGGTGATGTTGCTCGATCATTTTCAACCTTGATCACAATCTACACAAATATCCACTGATCTTACTGCTTTTAAGTTTAGTTGAAGTTTGTCATTGAGCGTTTTCTTGCAATTCTGGTTATGTTATTGATATTGAATTATTTCATATTGCAGCTTCAAACAGACCTTTCCATTGAGACATAGAACAGCTTGGAAGTTCCTGTTCTGTTACTAAAGTATTCATTTATTTACAGAAGAGAGCAGCAAAAAGAAGCAAAATTGCTGTAAAAGGTTATATTATATTGTCTGTTCCTTTTGCCATTCATACTGAAGTGACGGAAAATTTTGCTTGATGCCACAAATAGGATATGTTATACGAGAAGAATGTTAGGATACTTTTCCAAAAAAACGATTTGGATTTTTGATCGCCTAAAAGGCCGATCTCTGTTTCTGCTGTGTCACGCGTCGGGGAGGAAAAACGTCGGGGGGAAAACGTCGGGGAGGAAAAACGTCGGGGGGAAAACGTCGGGGAAAAAACGTCGGGGGGATCATGTCGTAGAGTTCACAGACCTCTATCTCAGTACATACGCTGCCATGTCGTTCACAAATAAACACATTCAACTCAATATCATTGTCATTTCCTAACTCTCATGTCATTTTGCTCTGTCATTTCGATTTAGCTCAGAAAAACGGCTTTTACTGTCACCCAATTCTCAAACTTGACTTCCAGCATGTCTGCCCGGACGAGTGTTGCCGCCAGAATATGACGAAGTAAATCCAAAAATAAACACACTTCCGTCGCTGAAATCGTCCAAATCACCTTCACTCCTGAAACTAACCTGTCTTACAGTCATGACAAACCCTCAAACGCATTCACTCTCAGCCGTTTTCAACCTGAAATTAAACCTCAAACTTTTATTCAGCTCAATCAACATCCTCCAGCCATGCTTTGCAACCTGTGTATGATGTCATCGCTTTTTGTGTAGGTGCTGGTGCTGCCGCCTTCTGTTACAGCTGCATGGCAGCAAACCCTCGGAGCATGGCCAGAGCAGGGGCCATGGGTAGAGGGGCCATGGGTAGAGGGGCCATGAGCACAGGGACCATGGGCAGAGGGGCCCATGGGCAGAGGGGCCCATGGGCAGAGGGGCCCATGGCCAGAGGGGCCCATGGCCAGAGGGGCCCATGGCCAGAGGGGCCCATGGCCAGAGGGGCCCATGGCCAGAGGGGCCCATGGCCAGACGCCTAGTGCTGTCTGCTAATCTGAAAGCCTATTTCTTTACGCTTCTGTATTATGCAGGCCTATAGCTACAATAGGCGATCATTTAGTCCCTGTGGGACAGCATTGGGCGATCCGTTCAATCTCCAAACTCGCTCTAGTTTTCTGTGTGACAAGGCTAATCCATCATATTTGGTTGCAAGAGACAAGTTTACAGTCTAGCAAAGTGGTATTGAGTCTTGAGTGCTCATCCGAGAAGGCATTTTGGCTGAAAAGGGATATTATTATTGTCAGCAGAAAACCCATTGGATATTGATGCAGCAACAGTCATGATTAAGAGCCAGTAATGAAAAGAAAACAGACGGATGCCCAATTAATCTCCTCCCACGCACCTTCACACAGAAAGGAGACATAATACTTCTTAGGAGGAACATTGGAGGTGGATGTGTCTGTAATCCGAAAATGCCTTTGACTGTTGCTACGAATATATGTTATAGTATAAACTGTACAGTCGCCCAGATTGTATGCCCTGTATAATCATGATATCTGTTACTTCTGAGCCACCTGACTGGTGCTTCTTAATCTACAACCTCTTCTGTGTGGCATACAGCTTTTCTGGCGCAAGGTGTAGGTTCGTTTAACTCACTCATTGCCTGCTGGAACTCAGGAAAAAAAAGCTTGGCAAGCTTGGTAAAGTTGCCAAATGACAAATCATAATTCTGTCATTAAGCTGCTTTAAAAATTTGTTCCTGAATTTACCAAGTATCTTGTTGTCTCACTAGCTAATTCCCTGGAATATCGATCACACTTTGGCTGTGGTTCTATTTGTTTGGCATGTCAAGTTTACCATTCTGGATTCTTATTAAGCTCATTTTTGTTTCTAATCCAAATTAATCTTAAGTCAGCAAATGCTGTGGGATATCACTTCAACTTGTCTGATGCCAGTGATGGTTAAGAATTAAGAACTGCTTTCAAACAAATAGGTCTGACTTATGTTCACTTAAAAAAAAACAACATCTGGGTGACTTGTGACACCAGTTATTGGAAATTGAATTAATAGTACAATATATGTACTGGTATGGTTCTTTGTTTCTTTGAAATATTTGCATCTACAGGAAATGAGGCCTTGCTCAGCCACTGAGAAACCCATTTGACTTGAAATGTGGCCTGATAAAAGACATTGTTTGGCCTTGGTGACACTCATTCTATCGCTCTCGTTGCTATTATTCATGCATCTTGCTCGAAGTAACTTTTGTTAGTTCTTACTTGATCCTCCCAATACTATAGTCCATCTTGTCATGAATTTGAGCATTTCATGGTTTCAAGAGGTTGCTTCACTCTCTCTAATTTGTGAATATACATGTATGATGTGTCACTCATAGCACCTCATTAAACTTTTTTTTATAATTTCTCCCTATTTTAGTGTGTTAATGTGGATTAATCGTAATTTTCGGCTGTTCATTTAAATGAAGACATATTGGAATTTGCTTGAAGAATTTGCTGGAATTGGTATGCCGGGAAACTTGCGTTCACTAGGGGATGTCGTTATGCAACCTTTTTTTAGTTACTATTTCTATTATGCTTAATAAGTCGGCTTGGAATGTAATGCAATCTTATTGCTCAGTTGTGAGGATGGAATGGCGTGTCAAAAAAAAAATCTAAATTGTTGAAATGAATGTGTCATTCGAATATAAAAGGTATTTGCCATATTAATTTAGAAGTTGTCAAAATTCTTGTGAATTTCATTAAGAAAATTCTTTGGGATGTGTATCTTCTGACATCCTGTCCTGTTTGCTTTCATTACAGTGTGTTATGATTTACAGTGTGTTGGATGATTAATATTTCATGGTTTTAAAGGTATGAACAACTTCTGACATGTGAAAATTATTTGTATTTCCAGTCTGTTTTGTAACTCCTTAAAGAACTTTGGATATCATGTTAATTTTTGTCTTGATGTTTCTTAGGTCGGTATATTGTACCAAGTGGTAACAAACCTATGAAAAGGAAGCAAACTTTTAGGGGCAACTGTGGTGCTGCTAAACCCTGAGCATATTAGTTTCTGCAAAATTCCGTAAACACATTGATGCATATGAGACTGTTTAAAAAATAATCTAAATTCCTTAAAGAAGGCTGATTCTTTTTCTGTATTGCAACTTTTGTCAATAATGGTCATACTCACAATTGATTTGACGAAAAGTGACCTAACGTGTGAGGCTTGCATCGAATGTGTTGTTGGGCATTTGCCTCAGCCTGTCTTCAAGGGAAATGTACATTTGAAGATGTTGAATTTTGCACCCCAGAATTTCCAACTAGTCAGCAACTGTAATAACAAGAGGGATTGTATTTTCTTGCAAGGAGTAACAGTCGTGGGCAATAACATACGACAGATGACACTTGGCCATTGCATTCCTTTAGCCAAAACAATCATGCAACAAATTCTTGCTGACAATATATTTGCTGTGTGCTCAGCATGCCATCTGAAGACAATGAGACTGAGAGGCACGAGGGATATGGCTAGGACAAGACAAACATGTTTTCAGAAATTGCGGCAATCCACTTGCCAGCCTCAATTGCTGGTGTCTCCTTGGTTGGTTCCAAAGCTGCAACAGATTTCCTGATCGCAGATTGGTGTGAGCTGTCTAGTGTGCTACCAGATTTTAAAAATAACGTGCAAGCACTTTAAGCAGCGCAGGCCTGAATAATTTGTCACTGATGAGTTTAGACTGCCAACCCACTGACCAATGAACGTACAACTTGGGCTTTAAATCTATGTAGGCTATGTGACTATTAAATAGTCTGATTCAATCAATCAATAGATTGTCCATCTACATATCTGCTTGGCAATCCATCTGTGTATCTTTCTAGATGTATCTATCTCTTAATTTATAGATCTATCTACATATTGATCCATTTTTCTTCCCATGTAACAGTCATCAAATGACAAATTTTAAGAAATTATCAAATATTGTCCAGCCGAGATTGGAACCTGGGCCCCCCAACCTGCTAAAAGGTTTACACTCTGAAAATTCCACATGGATAAATCTGATCTACATGTATAAAACTCGAGCACAGCTGACAAATTGTGAGTCTACCAATGCTACAACCCTGGCTTAACACCTCAGGATATCATTACCTGTCAAAATACATGAATAAAGTTGACTGACAACCCTCTGCAAGTTGAAACAATTGAAATTTCAAAAGCTATAAACAAACCTCCATGCGAGAACCAGCCATTATTACCCAGCAGCTGCTCAGTGAAGCGTGACCTAACAGTGTAGCAGGAGAGCAGCAGCAGCTGACCATGTACAATCATTTAAATTTCGCGGGGAAAACTAGCTTTTTAGTTGAGAAAATAAAAAAATTATTGTCACAGAAGTTTACCAAAAGTTGATGGAAGCAAGATAAACTCTTGATAAGACCATATGGCAAGTTTCAGAGTGACAGGTGTAACAGTGCGATCGCCTATATGGTCAGAGTTTGTAGAAAAATTCTAGGGGTAATAGCAGCTGCGCTGCTAAAAATGAAAAATGGTGTCTCATCGGTTAGTTCCTATTAATCACCTCTCTTTGATTGTGTTGACCCACTGGATCAGAATTAAATTATGTATCTGGTCTTTGATATTTAAACTGTGTGTAAAGCTCCTGTTCAAAATTCAGTATAGCAGCCCATAGACATGGTAAATCTACTCCACTTTGCTGCACAATAAATTTAGACATAAATGGTTACTGTATTGTTGACAGAGAAGGACTGCAGGAGTCATGATAAAGAATCAGTAATGAAAATAAAACACAAAGATGCCAATGAAATCTCCAGTCCCTCTAACTTTAGGCTTAATATAATCAAGACCTCTGTGAGCTGTGGGTGACTTACTGATGCTTCTTAATCCACATTTTCTTTTCGGTGGCACACAGCTTTCCTGATGTAAGGTTCAGATTTCTTAAACTCACTCTGTGCCTACAGGAACTCCAGAAATCTGTGCAAATTTAATACATCACTGATGAATGAGATTAATCTGTAGCCGAGACATCAGTCCACTCTCGCCGATGTCTCTGCCACCCACATCACTTGATTTTGTGGTGTCAATATCAAAAGAATATGTCCCAAAGCAAGTAGGATCATTTATTGTGGGGAAACCATATGAATTCATTTTCTGTCGGCGAGATTGTATGCTACATCAGTGCATCAGCTTCCTGAATTTGATTTTTTTAAGCAAAGAGGAAAATTTTAAATAATTATTATACATGTAGGCCAATAAGAATCTCTGATGTAAAACATATAATTTGTGTGATAGTAACATCCAATTCTATTCTCAATAGCAAAGACTTATTTTCCGAATGCTTAGGCGTTCTTCAGCATTTGAGAAACTTTATTCCGAACCCTTCTTGGCCTCTTTACATAACTTAATGCAGTACATAATCCACGTCAACTTGGCATGCCATGCAATCAAGCTGTGATTTTTATACCAATTTCATGTGCTTGATGAGTATGATCCCGCTTTAACAGAATTAGGTAACAAGGAGCTATTAATATGCCTGATAAAATCATAGTCTTTACTTCTTGGGCCTGAAGGAATAGTTATTTTGGTGAACATCATCAACTTTTTCTAATTCATTGGGTTTCTCCATACTGTTGCATGAAGTCATAGTAAAATATGTGAAAAAAAATTTTTAGAAAGGGAGTTGTTGTTGAGTAGGCCTATTGCTAATTGAGTAATACCATATTAAATTGATCTATGTTATTCTGCTGCATACCTGTGTGGTGACTGCAAATTGAATTTTGTTTGATGTATTGGAAACATCAGTCAGCTGTGAATGTCAGCATGGCAGTGATTCATCCTGTAAAGAAGTATTCCATGGGCTGCTTTTTGGATGTCACTCTAATGAGGACTTTTGCTATGTCGCTATGATATAGGTACAGTGTAGTGTACCAGGTTGTTGCTTTGATCTTACAGGAATGCATTAATTAACAGGTACATTTGCTATGTGATGACTCCATGATAATTACTGGAAGGTGAGATGAAGGAGTCGCTCTTTATTGCGCGAAGTTACAACACTGATCCGACAATTTAATGCAGTTTCACACTCCTCGCAGCTGCCTTGTCAAGATGTGCAGTGTCTACTTCTTGGGTGTTTTTACTCTAGGTCAGATGAAGGATGCTGGATACAAGTCCTTTTAAAACAGGGGCATTCAAGTTCAAATAATCAGTGGCGTAACTGGGCGGTCTCAAATGTGGGGGCACCTGGGGGGGCACGCGATTCTCTGGGGGGGCACCTACTATACTAATTTTATATTTTAGCCGGAGTTGGAAAGTTTATATGGGGGGCACCTGGGGGGGCACAGGTCCAATATGGGGCACGTGCCCCCCGTGCCCCCCCCCATAGGGACGCCACTGCAAACAATTAAAGTTTTAATTACATTAACTTGCCAAAACAGTGTTTGTGCCTTAACACGCAGAATAATCAACTTATCAATCTGAAATACATCATTATTTTGTCTAGTATTGGAAATTTGGAATTTTGCCTGTTACATAATGTCAATTTGTACTGTTAAGCATCAGAATTTGTTTGATGAGATATCACTGCATCAATTGTCATGATTTAAGGAAAAAGTCTCTTTGAAACTTTGGCATCAGAGCTGCAATCTTTGCTTAATGCTCCAATTCATTAAATGCAATGACAATCCATCAATTCTCTTCTCCCACATGCTCATTGTGCTGTTGCCCTAATGTGTGTGTTGATTAAGATTCGACAAAGTGACAATGCTATCAGGTTTGGAAAAGCTACTTCCAAAGGTTGTTTCAGGCTAATGAATTTGTCAGGCATTATCATTTTCTTTTTTTGATTCGTTACAATTGGGATGACACTTTTGAAAGGAATTACTGACTTGTTTTAATTTAATTTACTTGTCAGGTTTTAATTTAATTTACTTGTCAGGTTTACGATTTTTTAATCTAAAATATCTGTCCAATTTTGGATAATGCTCTACTTACTGTGATGGTGCATAATAAACTAGATATTTTCTTTTTTTATATATATGATTATACAATCATGTTACAGCTAAATGACTGTGTTGACTTGCCCAGTTTTCATTATTGTTATTCCTTGTGAAACAGTGTCCCAATAAGCTTTTCAATTACATAGCCTTCATTTAAATATGTTTGACAAATTAAGATAATGGGTTGATTTAATATGTCAGATTAAGGAGAGTGCATTGGGAGTGTATGTGTGTGACATCAGGGCAGCTTTAGTGCTGCGATATTGCTTGAGAATAATGATGAAATGTTGTTGTTTTTAAACACATTGAAGTAATGAATGTGTCATTAAATCTGGGCATGTAATCTGACTAGTTATTTTAAGTTGTCAAATTTCCATTTGGGTTTCATAAGGCAGATTTGATAATGGGTGTCACGGTGCCATCATTTGATTTTTAAATCTATTTCAACCGAATTCTCTGTAACTACAGTTGCGGACGAAAGTTTAGGCCACATCAATTTTTCGGCAATATATGGGAAAATAGGTGCTCAGCTGAAAAATTTCTGCACTGATTTTCTTGCCTATGTGTCAGGGAAGTTCTACAATAGAGAAAACTTGATTTATTTTTATCACTTACTTGAATATGTGTGATAAACAAAAAATTCAGGTGGTCTAAACTTACGTCTGATGCTGCTTACATCCACTAAGGCCCTAAATGGCATTGTGCATTAGAGGTAAGGTCGCTAAATTATTCAATGTTATTTTAGACAAGTTATTCAAACATGTTTCACGTGATTTAAAGGCAATCATTCATGAAACTGAAAAAAACACATTTTTGAATAATTTTTTAAAATTTCAACTTACAGGGTAATAATGGTGATTCTATGAGCCAGAATTGTTAATAAATAGAATATCAACTAAAAAGAACCAAGAAAATATGTGTCTGACACATTTTCATCCTTCTAATGGAGTACGAATACACTCGACACCCATCATACTGCAAAAATGGTGCTTTTGCCGGGGTTTTGCCTGATAGATCCAATCTGAAGCATCAGAATACAACGATCGGAGGGTTTACATTGACCTGAGCATGTGTCCTGATAAAATCCAACAACTTTTGTTTGTTCGCTTTACTTATGATGAAACTACAGCCACTTTTATGGAAGGCGTAAAACTGGTCCATTCATTAACATTACGTTTCAGTACACTTTCCAGAGTGGCGTCTGTAATTTTGTCTGTACTGTGGGAAAAGAACAAAAGTTTGTTGATTTTATCAGGACACATACTCAGGTGAATTAAAACTGGGTGTCAAGTGTACTCATACTCCATTAGAAGGATGAAAATGTGTCAGACACATATTTTCTTAGTTGTTTTTAGTTGACCTTTTATGTATTAACAATTTCGGCTCATTGAATCACCATTATTACCTCCTAAGTTGAAATTCAAAAAAAAAATTATTAAAAAATTTTGTTTTTTCCTGTTTCATGACTAATTGCCTTTAAATTGCATGAAACATGTTTGAATAACTAGTCTAAAATAACATTGAATAATTTAGTCACCTTTCCACTAATGCACAATGCCATTAAGGGCCTTTGTGGATGTTAGCAAGCATCAGACGTAAGTTTAGACCACCTGAAATTTTTGTTTATCACACATATTCAAGTAAGTGATAAAAATAGATCAAGTTTTCTCTCTTGTAAAACTTCCGTGACACATAGGCAAGAAAATCCATGCAGAAATTTTTCAGCTGAGCACCTATTTTCCCTAATATTGCCAAAAAATTGACGTTGCCTAAACTTTTGTCCGCTACTGTATTAGTATTATTACTCTAATTTCTTAATTGATACTTTTGTTGTGTGACTCCAATGTAGACCGAGGTCACAGTCTTCACGTTGCTGTAGGCAACGTAGACTGAGGACATACCATTTGGTGAGCACTCTTGAAAATCATTGGAAGCAATGAGTGATAATAACAAGCAATCAAACATGAACACAAACAGAAAACTGCCATCTGCAAACAGAAAGCAACATAAGCGGTTATCTTGTTTTGTCTCCAGTCCTGAGGTGTTGTCAACACAAAAAACAGTCAAGGTATTAAAAAAGTGGGAGGGAACATTTATTTCTGGATGTCACTTTTAAAATATCAGAATATGTGGTAGTTCTCATCACTTGGGAAAGATATGAAACACCTAAATTAAAGTAAAATGTTACTTGTGGTGTGGTTTCATTATCTATCTGTCTATCTATCTATCTTTCTCTATCTATGTCTATCTATTTATCTATCTGTCCATCTATCTCTGTTACCCAGGATAGAAACAAAAATGCAGACAATCATTCCATAACAAAATCTAAAAGCAATTTTTTTGAAGATTTTGACAAAAAGCTCCTGTAGGGGGCAGGCCAGCATTGACACTAAAATTTTATAAATTTCATGATCATTAATTGTGGTTGGGTCAAATATCACTTTTTTCCATCCCATTGAGCAAGTAAAAATGTAAACTTTCCTGAATAATAAAAACATTTTGTGAAAAGAACAGAAAAGTTATGAAAATTAATGATCACAGGATCTTGAAATTTTGTGACTGCATTTTCGACAATGCCACGACAATTTCATTTGATCGACACAAGAGTTTTGCTCTCAGAAATCTACAAATGTTCATGAATATACCTGATGGCTCCTACTAAGAGCAAACAAAATTTCATCGTGATACTTCGAGTGAAAGTACCATCTTTTAGCCATTTTGCAATGTTGCGTTTTTAATGTCGCTCAGTGTATCTATATATTTATCCATCTATCTTGGCCCCTATCTATTTGCCAGTCTATGTAGGCTATCTATTGACTTTTTTCATCAATCTGTGTGTACCAAGATGCCTGTGAACTTTATTCAAATGCGATCTGCATTTGTCAAATATGGCCTGAGTCAATCACTGTCCACCAAAGTGTGTACTTTGGAACTAACCAATCAGATCATACTTGAAATGCTTGACTGAGTATGATTGACTGCTGAATGTAATAGTCCGATCCTATTATTTGGAAAACGATAGACATACAAACTGAAATAGCTAATTATGAACAACAAAATGATTAACAGCTATCAGTTTTGCAAAGCCTCCCTCTCTTCAGCCTGAAACTCCTCTGAATTTTTGGTCGTAAATTGTTGAAAATCGCCGATTTTGACACTTTAAAGTACAGGAAGTTCTGAAAATCGCACACAATACATTTTAAATCATTTCCTATCCACTCATATCTTTACTTTTGATAAGAATAGGCCCAAAACTGCTGCGACACGATCCTGTGTCGCAAGTGTATAGTTCTCAAGCCATGTTTTGTCGCCCATCCTTCTCACCTACACTGAGAAGGTGGGTCTTCCTATCTGACTCCAATGATAGTATTTCATGGGTTCTGTGACTCAATTATGGTATCTAGCTCTCATGATTCATTTCAAGACATCTGTTATGCAATAGAACTGTGATATCATTTGAAGTTATTTGCCTCTAGGCAACTCTCAAAATTTGACATCAAGATAACATTTCTGATGTCACTTGACATCACCATGTTGTCAAAATGAGTTATTAAATTGTCCAAAGGGTTTCATCTACATTTGTACTGTATTACTGTTTTTAAAGCCTTCATCATTCAGCACTGCCTCTTATTGTTCATTCGGCAAAAGTTGGTTTTAACTGGTCTAGGATACATCATCAGGCATACTGAACCTATTTAGAAGAAGAAGCACCTCAATTCTGAAGTGACCTATCAAGTCATTACCCACCCTCTGCAGGATTGATCTCGTTGTAAAGTTTTTTTCAGCTATAACTTTGGAAGCGAAGGAATTTCCACTTAAAAAATCTTGTTTTCTTCTGCTGTACTTTTGTTGCAAACTTTATTTGAGACTTTGTCCATTCAATATTATCTGGTAGGTACATATATATGTATTTTTTTTAACCTAACTTTAAAATTGGTCAACTCACTCTGCCATCTTTTAGGTTTGCTAATGTGTCAGGGTGGGCAGTGGTTGTTGTAAATGAAAAATTTGTTTCGCTGAAAGCTTTATATTAATTGTAGAAGACCCATTGGGCATTAGTAGACCATCATTATTACGAGGTGGTGATGAAAAGAAAACACCAAGATGCCAAAGTTATCTCCACCCACGCATCATCAAATGGTGACAGAGTTATACCAGTGAGAGTGAGCTTGGATGTTCCTGTAATCAGAAAGTGCCTCTATATGAATTCAGGTGTCATGCATGCAATATACTCAGGAGTCATCATATAGGCACACAAAATAAGCCAAGTATTGTAGATAAGGAAGTGACTGACACTTAAGATCAACTGGGTGAACCTTATGTGCAATCTCTTTGATGTGGGATGCTGGTTTCTAAATGCTAGGCTTAGGTTTCTTTAAATCACCAGAACTCAAAGAAAACTGTGCAAATTTAATACATCACCCATGAAAGGATTCATTTGCACCTAGACATCAGACTGCTCTTTGTGGTCAGCCTCTACCACCCACTGTACTTGATTTCATGGTGCCTGGGCTTGCTTGCCAGATCTTCAGTCTTTGATGTATGTTGCACAGCTCACGAAAGTGTGAAAAGTATTGTGTGTCTAAAGCCATCAGACCTTGAGAAGGCAGTTGAGGGGGCTCCTATGATGAATGCTCTGAAAAAGCACAATCCCATAAGTCATACTGGGTGTTTTCTGTTAGTTTGCGGTATGACAGACACCTGAGCTCTCATAGTGCAAAAGTGAGCTCTCATTTGAATTACTTGCTCAAAACAATTGGGAACACTGCAATCTCCAAACTAAGACTCCCGTTTTCATGGTTTCTGATGCTCTTATGTGAAGCTGGCACGCCAGCGTTGCAAGCAGTGAGCATATGAATTTTGAGAATGCTTGATTGTCTTGGGTAATATGATATGGACTGATGTTGATAGGCTAATGGATGCAGATGAGAAAGATTAATTCCAATAGAGATCCAAAGCCAAAGCACACTCTGGAGTCAAAAGGGTAGCAATTGTTGCAAAAACTGTTCTTGAAAACAATGGTCTTGTGATCAGTCTTTGGCGATTGCATGTGCTCATGGGAGCCACTAAACTGTCCTCTGCCATGATACGGCCACAGACTCTAAACAGAGGGAGGACCTCAGGAATCAGGATTGGCTCTTCTTGAATGTTCCTGATTGGTTATGCTGACATTGCTGAGGACTGACCAAAAGATTTATGTAATTCTATCACCCTAAGAAATGAGACTGGCAAAATTATGCGAACACCTCTTTCCTGACATGCAAGCCACATGAGTCAAATGCAAGCTGGCACCACACTTGCTCTCATGCTGTGTCCAATGTTAATGAAGATTTTAATAAACAGCCCAATGATCGATGACGGTCTCGTCCTCTCATAGGTTATACTTTTCTCAATGACAGAATGAGGGTTATGTCCAATTCAACTTTCTTTCATTTTGGGAACAAAATAAATGATACTGATCAGACAAGTAGATTACATGTAATAAATTTTAACCCAATGTCGCAAGAATATTCCGGTGATTACTTTTATTGCTACTAGGAAGTTACCCGTAGATTGGAGGGAACAGAAGAGAATGGAATAGATGGATAGATCGGATAGACAGCAAGATAGATAGATAGATAATTGGCCAGTTAACTTCTTAAGAGGCAGTTTTTGTAAGATTCAGGCACTTCACCATTGGGGGTGATACTCACCCGACTCGGATGTTGTTCTTAATTTTTTCCCTGCTAACTGATTACTAAAAAGTTGGAAAAAATGCATTTTTAGACCTCCATACCTTTTAGGTAATTTTTGAGGGCCCCTTGAAATATAGGGCAAAAATTTGGTTTGTGTCAAAGTCCAGATTTCAAATCCAATTATCTCAGTACCTTCTTAGTGTACCTCTGTTATATTTGAATGGCCAAATACATGGACCAAAAGGTATCATTTGGTATCGCATTTATGATGATTGACTCAGGGCGCAGGCAACAGAGGGCGCTCAAAGTTACTATTTCAGTCAATTTTAAGCTGAATTGATGGGGCCTATGTGGCTTGCGCGCTTGGTGTACCTCAATGTTTTTTGCATGTATATGAAGGAGGGGACCTATTTTACAAGTTTACAAAAAAATTAGAATGGTACACTAAGGGCGCATCTCCGCAGGGGGCGCTGTTTCCTATAAAAAAGTGAAATAGACCCTTTTTCAGGGCTCTGTAGCTCATTGCGCCCAGGGTCAACAGCATGGTGAGCATGCCTGTCATGTGCTATAACACCTCTAGTTTACTGGGATGTAAGCATCTCTGAGGTACTCTTAACCATTCTCTTTCCAGAATTTTTTTAAGGTACCACATATGACGATTTTTCAAATTTTCAAAAAATCACCAGGACGCCCGCAATGTGAATGGAGATAGTCTTGCAAGTCATTTCTGTAATGAATTTTAGTTGTTAGGATATATTTTGCTCCAAATAGTGTGTACACGCATGTAGGGGGTGCCACAAGTACCCCTAAAATAGATTATTCTCCTGTTTTTCATGCTTGCTGGTGCTGCATTGATGTAATTAATGGGAGTCAAACCTTCTGACAGTCAGTTTGTTTAGTGATCAACAGAAACCGCATTTATGATTGACCATTTAAGCTCTCAGCTATAATAGTTTGGCAACACATTTTTAAGGCTCAATTCCATAAAATTTGTGTTCATTACATCTCAGACTTCACTAACTTTTTCAATGTATGGGGCATTACTGTATACATTTCCATGTCTTTGGTTTAGTATAGTTATCTGGACGGCTTATGCTTCAATTCATAATTTGTAATTGAGTTTCAAAACTAAAATATATGTATGTACAAATAATGTATTTCCTATTATTTGTTATGATGATGCATCTTTTACATTTCTACCAACATGTGAACTACTTTTCACACACATTTTTGAAATTTTACTTTCCTCTTTGTCTATAAATCAAGATAGTGCAGTCTTCGATGTAATGAGCCTAAATTTAAGGAATTCAGCTTTAAAAATGAATAGCCAAACTTTCACAACTTAAACCTAAAAATGGTCTATCGTAAATGGCATTTTGGCATATCGCTAGAGTGGAACTTGTAAGTCAGTGAAACGGGTGATGTTTTGCCATTGCCACTTCCACAAGCAGGATGATAACATTGAGCCAATGATATTGGATCAATTCTATCATCCTGATTGTGTAAGTCTGAATTGTCATTCAATGGGATAAAGACACACTGGGTCATAAAGGCCAATATTTAAGGTGGATGGGATAACAATGGCAACCAATTTTCTCTGATGTACTCAGAATTATGTATGGCCAAGGCAAATTCAAATTTGAGGGGGGTTCACTCACTTAAATTATTTTGACCCTTTATGCCATATGGAACTGATGCCAGAGCAAGAGCAAGGACAAATTGCGACCCTTCGTATCCCAGGTGCCTCAAATATCATTTTTTATAAAACTGTATGTTTTCATTTCTTCAGAAGAGCATGCTTGTTTCCTTGAGCAATTAAGGTTGAGGATGTAAAGTATTGACCCAATGGCAAAACATTACCATTTTTTTACTTACAGGTGACACTGTATATAGAAAATTGCAGTGGCATGCTAAATTGCCTGTTTTGAGATTGGCGTCCCACAACTGAGATGAATGCAGCACCAGCAAACATGAAAAATGGAAGAAATAAAAATTTTGGGGTACTTGTGGCGCCCCCTACTTGCGTTTTTAAACTATTTGGAACAAAATATATCCTAACAACCAAAATTTATTAGAGAAATGACTTGCAAGACTGTCTCGATTCATATTGCGGGCGTCCTGGTGAATTTTTGAAAATTTGAAAAATCGTCATATGTGGTACCTTAAAAAAATTCTGGGAAGAGAATGATTAAGAGTACCTCAGAGATGCTTACATCCCAGTAAACTAGAGGTGTTATAGCACATGACAGGCATGCTCACCATGCTGTTGACCGTGGGCGCAATGAGCAACAGAGCCCTGAAAAAGGGTCTGTTTCACTTTTTTATAGGAAACAGTGCCCCCTGTGGAGATGTGCCCTTAGTGTACCATTCTAATTTTTATGTAAACTTGTAATATAGGTCCCCTCCTTCATATACATGCACAAAACATTGAGGTGCACCAAGGGCGCAAGCCACATAGGCCCCATCAATTCAGCTTAAAATTGAATGAAATAGTAACTTTGAGCGCCCCCTGTTGCCTGCGCCCTGAGTCAATCATCATAAATGCGATACCAAATGATACCTTTTGGTCCATGTATTTGGCCCTTCAAATGTAACAGAGGTGCACCAAGAAGGTACTGAGATAATTGGACTTGAAATCTGGACTTTGACACAATCGAAATTTTGGCCCTATATTTGAAAGGGCCCCTAAAAATAACCTAAATGGTATGGAGGTATGAAAATGCAATTTTTCCCACTTTTTATTAATTATTTACCAAGAAAAAAATTATGAACTAAATCTGAGTCGGGTGAGTAGCACACCCTGCCTGAATCTTAGAAAAACTGGCTCTTAATTAACTGTCCCTTCGAAAATGTAAGGTTATTTATTGCACTTGGGAGTTGAACTTCCCTATCCAGCTGTCTTGAGCTCTGAATACTTGTGTGGGCCCAGGTAGATAGGCAGATAGATATATTTGATACATACATTATATATTGGCAGGCATATTGCCATGACAGTAACATTTGTCATTGATGAGTAAATAGTTCACTTCCCGTAGGTTGGAAGGGAAGAGAATGAAATGAAATTGAGAATGTATTACAAAGTTTTGTAAATGGTTTATGCAGATAAAAGCTACAGAGGGCAACTGTGTAGTGCATTGCAGCGCCACTATGTGTTATGAGCTGTTACGAGAGCCATGGGAGAGCTGATGGATTGTCTGCTACGCAAAAATGTAATTAATTATAAATGAGGATATGTAGAAGGGTAGAACAGACTTCAAAAGGGGAGAGTTTTGCCTTACTGGGCCCAGGAACGTTCATAGCAAATTAGGAGATCAGGCATGGAGTATAACTTGAGATAAATCCCGTACGTTATCATTTTAATAGAAGAGATTCGACAAGTGCAAATTTCAAAACAATTGCGCCAATTTCTTGGGCTTAAAACAGTCAAATGTTAACACAATGGGATGGTAGCAATAAATGTAAATTGCAAACATATGTCACTCCGAACAACATCCTATCTTATTACATATTCAAAAAGCGCTGTACGAAAAACAACTGTGTGAAAATGTGATTTTTGTGGGAATTTGTTGATACAGAAAGAAGTTCTATTCTTTGCTAATTAAGCAATTCCTGTGCGAGCATGCATATTTTAAAGCAAATGGCTATATTTGATTTTAAGTGACCAAGCAAAACATTCTGATGATCACTCCGAAGAAACTTATATTAAGAAAATCTCTGATTTTGAGAACAATTTTCATTTAAAAAAGAGAGAGAGACTTCTCCTTCAGTATAAATTCACTTGCTGAATTTGCTTTAGGGTTCTACTGCTCTGACATCCCTAAATATATCACAGAGAAATATCCTTGAAATCTAAACATTATCACCAGAAGAATTGATGGTTGTGCCATTGACAGGGTGATAACTGATATATGATATGAATTCTGTATTCCAATCCAACGGGCTACATATCGCAGCAGTCCGCTGGTGATTGACCAATGCTCTTATTTGCACAATGTATGAGTGTGTTTACACATTGTTCCTTGCTGAGGAAATCCAGCAAAAGATATAAGCATGCAGTGGTGAGTGACCAGGTATATGATATTATGTGAATATGCAATTCTCTGATCATATGGATTTATACATGAATTATTATTACTTCTTCAGGTGCAATATGATTTTGCAAATATTTAGAAACTGGACTTGAGTGCTGTTCCGTGCACATTTCCAAAATGCAGTGCGCGCAGATGATTAGGTTAGCAATTCAATTTTCCATTTTGCGCAAACAAATCTGGGCTTTTACTGATTTCATTAGGGAGTGAGATCCTGATTATATGGAATGAGGTATTATTGAGGTATTATGTCTGACCAAATTTTAGTATTAAGGGGCAATGACCACGCATTTCTGTGGCTTTGCACACCACAGACAGAATTTGTATTCAGCGAAGAACTCCAATATTGCTCTTGATCTTGGTAGACAATATCAAGACTTGTTTATGATTTCCTCACTATTACATCTTCAAGTAAAGATTGCAGCACAACACAGTGTATTCTTTTTCGCATAAACACTCTGCACAAGGAGAGGGACACATTTGCAGTAGTTTCATTTGTAACATGCATTGATAAATTGAAACTGGTAGCAATAGCAGACTTGGTTCTGTTAAGGGTGGCCTAAACAGGTACCGTAATATGGGGTGAATCGGGACAGATTTGGCCGTTTTTTTTTTAGATAGCATGGACAAAAATCAACTCAGGAATCGAAATATGGTGTCAAATTGTGTCCGAACAGAAGATCTAAGGTTCCATATGAGCTTGAAATGATATCTTAAACTGCCAATGCTTAGGGTCCAAAAAACCAGTGTCCCAATTCACCCCACAGTTTGGGGTGAATCGGGACACTGCATTATTTCTACAATCAATACTTCCCAGCTTCTTTAAGTTATTGTTTCTTGTGACTAAACATTAGAAAACATCTTCAATATGGAAAATCTGAAATAGATTCCCTTGAAACTATGCACATTTTAAAAAATGTCATAAATGACAGAAAACTATCAAAAACTGTAGTTATCTGCTAATTTTTCTGGTGATTGATAATTCTGGACTAAATCCATAATAAATGATGCCAAGTTCTATAATATCTATCCAAATGCCAAGCCAGTGCACTCAAATGAAAATTGGTAGAGTATATTTTTGATTAATTCCGAAACTTAGCCATTGACCTGGATCTGAACCCGACAAAACATGCATAATCCCGTATCTAGCCTACTCTCCTGATCTCCTGAAACCATTTTAAATTGAAAAAAAGTTTACTGTGAACTTGATGGCTCTGGTATTTATACTTTTTATGATACAAGGAAAGTTTTGCCAATTTTGCGAGAACTCAATTTCTGCAGGGACAAGTTTAAAAAGGTGCTGCAGCTCCTCACTGCCTGCAGTTAGAATTATAAAACCCGACCACAATATACGCTACTATGCGTGCCGGAAGTGTGCCAAAAATTATGAACCTGGCTTAAATAGAAGTAGCTGTAGTTCAAGAAATAGAACACATTCCTATTCTGTCCCGATTCACCCCAGTGTCCCGATTCAACCCATATTACGGTAAACAGTAAAATATGCAAACCAAGAATAAATAAGAGGAATGATTGTGCCTCAAACTGTACAATTCTTGTATAAGGTACAAAGCATGCGAGAATCCTGGTCTGATTCTGAATACATTTGTGGCAGTTGCCCTGGACATTATGCCTACTTTGCCGGAAACAAATGATCTGAAGAAACTCAAGGCCTCTCCGGGCCACTTTAAGTGATTTGCATGGCTACTTAAGACTTTTTGCCTCCTTACAAATGGATTTAGTGTCAGTTTGCATTTAATCTGACCACTAATGAAATAACCTAATTTGTTAATGTGGGTTTTCTTGTTAGGCTGGTCCTCTTAGCGATTGTGACTGGTCATGCTCTTTTGCATAATACCGGGAACACCATTAGAGATAGTGACACATTATGGCTCTTAGAAAGATACTGCCTTAATTTTTGTTAGTTCTTATGTTGCATTTTGTCTTTTTCTTTAAATAGCACCCATTGGAATAATGGGTTGTGCATTAGCCAACAGGAATTTAAAAAAAATTGCACATGGGTGAAAGCACAGTAAGCGCCTCAATATTTGGCCCCTATGACCTAAGAATTATTTTCATCAGAAGTGCAAGTGTAGTACATCAATTTGAAGCTACTAATGTATAGAATACAGAATTATGTTTGTCTGATAAATCAAGACAGGTATTTGCTGGGCTGCTATGTACTACATTATGAAAGTTCCATGAAAATCTAGGTTTTTCTGCTGAAATGGACCATTGGCTTTTCGACCGTTTTCGCTGATGAGATATGGACAGTTTGCATATACTGTGACAAATTCAACTTTTGAGCCTTGTCAGCATTCACTAAAATAATCGAAATTTGTCACTAAACATGGTATCCCTGCTTTATTTGTGACATACCAGACCGCCAAACATCAGTCCTCAGACTAATCTGAACACTTTTGTGGACGTAATGGACGGACACTTACACTTTTTAGCCTGGTGTCCAGTGTATTAGTTAAATTCATTGTGTTTTTGCCTGAAGGGGGAATCCCCCTTCAGGCTTTAGAGTTAAAATGAGAAATTCGCCATTTTTTGAGACAGGCACACAGCATCAGTCAGTTAACACAGGAGCATGTGTTGCATGTTGGAGTGCAGGTTTATCATTTAAGGTGGACGCCACAGCATTTCACCTTTGTCCTGTGTCTATTTATGCATTTATTAACGAATTCTTTCTTATAACACCAGCTGCAGGTGTTCTACTCACCGTGACACTCGGTCAACTGACTCGAAGCGCTGTGTGTGACGTTCTTAAACTTGTTTTTCTTCTTCTTCTTCCGTAACTCTCTTCCGTCCCCTGGGACATAGCATGGCGCACCCTGGAAAGGTCTGAAGTTAGGTCTGCTGCCAGGTCTGCTGCCAGAAGGCTGCAGGCTGGGCCCATCACTGATTTTGAGATCATTTATTTTCTGGATAAACCAAGCATCATGCTCTACACTACTATAGGTTTTAATTACTTCAGATATATATACATTGATTAGTTTAAAAAGCAATTCAATTTTATCATTCACTTGAATTTTATTCTTTTACTGTCATTTTTGTCTGTTTCAGTTTTTCAAGTACTTTTTTGTTGTTGTGCCGTTTAGGCTATTTTGGGGTTTTGAAACAGGGGCCAACCATTTAATAATCAGGGGATTGGGGTTTTCCTTGCTGGGAAATTATCTATTTCGTGGTAACGGCTAGTAATTATTTATTTCAAGCACTCGATGGCCCTGAATATTCATTCTTAAATCAAGCAACAACTTCTTAAGAAAACCCCCCACCAGAAATTAATTATTTCATGTCCGCCCAAATGGAATAAATATATTTTTAATAATCAATGCCTACGTTTCTCCAACCTTATTAACCTCTAGCTACATCAGCTAGACAAATCACAGGCTTTATAGCATGGGCTAATTAGATCAATAGTCAGTGGCAGATCCAGGGGGCCTAGGGGGCCCCACATTATCCTGTATTCGGTATCTGGCTGTTTTCACTCTCCGTGCATCACTGTACCCTCTTGTATTAAATGTAAAATCGGCGGTCATTTATTCCCTGTGGGACAGCATTGGGCGATTCATTCAATTTCCACATTTATTCTAGTTATTACAGATTGACAGATTTAATCCTCAAACAGTTTTAACATAAAAACTTTAAAATAGTAGGCATATTATAGAGAAATAATTTATGGTATGGCTTGGTTCAATGACTAACCTTAAAAACATATGGTATTTAATACTGCTATAGCACTATTTCTTGAAATCGTCAGTTGGCTGCTTTTGAGACATTCCCTGGCAATTAATGCAGGCCAAGGGAGTCGGGTGGTCAGGCTGGGTTGAGCCATGAGCACACTAGGTCACCCTGACCTTGCTCCATGCCTTGTTTCAATGCAATTTGAATCTGATTTTTCAGATTCAATGCTTCCATGCTTTGTGTATAATTAGACATATAACTAGGCCCACATGGTTGTCCTAATTACATGATATTACATGATATAGATGGACGGATAGATAGATCTATGGATAGAGAGATGGACGGATAGCTAGATCAGTAGTTCAAAGGGCAGACTTCAATGGTCAGGCAGAATGCAGCATCTATCTCTATGTCCTTCTGGCGGCCGCGGTCCTGAGGGGTAGGCTACCCCTGTCTCTGCTCGGGACTGACAAGTGGCAGCAGAATGCTGTCAGTCCCTGGAAAGTGGAACATCTAAGTATGCCGACAGTAGGCCCCACATAATTCTGAAAGTTTAGCAGAACTAGCCTAGAGAGAAGAGAGGAGGAGCAAGTTTAAAGGAGATGAGTGGAGAAGAGGAGGGGCGTGGAGGAGAGGAGTGGAGGAGTGGAGGAGAGGAGTGGAGGAGAGGAGTGGAGGAGAGGAGTGGAGGAGAGGAGTGGAGGAGAGAGGTGGAGAGGAGGGGAGAGGAGGGGAGAGGAGAGGAGGGGAGTGGAGGAGTCTGAGAGGAGTGGAGGAATCTGAAAGGAGTGGTGGAGGGGAGTGGTGGAGGGGGGAGTGTCCTGTCAGGCTGATTAGACTGTATTATGGACCTCGAAACACGCGGCCCCATTGACAATGTACTGCTTGGTATTTCCTGAAATAGTTTTCTGTTCAAGGGAAAGTCGGAGAGCTGAGAAAAAGTTAGTTCCACTATCGCAGCCTATGGTTCCATTGTCCCAGTTAAGGTTTGTGTGACTGTCCATTTGTGACCTTAATATTTCACTATAAAATTTGGTATAGGCATCGGCCTGTGGGTATGAGTCAGGAAAATGTGAAGAAATCCAAGATGCCAAAATAACCGCCGCAAAATGGCCGCCATTCTTGATCTGCCCACTGTGACCTTAATATTTCCCTTAAAGTTATGAAATTGGTACATATATTGGCCTGTGGGTATGGATTGGGAACATGCCAAGAAATCCAGGGGGAGGGTTGGTCTAGACTAAGTGGTAGCGTACTGGATGGACTGCCAATCACTGGGTCCAGGGTTCGGATCCAGCTCTTGCCGGGTCACCTGGGCCTATGTTAGATGGCCGTTTCAATCATCCTTCGCCTCATTGCCGTGTCCTCCTCCTGTCCTATGTAACCTACCAAGTGCATAAATACAGGATGTAAAGCCCCACTCATCCATCCATCCTTCCAAGAAATCCAAGACAGCAGCCATTTTGGCAGCCATCTTTCTTGATTCTTGAACTGCCCATTGTGACCTTAATAATTTGCTTAGAGTTATGAAATTTGGTGCAGCCTGTGGGTATGGATTGCGAACATGTCAATAAATCCAAGATGGTGGCCATTTTGTGATGGACATTTTGGCAACTATCTTTCTTCATTCTTGAACTGCCCACTGTGACCTTGATATTTTGCTTAGAGTAGTTCAATTTGGCACAGGTATTTGCCTGTGGGTAGGGATCGGGAACATGTCAAGAAATCAATGATTGCTGGCAAAATGGTCACTATAAAATGGCCGCCATTCTTCAACTGACCACTGTGACCTCAATATTTCCCTTGAAGTTATCCAAATTGGTACAGGTATTATTGGCCTGTGGGTATGGATCAGGTCCATGTCGAAAAATACAAGATGGCTGCCAAAATCTCCTATGTTGTCCTTTTTGGCATACCGGTATAAAACTGTGTCCCTGCTTGTTGTACACATGCCTTTCTTTAGGCTTTAGCTATAGTGTGATCTGTGGCGTTAGTTTAGTTTTCACAATCACCTGTGTGGCAACAACTAAACTCCTATAGCCCTCATCTTACCTGACATAAATTCAACTTGACACAAGCCGCCCTTCAGGCATTGAATCCATGGATTCTTGTTTAATTTTTCAGTTGCATACATAGGTAGAGAGAGATAGACATGCATTTCCATGCCAGTTGACATGTTACCTGGTGTTTAATTCATTTAAATTACCAAAAAATGGGTTGTGGACGTAATGGACGGACATCGATTTTAGCCATTAAAGCTTCTTGTATCTTACAATCATCAGTGGTCATCGGAATTTTTTTCCTGAAATTCATTCAACCAATATCATATCTAGGCAAAAGCAACAAATTCAGCTAATTATTGCATAAAAATACCCTCCAGCCAGCCTTTTGAACCCCTGACTGTAAATTTGCAAAAATATGGTTACAAGCAGACCTTTCCTTTGGACGTCATGGCTGCCATAATCATCACATTGAAAAGTCAGCCAATGGTCCCTACAGGAGGCCAGGGAGGTACAGTAAACAGATAATGTCACCGGCAGAATGTGAACTAAATATTAGGCTACAGCATTGCTGCAATAGACAGTGCTTCAGAAAAAGGGCCACTGGTTACATGCTAAAATTGACAGATTATACCCACTTTAAAGGTCTGCCCAGAGCATGGTTTTAGTTGTATGCTCATGAAAAATGCCTAAATTTCTCAGATTTACTTGTTGATCAAGCTTAAATACTGCATTGTTTCTTCTTTATGCCAGAAATTGGTTTCTAGGACCCTAGATTTACTTTTATCTGATTAAAACGCAAATTGAGGCCTTTACTGTGCTTTCACCCACATGTCAATGTTTGATTGTGCCATTTTCAAGTTGCCCTAATTGTGTGTAAGAAATAAGAGAATTTGTCAGATGAAAATGGAATACTTTTGAAAAATTGTGTATGGTACTACCAGCTCATGACAAGTGCTATTTGAAAATACATAGAATATTAAATTAATAGGGTTATCACATTAGAATATTAATCTAATAGAGTAATCACATTAGTTAATTTTCACAATATGGTCCCTATATGAATGTGATAGTCCTGCACTGGTGTTGAATAATCTGTGAGAGGTGAATAATCTGTGAGAGGTAAATACTGAAATGACATTGTATGTGTAATTTCTCAAGAAATCAGCCATTTTAGTATGTAAAATCTCGTAACTTGACAAGCCACCTGCCATCTGTTGTCAAGAAGCCAATTCTTGGCTCCAGAACCAACCAAGGAGACTCCAGCAATGATAGCTGACAAGTTGGATTTAGCACTTTAATTACTGAAAACATGATTGTCTTGTCCTGGCAATATCCGTAGCGCCCCAATCAAATTGCCTACTCACAGCCCGAACAACACAACAAAATATTGGATGTCATCATGTGTGCAAGAATTTTTCCCATGAGAGTCTATTCCCACTTTTTGCTCGAAGATATCTGAAACTGTGATCATGCTGTGACCAAAACATTTGGTGCAAGCTTATTTGAGCAACTTATGTTGGAAAAGGTTGTTACAGATGTGCATAGTTTTTCTGTCTCATGGTATTATCAAGCTATGCGTATTGGCTCGGAAGTTTGTACGATTCAACTTTTCGCTGCTTCATGTACAATCCTGTTTACTACTAGCACTATTCAGCTGAAGGGTCAGATCAAAGTACTATGGATCTTCCTCAAATGCTTAGGGTTGATTTCCTGTGTGAGGATCAACATGCAAACACACCCAAAGTAGTAAGCATTGGTCAATCATTGGTGTACTGCAGATCATTAAGTGATAATTGGGTCATTACCAGTTGATTCCTCTGCTATACATTTGGCTTTATGTGGACCAGCTTGTTATCTAGTCATCAAAGAACCTGCACTGTGATAAACCTCCCTGAAAAGGAAATGTTCCCAGGGTCTAACGTATCTTTCATGTGTTTTTGATCAGTTTAACATTAATTTTTGGATGATTATTAATTTATTATATACAAGTATCCGTATTGGCCAGACAGGTTGCTATTCCACTGTGTGTTGTTTTTTAGATAATAGAAATATTTTGTTGCTCATTCCCATTCCAAAATTAATCAAACTGTGGAGATATTTTCCACATGATTTATTCAATTGATAATTCCAGTTGAAAATCAAGATGACAGCTCATATGTTTACAAAAATACATTTGACTCTCCCCAAGGCAAATAAATCTAATTTGGAGCTGTCATTGTGAATTTTTGTAAAATGAATGTCTCACTCAGTTAATTAGACTCTTCTGCATTTCTGATCTACCTGAAGCTGGGTGCATGAATCAAACTGTCTTCCTGCATCCTGTAGATCTGCCATTTAAATTGGTTCAATGCATAAAATGATTGAATAGAAATTAGCACCATAATTCAACTTTCAGGACCGTCTGTCTGAGGATGCCTAAAGATAAATAGAATGTGAGTATATGAGCAAAAATAGGAATTACACTATTACAGCTTTGCTTTGTAAACTGATGTAAAGTGTGTCTTTCTGAAGTCAGCTATCATGCATGTAATTATAGTAAGGAGTCATCTGATAGGCATACACTAGCCTACATACACTGACATACGAGGGTGAGCCAAACATTTTGGATTTTTAAGTCACTAACACTTGAGATCAACAAGCTTATGTACAATCTCTTTGATGTGGCACACTGGCTTCTACATTCAAGATTTAGGTTTCTTTAACTCACCAGAACTCAAAGAAAACTGCAAATTTAAAACATCACCCGTGAAAGGATTCATTTGCACCCAGACATCAGTCTGCTGTTAGTGGCCTCCACCTCCCACTGTACTTGATTTCAGAGCATTTGGGCATGTTTGCCTGAACTTCAGTCTTTTGATGTATGTTGCTCAGCTCAAGAAAGTGTGAAACGTGTGGTATGTCATGAAGCCATTGGGCCTTAAGACTGCGGTTGACTGGGCTCCCAAAATGAATGGTCTGAAAAGTAAAACAATCCCATAAAGCAAAATGGATGTTTTCTGTTGTTTTATGTCTGAACTGTCATAGCTCGTAAATTAGCTCTCATTTGAACTAAGTTACTTGCTCTAGAAATTACATTGTTTTTTAGACTCCCATTCTCACAATTTTAGACACTTTGTGTGAAGCTGGCACAACAATGTTGCTCAGAGTGAGCATCTGAATGACCAAAACATTGATGTACAATGTACATGACTACAAGTATCACCAAAACATGTGGAACTTGCAAAATTATACGAACACCTCTTTGCTGAAATGCAGATCAGCTGGAATTAAGTGCAAGCTGGCTCCACACATGATCGATGACAGAGTCCACTCGTCTCATAAGTTATAATTCCTATAATGAGTGTTATCGTCAAAGGCATACTGTCTACTGAATTTATGTCAAATTCAACCTGTACTCAAAAAGCAGCGTTCCATCATTATTGCAATTTGACAATTTAACACTTCTAGACTGTCACATCAATTTCGAGGGCTCGAGTAGTATCAAACGGGATATAAAAACTTTTCTTCACTGACTGAGCAATTCCTGTGCAAGCATGCATGTTTTGAAGGAAGTGTTACATTTGCTTATAAGTGGCCAAACAAAATGTCTTACAGTATTAGTAATCACTCCGACGAGGCATAAGAATAGTTCTGATTTCAAGAACAATTTCCACTTCAAAAAGAGAGAGAGACTTCTCCCTTAAATAATTTCGCTTTGTGAATTTGCATTAGGGTGCTGCCATTCGGACATCCCTAAATAAATCACAAAGAAGTATCGAGGGAGTCTGAACATTATCACCTGAACTGAAGAATTGATGGTATTGCCATTGACAGGGTGATGATAGATCTGTGACACGGCCTGGCAATCTTCGCTTTGACTATTTCACACAGTGTGAATGCTGTTAGTGGATTAGTCAAATTCTGGCTGCATGATTCATTAACCTGAATGTTCTTTTCATGTCAATTGATACCAAGGGTAGTACAATATTAGCATATTTTTAGGCAGTCATGTCTTTGTTAAGTATGGAAATCAAATGTGCCAAATTTTCGGGACTGGTTATCTGTGCAGTTGAACATTGCACATTATTGTGTTAAGATACTTTAGTCATTCAATAATGAGTGTTTTGACCGAGTATGACCTAAAGGTTTACATTTTGTAACTTAATGGTATTATGGCATGAAACATGAATGCAACAAATCGCAGAATAAAATGAAAAATTCTTCAGTGGAATCCCATTTTGTCACGATGAAGCAATGGGCTTAAACTAAGAGAAACGGATAAGCTGAATCTACCTTCCCAAGGCCAAATGTAACAAAGGAAAATCAACTGGTAATGTCTAATCACTCAATAGTTACTTAATGATCTTTATTCCACTGGATTGACCAACTGATGCCTTAGTTTCTATGAGCTTGTTACACATTGAGGAAATCCAGCTTGGGTTTGTACAAGAATTGAAACAATTATGATATCTTCTTCAGGTGCAGTATGATTTTTCAAATATTCAGAAACTGAACTTGATTCCTCTTCCTTGCACATTTCCAAAATGCATAGCACGCAGATGATTAGATTTGCAATTCAACTTTGCATGTCACACAAACAAATGGGGCTTTTGCTGATTTCATTAGAGAGTGAGATCCTTATTCTTTATCATGCGATTATATGATGGTATTAATTGTGTCTGACCAAAGTTTTGGCACTAACAGGCATTAACCACACATTTGGGCAGCATTAGTCTGAACTGGGCTGAATTTGTATTTAACGAATAACTCCAATATTACTCTTGATCATCACAGGCATTATCAAGACTTGTTTATGATGAATTACATCTTGAATGAAGATTGCTGCACAACACAAAATGTTCTTTTTCCTGTGAATTGCCTGCAGAAGGAAAGGGACAGATTATCAGTAAATTGAGAATGGAAAACTCTGTCTGTGCTAAAACTAGCCGGTGTGTTTCTGTTGACGTAGCTAATTTTGGGATGTATTCATAAAAATGAAGTAAGATGGTGTCTTAAACAGCACTTTTGTATAAGCCTCGCAGCATGCAGTGATCCTGGTGTGATTGTGAATAAATTTGTAGCAGTTGGCCTGGACATTATTCCCACTTTGCTGGAAACAAATGATTTGAAGAAACTCAAGGCCTCTCCGGGCCACTTTAAGTGATTTGCATGGCTACTTAAGACTTTTTGCCTCCTCTTGCAAATGGATTTAGTGTCAGTTTGCATTTAATCTGGCCACAAATGAAACAACTTATTTCACCAATGTTTGGCTGGACGGCTGGCCAATCTAACTGGTCATGCTATTTGGTATTATACTTGGAATTCTGTTTGAGACAGCGACACTTTTTTGCAAATGGATTTTGTCATTATTTGTCTTCTTAGTTGTTATGTGCATGTTGTCTTTTTCTTTAAATAGCACCCATTAAAATAATGGGTTGTCCTTCAATGCATGAGGCAGGGAAATATTGAAATGACATTGTATGTGCATTTTTGCAAGATTTGTGGAATTCTGCTAGTTTGCAAAATGTAATCATTAATAACCGAATCTTTGGTAAATGTTATTTGTAATGTAAAGCCTTGTAACTTGGCAAGCCACCTACAATCTGTCGTCAATAAACCAGTTCTGGCTCCAGACCAACCAAGGAGACACCAGCAATGATTACTGGAAAGTTAGTTTGAGCACTGCTGTTATTTCATGGGGAAGGGTGGTTCACTTACTTACAAAAGACTTCGACCCATACCTAACTCCGACTACAGCAAAGAAAATTGGCAGCCATTGTTATCCTACATGCCTCACATATTGGCCTCTATGACCCAATATGTTTTCCTCTCATCGGATGAGAATTCATGCTTTCACAAGCAGTTTGGTTGAGGATGTTTACCATTGATGCAATGACACCATATCATGCGTTTCACTTATTTACAGGCAGCACTGTATTATTGAATATGTTTGTCTTGCCCGGCCATATCCCTTGTGTCTTTCAGTCACATTGTCTACTTTCAGTACAAAGAGCACAATAAAGTCTTGCAGGTCATAATTTGCAAAACAATTATCTAACAACCCTTTTCACTGTTGATGAATCAGGGCATCATGATAACTGTGCTGGAGTGCAAGTGTCATCTGTAATAAATGTTAGCGCTCTACAAGTGCTCCTGTTTTTCGTGGTTGTGGATAATATTGTTATTTTTCTTTGTTACAGATTCTGATAGCATTTACCTTTCTACATTGTAAAACTTTCCTAGCATTGTGATAACCATGATTAATGCTATTTATAAGGACGACTTGTAAAAAGTCATGTGAACATTGTGAATTGTTTTTGAGATTCTGGGGTGAAAATGCATTATATTAATTTAAATCAAATGTGACTGGCCAGCTGATATTTTCAGGTAAGGATTAGTGGTAAAGTCTTTTCAAAAAATCATGTTATGTTTGTTAGTCGTTGTTTGCTATCCTTATGCAAAGAATATTAAAATCATATTATCAAACAAGATAAAGCTGCAATAATACTTGCTGATTTTACTGGTATGGACAGCGATTTTCAGTTTTTTGTTTGTTTGTTTGTGTTTTACGCCTCCGCAGCACCTTAGTGGGCCAGCGATTTTCGGTAGAGTGTTGCGAATACATAATTTCTAAGCAGTTATTAGATGCATCTCCATATGGCAAATTGTTGAATAATATTTTTATGAAAATGTCATTTTAATTTGTTTGTCAATACTTAGTTATGACAATTAATAAAAAGACCATGTGCAGATCTAATATTGAGGACTTTATTATCTTGTGAAATTGAGATGAGATTACATTGCACTAAAGCGTTTCTAATGGCAATCATCCCATCTTCTCAGAAAAATCAAAGCCCAGCGGATTTAATATGTGATGAAGATTGATATCTCCATATGGTTGTTCTAGTGATGGATGAATCCAAGTTCATATGGCTTATGTTCCCTCCAAGATAATGGTGGATTCTTTTATTTGATCCTTTGTCATAATTGCTCATTAAAATTTATCAATGCATAATCTCTTCAGCCGCCTGAACAGTGTAACAAGTTGGTTTTCCTTTGATTAATTAATGTGGTTTTTTGAATTTTTTTTTTCAATAGGACCCAGTTTTTCTCTCAGAAATTCAGCATCGCCAACAATCTCGGAATTTGGGTTGAGATAACTTAGACATTTAGCTGAGATGCTGCTCATGAAGGTCCACTCGATTTTTAAGTTACTGGTTATCGAACAATCGGATACTAGCAGGAACAAAAGACATAATATATCTGACGGTTCTGGTTGGATTTGCTCTCAATCTTATGCCGGATTTTAGGAGGCAATGCATATGGTGTAAAGGATGGTTCACATCTGATCCTGTAACCTTAGTTCTTTGAGTAACATAAAATCTAAGCAAATATTACAGAGTTTTGCTTACATTGACACCTAGTTTGTTAGCATATTAATAATCCTGTACAATTTCTTTTTTGATGCTACAATACGATTTCCAAACCAAACGGCAATACCAAAGCTGATCACGGATTCAATTACAGATGTATAAAATTAAGTTCACAATTGTTTTATCAACTTTTAGATGGTAAAGTTTTCTCAGAAAATATAGTTTGGAATTTTCCTTTTTATAAATGACATCAAAATTTTCTTCGAAGGAGAGCTTGATGTCAATTACCGTACCAAGCTACGTGTTACAATGTTTGAATATGTACCGCACAATTGTGAACATTACATGACATCCTATTCCCATTCGTACTCAGTTATCTGAAACTATGCTGATGGATGCTGAGCAACTTTACTTAATTGCTCAATTCTGTGACTAAAATGTTTGGTATAAGCTTATCTTTGAGCAGCATATATTGAAGAATTTAGTTATGAATAACATTCCTTGAATGTGCATTATGTTTTGCTGCCTCATGATATTATCAAGTGTATATATTAGCTGTGAAGTTTGTACGATTCAACTTGTCGCTGCTTCAAGTACAATCCTGTTTACTACTGGCACTCTTCAGCTGAAGGGTCGGATCAAAGTACTATGGATCTTCCTCAACATGCTCAGGGTTGAATTCCTGTGTGAGGATCACCATGTAAACACACTCCTAGCAGTAAGCATTGGTCAATCAGTGGTGTACTGCAGATCATTAAGTAATAATTGGGTGATTACCAGTTGATTCCTCTGCTATACATTTGGCTTTAGGTGGATTCTGCTTGTTATCTGTTTATCAAAGGACCTGACCTGTGGTGAACCTCCCTGAAAAGGAAATGCTCCCTGATTTGCTCGGTCTAAGGTATCTTTCATGTGTTTTTTTGTCAGTTTTCTTTTTTTTTGTAAGATCATTATATAGAAGATGTCCACATTGGCCATGCATGTTGCAATTCCGTTGTTTGTTGTTTATGTTTGATGCTAGAAATATTTTGTTGCTCATTCTCATTCCAAAATTAATCAAACTGTGGAAGTATTTCCATATGATTTATTCATTTAATGATTACAGTTGAAAATAAAGATGACATCTCATATGTTACTAAAACACTTCCGACTCTCCCCAAGGCAAAAAAAATCTCATTTGGAGCTGTCATTGTGAATTTTTGTAAACTGAATGTCTCACTCAGATAATTAGCCTCTTGCTATAGAAGTATTCCTGTGGTTGCGTTCATAAGCACCCATTTTACAGTTTTTGACAAGAGACAGACAGAATCACTTCCTTCTCTGAGTGGACAGGAACTTTTCTTGAAAATTAACAGACAAGTTAGGCGTAACAATTAGACTTATGAATGCTAAAGCACATTGTTTTAAAAGAGAAGAAGATTAGCCGTGTGTCCTTTTCCAGTCATCTCTTCTGTTCTGCAATGTTGGAAATGTTGCGTGCAGGGTATTGCTTATGCATTTTGTGTTCTTTAGATTAGCTTTATCTTAGATTCCCATTTGCTCGATTTTACAGGTTTGCCTACAAGATTGCTTGTTTGAAATTTTGTAACACAAATGCGTTTACTTTGCATTTGGAATTTGCGTCATGTTTGCAAAGGAATTTCTCCATTAGCGAAGATGAGTAGAATAATCAGATTTCAAGGCCATAACAGCTGGTGCCACGATCTGCTAAAATTTTCTACGTCATTTGCGTTTTAATATATATATTGGAAATGCATTTCATGACTGATGATAGTGGATGTGTCATATGATCATACTTTCAATAAGGGAACCAATAAACCATAGAGGCTTTTTGTATTGTTCATGATCAAGAGAAGGCATTTTTATTGTCGTAACTGATTTTTATTTTCACAGTGAAAAATTACCTCTCTTTCTTCATAAAATTGATCTGCTGGTGGCCCCATATAATGGCTGAATATACCTCAAAATCTTTTGCAGTGTCATTAAAGTATTCTGCACTAAGTTAACTCCAGGCTAAACAAAAAAAAATATTATTTCTGGGTTGCTCATGCTACTCAGATGCATGTGAACCTGTCAAACCTTTGTGAAATTAAAATAGTGCAGGAATCTTAAGGTGGCTCGCTACTCGTGCCAAGTGGGAATGAGCGCACATTCACGCGCAGCCAGGCAGGCCCTATCTATGGTTACGTCACCACTCTGCTGCCACTTCTTCAAGATTTTTTTTAATTTAGAGAATTTCATGCGTCGCCCGCTTCGTTTGCAAGTTGTGCCACTTCTATTAGGGTTAGAGACTTCTCGTTTGGAGCATTAGATGCGCCGTGAAGAGTACGATATACAGCCGGAGATTCAACTTGATGACTTTGTGACATAGATAAATGTTTATATCAATTTGAAGTGTGGTAGGAAGGCTTGTCTACATCATCATGTTGTTCTCAACTATTTTTGGAAATAAATAACAAAGAAATGAAAAATCCTATCTCGTCACTTTTTTTTAGCGCCATGGTTTATAAAAAAAGTTAAAATTGTCGAAATCGAAACTTATATTTCAAGCCCCTTTGAAAGTCCTTTAAACTAAATATATCCCTTTGAAATTGTAGTCACCTTTTCCATGAAAGTGTCTTCTTTAATTTCATGCTTCATAGCATAATATGGGATGCATGACCACTGAATGGCAGAACAAACTTCACAGTTGGAAAAATAAGAAAAAAATTTAGTTTTCCAGGTTTTTGTGGACTGACTTTCTGGTACATAACCCCAAATATATTTTTTAAAGGCTGGTAGCGACCACTTTTGTTTACATATCCTTTCTATAAACTATATTTTGGATCATTCTAAACTGTTTTTAAGAAATCCTATCTTGGAAAGTTCATGAGTATCGAGCCACCTTAAATAAAAGTTTATGTTAACTATGCCTAAAAGAACTTGAGGCCAAATGCAAGGACAACCCGAAAATGTTGATGGATTAGGGAAGCCATTATCTCATTTGAAATTGAAATTTTAATCTTCAGATTATTATTAAAAACAGGGGGAAACGGTCAAAAGAAACTAATTGACAGTCACACGTCAGGCTCAGTAGAATATTTAGGGCGAATGAATGCAAACAAATTGATTCTCGTTATTCTTTGATAGGATTGCAGCCTATCCATTAGTTTTGCAAAAAGAGAGGACCGTTTCACTGTGAAAAATGCACTCTGTGACTCATGATAGCTGATGAAGTGTCCTCTTCTAAATTTAACATGCGAAACACAACGGTCCACTCTTATAGCATATATCAAATTTACAGACTGTAAACGTATCAAAGCCCAATGGCAATGCGTGGAGCCAAGAGAGGACAGATAGATAAATTAGCAAAAATCCTTGTGGATTTGTGTCTCTTTTGTAAATCTGACTTTAAACAGTTTGGCTCTTGAATGTCAGGCACGGACCAGTTGCCACCAAGGATCAAGAGAGTCCTACTTTTGTTTGACTGCACGATCTGTTCTTCCTGAGGAACATTAAGTTATGTTTAAATTCTTCTGTTCTCTTTTTCCTGTTTGATTTATTGTTGTTGATTAATTCAGTAATATAAATATGGACTGATAGTCTGTTAGTGGCAATCAATACGAATACAGTATACTAACGTCGAGGTGAAGATCATCTGTTTTTATATTTATGTTTTTCTTCAGGAGACTGAGACTCAGCTTATAGCTCTTTTATTGAATCTTCTTTATAATAAGATCAGATGTATTTAGACAGGAGTGTTGACTTGGATCATCTTCTCCTGTAGCCTAATGGTTAAGACACTAATAAGTATAGGTTATTCACAACGGGAAAGGGAATATGTGATTTATCACCCGAGGGCTTTAGCCCGAGGTGTGACAAACACATATTCCTGATCCCATGGTGAATAACCGGCTTACACCATGAGACAAACACTGAAACAGTCAAACATGAGATGACAACTGGACAACAAAGAATATGGGAATTATTTCTGTGAAATACTGGCATGTGCCTGGCTGACAAGGGTGTTGAATGGTATAAGAGCGCTTGTCCACTTGCTCTGAAGGGTGGGCGTGGCTTCAAATCTCATCCAGGGATATCACTTTAGTCCAAATGGAGGCAGGTTTTATCCAGTATTCTATTCTGGGGCAATGAAAGACCCTGAGCGTCCCTGAATGAATTTGTAGGATATCTTCCAGAATCGCTGTCTTCTCATCTCATCATATGGCGGTCACCAAAAATAAAAGTGCAGCTCCCACCACAAACATGAAAATGTGGCGGACAAGATAAAATCAAATGTATTTGTTGGAAAAGACCGTGCTTTTGGAGCAGTCTATCTGAACTGCAAATTAATCCCATTAATGGGTCATGCATTAAAATTAGAGGTTTTTGCCTATTTCCGTCTGGCAGTGGGGTTTGC
Organism: Platynereis dumerilii; assembly: GCA_026936325.1. Taxonomy (NCBI): domain Eukaryota; kingdom Metazoa; phylum Annelida; class Polychaeta; order Phyllodocida; family Nereididae; genus Platynereis; species Platynereis dumerilii. The sequence goes on from JAPTHN010000001.1 coordinate 15,769,807, forward strand.
AGAATCTTAAAACTGAGAATTTGTCTTGCAACGAGAAATCAATTTCCGATTATGGCAATTTTCAAGTGGTGATCATACTATGTTTCGCTACTACATGTACTATAGCACTGAAGCATACAAGCATGAAAAATGTACTGGTCAATATGCATTATACAACATCATTTCTGGGTCATAGAAGTTTTACAACGCATCTTCATCCACTGATTGGTTTTGGTCCCTCTTGAATAATTTTCTATATTTATATAGATTTTTAATGTTTTATAAGTAGACAGAAAGTGCTTGTAGAAAGTGTGGGAGTTGTGATGACTTTCTACGGTAGGAATCCCGGAGGAAACGATAAGGAATATATATCGGCCTATATATGTAGAGGGTGAAAGCTTGTGCAACTCATGGCTAGTTCTCACGGAGACGTAACAGAGGGTTTAAGCGACGGCGTTTCTTATATTTCCAGGAAAGGGCAAAGATTTGAGCATGTTCGCCGTCAATTTTGGCTTTACGGCGCAACAGGAACAGCATGCGTCGTTTTAAGAGGTCTTTCTACGCAATTCCTAGAAATTTGACGATGCAGGAAAAAAAGATTCAACCGGTTGAATCTTTGCGAGGAAAGAAGTGGTGAAGCAAGAAGAAGCGTAAAAAGAAATCAGTGCGCGCCGCAGATTTTTAAAGTTGCGACGCACAAAGAAGAGCTTCGACGCAGAAACAGCAGTGTAGCAGAAAGCTCTTGCTTCATGTCACATGTTTCAGACACGCGTCGCGGAAAGTCACATGTTCGACGCACGTGAGAGGGTGCGCGCCGCGTCTTTTGGACCCCCAATGCAGCAGACAGAGTGGCGCCTGAGTGCATGCGTTGTTCTATTTTTAGCATCAACCCTTTGTCTGCGTGTCACCCTCTTTTTGCGCAGCGGCTGGGGCAGCAGCAGCGAAGCAGGGGGGGCGAAGGAGGGGGAAAGAGGCGGTCCGCACCCTGCATATATATAGAGGAGGCCAGTTTAGAGCACCATACCCACTCAGACCTTCGACCAGAACACACCTAGAATCCACGACACTATTATCAACTGCTACATTTGCTGCTACTTTTGTTGCTACAATTGTACTTTTGCTGCTACAACATGGGACCAAAGAGGAGAAAGGGCACCGTCGTCACCAGGGCACCAACCAAGCTCAGCACCAGGTCAACACTTCACACTCCTGGGAGCACTCCAGTGACAACTCCAGCTACAACTCCAGCTGCAACTCCTCTCCATGACCCTTCAGATGCTGCAGTGACTGCCTTCTTCACTACAGCCATGGCAGACATCTCTCTACCTGGGCTCTACACCTCCACTACAGCTGGCAGCCAGACGAAGACCACCACTTCAACCACCAAAGCCACTGTCGTCAGCGAGACCATCTTCGAGGGCCGGCCAGAAGACAGCACAGACGAAGATTCATCAGTTGAATTGTTTGAAACTGATGAAGGAGACAAGCCTGCTGCCAAGTCTGCTGACAAGCCTGCTGCCAAGCCTGCTGCCAAGCCTGCTGACAAGCCTGCTGACAAGCCTGCTGACAAGCCTGCTGACAAGCCTGCTGCCAAGTCTTCCACGGGTCTTCCAGAGCCTACTGCCAAGTCTACTCCAAAGAAGACTCCAAAGAAGACTCCAAAGAAGACTCAGACTCCGAAGAAGACTCAGACTCCGAAGCAGACTCCCAAGAAAACACAAGAGAGCCAGCCTGTTCTTGCTCTAGACAGAGTGGCCATCCATGAGGACACCTTCGAGGAGGAAGAAGAAGACTCTGCTGATGAGACCCCTGCAGCTGCTGCTGAAGCCAAGTCCAAGGGCAAGAAGGGCAAAGGGAAGGCCCCCAAGAAAAACATCAGGAACAACCTGGGCATCACAGCTGAACAAGAAGACGACCTCATCAACTGGTTCAGAGAGCATCCTGTCCTCTACATGAAGGGCTCCAGAGGCTACAAGGGCAACGAGAAGCTGCTGCTGGACACAGAAAAAGCCAAGGAGCTGGGACCCCAGTACACCTCCCAGGACATCTTCAACTGGAGGAAGACAGTCCGCACCCACTACTCCAGACTCGTCAGGCCTGAAGCTTCAGGATCCGGCAGGAAGGAGACTCTGACAGACAGGGACCAGTACATCCTAACCAACTGTCGGTTCCTGAAGGACTCCATCGTCCACAAGCCAGGCAAGGAGCTGTCCGCCATCTCTCAACTGTCTGCCAACCGACCAGCCTCAGACTCCGGGGACAGCTACAACCCTGAGGATTCCCTGCCAGCTTCGTATGACATGCCGGAACTGCCAGCTGAACAGCCAGCACAGGACAGACCTGACAGCCAGCAGTCCCAAGTCTTCCCTGGAGCACCAAAGCCTGGAGCCGCTGCCAAGGGAACCAAGAGGAAGGCCCCAGGAGATGAAGCCATGCACTCCGCCATGCACGTCATCGCAGGCAGCATGCAAGCCATGTCCTCCGCCAAGAAGATCCTGAAAGGCTCTGGCTGCAACATGTGCCCCGACCACCAGGAGTTGACACCCGATCAGGAGTACTGGAGGATGAAGTGCCAGGACCTCTACCACGTGGGATGTCACGCCAGCCCTGAAATCCGAAGGAAAATGGTCAGGACCATTGCAGAGGCCGCCCTCTACTGGGACAAGGAGAGTGAGATGGATGCCGCCAGCCGCCAGTCAAGTCATCATCAGGAGCAGACCTTCCAGCCTCCTCATCCTCCTCAGCGCCTGCAGATGCCACCTCCTCCTCCTCCTTCTTCGACGTATGTGCCATCCCACCACCAGCAGCATCACCACGCTTCCAGCAGCAGCCATCACTACCAGCACCACCAGCCCAGGGAAGGAGGATCCTCCAGGCAGACTCCCAGCTACACCGTGATGCAGCCCAGCCCATCCTCCATGACACTGATGATGGATGCTCAGGAGAGCCCCGAGAAGTACGGCTACCCCCCTGGACCCAGCTTTGGTCAACCGGCCGCCCATCACCAGCACCAGCCTTCCCCTTCGGCCAGTTGGACTGCAAGTCTCCTTTCTCCACGAAAGTAGAAGACCAGATGCAGCAAAGACAACAAAAAACCTTGGCCCTTTTAAGGGCCACCAAATCCTCCCAAAAGGGCAGGCCACGTACACATCTTATGTTGACAAAAAAAAAGAGCTTGTGTTGACCGAAAAGAGCCAAAAAAGAGCAAAAAAAACGTTGACAATCCCCAAAAAAAAAGTCCCCAAAAAAAAAGTCCCCCAAAACAAAAGTCCGGTCCTGGCCTTCATTAAAAGTAATCACCTTCATAAAAGCAAGGTGCTAGTTCCCCCTTTCTTTGCCCCAAAACATACCAAGTGCAGCACTAGTACAAGTGCTGCATTCTTTGGTATAAACATATTTTTATTGCACTAGTACAAGTGCATGAATTTCTTAATTAAAATGTAATGCACTAGTACAAGTGCTTTGGTTTTAAAACTTGTGTTGGTTGGTTGCACTAGTACAAGTGCATCACTTTGTAATTTCACTTGTCTAGGGCAAGTGGCAGGTAGATAGCTAGCTAGATAGATAGATAGATAGATAGCTTGATAGATAGCTAGATAGATAGCTAGATAGATAGCTAGATAGATAGCTTGATAGATGGAACACAATGCTCGTTACATATATACACTGCAGCAAAAGAAAAGCAGTTGTCGTCACTTTGCAGGAATTGGACTTGGATAGATAGATAGATAGCTTGATAGATAGCTAGATAGATAGCTAGATAGATAGCTTGATAGATGGAACACAATGCTCGTTACATATATACACTGCAGCAAAAGAAAAGCAGTTGTCGTCACTTTGCAGGAATTGGACTTGGATAGATAGATAGATAGCTTGATAGATAGCTAGATAGATAGCTAGATAGATAGCTTGATAGATGGAACACAATGCTCGTTACATATATACACTGCAGCAAAAGAAAAGCAGTTGTCGTCACTTTGCAGGAATTGGACTTGGATAGATAGATAGATAGCTTGATAGATAGCTAGATAGATAGCTAGATAGATAGATAGATAGATGGAACACAATGCTCGTTACATATATACACTGCAGCAAAAGAAAAGCAGTTGTCGTCACTTTGCAGGAATTGGACTTGGATAGATAGATAGATAGATAGATAGATAGATAGATAGATAGATAGATAGATGGATGGAGGGATTGATTGATTGATTGATTTTTGGGCTTGTTTTGTCAACATAGGATGTGTACATGGCCAGCTCAATTGGGAGGATTTGGTGGCCCTTAAAAGGGCCTGGGGTTTGTTGTTTTGAATAGATAGTCTGCATCTTCTTCAGATTTTCTCCAACTGCCAAGGGACACTTCCTGCCGGACTGTTGACCCAGTCACGTAGGTAGTCTCGAGCAGCCTTGGCATCTCTGGAGGCATTTCCGTGTCGAAGTGGTTCTCCTAGGTCATGCAATTGACGGTCTCCCCTCCAAACTCCTTCAGCGACGTCATGTGTCTGTGGATCTTCTCTGTCCATCACTTCATTGTCACGGGCATGGTGGACGCCTACTCTGTCTCGCAGAATGTTGTGTAGAACACAAGCAGCCATTGTGATGTATGTCACTCTTGTAGGTCGTTGGGGCATGGTGGTCAGGAAGCATCTGAACCTGTGTGACAGCAGACCGAAGGCATTCTCCACCACTCTCCTGGCTCTTGAAATCCTGTAATTGTAGACTCTGGAAGCAATGTCAAGGTTCCTTCTTGGCACTGGTTTGAGCAGCCATGTCTTCAGGGGAAATGCCTCGTCACCCACGATGTAATATGGGAAAGGATTGTCTTCTGTGCCAGGTAGAGGTTCTGGAGGTGGTAGGCCTAGATCTTCCTCGTCCAGGAGTTGTCGAAGTACTGTGTCCCTGAAGACGCCGCCATCAGATGCACTTCCTTGACAGCCAGCCTGCACATAGATGAACTTGTAGTCGGCATCAACGAGGGCCATCAGGACAATGGAGTGAAATCCCTTGTAGTTGTAGAACAAGGAGCCTGCAGCCTTGGGACATCGGATTGCGACGTGCTTGCCATCCAGAGCTCCAATGCACTTGGGCAAGTTCCATTTCGTCTCAAAAGCCTTGGCTATCTCCTTCCATCTTTCAGGCTGTGTGGGTAGTGCCAGCTGTCTTTCGAAGGCATGAACGATGGCAAGGCAGACCTCAGGGATGAAGTTGCAGATGGTGTTGGGTGCCACACGGAAAGCATAAGCTAGGGACTTGTAGCTGTTTCCTGTTGCCATGTACCGCAGGGTGATAGCCAACTTCAGACCAGGTTCCAAAGCCCTCCTCATGTTGGTGTCTTGCTTAGCGATGAGTGGTCCAACAGCTTCCAGGATTTCAGCAAAGATGGCAGGGGGCATTCTAGTGTAGTTGTAGTAGCCGGACACGTCACGCACTTGCAGTTCAGGCAGCAGTTGATGGAAGTGACCATGTTGTTCCCTCTGCAGCAACCAGTTGCGAATCCACCACCTTTTCTGTCTCCTGGCCCTCCTCCTCCTGTGTCTCAAATAGACAGCTCCGATAGCAACAGCAGCAGCACCAGCCACAACAATAATTTCTTCTTCATTCATCATGCATATGTTCAGTAGGCAGTCGTTGTGTTCTCATTGAAGGGCAATCAGCAAATGAAGCAAGGAGGTCCTCTGTGTCCCTTTTTATAATGACCAAAAGTGACTCCTGCAGCAGCCAAACACACTTTGCCGCAGCGCTGCAACAACAGACGTTCGTCGATGCTTAAGAGACCTTCGTCGCTGCTTAAGGCAAGGACGACGAAGAAGGTCAGCATCGACGCGCCTGTAATGTCCTCGGCGCTTTATGAATGCATGTGCGACGATGAACCATCAAGTTACGCAGTAACAAGTCCCTAAATGCGGCGTTGCATCCTTACAGTCGTCGGCGAGGCTGTCATTTTCAGCGACGCATCTTACCTCGGGTGTACGCCGAAGGTTTCCTGATGCGTCGCAGGTCGCCAATTTCAGACGTAGCTGCCTCACAACCATCAGCGGCGTAAGAGGAAACAACATTGGGCGAAGTAAAAGCAGCCTCGCCGAATTCCAAAACAAAGTGCGACGCGTCTGTTTGGAACTGCGCTGAGGAAAGAGAGGCGGAACGCGGCGAAGAAAGCTTAAGCAGCGCCGCGGACACCTCAAGACTCACCGCGGCTACTAACTTTAAGCGTCGCACATGACACTAATTGATTACGTAACGTGCCAAAACCAACGTTCTACGCTACAACTTTCCAAGAAATGACTTCTCTTGATGCGTCGCTCTCAAATCGCCGTCGTGAGAACCAGGCATCATTCTATCCATGACATTGACATTCTATCCATGAAACTGATGTCGACATTTATAGTTCATAGCAATAAAGTGTAGACAATTGACAAGGTGTCAGAAGTGGCTTTTTCTTTGGAGAAAGTTTTTGCAGCGCTTGCTAGGAATTTGCTAATAGTGTATGATTCAGTATTTGCAGACCATGGGGAATTGACAGCAGTTTTGCTTCTCAAGTGAAATCTCTCAGCTTATGCCTGATATGTTCCCAAAAGGTTGCTCTCCCGGGAATGGGATAAGATTAACTTTGTGTTATATGAAGTAGACGTGACTTCGGTCAAAAGGATGCAGATTTGACACGCTTTATGAAGGACCCAGACTGCTTATAAGGACCACTGACAAGTATATCACTTCACAGGAACTTTTTGTGTCCTAACCCTTCGCTGAGAGTTTTGCCCGCATTTACCTTCCAATATTATATTCTAATGATTGGCAAGCCTTCTTTACAAGGTGGAGGTGACTTTGATAAATTCCACATCAGACTCGATGAAACTACAAATCTATCCCAGCCACCAAACCCCAATGGTGTCTTTTTAGTTTGGTGTAGGGCGTACAACCCTTTTCATTTTGCCATTCCCGTTCCAGCCCTCCTGGAGTCCTGGTACTGTAACTATTTCCAAATAGGAGGCTAGCCTTCTTCCATTTCTAATATTCTTAATTTCTGCTGGGAATTTTCTGAAGAAGAGATATATTGCAATTTTTGAATGTTGATAGTTTGAAACTGGCTTCCTGGCATTTATGAAAATATTAATCTTGTTTGCAGACATTTTTCTTCAACTTTTTCTTCGACTTCTACTGCAACATAGGTGTATGGCTTGTAACTCTTCTGCACTATTGAATTAGTTCACAGAGTTTATGGTAGTTTGACATGACACGTATATATTGGGTGTCTTGCACAGGTTGCATATATGCTATACATTCATAGCAAGATGTATGGCGTGATATACCTGAAAACTTCAAGTTTGATGCATTGTTATATTTCTAAAATGTCAAATTGTCAACTCTATTGTTTCAACTGGGGAAGTGAGTGTGTAAGGACCGCAATATAGTATTTAGTTGAGTGAGATGTCCAGGAAAGTTTATCCTGGGTTGTCTATCATTGTAAGAAATGAGGGATATGCGCAAAGCATGCATACAAAATTCTCAGCATTAAAGCAAGAAGCCTTTCAAGAACAAAGAAAGAAAAATGAAAGACAAGCAGTTATCAACATCGCCATCTCCAAATAGTGAAAAGAAGATTAGAAAAAAAATCAAAATATTTTACCAGGGCTGACTGGTGACTTCACAGTGCGACTGGAGGGTGATGCAAGCATAGCAAAATTCTAAATTTTATAGTAAAAAAATTCTAATTTTGAGAACAAATGTTGATGCCCGCAAACCACCAAATGTTATCATGTATCCTTCTCCAACTGCTTTTAACGCAATTATGTGGGATCAGTGAATAATATTATATAGACCATGGAAAATTGAGAGCGCCTTTGCTTCTCAAGTGAAATCTTTAATTCAGCCTGTGCTGGATATGTTCCAAGAAGGTTGCTCCCCTGGGAATGGGATAAGATTGACTTAAAATGTGTCATGTGGAGTGGACGTGACAGCAGTCAAATGAATGTGGCTTTTAAATCAACTGTTTACCTATCAGCTTATATTGTAAAGAATGAATTGTTTCTCAGTTGCTCAACTTTTTTTTGAAGAGAATTGATTTGGTTTCATTTGGTCAAATTTTCCAAGCAAGGGGTCAATTGGCTTATGTCTACACGGAGTTGATACGGTATCTTTTCTGTAAATACACTGTGATGCATAACATTTACGTACCTTGACATTTCCCGACTTTCGTTCCAGGTGCTATGGCTGCAGGAAAATAATTTAATATATAAGACGGCTCTTCTCCCATGAGATTTTTCAGTGTAATTTTCTTGCTTCAACTGGAAATTACGTGCTGCCGAATATGATATGATATGGTTAGGTTTATGGTTCAAATATGGCATTCTAACAGTAACGAAAATAAAATATTAATCTTGTTGTCACATTTTTCTGAAATTTCTTCTGCAAACCATGTGTACTGGTTGTTACTCCTTTTCACTATTTAATTAGTTCACAGAGTTGACAATTGGGATGGCAGTTTATCATCATAACCTATTTGTACCGCTGAACCTGTTGCATATATTCTGAAACATATGACAATACATTTCAGAAAAGTTATGTTGTAAATTTCATGATCAGTAAAAATAAATCCTGGATTTCAACATCATGGCTATTTTACTCATATTTGTATATTTCTTGGTTTAAATGAGCTATGACAGTCTGATCCATCAGTCCATGCATTATACCTGTTGTAATTTATTGTCGGCCTATAAGTAATATAGGCACTGACTCTGTGGTGAGGCTGTCACGTTGTAGAAAGGATTTTTGTAACAGCATTTCTGTCAAAACCACATTTGTTATACCCTATAATGTCATTCCAGTTTCTTTAATGTACTATAACTAAGGTCCCAGTGGCCTGAATTTACATGTATCAAGAATCAGCAGTGAGGGGGTGACCATTTCATATCCAGGGAGGGGCTTCCGAGTTATTTTTTAGTGAATAATTTCTTGCTCACTTTTGATGAAACAAAGTCTTTCTGAACAGTCTTGAAAAAAAATAGTTCCTGGTGGGGACACATTTGAACAGCCTGTTATGTGCCCCTTGGCTTGTGGTTTAATGAAATCTGGACTTTATCAATATTGTGTGAAACATGTTAGTAAATAGTTATCCTACTATTAATTCATGGACCCCACCGTTTTGTAAACAATGAAAGTATGAAAGTTGTTATGATCCCTAAAACATTTTACAGGTAAAATGACAACTCAAAAGTAATGCTTGCCAGTGGTTACACTAGTCGTAATGATACTCTACCTGGAATTTCATGTTTCTCCTCTTGAATATAAGATTATAATTGGCCAAAATCATCTCAGATTGCATGCAGCATTTGACCTCCAACACACATTTGTTTTGCAAAAACCGGATAGTAGTACTAACAGTAGTTTGGTTCTCCCTCGCCTCCGAAGAGAGAGGAAAGGGACATAAACAAGCTCCGGACTGCCCTGTCACCTACCAGGCAGAGGAACAAATTGATTCAAAGGCCCGAGGACACGGCGCATATGCTATTTTTATAACCATTTCATTGTGAAAATGAATGCATAGTTGTCACTTATGCTGTAATCAGCCACTGGTCGCTTCCTACCTTTACCTACTTTTAACAACATTTTAATAGTACATTATATTTACATCATCCAAACCACAATTTAAACTCCATCCGCCGAAGTTCTGCTGAGGAGTCATGAATACTTTAATTTGGGTTGTGCTGTACCAAGATCACTATCTCCCACAAGAAAGCACTGATCTATCACCAGCGGTATCTGTGCCAGCAAGTCGCTGCCAGGAACTCCTGACTCGGAAGTTGGATTGCTGCAATTACTACTGACATATTGGTCTTGCAAATTTGTTTTTTGTCATACTCTTCCTGCTACTTTCTGTTGGCAGTGAAAACTTCCTTGCACAAAACTACACTGCAATCTTGATGACTGCTTGATGAGAAATATCTATATTCTTTATTTTGAGCTTGGTGAAAGTCCCAGTGAAAATTTATATCAGTGTGGTGCTGAAATCGCCAGGTCCTTTTTCATTTGCATTTAATGTGTCATTCATCTACACTTCGTGACAGGTTTCATATTGAGTGATCATTCAATTCTAGTCCTTGCTATTTTTCTGTTCTATAATCTTTAGTCTGAGAGAACAACATGTAGAGTCCTACTCCTAAAAGCATATCTCAATCACCCCAGGGCACCCTCATCATGATGTACATTCATTGCAACCTCTTAACCCCAACCTCTACTGAACGTAAGCCTTCTTTGCCCTTGAGGCTCTGTTAGATTTAATCTTGTCTAATCTTGAATAATAACAATTAATTTGTTTGCATCAATTTGCTATAAATATTCTGCTGAGCCTGCCTTGTGACTGTCAATGTGTTTCTTCTGGCTATTTTCCATGGTTTTAATAATAAGCTGAAGATTAAAATTTCAATTTCCAATGAAATAATAGCCTTCCAAACCCATCAATAATTTCAACAATTTCTTGCCCTTCTTGAATAGCGTTCATAATTACTTTTGAATGTTTTAAAACAATTTGGCGCGCATGCAATACACTTGCTGAGAATTTACTTGTACAGTACCATTGAAATTAAAACAAAATTAGCTGTTGTGCCAGACGATCTGGGCTGATTTTCCCAGCTAACGTGATTGATTACTTCATTTTCCAATTCAATGGAAGCAACCAGAGCTGCCTGACCAACAGATGTGTACTTTAAAGACAGGAAAGCAAAATTGAGAGTGTACAAACTTTAGAGAATTGATATGTTGAGCTTCTGGATGACTTAAAAATCGAAACACAGTCAATGAGAGTCCCCTTTCACACATCTATTCTTTTTGCGAGGAAGGAAACGTTTCCTCCGAAAACAAGGAGTATTTGAAGGTGGAACGTGAGATAAACAAGACTAATGGGGTGTAACTGAGAAGCAATCATTAAGTCAACTTTTCGAGGGTAGTAGAACGTGACTGGAGTGTCTAATTGAACAGCGAGTCTTGCAGAAAAGCTGGGTGACAAGTTTCCAAAGTAAAATATGATTTATTTTGCTTGGTGTTACAACAATATTAGATGTGGCTTTACTTTGTTAGATGTCTTGAAAATGCTCTAATAAAAAATTACATTTCTGAAATGATATTCTACATAATGATGATGATATGGATGAAGGTTTATGAATCTTTTTTTCAAATAGACACCTTAGAAAAATTGACATTTTGCAGTGTGCTTTTTTTTAGGATTGAGCTGACTTTTGGATTACTGGCATGTATCGCCAAGAAGGCCGTTATAGTAGCAGCAGTTTTTCTTCCTTGGTAAAATTTCAAGCATGTGCTGGTTAATTTCTGGAAAGGTTTCTCTCAAGGAATGGAATGAGATTATGTCTGTGACATACGGAGTAGCCCTGACATGGGTCAAGCACAGGTGGATTTGTCACACCTCAACAATATCCAGGCAAATTGTTATGAAAGTGTCCTTAGGTACTTTCTTGACAACACTTCTGTCTGGCTTTCCCTTCAGTGCTGCAGTTAGACTTTCCCTGAGGGACGTCAGTTAATACTGCATTAAGTCGATGCATTGAGATCTTCTATATTTCAAACTTGAACACTTTTAAATTGTGCCTCCTATTTCCGTTTCGTTCAGCCGGCCCCTTGCAGTGAAGATGCTTTTATTATTTCAAAATCAGCTCTTCTGTACTCTCTTAGTTGCGATAAAATTGCAATATCTTTGTGTGATGTTTAAAAAAGGCATTCTTCTGAAGAAATCCCTGAGCATGGAGCTTTTGGCTGGCTTTCGTTTAAGGATTGTAATCTTCTTTGTGACATAGTTTCTTTTTACAATTTGTTGGTCATGTGCGATCATGCTGTTGTGAGCCAGGACACACCCGGTATCAGTACCGCTTTCAATGAGACTCAGACTCTTTATTTTTTGCTCACAAAATTACTGAGTTCCCCCGTGGCCTAATTGGTAAGTGCGCTTGTCAACTGGCTTTGAGGGCGTGGGTTCAAATCTCACCCTGGGAACTCACTTTAGTCCGAGCCCATGGGACTTTAAATGGAGGCGGGTTGTATCCAGTATTCTATGCTGGGGCAACTGAAAGACCCTGGGCATCCCTGAATTAGTAGGGTATGTGCCAGACTCTCAGTCTTCTCATCTTATCATCATACTGCCGTCGCCTGCCTCGATGTAGCCCACTAAGGTGCTGCAGAGGCGTAAAACACAAACAAACAAACTCACAAAATTACATAATAAAAATAAATTTCAACATCCACGATAAACCAAGAACAAAGGGACCCCTCGATGGCAAAAACATTGCCGCTGCTGAGGAGCCCCATTGTTAAGAAAGTAATGTATCAAGGCGCAGTAGATGGCAGTGTACTTATCAAATTAATTATTGAGTCAAAAGAGAAAAGAAGAAGCATAGATTGAATAGTAAAATCTAATTGGCAGCACAGGGCTGATGGCCCGAGTAAGAGTAGATATATCATTGTAAGAAATAGCGGATATGCGCCAAGCATACATACAAATTTCTCAGCGTTAAAGCAAGAAGCCTTTCAAGAACAATGAAAAAATGAAAGGCACGCAGCTATCAACATCGCCATCTCCTGCTACAAAACCACTGCCGTTCAACCCGCTGTACTGATCTCTGCCAACAAGTCACTGGCAACAACTTGTGACTAGGAAGTTAGATTGCTGCAATAATTGCTGGCATATTGATGCCTCCAGATGAAAAATTGGCTTCTTCATGTCAATGTAAAAGATAGGAATTTTAGTCACATGACGTTGATCGTTGATCTCCGCAAACTACCAAATGTTATCATTTATCCTTCTCCAACTGCATTTAACGCAATTATATGGGATCAGTGAATATATAGACCATGGACAATTGAGAGTGCCTTTGCTTCTCAAGTGAAATCTTATAAAAGGCAGGATTCCCAATTAGATAGGCCAATTGGCTTATGTCCACATGGACTTGATAAGGTATCTTTTCTGGACATCCTCTGTGATGCATACTATTTATGTGCCTTGTCATTTCCTGACTCGCTTTCCAGGTGCTATGGCTGCAGGAAAGTTATTTAATATATAAGACGACTCTTCTCCCATGAGATTTTTCAGTGTAATTTTCTTGCTTCAATTAGAAATTGCTTGCTGCCGGATATGATATGATATGGTTGGGTTCATGGTTCAAATATGGCATTCTAACAGTAATGAAAATGAAATATTAATCTTGTTACATTTTTCTGAAAGTTCTTCTGCACACTTGGTGTACTGGTTGTTACTCCTTTTCACTATTTAATTAGTTCACAGAGTTGGCAATTGAGATGGCAGTTTATCATCATAACCTGTGTGTACCACTGAACCTGTTGCATATATTCTGAAGCATATGACAATACCTTTCAGAATAGTTATGTTGTAAATTTCATGATCAGTAAAAATAAATCCTGGATTTCAACATCATGGCTATTTTACTCATATTTGCATATTTATTGGCTTAAATGAGCTATGACAGTCTGATCCATCAGTCCATGCATTATACCTGTTGTAATTATGGTAGACACAATATTTTCACAACATTAAGAACGGTATCAAAATATGACGTTAGTATGAATAGCCGTTATCGGCCACTACCCGCTTCTTACCTTTACCTACTTTGAAAAATGTTCATTTTAATAGTACATTATATTTACATGTATTATCCAAACCACAATTTAAACTCCATCACCCAAAGTTATGTTGGGGGGTCATGAATACTTTAATTTGGGTTGTGCTTTACCAAGGTCACAATCTCCCATCCACAAGAAAGCACCAATTCCAACAGCGGTATCTGTGCCAGCAAGTCGCTGCCAGGAACTCCTGACTCGGAAGTTGGATTGCTGCAATTACTACTGACATATTGGTCTTGCAAAGTTGTTTTTTTTTTTTCATACTTTTCCTTCTACTTTCTGTTGGCAATGAAAAATTCTTTGCAAAAGACTGCACTGCGATCTATATTCTTTATTTTGAACTTGGTGAAGGTCCCGTCAAAAGTTTATATCAGTGTGTTGCAGAAGTCGCCCGGTCCATTTTGGTTGCATTTAATGTGTCATCTTAACTTTGTGATAGGTTTTAATATTGAATGATCATTCAATGCTGTTAACCTATAGTCCTTGATATGTTTCTGTTCTACAATCTTTAGTCTGAAAGAATAACATGCAGGGTCCAACTCCTGCAAGCATATCTCAATCACCCCAGGGCACCCTCATCATGAATCATGATGTACATTCGTTGCAACCTCTCAACCCCAACCTCTCCTGAATGTAAGCCTTCTTTGCCCTTGAGGCTCTGTTAGATTTAATCTTGTCTAATCTTGAATAATAACAATTAATCTGTTTGCATCAATTTGCTATAAATATTCTGCTGAGCCTGCCTTGTGACTATCAATGTGTTTCTTCTGGCTGTTTTCCTTGGTTTTAATAATAAGCTGAAGATTAAAATTTCAATTTCCAATGAGATAATAGCCTTCCAAACCCATCCATAATTTCAACAATTTCTTGCACTTCTTGAATAGCGTTCATAATTACTTTTGAATAATTTTAGAACAATTTGGCGCATTCAATACACTTGCTGAGAATGTACTTGTATAGTACCATTGAAATTAAAGCGAAATTTGCTGTTTTGCAAGACAATCTGGGCCGATTTTCCCAGCTAACATGATTGATTACTTTATCTTCCAATTCAATGGACAGAGCCAGAGCTGCCAAAGCAACAGATGTGTACTTTTAAGGACAGGAAAGCAAAATTGAGAGTGTACAAACTTTAGAGAATTGATATGTTGAGCTTCTGGATGACTTAAAAATCGAAACACAGTAAATGAGAGTCCCCTCATTCACATATCTATTCTTTTTGAGAGGAAGGAAACGTTTCCTCCGAAAAAATAAAGAGTAAATGAAGGTGGAACGTGAGATAAACAAGACTAATGGGGTGTAACTAAGAAGCAATCATTAAGTCAACTTTTCAAGAATACGATTTATTTCGCGTAGTGTAACAACAATATTAGATGTGGCTTTACTTTGTTAGATGTCTTGAAAATGCTCTAATAAAAAATTGAATTTCTGAAATGATAATCTACATAATGATGATTATATGGATGAAGGTTTGTTGACTTTTTTTCAAAAAGACACCATAGAAAAAGGGACATATTGCATTTTGGTTTTTCTTGAGGATTCAGCTGACGTGTGGTTTTTCTTTTGGATTCAGCTGACGTTTGAATTTCTGACATGTATCGCCAAAAAGGCCGTTATATTAACAGCAGTTTTTCTAACTTGGTAAAATTTCCAGCATGTGCTGGATATTATCTGGAAAGATTTCTCTCAAGGAATGGAATGAGATTATGTTTGTGACATACAAAGTAGCACTGACATGGGTCAAGCAGAGGTGGATTTGTCACACCTCAACAATGTCCAGGCAAATTGTTATGAAAGTGTCCTTTGGTACTTTCTCGGCAACACTTTTGGCTTTCCCTTCAGTGCTGCAGTTAAACTTTCCCTGAAGGACGTCAGTTAATTCTGCATTAAGTCAATGGGTTGAGATCTTCTATTTTCAAGCTTGAACACTTTTAAATTTTGCCTGCTGTTAATTTTATTTTCTTGCATAAGTTGGAGAGTGCTTACTATTTCTGTTTCTTTCAGCTGGCCCCTTGTCGTGAACATGCACTTCTGATTCAATCAGCTCTTTTGGCTTTCTTAGTTGAGATGAAATTGCAATATCTTTGTGTGATGATTAATAAAAGGCATTCTTCTGAAGAAGGATATAATCCCTGACCATGGATCCTTTGGCTGGCTATCTCTCAGGATTGTAATCTTCTTTGTGACATACATAGTTTCTTTGTTCAATTTTTTTGTCATGTGCGATCATGCTGTTCTGGGCCTCCCATCTGTTTTTGATGAGCCAGGGACACCGTAGAGTATCCGCCGTGGACTGAGATTAATCCATGCTGGCATTTTGACTCATTTTGATGTCAGGATGACATCAGAGACACCGACCTGATGTCAACTGATGTCAGATCATGACTCAGATGCCCACTGAGTAAATGGATTCAGGCTACATGTACATTGCTCATGGCTCCCAAGACACACCCGGTATCAGAACCGCTTTCAATGATGGCAACATATATTTGACTTGCAAGTCTTGTAGCATGTGTCAAAAAGTCATCTTAAGTGCAGATGAGTCATAACTTTCACATTAAGTTTGCATCTGAATATAAGACAAATCTCTGTGAAAGAGATTAATATTTTCTTTAATGTCAGCAATCCCTATTCGAAACATTAATAATTTAACCTTTCCATGTCATGACATCTTTTCGTCTGCAAATTACAGGTTTCAGATAAGCATGAAGCAAGAAAATGATATTTGAAAATCTCACGGGAGAAAACCTGTCTTGTAATTTGACAACATTCTCTGGAAAATTTTTTTTGTTATGCATAATATCGTGATGTAGTACCCGGGAGTAAGGATAAAACAGTATTTGCTAATATCGTAAGGAATAAAATATGCATACATACAGGAACTTCAGGAAGTATCGTAGGATGAAAGAATTTATCAAAATATCTTGAAGGGAAAGCCAGCCAGAAGAATTGTCAAAAAAGTACTTAATAGCAGTTTGCCTGGATCGTTGCAGAGGTGTGACAAATCCACCTCTGCTTGACCCATGTCATGTCTACTTCATATGTCGCAAAGTTAATCTTATTCCATTCTTTGGGAGAAACCTTTCTGGACAATATCCACAATGCGTGAAATTTAGGGTATGAGTACTACTTGAGGAGTTGCTGGATAAAATTACCTAATCTCCAAAAAGTCAGACCATGGCAATTGCATTAAAGCTGTTTGCATGGTAACACTTTCCTATCTCGTAGACATTTTGTGGAAAGGCATTCTCTATAACTGAATTTTGTATGACTGGGTAGTTGACAGCTTTACAGTTCTTGTCTTCAATAAATTTCAATTAAGCACAAAATGACATTCTATTGGGCTTGCGTGCTATATGAAACACTTCTGCAACATCTAAACATATATAATTCACATGTGATTGGACCTTAAGATGTTGATATTATGCCTTCTCATACTCATTTTTCTGAGCTATTGCCGTGGAAACGGATGTGCAAAGGATTTACCCAAGTCCTTGTGATGCTGTTTGTGCTCTTGACCAAACAAACCCAAGACAATATGACTGGGAAGCCTTGGAAAATGTGACTGGATAGGTAGTGTTTAAAGTCTGAAAACCATGGGAAGTTATGAAATTTCTTTGTCAAAAAGGTCACTCCGGAAATAGTTATTTGAAATGGATTGAGGAATAGGCTTGTGAAGTTTAGTTTTTTTTCAGCGTCTACCATCACTGCAACCAGATATATCTAGGATTGCGTATAATTCGAAATCACCTATGTCCTACAGGCACATGACACATAGAAAATATATTCTTTTGCAGAAATCATCCAAACCCCTAAATTTTCCTGCCACGCCAACTGGATAACTGACCTATCTAATTGGGGATCCTGCTTTTAAAAGATGTCCAATTAAGCTAAGGACCGAATGAACCTTTTATAAGTCATCATACTTCCTATTGCTTGCTATCAGTCAGCAAGCTTCTTGATATCGATGCACATTGAAATATTATTTCTCATTATCTGAAGGAAATTAGATGATGTGTAAAATCTCAAATAAGAAGCCAATTTGATGCGATCTTGAGTAACTTGAGTGCATTAATGAATTGTCCAATTATCTTAATTACTTAATAATGCAATTACCTTTAAATGGGTAATTAACTCAGAAACAAAGTTACATCAATTAGGGTTGTAGAAAATGGACACCCATTGGTGTGGCGTGGATTCACACCTTCCATTCATTGCCTTTGGGTTGATAACTGAATGGAATGTTGGACTTATTAGTTACATGTAAGGTTGAGAAATATTTTGATTTATTATTAAGGTTTGATTATTAAGTTTAAATAATACAAGTTTTGTCAAAGGTGGGGTCTAAACCAGAAACACACCTGTTGGGAGTAAATATCTCTAAGACAAGTGCTTATCACATTGTGTGAACTTACGGGCGGGAGGGACTACTATCTGTTCAACAACAAAACTAACCAAATTCTTGTTTATTTCAGGCTATTCAGAAATTAACTGCGGCAGTGATCAAAAAGAAAAACGAGGCTGAAATCATTGATGCAAAATCTCCAAAGGTAAGTTTCATGCAAATTTTCTGACAAAAAGCAAGAGTGTGTAGTTGATCTCTAAGAAGTAAAAATCGAAACATATAATACATCATTAAATAAAAATTGCTACCTTGTATCTTGGTCATTATCCGAAGATTCTTCAAAAGAAAGAAATACGATAATTCTAGCAATATTTCTAGTCCAATATCACCTGAGGAAGAAAGAGTGAATATATCTATCAAATAATAAAGAAAGACATAATACTTTCTGAGAGATGAAAGTCGGCTTTTCATTGTATACCAATATTTGGCTTTGAAGATGGTAAAAGCCTTTCGTAATCTTCTACATAAATGCGCCTTTCTCTCCATCTCCTTGTTACGTGATCTGAAAGTCATTTTTATTATCAAAAAGTAATTAGACTTCTCTCTTGGGAGGATTGGATTTCTTCGTTTCTATCAAGGCCATCCTTTAGCTTATATTATTAAATCATTATTTGTGGATTAGTTATATTTGTCTTATTCCAATGTTAGTTGCTAAGAGCTGTTTAGATAAATCTTAACCAGCGAGTAATTCCTTTGTAGCGTTAATTGCTAATTGCTGTATATGACCTAGCTCTTGTCTTATTTAACCCAACTGTATATTCATATGACCAAACTAATCTTTTCAGATAATTGAACTGGACCTACTGATTGAAAAATCAGGCGACCCAAATGGTGCAGTGTGTACTTCCGCTTGTGATGCCCTTGTCTCTCTGGTTGCCCGGCAACAGGCTGATTTTGTCTTCATTCGCAATGCCCTTCTTAATGCTGTGCCATCCGCCAGGTCAGTTAATCAAATATTATTGATTTGTCAGTTGAAAATTTTATGTACGATAGATAGACTGATGCTCAGGTACTATGGTTTATTTTGACAGTGTGAGATCTAAGTCTAATGTTGAATTAGCAGCTGCAAAATGCCTTAACAAACGGCTGTCTCTGTGTGTGATATTCTATTTTATTGCGCACATTTGCCAACTGCCCGAAGTATGATGAATTTCGCTACTGTAACCATTTCAGCGTGACGTCGGAGCTTTCCTGTCGCATGTTGGCCACCTATTGACCAACAAGGTCCAGTTGCCGAATCATCCTGCAAAACCCTTCCTTTTGGCTGTCAATTTTTTTGGCAGTTTTTAATTTGACATGTGACATCTTGACATTTATAATAATTTTTGATATCAAGTTACAATGTAGAACACGAATCAATTATATAATTACAGAGCATGAGTCATCAAGTTACAACGTAGATCATGAATCAATCACAGAAAATGAGTCATGAAAATGCATGTATGTTGGGCATTTACATAACGAGACAGAACTTTCCTGTTATTTCGGTAGGATTGCTGACCTAAATTAATTGTTCAAGAAAGAACTTATATCACCAAAACTGGGGAAGAATTTTTTTTAATTCCAAGGATGTGTAATTTTTGCTCCCTAATCTCTTGTCAGACACTGTTGACAGACCTGTGCTCTGTCTAATTGATGGAACCGAACAAATGTCGTTAAACGCACACATTTCTCTTGGTGAATCTTTCGCACAGCAATGCAGGCCAATTTGGTGGGACATTTGGGGAATCAGGAGTTCCCCAAGAGTCTGTTATATGCCACATTAATTGCATGTAATGATGTATCAATCTGGTATGTCTGCTACTTGTCTGGTTAGGATGACTTCCGCTCATTAGCTGGAAGTTTTTCAGATAAGACATAACTTGGTCTATTGGATAAAAATGACTTGTATCATTAACTGTGAAAGGCGGATAATCATCATCATCATACCCTTAATTCATGGATGCTTTACGCTACTCCTCCCAAACTACTCAATGCCCACAACTACAAATTTGCAAGCAACTTCATTTCACACCTTACAACAACCATAAGCGGGTCTGGTTTCTCAAACTGTTCATATTATACTATTACCAGTGCACTTTTTAGTCATTTATGCACGACTATCAATCTTTTCTCATGGACGACTGATTGTTGTTCTGTTTTCCCTGGACTCCAATGGAGAGACGGAGCCAGGGAGGGCCTGAACCTCACTCTCTCACTGCCGTTCTTACTCTCACCATACGCATTCTCACGGGTACTATGCTAGTACCCTTAATTCATGGATGCTTTACGCTACTACTCCCAAACTACTCCATGCCCACAACTACAAATTTGCAAGCAACTTTATTTCACACCTTACAACAACCATAAGTGGGTGTGGTTTCTCAAACTGTTCATATTATACGTATTACCAGTGCACTTTTTAGGCATTTATGCACGGCTATCATCTTCTCTCAATGCAGTACTGATTGTTCTTCTGTTTTCCCTGGACTCCGGTCGAGGGAGGGAGCCAGGAAGGGGCCAATGTCTTCAAATACTGGCCCTTTTCCCTTGTCTCCAGTTAACTGTCAATTACTTGGTTTCAAACTTCTCTTCAATGTTTCCTTTTCCATTTCCCTGTTTAATCTCAACCTCTCCCTCCTGCATTATGCACTCTTTCTCAAGTCATCACTAACCTAAATCTCACTCTCTCACTGCCATTCTTACTCTCACCATACGCATTCTCACAGGTACTATGCTAGTACCCTTAATTCATGGATGCTTTACGCTACTACTCCCAAACTACTCAATGCCCACAACTAGAAATGTGCAAGCAACATTATTTCACATCTTACAACAACCACAAGTGACTGTGGTTTCTCAAACTGTTCATATTATACCACTGCACTTATTACTCATTTATGCACGACTATCAATCCTCTCCAATGTAGGCTTGGTAATTGTTGTGTTTTCCCTGCACTCCAATGGAGGGAGGCTGGGCCAACTGTCTTGAAACACTGGCCCTTGGCTGTTCCCCCTCTCTCTACCATTCGGACTCTCATTATACCCATTATCACGGGTACTATGCTAGTGTTATAAATTAGAGGGATGTGACTTCCAGGAGAATAACGACTTCAGTAGAAATGTAGTTGTGAGTTAGATTAGCTGAGTCATTTCAAAGATCTTTGCAGTCTTCAGACACTGATTTTGAAGGTTCTATTTCATTACCTGAGATTCCCAACACTCAAAAGAGGTGGATAGAGGCTAATTTATCTAAGACCTGATACTCTTTACTTATCTTTAAGTGGGAAAATTATTGCAAATATAAAATAGAATGGCTGTTTAATTCCTGCTTCAATTCTAGCAGGTCATTAAAATGCATAGTTGTCAGTTGTAGTCCACAACACTCACTGCCAGGGCCAGAATTTTTTTTTTATCAATATACATTTATATGACTATATACTACTAATGTCTATAACTCATGCAACTAAGGTCGAGCGGGGCACAGTGAGATGGCAGGCACAGTGAGACAAAGCCCATAGTGTCTAACCAGTACTATTCATAGAACAACCCTCTTTTATATAGTGAGTAAAAGACTCATATATCCCAAACGTTTACACAGCATACGGTGATTGTAGACCCCGAAGTCGACTACATGAAGTCGACTAGTGAAGTCATAGTTAGCTCTCCAAGCAGCAAGTTGATGTTCAGTCAAGTCAAGCTGGAGTTGAGACAGTTAAAGTCGAGTCACTGTTGCATAACTTTGCCAGTTTTTACCTCACAGAAATGGTTTTGGTATCGTTCTCAACAGCATAAAGAGCCAAACATGCAGATCACACTCTTCCAGGGCCTTTGTAAAGTCTATGAAATACTAAACCTCCTTAAAAATCGGACACATCTGCATACTGCACAGTTTTCCGAGTGCACAAATTCTGAAATTTATGAAGTTATGATGTACCGTTTAAAATTTTTAATAAAATTACCTTATGAAATTACATTAGTCAGTTGAAGCTGGTTGAAGTCAAGTGAAGTCAGAGTTTAATGACTTAGCTGACTAGTCAGTTGAAGTTCTTGCAAAGCAAGTCAGAGTTAAAACTCTGACTGACTTCGGGGTTTGGGTGATTGGAATTTCAAAATGTAGGTTTTGTTTAGCCAGTTTAAGTAAATAATTTTGCCAAATGACTTTTTTTTATAATTCCCAAGAAAATAGGGATGATGCATTCAATTGCCGTGGATTCAAACCTTGGTTAGTTGTCTTTGTTTAGTGAGAATATGATCCACAATGCAGGCATCCAATCCACAGGATTCAAACATTTTATAAGGAAAGCAATGTGGGGCACAGACTGTACTCAAAATTCACAATTCACAATTAAAAGCCTGCCATAAACCTTTGATTTTTGTGAGCCGTACCCAAAGGGAAGCATTAGAGAAGAATTGTGAGTAGTATGTAACAAGTGCGGCAGGTTAAATAAGTTTTTCATTATATCCTGTATGATGAATTTTCGAGACATGTTGAAAAAAGGACCTAAATATCACCTAGCCACCTGCTTTTATTTGAGTATAGTAGTTTTTGTAGCGCCAAATTGACAGAAGAATTCAACAAGTCCGGAAGGTCAGCAGTTACGGAAGCAGATGTCCTGTCTCACTGTGGTGCACCTGCTGTCTCACACTAAGACACTTGACAGGCATGGATGTAACTCAAAGTGTCTCCAAACCTGTAAAAGTTAGGAACCTGAAACGACGTGACAATATGCTCAACTTTATCATCTACGACGTGAGCCTGATGTTATTTTACTGTTAACTGCCAACATTTTGGAACACTTGAAAAAAAAAAGTCTCACTGTGCCCCGATCTCCCCTACTTCCAAGTTCAAAATTTGGTGAGGTCTAACGACAGTTACCCAGAACAAACTAGTAGCCCTGGTGATAGTTTTTTTTGTATAAATAATCCGTGTATCTCTCTACCTGTGTGTTTTCTAGTTGCTGCTTCATGATGGACAAATAACATAATTACCCGGAGTCCTTAATTCTAGTTAATTGCATTAGAGTGCTGGAATGTTTGTGATGTTGCCATGCCTGCATAATTACCTGAATAAGATGAGAACATTTTTGTGCATGTGGTTATTACTCTGCCTGCAGCAAAAATATCACAACTGATATCAGAACTCCACAACTACAGAAGTGCTGTTTCCTGAGAAGGCGTGTTATCGTGAGAGTGGGTCTTCTCATATGAAGCACCATGTGCCACATGGCAGACATTTGCTGAATTTTCCAAGAAACTTACCTCAAATGGAAGATATCATGTCAGCATTTGAAACTTTTTTCAACTTGTAGGAATTGTATACAATGTACAAGATCACATGGCTAGTAGAAACATGCAAACATTACAAGCGTTGCGATTCAGGAGCCAAGAAGTTTCGATATTGGAATGTAGAAAGTAAGCATAACTTCAATAAGGATTCATCTGGATGGGATGAAATCTGAAATTGTCTGTTCAGTAGTGGTTTGGAATATGTTATCTGCTTTTGTTTGTGGGAAAATTTGTATTTCAAACTAAAAAATTTGGATTGTTTAAAACCTTGATGTTGTCTTAACACCAGGTCCTCTTGGTGTCTCATCCGATTAGTTTATCAGTTACTTCAATTTGACTAGTGGGTGTTCTGTACTGACAATAAGCTAACAAATACACAATGTGAGATTTCCCAAATGCCTTGTACTTTTTTTCTTGATCCATGATGATCTGAGCATGCTCCTAGTAATGAAACACTCTGGTTGTGAGAAACATGACCCATTTGAATCAAGAAAAAAATAACTTGGTTCTCCGGTTGCATTTGTTGGAAAAGGTTAAATTAACAGCTTAACATGACAATCAATGATCTAAGTGGTGAATGCGGTTGGTAATTGAGAGTGTACGTTTCATGCCGAGTAATTCAAGGAGGGGCCACCGTTTGAAATTTCCATAACTTGTTTTTGAAGCCCGTTCTCAAGTATCCAAGTTGCACATGCTACTCAAACTCTCTGAGAAACTTGTGAAAATCAGTCTTTTGTTAGGGAAAACTTAAGAAGTATGATTCCATGAAGTTCTCCATTTACAATTGTGTGAGATTCAGATAGTATGGTCAAAAATTTCATGAGATAATGTGAAGGCAATTGTGGTTGGAAATTTCATGAGATATGTGAAGGCGATTGTACATTTGTCTTGTCTTTCCCTGTCTTTACAGATATTTGCCTGTTGAATAGGAAAGCATATTATTAGCTCTGGATCACGACATCATGAGCCTTAATATCATAAACAGACCGGTGACTCGATGAGTGATGGCAGATGGGCCAGTTGCCCCAGCTGTTAAATGAAGCTCTGATCATGATATCATGCATGTAACGTGAATGAGGCTCAGAGCATGCCCATCTTGCATGCCTTTCTTGCCAAACTTGTTTCTAGTCTCCAAATTAAAGCAGCTTTTGTCAAATCACGATTATTCCCAGTGGCTGTTGTGTGCAATACTAAACATATTTTTCTTTATGTCAGCATTAACATAAAAGAGATTACTCTTTTTCAATAACATAAAGACATCATGAGAAGTCATATTTCTTTAGGTTTAAAAAAAAGATTTATGAAAATGTTTTAAGTCGCAACAGGTGAACTTGCTAAGAAACTTAAAAGGGAATATAACATGTCAGGCTGTCAGCATTTCAATTTATTCCACTTGTAGGAGCACAATGAGTGATGGCAGATGGGCCAGTTGCCCCAGCTGTTAAATGGAGCTCAGAGCATGAGATCATTAATGTAATGCAATTGAAGCTCAGAGCATGCCGATCTTGCCAAAATTGTTCCTAGTCTCCAAAGTAAAGCAAGTTCTGTCTGTCGAATCACGTTTATTCCCATTGGCTGTCTTATGCAATACTAGGCATATTTTTCTATTTGACAGCATTAACTTGAAAGCGATTACTCCTTTTCAATAACATAAAACTTTATGAGAAGTTGCATTTCTTTAGGTTGAAAAAAAAAAAATTCTTGAAAATATTTTAAGTCGCAACAGGTGAACTTGTGTTCATTTGATTGGCCCTAATGGTTAATAATCTTCATACCAGGAAGTGACATTCTTTTACTCAGTTAAGTCTGCTAAATCCTTTTAAGTCCTCCCAACTCAGCAGTCTTGGCTGAGGTATCCAGTTAAAGCTGCTTCGAAGACTGCCATTATTATTTCTTCTCCGTATAAAAAATTGCTTGTCTTTGGGATTCATTGCAAAGCAGGATAGATGCAGGATGCAAAGCAGGATGCAGATGCGACTAAGATTATGTTTTATCTAATATATATTTATATGAATACTTATATAGCTGCTGTAAATGTGAAACTTGCTGCTGGCTTTATTCACCGACTACAGAACACATTTGCAAACATGCTGAATAACTAAAATCCATATACAAAACACTGATCAGTACTCGCACATGGCTAGATGGTTTTGCCGTGGTCCATTTCCTGTAAATAGGTAAGCATAGTAATCATGGTCTAGTACCAGTGCAAACCTTTCCACAAATCACTTACAGCAATAAATGATGTGCAGATTGTTAAGGAATCATCTATTCATTTATTAATCATTCATGTCCCAGTTTCATTATTATCGTTCCTCATTGCACTTAGGGATGTGCAACATATTAAGAATACCAAGAATACCCTACTATAATATCTTTGATATGGTTTGTTGGTGGACTTGTGTCCTAATAACCCAGTTAATCTCCTTATTGTGTTTCCCTCGTAAAACAGACATTATCCATCTTCCGTTATTGCGCTCTTCCCACTGGGGCAATATTTTAGTTTCCTGCCAAATTATCCGGCTCTGTCTCCCTCAGTATCATTCCAGAAAACCCTGAACATAATGAATGTTTGTCGGTTTGGGACGAGCATTTTTTCACACAGCAATCCCTTGATGTAAGGTTTACTTCATCTGAAATGAGGGTGAAGACCATATACTTGTAACATGAAATTTATAATCACCATATATATATATTGTAGAATGTTTTACTGCTACATGGGTGACATTTGCTGTTCATTTCACAAAAAACAAGAATCAATAGCAATGCAAATGTGACTGAGTGACATCACATTTAACTATAATATGATCTAATTTGTTTTAACACTATACAGTGCCGCCTGTAAGTATGTGAAACGCATGACATTGTGCCATTGCATCAATGCTAAACATCCTCAGCCTAACTGCTTGTGGAGGCATGAATTTTCATTGGATGAAAGGGAAACAAAGTGGGTCATAAAGGCCGATGTGTGAGGCAAGTGGGATAAAATAGCAGCCTATTTTCTTCGCTGTAGTCGGAGTTAGGTATGGGTCAAAGTCTTTGATAAGTAAGTGAACCACCCTTCCCTATCTTTTAACATTGGGCCTGCGTTTCACTTACTTATCAAAGACTTTGACCCATACCTAACTCCAACTACAGCAAAGAAAATTGGCTGCTATTTTTATCCCGCATGCCTCACATATCGGCCTTTCTGACCCAAAATGTTTTCCTCTCATCGGATGAGAATTCGTCCTTCCAGAAGCATTTTGGTTAAGGATGTTTAACATTGATGCAATGGCACAATATCATGCGTTTCACTTACTTACAGGCGGCACTGTACACTATTTCTCCCAAAACTGGGCATTGGGCAATATATGATTTATTTTGTTAAAAATCCAAGCCCCCCCTCCCTCCCCGGATATCTAATGGTTGCTGCCTTCTCTCTGGTCAGACACTATGACAGACGCACTTAATGATGGACAAATAACATAATTACCCGGAGTCTTTAATTCTAGTTAATTGCATTAGAGTGCTGGAATGTTTGTGATGTTGGAATGCCTGTATAATTACCCGAATAGGATGAGAGGATTTTTTCGCGTGTGGTTATTACTGTGCCTGCAGCAAAAATATCACAACTGATATCAGAACTCCACAACTGCCGAAGCACGGTTTCCTGAGAAGGCGTGTTATCGTGAGAGTGGGTCTTCTCCTATGAAGCACCATGTGCCACATGGCAGACATTTGCTGAATTTGCTAAGAAACTTACCTCAAACAGAATATAACATGTCAGCATTTCAGACTTTTTTCACTTTTGGGAATTGCACAATGTACAAGATCACATGGCTAGTAGAAACATGCAAGCATTACAAGCGTTGCGATTCACAAGCCAAGAAGTTTCAATATGGGAAAGTAGAAAGTAAGCGGAAAGTAAGCCGCTTAGCGTAACGAATCATCCCGATGTTATGTGATCTGAAATCATGTTTCTGATGCAGTATGGAAGATCATATCTGTTTTTGTTTGTGGGCCCATTTATTAGAAAAATAAACATTTGGTGTTTTTAAAACTTTTATGTTGTCTTAACACCATGTCCTCTTAGTGTCTCATTTGAGTTGTTTATCAGTTACTTCAATTTGATGAGGGGGCCTCCTGTACTGACAATATGCTAACAAATACACAATGAGAGATTTCCCAAAAGCCTTTGTACCTTTTTTTCTTGTTTCTGTGATCCAGGATGTTCTGAGCATCTTCCTAGTAATGAAACACTCTGGTTGCGAGAAACATGACCCATTTGAATCAAGAAAAATACCTTGGTTCTCTGGTTGCATTTGTTGGAAAAGGTTAAATTAACAGCTTAACATGACAATCAATGATCTAAGTGGTGAATGCGGTTGGTAATTGAGAGTGTACATTTCATGCCGAGTAATGCAAGGAGGTGGCGCCTTTGAAATTTCCATAAATTGTTTTTGTAACCCTTTCTCAAGTATCCAAGTTGCACATGCTACACAAACTCATTGAGAGCCTTGTGAAACTATGCATTTTATCTGGGAAAACTTAAGATCTATGATTCTATATTCCATGAAATTCTCCATTTACAATTGTGCAAGATTCAGTTAGTAGGGTTGAAAATTTCATGGGATAACATAAAGGCAATTGTACATTGTCTTGTCTCTCCCGGTCTTTACAGGTATTTGCCTGTTAAATAGGAAAGCACACAATTTGCTCTGAAACATGACATCGTGAGCCCTATTATCATGAATACACTTGTGACTCAGTGAGTGAGGGGTCAGTTGCCCCAGCTGTTAAATGAAGCTCAGAGCATGCCCATCTTGCATGCCCATCTTGCCAAACTTGTTTCTGGTCTCCAAACTAAAGCAACTTCTATCAAATCAGAATTATTCCCTGTAGCTGTCATGCAATACTTGGCATATTTTTTCTGTTTGACAGCATTAACGCGAAAGTGATTAATAAGAAAACTTGACGAGAAGTCACATTTCTTAAGGTTGAAAAATATTTTTATTGAAAATGTTTTAAGTCGCAACAGGTGAATTTGTGTTCATTTGATTGGACATAATGGTTAGTAAATCAAATACCAGGAAGTGGAATGCGTTTACTCGGTTAAGTCTGCTAAATCCTTCTAAGTCCTCCCAACTCATCAGTCTCGTCTCAGGAATCTGACAGTGAAAGGGGAGTGAAAGCTACTTCGAAGACTGCCATTATTATTAAATCTCCTTATAAAAATTGCTTGTGTTTGGGATTCAATTCAAAGTAGTATGCAGGATGCAAAGCAGTAGTCAATCATGGCTAGATCATTATGCCATACTTCCTGTAAATAGGTAAGCATAGTAATCATGGTCTAGTATTAATGCAAACCTTTCCACAAGTCTCTTGCAGCAATAAATGATGCGTAGATTGTCAAGGAAACATTTATTCATTCATTCATCATACATGACCCAGTTTCATGATTATTGGTCCTCATCACACTCAGGGATGTGCAACATATTAAGAATACCAAGAATTATCCTGTTACTATAATATCTCTGTTATGGTTTTTGATGGACTTGTGTCCTAATAACCCTGATAATCTCCTTATTGTGTTTTCCTTGTAAAACGGACATTATCCATCTTACTTTATTGTGCTCTTCCCACTGGAGCAATATTTTAGTTTCCTGCCAAATTATCTGGCTCTGTCTCCCATAGTATCATTCCGAAAAACCCTGAACATGATGAATGATTGTCGGTTTGGGACGAGCATTTTTTCACACAGCACTCCCTCGGTGTAAGGTTGACATCAGCTGAAATGAGGTTGAAGACCTTACATGTGTAGAATATGATTGTAACATGAAATTATAAATCACCATGGCATATTTTTAGAGGGCAAGCATCTTCTTTGTGTAAAGCAATGAAAATACCGAGTTTTTCACTGACAACAGTGTCTTTCATTTCATTTTTTTTTGTCTTTCAGAAATTTATTTGGGATCACTAAGAGTCTTGTGGACCTTCTCATTCTTGAAGCCACCGTAAGACGGACTGCCAAAGAAACCCCAATTCTACCATATTCCATACGGTAAGTCAGTTTAGTTCTGATTAAAAATTTCGGAACAAAATTGATTTTTTTAAATCCAAAATGGTATTTGAAAATCCATATTGGTTTTTGCATAGACTTTTGGTTTTTCAAGAAACCATTTTCCATTTAAAAAACCAGTTTTGTCCCGAAATTCTTTAAGTGTGTATCTGATGTATTTGGAAGTCAATATGAGAAAGTAAGTTGAGGTTCAAACTTACTGTGTGGTCCTTAAACTGCTTTCAAGATATTCAATGGCAACATATATATTTTTCACTGCCGCGAAGATTCTCCTGGTGATATATGTGTGTTCCAACACTATCCTTTCAATAAAATTAATTTTAATCTGATTACATTGAATCCTTGTCTCTTGTCTAAAATGTCAAGTAATTAGTGAATTTCCTTTCTGTGTAAGAATAATGATTTTGAAAAACGTTGATCTTCCTTGAGAGAAGCAAGTTTATTTTTGATTAGGTATGACATGGGTCATGGGCTTACTGGAATTGAAATCTTACTTGCAAAAAGTGTATTACAACCTAAGCTACTTGGCCAATCTTATCCATTCTTACAGCTGCTAGCAGCCTGTGTTGCAGGGGGAATTGTCTGGAAGCTTCGGACCATATAGGAGGTCGCACAATTTCACCTATCACTTTGAAACTTGGTATACAGTATCAACGTAATTTTGTCTTGTTTCTATCAACTTTTGGTAAACTTCAGTGACAATCAGTTTTCATTTTCTAAACTAAAATGAATGTTTCCCTGCATCTTTTAAATGTTTTGCTGCATGACAGCAGCATCAACAGCCAAGTGCCAGCCAGGGGGATAGGTAGCAAATTCATTAAAAAGCTTAAAACTATAAAAGAAGAGAAGTCCTGAGGAAAGAAGGAATGAAGGAAGGAAGGAAGGAAGGAAGAGAGATATTTGTAGACGAATATAGATTGTTAGATAGATAGATAGATAGATAGATAGATAGATAGATAGATAGATAGATAGATAGATAGATAGATAGATAGATAGACAGATAGATAAATAGACAGATAGATAGATTGATAGATAGTGAATTAGTGATAGTCTATCTACAAGCAGCTGTTAAAGTTCTTGCACATTATTTTTAGTCATAATATAAAGAGGTTTAGGGCTCAGCCAAGATTTGTCGCAGGTATGACCATTATTTATTATGTTTTGTTGCCGATCCATGTTTCTGTCAGATATAGTGAAGTTAGACTTAGATACAATATCCCATATATGTCAATTTTGCACTTCCAAAAAATATGTGTAATCAATATTCTGATGCTAAATTTGGTAATGGTGCCAAAATCATCCTTTTCGTAAAATTGCAAAATAATCCAGTTGTATTCAATGTTATACATACTATGATTTGAAAATCTTTTTTTCATGCACCATGTACTGTAGCTCATTTCATGTAAATTCAAGTTTTTTATTCAAAAGCCATGACATTGTTTTCTCTTCAACCTTCACTGATTTCATCGCATGGTGGGCCGGTCGGTCGCAAAAAAATCACTTTGTGTACAAGGTTAATGGACTATATTGGCCACAACAAAGTAGTTCAATTATAATACAGGGACAAAGGGTGGGTCCGAGTATTAAGTCCTCTACTTTATTTGGCCCTTTAAACCTTTAAATCTGGATTAAATTACTCCCCACCGAGTCTCCCAATGACTTTTGTTTAAGTGGAATTCTCGTCTTTCAAAGATGAAACATTGGGTGAGATGAAGCTGAATTTTTAACTAAAATGGCTTTGTTTGCTCAACTCTTTCGTTTTGAGTGAGTAAGTAATTTGATTAGTATGAGGTTTTTGTAGGGACCATCTCAGATCTGTGTTATAAGCTCTAAATGAGGAAAGATTTTACAGTGGAGGTCCCTTACCTAACTAAAGGGACAAAAAGAATCAGCCAAGTGCTATTTGTCATCAATTTATGTGTACTGCAGTGGTGGAGCTTCTTGAGTTTCTGGAGGGGGCCACAAGGAAGTTGGCCTTGCAGATATACTTTCCCTATAGCAGGAGTACCCTCCAAATTTACCTCCAATATTAGGAGGGTACTCATGCTACAGCAAAGGTAACTGTGACTACAATTTACAAATCAAGTATATATTTGCCCCTCTTTATGCTCAGTAGCTCCTTCACTGCATGACCTTGGGAGCCACTCAACCATGACTGTCATGGTTGAGTGATTGGGGACCATATCCAAAGCACACCTGGAGCATAATATTATCCCATAGAGATTTCCTTCAAAAAATTATATAGCCTAAGTGTATAAAGATTTGAGATGATATAAGATAAGTGATAAAAGAAAGCAGTGTGTGAGAACTTTAGATATTCAACTTCTCACAAACTGGCCAGTCTAAAAGTGTAATAATCCAAATATTATGCAAGCCACAATTACTTTGTTGTAATGGAAATAGAAGTTTCATGTTCATGACAAAGAATATAAAAGGGCTTCTCATTGCTTCGTTTGCTGTCTATGTTAATAACACCTGTAATTAGGCATGCCTAATCATGAGGTACCATGTATTAGGTTTGTTAAATCACACACTCACAGTGGTACATTGGAGTTATAGATGTCACTACACATACATGAAACATTATTTGAATATTTGGAAAATAAAACATGTGTTTGAAGAAACCTCAGGTCCCTACAATTCTTTTTTTAAAGAATTTCTTGTTAGATGTACTATGCAATATGCATGCAGGACTGGATTAGCTCCACGAAACTGGAACTGGAGGCCAATAAGTTTCCTGGGTTTAAATTCCTGCAGACAATATCAAGGCATACAAAATAAAACATTTTTGACTTTTGGTTTTTAAACTGCTGTTTTGGAACATATAAAGCATAAAGTCTTCCAGGAAGATTTTTCGAAAACTGGGCCATAAACGCATGTCAACATTGCCATCCATCCTGGAATGGTTCACTGCAATTATGTTAGGTATTTTTATGAAGTCTACTTTTCCTTTCTTGCGATGTCCTTGTTGCAGTAAATTCTTATTTATAACACTCTGTGCTGGAAAAGTAAAGGATCCCTCACATGGGGTAGATGTGTAACATGTTGAGGACTCCTGCTCTCTCTCCCATCTCATCAATCAACACTCATGAGCACCCAGAACTGGGCTTAGAGGGCTGCACCACATCTATCTCTCTATCAATCTATCTATAAGTATAGCTTCATGTTAATCGATTTCATTTGAATACTGCACTGATGTTAACACCATCCTACTTATCACATGTGCTAATACATAGTTCTTTCCTAACAATAGATTCTCTGGCAAGGTTTCCCTTTCATGTATAATATGTCATTCATGTATATTGTACCCTTCTTTGCATATTGTTCCTTGCTGTGTCATCTCGACATGCATTTATGCAACGGCACAGAATCAATTGCTACTTGCCTAACATTGGCTGTATCACATTTCACAATTTTTCCTGGCATCCCATATCCATAATATACGAGTGGTCAATATTGTCCTGTCTGTCCTTTGGTACAGAACGGTATTTCATGAAATAGAAATGAGTAAAATCAAAATATTTTTACTCACCTACAGCTTCGATAATCAAAGGAGGTTGACAAAAAATGAGTGATTGATGAATCAATCGCAATTGTGGTATAATTCTTAGCATGTATTTAGTAGGGCCCTGCACGGGACTAGATTTTTGTCTCACTCCCGCCCTTCTTTCCAAATCTGCTCCCGCTCCCGTCCCGTTCTAGGCATTACAATGATAAAATTTTCAGAATTTCAACCCACTCCCGCCAAATTTTGTCAAGTTCAGACCCGCTCCCATCCCGTGCAGGGCCCTAGTATTTAGATTTAATTTAATAATGCATCATATTTTGGGATGTATGAGGTCGCACAATAATGCATTGATTCCAATATTTCTGAATCATTTATTGAATTTGATATATCTGATTTTGTAAAAGCATTTTTTAATTTTCAGTGGATATTGTTAATAACATTATAAATGATATTCTCACAATATTACCTACTAATTCCTTGTGGAAATTGTTCGGAGTCATATAAATCATCCAAAAAGAGATGATTGTGTTTGCCTATCAATTACCTTGTCTACCCCCTGTCATAAATGACATTAGAAAACATCTGTAAAATGTTGAATCTGATTCATGATGGCGTAATTTCATAAACCAACTTGATGGATTAGCAATGTTGGTGGACCTACTAGATCTAGATATGCATGGCTGTCAAAGGAAATTGAGGTTAGAAAACAGATTAAGACAAATTAGCATGAAGTCACATTTCAGTGGTTTGTTTCTGAACCACTTGCTGAGTCATTTGATTTGATTTGCAAAATTTAATACAGACTGAAATAGGCTTCTTCCATTTCCCTCTTGTGGTGAACTTACATTTGAAACTGCACTTGCTGCCATCAGCTTTATCTTCTTAGTATAGTATGCATCCTTTTATCTAACAATAGATTCTTGTGCAAGGGTGTCCTTTCTTGTACAATGTATGCCTGTGTGATATCATTCATTTGTATTGGACCCTTCTCTGCATGTACAATGTAAGTCCTCGCTGTGTCATTGCTACATGCATGTATGCAAAAGCACAGAAATCATCGCTACTTGTCCAATTTTGGCGGTATCACATTTCACAACTTTGCCAAGTATCCGGGATGCCTAATACATCCGAACTCTACACCATGTGGTTCCCCAGTACAAAAAGCCTACTGCCTATGTATGATAACTAGGAATATCATGTTATCTTTATATTACCAAGCAGGGGCATAACACTGACAGTTCACACCAAGTATCTTATATATTAATACGTGACT
Organism: Platynereis dumerilii; assembly: GCA_026936325.1. NCBI lineage: Eukaryota > Metazoa > Annelida > Polychaeta > Phyllodocida > Nereididae > Platynereis > Platynereis dumerilii. The sequence goes on from JAPTHN010000001.1 coordinate 15,803,938, forward strand.
CTAAAGCTTCTGGGATAGCATGACGTCATCGCCGTTTTCTTTAATTTTTCCATATTTATATTGTCCAATTCTATTTCTGATATAGCCATCTGCATAGATTACGATTTTATCTTTCCAAAAATACCAAATATGACCCATTCCAACCTATCCCTGTTGCGCTATCTTGCAGATGCGTTTTCTATCGAGGGTATAGGCCGCCATGTTTTTTTGTTGTTGTGATCCAACTTCGCGCCATTAGTAGGGATGACAGACCATTTCTAAATCGTGAACAAAAAAAATCATTCTTGATGCAGAGGGAAGCTGTATAATGTGTTCATTAAAAATCAGCTGAAAAAATATTTCTAGCATTAAAATTAACCTCACTGTAGTAAGTTTAAGCACATGACATTTAGGCGCTCAGAAGCAAATAAAATGCTTAACCAGAAAAAAATGACACCATGACCATAAATGCCCACAAACTCACTTAAGAATTACTTCTGTTTGTTATTTGATAGCTGAAGTGATATACTAACAAGTTCCAGAAGAAAAATAATCACAGTATCAAAGTACAATTATCTACAATAGCACAAAGTATACAATATCTGTGCAGTAGTACCTATTTGTTTGAGAAGAAAAATTATGACCACTGCTTATACACTTAAAATTGATTTGAATGGAGGGATCTTGATGAAATTTGATGTGTATATGGCATTCATGAATTGGAATCATATAAATTAACAAAAATAAAGTTTTTGGGGTTATTACCCAAAAACAGGGTAAATAGCGATAACTTTGATTTACAGGGACAATTTTGTAATAATTTTGCAAATATTTAGTGTGTGGCCTTGGATCCATAATGTAAGTAAAATGTTGATATGTTGGGGTAATTTACCCTCATAATCAAGATTTAATGGGGGTGAATATGTATTTTGAGCATGTCTCATTCCGCCTTTGCACTGTGAATCTTACTGGATAAAAAAAGAACTGTTTTTAGGTTATTAACCTTACTTAGTTTAGTTTGTTTGCTTGGGTTCACAATACAGTGTGATTCGGATGACGTGAGGGAAATTTAGCCTCAATATCAAGTTCTACTGGGGTAAGTGATTATTGATATGACATTTTCAGCAGTTAGGCAATGCTTGGTTCATGCTTTGGCTGGACTGGCTGTCTACGGTCTCTAAAAAATTGTGAAGGCTACAGAATGTTTCTTGAGAATACTGGCTGAATTCAGATACCAATATGATGCATCTTTTTAAATATTCAATTTCCTTTCTCATCTCAAAAGTCTTAAATTCTTTCTTTCTTTCTTTTTTCATGCAACAATTACAATTGTACAGTTGCAAAACAAATAGTGAAAAAGAGCCAACTCATTTACCTTAGAAACAGATTCCATCAAATTTGAAAATTCTTACTTGTTTTCAATGCAAAAAAGGCCTGTAAAGTGAGATCACTAGTACCACAGACTGAAGTTTCCATTGTCAAGAATTCTCGACAGTAAAACTACAGTAATGGATCCAGAAGGGGGTTTAGGGGATTCAAACCTCCCCCATCCTTGAGTCTGTATATTTTAATATAAAATAAAAACAAAAACTGGATACTTTTAGTACATTTTCATGTGCCCTGAGCGCCACCTAGTGCCTACAGTGTATTAAGGAGTTCTAAGGTTCAGTCAAATTACAGGCTCTGCTGGCACCCTACGGGGTCTTAAAAGTCTGCATCGGCAACAAAATTTTTCTTGACAATATTGGCTCACTTTAGGCACCCAAATTATACATCTTTTTCAAACATTTCATATCTATGCCCACCTCCAAAGTTTTGATTTCATTATTGTTCAATGAAGAAAGGTAAACACGTGTGTAGAATAGTGAAAAAGAGAAAGGGCATTTATTTTAGATATCAACTCCATCAAAAGTCAAAAGATTCTGTGTTGTTTTCAATGCACAAAAGCCTGTAAAGTGAGACCACTATGGACTGAACATTTTGGTGTCAAAATTTCTCCACAAGATGGAACACTGCGATCAGAGCCCTCTTGTGAGCTTGGCATCCCTACCATTAGCCCTGTACCATGTATGAGGCATAACAGGCCTGAGCTGCTGCAAATATTGACAGGACGTCGCTGATTGCCATTAACATTAACTGATCTTTCCATTTACCTTGCAATAGTGTCTGATTGCTATTAGGCCAATACAGTTGCAAAGGGTCAGATTGCTATTGAAGTGTCACATTACTGCAGCCCTCAATAGCACATTAATTGATCATCTTTCTAATTACGCAAGTGAAGTGCAATTTGGCATTATATACCTACTAAATGACACATACATGAATACTTTTAAATATACACAATTAAATAGATCTATCTGAAGACTGATACATATAAAAGGATAGATACACTTATGCAGGGGCGTCACTTTCATTTTAAAGTCGTGGCCCAAATAGTGGTCACACCTGCAGATGTCAGGGGAAAAATAAAAATTGTTTGATTCAGAAACATGTATACTTAAGCCAAAAAGTCGTTGGCCAAATGCCCCGCACGCCGCACCTACAATGACGCCACTGCACTAATGCATGATAGGTAAATAGAAACATTAGATAGTCTCTCATATACATGCACAAATTCAAGAAAACTGCAATAAATCGGCTTTTCTTTACCAGCTTCAACGGCCTCCTTTCACAATATTTCCATAAATGAAGGCTCGGCTTCATCACAACTTTTATTTCCAACCACAAGCATGCATGCCATACAAACGCAACAGACCTATCATTGCTCAAACAAGTCCGACAGACAAACCATAATCATGTTGCAAGCTCAACACAGAAATGGTTCTTTCAAGTACCAAATTACTTTTTGCATAGAACTTTGCTTTTCCTCAATAACACCAATACACGTCATGACAACACTGCTGTATGCTTATTTCACAAATACTCATTGGAATAACATGGAGGGTAATCTCAAATACCAGCTATATATACTTTCTGCATGCATGAATTTCACTTTTTACAGTAAATATGACCTCTCACACATTTCGTGACACAATTCTTTCAGTATCCGAAACAGAGGCCTATACCTGACTCAGTGATTGCCATTTGTCCCTATGGGCTATATCCTCTATCACGGGTAAATGCTAGTACAATATTATACATGTATGCAATCCATGGTTTGAGCTTTCAGCGTTGGTGGCATAGTTAGTTGCATACATGAGATTTGATAATGTTTCATATTTTGGTGTGTATAATGTACGAAGTTGCATCAGATAGTATTGATCTTACAGTTATTACTTAGTCATTTATTGAGTGTGGGATATCTGATTTGGTCGACGTTTCTATTTTTTCATTACATGTTGTTGATAACATTCTTCTAACTGATTCCTAGAATGTCATCCATTAACTGTTTATGGAAATTGATCTAGATGGCATAAATCATTTAAAAGAGATTATTGTGTTTGTCGATCAATTACCTTATCTGATCCTTGTCATAAATAACATTAGAAAATATCTATAAATTATACTCAATTCCTGATGGGTTGCCTCCAAATATCCCACACCGGTGCTGATGGGGCGTAAAACGCAAACTCACTCACTTACTCAAAATATCATTTATAAACCACTTGATGGCTTAGCAATGTTAGTAGACCTACTAGATTCTAGATATACATGCCTGTCAAAGACAATTGATGTTAGAAAATTATACAATATTATACATATATACAAGCTATGGTTTGAGCTTTAAGCATTTGGTGGCATAATTCTTTGCATACATGGGATTCGACAGTGTTTCATATTTTGGTGTGTATGTGTATGAAGTTGCATCAGATAGTATTGGATCTGAGTTGTTACTCTGTCATTTATTGAATGTGGGATATCTGATTTTGACTACCTTTTTTTTGCATTACATGTTGATAACATTCGTCGCACTGATTCCTAGAATGTCATCCGCTAACTGCTTATGGAAATTGATCTAAATGGTATACATCATTTAAAAAGAGATTATTATGTTTGTCGATCAATTACCTTATCTTGTCCTTGTCATAAATGACATTAGAAAATATCTATAAATCATTTTCAATTCCTGATGGGTTGGCTCCAAATAGCCCACACCGGTGCTGATGGGGCGTAAAACAAAAACTCTCTCACTTATTCAATTCCTGATGGGTAATATCATTTTTTAACCACTTGATGGATAAGCAATGTTAGTAGACCTACTAGATTGTAGATATACATGGCTGTCACAGGCAATTGATGTTAGAAAATAGATAAAGACAAATTGCTGTGACGTTATATTTCACTGGTTTGATTTCAATACAGTTGTTGGACCATTTAATGTTATTTGCAAAATTTGATACAGTCGGAAATATTCTGCTGCAGAACGCAATATCAGGAGGGCCATTTTTTATGGTTGCAGAAGTGCAATACAATAATTGTAACGGATGGTCAATTATGACCATTGAGGCAGTATGAAAACTCATTTCCTAGAGATTTTCTGTTGGCTGTTATGGATGGGCCTCATTTCTCACAGTTGTCCTCTGGGGCTGACTGCTAGAGATTGACTTGTGGAGTGTGGCTTGGAAAACAGTCTTAAGTTTCTGACTGTGATGAGACCTGCATCTTCTTGACTGTGGTGAGACCTAAATCTTTGCAACTTCCCTCTGTCAACTTCTGTCATTATGAATGTAATAAGTTTTTCTAAGTTTTTCTGAAATTATTTCATTAGTACTGACATCAATAGAAGTTAATGCCATTTCACTTTGTCACCTATTTTGTGATACAATCGTGAATATGTTGGTCTACTTCGTGCCTACAGCTGTTTACTTGGTGCTAAATGCCCAAGACCAAGTACTAGCATCTTAGTTTGGCATAACCTACAAATATGTTTTTGCAATGTCATGTGAAATACATAATAATTGGCTATGAGAGTGTATATGTGACCCAAATTGTCTCTCTGAATGTAAAATATCCTGCCGGTTATCAGGAGTTTGTATTGTATTATAAATGATGACCATGATTTCCATGAGTGTTGTCAACCTAATTGGTATTTTAGGTGTGTAATAAGGCAATTTCCTTATTATCATCTCAAGTTTAAGAGATGACTTAACATGAATTGGCATAATACTGATATGGATATGCTGGGAAATTATGCTAAACCATTATGTAGAAATGCTGTAATGCAGTTAACCGATGACACTCAATCTTCTTATTGCTATGAATCTGTGAGTTGCTGACATGCCTGGTATTATAAAGATATCACCATGTAGAAATATTTTATACAGCTGTGTTAAATATTATATCAGTAGCCATACATGTACACATAATAAGTTTCATAGTCGTAACTCTCTATCATTTAATTGTGTTATGTGTTTTAAACATGATTTGTCTCGGGGATTGAGGAGTTTTCTGCATATAATTTTGAATGATTTCATTAATTTCCTGAAACGTGTAAAAGGCTTGTATAATTGTAATGCTGTCCTTGCCTCCCTTTCGGATCAGCAAAATATAAACATAGCACACATGTATTACAATATGATTTAAATCATGCTCTGTATGTTGATTCTGTAATTTTATTCAAAAGCGCTAACATTGTTTCTTTTCGCCCTTTGCTGGTTTCATTGCATGTTGGGCCACTTGGTTGCAAAAATTTCTGGCTCATTAATTGAATGCTAGATATTGCTGGATGGTTGGTTGAAATTAACATGTCTGATTTATGACTTTTTTCATTCAGACTTGAGTAATGATATTTTACCGATTTCCTGAATATTGTCCTCTAACTTGTTATGAGAATTGTTCAGTTTAATAGTGAATCATTTGAAAAAAAAAGATTATGTTTGCCTATCAATTATTTGTAAAATGTTGAAGCCGAATCATGATGGTCTAATTTCAATACCCAACTTGATGGATTAGCTATCGAAATTGAAAAGTTAGCAGGACCTGCAAGATCTATGCATACCTCGTTCTGAAGACAGATTGAGATTGGAAGACCGATTAAGACAAATTGACCTGAAATTACAATTATGTCTTAACAACTTGTTGGGCCATCGGATTTGTTAAATTAATACAGACTGAAATAGGCTGTATGATGATATGAGGAAGGCACTGTGTTATCATTGCAGAAGTGCGATACAATAATTGTAATGGATGGGGAATTATGACCATTGAGGCAGTATGAAAACTCATTGCCTAAAGATTTTCTGTTGGCTGTTATGGATGGGCCTCAATTCTCACAGTCGTCATCTGGGACTGCCTGCTAGAGACTTGAAAGTCTTGCTGGTTTAAACTAGTGGAGAATGGCAAGGGAAATGAGCTGGGCAGGATGTCTTAGACTACAACTTCTCTCTCTACAGAGACTGCATCTTCTCAAATTTTCTCTGTGTGAACGGGTCATTTCTCAGAAATTTCTCTTATTTCAAGGCTGCAGACCTGTTTATCTGCTTTTAGATATAATTTTGTTTTCTTTGTATCAGGAAGTCAGTTCTTCAATGCCGGTACTTCATTATCATGTGAGGTAGTAATAACATGTACTCACTGTACTCTATTCACATCTTATTTGGTGTTACAATGAGAAATTTGGGAAAGAATTATATCGCAATCAGTGTGACTATTTCCAAAAGATTTCTATCGTTAAGTCAATGGAAAGTTGGGCTGTTTGGATCTGTACAAACAATGGTAATTGATATCTCAGACTCTCGTTAAGAGTTAAATGTAAACCATGGTTGCTCCCTGATTAAACTACTTAATAAAATGTAATATCCTGCCAGATGTCATTATGTGAATTTATGTCAATAGGTCTAGATGTATTCCGAGAGATAACCACGGCGAGTTATTGCACTGTTTTTGAGTGTTGTTTTTTTCCCACGTTATGATATTATTTAACATGGATTGGCGTAACATTAATATGAATAACTGGATATTTGTATGAATATGCTGAAAGATTATGTAAAACAATTATGCAAAACCATTCTATGAAAATTGTAATGGAATAATGCAGTGAATGAAACTCAAAATTATGGAGCGGTAAGCCGGTAACTTGCAATTATCGGATATGCATGTTAATGATTTCATTTGAATAACTATTGTATTGTGGCTTCAAGAAGACTGTACAGGTATAGCAAAGGACATTGGCAGCCTTGTGCACCGCGTATGTGACTAACTATGCCTCAAATATTCATCTTAGTGTTGTGATAAGTTTTGATTATATCGGACAAGAATCCATTATCCCACATACATACAGTTTTGTGAATAACACATTTTTGGTGTACTGTAGAATTATGTTCAACAAGTTCACAAAAATTCAGCTGAGATATCGATGTTACTTGTATTAAATGTCCCGAAATGGTTTCCTAGCTTGGAATTATTGATGTAAATTTTTGCTTTAAGTATCGATGATGTATGACACATTTGGCAAAGTTAGCCAACAAAGTTAGCCAACGAAGTTAGCCGACATCCCTCACTTTTCAAATGTTCCTGTCAGATGTTTGAAATTTAAGATGCTTGCATAATAGATGATTGCTCATATATCACAGCTTTGTAATTTTTTAACTAAAGGGATCGAAATGGAACATAAGGTACTTAAAATTTAATTAATTTCAATGCGGCTCTATATTCTTTATGGAAATGTATCTTAAGCTCCTTGTGCAATGTATATGTCGAAACAAGAAAGATATCGTTTGCTTTATGTAGAAATATCACGGATGCAGGAAACCAAATGCAGCCAGAAAGGAAGGTTGCAAGGAAGCTGCAGATTTTTTTTTTTTAACTGCAGAATTCTGCAGTTTTTTGCAGCTAGCATAAAACCTCCCAGGCTGCATATCTCCTACAGAAATACAGATTTTGCTGCAGAAACTTTTCAGAAACGCTGCAGTGACAGAGGACTACCAAAAACCTCGATCCCCCAAACAACAATCCCCCAAACCACGTTTCCTTGGCAGCGGCTAACCCCATGTCAGAGAGGTCTGAACTTTGAAGATGCATTGCAATAAACTACAGGAAATCATGCTGGGAGCTGCAGAACTGCAGAATTCTGCAGCTTCCTGCCGATCTTTTTTGAAACTGCAGAATTCTGCAGATTTTTTTGAAACTGCAGAATTCTGCAGTTTTTTGCAGAACTGCAGAATTCTGCAGTTTTTTTGTAGAACTGCGGAATTGCAGAAAGAGATTATAATTATACTCCTCAAAAATGCTTGCATCATGAAAGTAACCTTCAAGACAATGGTTTTGGAAAGCCATTGGCATATGTTAATCCGACTGTCCTCAGTTAGTATTGCCAACAACCCAGATTGTTCCTCTTGAAGTATATTAATTTCCTACCAGTTACCAGATTTTTTACACAGCACTTGTCGTTGTCTACTTGCAAAATGACTGCGAAACATATTTCAGCAATGGATACCTTAAAACGTACAGTTAGTCTGGTTTGGACCATACAGACACAAGGAGACTTTTCCAAGAGGTAGCCAGTTTACTTTCAAGTTCTTCCCTGTTACACTCCAGGTCCTCTGGGTGCTCTGTTGCTTCCTGTTGCTACATTCTTCTTCTTCCATTTCCCTCTTGCGGCGAACTTACCTTTGAAACTGCACTTGCTGCCATCAGCTTTATCTTCTTAGTATAGTATGTATCATTTTATCTAACAATAGATTCTTGTGCAAGGGTGTCCTTTTTTGTATAGTGTATAACTGTGTGATATCATTCATTTGTATTGGACCATTCTGTGCATGTACAATGTAGGTCCTCGCTGTGTCATTGCTACATGCATGTATGCAACAGCACAGAAATCATAGCTGCTTGTCCAATTTTGGCGGTATCACATTTCACAACTTTGCCAAGTATCCGGGATGCCTAATACATCCCAAATCTACACCATCATGTGGTTCCCCAGTACAAAAAGCCTACTGCCTATGTATGATAACTAGTAGTATCATGTTATCTTTACCAAGCAATGGCATAACATTGAGCTACAGTTTACACCAATTATACAATATTATACATATATACAAGCTATGGTTGAGCTTTAAGCATTTGGTGGCATAATTCTTTGCATACATGGGATTCGACAGTGTTTCATATTTTGGTGTGTATGTGTATGAAGTTGCATCAGATAGTATTGGATCTGAGTTATTACTCCCGTCATTTATTGAATGTGGGATATCTGATTTGGTCTACCTTCTTTTTTTTTTCATTGCATGTTGTTGATAACATTCGTCGAACTGATTCCTAGAATGTCATTCACTAACTGCTTATGGAAATTGATCTAAATGGCATAAATCATTTGAAAATAGATTATTGTGTTTGTCAATCAATTTACCTTATCTGCTCCTTGTCATAAATAACATTAGAAAATATCTATAAATTATACTCAATTCCTGATGGGTTGCCTCCAAATATCCCACACCGGTGCTGATGGGGCGTAAAACGCAAACTCACTCACTTACTCAAAATATCATTTATAAACCACTTGATGGCTTAGCAATGTTAGTAGACCTACTAGATTCTAGATATACATGCCTGTCAAAGACAATTGATGTTAGAAAATTATACAATATTATACATATATACAAGCTATGGTTTGAGCTTTAAGCATTTGGTGGCATAATTCTTTGCATACATGGGATTCGACAGTGTTTCATATTTTGGTGTGTATGTGTATGAAGTTGCATCAGATAGTATTGGATCTGAGTTGTTACTCTGTCATTTATTGAATGTGGGATATCTGATTTTGACTACCTTTTTTTTGCATTACATGTTGATAACATTCGTCGCACTGATTCCTAGAATGTCATCCGCTAACTGCTTATGGAAATTGATCTAAATGGTATACATCATTTAAAAAGAGATTATTATGTTTGTCGATCAATTACCTTATCTTGTCCTTGTCATAAATGACATTAGAAAATATCTATAAATCATTTTCAATTCCTGATGGGTTGGCTCCAAATAGCCCACACCGGTGCTGATGGGGCGTAAAACAAAAACTCTCTCACTTATTCAATTCCTGATGGGTAATATCATTTTTTAACCACTTGATGGATAAGCAATGTTAGTAGACCTACTAGATTGTAGATATACATGGCTGTCACAGGCAATTGATGTTAGAAAATAGATAAAGACAAATTGCTGTGACGTTATATTTCACTGGTTTGATTTCAATACAGTTGTTGGACCATTTAATGTTATTTGCAAAATTTGATACAGTCGGAAATATTCTGCTGCAGAACGCAATATCAGGAGGGCCATTTTTTATGGTTGCAGAAGTGCAATACAATAATTGTAACGGATGGTCAATTATGACCATTGAGGCAGTGTGAAAACTCATTTCCTAGAGATTTTCTGTTGGCTGTTATGGATGGGCCTCATTTCTCACAGCTCTCCTCTGGGGCTGACTGCTAGAGATTGACTTGTGGAGTGTGGCTTGGAAAACAGTCTTAAGTTTCTGACTGTTATGAGACCTACATCTTCTTGACTGTGGTGAGACCTAAATCTTTGCAACTTCCCTCTGTCAACTTCTGTCATTATGAATGTAATAAGTTTTTCTAAGTTTTTCTGAAATTATTTCATTAGTACTGACATCAATAGAAGTTAATGCCATTTCACTTTGTCACCTATTTTGTGATACAATCGTGAATATGTTGGTCTACTTCGTGCCTACAGCTGTTTACTTGGTGCTAAATGCCCAAGACCAAGTACTAGCATCTTAGTTTGGCATAACCTACAAATATGTTTTTGCAATGTCATGTGAAATACATAATAATTGGCTATGAGAGTGTATATGTGACCCAAATTGTCTCTCTGAATGTAAAATATCCTGCCGGTTATCAGGAGTTTGTATTGTATTATAAATGATGACCATGATTTCCATGAGTGTTGTCAACCTAATTGGTATTTTAGGTGTGTAATAAGGCAATTTCCTTATTTCATCTCAAGTTTAAGAGATGACTTAACATGAATTGGCATAATACTGATATGGATATGCTGGGAAATTATGCTAAACCATTATGTAGAAGTGCTGTAATGCAGTTAACCGATGACACGCAATCTTCTTATTGCTATGAATCTGTGAGTTGCTGACATGCCTGGTATTATAAAGATATCACAATGTAGAAATATTTTATACAGAGCTCTGTGTTCAATATTATGTCAGTAGCCATACATGTACACATAATATGTTTCATAGTCCTAGTTCCCTATCATTTAATTGTGTTATGTGTTTTAAACATGATTTGGCTTGGGGATTGAGGAATTTTCTGCATATAATTTTGAATGATTTCATTAATTTGCTAAAACGTGTAAAAGGCTTGTGTAATTGTAATACTGTCCTCGCCTCCCTTTTCGGATCAGCAAAATATTAACATTTCACACATGTATTACAATATGATTTAAATCATGCACTGTATGTTGATTCTGTCATTTTATTCAAAAGGGCTGACATTGTTTCTTTTCGCCCTTTGCTGATATCAGTGCATATCGGGCCGCTTGGTTGCAAAAAATCAATTGGTGGACTAAGTTAATGGATTATTTTGGGCTGCGAAGGTACAATGTATGGGAATTCCCAATACTGGATTATTTTAGATGTTGCCTTATGGGTAATCCTACCAAACTATACAATACATGCCAAAGTTAATATTGAAAACGAAGTTGTTTTCCCCCTCTTTCAATGCTGTTCAATCATTTCAAAACATCAACATTCTATGTATATTTATCATGGTTTTTTATGAGCCTTGTTGCTATTCCTTGGCCTTCTTTATGATCTCGTCTTTCATCAGAGTCAAGAACTTGTCTGTGAGGAATGCACTTACTATTGCTGCTAATCACATCTTCTTATGAATTCTTCATTCATAACAGTTGTTTCTTGTGCAGATGTCTTCTTTCGTGTGCAATATACAGACTGCATAGCCTACTCCAATGTGATAATATTCATGTACCCTTATTTTTGGGTATTGTCCCAGAACAATGTCTTCGCCACATGTATTTATGCAACAGCACAGAATTCATTGCTACTCGCCCAATATTGTCCGATCATGTTACATTATTCCGCCTGACATCCCAAATATTAATATATCCATGGGGCACAAATATTCTACAGTGTCCTGTCACTCCTGTGGTTCTTCCAATATTGAATACTAGGTGTATGATGCATTAAGTAATTTCATGATATCTTTAGCCACCAACTGCATGGATAATTGAAAAGGATCCGTGAAAAATGTGATTGATGGTTTGGTTGCCATCTTCGCATACGTAGGGTAATGCATCTTATTTTGATATTTATGAGTTTGCATGACATAAAGCGGATTTGTCCCAATATTTCTGGCTCTTTAATTTAATGCAAGATATTGCTGGATGATTGGTTAAAATTAACATATCTGATTTGGTCACTTTTTAAGTGTTTTTTTTTTTTTTGCCTTCAGACTTGATGATTGATATTTTACCGATTTCCTGATATTATCTACCAACTTGTTATGAGAATTTTTCAGTTTAATAGTAAATCATTTGAAAAAAAAAAGATTATGTTTGCCTATCAATTATTTGTAAAATGTTGAAGCCGAATCGTGATGGTCTAATTTCAATACCCAACTTGATGGATTAGCTATCGAAATTGAAAAGTTAGCAGGGCCTACAAGATCTATATATACCTAGTTCTGAAGACAGATTGAGATTGGAAGACAGATTAAGACAAATTGACCTGAAATTACAATTATGTCTTAACAACTTGTTGGGCCATCGGATTTGTTAAATTAATACAGACTAAAATAGGCTGTGTGATGATATGAGGAAGGCACTGTGTTATCATTGCAGAAGTGCAATACAATAATTGTAATGGATGGGGAATTATGACCATTGAGGCAGTATGAAAACTCATTGCCTAAAGATTTTCTGTTGGCTGTTATGGATGGGCCTCATTTCTCACATTCGTCAGCTGGGGCTGCCTGCTAGAGACTTGGAAAGGCTTGCTGACTGAAGCTGGTGGAGTGGGGCAAGGGAAATGGGCTGGGCACAATGTCTCAGACTACAGCTTCTCTCCGAAAGGACTACATCTTCTCCTATTTTTTCTGAAATGTATCTTATTTCAAGGCAGCAGACCTGTTTGTCTTTTTCAGATATAATTTTGTTTTCTTTGAATCACAAAGTTATTCTCGTGTGAGGTAGTAATAACCTGTACTAAAACAACATCTTATTTGGTGTTACAATGAGAAAAAAAGTTCGAAAGGAATGTTAACTGTTTAAAAGTCTGTAGAAAGTTGGGCTCTTTGAATCTGTACAAACAATGGTTATTAATATCTCAGACTCTCGGTAATAAGTGTTGATATAAACCAAGGTTGCTCCCTGATTAAACTACTTAAATTGTAGTATCCTGCCAGATGTCATTTTGTCAATTTATGTCGGTAGGTGACTAGGTGTAGATGTATTGAGAGTGACAACCACAGTGAGTTATCGCACTGTTTTTGAGTGTTGTCAGGCCATTTGGTTTCTATCATGAATCGTGACCAATCAGATAACAATTCCTGTTATTTTTTCCCAAGTTAGGATAATATTTAATATGGATTGGCGTAACATTAATATGGATAAGTGGATATTTCATTATTTGTATGAATATGCCAAAAGATTATGCAAACAAATATCCAAAACCATTCTATGAAAATTGTAATGGCATAATGCAGTGAATGAAACAAAATTATGAAGCGGTAACATGTTCACAGCCATTCAGCTGAGATTTTGATGTAGCCTTTATTAAATGTCTAGCAATGGTTTCTTGGCATGGGACCATTGATGTAAAGTTTTACTTGTACCAATGACGCACGACACATATATGGCAAAGTTAGCCATCAAAGTTAGCCAACAAAGTTAGCCGACATCGCTCGCTTTTCAAATGTTCCTGTTAGATGTTTGAAATTTAAGATGCTTGCATAATAGATGATCGCTCATATATCACAGCTTTGTAATTTAACTAAAGGGATCGAAATGGAACATAAAGGTACTTAAAATTTAATTCATTTCAATGCGGCTTGATATTCTTTATCGAAATGTATCTAAAGTTCATTGTGCAATGCATATGTCAAAACAAGAAAGATATTGTTTGCTTTATGTGGCAATATAACAGATGTACGAAACCAACTGGAGCCAGACAGGAAGGTTGCAAATGTTGTTTCATTTTGATATAGCAATAGCTGCTGAGGAGATTTATGTGATGTTCGCTTTGAATATATCGTGCGATGTGGATTGTGGATAGATGTTGGATTGAAGTTGGATTTTCATTAAAAAGTTATAAACTAATTTTTATTTGATTTTTTAATGACATGCTAAACTTCCATGGGGTTTCCAAGGGGAAGTGGGTGCACCAACGTACTGGTTATATCAGTATTTCTGCTCTGGTGTCCTCCAACAAAAAATTTATAGTAATCTCCATTAAATTCAAACATTTCTGTTTATATGATGTATGTACATATGTTATGTAAATAAACTTATCCTATCTTACTCCATGATATTTGCTTGTGATTTTTCTTGTATGTATTTTCTTCTTTCTTTGCAGGAGTCCTCCTCATCCTTTGGTGACCCTGATCAGCAACCGCCCTGATGCTTGGCCACTTCTGCTTCAGCAACTTGGTCGACTCTTGGCTTCTCCGCATCCTGGGTACGTCATATGTTAACTGTCAATCAAATTTAATAGTTTTATTTTCCATAGGTGCACAAACAGATTTTGTGGTTTACAACATAATAACCGCATTAATAATTCAACATGCAATACAGGGATGAGCTAACAAGCAATTTATTCCCCCGTGCGGGAAGTTGATGTAAAGTTAATGGCAGGATGATTTTGGATACCTCGCTAATTTTCTCTCTCGCGGGTTAGTTAGGCAATATATTTGATTTAGGAGTAAGGCGTCATTTCTTTAAAATTGATCCCCTGCGGTAAAATTAGAATTTATATTTTTATATTAGTCTTAAGGTGTGAAGAGAAGTATCAGTTCTATTAACAGGTAGACCTTTCAGGCAAGAAATGCACCAGTACCTCAAATGCTCAAAATAAGGGACTGAAATAGTATCTACAATTATGTTGGATTGCGGGGGACTGCACACTTTACTTCTAGTCTTTCACTGGCTATTTATGAGTACCCAAAAGGTGAAGAAACTCTTGTGATTTATTGAATATATAGGCTCTGATTACTTGCACCTGTAGTTGTTATTGCTTGCCAAATACGAATGTGCTATCCATATTTAGATATGTGTAAGGGGGCTACCATTAGAAGTCGGGGGGGGGGGGGGCTTGGGGGTTTTTTCTATCAAATAATTTCTATCCCAGTTTTATTAAAATGTATAAATCCTTTCTGGGCAGCTTGAAATAAATAATTTCTTGTGGGGGTTATTAGTTAACATGGTGTAGTTTGATATCGAAATAAAATATTTGAGGACATTCCACGCTCAAAATGAATAATTACTGTCCCCATTACTGTGATATAAATAATATCCCATCAATGAAAACTCAGTCCCCCCAAGCCCCGTAGATCTAATGGTGTCAGACTTGTTTGTAGATTTCTCGAGGTTTGCTAGAAATAAAAGAGAATGGCAAAACTTGCAAAAGGTCTGGAAACTTCCTTGGTCGGACGGCAGGCTGATGACCCCAGAAGAAGTTGGATAGCTTGTTTATCAAGACAAATAGTCCTTCCTTGTCAATTTATTGGTGTGGTGGCCCTCGGTGAATCTGGCCTTACCAGTGAATAGATAAGATGTTGTTGCAATGGTCGCTTTGACAGGAGGCCTCTTTGAGACTTATGAGCGACCTTTCTGCAGTACGCTGCCTTCTTCTGCCATAATCATGGCGATGCATCAATAGTAGTTTTTCACTTGCAATACTGATTTTTCTCTCGATAGGGGGAACGGGGGCACATTGGGACCCTTTTAACATCTACTAATTTTGCTCAATGCTGAAAGCACTGAAGAACTCAGAAGTTTGCATGAATATCACCCATACTATTGAGCTTAAATGCAAGGCATAATAAACTAAACTGCAGCTACCCTTTTGCAGCCAGAGAGTCGTAAAAATGACTGTCCCAATGTGCCCCGGCGTGGCACAGTATATATATATTATATAAATAATTTTAACACTCCGTGTGCAATAGATATCACATATAAATAGTGCATAAGACAATATACAGTGCATTAACACCTTGTAGTGCCAATAGTTCATAACTTTAAACAGTTTTAAACATTTAATATAAACTGTCCTGGGTGCAGACATCTATGTAAGTAACACACAGTGCTTTGCGACAAATTTGTTCACAGAGCATGGTAATCAGTGCATGCGAAAGCATTTTGACTTTGGTCAGACATTTTGTCTGACAGAAAGAGAGCCTTGGTCAGACAATTTTCTTTCTGGTCAGACAAATTTATGCAATCTTTACACTTTTTTTTTTCAACTATCCACCATTTTGTAAATTTATCATTTTATTCCATGTGTGATATAAAAGCGGTTCATAAGATGCAATAGTGAAATTTATCCATCCACATAATTTTTTTTCCTTAGTTAGATCTCATCCAGGAGATAATACAGGCCTACTTCAATTTAATACAGGCCTACTTCAATTTAAAACAGGTGAAGTAATTACATTCATCTTTAAATAATAAGTTTGTCTTCTGAAATAAGCCTATATTGGTAGGCCTAATTGATAATGCTAATACTTCTGTTTTTTTTCTTCTGAATCTATCATTATGGACATGATTACTTATTTAAACATTCTTCAATGTAAGTTACACGTTTAAACAAATTTAGTTCAAATTTTTTAAAAAGTTAAGTGAATTTTCAACATAAACTTATAAGTGAATAAAGAACATTAACTTGGGTAAGTAGGCCTAAATTGTGGATTTTAATTAGCTAACGCTTGCTTATGAACACTTCTGTCAAATGTGTGTTGTCCTGACTCTCTTCCATGATTGCAATTAAGTTAAGGGTGTCAAATGAAGCTCAAAGAAATGCAGAATTGCAATTTACTTGGGTACAGATTGGCTTACTTGAATTGCCATTTTCACTAATCAATAGCTTTGTTGATTGACCTCCTGTGTTCTTGTGATTGAACCAGCAATTTTCTGTCGGATTTTTTGTCTTGCATAGACCAGAGATAGGTCGGACATTCGTAAAAACGATCGACAAAAGCCGATTGTCCGACGTATTCTGCGCGCACTGATGGTAATCCACTATACCTCTATTCACTGTGACCTGAACACCTGTTGTGTGCTGTCCCAGGTCATTCAGTTGCCTTGGACACTTAAATTCTGCCACATTAAGTGCGTCCCAATGTGCCCCGAATTCACTGTCCCAATGAGCCCCGATATGACTTTTACACCAAAATGCTAATTTCTCAGACACCAGTGAGGGTGTTTATCACGATAGCAATTCATAACTGTTCGTTACGATATATAAAATTCATACAAGCACTGAGAAAGCCTCATTGTTCATTGTTTTTCCACAGAATGGTTCAAATTGAACCCGTCCATATTTACTTTAGTAGTAGGAATACAAACTTTAGCTTGCCATACTTCTGCATGTGGCTGTAATTTGTCTATAAAACCATGGAAACATCAGGATGTGAAATTACAAGATATGATGGCACTACCATATCATATACCTTGCCAGGATCCAAGAAAACCCCACCGACGGGCCACCGTCCCACAGTGCCCCGCGTCCCAATGTACCCCCGTTCCCCCGTTCCCCCTACTGATGTCATTCTTATACCCATAGGCTTACTATTACTGAGTATTAGTTATCTACAGTACTGCTATCCGGCACTGATGTTGTTTTGGGTGGTATCGGTATTGGATAGGTGCATTCCTATTAAATCTATTTGATGATGACCCAAAACATTGCCAGACAGTGACAAATTGGCATTTTGGTTGGAGTGTGTTTCATCCGTTCAATCTTAAAATGAAGGTTCTACAGAAAACCATCTTGATTTATATCACAGTAATATTCATTTTGAGCGCGGAATGTCCTGAAATACTTTGTCTCTATATCAAACAACACCATGTAAACTAATAACCCCCACAAGAAATTATTTATTTCAAGCTGCCCAGAAAGGATTTATACATTTTAATAAAACTGGGATAGAAATTATTTGATAGAAAAAACCTCCAAGCCCCCCCCCCCTGATTTCTAATGGTAGCCCCCTTATATCTAAATATATGGATAGCACATTCGTATTTGGTAAGCAATAACAACTACAGGTGCAAGTAATCAGAGCTTATATGTTCAATAAATCACTAAAGTTTATTTACATTTTGAGTACTTATGCCCATAAATAGCCAGTGAAAGACTAGAAGTAAAGTGCGCAGTCCCCCGCAATCCAATTATATGTTCTTGGTAATTGTAGAATGTAGATACTATTTCACTCCCTTATTTTGAGCGTTTGACACAAGTGCTTTCTCATGTGAAAGGTTTATGTGTTAATAGAACTGATACTTCGGACATAGTAACAAAATCTTTTTTTCAAAATCTTCCTGCATGACCATCTCAGATTTCTGTGAAAAAATTCTCACAGGTGAGTAATATTCTTTAAAGGATGTGTGCCAAATTTCAGGTCAGTGTCTTGGTTAGTTTTCATCATGAGGAACATGCATGACATGGCCTTAGTTTTTGGTGTCATGGAAATATAGGGTCACTTCAGTCATACCAAATGATTGGTTTGAGTACAGCTATTTTTGGTTCAACACCAAAGCTATTTGACTTTGTTACCCCATGCCATGGTGTAATAAGCATCGAAAATGAACGTTTTTATGGTGTTACTAAAAAATTCATAGCTCTGCAATGAAGAATTGCACCACAACCATCTTTGAAGCTAAGAAAGCTAACAATGTAAACTATAAGATGGTGAAATTTCCAAAAAGTTTCAGGTTGTCATACCTGGGCAAATTGACGTTGAATTTTAATAGAAATAGGTTTTTGATGGATTTTGTGACATATTTTCTGGACAACCATGAGATTGACATCTATGTTCAATTGTGCTCATCAAACTAGGTAAGGAGAGTTAACCCAGGCACTATTAGCTTCCTATCTGCATTACTTTATTAATGCCAGGCCTTCAAAGTTTGACTTCAAGAAAACGTCATCAAATGAAAGAGCATATTTGTGGAGCCGTAGATCCTCACTTATGATAGATATACCATTGTCAATGTGTCTTGCATGTGTTCCTAGCCTAGATAGAATATTCTGGATGATTTTAAGGCCATTGCATAGGTATTGTTGAAGATAGGGCCTCCTAAAATCCCACTTCCATTTGATGCAACAAAAAACGAGAGCCAAAATCAACGTTGCCTCCTTTATGAATTTTTCCCAGGAAAACTAACCAAGATATTGACCTGAAATTTGGCACACATCCTTTAAAGAATATTACCTCCTGTAAGAATTTTTTCACAGAAATCGGAGATGGTCATGCGGGAGGCATTTGTTGAATTGACACGGTTTGTTATTAATTGAACATAAATCATACATAACACATGTTCTCGGAAACGAAATAAAGCTTTTACATATCAATAAACTTATTCGAAAAGTGATAGTTGTTGATGTAGTGTATCGTAGCCTGGAGTGATACATCAGCCTGGAGGTGATACAAAATGGTGGTTGAGGAATGCAAGATAATTCTTAATTCAATTACTCCTTTGTCTTATTTGTTGCCTGTTAAAAATGCATTGGGTCTGGTTTCATTTGATAATCACAATTGAATCTTCCTTTTCTGCTCTTTGTCAATCAGAAGAAGAAATGTCATTCTGTGGCATTAAGTTGCTTTTGTTGCTTATGAATTCACCCAGAGACTGCAGCTATATGTCCAGACAGGCAATCAATCAATCAGTTTCAGATAATGCCATGGAATGGAGGGTGATCACTCAATTAGTAGGATCTTTATTGTTGCAATTGCCTTATCTTCCAAAAATATTCATCAAAATATTGGCATATTTGCAAGTTATCGTAACTCATAAATCACTCATAAATCACTCGTATAGACAACTTTGATATCTTCTTCTTATGTTTTCTGTGTTATTTTATTCATGAAGATCTTCTTTGTCAGTCTCTCAAAACTGATAGGTTTTTGGAAATCCGACTTATGAAAGGTTTATATCTGTTATTTTATCTTCTTGTAAATTGATCTCTTAAAAATTAATTAGTTTTGTTCCCAACTCAAGAAAATGTTAGTTGTAAGTAGGCCTATACTTATTTCTTCCGAATATTTCTCTTATCTTCTTCTTCTTCGTAGGTACTCAGACAGCATCATGGGGTTGATGACTGGGTTAGAGGGTATATGAGTATCTGTGTATTAAAAACATTTATTTTGAATTGTTTATTTCAACTTATGTTTTCACGGCCTCATTTCACAAGGCCAATCTCAATCTATGTAGAAAATTATTACAGCCTTCCACAATGAGGATCAGTTCACAGTGCAAAATGCATTTCTTGACTTATGATAGCTGATGAAGTGTCATCTTCTCTACTTAAACATGGGAAACATAGAGGCTAGGGTGATGCAGATTGCACACAAAAAAGTAAACTTTTGAATTTTCAATGGGGCACCCCCCAAATGTGTTTCAATATATGAAAAAAAAATTCAGTAGAAATTTGAGCCAAATCGGACAAATTTTAGAGGGTGCTACCGCAATTTGAAATATAACATTGTATTGCAATGGGCGAAATCCCAGTTTTATGGGTGCTGGGTGAAGGAAGTTGTCCAACCACTAGAGTGTTGGTAATTTTTTTCCTATTTAAGCTTTCCACTATTCTCATCACAAATCCATTCATATTTTGCCAATATCCAGTCATTTCAGGCCACAGGGCACTCCTAAAGCAACAAATTTCGCCGATTTTTACAGCATTAAGGTTAGACGCGGAATTGAATAACATAACGAGCAATAAAGGTACACAAATATAAGTTACACCATCTTATTAAGCAGGAAAAGAGCTTCAATTTGAATACCAACATTACTATGTTGCTATATTCTACAGTATTACGACAGTGCTTTGAATATTGGGAATTTTCGCAAATAATTGTTAATGACAAATAAGCTAATTCAACAGGGTCAGATGGTCAGAATATAGCAGTGTTGGTATTCAAATTAAAGCTCTTTTCATGCTCCATCTAATGAAGTAACTTTCATTTCTGTGACATTGAAACTCGTATTGTTATTCAATACCGCGAATTCGGTATATTTTGACTATTTTATCTTCGTTAGTCTGGTGGTAGCAGCATGGAGAAGTCAAAAATAATCCAAATTTGCATTGATCCGCTGTTCTGACGACCAGACCCAAAAATTATGACCATGCCGCATTAGTTTAGTGCACAGGGTATAGTTGAACTCGCTACATGCCAAATAATTGGATATTTTTGTATTGAATACTAACGTTAATTTTGATGATGCGGTAGCACCCTCTATTTTTTGTCCGATTGTGCTCAAATTTTTACTGAATTTTTTTTTCATATATTGGAACAACTTCAGGGGGTGCCCCATTAACATTTAAAAACTTCACTTTTTTGCATCACCCTAATAGAGGCTGTTTGAGTAGTCATGATCAATAGAAGGCCATTTTAATTGTCAGAACTGATTTCAGAGTGAAAATCAGAAACATAATCCTTTCGTTTGGCTGTCACCAACAAGTGAAGCGGGATTAGTCTCCTTAAATCAAATTAACATTGAAAGTATAGGGTATGATCATGACAAATCATCAGCATGATGACACACCAAGTACCATTTTCACAGTGCAACAGTCCACTCTTTTTCTTTATCAAAGTGGAAGGCTGTAATATTAATTTTTTTTTCGCACAAGTTAATTGATATGTAAAAGCTATATTTTGTTTCTGAGAACATGTGTTATGTATGACTTGCGTTCAATTAAGAACAAAGCAATTTCGTATAATCACCACCCACAGTCAATGAGAAGGAAAACAAGTGACAAAACAATGAATTATAAGACTGAATTGGGTTCCAGCATAATTATGTTTCTTAAATGGAATTGACAGTAATTGTTCATTATCCAATACAATCATATTACTTGTAAGGCCATTGACAGCAGGTCATTTCGTCATGCAGAAAGAGTGGATGGTTGTGAACTGCGCAGTGAAAATGGGTTATCATACTGATGACTTATCATGATCATACCAGTACTTTCAGTAGTGAATTGATTTAAGGAGACTAATTCTGCTTGTTGCTGACCAACAAATGAAAAGATTATGCATCTGATTTGTACACTAAAATCAGTTATGACAAATTAAATGGCCTTCACTTGGTCACAAAGTTCTAATCATATAACCTGCGTGGTTCCCATGTCAAAAGTAGGATGATGACAAATCATTGGCTATCATTTATTTATTTATTTATACAATATATTTATACAGGGTAAAATATTCAGTAGAAAACTTACTGTTTTACAATATTGCCCTTTTTAACACAAAAGAGAACTAAAAACAATAAAAGATGTATATACAAAGAATGTAAAGAGAATGGAAGATAAAAAACAAAAACATATAAAAAATGCAAAAAAGTTAAAAAGAAAGATTCATAAAATAATTTTTACATTTAGCTTTAAAATCACATAGACTTCCTGAGGACTTAACATCTAAAGGCAAACTATTCTACACCAATGGTCCTCTAACAGCAAACGAGTTACTACACAATTGTGAAGTATGGTGAGGAACATAGACGTTATTTTCATCAAAACTTCGCGTAACCCTCTGAGACACCTCAATTTGCATAATAATCTCGTCACACAAGTAATTAGGGGCTAGCCCGTGGATAGCTTTAAACATTAAGACCGCTGTAAAATAATCTCCACGTTGGCGAACATTGAGTAATTTTAACTGTTTCACTAATTAATATGTAAATGGCACAGCCATGAAATTCGCGCAGCTCTTAAAAAGTTTTTTTAGGACTTATGGTTTTACCACAACTTTCATTAAATTTATTTCATATTCAATGTATAAAAGGCAGTTATGTTACTGTTTCAAAGAAATTGAAAGAAGGATATATAGAAAAATAGAGAGAAATTTAAACTAGAAACTATAAGAAAAATAAAAAAGATCAAAAATAGAATATATAGATAGATAGATAGATAGATAGATAGATAGATAGATAGATAGATAGATAGATAGGATAGCAAATAAATAGGATTAAGAATGAATAGAATTGATAGAAAATAAACTGAATAGTAAAAAGGAAGACTACACTGAAAGCTGCCAAATTAAAGTCTATGCTAGATTGTTGATATTACATAATAGTGATAACAAAAACAATAACATGATCTGCATGTAGATTAATTGATCGCTGTTACATAATCATCAGTTGACAAAGATTATGTAACCTTAATTTTGTTATTTTTTCTTGTTGTCTGTTTTGAAATGAAATGAATCACATGTTAATAATTTAATTTAGCTTGTCAAGGCTTATAATGAACTATTCCATAAAAATAATAGAAACGGAATATTAATGGAGAAAATTGAATTTTTAAGACACTTTTGAATATGAATATGTCATGTTTTGTTAAATTCGAAACTAAATCATTGATAAGAAGCTGGTCCTACTTGACCTAATTTCCTGCTGTCGACCATTGATATTGAGACCATCACTGCACAGATTTTTGAAACCTTTCTTGTGCTAAATTTCGCTTCGTGAAACCGCCTTCGGCCGTTTCGCTGCGCAATATAAGTCAACACCTCTGACATTAATAAAATCAAAATTATCACAAATAACCCTGGCAGCTCTATTTTGCATACGCTGTACGTTATCGACATTTGAATTACTAGTAAATCCCCATGCTGTAATACAATAGTCTGTATTTGGTTGAATAGCAGAACAATAAATATTAATTACTCATTATCATGAGTTACATAGTGCATTTTTCACAGTGAGATGGTCATATCTTTTTTCATAACTTATGGACAGTCTGTAAAAGATTAGATGAGATAAGTATCAGAAACTTGTTTCAGTGTCGAGCACCGAAGGTAGGCTATGATTAAATAGGAAAAAAAAAACTTATCTGAAGAGTGAGTGTTAAATATCAACCTACTGATGGATGAATCAATTGTTGATATTTAGATAAGTATATTTGCTAAGGAATTATTGTAAAATACACAGTGGGAAACACCTAAAATTATCAGAAATGTGTTTCTTAAATCTTGCAGGGATATTGGCTCTGTTTTTTTTTTTTAGATGCATGGTAACTTCTTTCAGAATATTTTGGCCTGGATGTGGTTTTTGAGAATAGATATAAGCTCTTACATTTTTTTGTCTGCTTCATTTCCTTCAACTGTTTCTGAAACAAGTCTTTTATTAAAACTGAACAGATTAGCATCAGATATTTGCCAGATTAATTTCATTTTGTCATCTTCTTTCTACTTCACAGTTGGAAGCTTTTCATTTGTTTCCAGGAGACTTTTTTGAGAATTGATGATACATGGCCATGTAATTTGAAAATATTTAATCTTGAAAAAAACTATCAGCTTAAGATTTGTTGCTGTGAACTTATGTCCTTACAGCATTCACAATGATAAAGCTGACTTGACTTGACAATGTATAGGGCTATAGGCCTACACATTTGGAATAAGAAACAGTACTGTCGAATTTAGCTGTTGTTTGGCTTGACTGCTTAGCATCTAAAGGTCACACAGCAGAAAGACATATACTCATGGAATAGATGAGCTATTTTGTAATTTTTTCATCCCATTTTTGTGAGGTTTTGAATTTTTGGTTCCGTTTTTGTCAGATTTTTGACGACCATCCATTCTAGAAATGAGACATACTGTAGTAAGAGCCCATTAGCCCAAGTCCTCGGGCCAAGTGGTAACAGAGTTAATTGGGGGTGTGGTTTTAATGTACAAGATGAATGGTACTTTTAGGACATTAGGCCTTTTTACTTATTCAAGACATTCTGTTCATTAGAGAGCCCTAATAAACTGTGTGACAGTCTACAGCAGATGCGCAATGCTGGGTTGTACAACATGGGGACTTTATCAAGTGGTGAGAACAAAGTTCCTCTTCTAGATTTCAGTCTTGGATAGCTACCATTCAGAGTGCCCTAGATGCTCAATCTAACTCAAACCCACAAAAGGCAAGACACCTTACATTGAATCACCTGATCTCTCTACTGTTCATTTTCCATCTCTTAATCACTAACATAATCAATAGGCACAGCTATGTTGCAGCAAAGTTGTGATAACATGTTAAAACGTCACGATGTTAGTGAAAAATATTATGTAGAATTGTATGATATAAATGACATTTTCACAACGTTGCGAAGCCATGTCAAGATATGACGTCAACAGGCAACAATGTCGCAATGTCCTCATAACATTGTCACAACTTATCTCAGCATAATTTCTACTATATTTCTGCATTACAACAGATGAGCCCTCCAACAATCCCCTTCACTGTCAAATTTAAAATTTTGAGTCAGCTCAAATGATAAAGTGACATGTTCGTACAATTTTTGTGAACTGACATAGCTTCTTTTTTTAGTTATGATGATCTATCCATTGTCATGACCAAAAACAACAAGCTACGTTAGCTCAAAGGAATTGTGCAACAATCTCACTCAATCATTTAAGCTGACTCAAAATTCAAATTTTACAATGTTGGGATAGTCACAATGTACCCCAGGCAGCATATCTATAGCCTTGTGTTAAATTGTGGTATTTTCAATGTCTTACCATACGTCCACATATTCTGTGTTCATTTGTGGTATTGTCAATGTCTTACTATACGTCCACATATTCTATCTTTGGCCATGATTAATGCAATTAATGTAATTCAAGATCAAAGACGTCATAGCAGAGGGATAAAGTGAGGGTGTGGGAGGGATTTTTCCTTAGTTTATGTCCTGCAAATGACACCCTCCTCATTATGGAGCACTTTGGGCTAATTAGGACGGGCAGGGCCATGGCTTGATGGCATTTGGTGAAAGAAGATCGAAGCAGCAATTTCTCACAAACTGCCTTGTTTTAGGTTGCTTGTCTGTATGGGAAAATGTTGCATGTAATATCCATCTTCCAAATAGCTCTGTAGTGGAATCACTGAAATGAGATATAATAAATTCTTCCAAAGATGGTCGTGGAAGTATGAGATTCTAAAGGTTTTTTTATTTTCAAACTTCACATTATAACTTTTCACTAAATCTGGTGGTTTTCAGTTTATGAACCAATCAGTTCAAGCTTAATACTGCATAGAAATTGGGGAAACAAACATCTAGAATGGATTACTTATTAAAACTGGGGCAAATGGTAATAGTAAAACTTGACCTTCTGTGCAATTTCACACATTGATTCATAAAATTTGGTATTTCTGCAAAATACCATTATTTGCCACCATACATAGACAACAAAAATAGCTGGTTTGTGGTAACATTATCTGACGATCTGAGGTTGCAACAGCAAAAAGTTGTGGAGGTGCATCAGTATTTCGCAATGACTGAACTGTACAAATCTGACTGCGAAGAATAAGTTTGTTTTTGTATCTGATTGATGTTTTCATTGCAGACTGGAAGATCATGTGGTTGATATGGTGGCTCCTCTTGTCAAATTCATCCTCCTGGAACCTCAGCAGTCATCGCAGTTCACAGCCTTCCGAATGACGCTCACTCGATTGTTGCTTTCGCGCCCGGAAAAGAAGCAAATTCAAGAGCACACCCTCTTGCTGTTGGTCCAATGTTTGCCATGCTTACAGGTATTTGTTTCTTTTTGTTTTCCTCATAGGCCTACCCTATGAAGTAGACCATTGATTTTCTCCTCAGGTCAAAACTGTTTTACCTCGTTGTTTCGCCTCATTCAGAGGAACAGATAGGGACACAAATGTAGCAAATAAGCTGCAAACAATATATCAACACTTCAGCAAGATTCTCCGGTTCTATATCAGCCTGTCTGAGAAAGGATTGAATTTTCAATCAACATAATCGGTTAAAAAATTTGTATTAAGGTTGAAAAACAGCAGTCTTGAACAAGTGCAACAAGGTCTTGATTCATAAGCGGATGCTGCAGTAAGAAGGCTTACATGTGAAAGTGATGATTTGCCTATATCATCATTTTGAGTATGCATTTGCAAAAGAAGACATTTTCCAGATGTTTGCCAAAGATAATGCAGTACTTTTGGTAATTGCTTCTCAAAATGTGAATAACATTTTCTTGAAGAGATGAAGGATGATGTTCTCATTTTGGCAAGAGTTATCTTGCAAGTTCATTTTAGGAACACATTATTAACTTTATTCTATTTCAATGATATGATATTTACATAAACCTCGTTTTATTCTGGAGCATCGATTAATATATTTCTACATTTGGTGTTATTTTTCTGATTTTTTAATGAAGACATTTCATTTCTTGAAAGTTTTAAAAGTTGCATACTTTGATGTAGTTTAAATCAGTTAAGAATAAGCTTCAGGCCGGCCTTTGCTAAAAACGACCTTATCAGACGGAAAACACTCTCATGAAAAAGAGAGAAAAGAATAGCAAGGCAGCTAATGATGTTAACCAGGTTCTTGCACAATGTTTGCATGCTAATGCTTTGGTCTAATTAGGTAGACTCCACCTTACAAGCCCAGCTTGATCTATAGGACAATGCACCGTCCATGCACACGATGTTTACCTGACTAATTTACTTTTTTTAGTTTCAGTGCTAGTAAACTCTAGACAGTGTTGAAAAATGTTTTATTATTGCTGAAAATGTTCTTTCTAAAAATGTGTGTGTTAAACTTGGGATAGGTTTTTTATGAACACAAAGCTAAGAAAAAGGTTAAGCTTACTCATGAGGCTGATGTATACACTCTAAAAAATGCCGGGACAAAATTGGTTTTTTAGATTCAAAATGGTTTTTTGAAAAACCAAATTTCAATGCAAAAAACCAACATTTCAATGCAAAACCAACATGGATTTTTTTTAAAAATCCATGTTGGTTTTGCATTGAAATTTAGTTTTTCAAAAAACCATTTTGAATCTATAAAACCACTTTTGTCTGAAATTTTTTAGAGTGTATAGCCAGGTGTCTGCCAGGGTTCTCCTTCCATTCTTAGCTCTCTCGACATCTATTATACGTAGGCGGTTGTTTTGCTCTTTGCCTTTTGATCTTGAGCTGAGGACACATCTTTCCAATTGCAGGTGAAGACTTTGTCAGAGCAAGGTGAAGCGATAGTAATTGCGGGGGAGTTGTGTCAAGCCCTTCTTGACCGAGGTCCAGCGGAGTGTTCGCCCAATGTCCTGGAATCCCTCGTCTGCTGCGCCCTTGACCTGGGCAATCTGTTGACCTCCCTTGGTTCCGATTGTTCCCATCTGATTGGCCTCCTTACCAATCTCCTCCAAGACCCTCGGCTCCAAGAAACGCTCGTAAGTCATAACAGATGTATTTTATCGGCTTGCTAACGCTACTTTCCAGGCCTCTCGCGAGCTGCTCTTGGAGCTACAGAGATGAACTTTTGCCCTGTTGTAGCTCTAAAGCCACCACTGAGTCACAATTTCCTGGTTCCTGCACACTTTCTTACCGTTTTTCTTCCAACATATTCATATTTTACCACCCGTTCTCATTTAATCGGCATCTGCTATATAGAATTTCTTTCAAGGCATATGGCCATCTGTCAGAGGCCTGTACTCTACATCTTACATCTGGTCCTTCATTGTTAATCTGTAGGAAAATAAACGCTAATCCTTCTTTGAACATGAATATATCTGTAATGGACATTGCTCAAATACACATCTTGAAATGCATTTATGTGTTGTAGGCAAAAGTGGGCAAAATTGAAATTGACTTTATCTTCAATAAAACAATCTTCACTTTGAGGTCTCAGTTTCTTGCCATGTTGACATTTCTATTCGCAAATCTCTTAGCAAACTCCCGATTATGATTTCCGAAAGTGATATGTTGCATTGACCTTGAAATACTATTTACATTAATGCGGTGGTGAGATTTCATAAGCTTTAATCGCCCACATTATTGTTCGGCTGGCCTTGACATTAGCATTTCTGCAATGGAACTGATATTTGGTATGCAAAGTTTAATGAAATGGAAACAGGCGTCATATGTAGGTTTATTTAAATGTGCTGACATTGGATGAGGCTGTATAACAAAGCGAGGCATCCCAAAAACTCTTACTGCAAGCTCTCCTCTCACTCTAAATCCAATCTAACAAATCTAACAAATCATCTTACTCCGGTAAGCCGGGATATCTCATTCCGATAGAGGTGTTTTTCTGCGAGTATCACCAAATCCTCAGATATTTGATGTCGTTTCATCCAATCTAACTGCGTCTGTCTAGCCTTGGTTCTAATCCACAATCCTCGCAGACAATTACTAGGAGATCAGTAAATTGAGCCGCACTAGTCGTATGTCAATATCATCAACACGAAATACTCCGATATAGGCTCTGATACAAGCAAGGACAAATGTGACATATAAGTTAATTTCAAATTCATCATTCGGAATGACTGACGCGTTTGTCTGAATTGAGGTTGGCAGCTTATCTGGGTGACCATTTCATATGAAAAAGGTGTGCGAAGTAATTCGAAGGTATTAATGTTATTGCCGACATATTGGTGTGTCTGATGGGGTGTTGAGACATATGCGGATATAATGCTCTAGGGAGACTTAGAGAGTAAGCGGGATGGGTAGAACTGCCAAGGTCTTACCCTTGCAATACATTTGTAGGACATCACCTAATCCTTTCGTCAGTGTATCTCAAATGCATATTGCTTCCCAACCTTGACCGACCCTATGAATTTGTATATGTTATTCGGCAGCCATTTTTATCCAAATGTAATGTTCAACCCAAGCCATGTAGGCGTATATATGTGAATTGCTTGCCACAAGAGAGTCAGATGATGAAAAAAATCTGAATTGAATGGGTTTCTATTTATATAGATCCCTAGTATTATATGAATGTTGCCAGTTTTTGATTGGGTCTTGCAAGAAAAGAACTCACCAGGCACTTATAACAGAATCAGTTTTGGACAAGATTGGCCTTACTTATAAAATATTTTTTTTGTCATACACAATCTATGTGGTTTTTCCTTATTTTGATGGTGTATGAAAAAAAAACTAATTGGCTGCTCTCGTTTGTCCTGTGTAAGCTAGGCGATATTAAACTGCTTCTTTCAGCTTGTAAACATGAGTCATATGACCATATATCTGTAATTATTAAATTCCATGCTTGAATTTCCACTTCATTTTATACCTTAAGTAATAGTTCTTTTATTATTCTAAGTCTATATATATATATATGTATATTTTTGATTTAGTAATAATAATACAGGCTGTTGTTTAAACCCACTTTGCAGTGTGCAACCAGCCTGCCCAGGCTCCAATTCAATTAATTTTCCCCTGGGCAAGCTCCTAAGTCAGTGTCAGTCGCTACATTGTATATATATATTGCAGAATTGAGTGAACGATGAGGGATATTAATCTTGCTACTTTCAATCTGTTCCCTGTGTTAGATACTTCACTGGGTCTTTAGAATTGCATCCTTTAGAGGTGAATTTGTGATAAAAAAAAGAAAAAAGGTTTTTATATCACACCTTTTGAGGGAGGAAGTGATATGACTCATCATGAGTGTGATATATCAGTTCTTTTTTGCTCCGAACCTACTCACTCTAAACGCTTGAAACCGTTTACTTTTAACTTTCTCGGTTCTTTCGATCGAAAACTAAAATTAGATGATGTGGATGATGTATGTGTAACATATATTTCATATTTTCACAGGTTCTGCCAACATCTTTAATACTGCAATTTGTGGAAGTTCTACTTCAGGCTGCTCCTGCCTGTCACCAGCATCTGCTTGCATTAGGTGAGCCGTGCAACTTGTTCTGTTTTACCTACTTGTTAACAGCATGCTACATTTACAAAGTAGTATTAC
This sequence comes from Platynereis dumerilii, assembly GCA_026936325.1. Lineage (NCBI taxonomy): Eukaryota > Metazoa > Annelida > Polychaeta > Phyllodocida > Nereididae > Platynereis > Platynereis dumerilii. Next base: position 15,834,746 of record JAPTHN010000001.1, read on the forward strand.
ATGACAAACTTGTAATGAACCAAACTTCCAACACCAACTTCATCATGAAAATTACATATTCTTTTTGTTTTATTACTTTTGCTATAAATATATTTTGTGTAAATTATGTATCTAAACTGATGATGTTTTTCATTATCCTGCTAAGTTATGTTATACATCACTCATGGAAGTGAGATTTGTCGAAAGTGGAAAGTTAGATTTTTTTTAAACTATAATGACAGCACTAATGGTTGATTAGATCTGGTTAAAAATATTGATAAACTTTATTTATCCATTATCTTGATTACTGGTATGTTTCCAATCCACAATGTGAACGTGTATATACAGTATGTAATCCTTGTAAAGCAATTATGTGGAATATCTGGTATATGTTTGTCTGTCCACCTGTCTGTCAGTTACCAGTCCAGAGTAGAAAACACCTTTACTTTTGAAACCTCAGGATTTTTCTGCTCATCATTTTGATGAGCTGGTTTGTATTTTGGTACAAGAATCCTGAATGGGATACTACATATATAGCATTTGCAATAATACTTCTCTGTACAGATACTATAAGTCTTGTGGTATTACAATCATTCACCTCTTCTATGGACTGTTAAATTCTGCCTGGTGCTGACTTCTTAAACAGTACAAGGAATTTTTGGAAGGTTTGCAAGTCCCTGGTTACTCCGTTTTACCCACTCATAGATAAATAGATAAAATTGGAAAGTCCAGTCCTTTAATCCCAGTTCTGAGCGCTAACGAGGGTTAATTGATGAGATGGGAGAGAGAGTGCGAGTCCTCGACATGTTACACCATTACTTCATGCGAAGGATCTTTTATTTGCTCAGCACAGACACTGATACAAGGGACCACCAATTAACATCCAGCTGGGATTTTGTTCATGAAAAAAGGCCACTGAAAATTTCTGGTTCCCCAACCGGGGTTTGAACCCTACAGGAGAGTAGGTCAAACTGGGACTTGCCAACCTTTACTTATGATGTCTACAGTCTACTGCTATTAATGAAAGATGAGTACCAGACTACCAGTGGCTGTGGGTCGATGCAGGCACATTGTGAATTGTTCTGTCTCTGGTTCCTTCTCGTTGTGGTTCAAGATCTTTTTTTCCACAGTGTGCTGGATTTTATATTTCATGATATACATTCTCTTGCTTATGTGTCCTCAGCTGCATGTTTTGAAGTTCAACATGCAATAACATATATGCTGTACTGAATTCATATATCTTTCCAAACATGAAATTCATAGCATTTTTCCTGTTCAAAAATATACATACCGTTTTCGCAGAAGATATGAAGTGCATGCCAAGAATTTCACAATTCGTATTTTAGTCCTAGACAATGTGTAATTCATCATGTAGGCAGCATAGGCATGCTAAAACTTCTGTACAGGAAATTTGTGTTATTTCATGTTTTTCTCTGTCAGAAATCATTTTGCCCTGAAAGACTTGTGTTGCCTCAATGCAGAAACACAATACTTATACGACTTTGTGTTCTTTTCATTTTATTAATTTTTTTCTTGCCTGACATCCTTCTGTGGTCTTGTCTTAGCTTCTGCGAGTCTTCAGAAGTTTTACTTGCAATGGCTCAAAATTTCGCTCAGATAAAATGTCACTCATATAACCTTTGTATGTATATTGTCTTTCCATCTTTTAAGAAGGCAGTATGCAAGAAATATTTTATCCATTTTCTTTAATGTCGAGAGGGGTAGGTTGGTGTAGTGGTTGCTTGCTAGGCTGCCAATCGCTGGGTCCAGGGTTCGAATCCAGCTCTTGCCGGTCATCAATCATCCTTCGCCTCTGTGGCGTGTCCTCCTCTGGTCCTATTTAGCCTACCAAGTGCATAAATACAGGATATAAAGCCCCAAACATCCATCCATCCGTCTTTAATGTTATTTCTAAAATTTATTTTTTCTTTCAATTATAGGTATAGTCCTCTTAGACTACATCAAGTCCAACAACAAGCTCATGCTAGCCACTCTCTACTGGCCACTCATACAGCTGGTTGGTCTCCCACAGCTGTCTAGCATGGTCTCTGGGCAGGATAGCTGTCCTCAGCTGCTGAAGAGCCTTCTGCAAAAACTTGACCAGAGGCTAAAATGTGGTGGACGTGACGTTAAGGTAAACCTGGCAAGTAATCCATATGACCAGCCTAAGCTACTAGAAGCACTACTTGAAAATATGGAATTTTTGAAACTATGCTGTGTTGTCAGCATAAATATTTTATAATTCATCGTTTTAAAGGAAAGTTAAATCAGTTTATCAGTAATTAAATATATTTTCTCATATATTTTATAGGCTGATAGATATGAAATACTGTAAGAGTAAGAGGCAATGTGCAATTCACCACACCTTCTCTGATATGAAATGAATTCTTATTGTTTTATGCCTTTGAATGAAACAAAAATTTAGCCGTACCAGAAAATATTTAAAGTGATGACATAATTGTTGTTACCTAGAATATTTTGCCAAAATTCTTCACTAATTTCATAATTCTATGTAAGCCTTTGTACGATATCTTGATTGATTATTTCAGGATGAAACTTCAAAAATTGTGAGGTTGTCCTCGAATGCCAAGGAGCATGAGTTCTTGCTCCAACTGTGCGTCAAAGCAGAGGAAGACCCATTGACCCTGATGGACTGGCTCAAGGGCGTCACCTGGTCTCTAGGAAATGAGACATATAGCAGCGTTTCCAAGGCGATGGTCAGTGTCATTGTTTCAGCATTCCTGAATGGTCCAAATAAAGAAATAAGATCCGCAGCCGAAGGATGTATGGTCACACTGGCCAAAAGTCATCCGGAGAAGGTAAGATTGATCAATTAGATGGATAAAGAGGGCTATTGTGTGTATGCCATTTTAAAAACAAATGCAGACAAAGGTGTGGGTTTATGGTCTGTTTCTAAACTAAAAACTGCACTTACTGCCTTGTGGCTTACTGATCATTCTTCTGCTCTATAACTCCCCTTTGGGGTATACAACTGGCAGCATCACACTGCACTGTCAATTGTCATTCTAATACCTACTTTGCTGGCAGTCAAACTACCACATTTACACATGGGTGGAATGAAGCAGTGATTTACCCCTTACTGGACTGAAAGGACATTTATGGCATCCCTAGCTAGCTGCCTGAGGGACCATTTATATGTCCCTAAACAACAGCTTGTGACGTCACAATGGTCCTGGGAGATTGTTTAGGTTGAACAGCCCAGTCCAGTAAGGGTTAAGGATGGTCTGCTTATTTCCACCCCCTCCACTTTCTGGGTTTTTACCAACATCCTTGCCAGTGTTTTACTGAGATTGTTACGAATTCCTCCTTGCTCTTGCTGCAATATATATCATATCTCATGTTGTTTGATGCTTGTCTCATAGGCCAATAAAGCTGCAATATAATCCAATTCTCTTTAACCCTTACCAGACTGGGCTGTTCAAACAAAACAATCTCCCAGGACGATTGTGATGTCATCAGCATGTTCCTGAGGGACATAAATGGTCCCTCAGGCAGCTAGCTAGGGATGCCATAAATGTCCTTTCAGTCCAGTAAGGGTTAAAATCCTTGTCACAAACTATGAATAATGTGAATTTAAAGTGAATTACTCCTTAAACCAGATATGATTTGTTTGAACGAAACGATGAGAAGATGAAGTAGAACATATAAGCTACTACATTGCCGGAGCTCACGTCGAGTAGAAACATAAGTCTACTTTCCAAATTGCCCTATTTATATTCCTCCAGACTTGATTGCCTAATAGATTAATGAAAATTTGACGTCCCCAAATTAAAGCTGGAATTGCCCAGTCATATGCCTTCCTCTCTGCCAACAGAACAGAGATGGTATCATTGGTATGCTATAAATATCAGGTTATTAACGTAAAGCAATTACAAAAGCTCCTGCATATGGTGAAGTACATTTAGTGGGTAGCACTAGTGGAGTACTATGTCTTTCCTATGCTGGCTCTACAGTAATCATATGATGATGATGATAAAGTAAGATAAAGTAAGGGTGTCATTATGCACAGGAAGTGCAATGAATAAAAAGCCAGGTTTGTACTGTGTAGGACTGTGTAGGTGTCTTCAGTTGTTATATATTTGGCACATTGTTCTTATTGCTCTCCAATCTGAAATTGGTACATTTAAAGATATGGTGGGTTGTAGTTTGCCTCTGTTATATATGACTAGAATACCAATTTGAAGTGCAGACACTATTAAATAAGCAAATATAGAATACGTCTCAGTTATGGAAAGAGAGTAGTAGGCAAGTTAATGACATCCACAGTAGCCTCTTGGAGATCAATTTGCAGCTCAACTTACTAATAAACTTTATGTAGGTCCTACTATACATTTATATAAACTTTTATTAACAACTTAACACCAACTGCAGATACATAATATTACATACAGGGTGGGTAAGAGAAAACTGGAAAATTGCGACAGATGCAGAACTTATTTATTTTCAACCATTTCCACTGAACACAGAACAATGATTTTTGCAAATGAGCAAGTTTAGACAATAGACAAAATTTTAATCTATGTGACAACCATTTTCTGCAATCACAGCCTCAACACGCTTTCAAAAACTTTTACAACTGTTTGTTACAACGTCAGCTTACATCTTGCCCCACTCTCTCTATATGGCTTCTTTCAGAGAGTCAACATTAGGGTGAGGGTTTAAATTGGTGGCCTTCTCCAAAACGCCCAAGGTTGCGTAGTCCTGAGGGTTAAGGTCTGGGCTTGAGGACGGCCAGAAATCTGAAGTATGGAGGGCAATTACAAAATTCCTGATCCTCTTTGTCCGCCCATGGCTGCCAGGCTGCCTCTGCAACCCTTTCCCACTGGCTACGGATTGTTTGATGGCATATGCAGTGCTCAGTGACACACCAACAATGTCAGAAGTGGTCCGAGGCTTCAATTGGGCAGACAGGACATCTGCCACCATTTTCCTTTTCTGCTCCTGGGTCGCAATTTCTTGTCCCAGTCTTGCAAGATTAACCTGACTTGTGGCTGATTAACCACTGTTTGTTGAGTTGTTGGTTTCATAACATTCCGTTAATCTGTTCGCGCTATACAGTATCTTAAAGATCATTCCAGATTTCCCTTACCCACCCTGTATATATAGATACGTTTATTTGATTTGTGTGTATTTTTTAATCCAGAGTGCTGGCCTTGTCCCTGTGGTCATGTGGAGACTTGGAAAGGAGAAAAATCCCAAATCCCGAGTGAACCTTCTCCACCTTCTTCCACGGCTGGCCACTCACAAGGTATCGTTTTACTTCGTTGTTAAATTCACTTTTCCAAGGTTGGTCACCTGCATTAGCCTGCTACCTTTTCTTAAGAAATCTTACACTTGCTATGTACTGTGTAGGAAATAATAGGAATTATAGTGCGTGTGGCTGCCAAGTCGCAGCAATGTCCACCTATTATGGCTTTATGCGTCGTGCAATTTCTTTTCCTTGCCTTATGATGATGGTGTATGACACCGTAGGGCTGTCATTAATAATCCCCTCTGAGGATATCTAATGTCCCATGTTACTGCTAACATCCTCCATCCATCTCTCATGACTGCCTGACACCAGTTCAGATGGTCAGTGCCCAGCTTAGCATTTAGGAAGGCAGGGAGGTATATAATAATAAGGTATACAATACAGCCAATGCCAGTCTTTTCAGGCAAGTTCTTGTCACTCATAGGGATTGGTTAATGAGGCGAGAAAGAAAATACAGTCATGGATTCATATTTTATTACCTAATATTTGGGATCATTTATTTTGCTAGAATAGACCAGGATAGTAAAGAAACCGATTTGCCAAAACCAAAACTAATTTACTAACCTTTAAGGGGTCTCCTGACTCTATGTAAAATTTCTTTGAGTCAAAAAATCAATATATTCTAACCAAGAGTCAAACTGGGTTGTTTCAAATGGATCAGTCTACCTTCATGAGCTACTATGGCTTGCCTCAAAGAGCTGCACTATCTCTACATACTCCTTACTAATTAGTAGGCCTATATAAATCTAAATTTTAGTTCAGAGCAAGCTAGACTTTTACTTTGTTGCTAGGTCTCTGTCCTATTAATCTCATTTACAGTTGATGTAAGTCTCTGTCCATGTAGCGCATTACAGATGACTGTCATTTGGTCTGTATATTTATATTAGTTGCCATTCATTCGTGGACAACTAATGCAGTCACTCTGTTTGCTTCCGTGCTGGTTATTTGCCCTCGTTTGTCACCATGAACATTTCTTGTCAAGTGGTGTTGTGCGCCAATGTCACAATGATATACGGTACACCAGAAATATGTGCACACTAAGCGCCCACTTAACAGGTTTACCAAATAAAATGATAAAGATATGGAGCGTAGGTTTGGTATATGTTGACCATTGCTTTATTATAGCATCTAGTTTTTTTGCAGAAATAACTAAAGTTGAGCATTTAAGAACAATTGGTGTGGAAATAAGTCTTGAAAATTGACTCGTACTACCTTTCACAATATCTTTTGTGAACCAAACCTGGAGTGCAGAAACATCCACTCAGGGAAATACATGTAGATCGTGGAATCAAGGTGGACTTGATTGCATTATTGTCATCTTTGAGAAATTTCAATACATTGTAACTGAATTTTTAGCTCATTGGCCTACTTTCTTCATATCATTATCCACGTGGTTGTCTGGTTTCCTCAATTCTTTACCAACTAGTCTGGAACTCTGATTAGTACTTGCAATAACATCTTTATCAATGACATAAGAAATATGATCTTCATGATATAGAATGATGATAGTCATGTAACTTGAGGAAAAGAGTGATTTAAGTCCATTGAGGGGCTCTAGAACAAATTGCTTGTGTTCTTACTGATTACTTGCCAGCCGATTTCCTTTCACTCTGTGCTGCCTTTCATGTTAGCTCTGCTTGAAATGATTTGAAAAGGAGTGAAGAACACTGTCAAGCCAACAATGACAATTTGCCTTATGTTTGTTCTTGTAAAGGATTAATATAGGGTATGTGATTCTAGTGCAATGGACGTGCCTCTGTCTATGGGTACACAAATTACAATTGCTTTGGTTGTAATTGCGAAGCTTTTCATTAGAGATTCAGCACCTTCAAAAGTAAGCACTGTGTGTGTATAGTTGCCCAGTGTACCAAGGAACCTGCCTTCTGTGGATTATGTAAAGGTTTCTCGGGAAGTTACAGGACAACATGAATATATTGTAGACAACATGAATATATTGTAGACAACATGAATATATTGTAGACAACATGAATATATTGTAGACAACATGAATATATTGTAGACAACATGAATATATTGTAGACAACATGAATATATTGTAGACAACATGAATATATTGTAGACAACATGAATATATTGTAGACAACATGGAATATATATTTTTTTGAAGAAGGTAATGTGTAACTTACCGATACATGTAGGCCTACTGTGGAAGAAAGAGGCTGTACGTTTCAGATGGAAGCGCCTCATTGAGAGAGGTGTCTTCATTGCTGGGACTATTTTTGTTTCTTTGTTACTTCTCCTTTGGTACATTTTTGTCCTGCCTCTGATACATGTATGTAAGTCGTATGTGTGATGCAATTTTAGAGATTCCGTACCATACAGCTAATGTGATAGACTAAATTGGATGAAGGCTTCAATAAGCCACTTCATGAAGCCCCCGATGAAAGAGGAGATTTACAGAAAGCGTAATGTCTTGAAGGAATGTCTGGCGGACTGGCAAGTAATTGGACTAAGTGGAACGTTTGGTTTATGAAATGGAGCATTTAATGCATTTTGTTTGATTTAGTTTGCTGAATTTTAAGTCATGGCAGTGCATTCCAATGATTAAATTAACAGAATTGCAGACATCATAGCTGAAGTAATTTCCTGTTTTGCCTAAATTCTGCCTCAGTAATGCAGAAGATGTAAAATCCCATGTGTACTATGCCCACATAGCTTGAGATATCCTGTGAGGCTGTAAGTCTCTGCTATATGTGGTCTTTGTAAGCATAAGTTTTTAGTTAAACGGAAGTTGGTGTGGGATATATCATGTACGTAGTCTCAACACAATCATGCACTTCCTGCATAGTGCTTGAGATTTCATGCGAGTGCATGTGTATGATGTATGGTTCTCATATCCTTATATTACTCTTGAGACTCAGAATAAGATAAGAGTCACTCAATACAATTTTATGACACTATTAATAGACAAGTGCTTACATTTATGTATATACCACATATATACTCAATCTTTCATTATGGACATATGCTCTGTTAGACAGCTCCATGGTTTTATGCATAGATGTTATGTTATTATGAGATGAGTTTAGAGCCAATACATGCAAATCAGATATGATGCTATAGAAATGCAGGCTATATAGATGCCAGTTCTTGCTATTTCTACAATTCTGTTATTTTCCGTATGGGTATCCTATTGCAAAGTAATTTTATATTATGAATTAAGTGTGACATCTTTTTAAAATATGAGTTATGAAATAAATCGTGGGGAAAGAGAGCTACCCGGTATCTGAAGTCCATAGATTGTGAAATCTGATAATCAGATTTTGCCGAGGAGGATGGTAGAAAATTTAATTTAAGCTGCATATCCATCTTTTGTAATATTATATGGCTGAATCGTGAATGTGATGATGTAACTTTTGTTAGGTTGATGTATTTTTATTTTTTTGTTATTCTGTCGTCAATCTCAGTCGCATGGGGAGAACCTACAAAAAGGACACCAGCTCTCATATCTGGGTGGGCACCAAAGGACAATGCGCACGAACAGTAACACCTAACTTACAGCACAGCGCTGTCCGTGCCTTACCTAATACCTATTAGTAAAACTATCTGTCTCCCAACCTTAGTAAGCTAACATTTTCTTCTTCGGCTTAAACACTGCAGCTTGAGTGAGTCTCTGTCCTTATAGCAAGTTACCAATGACTGTCATTTGGTCTGTATTTTTATATTAGTTGCCACTCTTCTGCGGAAATCTAATGCAGTCACTCTGTTTGCTTTCGTGCTGGTTATTTGCCCTCGTTTGTCACCATGAACATTTCTTGTCAAGTGGTGTTGTGCGCCAATGTCTCAATGACATACGGTACACCAGAAATATATGCGCACACTAAGCACCCAGTTGGGAGATTTTCCAAATGATAGGCATTTGAATCAGAGGTCAAGCCTTGTGAACCATAGAGTGTATATGTTCAATATTACTATATGACACGCTACCGTCATTTTTGATGCCAAAAAATTTGAAGCTGAGGATTTTAGAGCATTGTGAAATACAGTCTTGGACTTGGTGTCTTTGGTTCTGCCTTTGACAATGTCTTTTGTGAGGCAATGAAGGGCAGAGATTAAATTGAGTTCTGGGGTAGGATTGAAACCCATGCTCTCAGACCCTGTGGTACCACAAACAAGCATTCTTAACCATTAGGCCGCAAAGGAACACATGGGAGGTTGCTGACTGGGAGGTTGCTGATTGGGAGGTTTGTTCATTGAGAGTGTTCATTGGGAGGTTGCTCATTGGGAGGTTTGTTCATTGAGAGTGCTGATTGGGAGGTTGCTGATTGGGAGGTTGCTCATTGGGAGGTTTGTTCATTGAGAGTGCTCATTGGGAGGTTGCTCATTTGAAGGTTGCTCATTGGAAGCTTGCTCATTGAGAGTGCTCATTGGGGGTTTGCTCATTGGGAGGTTTGTTCATTGAGAGTGCTCATTGGGAGGGTGCTCATTGGGAGAATGCTCATTGGGAGGTTGCTCATTGGGAGGTTGCTCATTGGGAGGTTGCTCATTGGGAAGTTGCTCATTTGGAGTGGCAGTGCTCATTTGGAGGTTGCCCATTTGGAGGTACTCATTCGGACGTTGGGAGGTATTCTGCACCGAGCAGGGTGCTCATTGCAGGGACTATTGTGTTCCTATGACTTTATACAGTAATAGCAGTATGAGTCATATGATTGTGGTATCAGGCTCTGATACACGCTTGTTGTATGTGTGATGCAATTTAGGTGGTTCTTTACTGTAAAGGTAATGTGATAGACTAAATTGGATGAAGCCCCAGATGAAAAGAGCGAGATTTACAGAAAGCGTAATGTCTTGAACGAATGTCTGGTGGACTCAGAAGTAAGCAGACTCATTTGGGACATTTGGTTAATGAAATGGAGCATTGAATGCTTTATATTTGACTAAGTGTGCTATATCCGTAGATATGGTACATTCCAATGATTTCCAGAATCGCAAACATCACGGTGAAGTAATTTCCTGTTTAGCCTGAATGGCACTTAATGTAATACACATACAATCGTATGTGTGCAATTGTACATAGTTTGTGACTTCCTGTTAGTCCTGTGTCTATATAATATTATGATGTTTGCCTTGTCAACAGAAGTTAAGATGGGATAAGTCGGAAGTTGATATATCAGATAATAGCATTATACGCTGTACATTCTGTACTACAGCTTGTGCCTTGTGGTGTATGTGTGTGTTTGCTGTATAATATATGGTTCATATATCATGATATGACTCAGAATGAATACAATTATATGAGTCTATATTTATGGAGAAGAATTGCTTACATTTATTTTATCTTTTTTGGACATACAACAGTCAGTCGTATTGTACCATATGAATAGATTTATGGTAAACACCATCTAGTGAAAGCCCGTACAAATGGGATGTGTTTGCGGCTTTCAAAGTTTACACACTGATCGGATGTGGTGCAGGCTATACAGATACCCAATTTCACAATTATACTGTTCTATGGGGAAATCCTTTATCTTTTGATTTTCAAAATGGATGTTCCCTTGCAAATTATTCCGTAATGGTGCTTGTGTTACATTTTTCAAAACACTAAAATGTGAATATATTTTAACCTATACATGATATCTACATGTGCTACTACATACATGTACAGAAAAATGAGAAAATGGAGAGGAATCGTGAATGTATCTCTAGCAATGATATCAATCACAGAGAAAGAGACCTATCTGAAATCTATAGATTGCAAAATCTTATAATCCGATATTCCAACAAGGATTGTCAAGAATCAATTTCTAGCAGAGAGTTTATTAAATAGACTGGAGTAATATGATACTGCTGAACTGTTGATGTGAATATGTCATTCTTGTCAGGTTGAATAAGTGATGCACATTATTCTCTATGCAGCTATTGTAACACAACATCTACAACTCATACTTGTTTTCTTTTTAAATATCCGCTTGCTTTCCTTCAGACTTTTTCGCCGTGTTGAACATTTGCTGTAAGCCGTCTTATGTAAGTTATGAATAAAGACCATATTGTGTATCATTTAGAAAAAGGGGCTCAGAGTTTTGGGAATGGAAATCAGCAAACTGCATCATCTGGAATTGACCATTGTGCTCTTTTGATATAGGGATGTCCCTTCCCTTGGTAATGTCTTATAAAGTTGTAAAAATGAGCCATCTAGTCAAATATGTCCATTCAAATCTTTTCTTATTATATACAGCGATATAACCTCATATGTAGAGACTCCGCTTCGTTAATCAGTTTAGAATTACATTTACCAGTGCAGTTCTTAAACTCTTAAGGAGCGTTGTGTCGTCCAAAAACTACCAGGCTGCCTAGTGTCCCCAGTAAAGGGTCTTATGGGGCCCTTCAACTCTACTAATTACTTGTGACTGCTTTTTTGCAAAGCCAAACTTTTTATTGATTAATAAAAGTTGGTGTTATACTAAGGAAACCGAATTTCTAGACATGAACTAAGCACTGGTTGATGAGACTTACCCTGAGAGCACAAGTAGGATCCTGGCTCCCAGACTCTTTCAGCTTTTTCATTGCCAAATGTTTTATTGCTAATTGGTCAGAGTGACCCGAAGTTCCACTCTTTCAAAACTTGTCTTTATGCTAGTATGTGCTCAACTTTACAGCATAGTAACTGCATTAGCTTCAAACAAATGAAACTAAACCACTTCCACTCTTTAGGAGAATAGTAACAGTGTAATTTGTTTGATTTTGGCTCAGAGCAACTGACAACTGTTGAAAGGCTTTTTACTCTCATTGTCTTATAATTTGCCAGATGGGTGCATGAAGCAAGCCTGGAGAAATGGTCTCTATCCTTAGTTGCTTACCTATGCGGGCCTCAATATAATGCAATATAGAATGATGATTGTCATGTAACTTGAGGAAAAGAGTGATTTAAGTCCATTGAGGGGCTCTAGAACAAATTGCTTGTGTTCCTGCTGATTACTTGCGAGCCGATTTTCTTTCACTCTGTGCTGCCTTTCATGTTAGCTCTGCTTAAAATGATTTGAAAAGGAGTGAAGAATACTGTCAAGCCAACAATGACAATTTGCCTTATGTTTGTTCTTGTAAAGGATTAATTTAGGGTTTGTGTTTCTGGTGCTATAGTGTGCCGCCATCTATGTGTATGCCAATTACAATTTCTATGGTGAAATTGCGAAGCTTTTCATTAGAGATTCAGCACCTTCAATAGTTAGCACTGTGTGTGTGGTTGCTGTACCAAGGAACCTGCCTTCTGTTGATTATGTAAAGGTTCCTGGTGAAGTTACAGGACAACATGAATATATTGTAGACAACAGCGAATAGATTTTTATGAAGAAGGTGATGTGTAACTACCGATACGTGTAGTCCTACTGTGGAAGAAAGAGGTTCTATGTTTCAGAAGGTAGCGCCTCATTGAGAGGTATTTTCCTTGCTGGGAGACTGTGTTTGTTTCTTTGTTACTTCTCCTTTGGTACATTTTTGTCCTGCCTCTGATACATGTAAGTCATATATGTGATGCAATTATAGAGATTCCGTACCATACAGCTAATGTGATAGACGAAATTGGATGAAGGCTTCACTAAGCCGATTCATGAAGCCCCCGATGAAAGAGGAGATTTACAGAAAGCGTAACGTCTTGAAGGAATGTCTGGTGGACTGGCAAGTAATTGGACTAAGTGGAACATTTAGTTTATGAAATGGAGCACTTAATGCATTTTGTTTGATGTAGTTTGCTGTATTTGAGGTCATGGCAGTGCATTCCAATGATTAAGTTAACAGAATTGCAGACATCATAGCTGAAGTAATTTCTTGTTTTGCCTAATTTCTGCCTTAGTAATGCAGAAGATGTAAAATCACATGTGTACTATGCCCACATAGCTTTGAGATATCCTATATATGTGGTCTTTGCCTTGTAAGCAGAAGTTTTTAGTTAACAGAGTTGGTGTGGGATATATCATGTACGTAGTCCCAGCACAATCATGCACTTCCTGTGAGTGCATGTGTATGATGTATGGTTCTCATATCCTTATATTACTCTCGAGTCTCAGAAAAAGATACATAAGAATCACTTAATACAATTTCATGACACTATTAATAGACAAGTGCTTACATTAATGTATATACCACGTATATACTCAATCTTTCATTATGGACATATGCTCTGTTAGACAGTTCCATGATTTGATGCATAGATGTTATGTTATTATGGAATGAGTTTAGAGCCAATACATACAGATCAGATATCTGATGCTGTAGAAATGCAGGCTATACATATGTATTGATGCCAATTCTACAATTCTGTAATTGTCGATGTCCCTGTGCTAAGAACGTTGACATTATGATTCAGGTGTGACTTCTTTTAAAATACGAGTTATGAAATAAATCGTGACAAAAGAGAGCTACCTAGTCCACAGAATGAGATTGTGAAATTTGATAATATGATTTTGTCGAAGAGGATGGCAGTATATCAAATTTAAGCTGCTTATCCATCTCTTGTAATATTATGTGGCTGAATCGTGAATGTGATGATGTAACTTTTGTTAGGTTGATGTATTTTTATTATATTGTAGATGGTATTTTTATTATATTGTTATTCCATCTTCAATCTCAGGTGCATGGGGAGAACCTACAAAAAGGATGCCAGCTCAAGTATCTGTGAGGGCACCAAAGGACAATGCGCACAAACAGTAACACCTAACTTAAGGCACAGCGCTGTCCGTGCCTTACCTAATATGTATTAGTAAAACTATCTGTCTCCCAACCATAATAAGCTATCATTTTCTTTTTTGGCTGAAACACTGCAGCTTGAGTCTCTGTTATCCATATAGCAAGTTACAGACGACTGTCATTTGGTCTGTATATTCATATTAGTTGCTATTCATTTGTGGACATCTAATGCAGTCACTCTGTTTGCTTCCGGACTGGTTATTTGCCCTCGTTTGTCACCATGAACATGTCTTAGTCTTATCAAGTGGTGTTGTGCGCCAAAGTCACAATGATAAACGTTACATCAGAAATATATGCGCACACTAAGCGCTCGGTTAGGAGATTTTCCAAATGAAATGATATGCATTAGAATCAGACGGTAAACCTTGTGAAGCACTGAAGCATCATTTTTGATACCAAAATATTTGAAGCTGAGGATTTTAGAGCATTGGACTACATGTCTTTGGTACTGCCTTTCACAATGTCTTTTGTGATGCCATGAGGGGCAGAGATGAAATTGAGTTCTGGGATAGAATTGAAACCCATGCTCTCAGACCTTGTGGTAGCATAAACAAGCATTCTTAACCATTAGGCCGCGAAAGAACACAAGGGAGGTTGCTCATTGGGAGTTTGCTCATTGGCAAGTTTGCTGATTGAGAGTGGTAGTGCTCATTTGGAGGTTGCTCATTTGGAGGTGCTCATTGGGAGGTTGTATGTGCTCATTGCAGGGAGTATTGTGTTCCTATGACTTTATACAGTAATAGCAGTATGAGTCATATGATTGTGGGATCAGGCTCTGCGACATGCATGTTGTATGTGCGATGCAATTTAGGTGGTTCTATACTGTAAAGCTGATGTGATAGACTAAATTGGATGAAGCCCCAGATGAAAAGAGGAGATTTACAGAAAGCATAATGTCTTGAACGAATGTCTGGTGGACTCAGAAGTAAGTGGACTCATTTGGGACATTTGGTTTATGAAATGGAGCATTAATGCTTTATATTTGACTAAGTGTGCTATATCCGTAGATATGGTACATTCCAATGATTAAGTTTCCAGAATCGCAAACATCACGGTGAAGTAATTTCCTGTTTAGCCTGAAAGGCACTTAATGTAATACACATACAATCGTATGTGTGCAATTGTACATAGTTTGTGACTTCCTGTTAGTCCTGTGTCTATATAATATTATGATGTTTGCCTTGTCAACAGAAGTTAAGAAGGGATAAGTCGGAAGTTGATATATCAGATAATAGCATTAAACGCTGTACATTCTGTACTACAGCTTGTGCCTTGTGGTGTATGTGTGTGTTTGCTGTATAATATATGGTTCATATATCGTGATATGAATACAATTATATGAGTCTATATTTATGGAGAAGAATTGCTTACATTTATTTTATCATTTTTGGACATACAACAGTCAGTCATATTGCACCATATGAATAGATTTATGGTAAACACCGTCTAGTGAAAGCCCGTACAAATGGGATGTGTTTGCGGCTTTCGAAGTTTACACACTGATCGGATTTGGTGCAGGCTATACAGTTACCAATTTCACAATTATACTGTTCTATGGGGAAATCCTTTATCTTTTGATTTTCAAAATGGATGTTCCCTTGCAAATTATTCCGTAATGGTGCTTGTGTTACATTTTTCAAAACACTAAAATACGAATATATTTTAACCTATACATGATATCTTCATGTGCTACTATAAACATGTACAGAAAAATGAGAAAATGGAGAGGAATCGTGAATGTATCTCTAGCAATGATATCAATCACAAAGAAAGAGACCTATCTGAAATCTATAGATTGCAAAATCTTATAATCCGATATTCCAACAAGGATTGTCAAGAATCAATTTCTAGCAGAGAGTTTATTAAATAGACTCGAGTAATATGATACTGCTGAACTGTTCATGTGAATATGTCATTCTTGTCAGGTTGAATAAGTGATGCACATTATTCTCTATGCAGCTATTGTAACACAACATCTACAACTCATACTTGTTTTCTTTTTAAATATCCGCTTGCTTTCCTTCAGACTTTTTCACCGCTTTGAACTTTTGCTGTAAGCCGTCGTATGTAAGTTATGAATAAAGACCATATTGTGTATCATTTAGAAAAACTTACCAATCAAAGCCAGAGGGGCTCAGAGTTTTGGGAATGGAAATCAGCAAACTGCATCATCTGGAATTGACCATTGTGATCTTTTGATTTAGGGATGTCCCTTCCCTTGGTAATGTCTTATAAAGTTGTAAAAATGAGCCATCTAGTCAAATATGTCCATTCTTATTATATACTGCGATATAACCTCATATGTAGAGACTCGGCTTCGTTAATCAGTTTAGAATTACATTTACCAGTGCAGTTCTTAAACTCTTAAGGAGCGTTGTGTCGTCCAAAAAACTACCGGGCTGCCTAGTGTCCCCAGTAAAGGGTCTTCAACTCAACTAATTACTTTGGACTGCTTTTTTGCAAGCCAAACTTTTTATTGATCAGTAAAAGTTGGTGTTATACTAAGTAAACCGAATTTCCAGACATGAACTAAGCACTGTTTAATGAGACTTACCCTGAGAGCACAAGTAGGATTCTGGCTGCCAGACTCTTTCAGCTTTTTCATTGCCAAATGTTTTATTGCTAATTGCTCAGAGTGACCCAAAGTTCTACTCTTTCAAAACTTGTCTTTATGCTAGTATGTGCTCAACTTTACAGAATAGTAACTGCATTATCTTCAAACAAATGAAACTAAACCACTTGTACTCTTCAGGAGAATGGTAACTGTAATTTGTTTGATTTTGGCTCAGGGCTACTGTTGAAAGGCTTTTTACTCTCATTGTCTCATAATTGGCCAGATGGGTGCACGAAGCCAGCCTAGGGAAATGGTTTATGTCCTTTGTTACTTACCACCATCAGCAGTCCTCAATATTTAATGCAAATTTGTGTGGTCACAAATACAGTACCTTTAGTGTTGTACCAAATTATTCAAGCAGTTGCTGTCTTCCTTGGGTATCATAGGCAAGCGGATAAGATTTTTACAGCCTTAAGCATGGTCATGAATGGTGGAGGGGTCGAACACTAACATCAGTATTAAGCGGGTCCTCCTTAAACCATTTCTTCACTCAACCCAGGTGTAAATAGCACTTGGCCTGACTAAGGAGTGTGTGAATTCACTGCACACTGGTAACTGGTGTATGCTCCCCAGGAAGCTGTGAAAGATTCAAGCTTCATCAGACCTGCATGCCAAGGATGTAAAATGTAACATCAGCCAAGGAATATAGGAGGACTGTCACTGCAGACAATAAACCTGATGTATACTTTTTCTTTACATTCCTTGGACATCTTCCGTGAAGGGTCACCCTCAAATGTTAGACATCTCCATCTTCAGTCTTATACAATTATATTTTTCTGTTTACATTCCTTGGAGATCTTTCCTTGAAGGGTCACCCTCAAATGTTAAACATCTTCATCTTCAGTCTTATTCAATTATATTTTTCTATTTTCAAAAGGTTACAGTTGGATGGGTCATGGCAACGGTTCAGGGTCTGTCAACTCACAAAAGCTTGCGTCCTACAGCCCTTCGCCTGATGTCCGCCCTCTGGAAACAGCAAGACCGCGTCTACCCTTACTTGCACAAGATGCTGGTTGAGTCACCTGAGTCTGAGGATGAAATGCTGATCGCTAAGGCTGCTACAATCCTGGACATTTGTTCTAACAGGTAAAAATATTCATGTTATTATGAGTCTATGAAGGTAGCTTCTCTGGATCTGTCTTGGATATGACTGTGAAGTGTTATGATGGTGATGCGATCAGTTGAATTTTCATAAATTTGGGTTACCAACAATTTATTGATGATGGATTTTAGTCACTTTCAATGCAGTTTAAAAAATATAACCAAAACACAAGAAATATAACATCAGATAGAAATTTTGAATAGTATTTCATTAAATTTCAAGTGTCTCAACTTATTTCGACTAAAATTGGTGGCAAAAACCGAAGTCAATCATCCAAATTTGTCCAGTACTGACCGACTATCAATTATAACAATCATCGTTTCCATCACTAATCAAATGTCTTTGAAATCTAATAATTAAAGTGTCTTTGAATTCTTTCTATGAAGTGTGTCAAGATGCATCAGTGAAATGTCTCTCTGATTGGTGTTGATGAAATCAAATGTTCCATAAAGTTCTTCCACTGTTTGTGAAATGCATAATGTTTTTGTTGCAGGCCAATATATCAATATATCCAACGCGTTGTCATGAAATATGTCTCTATGAAATCAAATAGGCCTATTGTAAAAAAAAAGAGAAGCAATGAATGACCTTCACATGTTGATGACATCAAGTTTTGTCTATGAGATGTGTTCACTGTTCATGCTATGTGTCTATAACCTTTCTAGGAAATATGTGAAAATCTACAAAATGTTGCATGAAACATGTCGATGATGTCATTTAGTTCTTAGTTATCAAAATAATAGTTGCAATAAGATTTTGTAATTCTTTACGTAACAAGGTGAATGTCACACAGTGTTATTTTCTGGTGTAATGTAATCCATATTTGAAGTAATGGCTTGTGATATAGGTCTATTGTCTATATATTCACTGCAACTGGGATTTATTGGCAACTTTATCATCTCAATGGAGTGTTGATATACATTTATGTCATGTAATTTGTTTCCATGTAATGTGTTTATCCTCAATTGGGATATTAAAGGGTGTCTGATACTTTGATTGCCATGTATATATGATGTAAATCGGTGACATAAATTTCTATTGGTTCTGATGTTACAGATAACACAATGAGAAGCAAAAATATGAACGCTGCACCTAGAACAATATAAAATCAAAATACATGCTCATATTCCCAGTTGCTCATTATTCAGCAATTCAATTCTTGTACATGAATGAGTTTTATAAAAAAATCCAAAATTGCAAGAAATTGGCAATTTTGTCATGATTAGGCTAATTTCAGGAGATTTAAT
Source organism: Platynereis dumerilii (assembly GCA_026936325.1). Classification (NCBI taxonomy): domain Eukaryota; kingdom Metazoa; phylum Annelida; class Polychaeta; order Phyllodocida; family Nereididae; genus Platynereis; species Platynereis dumerilii. Next base: position 15,853,660 of record JAPTHN010000001.1, read on the forward strand.
TAGCCCAATCATGGGTTCACTAATGTTTCCCTGTCAGTAGTTGTCACACACAGCTAATTTAAACTTAATTAATGTACAATGAACGTAGCAATGGTCTAATAATTAATAATCAGCTTTTGTACTGACTGTTAAGCTCTTGGGAAGTACACCAAAAAGGGATGAATTTGATGATATATTTTGCTTTCTGTTTTTTTAACGGTCTTGTCGGAAAAGCTGATCACCTCTATTTCTTATCATTTCAGACCTCACCAGCATGGAGAAGATATGCTGGCCCCCCTGTCAGCGATTATTAACCAATGCTCGAAGGATGATGACGAAGTACCTGCCACTTTGGCCCTACGCGCCCTGCATGCGCTGTGTGAAGCGGAGGTATTGTATTCGCCAAGAGTAATGCATCGCACTCCTCATGCTCTTGGCAAGTCTTGCTGTGATTGATTCGACCTTCCCCCTGCTCTATTCCGGGAGGCTAATTACCTCATTGTGGCATGCCTCCCCATTGATGGCAATGAGCACTGGTCCTGAATACACCCAACCTAAGCTGTATTGTCTGTTTAGGCCTAGAAGAGGTAGAAGTATTGCAAAGAGTATAAGTTCAAAGTGACTAGGGCAATATTGTCTGTTTAGGCCAAGTATAGCCAGAAGTATTTCGAAGAGTATAAGACTATAAGTTCAAAGTGAAGGTTAAAAATGTCAGGTTCAGAAGTATTTGTTTGCAATTCTTGAAACTTTGTGCGAATCTCAAATTTGAAGTGAATTGGTAAGGATTTATATATTTTTCTTCCAATGCATCTTATATAATAATTTTGACAAATATCTTGACTGAATTAATCTGACTTTAATCTGAAGCCTTTTTTTTTGTTTCATGTCAAGGAATAGTCAATTGTTCCTACTAGCGTCATTTGAAACAAAATTCCCAAGATTACATGTTTTTGCAATTTACCATTTGGCCATAACTTCTTTTAAAGACATGCATCAAACGTTTCCCAGACAGTCTTGAGAATGTGGCATTTATTATTTATCATGAAGGTCTTTTGTGTACCATAGATTTGAGTATATCATAGCTCTTCTCATTTGGCTTCACATTGAATACCAGCAATCCAGTTTTATCAGATGCTGTATGTATTGAAAATACTTTGATTCAAATATCCAAAGAGGCTTGTGCATGCTAGGAATGCTGTAGAATTAGGTCCGATCAGTTCTTGCAGATAATCAAGTGTCCATATCCCTATCACCGTGAAAATATCTGGTCATTCAACTGCTTCATTGACTTTCAATGTTGACACATATCATATTAATTGAAAGTCATTCGATTTGGACAAAACTAAGTGCACTGCATAAATTCCTGCCAATATCTAGATCTCCTCATTGGACTGTTGAAACATATAATGTCATACAGAAAGTAACAGTGTTTTAGAGAGTCTAATATAATATTACAGTGTAATTTTTGCAACTGGTCTGTCAATAAGGACAAATGGAGAATGAGCCTCCTTCACTTAAAATATTCAATAACAATGGCTGTGTTCATGGCATGATGATGATATTATGACAATTTATTGATATGTGTTATTCTCTTTTCACAGCATATTCCTTGCACGTTGTTTCAGCTTTATGCTTGTTTTTCACTAGTCCTCACATATATCAATTTCGTTGACAATTTGTATTCTCTCATAATGTTCGTCTGGAAATTCACAGACTGGAATTCTGATTTGCAGGTTATTGACATCAGGACTGCGTGGTCGGTGTTGTCGGCCAAGCTGAAGTCAGACAGCAGGTATAATATAGAGCATTGTATTTCAACTATTGAGTTTATGCTGTTAAATGAATATCAACAATTCAATTAAATCCTTCAAAATTTCAATTATGAGCATATTAGAATCTGGGATTGAATATATCATCTTAAATGTGACAACTCTGTTGTTATGATACATTGTACTGTGTAAGTCATTTTAAATGTCTGGGTGTTGGGTCCTATTCATCATCTGGCTGGCTTTCTCTTGTAATCATATTTAAAGTTATTAGTGCGTAATTTCTATAACATTTGGAGTCAAAATTGACCATTGTCTATCTTATTGCGCTTGCATGTTTAAACCTGTCATCTCGAATCTCAGACCAGCTTAAATGTTGCCTATTGACTATTCTCCAGATTTTCACCCTGAGAAAAATAAGTGCTGGGTGCAGATTTTGCTATGTTTCTATTGAGGTAATTTTATGTAGGCCTATTTCTTCACCTGTGAAGGCATAATTTAGGGAAGCCCTTTTTCATGCGGGGTGCAAATATGGTTGTCTGTGCACTGTGTGTGATGACACCCTGGAGTCATATCATCTTATCATTTGGTTTGCCTCAATCATAAAAGAGGTCATTTGAGAACCACATAGACATTGCAGCATCAGACCTCAGCCGCCTAACTGTGCATCAACTGGAGCATATTTATTTTAGAACTTTGGCTCTGCAGTTATTTGCCTTTTCTGAGTTTGCAGCAAAGTTAACAAGTCTGGTATTTGTTTGAATTTCAAAGTGGTTGATGTTTTTTCCATCCTCTTATTCTCCTCTGATTCTTCCCTTGATTCTTCCAGGAGTCGGGTTCGCCAATCCCTTTGTGCGCTTTTCTCCGTCATTCCGGCCCAGGAGCTGGACAACACAGAATACCAGGTTCGTATTTCTCCCCTAATTTCTTGTAATTCGTGTAAAAGTTCTGGTAATTGTGAAAATGTCACCGCATGTAATTCGAGCAGGAATTTTCCTTCCTTTGCTTGTCAAATTTGGGCTTATTATGCCCTCTTTTTCGCCTCTGTTCTCCTCATGGAGGTGATTCGCAATTATCTGTATCATCAAAATGTCCTTGCTGTGCTTCTATTTTCTCTGGGTAGTCTTTGTCTGTGGGTATTAATGACATGAAATAGGCCTACCCAATGGTTGTGTGTGTGTGACCTGCAATACTACCTTGTTTATCGAACATTTGGCCCATACACATTAGGGTGGCCCTTAAAAGCATAGTAAAAAATAAAAGTTTGAAATATTGGTGGGCCACCCTCTGAAATGATGCCAATTATGGAAAAAATGATGCATGCAAATTTTCAGGCAAATCGGTTAATATTTAGAGGTGGCCCACCGCCCTTGAAGTTTTTATGTTTCTGGCGTAATTCTCTTCTTTCATTAACTCGCGGTTCTGTATTATTTTGCCAATTCAAATGATACAACAAAATAAATGGCATGGTTGAACTGGCCTTAATTAGAGCTTCATTTTGAGTACCAACTTGGATGGTCTGTGATGATTTTATATTTGGAATGTTCAACTGAAATTTGCTGAAATCCTCATGTTCGCTTGACATCCCTTTAATCTCAGATGATTTGTTCTTTTGGCAGATGATAATTAACGGAGTGTTATCTGGTGCAAGAGAGCAGATGCAGGGAGTTTTAGCCTTAGATTAAAACACTTTCATAATATAATGCTTAGGGCTTTATATCCCACATTTATGTGGCCGGTAGGCTAATCACTAGGACAGGATAAGTATGAACAGCATGGTTGAAACTGCTGTAAAAAATTTAATATGGGTTCAATTGATTGCCAATGTTAGATCAAACCCAGTTTTTGAAAACCCAGACCACTCCCAACAGAGCTTACAGCACTCCCCCAATGCATTCTTAGGGAATTATATCAAAGTCAACCTTTGAAATTTTTCCTGTAATGATGCCGTTGTTAATGAATTTGCCTTTTTCTATAATATGTGAATAATTGCATGTCAGAATATCTTGCAAATATTTGGTAGACCTGAACAGAACCTGTATGTCACTCACTGGTCTAGCTGTTTTTATGGTACAACTTGAAAAGAGACTTGCCAGTCAGTAGTAATGAACAACCAGATTCAAATCAGTGCCAAATTTGTGAAAAAAAAAAAGTAACAAGAAATGCTGCTAAATTTGACACAGAAGTAACCCTCCTGGCCCCATGGGACAAGAATCACCAACTTTCCTGTTGGAAAATCATACAATTTTGATAAAAGAATTTGGGAAAATTAGATCCTGCAGTGATTTTTTTGTAAAACAAACACATTGACAATTGACACATTGACTCCCTACGTACATTTTTCAAAATCATCACAGCTTTCATGAAATTATTCCTACCCCAGACTGTGAAAGGTTTTTTTCATAATTTACCTTAAACAGTGATCAGAACAAGCAGCTGCCCTCATTGGTAGTCCATTTTACAAGGTCTGGTGAAGAATTATTGCTCCAGATTGAATTCGGAGCCATCATGTATCAACACAAACAATTTTGAAAAGAACTCATGACGTATGGTTCTTGAGGTTCCTAAATAATGGTCATAGACCATCCAAGTTGGTACTCAAAATGAAGCTCTCATCCAGCCCTGTTCAATAAATATAATTATATTGTTGTATGATTTGAATTGGCTTAGTTATACAATACCGCGGGTCGGCGAACGTATGGAATCATGACTGAAATGCAAGAATTTCAAGGCCCGTGGGCCACCTCTAAATGTTAACCGATTTGAATGAGATTTTACACAGCCTGTTTTTACCATAATAGGCATCATTTGAGGGGGTGGCCCATATAAATTTCAAACTTTTTTTTTTAAGGGCCACCCTAATACACATAATATTATTTCTGGTTTGCAATTTCAATATAGTTTTTTTTTTGTTTTTGCTGAAACAAGTTTAGCCAGAAATTGGAATCTAATTCTTTGAATAATTATCTCCAACAATTGATAACTAATTATTCTCCGCAGACGAGTGTGATACTGTCGTAATGGTTTTCTCTTCATCTCTTTGAATTTCAATTTTTTTTGTTTTTGGAAATTTGAGCCACATTACTTGCCTGGAGAACTTCCCAAAAACATCAGTAAAATAAACATCCAAACTTTTCAACTCAAATTTCTTGAAAAACAATGTCACGAAGAGTAAGAGAACAGTAAATCAACAGTAAGCAGAGAATCCATCTCCCCTGGGACAGGCCTGATGAAAACTTCGTGTTCAGTTAATGTAAGGTGAAACAACACTGAAGCAAATGTCCACAGCTTTGTTTGACAACATGAAAAAGATTTTAAGAAAAAGAAAGAAAATTAGTTGTCACTCGGTGAAATGTGTTGTCCATGCAAGCTACTTTGGAAATGTCATACATCAAGTTTGAGACATCAACTGTTTACCAATGTCAAGATAAAGTGAAAGGCCAGTCATCTCGAAAATTATTTTTTTCATATGATTCTTTAAATAAGGAGCTTATTCATTGGTAAATTAGAAATGAAAAATGGTTCAGCAGCACTACAGCCTTCTTTGCTAGTCCTCCTTACAATTAATATAACTTGAAACAAAAGTTTGAAATTTAGCTTTTGCAAGTACTGTGAACTTTAAATAAAGTAAATTATTGCCCTTTGGGTGAGTAAAAGATCCAACACATGACCTATCTTTCTCTTTCAACCCTAATGAAAGCAAGAATTTGCTGTATAGGTCTGCACGGTCACTCTATATATATATACATAAATGTGCCTACCTGCCAAATATGTGCACTTCTTGGTGAATATGTGGAGATGTGAAGTAATACAATACGTACGGTACATGAAGCATAATTCATGCTCTGTGACTGTATTTGAAACTAAGGAATTTTTCAATGAGCACGTTTAACGCAGCTGATCATCTTAGAAGAAGCAAAATGTCTTCAGAGGCAATTTATATATATGACAAATAGTGTGTGCATTATCTTAAACATAATGGAACCTACAACGTCCAAAGCCTAACATGGTTTACTCCTGCTTATGTCTGAATAATTCAGAGCGATTAGTGGCCATGATCCTCTTGTAGTAGTAACATATTAGAAACATGAGAGAAGCTTTAGTGACATAGTAAGACTGCTATTAGGTATCACAAGTTGTCATTCCTCAGATGATGGACACAAATTCACAATGTTCCATATATCAGTTGTAACTTGTTAACCTGAATAATGGCAGTTTCACATCATTTTGAGTTATTTTAATCCTGAGCCTATGTTCTATTGGGCTTATATAGCTTTATATGATGTGACTGCTTTTTGTGAAGTGGCCGTTCGCAGTGGTTGATGAATGAGAGGCCAGAGTCCATGAGGGTAGATGGGTCATTCTCAAATTTCGGGACCAAGTGCCCTTGAAAATGTTGTAACGGAGTGGACTTATGATGAAAAAAACCTGCTTTTTGAGCAATTAAAAAAAAGGGAAAAAATTATGTGTGTGTAGTCTTTTTTTCAGAAGTACTTCAGCTCAGATCAATTGTTTTTTAAATTAAATATTGTTGTTTTTTGGTAATTTTGTGGTAATGGAGCCGACGGTAAAGGTTGGGTTTTCCCTTTATACTGCATTCTACTTGGGAGATACGATGTTATGATTGCAGTCTATTAACATTTGTCACCCTCAGCAATATGTACATTAGATTTCTTTGAAAAAGTATCATTGGTAAGCTCAGAAATGAAGGGAACGGAGTGAACATTTTAGTGGGACCAAAAAATGTTCCAATGAAAATTGTCCCTTAATTTGTTGAATACCTGTTTAATGAAATCTGGAAAGCTGTGGTAGTGTGACGCATGTGCGTCTTACGACATTTCCTTAAAATTGCTCATAAAAAACAACAGCGAGCCGAGCTATGGCAGGGAACGGAGTGGACAAAAAAATAGCCAGAAACCAGTGATGTCTTTTACATCAATTAATTCCATGAAAGGAAACAAGAAAAAAGTTAAATAAGAAGTTTATATTAATTCAAGTCTATGTTCTCATGAATCGTGCAAAGAAACTAACTTTGAAAATAATGGTACTTTAGCAGGAAAATCAACACTTGATTTTGTCATGTCAGGTCCAGTGACAGGGATTTGGCATGGATTACTGGACATAATGCACCAAAAAAAAGGTCTAATAAATGACATTTTGTTGCAAATGCAGTGGTTCTAAATAGAAATATGAATAACAGATGCTGAGTGACGCTTCAGATATTAATTACATTCAAATTAATGTCAGGGAACGGAGTGACGCAAACTGTCCAGAAATTTGAGAATGACGAAGATGCACTATATGTACATCCTCCAGATTTGGTGAAGTGTCATCCTCCAGTGTCAAAACCTTTACGGAATATACATATATATTTCTGAATATTTTCTCTGGATGTTGTATTGATATTCTAAGTTTCTTATTCTATATCTGCTTGACAAGCAGATGGAAGTCTTTACAGGTAATTTTTATCAAGCTTAGATGTAGAAAAAGAAAACTTAGAATACATTTGTGGAAATCTTTGTCTACACATCCAGTTTCTCCTTGTGGTGTATTTTCAATGCATTATTGGGCAGTACTTGGTAGTGAGTCTCTTATTATTATTATTGAATAATACTGGACCACTAACAGTACAATATTGATATCAAGCTGATCATGCAGTATTTCATATTGACTTGTTTTTATTTCCAGGAATTCAAAGAGGAGGTCCTCCAACTGTTGTGGGGCTGGGTGCTTAGTGATGACCCTGAAGTTGTTCGCTCGGCTTACGATGCTCTCTCCAAATTTCCTCGATCAGCGACAACTTTGGAGCATTTGCCACAAGAGGTATGTCGTACGAAAAACTGCGATAATATATTAAAGTTTCTTGCAGGTCTCATTCGTTTCTTACCTGTCAAGTAGAAATGAGTCAAGGCCATTGCATTATATAATTATGCAATGACCTATTAATATTTAGTAAATGTCTCAGAAGAAACAATTACATTCAGTTTTTTTGTAATTGTGTGTCATTTCCTTCAGATTATGTTGCATTTAAAAATGATTTTGAATGCATTTACTAATTACGCAGCTCCAGTTGCCTAGTCCCAATTATTGTCGGAGTTGTATCAGCAATCTCATTATTTTTGTAATTAAAAACAACGGGATACCATGTTCTTCCTTCCTAATAACTTCCTAATAATTTCTATTTCCTGGAACTTGGTTAATCCAAGAAGAACAACACCATACCAATTGAAACTAATGAGCGTTTTATTTTTAATTGGTGAATGCCACGGCAAACAAGAACTAATAAAGTTATTGAGATGTCAAAATTGAGCTCTCCCATGAGTTGCCACTGCTGTAGTGTGAATTGCTGGTTCAAATTTTGTCTGCCTACTGGCGAGAAAAGGCCAAAGCCTTTGCATTCAAAAAGTGGCAGATTTAATCTGTTGGTTTGCCAGGTGAAAGTTGCTTACCTAATTTACCCCACTTAATGGCAGAAATGCCAACTTTCCTCACCAACTCCGGTTTCTTCAGGAATTTCCTTCACCCGGCAAGCCAGTTTTACCCTGCTCTACGGTATGGCGCATATTTTAACCACAATAATCATTGACATGACATGATCAGATTCTTGTGTCTTTTGCTAACTCTGGAACAATTTCTTTGGCACTAGGTGGCAGCCAATGTTGAGATGCCCGGCCCTGTCCTGTCCTCTGGTGGCGAACCAGAAGCTCCACCTCTCCCTGGAGCTTGCTTCACTGGTCTGCTCAAGATTGCTCCCAACAAAGCTTTACCAGGTAAAATGTTCATACTTTTACCTGTTCATGATAAATAATTTTATCGCGCATAAGAATTGTAAAAAGTTTCTTTTGCAAGCATTGTGAAGATTCAGTTTCACTCACTTGTGAACAATTAATTAAGACCTCTAGCTCAGGGGTTGAAATGTCATGTCTTCTAATAATATTATACATTGATATACTTGGAGCCAAGAAAAACTTATTCTCCATCATTCAAATGTTATTATTATAGAGAATATCTCTTGATAGCTTTGTAAGGACAATAATTCAAAACAATTAATGACATCTTCCAGGTGTGGAGGCTTTCCTCTCTAATTTGGTGAAAGACGAAGTGGAGAATCTTCCGAGGGGGGTTCACCATGCGTCCCACACAAGACGTACCAGGGATGCTGACAGGGTCATCAGTTGTGTTCCTGAGCTCATGCAGGACACCTTCTTGAAGGGAAGTTCGCCTGCACTGAGACCTAGCATTACTGGTTAGTAACCTATATCCATTTATATATATATTCCATGTTCCTAATTTCTTGAATTTATAATGAATAAAAGGCATATCACCTGTATGATGTAACTCAACCGCAAAATAAATTTATCTGATTCTTGATTGAATAATTTGATTTTTAAAAAAGTGTTTATTTTGGAGAATAAATATGTCTAGTTAATGCCATACTGTTGAAATAAGTAGCAACATTGAAATGGCTCTTACATTACTCAGAAGACCGGGAAATAGACACTATTTAAATTTATGTATTTTGTAAATAGCTGCTTTTGTCTTTTCATGAAATAAAGTGTTTTTACTTCTTTTACAGCTGGAATGCTGCTGAGTTACTCCCCAGAAGTGGACAGAGGGCGGGATGGAAGACCCTCAAGACAAGGTATCATTGCTCATGGGCGAGGCTTCCATCAAATGCTCTACACTCTGCTCAATGAGGTAAACAAAAAATTATGTAATTATTTTGAAGTTTTAGATTTGTTTACCGACATTCACGTTCAATTTTCAAAATCAATTTTTGTGATGTTTTTATTGCAGTTTTGCAAATTTATAAACTTGCTTTGATAAAATAATGTTGCTTGTTTGAAGTTAAAATGGTGATGGGTATTATTATCCTGGGCCAGATTTTGTATAAGCGACAATGAAAATGCTTTTGAATGCCTAATTGTGAGCGTATTGTGATTTCAGGTGTCCGTGCAACCAAATGATTGGCAACTATGTATGATTCTTCCCGGGGCCTGGAACTCCTTTATGGAAAAATGCTACCATGCTTACATCCAGGTAGGATACACGAAATAGTTATAAAAGGTAGATAATAGTTTGTCTGAAACTGCAGTTTCAGATAGCTCAGGAAGCCCAAAAGAGATGGGGGAAAGCTCTGATTAGTCAAAATTGGGACCTTTGTGATTAGAAAACAAATGCAAAATTGTGTATTTCCAAAGATCAAGATGAAATAAAAGTTAAATTAAATGTACTTACTATTGTGATATCACAATAACATTTCTACTCATACATTTATTCAGATGCGTCTCAGTGAATTAGACCAGCGACTGCACCAAGGGAAAGTGAGAGAGTTGGACCAACATGACATTGACCAAAAGATGGCTTGGTTATGGCGAGTTCATTGCATTTTTATGTGCATGTTAAAGTTATTTTTTATTTGTGGCTGTCTATGACTGATGTGTTTGGAAAATCATAATTGTGAATGTCTGTTGTCAGGGCAAGGGACAAGCTGGTGGACCTTATCAAAAGTGCAGCCAAGTGAGTAAATCTATGTTTCCGTTGTTGGAAATTCTAATGTGTATTTTGTTGATGTAAACTGGCAATATTATAAGCATGATGTAATAAATTGTAATTATTTTCAATGAACATGCGACAAGGATGGTAAATCACTAAATGAGCGACACAACACTGAAGTAGGAATTAATTGGCAATTTATGATTTGAGAATTATTTCTTGGCATGAAAGAACATATATAATAGTCATGTACTGTTAAAATGCCACCTTTAAAGTACTTAAATATGATTGCTCTTTAGCAACTGAAACATTTTGTTCTCTGGCGTTAATTTTCAAAGTCTCTGGGACCAGGACTCTTTGTCTCACGTGATTGAAGCAGTATGGAAATTGACTATGAGTCAATATATTGGCATATATCGCGAGTGTGAAATATATGACATCATGAAATCTGATAAATTTGCAGAGGACAGCCAGCTGTACAGGCCAACTGTGTGCATGCCCTGACTGGCTTGGTGCTAGCCGTTTGCCGTCATGTTACAACCATGACTCCTGAAAGTTTGAAGACTTCTGCAGAAGCCCCTGAACATCTGAGTCACAGCCACTGGCTCAGCATTGCTGTACATACAGTTACAGTGTGCCTGGATCCTTCTTTCAAGGCCCCTGGGAGAATATGGCCAATTGGTCAGGTAAATTAAAAGATGTCTAATATTTGGCTCACCACAAAACTCATTGCTGAATAATTTTGTTCTCTTATAAATTGTGAAAAATATTACTAGTGAAGTGAAATGAATTGCAATGCTGTTTAACCTGTGCAGTTTTCTTATACACTATGGGTAAGGCAATGGATGTAGTATAGGTCTTTCCTTTTACAGTACCTTGAATTTTGATAAATTCATGGACTATTTTCAAAGTTAAGAGGCTAAAAGAGCCATCTAATCAAGAATGGAAAATGTCTGCCATTTTGAATCTTGTTCAAGACTTTGTGTGCGATTTTGTAGAGTGCAAAATATAGTTAACATTCTCAATATGTAAGATGGAAAAAGGAGGCATATCTATATGATTTAATGTGAAAAAACAACAAAATTTAATTTTAATTTGTGCCAAAAATAATTTTTACCAATTTCAGACAATGACCAGTCAGGCTTCTGCCGCAAGCGTTCTTGCCCAGGGAGCTGCTTGTCTGGCTGTCTCTCAACTTGTTGGAATCATCCTGTCTTCTGCCTCAGACTTGGTGGATGTCCATCTGAATGCCTTTATGGCAGGGTTGCCTGGTTCCCCAGATGCCCAGCATTCTCCTGTGCTTCAGTTTTTCCGAGGTCTTGGCCTGGGGTTTTATCTCTCGGCCCTCCTGGAGGAGAATTACACCGATGTTGCCGGGTCACAGGTAATACCATTACCCTCCAGGAAATATTGTGGATGCCTCATCTCTTAGATTGCACACTGTTGCGATAAGTTTGTGTGGCGGATCTGGAAAATTGAACGGGGATAATGGGTGGTTGGGGATTCACGAAAGAATATTGTACTCACTTTATCAACAAATGTATATTCTTCTACATTAAAATCCTCATACCCAAGAAAGGGAGGCTTTAGACCAACCTCCTCTGCATTCGCTTTTGGCTTTATAAAGAGGTTCCTTGAAAACCCGTAAAGATCCTCTCGTAAAAAAATTATTGCAGTGGCCTGCAAAACTAAACTTTTGGCAACCCTGGTGATAGAGCCCATTTTATTCTATTTCTCGAAGTGAACATAACGGAAGAGAGCATCAGTTTCACAAACCACTTTGCAGCATACAATTCCATGCATTGGTGTGTGCCGGTCATACTTGTCGAAGTTGTTTTTCATTGTTACATAATATGAAGAATATGTTTGCAGAGCACTGTACTTTGTTTGCCTCTATTGCATTATATGTATACGGCTATACCATAGCTTGTTTTGAAATCTGAATCTGTTCTTATATTTGGAAGCTTTAAAATATAAGGTTCAGGTTACTTTGACAATTGACACTCATAATTCTTCCTTATAAAGACTGCTATTTGAATCCTGCAGGCTAGAGTGGCTCGATAGAGGTTTGACTTAACTTTTAATGTAAAAGAAAAAAAGGCATGTATATATATACACATATTATATGTATATGTATGAAACTTGTGAATGCAGTGATAAACAGAATACTGATATTGTCCTACATTTTAGGGTGTCATGTCCATCTGGAAGTGTACTGAGGCCCTGGAAAAGGTGTCATTTGGAACAGAAAAGAACAGGTATAATGTGATTTAAAGTGAAGAGAATATTCAAGACCAAGCATTATCTCAATACTGTACAATTTACATGCATCTGACCGATATATTGATCAATTTATTTAATTTCTAGACAGCATTGTAAAAGCCCTTATGGGAAAGGTTACTACAAAAAAAAAGATAATTCTATTCTTTTAAACTTTTTCAAGTCATGCAATAGGATTTTTGCATGCTTTCAAAATAAAGTAGTACGTGACAAATATTTTCTGGGTATTTTTTAATAGATCATTATCACTGTGGCAAAACTGGACGAGGGTAACTGAGTTACCCTCGTCTCATTTTGTTAAAATTAATTGAAAAAACTAGGTCATCCCATTGGATCCCATGTTAAAGAAGGACGAAGGTAACTGCTTTTCCAATAGTAGAAGGACGAAGGTAACTGCATTCGATGACGAGGGTATTTGCATTTAAAGTGTATAGGAAAGCAATTCAGATTTGGTTAGGTCGATTGTATAAAATGGAAAAATGTAATAATCACACCTGAGACATCAATGCCCAAAATACAAATGCTATTCAAATCAAATTTAGGCCTTCATAATATTATTTTTTCGACACAAGACAATAATTATCTGCAATAAAGTTAAATTTATGATTATTATCTAAACAATCTGTATAATATTTTATTGATTTCTTTTTTATATGACTTCAATCATCTTTTGCTTCATTGCTTTGTATTCCACCCGCCTTTATTAGCATATCAATGCAGTGCATCTTTAAAACAGAATATAAGTTCCAAACATCCATCTCCATCTGTTCAGCCCACCATTTATAGTATAAACAATTTGCAAGAATTCAGTTAAGTATTATTGCAATTATTTGCACGGCAATGTACAGACTTCAGTGAAATAAAACCAATATTGACAGCCATCGAAAAAAAATCCCAGGAGCTGCAGATGTTGTTATCTGAAGTGTTGAACCTGTGGACATAAAGATCATCTAGGCAGATAGGAACATTCTTTTATTAGAAAATCTGCAAAATAAGTGTTTCATTGGATCAGGAGAAGAGAAGAGAACAGAGGAGTCACGATTGCCTAAGATTGGGATTTCGAAATAAGGCTATTTTTATATTATACAATTTATGCCATTTAGTTAATTCTGTAAATTTTGTCCAATTCGGAGAGTGCAGCGAGGACTCTGAGGAAATGCCAGATTTTTTGGGTGTGCCAGGTGATTATGCCAATGTTAGGAAAAAGTAACCAAAATCTGGATATCTAGTAAATCAATTGTATTTATGCCATGAGCTTCATAACTTACACGTAATGAGTAAGAGAACCATCATTAATATGTTCAATGAGAAAGTGTTTTAAAATGTAAACTGTTCATATTTACTTTCAGGGACATTTGTTGAACATGTTTGGTGCAAATCTTTCAATGTTAATTTACTGGTATGATGAAGCTTATGACATTATTCAACTTCGCGACATCCACAACGGCGCAAAGACAAAATGTCAATGACACGTTTTGAATCAACTGGTCCACTGTCATGATTTTTCAATACACACATGACTAGTGTTTGAAGAATCGGTCATGATCGCATTTTTGCAGCCTTTGGTCTCAAAAATTGCTCTCGCTCACGGCTCTACAAGTATGGATTGATTCATCACCAATTTAGAAATACATGCTATTCTCCTACATTGTAAACACATCTTTTAGGTTATCATTGCAATGATTGCTATGGTTGCCATTAAATATTCCATGTTTGGGGAACCGATTTATCTGGAATTGGTGCTAAATAAACTGAGCTGCATTAAAAATGCGCACTTCAAAAAAGCAGAAGTCTACAGCATAGACTCAAAGTGTTTGGCTACCACAGTTGTTGCCTTGCTACGCAACACAAGTGTACATGATAGGCAAAGCATGATGTGCTCAGTCATGTCTCAGACTATGCTTTCAACTTCCACTGAAAAAGGAAAGAACTTCAAAACTACCTGTGTTAACTTGATTTGACTTACCAAGCAGAGTAATAACTGCATATCAAGGGTTCAACAAAAATAACTTCCCCCCCCTTAAAAAAACTTGAATATCTCAAAGATCTAGTCTCTGATTTTTATTACAATTCACCAGTTTGTATCCTTCCATATTAACGCTGTGGCTGTGACTCAGGCCCGCTGTGTATTTGCAGATTGTTTCATTTTTATCTAAGCAAAACCCGACTTCAGCTGCCCTCTTTTTTTAAAAACATTATAAGTTAAGACCAAAGCTTGTCAAAAACGAAAATCTTACTAAAAGGTGCTCCACCTTACTTCACTTAAATGCTTTCTATTGTCATCCAAGGAACCTAAACAGCAAAAATATTGCAAAAAGTTCATCAGTTGTGAGTTGTCCACTAAACATGATTGATAAACAAATTTTCACCTGATGAAGTGTGTCCAGCTGGTGTCTCCTCCACTCTGATAGACAGGATGTGAAATTTAATTCTAGCTCAGTTTGCCTTGGTCATGATTTTGGTTTTGAACCCAGGCACATAGTCGAGTGATCGGATCTAGCCATTAAAATTTTATTTTCTCTCTGACATTTTTCAGACCATGAAGGATATTCAGTCAGTGCAAATTTCCATAAATTAAAAGTTAGTTAATGTCCGTGAGCACTGCATGTACTATGTACATGTACATACTCGTATAATGGTATGGTATGGTAAAACTTTATTTAATGTCGTATTAAAATCATGTAGCAACGCAGTGCCCAAGCAAAGCTTCAGAACAACAAGTTAACAATTTTCTAAAATGAATACAGAAAAGAAGTAAATACAATATGAGTAATGGTTTCGATGGCAATGATAAATATGACAATGATAATTATGGTTAAACACCATACATTTTGATGAATAAATGAATATGTGAGGTCTACTGACCAGCTATACTGATTTAATGATGCCTTTCTTGATTACTTGGACAGAAATAAAAAGGGCAACTACCCTCGTCATGTCAATAGGCATGGTCACAGTTACCCTCGTCTTGGAATGCAGTTACCCTCGTCATTTTCGTGGTGCTTTAAGTCATTTTTTTACTCTCAGAGACTGAATTCAATGTGGCTCTTTCTCGAAATGTCATGTTGGATCCACAACAATGGACATACACTACCTGGATACCAGTTAACACAAGCAATAGGCTCAAATTCAATGTTGCATAATATTTAAGGCTAAATTTGAGACGAGGGTAACTCAGTTACCCTCGTCCAGTTTTGCCACAGTGATTATTTTCTGGGTATTTTTTAATAGATCATTATGAAATCAACTGTTTATTAGCTTCAGTTGATCTTTGAATACATTGTAATGTAATTCACAATAAAGGAAAGGTTATTTACTCATTTTCAATAATGGACAATTATCTTCAATATAGATCTATTTTAATATAATTACTTGCTTCACAGACTAGGCAGTTTGCTTGGACTGGGCATGTGTCTCAGTGCCATGTGCAATGATGGGCAGACGGAATCGAGAGTGCACATCTCGGCTGTGCATATCCAACTGTCTGAAGCCATTGATGCCGCCGATGTCAATGATCATGATGCTCAGGTATATTATATAATTCAATATAATTCAATCAAATTCATTCATTGACAGTGCCAGTTATATGATATCATGATTGACAATACATTTCTTTAACTATTCTGGGTTACAGGCCTGCAAAATTGTGAATTTGTTAAATATTATTGAATTCTATTTCGATTTTTTTGTTATTATTTCAGTTGCACCTTTCAGATAAGGTAAACATATTTTGTCACTTATAATTATTTCTGTTTTGAATTTCAGGGCCTGGGAGTCAGCTATGCCTGCCTCACTTCTGCTGCGTATTCCTGTAACCTCTTACAAGTTGACGAAGCATCAGCAGCAGTTGCCAAACTTTATCAACTGGCATTTGATCAGCCTCAGGTATGTTTGAATAATCCTGCTTTACATTTATTTCCTAAAATTTTCAATGCAAATATTGTGTTACTATGGAACATGACTGTAAGATCAGAAGACATTACTGGAGACAATTTGTCTTCTCCAAGAGTACTTTTATTAGCTAGTTTCCATTTTGGACTAAATCATCAGTGAATGTAACCTTCTTAAAGGCTCTGTTGGTTATTACAGTATTTGAATATTTGACCATTGCATATGTTTGCCTGTGGCTGCAAAATTTAATTATTAATTAAATTATTAATTAAAGAGTAAAAGATATTTTTGAGAGTTTTTTTCTGATTCATAAACACATCCATATTACTAATTATTGACAAACTACCTATCTTTATCACAATTAAATTCATGTCAATCTTGTTCCATCTTTGTTTTGCAGAACACAGGCCTTGGAGTAGCCCTGGGCATCCTCTGCTACAGTCTGCAATTAACTGGTCATCCAAGTGTCAAAGACTTGGCTGACAAGTTGCACTCCTCGTGGCTAGATGGCACCGCTGATCAGGTAAGATTTCAGATGTTTTTTCTGAGTTATAAATTGATTCATCTTCTAATTGAGATTATAAGTGTACAAATAGCCCGGCCTTTCTCACTATGTTTTTGCTGATTTTATTGAGCAGGAGGGCACACTGGAAGAACGATTGGCGTCTCAAGCGAGTTTAATGGCTTTGTCAGGACTGCACAGCACATGGCATCAGGTAAAAATTTAGCATCGCACTTCAAAACATTGTAGTGTCGGCAAAAAAATATATATTCTAAATTATTAGATGACGAATAACCTTATTAAATATATTTCATTTTAAGAATATTACTCCATTCATGGGGTCTTCAAACAGGCTGATTTATTGAGAATTTTCTGTTTGTTTCTGCTTTATTATGTTCTCTCAACTTAACATTTTGTTGTCCATTTCCTTGAAAATTAACATGCGAGAAGGTTAGCTCAGTTGTAACGTGCTGGGCTGCCAATCGCTAGGTCAAGGGTTTCAAATCCAACTCTTGCAAGCTCATCTGGGCCTATGTATGACAGCTGTTTCAATCATCATTGGCCTTATTGCTGTGTCATCCTACTGTGCCTATCAAGTGCATAAATACAGGACGTAAAACCCCAATCATCCAACCATCCTTGAAAATTTTACTGATCATTAAATGCTGTTATTTTTATGACTTCAACAGATAAGCATGGAGATGGAGATAGAAGACAACGGCCTGCGTCTCCAAGAAGTGGTGGACTGCAGCCGACGACTGATGAGGATGCAGGAGGAGGATGTCCATCTCCAAGGAGCTGCTTGCTGGTCTCTTGCTGTCTTGTATCATCTGCATGCTGGACAGGCCACTTCCAAATCTGCTGGTGGGTACAGAATATTATTTAAAGGGATACAGAGAGAAAGTTAATTTATTTGCCATATATTGGGCCAATTCAAAAATTCCCGTTACGAAAATAATATCCATGGCAGGGATACCCCGTAACTACTAATAAAGCTGAGGTGAGGCACCCTGATATGTAAATACAATTTTGTTCATTATTCTGTTAATGCCCTGCAATTTCAATTTAACAACCATTAGATACATAGTTTGGAAATTTGCCATGCATTTAGAACTGATATGTGAAAGTACAACAGATTGGAATATTGCATAAAGTATGGACATGAGAAGATGATTCAGAGTTCTGAAATTTAGCCTGACTTGCTGTTACTAGTATTGGTTGTCCTGTTCAGGCTATTCTTTACAATTCTGAAATGATTGGTAACTTAAGGTTCAATTCCTTGTTTTCTAATGCTCTGATATGCTCAGTTGTGTGCAGATTAGTGCTGAACACAAAGGAGTAAGATAAAGAATAATTTCGTCATTGACTAGCACATGCATGCAGCTTTAAAAAGGTCCAATTGGAATTGAATTCAAGAATTCAATAACACTCTTTAACACAAATGATTTTTCAGTTCCAAACAGTTACCAGTACCTAGGAGATCAAAGTGTCCTCTACGCTCTTGTGGACGCCATTTCAAGTTCTGGAAAAGACGACCTTGACCTTGAGCAGACAAAGGTTGCGTTGAGGTCGATTCTCACTGGGGCTGACAAACCCCTGCCTCCTATGAATTGGCCTTCGTTGCTGTCACCACTACTGCGCAAGTATTCCGGTGAGTAAAGCGGAATTATTTATTATGTTAGTAAATAAAATTAACGGTCTTCTTTCAAAATCTGGAATTTTATCATTGGTGATTTGCTATTTTGAATAATTAACAATCTGAGTTGTAAATAATCTAAATACAAATCTGTTGACATCCTTTTACAGATGCAGAGATCCAAAGCCTATGTCTTACACTGGCGGCAAAGCAGAGCGTTTCAGCTCCAAGTGCAGCTGTCCTCATTGGAGCCTGGGTTGTACCTCCCTTGTTCAACAGTCTGATGGTAAATCTATCCTTATTGTTTTTACTGATGACTCTATGTATCTTTAGTCTGTACCAACTAATTTTCCTTCCATTTCTTCAAATGTGTATGATATTTTATTTTGTCTTTCAAAGGTTGTTCGAAAATTTTAATTCTTTTTTTTTCTGTCAGCTTTGCAGATGCAATAAAGACTTAGGCCTATAATTGTTATACCTATGAAAGGTATTTTCTAAGCAAATGAATTGCTTTTTCCATTTGTACCCAGGTGCCATCGAAGATTGCTCTGTATGAACATATAAGCACTTTGCTACGAAGCCTGCCTGCTGGAAGACTACGCCAGTTCTTGGAAACTAGTGTCTTGATTGAACTGAAGATGCACTACAGCGAAACTGCAGGCTCTGGCAAAGTTGTTTCGAGTCCTTTAGGATCCGTTTTCCTGAAAGGTCTAAGAGATGCCTTGAGTGTGCCTGATCCTCCCCAA
The DNA here is from genome assembly GCA_026936325.1 of Platynereis dumerilii. NCBI lineage: Eukaryota > Metazoa > Annelida > Polychaeta > Phyllodocida > Nereididae > Platynereis > Platynereis dumerilii. The sequence goes on from JAPTHN010000001.1 coordinate 15,872,956, forward strand.
GCAGTCTTCACCGTCCTCTGTGACATGCTGCTGTCGGCTTATGCTGCTTTGCCTCCCCAGCCGGTGGTAGGTCTCAAGTTGAAATAATAAGAGAGAATCTTGCAATTGTGAATTTTGTGTCTGGATTACCAAAATTAACTCAACAATTTAATTTGTCAGGGCCTTTCACTTTTGTTATAAGCTCTTGAGGATTATTGCATAGCATACGATATGTGTTATTTTCGATGTACTATAAGTATAGGTATATTATTAGGAGCAGGTTTTTTGCAATGTTTACGATACCATGAATGTATGGAATTATAGATCTTTTCTATATTTACAAAACTTGTGGTATGTCATGTATAGAGCATAATATATATATATATTATATTGAGTTTGCCAGATGAGAAGGATGGGTTAGTAGTTGCACCACGATCATGGTGAGTGATAATGGGGGCATTGGCATCACCTTCATGTTCTTATATATTATGTAATTTGTTTCAGACCCTGGACACTTTAGCCCTGTGCGAATGCCTAAAAGAGGTCCCAGATGACATAGTTGACAAAGTGATGCAGTCGGAGGTCCCATCTATTAAATCTCTGACTCTGAGGACCTGGCTTGTGGCAAACGGCACTCAACCTTTACAATTGCTCAATTCCGACCTGGAGGTTTTCTTGTATCATGAAACTGGGTAAGACACATTTCTGAAGTTTTGTTAAATGGGCACTAGTGTAACATGATGATAAAAAAATACCAAACTATTTGTACATTGATCCCAAAAGAACCTACAGGAACCTATCTTAAATTTTATGGGAAAGTGACATAAATTATATAGAGTTATTTTTCATTAAATATACACTTTTTTTTTTAAAGTTAGAACCTTGTTTGTCAACAGTCAATTTTCAACAGACTCGGTACAATTCCTATTGCACCATTTGCAGTCATCAGCTGGTTCTGCCGTTGCATGATTCTTTATTTGATCTTATTAATGTGCGTGTTTATGTATGATGTTGTGGTTTGTCCTATGTAAAGCCAACCCAAACCTCCCATTGATTATTCATAACCTCAAATAACATCACAATTGCCAAAGAATATAAGATATATCAGATATACCTGCTACTATGTATCGAGATGTATTATATTCCCCATGATTGTTGTGATAATAGTTTCTTAGATGGCCCTTATATATTAACATCCTTGTTAGGCCAGACATAATTGACCTTTGGCTTCTCAGATCTTCTCGTAGCACTTTTTCAAGGGTAGGTTAATCTGAGAAGCTAAAAACAAAATATGCTAGCCTTAGATATTTCTAGTAATAATAATAAAGATAATAATATTATGTATTTATATGGCGTCAATTCCAGTAAACTGCTCGTTGGCGTATGTCTGGTGTCACTCGCTACTGTTTGTAGACAAACTCCAACCACAACCTTAATCATAACTTCTGCCATATATTTCTTGTGACATCAAGTTGCATGTAATAGGAAAATAATAAAACTTCTCTTACAAAAGAGTGCATCTTAACAATGAAGAAAAAAGGGAATACTAAGAGACACAAATATCTACTACAAAATGCACTTAGCAACATTGTATGGCCATAAATCATTGTCTTAGGAAATATTGTCCGTGCACTAACTTTGACTGGTCCATCTATTTCCATGCAGTTTTCGTATTGCAACGCTGATTTAATCTTGGACGATGGAAGTGATGATTTGAAAGAATTGTTAAAAAATTTAGAAAATTCAAGAATTCTGGAATCTCATTAATTTTCTTATTCTGTCTTCAGGTATGATGCCATAGCTCTTTGCCTTCTGATGTGTTCTCTCGGCTCTGGAGGAGGAGACTTCAAAAATCCCCAAATCTGCGTTCAGTGGCTACTTGAACTGATGGGTCATGTAAAAAACATCTCCGCTGGTCTCATCGACATGTCTTATGCAACCAAGAAGGTGCATCAGGTGAGAGGTTTTGACGTTTTCTTTGCTATTATACAAACTCGAGTGGTCTGGAAATCATTTATTATTGATAAATTTGTAGTAATTCAATTCCATAAAAGCTTTGGAATAATCATTATGACTCAAAATGGCAAAATTGAGTAAATATCTGCATATCTAAGTTTTGTCTTTGTACACCAACAAGAAGAATGTCATATTTTCAGGTTGCCTTCTTTGTTTTAGGGGGTAAGCTTGAATTGCTTTCACTGCATTTTGTCTATGCCAAGTGAAATGCACAATTTGCATAAAATGTTGCGTTTCACACCAAGAAGACTCCGAAGTTGATTCTCAGTGTGCCAGTTCTGATCAAACCTTCAAGTTACTTTAAATTTGTGTAATTCTGTTCTATCTGTTGTAAGATCACATTTAATTTTGCTCTTTTCTTTCATCAGATTGAGATGTTCTCCCTGCAAGTGTTTGCCTCAGCCGTCTTGGCCTGGTCAGGAGTGAAACCAAGCAGAGTGTTTGGCCTTATTCCTCTTCAAGTGACCAGTGAGAACGACAACATGGCTTGCGTCAGTTCATCTGCCCTCGCTCAAGTTGCTGCATCCAGTTTGACCCATGTTCTTCCCTACGCTCTTCAGAAACTTCTCAATGTTGAGCCGTGGAAACAATCAACTCAGCAGGTAAGGCCACACATAATTGATCTTTAGCTTCTCGGATCTTCTCAAGGTACTTTTTCTAGTGTCGGTCAGTAGGACAAAAAAAAATTTTTTTTTTTCCTCCATCGGCAGAAATCTATTGTGTCGGCGGGTCTGCGAAGCTAAGAATCAATTATGTGTGGCCTAAGTTATTAAAGCTCTAAGTACACAATGCAATTTTCTCGGTTATGTGAGGGATTTTTTCATGGTTTTCGTAGCGGCTCTTTCCCAGTACCTGAACTTTGCATTGGTGCTCACTTTTCTTTGAAACTTGCTCAATATTAATTGATTCAATTCATGTTAGCTCCCTTCAGTCCCTTGTAATTTAATTGATTTTGCCAGATTTACCGCCATTAATTCATATTTCTTGTATGTTACTCGTTTAGATTCTTGACTGGATGATGGACCTCCTTGATGTCATTTCCCAGGATTCGACGGAGCTGAAGAGACCATTGAAAGGTAAGCAATAAATTAAGAAAATAGGTTAATCCCTCAAATTGCTATATGTACTTACTTGACACCTTTCATAATTACGTATCAATGCCTTAATTCTTAATACTAAATTTGCTGTCTTTTTCTTACAGAGGCCTGTTATTGTTTGCGACACAGCGACAGTTTCAAGAAGATGCCGGTGTGGGCCAGAGTTGTAGCATAACAAAATAAGATCATGGCAAAGATATATCTGAAATTTTTAAGAATGAATATCGTAATTTCTGAAAATGTTTGAAAAATTTGAGAACGATGATGAGAAATAATAAAGAGCTAATTTGAAATCTAGTTTACAGTGTTTATTTTGTCTTACAATCATTATTTGATATGAAAAATGAAGATATATAAGCCGACATTGATGTCACAGCTGACGGTCGTTTATGATGTGGGTTGCCTCATGGTTAAGGAACTTTTAAACATGCTTTTCTAGAGGTCTTCTGTTAGGCCTACTCTCTTCTTTGAACAAATTTTGTAGTGTGACCTGCTGAAGTACCCAGTGATAAGTTTCCTGAAGAAAAAGGATAGCAAAAAGACACCTTGCATGAGATTATTCATGCAATGGAAATTTGTTTCCAATGCATAACTTGGCTATAATACTGTGACTGTAGATCTTTAACAGTCAACAAACGGTGAGTACTAACATTCAGCTGCTTGTGACCTCACAACAGGCCCAGTCCATTGCATTGAAATGACCTTTGACCTCATTGATACTAAATTGGTACCTTCATTGGAGGCATATGATATGAACTCACAAATTGCTTATTAGTTAGAGAGAGAGTAACATGGCATAGATAGGAGGGATATGGCAGTGCACTACACATACAGATCCTTTAAAGTCATTTATCATTTAATACATCTGATCAAGCTGAAATTTAGTCGAAGTTGCATAGAACTGCACTTCACAAATGTCTTGAGTGGAGTCCATTGGAAGGTAGAGTCCAATTAGCAGCAAAAAAGTGTGTCAGTGGTCAGAAAAGCTTCAAATTGATACCTTAAAAAATGGACGCAGTTTTTCATGGCTTGTCTGATTAAACAACATATAAAAAATGCTGATTTTCAATAGAGTAGAAAGTATCACCAGGATTTAAGACCTTTTTCACTTGGTGCTGCTTTGCATGTGGGATCACTATCTTTGTTGACTGACACTTTCGGGAGATTGAACCAGAGTATCAAGTGACTAAATCTATTTCCTGAAGAGAAAGGGTAGCAACAAAACACCTTTAAAAAAAAAGTTCAAAACAAACACAATCTCAATTGTCAATCTTGGCAACCTTCATGGAAAGACACCAAAACAGATGTATTATATTACCAAGAAAATCCTTGAAAAGCATCAGTTTGGAAAAGTCTCCTTTTGTGACAGGCAGTGGTAGGGGAGAGAGGGGGGGGGGGCTGGTTGGCACAGGGGCAGGTCGGCACATCCTAATTTGTGCGAAGCTTAAGTGGAGTACAGAAATGTGGTGTTACCAAATTTTGTGTATAGTCCGGCAGAAAAATGAAGATTTTTGACCTAACCCAAAAGTCCCGGATATAGTTTTTTTTACTTTGGATTATTGTTCTATAGGGTCCAGGCTAACATTTCTTGGGTGATGTGAAACTCTCACCTTCGGGCAATTAGCATAATCCAAGATGGCGTCCCAAGATGGCCGCCGATACCAAAATGCCCATATATCAGCCCCTAATTACAGTAGAAAGATAAACAAAACATCATTTTTAGGGTTTTCTGGGCCAAGGAATTCAACTACAGGCATTACAAAGTGATTGGATCAATTTTAAGACACAAAAAACATGAAATATTGACATATTAGCGCGAATCGCAACTTTTCGGCATTATATTGAGTTGGCACAGGGAAAATGTCTTCACAGAGTGAATAAAAGCATGAAACTAAATGCAGAGTGGCATATGGAGATCTACTGATTTAACTACATGTAAGGGGGGAGAAGGAGGCCAAATAAAAATCTTCATGCAGGTGAAAAATCCAAGATTGTGTCCGGAATGGCCGTCTAACATGATATATTTGCTCAAGTAAAGAATTTTTGTGTCAAGAAAGGACTTACTTTGTGACACATCAAATTAACAGACTTCGGTACATTTAGATAAAAACCTCAAGGAAATAAGACTACCCTCTTTGCATTGGATGTGGGTTTGAAATATGGTTTTTGATGTTTTCTGAGGCAAAGAATGCATTTTATTTAGAAAAGACAGTAATTTTCCGATCTATATCAAGGGTAAAATAGGTATAGTGTACCAAAATCACAACTATTTTTGGTATGTGTTTGGTTGGAAGAGACTGCTTTCTACATTTATAACTTTTTGTCATATAAACTCAAGTAAAATCATTTACTCTTTTATTGGAGGTACTTTATTTGTATAAGTTTGTGACCCCGACTTTCCTCAAATGAAGTTTTAATTCAAAGGGAGAAATGTGGGCGACTGTTCTAGGATAGATAAGAATGGTCACAAGGCAGGGAGGTGTGATGGACAGTGGCGAACAGGGCAAGATGAGAGCAGGAAGAGTTTGTAACTCTGAATGTGCAAAACAGCCATGGGAATTGGTTTTTCAGAACTTTCTTTAAAGAAATGTTTAAATGAGCGTAGCTTTTGTCAGATTTTTCACAAATGCAGAAGCACAGACAACAGTTGATGCTGGTTTTATCCAAACATTCTTGAAGTGCATGACCATGGAAGCATGGGAGGGGGAATTCAGCAAGGAAGAAGGAGACATCCAGAGGATAAACAGGATGAGGGCAGAGCAAAGAGGCGTGCTGGGAAGAGGGAGACAGACAGGAGGATGCCACAATGTTGTAGTTTCGATGGCACTTAGGGCAGAAACTGCGAAAAAAAAGGTAGTGGAGCAAGAGAGAATTAGGCATTGGTGATTGGCAGACAAGGAAACTGTAAAGGAAGGAATATGCAGGTTAGTATATATGGAGGAGACATGGCGGAAGGAGGCATAGAGGGCAAATGAATCAACAGATGTGACAGTTGGGGTTGGTATTACAGGATGCATCTGGGCGAAGGCCAGGAAAGAGGACTTGAGGAGGCAAAAAGAAATCATGCTAGACTACTGGGATGGGGTGGAGTACAAGGAGCAGAAGGACAGGTGGGAATGGAACTTTTTCATTGTTTAAAATCTCCTTGACCTGCCCTCTCCATATATCCGAACCTCCTCCCCAGGGGAGGATCCAGAAAATTCCGGTGGGGGGGGGGTCTATCAGGCTGTCGCTTCGCGGAACGCATAATTCCCGACATAACGCGACTGGGCGCTGATAAAATTAACATGTAAAAATATATAAATTTTGGTCCGGTGGGGGGGGGGATGCATCCCCCCATCCCCCCCTCTGCGTCCGTCCCTGCTCCTCCCCCCTTTATCTTCTTCCCTCAATACATTCTCCTGCATGGTTTTCTCTCTACTTGTCCTAAATTCCCATCCATCATCATCTGCAAACACTTCTAATCTATTCATCCCCCTCTGTCTTCTTAATATTACAAATCTCTTGTTTCAGCACATCCTGCTTCTTCCCTGTCTTTCCATCGCACATGCTCCTTCGATACCATGCATTCTCCCTCGCTCCTCCATTCATGCATATTCCCTTGCACATGAATTACTTCTCGCTGCCTCCTATCCTCTCACCAGTTTCGTCCGTCCTTGTTTCCATGTCTCCTGGCTCACTGCATCCTCTCCTTCTTTCTGGCCTATCCCACCATGCATCCACCTCCCTGTATTCATTCTACTTCCACATTTCTCCTCCCTTCTTCACTTGATCATCTTCCTGGTTATGTAACCAACTATGCCGTGGATAGACGAGAAGTACTGCAGTTGGTTTAAATCCATTTATTCCGTATATGTACAATGGTGGAACCACATGTTCACACTCTCAGAAACAAAGTACCATTCAGTAACCATTCAGGTATAACCATTCAGGTATAACCATTCAGGTATAACCATTCAGCCTATAAAGTAAATAAAACCAATAATGAATATATATACAAATGATACAAATTAATAACTAACTGACTGAACAAATATATGAAATATATAATTGGTAAATTGGTTAATATGCTGAAAGCATGACTTACCCTAATTGGGCTGAACATAACCAAAATGAAGCTGTGCTCTCTTCAGTGTCTGAGCTAAGAATGAATATCTAATCTGGCATGGTCCAATTACCATGCATCAGTGCACACATGAGTTAGAGGCACTGATAGGATTAACACAACACATGAAGTAAGAGGCCTGAAACAGGTATGCTTGATCAGCGTTACACGTTCCCCTACTTCGAGAAAGTTGTCCTCAACACATATAAAAATAGAAAGCACAAATAGAAAATACCAATTTATATACAATTTCCAAACCCGATGAAATGAAATACATGAATGAAGTGATAACAAATAACAAACACATTTCAGTTTTGAAATTGTTTATTCCTAAAATAAATATAACTATCTCTAAATTCAATTACAATTTTCAAGAAACTAAAGTTTGTCTATTTGAGATAATACCTGGTGTAATAATTCTATCCTAGCTTGTTGACTACTCGACATCTCGTATTCACCAGATTCTTGCCATCCGGGTCTCCTTCGAACACGAGTAGAGCGTCGCAGTGGAACCTGAGCGGCAGGTTCTGGAGGCGGAGCGTCGAGAACGGGTGGCGGGTCGCGCGCAGCACCTGCAAGCGCAGGAGTTTGTGGATGACCAGGATCCCCAACTGGCACAGCTGCTCCAGGTGGGTTAACGTCCACGGTGACCACAGGGCTCGCAGATTCCTCTTCGCCTTGGTCCCGCGACTCACTTCCTGATGACGAGATGTCTTCCTCCTGAGTTCCTTCTTCTGCTTGCTCAGTTTCCTTTGTCACGGTTCTGGCCTGAGACCTGGTTGCCGGTCGCTCGATAAATTCTCGGTCTGATGAGGAGTCGGACGCTGAAGAATTCTCAGTTGCAGAAGACGAGGATATCTTCGGTTTCTTCTTGGAAGTGTGCTGCTGCTTAGGTGCAGCTTTTCCCGATTCCGGTGGAATGTGACCAATAGGCAGCAGTAGGTTTCGGTGTAAACGCCGAATCTTTGCTGCCGGTTGCCCCTCCTTGCGAACATCGAAAACCCCACTCTTCTCATCAGGCTTGCTCACTACCTCATAAGCTCCGTCTTCCCAACGATCTTCTAGTTTATGAGGGCCTTCCTTAAAACGTACTCTACGAACGAGAACCCGGTCTCCAACTTCTACAGATGATTTTGTAGCCTTCCGATCGTAGTATGACTTGTTCTTTTCTTGAAGTTTCGTGGAATGTCTGCTCGCTATCTCGTAGGCTGACGTTAACCGTTCCTTTATCTTCTTGACATACTCAATGTAGCTCTTGTCACTTTCTCCTTGCTGAAGTCCTCGAATGATGTCTACAGGCAATCTAGGTTGTCTGCCAAACATGAGCTGGAAAGGTGAATAACCAGTCGCATCATTCCGAGTGCAGTTATACGCATGGACTAAGAAAGGCAGGTGATCTTTCCATCTAGTCTTCTCTTCTTCAGCTAAACAGGCTAACATTGACAGAAGCGTAGAGTTGAAACGTTCAACCTGAGAGTTTCCTTGAGGGTGATAAGGAGTTGTATGAGTTTTCTTGATGCCAAGAACTTCACACATCTGACGGATGACTTTTCCCTCGAAGTTAGCTCCCTGATCTGAATGTAGGCGCGAAGGCATTCCGTAATGGTTGACGAAGGTAGAGATGATAGCATCTGCAGTCGTACGAGCCAATTGGTTCTTGGTGGGGATGGCTTGGCTGTATCGCGTGAAGTGATCCGTCATCACCAGGATATTGCTGTATCCACCTTTAGAAGGTTCCAAGGAGAGAAAATCGATGCAAAGGAGGTCCATTGGTCCAGATGACTCGAGACTAGCCATAGGAGCCCGTTGTTGTGGTGTCTTCCTCCTTATGCAACGGTCGCACGACAAGATGTACTCAGCCACGATGGAACTCATCCGAGGAAAGTAAAATCTACTCCTTGCTAACTCCAAGGTGCGCTCGGTTCCGAAGTGCCCCATCTTGACATGGAGTTGGAAGAGTACCTCCTTCTGAAGAGCAGTGGGTACGACAATCTGGTTGATGTCTTCACCATCACTTGTGGTGCGTCTCTGCAGAAGTCCATCTTCAACAACCAATTTCTTCCTCTGCCTGAGCAGCAATTTGGCATCCATAGACGTGACAGCAGATACTTCTTGCTCTCCATCCAGCACTTGAAGAACTTGTTGCAGATCTGGGTCTTTCTTCTGCTCGTCCTCCCATGTCTCCTTGTCCCACCAAGTGCCAGTAGCGACCTGAAACAGACAATCAGAATCAGAAGTTAAACAGATACTACCTACCAGATCAGCAATCATCTGTGACTCGCAAACAGCATTGACAGTCGATCGATCAAGCTTCTTCCATTCTTCACACGGAATACGAGAGAGTGCATCAGCGTCGGTATTCTTATTTCCAGGACGATAGACTATGTCGAAATCATAGTTGCTGAGTTCCGCCACCCATCGCTGGCCACAAGCATCAAGTTTGGCACTTTTCATGACGTAGGTCAACGGATTGTTGTCCGTTTTTATGGTGAACTTGGCTCCACGGAGATAGTCGGCAAACTTCTCTGTCACGGCCCACTTGAGTGCCAAGAACTCCAGTTTATGAGCGGGGTATCTTCGTTCCGACTCCGAGAGAGTTCTGCTTGCATACGAGATGACCCGAAGTCGTCCAGCATCATCTTTCTGGTACAATACTGCACCAAGACCTCCAGACGTCGCAGCGTCCGTGTGAAGCTCGAAAGGCTTGGAAAAGTCAGCGTATGCTAACACCGGAGTAGTAGTCAGCGCATCAACCAACTCCTCGAAGCAATCCTGCTGTTCTTTACCCCATTCGAATGGCGGAAGAGATGAGTTCACTTTAGATGACTTGACTCCCTTTTTCTTCTTTTCACCTCGCAACAGTCGATGTAAAGGTTCGCTGATGTGGGCAAATTGACGAATAAATCGGCGGTAGAAACTCGCAAACCCAATGAATCTTCGGAGCTCTTCTCTCGATTTTGGAACAGGCCAGTTCTTGACGGCAGCAATCTTTTCAGGATCGGTAGAGATTCCATCGCTCGTTATCCAGTGTCCCAGATATTTGATTTTCTTCTTAAATAGATGGCATTTCTTGGCATTCACTTTCAGACCACATTCTTCAAGACGTCGGAAAATCCTATCCAGGCGTTCTACATGGTCATCGAAGGTCTCGCTGAAGATTATGATGTCGTCCAGGTACAAAAGGCAACAAGAGAGATTATCAGCGCCCATGCACCCCTCCATCATTCTCTGGAAACTTGCTCCGGCATTACATAATCCGAAGGGCATTTTAACGAACTGATAAAACCCCAATGGCCCGGCTGTAAAACTTGTATACTGTCGATCTTCCGGAGCGACTTCAAGTTGCCAGTACCCACTTTTGAGATCCAAGCTAGAGAACCAACAGGCTTTGGACAACCTGTCAAAAATGTCCTGTGGTCTGGGTATCCCAAAGGCATCCTTGTGGGTTAAGGAGTTCAGTTTCCTGTAGTCCACCACAAATCTCAGCGTTTGGTCCTTCTTCCGAACAAGCACAATTGGAGAAGCAAAGGGTGATGAAGACGGTTCTATCACGCCAGATGCCAGCATCTTCTGCAAATGATCGCGAACCTCATCCCACATCGTAGGCGGAATCCGACGATAAGGTATCTTAAATGGTCTAGCACCCTCTATCAGTTCGATAGAATGCTTGTATCCTTTGGCTGTTCCAAGGTCAAATTCATGTAGTGAGATAGCATGGCGGTGACTATTCAACATCCTCACAATGTCAGTGACCTGCTCACGATTGATACCAAGTCCATCCAAATGCTCCAAATCAAATAAAGTTGAAACATCTTCTATCTCAGGCTCATCAGGAGAATGGGCAGAAGAAACTTGAGACGACATTTGAGCAATATGGGCAACTTCAATCTGGGCAAGAGTAGAGTTGACAGGAATTGTAACATCAACCAGAGTCGGGTTGCTCACCCTGAGGCGACATTCATCCTGAATATCAGCTCCACTGACAAACATGGGCATGACAATAAGTCCACCAGGCAATGTGACGCCATCACTGGATATCAGGTAGTCATCATCTGAAACATGAAAATCAGAATTAATATGACATTCAACAATCTGCTCTGAACCAGCAGCAACTGTGGTGCTGTCAGAACAATGTAACAAAGCAACATCATTTGAACATTTACTAACTTGAGTAGTCAAGCACCGATAAGTTAACTTCCATGGCCTCGGGACCTTACATTTGTTCAAACTAAAGGAACCAAACTTCGAGGTGAAGTTATCCTTACAAAGGTCAAAACAGTAATTTAAAACATTGGTTCCCAACAACACTGGTATCTCAGAGTTAAATCGAGTATCATCAACAACAAGCAAAAGAACGTTAATCACTTCCGAAGAACCAGTAACAGACTTGTGGAACCTTACCTCGGCCTCGATGAATCCATGGTATGGCAGTTGATGTCCACCAGCCACTTCAATGTTAATTATCTGGTCCAGGCTCTGAAGGGAAGTAAGTTCTTCAAGATGATTGTGAAAGAAACTCTCGCTAACCGTACTAACTTGTGAACCTGTGTCCAACAAACATCTTGCAGACACACCGCAAATTTCAAGAACGGATTCGCAACGCGGACCAACAAGCTCATCTGTGTCAACATTAGAATTGGGTCCTACACTACCTTTGATGCGTGCTCGACCCTCAGCACACATCAGTCTACTTTTAAATCATTTTGAGGACATTTGTTACGGTAATGACCCTCCTTACCACACTTGTAACAAGTTGGGATCCTTCTAGGTCCATCAGTAGTAGTAGACTTCTTACTGGAGTCTTGCTGATGTCCTTTCCCACCAGAATTCTTCTGAGTCTGTGATGCGGCACCCCTCCTTGGGTGAGATCCACCACCAGCCTTGGGACTCAGCTTCTTCTCAAGTGCAGCAAGTCTGATTCTGATGTCTTCGAGTTGACTGGAGAGTGAAGCATGGGAATCATCTGAAGTCTGCGCTGACACAACTGCAGCTTTCTTCACTTTTGAAGTCTTAGAAGATTTCGAAGAACTTTCTGAAGAAACACTACTGTCAGACTCCATCTCCCTTGCACTCAGCAGTAGCTCCTCATAATCAGCATCACCATCAAACTTGTAGCGAAGGGCATTACGTGTAGACTCATCGCGAAGTCCTCGCCAAAATCTTTCCCGAAGCATCGTATGCTTTTGATCTGGAGAAAGGTATGCCAGTTGAGGTTTGGCGAGAAAACTTTCCAAGCGACAGCCCCAAACATTGACTGTTTCATCGGACTTCTGACTGGCTGAGTAGAATTTGCCCAACAGAGTCTCAGGAGTTCCCACAGTTGCAAATCTCTTGTCAAAATGATCAATGATTTCTAAAGGCTGGAATTCTTGACCGAAGGATTGAAGAGCAGTGGCAGCGGTACCCCGGCAACTCCTAACTATAGCCAAGCGAACAACTGTAGGATGGTACCCAGCAGTCACTAACTGCTCAACATCAAACCTCCAACTCTGGTAGGGGTAGTCATTACTTCCATCCTTGCCATTGAAAATTGTAAGCTTAGGAATGACATCAAACTTAAGTTGTGAAGGTGGAGCAGAAGCTTCATCCTGTGCCACAGAAGTATCACCATCAGCTCCAAAAGCAAAACCTCCTCCAGAACGTTGACTCTTTCCAGAAGTGAATTCATCCACCTGGTGCTTAAGTTCATCAAGCTCACCCTTGACAGAAGAGACCAACTGTCTATCCATCTCAGCTTGCTGAGACAACCTCCTATTAGATGCTTTGTAAGTTGAAACCAGTTGCTTATAGTAGGCTAACTCATCCTCAGTGCTATTGAAAGTCCTCGGAGTGTCCTCAGTAGACATGATGAAGGTGGAGAATAAACTAAGTTCTATCACTTCAATAACCAAATGAAATTATGAAATGAAAATGGATGAATGATGAGTAAAAGTTCCCTAAAAACCTAGAAATTTTGAATAAATTGCTAAGTTGTTATTTCAAAATGTTAGAAATGAAGAATTTAAAAATTTGGAATAAGTGTGAAATTTTATCAAAATAGAAATTTTGAAGAAAATCTGAGTTTTATCCCCTTGTATAATTAAGTTAAATTATGAAAGGAAATTTTGAAAATATTAAGTAAAGTTAAATTTTAACAAATTTCTCAAAATTGGAAACTTAATTGAGTAAAACTATCAAGTCAAATTAAATTTTGAAAATTTAAAGAAATAATCAGATTTGTAAAGTAAATTTGAAATTTTGGAATAAAATTTTGAAAAAGTAATTTGGAATATATACTGAAGAGCACACAAACCTTTAGCTAATTTACTAAAGTTGTAATTAAGTTAAATTGTTATTTAACCAACAATATTATTTAACTAACTATATAGAATAGCTAAATACTGATTGTGAAAATTAATTCTAAGATCTGTAAAATTGTCTAAGTACAGTCTTAATAAATTCTATACCTAAATATTTTCCAAGTGTGTTTAAGTCAACAATAGCTAACCTTTAAATTGTCCATGTCAACACACAAAATCAATTTAAGTTAAAGTCAATCCTTAACAAAATGATAAAGTTTAAAAATCAGAAATTATGTTGAAACATTAAATTGGCAACACAAATAAATTGACAACATGAAACATCAATCCACAATTGTAAAGTCTTTCAAAAATATCAGGTGTAAACTCAAATGCCAAATATCAAAAGTCAATATGATTCAATGTTTACACCAATTTTGAAATTCTCAGCTGACTGAAATGACCTGACCTGTGACCTGACCTGTGACCTAACCGTGTCACATAAACAAGGCCTTGACCTCTGACTTAAGAAACAATCTAGGACATCAAATTCTAGAATCTCAAAGATTAGTCAATCAGGTAAACAGTTCAGCAAACAACAATCAACACAAGGATTAACGCTTCACAGTTACTGTTTAAAGAGCCTAAGTCTCTAGATTTCAGGCTTAAAAGACTTAAATCCTTAAATACTTCAAATTGTCCAATTTAATAACCAAACAGTTTGATTAAAATTGTAAGAAAATGTAACATACCTTTGGTGATGAAAATCGAATTTATCAAATCACCTGAGTGAAAAAGTCAGTTTCACACAAACAGTGTCCGTATATTGTCTCTGATATTCACTGATAAGTCAATTAATGACAGTCACCAAATGCTCACGAATTCCTGGAAAAGTCTTCAGGTCCTGGGTTCAAAACCAACGAAATCCAAGGAATCTTCTGAATCTTCCGTTCCACAATGGTTCACAGTCACACGAAAGGGTCCACACCACGAGGAGTCCAAGCGGGGATTCCCGCACCAGTCCAAGGGGTCCACAACCAGGGATCTTCGAAGCAAGACGACAGGCAAAAGTAGCAACGAATGGCAACTCAGAATTTCACTCACGAATAGCAGTAGGAAATTGTCCATTCACGAAATAGCCAACCAGTCTGTCCGCTGTAGCTGCAAGTCCCGGGTCCAAATTCATGGAAACTCCAAAGTCTGGGAAATCGGCAAGTCTGACCTCTTCTCAACCAATCCAAACCAAAATGGAACCACGCTCTGCTACCATGTAACCAACTATGCCGTGGATAGACGAGAAGTACTGCAGTTGGTTTAAATCCATTTATTCCGTATATGTACAATGGTGGAACCACATGTTCACACTCTCAGAAACAAAGTACCATTCAGTAACCATTCAGGTATAACCATTCAGGTATAACCATTCAGGTATAACCATTCAGCCTATAAAGTAAATAAAACCAATAATGAATATATATACAAATGATACAAATTAATAACTAACTGACTGAACAAATATATGAAATATATAATTGGTAAATTGGTTAATATGCTGAAAGCATGACTTACCCTAATTGGGCTGAACATAACCAAAATGAAGCTGTGCTCTCTTCAGTGTCTGAGCTAAGAATGAATATCTAATCTGGCATGGTCCAATTACCATGCATCAGTGCACACATGAGTTAGAGGCACTGATAGGATTAACACAACACATGAAGTAAGAGGCCTGAAACAGGTATGCTTGATCAGCGTTACAGTTATACCCCCTGTTCCTTAGTTTTACTGGTTTCATCTTTCCCTTCCTCCTTCCCTGTCACCTCTTCATACCTCTGCTAGCCATTCACCTTCTGTGCCACTTCCTTCCATACATCTTCCCTCCACGCCTCCTCCTTCCCCATCTCTGCCATTCTCCGATTTCCTAGTCTTATTTTCACTCTAAGGTATCTACCACTTTCTTCAATTCTTTTCTCCACACTGTATGCCTCCTAACTCCAGCACATCTCTTCCTTTCGAACTTCCTTGCAGTTTGTCACAACAAAAATTTCCTTCCCAGGGCCTATCCTCCCTGTCTCCTTCATCAGTCTAGTCATCCACCAAGGTTCACTTTCCATGCCTCCTCAATTTTGTGCACCTTTATCGTATCGATATTATACATCAACATTTCGAGGTGTATATTTTTTACTATTTGGCATGTACACGAATTTGTAAACCTGCAAAAACGAACATATACACGAATTTAGCATTCGTGTAAGTGTGAAATATTGCTATTCACGAATTTGTGTATGTGTAATTACGAACATTGCAACCTTAAACTTGGCTAAAACTAACTCTAAACCTAATTTTAACACTAAACCCTAATTATATAGCACTTCCACGAATGTTAGTATAGGCAGATACACGAATGAACAATAAAGCACATTCACGAGTGTTAGTTTTTACATGTACACGAGCACCTATGCTCGTTTTTTCATGTCCACGAATTCGTACATGCTCGAATAATGAAAAATATATACATGACATTTCTTAATGCCCGCAAGAAAAAGTTAACACTCATGCTCATCTGTACCTTGCACGTACATGCAAAATGATGTCACAAGATTTTCACAAATGCAACTGTTTATAATAACATAGTACAAAATCGTAGACAATGATTTGTATATGACTCCCGCTTGATATAAATCTACCCACCAGCACCCCCCATACTGAATGGCAATCATGCTAATCATTATGGTGATAATCTCTGGACATGAATCAAAATCTGCAAATTGAATGTGCCACAAATGTCAACTCCTTTCTAGACAGAAAATAATTTTTCTTGGGCAAATATATCCCGTTAGACGGCCATTCCGGACACCATATTGGAATTTTTACCTGCATGAATATTTTCATTTGACCCCCTTCTGTCCCTTTTAGTTAAAACAGTAGAATCCTATGCCACTCTGTATTTAGTTTCATGCTTTTATTCACTCTGTGATTGTATTTTCCCTGAGCCAACTCAGTATAATGCTGAAAAGTTGCGATTTGGGCTAATTTATCAATATTTCATGTTTTATGTGTCTTAAAATTGATCCAATCACTTTATAATGCCTGTAGTTGAATTCCTTGGCCGGGAAAACCCTAAAAATGATGTTTTGTTTATCTTTCTACTGTATTTAGGGGCTGAGATATGGGCATTTTGGTATCGGCGGCCATCTTGGGACGCCATCTTGGATTATGCTAATTGCCCGAAGGTGAGAGTTTCACATCACCCAAGAAATGTTAGCCTGGACCCTATAGAACAATAATCCAAAGTAAGAAAAACTATATCCGGGACTTTTGGGTTACCCCACAGTTCTACCGGACTAGTACATGATTAGGCCCTTCAGCGAAATCAACCATCTTGGGCTTACTCATGTTGGCTGTGGAGCACCTTCACATGCTAAAAGACCCCAGAAGCTGTTTTTCGGTAAAATGGAAAAATGTTTACATCAATACTGATGGCCTCACCTAGTTCATTAACTAATGATAAGCTTTATAAATATGTTGACTTTAAGGGTATTTCCTGGTGTCACTTGTACCAACCTGCCCCATGGTAGGGTAGGTTGGCACAGAATTTTTGAGGCTGACAAGACATTCATGGTGTCAAAGTGAAATTAGACAAAAAGTCTTGCGTGACATTTGAAGCAAAAATATTATTTGTCACGATTAAGTGTGACTCTTTAAAAACAAGAAACTTCCTGAAACAATGCAATATGGTGGGCCCGAGAGAAAATATGAATAACCAGACATGTCGGTGAATAAATAGATGCACAGCAAACAATCATCATATAATGGAGGCAGTAGGGACAACTTCCTTTTAATAGATTTTTACCGCTGCACATGCACCGCACGTTATACCATGTCGGATTAGCTATATACGCTATAGACATTATGCACACTGAAGAACTGAAGAATAGAACAATTTTCCACTGGTTCTGACTTTTCACTTTACGGTAAAAGGGGGGACTTACAGTATCCCCAGTAAATGAGTACACCCTAGCGACATATTGACTAATTTGCTCATAAAGTCAGGAACAAACTTAAGTAATCCAATTAAACCACCATATGATATCGCTCGGACCTAAGAAAATGTGTATGTGTAAAATTTAAATGGTGCAGACTTACTTATTTGTAAGTTTTGAGTGTTTAAAAATAACTGTGCTGCAAAATAAGTGAGTACACCCAATGCAAAATATACATGGCAGTGATCTAAAAAGTTTTAAGCAGTAACATCATAGACATTTTGTACAAAGCATGTCATTATAAAATAGATCACAATGTCATCAACTTAATGTCACATAAAGAGCAGGAAATTCCAATTGCCACTGTGGATGCTGTGGAGTGTCAAACATTTCCAGAGGTAGTCATCGCAATCAGCAATGCTATTTCAATGGAGAGAGAGATTCCTTTGCATCAGAATATGTTGCACCCTCTGCCACTCGTAATGTGGCAGTAGAAATTGGTTGTCCTTTGTCATAAACTTAGTTGATGTGATGTAATTTACACTGAAAATGCCATTTTCCAAAATAAAAAAATTCAATGCCACTTATAAGCCATAATTACTCATTTCTCAAGTCATTCCAATGTCTGTTTCGCATTAGGTGCACTCAATTATTTGTTGGCACTTTTGCCTTTTAATTATTGTCGGTTACAAATAATTGATTGCACATCCTTCGAAGTTTACATGGACATTCTACTAGGTCGTCTAGGCTATATCATGAAATCGGTGGATTATTTCACTTGAGGTGTGGAGCTCTGAGCAAATTAGTCCCTGAGTCGCAGGGGTGTACTCATTTACTGGGGATACTGTAAGTATTTGCTCATCAAAATATATGTTTAATGTCACATTTGGGTTCTGTATATACACATGTTCTTTGTCACGCAAAAGAAGTCAGCAGTACTTCTTGAAGGATTCCAGAAGTGCAGCAATAGTACTAGTATCAAGTATTTTTTACTGAACACAGGTCCGCTATTTGGGTCCTCTACGTTCAGATCTTCTTAATGCTCTGGAGGGTGATGCCCTCTACAAGCATGGCGACCACCATATGATGGATGAGTGATGGTAAGGCTGGGAGTCTGCCACATACCCTATTAGTTCAGGGCTGTGCAGGGTCTTTCAGTTGCCCCAGTAAAGAACGCTGGATACAACCCCCTCCGTTTTTGTACAGGTCTCATGGGACAGACCTAGTCAGCAGCTATTTATAGTACATAGAGGCTCATAGAGAGGCTGGCCCTGCCTGGGCTCGAACCCATGCAGGCAGAGACCTCCCAATAGGAGCCCGACTGTAGTCAAACATTTGAGCTTAATCAGACCATGAGGTGAAGGTTCAGTCATCCGACTCATCTCTGTGCTATGACTATATGGGTTACATTTCCTAGCCTGTCAAATCGCTCGACCAGAAGTAGGCCTAAATCTTGAAAATAATCAGTAAACTATCAAGTTTATTATGACTAAACATCTGTGTTATTGACTTCTGGAGTATTTTGTAAGTCACTGTCCTTAACTTTGGATGGATTTTCCTTAATCAGCCAGAATCGATAGTCATGGTCATCATGCAGGGATTTCTAAGATGTTCTAATGGTTGCACATCTGCATAAGGCTAACCAAGCAGTTTATTTAATGGCAAAGTTGAAGTCAGTCCAACTGGTAATGGCACGGACCCTCAGCGTGGGAGAAATCTGACCTTTCTAATACCAAGCTAAACGTGTTTCACTTATGCACACTATAACGATTTCCAAATTTCAAGGAAAATACAGTATTGAACAGTTGATGATCTCAAAATGAAAAACAAAAAGACTTTGGAGCCAGCTTAATGAATTCGTTTTTGTTGTTGTTCAGCTCTCTGTTATGGACACAGATCTGTGATTACGGACGGCCAGGGAATAGGAACTTAATTTTTTTTACATTTTCTCAAGCAATTGGGTAGGCTTTTTCAATCATCAGGAAAGGTAATATCTAAATAAATCCATGATATCTCATACAGAAACAAAACCGTGAGAACAACAAAATAACAAAACCGTGAGATCATTTGCAGTGCTGCGACTAGAGATTTAGGCTAAAATGTGACTGATGCCTCGAATGTGCCAGAGTTGTGCTATGGTGGGTCATGCATGGATAGTTTGGAATGCTTATGTTGAGCCAACCGAAAACAAAGTCATATTGCGGTCCAACAGCTAGATTGTATTCAAAATAATTAGTCATTTGAATGCCTGAACAGTAATATTTTCGGAATTCATGATCATTACTGATCAAAGAAAAGTGTCAAAAGATAACACATTAAGCAGTCATGTGTATGACACGAAGTCAAAATAGAAGTCTTAGATATTCAGTCCTACCGAAAATAAATTGTTTTAGTTACTGGCCAGTCGCCTATTTTACCCCTTCAATCCAAAGCAAATGTCCTACATCTAATATACAATTTGTGTGCACTGCAAAGACATGCAGTTCACTGACCACGCCGTTAAGTAAACTAATCATCTCTTTGTCAACCACAAATGTTTGACCGGTTTATTTACCAATGGCTTAACACAAGTTGGTAGGAAGTTAGGAACAGGTAAAACTTAGTGAAATTGCTTTGCAAAAGTTGTTGAACAGACCACATTTTGGGGACAAGGGTATGATTGGTATGATTGCCGTTCAGTATGGAGAGCGCTAGTGAGCAGATTTATCTGGAATAGGCGCTATATAAAATCAAACTATATTATTATCTCTAATATTAAAATGATAACGTACGGGATTTATCTCAAGTTATATTCAGTGTACGCTCTTCTAACTTTCCCTCAGCCTTCCTTTACCCCTTAAGGCAGAACTCTCCCCTTTTCAAGGCCATTGCAAACTTTTAAATGCCCTAATTAATGATGATTATTTCTTAGCTGATTCCTACATTATACACATGAGGGCAGCACGTGCAAGGTCTCTCCCATTGCTCCCTTCCTTTCAGCACCATTCACTTCACTTGCATTTGTTACCAAGCATGTTCCATCTAATTCTGCACGTAGCACGGGCTTAGAACTGCTTTATAAATTAAAGTGATACAGTATGTGCACTCATCTCAACTTACACTTAAATGCCTGATCGGGCAATTGCCATGTGCATTTCTAAACCTATATACTAAGGGACAACTCTACCCTTTTCAAGTCCATCTGACTATCTATTTAAACCCATGGCCCTATATCTATTTCATTGTATTTTGTCACGTTCCTCCAATTTACTGGCAACTAACTAGTTATATTTAAGATGACAAATTTGTCATTAACGTAAATTATAAATATATCTACAGGCCTTAATAAGTTGAATTATCATCTGCTGTGGTACATCAAAATGTTGAGATATCAATTCCAAGGTTGACATTCTGCAAAAACAATGTACAATGCAATATCAATTGTATAACAAATTAAAAGTTTCTACCATGATTTAAAAGTCTGAAATGTCTCAGTTTGCAACAAAATATATAGGCCTATGTAGGCCTAGGCCCACATGCACAGTCTGCAGGAACTGGTCGTGTGTGTGTGTTGGTGTTTTACGTCTCATCAGCACCTTATCAATGGTCTTAACATGTTTTGTTTTGACATGTGTAGGGTACTTATTACTTGAGGGGTGCTTGTCATTTTACTTTCGTCCTAGCGAGGAATCAAGTTGTATGTTGGGCTTTCTTGTTTTGTTGGTCGTTGTCTTGTATTCAGAAGTGAAAGCATCTTTCTTCTTGGCTTTATTAAGTGACATCTTTGTCCGTAGGGTATTTGGAGAGGAAGTTTAGACTTAAATTGTTTATCTGGGTGATGTGCATGCAACTGGGTTAGGAGAATCCACTATTTCTTCTTTGATAAATCTTGTGCAGGCGATTTGTGCAAGACATCCATGAAGAGGTTGCTCTTCAGTTGAATCCTTCTATGTGGGGATGAATGAAAAACTGGCCATACATATTCTGCTACTTGATTGATTTTGCCCATGTCTTCTTCATCATCCCAAGTTATGGGATGGGGAGGGTCGTCTCTTTCTACGAGGCGCTTGGCTTCAGGAAAGGATACACTGTATTCCAGTGTACGATGTAAATATGTAGTTGTACGATTTCTTTTTGTTTCTTGAAGACTCCACATTCATGATTAAATGCAGTGTGGTCCCCTCCACAATTTACACTAAGTGGGGGTCTGAGGCATGGTTTATCTCTCTCGCGAGTATGATCTCAATAACCACATTTGACACAAACTTGGTCTTCTACATGTACTGCTGAAATGGCCATATATTTGGCAGTTGAAACAGCGCTTTGGTTGGGAAAAGAGAGGGCAACTCTGCACATTTAAAAAGCTACTGGTATACTATCTCTGGAAGTTTGTCGGTTGTAGTAATTCTTATCCATTTCGTTGGGACATACGTTTGAATTGTTCTATGCCATGTTTCTGGAACCACTTCTTTAGCTTTGAGTCGGAACATGTTTTTACTTGCTTTTGAGAAAACAAGGCATTTGCCTGGCCATTAGAAAGGTTCAATGTAGACGTTTGTACTGTCTATTTTATTAACTGATGTCAGTTTCTCTTTTTGTTTATCATTCTGAGGGTGAATAAGAAAGGTTCCGTTGGTTTGACACTAATTTCCTGACTTCATAAACAGCAATTGCTGACAGGTTGTCAAGTGATTTCTTCACCCCTTTTATCACAAGGCAATGTTCATCCTTCATCATGTGTGAGGGGCAGTCAGGGTCAATCAGGTCATCAGAGGATGTCCTTGTCTGTTGGAATCTTGGTAGTCCAGTCGCTAATTTTTCGATTTCAGCAGGATTTCACGCTGGAGGACGCACACCTTGGTTACCCAGTTGACGTACGATCCGGATTTTAAACACTGTAAATGACATATTCACTGATATTCCCCTCTAAGGTAGGGGACACACCAAGCAAGCGCACTAACTTAAGGAATCCCTCTGACAGTCTGTGCATCGGCACGAAATACTGGAGGGACTCATGGAGTCGGCCACATGCATAGCATTTTAATTGACAATCACAATTTAATGCATATATATGAAACATACAAAGTAGGCATGCAGTCAGAATGGCTGACTAGTTACTACAGAGTGGTACAGACCAAATCCTACTTTCATGCTTGGTGCACCTTTTATGACTTGTAGTGCGGTCAAACCACTTAATTCATCGCATTTGCGTCATTTTAGTGGGCTTCCCCCAACAAGAAAACCATCGACAGATGCGTACAAATTGGGTAGAATTGCTGCTATGTATATTCATGGAATTTTGGTCCTACTCATCATCTGACATTGTGCGCCCACAATCATTGCCAAATTTACCTGAGCCTGTGACATTGGCATTCGAATGAATGGGCATACGCTTGTGCGTGACATTGACATTGGATGAACTTGTCGTAACGATCTAAATAGGTCGTAACTGTCCAAATAGGTCTACAAGCTGAAGAAGACCAAATAAACGAGTATCTCAAAATATCAAGAACTTGACATATTCCAAGACAAACACTTTTCTTTTATAACTAGAGTTTGCGTTAAAGTTGAATTTGGTTGTTTGTGCTATAGGTTTTCAGCAGACTCCATGAGTCCCTCCAGTACTTTTCGCCGATGACACATAGTGTCAGAACCGTCTCCTAGAATTGGATTGTTGGATTTCTCAAAAAAAAAGAGTTAACTGCTTGGTAATGTAACTTTTCATACACAATGGTTTTTGTTCAACCATAACACCTTTGCAGATGAAACTCCAGAATTTGGAAGCATATTTTGCTTCCAATTTTGGGAGCAGCTCCAAAATTTAGAAGCATCTTTGTCCAGAATTCGGGAGCGCCCCTGAATTCTGCACTTTCTCGAACTGGGGAAGTGTTAACTTTGTTCTATTATGTTGGTAAATCTTTATTACTGTTATGTCGATAAATAGCCTATCGGCTAAAGTTTAATAAAGAAATATTTGACTTTGACTTGACTTTCTGGGTGGGCAAGCGGCAGCTCACGTGGTAAAAAAATGTAGGAGATTAAGACAGATAATGTATCACAGTTTTACCCTACACAGCATTTTTTAAATAAATTCTATAAATATTTGCTTTTACTAGAATGCAGAAGGAAGTTTGTAATGTTATTCCCCATTGGCGAACTAGAAAATCCCCAAAGATATTCCAAAAATAAATGAAGGTATCAACACTTTTTGGTCTAGTTAGAATTTCTGAGTGAGTTCTGGAGGTAACTTTGTTGCGGATCCAAGGATTCACAGAGAACCTACTCTCTACACTTTGTCCCACAACATTCAAGGAAACATGTCTGTTTCGCTGCACAAATATTAATTTCTAATCGTTTTTGGTTGGCCACAAGAATCTTTTCAATATGAACTAAAATATTGATGACTGTCTATGAGATGTTTGATCCTCCAGGATCTAAGTTATAAAATCAAACTTATAATTTTAAAAGCATCACAAATTTTAATTAATTTCAACATCATTCAAGAACGTAATTGAAAGCCAATAGATTACAAATCCAAAACCACAAACATAAAAGTAGATACAAACTAATGTAACCCTCAACACCAGACAGAGGCCAATATCTACTTCCACACAATACACCCACACCTGGCAGGCCTTTGCAGAACACACTTCACCATGTTGGTTACCAATGCCATAACCAAGACCTTATAAATGCCCTATGACTCATAAGTTAGGGCAGGTATGGTCACTCTCTGCTCATGCAGGTAACATGTGGGCAATCAATGCTTCTTCATTTTGCCTTCATCCCCTTAGGAATACAGTAACTGCAGGTGCAGGCAACAGATGCAGGCGCTGGGCTAATTTGCATTGGGAGGAGGGAAGCCAAGGGGAAGGCACCGGCAGACCACCATTAGACCTTATTCAAGCTATGTATATATTTTAGAAAAGAAGGATTTGGCTTCAGACTATCTGATTTAAACTATCTGATTTAAATTGTTGTTTTATTTAGATATTGAATGGACACTGGGTTAAACATCAACTTGAAGATAGGATTACATTTTTTATTTTTTACAATTGAAATATTTCCACGTTTTGATTCATTATCTACAGAGAAAATTGATTTTATATTCAAATCACTGGATCCTGAAAACTTGTACATACATTTTAAGAAAAACAACACACATCATTACACTTTGAAGCATCATCATTAGACATTTCATCTTGCGAAGAGAAGATAAGAGGTTGCTGTATTTACCCAACCTACTAAGAGTTGGATACTTTCTAGAAACCAACAAGAGGACTTCTTTTACCTTCATAATATTTCCCTCTTCATCGCCAAAATGGCTATTTATAGACCAACAACAGCAATGATGACCACTCAGGATTTCAATGACTCCAATTCTTCAGGAATCACCCAAAATGTGGCGGAGGTAGACACCGGACCGATCAGCTGGGATGATGCCACCTGGATCTTGGCCTGTTCCTTCATCATCTTCACAATGCAATCCGGTAAGAACTTTAAAGTGATTTTCTGTTAAACAACTTTTAAGTGACAAATTACACCATCTAAATCTAGACAAAATTTCTTACTGACGGTACCTATTTCTATTTCTCTTGATGTCCAACTGTTTTAGCCATTATCCTGTGAATGTAAAAAGATGATTTTTTCCTTTATGCATTGAAGAAATGACGTTGTCTGATTGGTCAATTTTTGACTGTGATCATGATGTCACATAAAAAACCCTATGATGTCATAGGAGAGTCTGATGACGTCACCAGTGTGATCTCAATCAGATTAATGAACTTTTGTTACTTTTTTAGGGACTTATTGCTATTCAAAGTGATTGATTTGTCCTTTCTCTTGGGAGAATCACTTTCAAAGGTAGTGCCGTCACAAGCAAAATATCTTGAGAAACAGAATTCCAAATTTTGTAAAGATTGATTAAAAATTGATCAATCTAGCTCAATTCTCCCAATAGCATGTCAAAATCTCAAGATTTTGTATGGGACGACCCATGACCCATGCTACACCAAGACTTTCTAATGTCCTCAAGATGTCTGCAGTATTCCTTTTCAGAGACCTGTGTTGCAAAATATCTGGAAACTGACATACATGCAGAAGTGCTTACAGAATAGGAATGAAATGTTCCTTGTGCGGTCATAGCCCTATCCATGCAATGTTATTCTCTATGAGTCATAAGTAATTTATGGAGTCATAGCCTATACTTGCACGGCCATCAACCAAACGACTGACCAGCTGAGTATCAATGTGGTCACAAGTTGCTCAATGACAAGTTGACAGCTTATTTCAAAGTGTTTGATAGGGCTTTGTTGTGAGGTAATTGATGGCCACCAACAGTTTTTCTCTTAAATAACTAGTTTTACCACTCTCTTCTGACATGACAGCCTACATATCAATATGTCACAGGTTGTCAAATGCAGTACCAACCAACATGCATGAAGTGGAAGGCAGATATTTAGTTTGATTGATCTGCACTTGCCCAGTCAGCCCACATGGTTGACAAACACCGAATGAATGAAGTATATTTACTTCCTGAGGTGTGTTGTCGACTGACGTCAAAAATAACTCGAAGCTCTACATTTATTGATATAAATGTCTCTCACCCCACTTCATACAAAAAATGTAGTTGGAAGTATTTTATACTTGTGCTAGGTCCTCAGTGTGGTTTGTTGCACACTATCTAATGGTTCATTTGAGTGTCCCAATTCAACACGCAAACACAACAATTAAGATAAATTAGCTTAATGGATAGATCCAGCGAAATCCCATTAGCCAAACATTGTCGAATAATCAAACAGAAGAGATGTTCCTGTTTGGGAAACCACAACTGTCATTTTATTGATCTGCACAACATGCAGCAGAGAACGGGGTGACTTTGAACAGTTTTCCGCTCAATTTGACTGCCTTTGAAATTGTAAAAGATCAACAGAGTATTTCATGGGATAAAATGTTGGCAACTGGCACGTAGTTACACTGTGCATCAGCATTTTCAGGTATCAATTTTGTATATGCCAAATTTGTAGCAATAGTGGGTGTTCAAAGTCACCCCGGACCTCGGGGTGACTTTGAACAAAGCGAATGCCAGAAAATCAAAACCATTATTTCTTAGAAAATATTAGGTTTTATTTTGCAGCACATTATAAATGACAACAAGCACCAAAATCATGTACATTGGTCCCTTCTTGTTCCATTTAAGCATCTTTATGCCTCAAAACAAGGAAAAACATCCAATCAAGTATTAGCCAGTAGTTTTTTTAGTTGTCTGACAAACTGCTTAATTTTTAAGACACTTGATAAATAACCAATGTCATAACTATAAAGACACAAACTCCAAGTAGCGAGACTACAACAGTTTGCAAACGTTTGATCATGCAACTTTCTTCAGCTGCAGAATAACGTTTGACCACCATGCAGAAACCTTATTGTGGTGCTTCATTGTGTTGTTGCAGCCAAGATACCAAACTTTTCGCTGAATGCTCATATTCTCCTGTTTTTAGGACATTGTTGCCTTTACCAAAAAGAGACGTTAGTTTAAATTGTATATTATCTGACATTTTCATTCTTAATGTACTCTTGTTGCCTTTGGAACTGAATTAATATCAGTAACATAATGCTCACACATTTAATTATATGAATAGTATTATGAAATATGATATAACAGTGAATATATAATATGAGAATTTATAATGGTCTCTGCACTCTCTGTCACAATGTCCAGTTCAAAGTCACCCCGAAGTGTGTGTCAATTCAACATCATCCACTTATATTATTTGTTTTCGGTCTTTTCCAATCTCCTCCAACAAGTTTTTGGTGCATGGATTTTTTAAGTATTCGAGTTACATTCTAACATGGCAGGTATTTATGAGGCCAGGGCCATTTAGTTCTGTTGGGGGCATGAAAGTTTACAGGTTATGGCAATATGGAAAAAAAAGGCCTGACAAGTTTATTTGATGAGAATCAAGAAAAAAAATCCAGTCACAATGACTTTCTGCAGAAGTCAAATATCTCTAATATCCCCTTTAACATGCATTCACAGTGGTTCAGTCTTTTTGGAAAAGTGTTCAAAGTCACCCCACCCAAAGCAATCTTCAAAGTTATTCCAAAGGTAAAGTGGAGTACCAGCTCCTCGATTGGTTCTTTTCAACCATCGACTGTTTATAAAATTTGATAAATATGAATGAAGCCAAAAAGATAAAATAAGATGTTAGGAAATATGGAAATATAGCTGCACATGTTGGAAAACTTTAGCTTACTGACTGTGCTTGGTTGTGCAAATGCAGTCTCTGTGATATGTTCTCATAATTTTGCTTCAGGGGAAGCATATTTTACCTGTTATTAGCTCTTTGGTAGTTAAATTCTGTGACAATTCAGAATTCTTGGAAGATAAAGACACAAGTTACAAAAAAAAACATTGAATTTCTGTAACTACATAACATGACTTCCTGGTACCAAAAGTTATTTTGGCTTTCACAAGAATGAATGAAATGAGAACTACAGATATTCACTGCTCTCTTACTATTTTGAAAACGTCATTTGACAAAATTGTTCATTACAGTCACTGTTTTATAAGACCCATTGCTGTAAGATCAACTAACCATATGTGATCACCTTCCGACCAGATCCTACTCCTTGCACAGAGTAATAATATTTTTGCACGAGAAGTATTTTCGCACCCTCAGCAGAGACCGCCACATAGCATCTGAGATCGCTATCTGACTTTAAAAGAGGCGAACTCATGCCATTGTACTGATAATTGTTAATCCGAAATTAGGACATTTTCTGGCAGAATACACCAAGAGGCGCTGAGCCCCTTCTTTATTGCAGGCAGGATGGTAAACAATAAAATCATTTCAAAACTTCACCTAGCAATTTTTTTCACTTCAGGTTTTGGTCTCTTGGAGGCTGGTTGCGTGTCTGGAAAGAACGAAGTGAACATCATGGTCAAGAATGCGGTGGACGTGGTGTTCGGTGGGTTGACTTACTGGCTGTTTGGTTACGGGTTAAGTTTCGGAATGGATGAAGGCACTAACCCATTCGTAGGAGTGGGACTGTGGTGTGTGGACAGCCTGGACCCAAAAGAAATGGGCTTGACATTCTCCACGTACATCTTCCAACTCTCCTTTGCCACAACTGCTACGACCATCGTCTCAGGAGCAATGGCCGAAAGAACCAAGCTGACGTCTTACATCATGTTCTCCTTGCTAAACACCGTCGTCTACTGCATCCCGGCCCACTGGCTATGGGCGGACAACGGCTGGCTGAGAACTTTGGGAGCCATAGACATTGCCGGTTCATCCGGAGTCCATCTTGTTGGAGGAGCATCTGGTCTTGTCGCCACTGTGATGCTAGGTCCTCGATTGAACAGATACGACAAAGACTATGTCCCTACAATGGGCAATGCCACCAACTGCATCGTGGGACTCTTCATGTTATGGTACGCAAACTGCGCAATTTACCATTTCCAAAAGTTGTGCTTTCATGTTATGAAATTCTCAGCATTTTATCAAAGACTTTTTCATTTCAGGTGGGGATGGCTTGGTTTTAACTGTGGAAGCACGTTTGGTATTTCAGGAGGAAAGTGGATCCTTGCAGCAAAGTAAGCATTACATAAACTATCTGATTCGTGAGCAAGTCTACTGTGCGTGCAAACAAGCATAATAATGCTGCAGACAGTTGAAATTCAAGTAAAATTGGGTATTATATCGGATTCAATGGCAGTAAGCAGCTCTCTATCAGGGCCACACAAAGCAGAACCCAGAAGAACTGTGATCATTTTTCTCAACAATGCATGACAGTTTAGAGTGCCACTTATGACCTTATTATTGCCGGCGGGCGATGTGTGCGAAGAAGTGAATAGAGCAGCTCCGTTAAAATTTTGCAGCGTGTTCTCTCCGGTCACAAATAAGCAGGCTGCTATTGCATCTTTGTGTAAGACAAATCTTAAATTTTTTGATGTAATCTCATCCTTTCACTCTTTTTTTGCAGATCTGCTGTCACGACAATCAATGGTTCTATTGGAGGGGGCCTGGTGGGAATTTTCTACAGGTCAGCCAAATGATAATTTCAATGCTTCGATAAAATTTAGATATTTTTGTTTTCATACCTCAAATTGACATGACCACACAGCTCATGAAACCAAGTGTTACACATTTCCTTTCAGTTACATATTAAAGAACAGAAAGTTTAGCGTAGCAGATCTCGTGAACTCCGTGCTTGGTGGATTGGTTGCCATCACCGGTAAGATTTCAATACCAGCCTGCAGCATTCAGAATACATTTGCAATATATGTACACGTGAATCATGCTGCGAATTGTTTGAACTGATTCATGTTCCCTTTGCAGCCGGATGTGCTGTCCTCAGGCCTTGGCAGGCTCTCATCATCGGCTTCTTTGGGGGCATCATCGCCTGTCTTGGAGTTCCTCTCTTCGACAAACTCAAAATAGACGACCCAGTCTCTGCCTTGACAGTCCATGGGCTTTGTGGCATCTGGGTGAGTAATAATCATGCAAAAGCAATTTTACCAATAATTGAATAAGGGACAAGACTGCAAAAAATAGTCGTATTGAAAAAAAGGTGCATGATATTCAGTATAGGATATTAGAAACACAAGTCATTTCCAAAAATAGGTCAGTCTCTGCTGGCCGTTTAGTTCACTCATAGATAGAGGAACTTCAATGAGTAGAACCAGTTTTGAATCACTGTTAAACGCAATTACCAGTTCATGTACAACACACTACATGTAGATGCATTTGATAATTAAACTTTTCATCAGACATAAAAGTATCGCTCATCTTGAGCTTTTATGTCAGTTGAAGAGTTAAACAGACATAGATGAATCTAACAATGATACACTATATGATATACATCGTCATCATAAATTATATAGGAATTTTATTAATCTGTGAATTTATGTGGAATCTTTATCATTTTCTGCAGGGCATGTTGGCAGTCGGGCTGTTCGTCCAGGAAGACATTGTCTTGGGTTTGCACGGAGATTACACCGGTCTCTTCTGGGGAGGCGGTCTCTATTTACTGGGCATCCAGGCCCTCGCTTGTGTGACCATCATCATGTGGAGCATGCTCATCACTTTCATTCTGCTATATGTAAGTAATGCTGATTTTCTAGTTGTTTTTTTTTAGATCACAAAGTTGTAGTACCTTTTTTTTATATTACAAAAGCTGTAATGAAAGCAGCAGGGCAATTCCGTAAACTCAGATTTACAGATTTGGCACTCTAGCAGCTTGTGCAGCTCTACCATTATATCTCAGCTATTTCATTGTTATATAGGGATGAGGCCAGGTAATAGGGGTATCAGACAAGCCACCAACCAAAGCTCTAAGTGCAACAGGAGCTGAGCTACATCAAAATATATAGCGTTTCGGACGTACATCACACGATGTACGTCCGAAACACTGATATTTTGATGTAGCTCAGCTCCTGTTGCACTTGGAGCTTTGGTTGATGGCTTGTC
Organism: Platynereis dumerilii; assembly: GCA_026936325.1. Classification (NCBI taxonomy): domain Eukaryota; kingdom Metazoa; phylum Annelida; class Polychaeta; order Phyllodocida; family Nereididae; genus Platynereis; species Platynereis dumerilii. The sequence continues at coordinate 15,903,865 of JAPTHN010000001.1, forward strand.
TGATACCCCTATTACCTGGCCTCATGCCAGGATAACAATGAAACAGCTAAGGTATGGTGGTAGGGCTATACAAGCTGCTAAAGTTTCAAATCTGTAAATCGGAGTTTACGGAATTGCCCAGCAGCTAGGCTATAACTTACAATTGGGACCATTTTTATCTAATATAATTCTACTGAACAGCACATTGCAACATCAAGCATTTTTCTCGGTACATCCCTAGCATTGTATATTTCGTTTTTGTCAACATGAATTTTGTCAACCAGTGATTTCATAAGTATGATATATTGAATGATAAAAGACTTCAAAAATTACCAATCAATGAAAAATAATACTTCTTTCTGTTAATTTCCGCCTTTTTGATCAGACGAACCTCCAAACTTTCCATAAAAGACCTGTCAGATTGTATTCACAAGGTACACTGCACAAGTTGCGAGTGACCCATACCAATGCTGTCGCAACCATACAAGCATGGGGGAATACAATTGCAGAAATGAATGCAAAAGGTGATAGAGTCTAGTCTCAGGAATAGCCTTTTATAATTACAGGGGATTGACAAAACCATGGGCCTCCGCATGACCCCTGAAGAGGAGAGGTTGGGAGCAGACGCTGTGGAACATGACATCTTCAATGACTGGTATGTTGATAGGAAAAGTTCTTTTTAATGAGTCACAGATTATATTATCCATTTATCCCACCTGTAACTTAATCATTATGAATCTAAACCTTACTCCCACTAAATAATGGAAATGCAATCCTTATTTGTTTTGCACTGCACAAAAACAAAAATCAATCTAATACCTAAACCCTCACAAGGTGGTTTTTGGAAATACCTTACAGCTGCATGGTCATTAATGTAGAAGGTTTTTGGGAGAACCAACTTCTATCATATGATATTTAACAAAAACTATTTTGTCCAATTTTTTTAGTTTAATGTCTTATAAAACATGACTTACATTAGAGACTTGGTGCTGAGATATGTAGTCTAATTGATAACAAGGTCATTCATCAACATTATCCGCTTCTGAAAAATCCTCTATATTTCCAGGGGTCAACAAAAGAAGGACGAAGAAACGAACCACCACACGGTGTGCGAGTTCCCAGATATCACAGACACAGCGTCAGTCATTACGGAGACAAAGTTACCACCATCGCCGCGGTCTCCTGTGTTTCAGAGAGGACGAAGTAGTTACGGCTTCCGAAGAAATTCTCAACCTCCTTTTCCACAACAAAATGGTTCACTTCAAGGAGTGGTTAACAGAGGCGCAAATCTGTCTTCTATATCCGAAAACCTTCGCAACAATGCGATGAATGCTAGTAACAATGATCTCAACTCAAACAGTGACAGACTCGACTACCTATGACAAGCTTGTAGGACAAATGACATTTTTGCAGAAACGAAATTTGTTGCTTCGACTGCATGGTACATTAACTATTACCAGTAACTAACCAATAACCATATCGAAAAGCTTGTATTGCAAACCAAGACAATCACACATTTGGTGTGTAAAGAGAGTAACAGAAACCAGATATTGCGTTGCAGCCCCTCGCCTTGCAACAATGCGACAAACTGTCAATGAATAGATCTCAAACTAGGTAACAATGCAGAATCCACACCAGATAATTTTTTCATCAGTTGATTTCCTATGGGCACACCTACGTTGTAGCAACTTGTAGCAACTTGTAGCAACGTTACAACCACGTCACTCTGTTTGTCAAATGACGTAGAATTGTGTGGTAGGAACTATATAGTCACAACGTTGTGAAGCAACATCAAAGATATGACGTTAGCATGCGCCGTTGTGGCAACGTTTTCACAACATTGTGAGGCAATGTCAATGGTTCAACATCAGCTTGCGACATTGTGGCAATGTTGTAAAAAAACCCCGATGTTGTGTTCACGTTGTGGCAACATAATCTCTACCATACATATCTACATGACCAACAGACCAGCCCTCCACCAATTAGCAACGTCGGGGTTTACGTCGTGTGCCCATTGGGTTGATTCAAATAATTGTGATCGGAGCTAAAATAACATATCCAGCACTCACACATTCATTGAGAGGCAAAGCTGATTCATTGGCTTATGATTCAATGCACAATACATTACGACATCATTTGCAACAATTCAGCAATGAAAAAATATTTCCCTTCATTTTTGTAAGGTGTTAATAAAAAAAAATTATGTGTGCAACTATGTAAAAGCAAAAATAGAATTGACTTGTTTGTGCAGGCACAATTTGTCACTATTTTAGCAGGTCTAAGCAATTTTCAAAAGAAATATTGAATTACTGCAACTGCTACCACTCAACAATGGTAGACTTCTTCAATGCCAACAAACACTGACAAAAAACAACATTTGTGGTTACTTATATAATATACAGAGTCACTGTGTTACGACTTAAACATGTTACTATATCCATTACATTAAGTTACCATATTTATTGGTTCATGTTTCAATATTGTTTCATGTATAAATATTGTTTCATATATATTAATTGTTAATTCTGTGTAAACAATTCTTTTTGTTTAGTGTGTCAGTGTAGATATTTTACAAATAAAAAATTTAATACAAAAATTTTAACTGATTCTGAGCTTTTTACACAGACTTGCACCGGAAAAAGGTAGGTTTGTTTAAAACAGGCAAAAACATTTGTTGGCCGGTCTCCGTCCAAACTGTTTGTGTAAAATCAAGCCAAAATCGATGACTATTCACAATATCTCTAGGATCAGATTACACAAAAATTTGATTAGGATGGACAACTTGCTTGGCCAGTTCACAGAAAAATGTTGCCTGCTGCACACACACACAATTTTGGACGGACACCAGCTGATGTTCATTTTGTTAATTTCAAACAAACCTTTTTGGTTTGCAGTATCCTTCTTGCCACGAAACAAGACGGTCATAATAGTTATGCTGTGTTCGACAAGAGCATTGGTAAAAAATGAATAAAACTTTCAAAATAGCCTAAAGGCTTGACTGGTATTTTCAAACTTTCGTCTGTCGTCAGACAGTGTATGGCTACAATAGTACAGCAGTCACAAATCAGAATATATGGAGAATTGGAGATTCTATTGCATTTTTTTTTTGCAAAACAAGTTTTGGAGAACCTTTACAAATATTTTGGCGATGTAAATATCTTAAGCTTTGTTTCAGCAGTTTTATTTCAGTTTTTCGTTGTGTAATTGTAGCATGCACGTAATATATATCCAAACATTTAGTTTCATTGGATATTCTTCTGCAAAGTAAACTGAGACGCTCTGCCGACGTGCTGATCAGGCAGTTACTGAAAACTGCCAAACTGTTTTAGTATTTACACTTGGCATTTCACGATTGATTGGCAGCAGCGTTTGAATCCAAAAACGGGAGTAAGGACCAACGCGAGTGTTTTCACCAAAAACTTAACTTGTATAATCACTGATTCACTGTGTAGGGGAAGCTTGGGAGAGTTGGGCCACAGGGAGGGTTGGGCCACCCTCATTTTTGAGGAAACTAATAATTTTTTGAGAAAGCTGCAGCCACCAAAATTTTATAGAAATAAAAATCTTTCAATGGATATAACATTTCTGGCTAATTTGCTTGTCACGAGCTTTAGAGAGGAGAAAATTCAAATTTGGATGAAAAACGGAAAAACTGAGCCATGTTACGAGTTTTTAATTATCTGTCAGACAACAAGGACTGAGAAAATTTTCTATGGCGTGCTTGGTAGGCTTGACTATTCAGTTGTTATTAACATATTTTGGAAAATTATCAGACAACCGGTTTTGTCATAATTGGGATTTAGAGAAAAATGGTGGAATGGGGGAGAGTTGGGACAGTGCCAATACTCTCCCCACATGTGTTGCATTTACCCCAATTTATCTTAATTAAGACAGAAGAACTTGTATAGAGCAATTTTCCACAGTGATTGAATATTTTTAGGCCTTAATAATTATTCATGGTCTAATAAAATTAGATATCAGGAAATCTAGATGGGGAGAGTTGGGCCATCAGGCCGAGGCTTAAGTCTGACAGCAAACTAGAGTTGCAAGAGGCCTCAATTCAGGATTAATGACTTCTATGACCACCACACTACAGGTTAAAAATATTATGGCCTCAAGTACAGCTTTACCGAACCTGATATATTGCAATGGCCCAAGTCTCCCCCCTGAATGGCCCAAGTCTCCCACTTGATGGGGAGAGTTGGGCCAAATTTTTTCCAATTTTCAGATGGCTGTAGCTCATATGTTCTTGGGCAAATATCAATGCAAACCTAAAGATATTTTTCTGAAATATTTCAAGATAAAATTCATGCATAAAGCATGTTTATATAATCATTACTGTTAGCGGGAGGCACAAGAATGTAAAAAGTGGCCCAACTCTCCCAAGCTTCCCCTACCGTTTGCTCCATGCGAAGTGACAAAGTTTTAAAATCGTATATTTTGGAATAGAAACCAATTCAATTACAATATAACATAGCCCAGAATGCTGTATTTATGTATTAGACATCCCGGTGTGAGTGAGTGAGTTAGTGTTTTACGCCCCATCAGCACCGGTGTGGGCTATTTAGAGGCAACAACACCCGGTGTGAAATTACAAGCATTTATTATTCATTGATCAAAATATTTGGCGATTCCAGTAAAAAATGCACTAAAATTTACTAAAACTGAGTAATCTCCAAGAAAAACTAATTAATAAATACCAAATGATACAAGATAAGAATGACCTCCATCTTGACTGTTTTGCTTACAAATGTTTAAGTCATTCCTAACAAATCACGTGCAGCCATAACTTACCTGAAACATGTTTTCTCCATTCTTCATCCTAACATGACTTTATACAATGATTTCATTAGTTCTGGTTGACATCCTCTTGTAGTTTACAAGAATCCCGTTGTTAAAGGAGACAGGTAACTTCTTTTCTGTGGGTCCAGTAAGATGCTGCCGCAAATCACTTTTAAACAACCAATGGTAGATTATCTGTTGAACGAACCAAACAGCCATGACACATTAAAAGCGTTTACACTTTAAATTCTATAATCCTCCGTTTGTATCTCACAAGAAAACAACATTGACATGAAGTAAAACATTGAAGCTGGAGAAAATAAACATACAGTTCACATGTTTATCACAGGGATGGTAATAACCAATCATACTGCAACAAACAGTATAAGCTTAATATGAGTGCATTGGGAAGGTTGCAAGAGGAGAATGAACATTCTTATGATTCTTTGCAACGTTTTAGCCATGTTGAGATCAGCACTTGTCTGGAATTTCTTAAATAAATTGAGGGTAGGCTTCCAGCAGAAGTTTATGTCTGAAAAATAATGCATATACTGGAATTAAGCATTACATATTATCAAGAAAAGTCAAAATGCACTATCTTGCTAACACATATGGCTATAGGTTTACATAGTGCAATTAATGACACATGCAGCAAATGTTACTGTACGTTTCCCTCTTCACAGCCAAAAAAGGTTCTTTGTATCAATATGCTTTATGGTTGGGAGCATTCATCTTCACCTTGAGCAATTCTACTTTATCAAGGTTCAAGTTGCTGTAAAGGGCATTCTTATGAATTATAGAGAAGTTACGACTTACATGAAAAGGACAACAATCAGAAACAGTAGAAGCAAGAAAGAGAATTATGCGAAGCCAGTTGCATCACATGACACCCGAAGGACCCTACAAGTGACAATAAATCGTTACAAATGTCTACAGTCAATACAAAATCATTATACCTGCTGCTTAAATGAGCAGAGCAAGGGTTGCATTGGCATTACCTTACCTTCACTGATGCACTGTCATTATACCTTGTACTATCACTAATGATGGGGATGCCCAGGTTTCAAATAAGAAGTAGGCTAAATATAGTAGTAAAAACAACAGCATTAACCACAGCAAGGTAAAATTTAATGTTCTTAATTAGGTGCTATTGTTCTCTGGCTCATTGAATAGTAATGAAAAGAAACACATGAGATAAAAAGGTCCACTTTAGCCATTCCATCGGTATCATAATCAATCAGTAAACTTCTCGTATAAAATTTGGCTGCTCTACGTAGTCAAACATACGGGAAACACTAAGGGCCGATTTCACCAACATAGTTTTAACAGTTAGGCCTGGTCTTAACTTCTCTAAACCTGGGTTAACTCAGTCCCTTTCACCAACTGAGTTTTTGTCGATAGACTTGTCAAGGTTCAGTGGCTGACAAATATTGTTGGACAACTTACAGATTAGTGATCTCAAACTGTTAAAGTGGTGTCCCTTTGGAGCTGACCAGCTTGGATAATACATGAGGGGGGGGGGCGGCTGGACTTATGATAAAAATAATTGGTTCATCACATGACACTGGAAAATAAGTTTGCTCAGCACATGAAAAAAAAGAAGTTTCTTTCCACCCAACACTCAGCACAGCCTTCATTGAATAAGTCAGACACACCTCCAAAGCTGGCCAATGAACAAGCCTACACACATGTAAATAAATGCACATGATGCACCTTGAATGTCATCTGAAATATGGCAAAAAAGTTAATATGTGAAGTTTGATGGTTGTGCGAGAGACTATGATACTTTGATACAGTCGTAGCATAGCTTCTTGTGTTGTTTTGTTGCTTGATAGCAATGATAGGCTGGTTAACTCTTCTTTTTTTTTTTCACCGAGACTGGGTAGGCATTTATCTATTTAAACATAGGCTGCGCAGCAGCATACCCTCGGCTATTCAGCAGGCTATTCTGCAGGGTGGGAGCGGGGGGTTTGGGGAGGGGGGTTTGGGAAGGGAGGGGGGCAGCAGGACAGGCAGCCTCCCAAAACAATTTGGAGCACAGTTAAAACTTGGGTACAGACAATAATTAAGGTTTTGAAAGGCCATTAGCAATTTTGGAATTCAGATTGACTTGACAGCTTATAATATTTCAGCCACTAATCTCCATGGGAACCAATTTTTATCTGAATCTATTTATCATTTGAGTTTTTTCTCTATCGACATTTTCTTTTGGCCTGTATGATTCAGACAATAAGTCAGTCATACCGTGTAGTTGTCTAACAATAATAAGATGTTTAAAAATCCAGTTCCAGTTTGCCATGATTTTCACAACTGATATACATTGCATGTTTATTTTCATAAAAATATACTTAAAAAACTAATGATAATTATTATAGTATTGAGTGTATAGCCATTTTAAGGAAGAAAAATAAAGGAAAATAAAATGAAATTTGCAGAATAAAGTAGATTTTAACTAACAAAAGGAGATTTCGAAAATTATATTTTGAAAGTATTTTTCTTCATTAAAATATCTCCATAATTTCATGACTGCTGCTTTTGATGTGTTCTGCATATTAGCCAGCCACTTAACCACCAAGTGTGACTGACATAAGATTATATAACAATTACACAATGCAGACACATGGAGCAGCCAAGCCTGATGATATCCACTGAAGTCTTTACCCCAGTGATCTTGGCTTCAGTCATTGAAAGAATTAGCAGGGAAGACAATGACCCTCTGACATAACATTACACAATCAAGACTTCTCCAGTGCTCCATTCAACAAAAGCCAGTCTGTCTGATTCATACACATTTAATTTTCATGCAAATAACTAAATAAAAGGGACTGACATTACTTTATTTTCTAAAATTTACATCACTTAGATTGGATATTAGCCATAAAGTTATAATAATTGGGAGTTCACGATTTAATGTCAACATTTTAAAATATTAACACAGAAATGCATCTGGGTCATTCCATGCCAAATCAGCCAGAATCAGAAACTTGCCTCAGGTCATAATCCCAAAAAAAAATTGAAAAATATCTCAGATGTAGTGCTACCTAATCTAAGCACTTGACCATAATTTGAAGTCTGTGCTGTCAAAAGTCATGGAGATATGACCATTAGAAATTTAGGGTGATTTTGTAACTTTTCGGGAAATGCATTTTCGTCTGAGTTTGAAGCAGTGTATAAAGTTACATTTTGCAACTACAGGTCTAATATTTTGGTTATTAGGACAATTGCACCCATATTTTCAGTTTCTGGTGTCAGATTTGAGATATCCCTATTACCCAATTGGTGGCAGAGCCCCAAAAACGGCCGAAAACTCAAATTTTCAAAACAGATGTCTATCTGAAAGCTCATAATTTTCAATTGAAAAATTTGCAATAACTCATGCAATGGCTGTGAATATAATTTCATAGTGTGTCTAACTACAATAAGCTTTAAATTTAAATAATTTACCCATTACCATTCTGGTTTTCACTCAGAAATGTTGGAAAATTGGGATTTTTTCTCATTTTTGGGTTTTTTAAAAAATTCATAGGACCAAAATTCCAACTGAGTTGAGATATTTAAAGAGACATAATTTAGACACCTAATTGGAAAATTTAATAGATTTAACTCCAAAAATGCTTAATCATGCAGGTTGGAAATAACAGTATTTTTTTATATTTTTGGTAAATTTTCATCAGTTCAACTTTCTCAGAGCATTTAAACCCACAAAAAACACATTCTGGGTATTTAATGCATACAATATGCAAATTTCAGAGTCAAAAGTACAGCGGTTTTTTAGTCCTGTCCCTGAAACAGAAAAAAACAATTTTTCACATTTTTCAATGATTGTGAGAAAAGTATTAATGCCATGGGGATTAGACCTAATATGATGATGCCAAAGCATAGAGAGACCGTCACTGAGTTCTGTGGTGCAAGAAGTGCAAAAGCCTTCAAAAATTTAATTGAAAAAATTAAGAATGACACAGGTCTAACACTTGAAGTTATGCATTGTATGAATTCCAAGGGCAAAACACCATTGTTTAATGTCCAATTGAAGTTTACCCTATGGTCAAGCCCTCCTGTCCTCAAAAAATGACCCAGTGTTGTGACTTTTATTCAAGCACTAGATCTAGTGGCTATATATATATATATGACTGTAGCGTCACCATCTATTTATAGATTTTAACTGCTTGATAAAAAGTGACGTCATCTCTGGCCAATAAGTTGTGACGTCATGACCATTGTTTCATATTGAATGACGTCATATAAACGCCGACACTTTTTTTGGGTTTGGCGCATGCAAAAATTTTCCTTAGTATATCCCTGTGTGAGTAGCTCTGTCGCCTACCATTTGAAGACCTCTGGTCACTGCGCTTCGCGCAGTGACCTGACGGTCTCCATAAAAGGCTCAACTGGGATAAAAGATACCATATTTACCCAAAAATGATAAATATACATGCTATAGTTTTGGCTTGAGACCCAATACACAAAAATTTTTTTTTTCACATTTTTCAATAATTGTGAAAAAAGTATTAGTCTCATGTGGATTAAACCCCTAAAAGGCACAACTATGATAAAAGATACAATAATGTCCCAAAAATAGAAAGTATACATCCCATAGTTTTGGTTTTACTCCCAATACACAAGTGGGACGCCCGTTATCCGTACGCCCGCCCGCCCGCCCGCCGGACGGACAAATTTTCCCAAAGAAACTACAATACCCGTCGGCAATGTATACATTGCCGAGGGTAAAAATTTCCAAGAACCCCCCCCCCCTTTTCTGTGTAGCCATGTCTTTGTCTTTGTTTGGGAAATTGAGAAATTGCGTTTGTAACAGCTAACCTGTTCGCACAACATGTGTAAACTTCCACTAAACTAAAATTCCTTGATACCGCTCTGCTTGACTGATTGGCTTAGCCAGACCAGGTATCAGCTGAGACCTTGCTCTTCTCTTAATACCATGTTGGTGAAAACGGCCCTAAGGTTCTGGCAAAAAAATTCAGGCAAACTGATCAAATTAGCATTATCTGAAACTAATCAAACGGTGTCCAAGTGATTTAACCTACCACACCGCACTGCATTAATGATATTACACTGGTATCAGACTGCCAGTGTATGTTGGGCAGCATCTTCAATTTCAAATTAATTTGATTGATAAATGAGAAATTCCCTGCCGACAAAATGTATGAACGGCCCTCAGAGTATGATCATAGACATAACATACGTTTGACCTTGCCCGTGACAAACTCAATATATAAAGAAGGTTATCTTGTAAAGAGACAATTTGGCACCTTGTGATAATATAATGACCAATTAGCCAAAAATACATTTGTAAATGCCTCTTAACAACAGTCATTATTTACTCAATGACGAAATAGATACAACTCGTTTCAGTCATAAAGCAAGGTAAACCACACTATTCTTTGTCTTATGAATAGAAAATTCTTTGATTAGAATGAGCAGAAAATTGACAAGGTGACATTCAAGAAATGAAAACTCAATCAATATCACAATTTGAATTTTCAGCATTCTCTTTTAGATATTTATTTATTAATTTTGAACGGTTTCTTCCCAGTAACAGATGGTTATGCTTGAACAAATGGTAGGGGAAGCTTGGGAGAGTTGGGCCACTTTTTACGTTCTTGCACCTCCTGCTAACAGTAATGATTATATAAACATGCTTAATGCATGTATTGTATCTTGAAATATTTCAGAAAATATCTTTAGGTTTGCATTGATATTTGCCCAAGAACATATGAGCTACATCTCTATGAAAATTGGAAAAAATTTGGCCCAACTCTCTCCATAAAGTTGGAGACTTGGGCCATAGCAATATATCAGGTTCGGTAAAGCTGTACTTGAGGCCATAATATTTTTAACCTGTAGTGTGGTGGTCATAGAAGTCATTAATCCTGAATTGAGGCATCTTGCAACTCTAGTTTGCTGTCAGACTCAAGCCTCGGCCTGATGGCCCAACTCTCCCCATCTAGATTTCCTGATATCTAATTTTATTAGACTATGAATAATTATTAAGGCCTAAAAATATTCAATCTCTGTTGAAAATTGCTCTAGACAAGTTCTTCTGTCTTAATAAAAAGAAATCTTGGTAAATGCAACACATGTGGGGAGAGTATTGACACTGGTCCAACTCTCCCCCATTCCACCATTTTTCTCTAAATCCCAATTATGACAAAACCAGTTGTCTGATAATTTTCCTAAATATGTTAATATTAACTGAATCGTCAAGCCCAACAAACATGCCACAGAAAATTTTCTCAGTCCTTGTTGTCTGACAGACAATTAAAACCTCTTAACATGGCTCAGTTTTTCCGTTTTTCATCCAAATTTGAATTTTCTTCTCTCTAAAGATCATGACAAGCAAATTAGCAAGAAATGTTACATCCATTGAAAGATTGTTATTTTTATAAAATTTTGGTGGCTGCACCTTTCTCAAAAAAATGTTTAGTTTCCTCAAAAATCAGGGTGGCCCAACCCTCCCTGCGGCCCAACTCTCCCAAGCTTCCCATATATTTAATAAAGAGAGCAGAATTTGTTCTTGAAGCTGAAGCACCAAAATAATCCACTTTGAACAGAAAAGTCGAAAACTTATATTTTAATAAATATATTAATCTGACTTATCCTGAAAAAAAAAACCCCTCACAAATGTAGCTACAATTTAACTGGATCCTCATCAACAAGACCAAGTTGTTAAGTTTTTACCCTCGGCAATGTATACATTGCCGACAGGTATTGTAGTTACTTTGGGAAAATTTGTCCGTCCGGCGGGCGGGCGGGCGGGCGTCCAGATAACCGGCGTCCCACTTGTCTATTGGGAGTAACGCCAAAAATATGGGACGTATACTTTTTATTTTTTGGACATTATTGTATCTTTTATCCTAGTTGTGTCTTTTAGGGGTTTAATCCATATGAGATTAATACTTTTCTCACAGTTATTGAAAAATGTGAAAAAATATTTTTTTGTGTATTGGGTGTAAAGCCAAAACTATGGCATGTACATGTATCATTTTTGGGTAAATATAGTATCTTTTATCCCAGTTGAGCCTTTTATAGGTCTAATCCCCATGATAAAAATACTTTTGTCACAATTGAAAAATGTGAAAAATTGTATTTTTTTGTTTCTGGGACATAACTAAAAAACTGCTGGACTTTTGACACTGAAATTTGCATACATCGTATGCATTAAGTGCCCAAGATGTGTTTTTGTGGGTCTAAATGCTCTTCGAAAGTTGAACGGATGACAATTTACCAAAAATATGAAAAAATACTATTATTTCAAACCTGTATGATTCAGTCAATTTTGGAGTTAAATCTATGAAATGTTTCAATTAGGCCTCTTTAAACAGCTTGACTCAGTTGGAATGTTGGTCCTATGAATTTTTATAAAAATCCAAAAATTAGAAAAAATCCCTACTTTCCAACATTTCTGCGCGAAAAGCCAAAATGGTAATGGGTAGATTATTTTACTTTAAAGCTTATTGTCGTTAGACACACTATTGTTAATATTCACAGCCATTGCATGAGTTTTTGCAAATTTTTCTATTGAAAAAAAGTTGGGGAAAGAAAAGTTGAGCAGAAGCAGCTATATGAAATCGCGATTTCAATTGTACATTACGGTTTGCAGGAAGGAAAAAAATCCATGGAAATAGGCTCATGCATTAGAATGGCCGTTTTTTAGTTCACCTGGGAAGTCTCAGGTACCTGAGGGGAAAAATGAAGAAGCCTCAGACGTTGAATAGGAGGTCCAAAACGAGGTAAAAGCGAAACGGCCGTACGAAATCGCGATTTCAGTAATTAATTATGGCTGAGACAAAGGGATTACACGAAATGGAATAACCACATGCATTAGAATGGCCATTTTTCAGTTCACATCAAAAGTCTGACGCACCTGGGAGGAAAAATGAAGAAGCCTCAGGCCTAAAATGGGATGTCCAAAACGGACCTGGAATTTGTCAAAAATGCATAATTATACAATGTCATGACATTGTATAGGCCTATAGTAATTATTATATGTATGACTCCTTTTGAAAATGCTGTTTATTGCAGGATTTGGGAGAAATGTGAGATGAAATGTGGTCTGATAAATCATTGTATTGTATACATGTTATGATAATTTTGGAGAATTACAACATTTTGTATGAGCACCAATTCTTCCTCTTAAAGGGACCTTTTAGCCTCCCCCTTCCCAGCTGCTCAACCCTCTCCCCTATAGGCATTGTCTGCTGTACCTCAATCACCTTATATAAGATGATGTAATCTGGGTAAAGTCTCACTAAAGAATGGAGGGTGCATTACTTCACAACTCAGATGTGTATGACAGCCAAGGAGGGGGGGGGGGGGTCAAAATGTGAAACATCACTGAAAATCAATGTGGTTATCAAGATATTACACTTTAAATTATACATGTAAATAATATAAATATGTATGGTTGCACATGGTACATGGCATGAAATACATGGTTTTCGTGCATACATCTATTAAACCATCAGATATTTGAATATGAAGACAGAAATTGCTAAAAATATGCCAAATACTGTTGACCTTTGAATTGTCACATTTCAGTCAATTTTGGATCTTAGTTACTCAAAGTGCCATAGGGTAATGTTCTTTGAGTCGGACACTTGGATTCTGTGTAATTTAAAAAAGCGATATCTTGTTTGGCCTATGAGTTATTGATTGTCAACCAGGGCCTCAAATTAAGCGTTTTTACTACATCTAACAAAAACTTGACAATTGGCACAACACAAGAACTGAATTTGTGGTTAAATATCTGAAATAAAAAATGACATAGGGTATCTTTGAGTCGGACAGCTGTGTTGTAAAAACATGACCCAAAGGTACAGGTGCTTTAGAGCCATCCCTTCAATTGAAAAAGCTCATGTTTGATTAAAAAAACGGGCAAAGCTTCCTTCTTACTGAATAACACATAAATTGATGTCAGATCAATACTATAGGCCAGCAAAGGATTCTTCAAATATGGCTAAAATTCACTAAAATACACAATTTTATGACAAAATTTGGGAGAAAAACGGGTTTTTAACCCATCTTTATGGTCTTGGAAATCAAACTAAAAATAATCTATCAAGCTGATACTTTTTGAATGGATGAAAGAGATCTTGGGCTATGCATTGGTACCAAATACACTGGTGTAGATACTCTCAATTACCCAATTCAGCTCCAATAAAAGTGTCCGACTCAAGGTTACCCTCCCTAAGGGTCAGACTCAAAGAATCTTACCCTACAACGTGTCCCAAGTGTAACATTTTATCACATTCTTCCTCAGAATTTATGTGTTTTAATATTATAAATTATATACATGTATAGACAAATATGATTTATGCTCATAGTGCTTGCTCAGGGGCCTTACCATTTAAGACTTTTGACAAGAAATGTCAAAGACTCACATGTTACCCTTTTGCTCAAATCTAACCTCAGTGATGTAAATTAAAAACAAGAAATTAAGGTAATGTCAGCCTGCTTTTATTTAGATTTTTGCATAAAAACTAAATGTGATCATTTCATGATTGCAGACATTATGCCACTAAATACAGGGTTATATAGAAATTTACTTGGTATGTAACAAAACCCATTTTCTATGAATTGAAATATTTAGTTTTATATTTATACAAAGATATTATTGGATAAATTTGTGTATTAATTCATTACAAAACTCAACACAAGCATATTTTAGCACCTTGAACAGAACAAGTGTCAAGATGGAAGGGGGTGCAGCTTTTGTTGAATGGGCATTATGTAACATGATGTCACTGATCCTCTCTAATGACCAAACCCAAGAACAAAGGGGAGGGTATAGAAGCAGATGCATACAATGTAGTACCCTCATCTTTCTAACAAAATTCCCTGTTTTTCTTGGAAGTGTGTTCAATCATTGATAACCTTAGTTTTTTTTAATCTAAAACAAATAATGAAATTTCCAATTTCAATCAGAAATATAGGCCAAGTAGAAGCTGAGATATGACTTTTTATATCCCATGCAAGCTTTTTATGGTGTTTTCAGCTATTGTTGTACCACCAAGCTTGAACAGCATTTAACATTTTTGGTGTTAACCAGCAAATGTATTAGTCTCAAAAAGTATCTGTAGGCCATACATTGTTTTTAGTTTAATATTTAAAATAGATTTAATATTTAAAATAGATTGGATAGTTAGACACCTACCTATTATTTCTGTTTTTAGGCTGGCCTTTTACTGTATTCATAATTTATGATAAGAAAAGGTAGGATAGACAGATGGATAGATGGATAGATAGATAGATAGATAGATAGATAGATAGATAGATAGATAGATAGATAGATAGATTGATAGATTGACGGATTGATAGATTGACAGATTGATAGAATGATAGATGAGGTGTTTAGATGATTGAAGATTGTTTGATTGATAGATTGATTGATTGTTTGTGATAGATCCATTGTGAATGTATCCCTGAAAATAGATTTTCCTATTGCACTATTGATTCGTTTTTAGGTTGATAGATATATAGATAGATAGACAGCTAGACAGATAGACAGACAGATAGATGGATAGATAGATAGGCTAGCTAGATAGATAGATAGATAGATAGATAGATAGATAGATAGATGATTGATTGATTGATCATCTATATTGTTTTATTAATACATCCAGAGAATCATGGATAGATGGATGATTAGGACTTTACCTCCTGTATTTAATCACTTGGTTGGCTCATTAGGACAAGAGGAGGATATAGCAATGAGGTGACCATTTTATTTCATTACAACATCTCTTTTCAGTACATTTGTACCTTGAATCTCTTAAATGCTTGGGCAGAGAAATTTGTCAAAGTTAAATACAATTTAAAAAAATCATATAAAATAGAGAAATGGACGTTTCATTCATCAAACAACATTTTCCATCAGGCAAAAAAAGTAAATGAGTATATATCTGTAATATAACTCAGGTGTTACTGTCCGATAGGCCCACTTGCCTGAATTTCATTATCCAGGTTTCATTTAGTTACCATCTTTCCCATGCAAGATGGTAGTTATACAGACTACCACTTCCAAGTGCATATTCTCCTGTGCTAAATTTTCAGATCTTTGCCCATGTTTTAACAGTTTTCCTTTTTTTTGTTGGGGGGGGGGGAGGTGGGGGCTCTGCGCATCGTGCTGCCAACCCTCACCGGCAGTAAGTCAATGTATTTCACATGCTTCAGTATGAGTTAGTATGGCCTGCTGAATAGCCGAGGGTATGCTGCCGCGCAGCCTATGTTTTTCATTTATCTTTATACATAGATTTTTTATACTGTATCTTATCATGTCTACCATTTATAATTATGATTTTAAAGTGTTTGAATAAAATATTATATATATAAATATATGGCTTATTTCATGTTCATTTGAGTGACTGTTGATATAAATCTGGTCTTACAATAACATCCTTTAACTGCCACAAAGAGTGAGTAAATGTTCAAAGTGTGAGTCATAAACACAGGTACGACTGTATTTGCCGTAGTAAGCCAAATGGTGAGGATTCTTTTACCTTTGTAATTTTCCATTGTGACAAACATACATAAGACCAAAGTGCATAAGAAATCCCCAAAAATACATTGCATATAACAAGCAAGCCAATTAGGTCTACTACAGAAATCACAAACATGCAGCTGTACCTTTCCACACATAAATATATTATATGAAGAGTTTTGGAACTCTTGTCATACCAATTATAACACAAATTATACAACAACTAGCTTGCACAATTACTGTAAAACTTGCTGCATCTCTTTAACAACAGCTGTATTGACGGAAAAAATTGTCAATTTATTGTACAATAGGGCAAGTTGACCTAACTTCAGCCTACTTTTTTTTTTGATGGCTTGTCCGTGGCTGGCTATTCATGGGAATAACCTGTAGCTGTGGACCTAACCCCAGCCTCCACTCCTCTTCATGACCATATTTTGAAAAAACAGCCATATGCCTTATAAGGCAGTGCAAATGCGCTCCAAAGACAAAAGTGAGACATGTACCTAACTTCAGCCGCGTAGTACCTAACTTCAGCCTAGGGTGTACCTAACTTCAGCGCTGTACCTAACTTCACCCAATTGACTCTATTCTGTCATAAAAACTGCAGACTGTTTAAATTTGGCTTTAATTACTTACATGTATGTAAAACATGATGGTCTGAAAAAAATCAATCCCCCAAAAATGTATTTCATTTTTGTCGCGGAAAGAGGATAAAAATTTATTTTAAACTACATGTATGTAAAACATGATGGTCTGAAAAAAATCAATCCCCCAAAAATGTATTTCATTTTTGTCGCGGAAAGAGGATAAAAATTTATTTTAAACTCCAATTCAGGCAACTGGTCTATTCCAGTATGCCAGACATAAAAATGCTTTAAACATTAAATTTTTAGATGGATAGATATTCAGGGATGAATTAACAAACTTCTCACGTGAGATTTATTGGCTGGAGTTTGGGAAACCTTGGAGCTGAAGTTAGGTCATATGGGGGCTGAAGTTAGGACCATGGGGGCTGAAGTTAGGTAATATTGACATGTCTTATAAATCACCTAATTCAGTGAATGATCAAGTGGAAAATATCGAAAAAACCTTAATTTATGGAAGATTACTAATTTTCCCTTGTGATGAAATTTTTTTTGGTTGCTCCTGCTTGGGTGAATTGGTTAAAGCCAACTGACAGATTCAATGTTTTATCAAACATTTTTTTCGTTTCGCGTTGTATTCGCGTTGCAAAACAAGCAAAATGCGGTCCTCCAAGAAAACATGTAAAATTCCTGATTCATATGTTATGATGGTCATAACTTTTTGATAATTTATTCTAAACACATAGACAATAATTTAAACTGAAAAACTGACACCTTGGCCAAATGGAAATTTAATTAAAAGGAGTTTCCTGTAGAGGGGCTGAAGTTGGGTGAGAGGCTGAAGTTAGGTCAACTTGCCCTACTGTTGTTTTTAGGGGAGGTATCGTTGTTTTAACTGCTTATACAACAATCACTGTAAAACTAGCTGGTACTGTAATGAATTAAAAAAATTGTCAATTTACTGTACAATACTGTTATTTTTATGGCAGGTATCATTGTTTTAACTGCCGTTAAATTAACGGGAGCTGGTTTTGTAGTTTAGCAAACATGTAAAGGTTGTTCACCTTGCAAGAGGCAATACAGATCCAATTGACTATTTTCTGAAGTCTGTTGCAGGAAGTCCACTTGAACAGACTGCACAATACACCTTTTGCCAACACCTCCGGAAATATACAGCCAGGCAGCCATATTCATTATCATTCGGTGCCACAATGCTAAGGTTAACCCCATGGGCACATCGACGTTGCAGCAACGTTGCAACGACGTCACACTTTTCTTCAAATGACGTAGAATTGTAAGGTTGAAATTATGTTGTCACAACATTGTGAAGCAACGTCAAAGATATGACATTAGCATGCAACGTTGTGGCAACGTTTTACAACATTGTGTGGCAATGTCAAGAGTTCGACGTTAGGTTGCGACGTTGTCGCAATGTTATATAAAAACCCCGACGTAGAGTTCACGTTTGGGCGACATAATCTCTACCATACATATCTACGTGACCAACAGACAGACCTCCACCAATTAGCGACGTCGGGGTTTACGTCGTGTGCCCACTGGGAAGTCACTCTAAAATGGCCAACACTACCTATTATCAAGTAGCCATTTAAACCTGGGTGGAGTGAAACAAATATTTCATTGCTTATGGATGATCAGCTCAGTTCCTCCACAATACGTCTCAGCCTCAAACCTGGAACATCTCAGTTAGCAGACGAGTGCGTTATCCCCTATACTGTAAAATCAGCTGTGTTACTTTTAGGGCAGCTACCATAATGAATACAAAAACTTGCCTTTTATGGCGGAAAACGTATTGTTTTTAAGACAGGTATCGTTTTTCTAACGGCAACTGCCAAAAAATAACACAGCTGGTTTTACAGTGCAGACTACGACACCTCTTGCGATTTATCCGGCTCCATTGATGGCCAAAGTGCATGTGACCTGGGAAAAACATATATTGCCAGCCTATGATGAATATCCGGCAATTCCGGCATACATATATTCTGGTAATTTTGTTATAGCTCGTGTGAGTTCACTTGGCAACATGGAGAGAAGATAACCAAATGACCATGCATTTTTAATTAGGTCAAAGGGTTGCATCACTGTCTGAGTTCCTCAGGTAGACGGTTATAGTGAAAGCAGGTTTACCCTTGATTGAGTGTAATTACCACATCCCAAGAGGTTCTTAGGTTCATCAGAGGTTAATGAGTGGCCCTTGCAACACCTGTGTCAACCCAAGACAGCCACACTCTAAAAAATGTCGGGACAAAATTGGTTTTTTAGATTCAAAATGGTTTTTTGAAAAACCAAATTTCAATGCAAAACCAAAATGGATTTTTAAAAAAATCCATTTTGGTTTTTTGCATTGAAATTTGGTTTTTCAAAAAACCATTTTGAATCTAAAAAACCAATTTTGTCTGGAATTTTTTAGAGTGCACGTGTGGCTAATTGATGGATTCACTCATTCAATGTGAGAAGCCCGAGAGAGTTAACATACTGAATGTTAGTTGTCATAAAAATGGACAAACAAGCCCAAACTCAAATGGTTAACTGATTGGTCATCCTGGATTGAGGTTGGTAATGATTAATTTGGCAGATGCAGGTCAATATGTAAGTGGCATGTCATTACATAACAGTTATGCTGAATGGTGCCCTAATGTCATTGAATGGATGGTACTGTTTGGACCGGTATGACTGTATGGCTTCATTAAAGATTCAGCACTGATCATTTAGGGATCAATGGGAACTGCACATCCATTCATTCATTGAGCATATATATCCAGGCTATAGCAGAAATTAACAATACCGTGTTTGATTGGGCTTGAACTTGTCACACGTATGTCTGACTTGTTTCGTATTTATCATTATTTTGTGCCGTAAAAAGCATTCCCATTCAGAAGAGTGTTTATGACGATGGAAGTAAATGTTACCAGGCCCTTCCGAAAATTAAGAATTCCCATTTAAGGAAATAGCTGTTGAAAAGCCTTCCCCCCTCCTTCAAAAATGTTAATCATTCATCAGCACGATTGGCAAGATGGAAGATGAATCTACATATATCTACATTTCAAGAGAAAAATTCTTGGTTTCTCTGTTTGCTCGGAAAACATTGCTTCCAAAGTTTCTAACTATACACCCGGTTGGATGTTGACTCTTGAATGCATGCAAATAAAATGAATCCATATCCATATAAGTTACACACTAAAACTTCTATTCATAATTGCAAAAAATAAGCCACCTCAGATAAAGGAGAATTTACCACATTTGATTAAATTGATCATGTTAAGAAAACACGTCAAAGCAAAATTTATGGCAACGGAAAGATTATCAAAATTTAAAACAATGAGCTGTGAGCTCAAACAATTTGTGCAAGCATCTCACTCAATTATTTAAGAAGACTCATAATTTCAAATTTACAGTGTGAGAACTGGGGAGTAGGGTTGGCGCAGTCGGCAGCGGCAGCTACTCGCCAGGAGATACAATGAATGTATACGTATGCAGCGTTTTTAGTCAACCCTCGCCTTATTGGAAAACCTGAAATTTTCAGTTGACCTTCCTCAGCAAAATCCCTGCTGGACGTTGTCTGGATGAGGCATAAAAATAAGCGGCACCTTGTACCAGTGTCTATGCTGGGCAAGTAATTGAAATAAAACATCCCTTACAAGGCTTACATAGGGTAATTGTGTAGCATGTTGAGCACTCCACTTCTCTCTCTCAAATCTCACCAATCAACCCTTACGAGCGCCCAGAACTGGGCTAAGAAGGCTGCACTTACCATAATATTATAGATCTATCTAATGATCTATCATTACTGTGTCATCTACCTGTACTGGGTGACCTAAGTCCTCAGTACACAAATACAGGATGTTTTAAAAGGCCAATCTTCCACCCATTCCTTCCTGGGAATCAAACCTTGGACCAGCAGGCAGCAGCGGTGTACAACATTGACTACAATCAATCGACAGGAAAATTCAGAGGCGGGTACAGATCTTTTAGAAAAGATGAGTAATTGACATCTGAGTACACCTGAATTTCCCTCCGTCAATATGCAAACCATTCAAAATTGATTGGAAATCCCATTTGGAAGACCAAAATCAACGACAGCCAACAAAAGGCAAATCAGACATTAGAGGAGATAAAATGTCTTTCTGAAGAGACCATTACACAACTTCAGCAACTTTGCATTTTTACTATAGCAGACTTCCCAACCTCAGGAACGTCGGTTCCAGGGTGCCGCATTCTTTTTCGAGGGTTTTCAAAAAAATTGTGGTCCTAATAAACAAAATTTCTGCATTGAGAAAAACTCAATTATAGCCAAAACTTCCAGTTGAAACTAGTTTTTAAATTCAAGGCTAAATTACAGCATCTGATCAATAACAGTAGTTGAGCAGTGAGCATCCTCCTCAAGCTTTATTCTGGGCAGTTTTTACCAGGTTGTCATACCAGCTCAACAATGTCGGAGGACAGAAAGTAATGAAATAACCATTTAATGGTAATTTTTAGAGGGTTTTTAAGTTGTCAAAAAATAATGTTTTTGCATTAAAATTAGGGTATGAGGCTTTTAGGCTAAAAAAGGGGGAACCCCTATTTTTGAGGGTTGGTTGAGATGTCTGCTATAGATGTGTCTCCACCAGACGTATTTTACTTTATAGACAAGAAAAGTATCCTTCAAAAAAGGGTACTATAGTGACTTTCCTCTTTAATGAGCTGTAGACAGTACGAGGGGTGTCCCAAAAGTTCTGACCAATTTTTTTGGCAGACCTTTCTAATTGAAGTAGCTGGATGAAATTTTCACAGAATTAATTTCAGGTATTTAGCTATCTATCTTGAAAAAATCAAAGCTGTAAGAGGTGCTCAACACTCTAAAAAAAAAAAACCTCCAAAAAACCAAATTTGGTTTTTGAGCTTGTCCCGCATATTAAACCAACTAAGGTTTGTGGAAATACCAAATTGTTTGGTTTTAACAAACACCAAATAAAACTGGTTTCATTTGGTTTTAACAAAAACCAAATAAATCTGGTTTCTTCATAAACCAAACAGATAGTGGGCTGTTTGGATATATGAGATATCAGTAGTGGTAGTATGTAATCTCATATATAATTGGTCAATATGGCTGGCCTGATTAGCCTATTAAGTGCGGATGCATGGATGGATGATTGAGGCTTCACGTCAAGGAATTATGCACTTGGTAGGCTGAGTAGGATAGTAGGACACAGAAATCAGGCATTGCACGATTGAAACAGCTGTCCAACATAGGCTGTATTTCATTGGGGGAGGGGGATTTTTTTTTTATCTGTGGGGGGGGGGGGAGGTGCTTTGATTCTTGTTTAGATCTGCAAAGAGAAAAGCCAAGAAAACAGAATAGTTAAGCCTATAGAGTATAATAAAGAAACACAGGGCAGAGAGAGTGAAGCTACACACCCAGCAAGCACTGGAGATAGCTCTAAAATCAGTAGACTTTTCTTCCTTGTTTTACCAAGCAGTCTACAGTCCATTTACGGACTACCAAGATAAAAAAAAATGTACTTACCTCACAGAGAAATGCCACTGCAAAGCTATATTACCAATGGGATATTTCAAGATCAGTTACCTGTGATTGTCTGAAGTTTGGTCTTGAATCATTCTCATGTTGGAGTTGTTGGTTGTAATGATACTTCTACAAAATGTTTAGCCTACCTACTCTTCCACATGTTAAAAGATATTCATTTATGATTTCTTGCAAATAGTGTATGTACAATTTGTAACACTATCATCTAATCAACATGCCAGTGCATCAAGCATGGTCTTTATAACTTCAAAGTTACAAAGTAAATTTTAAAAAGTATAGTTATAGATGGCGCTACCCGGCTCACCATTGCTCATTCATGATTCTTTGACAAACATGAGACTCAATCTACTTTTTAAGTCAACTGTGATATATGTAAGCTGGGATAGAGCCACACTTTGAGATAATGCACTGTTGGTTTGTTACAGCTTAGTTATGCTTCCAGTGTTGATAGGTGCAATGATTCCCTGCTGTGTTTTTATTAATCACTTGTTCCTTGTTAAATTTGAACTTCTGTTTGCTAAATGCATGCCAGTATAGATGGCGTTACGTGTGGTACAGAAGGAGGCTTTGTTCTCTGGGGAGCTGATCTGTCTCAACAAGCATAGTATCAAGGCTGTCTATGAGGTCCATGAAGTTCCTTATACATCGAAACTAGTACTAGGTTATTAAATATCACTAGATAAATGAAACCCATTATCTCTAAGCAAATTATTTATGTATGGTAATCTGGCTGATCATAAACAAATTTTGTCATATTGACACATGGAACAATATTTATCATGGCATGAAAAACACTAATACCAGGGTAGACTCATTCCAACTAGAGGCCTTGGTTTTTTGAAAAACCATTTTACCTGAGGACGAGGCCAATTCCAAAGAAAAAAACCAAAAATGGCCTGATAAACCAAATTTCAATGCAAAAACCACCATGGTTGTCTCATAAAACCACTTGATATTTTTAAAAACCGCTTTTGTCCTAAATTTTTTAGAGTGAAGTTACTTTTCTATTGCCATGGTTACGAAAGGTCGGTGCACCCAGCGCAGCTCAATTTCTATTCAAAATTCAACAAATTAGCTGTGTTTAGAGTCAGAGAATTTATAGTAATAAAAACAAATTATTGCAAGAAAATTTATTTATTTATAGGTCTGCAGTCTATAATAATATCTTCCATCACATTATACACATTTATGTAAATTTCAACCTGATCAGATAAGGCAATTTCTAAAGAGTTTATTCATCATTTTCCGCTCAGCTGTTGAGATTGTTCAGCTGAAACAATCTACTGGCAAGAAGCAGTGCTCAAGAACCTTGATATCAAAACCCAACCTCATCTGCTTTAATTATCAGATTTGGCCTTCTGTCACTTGTGGTGATGCTAAAATATATATACCAGTTCACAATTCAAAGGAATGACACTCATAATGAGAAATGAAACTATAGCCATGTAGGCTGAAATTCCACAATTTAGGAACAGATTGCTTTGGAGGACCGAGATGACTGCTTCAGCACAGGGGTTAAACGGATTCAAGAGTGGCTTTAAATGTAAAGGAAAAGCTTTGAGATACTGTCAAGTTGCCAAATAAAGTTTTTCATGATCATCCATAGCATATTTACTGTAAATCCTATGATTATTTACAAGAATAGACACTTGGATTTTTGGCTAAAAAACTGAGCTGCGCTGGGTGCACTGACCTTATGTTTCCATGGCAACAGAAAAGTAATTTAAACACTTCCAAACTGTATCATATTTTCAAAATAGTTAGTGTAATACCTGAATTTACTTCTGTGAAAATTTCATTGAGCTGCTTCAAATAGAAATGTCTGTCAAAAAAATTGGTCAGAACTTTTGGGACACCCCTCGTAGATACGCCACTTTTCGACGTTTTATCTATTACCAGCTGTATGTTGTGTCTACAGGGTTAAAACGTCGTTATAAAAGTGCATGTGAGAGACGAGGAATGATGGCAAGATAAACAGGACGATCTGATAACCACCAGAGGGTGTATGAAATCCTTGTTGTTATGAAACAATAGCGGAAAGGGGATCGAATCGGTTAACCTTCAATGGGATGAGTGAGTGACCCTGAAGCACCCCAGGCAAATGTCCTCAGACCTTTCAAGAGGAGCCAACAAGGCAATGAGGAGGTTGGCAAGAGGCCACTCCGCTGGGTTAAGGACCAAGAGGCTCAGGTGGAGCAGGGGGCTCTTAAAGTGCCCATTTGGACGCTAATGATATTTACAATAAGGTAGAACTGAGGAGAGAAAGGGGAAGTACAGGAGCAGAGATTATGAGAAAGAAAGGGGGTCCAGAAAGCAAGGAGATGAAGGAAGCTTCGGGAGATTTATAAAAACACTTTGTAACACTTAATTTAAGAAAAATCTCTCCAGCTTTTTCTCACATCTAAGTTAGGTGTGAACAAGGCAAGTGATTAATTACGAAATGTTGCACAACACTGCATGTAGGGGAGACCGGGGCTGGTTTTCACAGTGGCATGATGTCTCAGGGGATGGTTTTTACAAGGAGGGGTGTTGTCACACTGCTGGGACAGGTGGTCACACCCGATAAGTTTATACATAGTTACAGGCACATTTTTTAAAAGGTTTTATGAATCAACCCTGATTTTTTCTGATAATTGGTATCAATTACAGCTGTTATTTAGAACTACATAGATCTTATACATCGAAGACACAAAGTTTTGCGTTACCGGTGACAACCTGGCCCAAAACTTGCAGTGTAACAACCTGCCTCTGTGACAACCAGCCCCAGTCTCCCCATCCCCCAGTCCACAAAATCATCTCAAATGTAGTACAACCCTACATATACAAGTACGAGCCTCTCCCCCCTAACCAGCTAACAGAATTAGCAAATCTGGATACGCAAATGGAGTAGGCTACAGTTATAGAAGCCAAACAGGCGAGCAGATTGCAAAGCCTAATTGGACATATGGTGCGGTGCGCCTACCTGTAGGTGCTGTTCCCACAATGCAGTATGCAACATTATTGCCACCATACTCAGGCTTTCACCCGGTAAACAATGTGGCCGAGCTGCGGTCGATAAACTGGCAAAACAAAACAAAAATGCACCAAAGAGTCATCAACATTGATGCATTGACTTTCACCAGGAAGTAATGCCTTTTCTCGAAATGATATGCCCATTCAAGCAGGAGAGAATCGAGGCATTACAACTAAGAGACATTTCATAGAGACATTATACATCCACCAACTTCATGGACTCACAACTTTAGGCAAAGAAATCTCCACATGCCAACTCCCGCGCTTACAAGGTGAAACTCCAGGTGAGTCAATTATATTTTCATACTTATAATATTTATAATAATATATACTCATTGACTGATAATTTTTACACATGACCCCATACATCCAGCGACATTTTAGTCACAGATTCAGGACATCTTTTTTACAATAGCTTTTGGGAGTATTTTTATGATATCTAAAATGGCTTAACAAGTTATCACAACACAGGCCTATAGTGCCATTTTGCAATACAAATAAAAAAAGATATGGTAGCCTACTTTGAATAAAACAAGCTGTAGTTGAATCACAGATACTATTGATTCATAACTAATTGCGAAAGAGCATTTGTGACAGTCATAAAATTAACTTCCAAGTTGGCCTTGTGATATCATCATTTTAGAATAATTTGAACACTTCATTGATCTTTGTTTTGCTGTCAGTTATTGTTGATTATGATTGTGTTCCTTATTCAGCAGTACATAAGTTTCAAAATGTTGAGGTAAACATCTGATTGAGCAAAGATTTCAAACAGGCAAGACAAGTTACGAGTCAGTTTACAAGTCGGATAAATTCAATGGGATATGGTTCTCACGATGTAAGAAAGTTCTTATGCACAACATGATAACTATTACAAATTAAGTTATTTCGAATCCCATTTTGTACCCGACAGTTCTGACACTAACTGAAGATTTAATTAAAGAACCTGCAAATATCAATCGAGTTGTGAGGCTATAGTTCTGTAACAGCATCACTTTCATGCGCTGTGGCGTTGGTTTGTCACATGCAACACGCTACATACAAATTAGTACTTCATGTCATTATCAGGGTGCCTTTTCGAGAGTTTAATGCTTATGGGCACTGTCTGCCATTAATTTGAGTCATAAAATGGTTTATATTTCTGTTGAATTGGCGTTTGCTCTAATGCTAATACAAGGTCGAAATACAGAGACAAAATAACAACATGTCAAGTACTTAGAAAATCCAACTGTGCCAGAGTAAATGCCACATTATTAGGCCTATTATTAGGCTTATTATAATTGGTTTTTATTGTACGAAACAACAAGTAACATCAGATAATACTAACCGATTAACTCAGTCACTGGCAGTTTATTACTTCGACTATCTTATTAAATTCTTTATTAACTTAATGTGTCATATTTTGACTCAATTTGATAGGTTATATAGACGCACAAACAACCAACCTTTTCAGGTGAAATATCATGTAGTAAACATGAAAAGTATAGTATTATGCTGTAGTTATCAGATATTCTTTATCGTAGTTGAATAGAGCTCACGAATGTACTATATTTCATACACATTAAAAATACATTAGACCAAGATGTCAGCTGGCACTTTTTGATGTTTAATTAAATCAGGTCCTATAATTATTCTCCACACAGGTCATAGTTGTGCGGTTATTTACAAGTTCTTAGGCCTATACTTCAACACCAAATCCATATAACCTTTTGTCTAATCTATAAAACTTTCAAAAGTCGTCAATATGGTTTGTCAATTTGCATCTTCAGCACTGGTGTGGCGCGGCAACCACAATTACAAGCAACTATGAACATCACCGCACCCATGCTCAGCACGATAGAGGGGCTCCTGCAGGAGGCTATGGTGGATGCCGCTACAACTAACAGGATAATGGCACTAGTCAATCGAAGTGTATCTGCAAGGTAAGCAGAATTATCATCATAATGGTTTTATAAGGCCTATAGGCTATATATCTATATATACTCAATACAGAGTTGTGAGTTAAGATCCATGCTGTCAAAAGTTGACACTTTTTCCTCCAGTTGTCTCACTATCCTGTTTATCACCTGGAATATCTAATTTAAAGCCACTACAGAGGTTTTGCATGTGTCAAAGTGCGCCACTGCTAGTTAAACTTGATCATGTAATTGTGGCTGAAATGTGTGGGATTTTAAATAAAGCTCACCAAAATTTCCGATTTCTTTATATTCACTTCAAATAAGAACATTTTTCACACACAAAAGTTACCCTACCACAACCTTACATCTCTCGTCGCATGATCTTTGGGTCAAATTTTGTTTTGATTGCCAAAGCTGTGTGTGGCAGCCAAATAAATGCTACTATTTGAGTGAACAAGCGCCGTGTTTTTTACCATGTCTTCATATATATATATATGTATCTATTACATGTTTTTATTATTATTTATTTATATTCGGTACAAAAAGCCCACGGCTTGTGTTTTCTGTATTTTGTATTTTAAACCGAATTCAAATAAATTTTACTTGACTTGACTTGTGTCAACACAGACCGAACAAGCAACCACTGAAGAGTCCAGAGGAAACATAAGTCTATAAATGTTCCATACTAGAGACCTATATGACCAACAGGCAGTAAAATATTGGGAAATGGAAAGCCAGCCAAGAAGAGAGAGAGATGGCACACAATAGTTTCTCTTCCTCCTGGGCCATGCTGTATGTAAGCCCTGGATAGCGAAAATTATGTTTCACAGAAAACATTAAAATATTTATAGGTCTTAACATTTAAATGTGCATTGTGCAAGCAATAAAAACACTGTTGATTACCCATTTCACCATTCTCAAAATTGTAGAGCCTCTAGTGCATCGCGAGCTGAAGTTGTGAGAAACAATTTTATCCAGTAGGCCTTTCTACAATTTTATCCAGTAGGCCTATCTACAATTTTATCCAGTAGGCCTATCTACAATGTATTTCTTGCCTCTCTAACTTTATTTGTCAGCAATCAGGGAGCAGGATGCTCTTGTTAGTATAGCAGTCACTATTGCACACAGTATATTTAAGGGGGTGGTGACAGCTTGGTACCAGGTAGCGCCTATTATATATTGTATTCCATGCACTTGTCCCTGTTTCGATTGTTTGATAAAGCTTTGTCGTCTGTGAATAAACCCGAGTGACGTCATATGAAAAAGGACACCTAGATGAACACCTTGACAAACGCCATCAAACTGATTGCCTGTTAGCCTACCTGCCACATCAATAGACCTACTTAGATTCCAATGACTCATTGGCAATGAGAAAACAACTTCTTTAAAGCTTCTCAGATTTAGAACGTTCACATCTCAGAATCTAATATGTGAATGGCACAGCCATGAAATTCGCGCAGCTCTTAAAAAGTTTTTTTAGGACTTACGGTTTTACCATAACTTTCATTAAATTTATTTCATATTCAATGTATGAAAGGCAGTTATGTTACTATTTCAAAGAAATTGAAAGACGGATATATAGAAAAATAGAGAGAAATTTAGACTAGAAACTATAAGAAAAATAAAATAGATCGAAAATAGAATATATAGATAGATAGATAGATAGATAGATAGATAGATAGATAGATAGATAGATAGATAGGATATTATAATAAATAGGATTAAGAATGAACAGAATTGATAGATAATCAGCTAAATAGTAAAGAGGAAGACTACACTGAAAGCTGCGAAATTAAAGTCTATGCTAGCTTGTTGATATTATATAATAGTGATAACAAAAACAATAACATGATATGCATGTAGATTAATTGCTCACTGTTACATAATCATCAGTTGACAAAGATTGTGAAACCTTTATTTTGTTATGTTTTCTTGTTGTCTGTTTTGAAATGAAATGAATCACATGTTAAAAATTTAATTTAGCTTGTCAAGGCTTATAATGAACTATTCCATAAAAATAATAGAAACAGGGAATAGTAATGGAGAAAATTGAATTTTTAATACACTTTTGAATATGAATATGTAATGTTTTGTTAAATTCGAAACTAAATCATTGATAAGAAGCTGGTCCCACTTGACCTAATTTCCTGCTGTCGACCATTGATGTTGAGACCATCACTGCACAGATTTTTGAAACCTTTCTTGTGCTA
The DNA here is from genome assembly GCA_026936325.1 of Platynereis dumerilii. NCBI lineage: Eukaryota > Metazoa > Annelida > Polychaeta > Phyllodocida > Nereididae > Platynereis > Platynereis dumerilii. Next base: position 15,933,369 of record JAPTHN010000001.1, read on the forward strand.
AATTTCGCTTCGCGAAACGGCCTGTGGCCGTTTCGCTGCGCGAATATAATACAGGCCATACATGTACCAAAAGAGGCTTTTTTCAAAAATGTTTTAACAACACTCAAGGTTATTTGTCTTAAAAATAAACTGCCATAGGCTAGTCAAGGATTGAACCACTCAATCGCTGAGTCTATATTTATTTCAAACATGCCACTGCAGTTTCCTTTTAGTTTAGGCCTGCTACATATATGGATTTTAGCTAGCTTAGGCCCTGCCCAGGCTATTGTGAAGAGACAAAAGAATGCCAAAATTTTCAAAATTGAACTTTGGTTTCAGGCAAAGTAACAGTTAAAACGGTTTTAGTTGTAGATGATTGGGTTGATGTGTGTCTCAGGTATATGGCTTTGTCAAAAATCATGTTGAGTAATGTGTATTTGTGGTCCACATGTAGATGGAAAAGACAAGTTCAACATTCCCCCATGACCTAACTGGTAAGTGCACTTGTCAACTGGCTTTATGGGCGTGGGTTCAAATCTCACCCTGGGAACTCACTTAAGTCTGAGCCCCTGGGACATTAAACGGAGGTGGGTTGTATCCAGTATTCTATGCTGGGGCAACTGAGAGACCCTGGGCATACCTGAATTAATAGGGTATGTGCCAGACTCAGTCTTCTCATCTCATCATCATACAGCGGTCGCCAAAAAATGAAAGAGCAGCTCCCTCCACAAAAAAGATGGAGGTTGAGCTGCCCCGGCTGATCTGGGGTACACCAGCACAACATAAGTCAAGTCATCTGACTGTCAGACAATTCACTTAAAACTGTGGACATTACGAGGCGACTGAGCCCTGCATTTATAAGCTAAGGTTTTTCATTTTCTTCCTTCCAGTGAATCTAACAACGTGACCAACACTACAGAACCCTTCAATCTGACGGCAGGGGGCAGCACTGTGGGGGGAGATGGAGGGGCAGGTGCAGGAGCCCTCACCTGGGATGATGCCACATGGATCCTCACTTGTTCATTTATCATATTTACAATGCAGTCAGGTACCCAAATCTACTGTCTATAATTTAATTACTACATTTGAGGCTCTGGATAGGGTTTTGCGTCTCCCTTTCCCTTGGCCATTTTACCTTTGACTTTCTTGCCTCTTTGCCATTTTTTCCAATTGAGTTTTGAATTCCCTGTCCCCCAGCTCCAGATGGCGTTTTAAGTTCCCCATGTCCCTTTGCCTTTTTATTTTAGAATGCCCTGTCCCCCAAAAACCAACCCATCCAGAGCCTCATCTTTTACCTGATATCTCCCTGTCTAGTTTTGTCTCTACACCGTCAATAGTAGACTCAGTACATGGTGTGCTGTCTCGAAATTTCTGTGCTTCATCTCATATCTCAATCGCTGTTTTACTCGCACCATATAACCATTCCACCAAGTTAACCTTTACCAAAATTTATTAATGTGGGTCGACCAGGGACAGTTTTCCTGGTCAGACAATCAGCAATTGTGAATGCAGGCCAAGCCCCGTAACAAATTGCAAGCGTCTAAGTCATTTGTAGCTCGACATCACAAGTAAGATAGATAAGCCAGAACAGGCATGCAAAATCCTCTTTACACATTTAGGAGGTGATTACATGAGGTGGTGCCTGGTGCTAATTTAGGGGCTAGGCCTATATATATCTTGAAATTACCTTGAAACACATGTGATAAGAAACGTGCAATTAAAAAACTAATCACATGACCCGAGGTAAATACATTCTCCGTGTCAGTTATGTTTTTATAGAGAAACCCTCACCATGCAATTCACTCAACCGTATCCGAAAAATGAAAAACTGTTTGATGTTTTTATGTGTGTCTAATACATGTATAGATACAGGCCCAAACTTAATTTTTAAAAAAAACACCAGTTATCTTTTCGCAAATAAAAAGCTCACAATGAGTCACACCTGCTGAATTCCTGATGTACTATTATATACGCAACAATTCTGCACTCTAAAAAAATTCAGACAAAATTGGTTTTTTAGATTCAAAATGTTTGTTTTTTTTTAAACCAAATTTCAATGCAAAAAGCCAACATGGATTTTTTTAAAAATCCATGTTGGTTTTGCATTGTAATTTGGTTTTTCAAAAAACCATTTTGAATCTAAAAAAACAATTTTGTCCCAACATTTTTTAGAGTGTATTTGACAATCAATTTTGATGTGAACACGATATCCAATAAGTACTGCAACAATTAATAAATAATTAATTCTTGTCAATAATTATCATCATTTGTTGCAATTTACAGGTTTTGGTTTACTGGAGGCAGGTTCCGTGTCAGCGAAGAATGAAGTGAACATTATGGTGAAGAATGCTGTGGATGTAATATTCGGTGGACTGACTTACTGGGCATTTGGTTTTGGGCTCAGTTTTGGGGAAGACTACCCCAACCCATTTGTAGGAATAGGAAACTTCTTTGTGGACAGTGATGATTTAAACGAAATGGGACTGGTCTACTCCAACTTCATCTTCCAGCTGTCCTTTGCAACGACCGCAACGACCATTGTCTCTGGAGCGATGGCGGAGAGAACAAGTCTCATTGCTTACGTCGTCTTTTCCTTGATAAATACCGTCGTATATGCAGTTCCTGCCCACTGGTTATGGGCTCCCCATGGTTGGCTAAATAAAATGGGTGCCATAGACATTGCTGGGTCTGCCGGGGTCCATCTGATTGGAGGAGTTTCAGGCCTCGTTGCCACAATGATGTTGGGTCCAAGGATAGGAAGATATGAACCAGGGTACAGGATGCCCTCGGGCAATATGACCAACTGTGTAGTGGGCATGTTCATGTTATGGTGAGTCGGAAAATAATAATAATAATAATAATAATAAGTATTTATTGACCATAATTTGAACATATATACATGACAAAGTTATTTCTTAAAGCAACCTTCATCTATTATACATTTAGAAACGCAACATTCTTTTAAATTCAATCAAATCCCATAAACTGAACCAAATCAAAAACGCAAAACTATTTCTAGGGTGGTATTTTGCTGTTGAGTATATGCATGTGTAAGCACGTGTCAAAAGGATCGACTCAGTTGCCTAAAATCAAAATTTTTTGCACATCTGTGGCCAAGTTTACCACATTGAGTTATGGACAGTAGACTGGAGTATTAGGCACCCCATGGAGCAAATCTAATGATTTCATGCGAAAGCTTGATAAAATGATGCAAAAGGCCACCCAATTCACTTCAGTTATTGCCACTTGTCAAAATTTTGTTCTCTGAAAAGTCATGTCTATGGGGTGCCTAATACCCTGGTCCAACTGGCCATACCCCAATGTGATAATATTGGCGACAGATGTGCAAAAACTGGTCACAATCTGTCTACAAGTGGACCACAGTATCATTGCCACTGCTTTTTCCAGCATTGGCTGATCAGAACATATGTTGTCATGTGTTGCCACCTAGTGGCAAGTGTGCAATTCCGTGAGCTTTGCGAGTGGTCCACATAATCTGAGTATTAGGAAGTCACAAAATTTTGTCCGGAAGAAACAAGGGCTGTTTCTGAGTATGCTGATGACCTTGTCTACTTCCTTAGGGAATGCGATTGCTGAGTCTTACTCTGGTTTACCTCAATGTTGAATAGAAACTTTGTGAATGTTCCATGAAATTGGAACTATTTCTTTGGAGCTGCAATGCTACAGCATACAAAACTAACTTTTATGTTAGATGGCAGCTGCATGCAGTTCTCATTTTCACCAGACTGGGTCACAATAGAGTGATTTTTATGCAACTGAGTCCTTTGACACCTACTTGCATACACTGAACAGCATATTCAGAAAAATACAGCATACACTGAACAGCATATTCAGAAAAATACAGCCCTGGAAAAAGTTTTGTGATTTTAATTTGATTCCGTTTATAGTATTCAATTTACACTATCAAGTCAATAACACTGGTTTAACAAATAATTATTCGTCTTTATTTACCGAAAACAAATAATTATTTGTTAAGCCTCTCAATTATTGAGTACAGAAATGCACTCCTATAAATCAGCATTTTTGCATCACTTCACATTTTTGATTCACACTACCACATCTGAAATCGATATAATATTATGTCCATTCTCTTATATTCTTTTACAGGTGGGGATGGCTGGGGTTCAACTGCGGAAGCACTTTCGGCATATCAGGTGGCAAGTGGAAACTCGCTGCAAAGTAGGTGGTGAATAGCACATAAAAGCTATCATTTCCATAAATCACTTGGAGCCACCATCATATAATATCAAAGCAACAGACGAGTAATGAAATAATTACCATCACAGTAAAAGGTTGGCACAGAGCTGTTGCTTGTTCTGCATAAGTTTCACCATCTAATCCTAGGTTGCAGAAAAATTTTATTGATAGACTTACAGGTGCATGCAACTTCGAAGTTTTCTAACTCGAGGATCTTTTCCATATTTGCAGGTCAGCTGTAACTACTATCAACGGTTCAATGGGAGGAGGATTGGTGGGACTCATATTCAGGTATGTCATTTCTTTGGAAAATTTTCCAGCATATCGTGTCCGCAAAGATTCTGGGTGCCCACTGAAAAAAAAAATCCCATCATTCCCTTTGTCACCAGAGAATTTCGGTCCTTACATTGGAGGTGGGGGATTAGCTCAGTTGGTAGCATTCTATTGCAGGGTCCCGGATTCAAATCTAACTCTTACAACTTGTGTCATCCTCATAGGTTGTTAGAAACACCGCTCCATCATTTTTTGGGAATTCAGATTATTTTTTCTGGACCATATGCTCACATTCACATAAAAATTTTTGCTAGAATATATCGCCCGCCGGCAATAATAAGGTCATAAGTGGCACTTATGACCTTTTACCACTGATTCATTTTTGGAAAGAAAAATAGTTTACGCAGGTTTCCTGAAAATTTCATAAAAATCTGATAATTAGTTTCTGAGATATTTTAAATTTTCACTTATGACTTTTGTGCTTCTGTCAGATTTCATTTGAATTAAAAGGTCATAAGTGGCTTATGACAACTTTTCGGTTTTGTAAAGTCATAAGTGACCACTTATGACCTTTTAATTATGGGGATATTGAAGTCAATCTGAGCAAAAAAGTCATAAGTGCCACTTACGACCTTTTCTTCATGTGACCTGATATTACCACCTGAACACAAAAAAGTCATAAGTGCCACTTATGACTTTTTTCCCTTGGACCTTGTGTTTTCACCTGAACCCAAAAAGTCATAAGTGCTACTTACAGTGTACTTAATCACAGCATTTCACCTGCCTGGATAGTAATAAATGATGGGGTTATGACTTTTATCCAGAAATAAATGGAATCATATCACTACACATAAATAAAAATCATAACATCAGTTAAGAAGGAAGCCCATTGACAACTGGTCCTAATATCTGAGACAAGTGTTTTCTTGTCTCAATTAATATGGAAGGAGCTCACGGGGATATTGTGACACAGCAACGAAGTTCTCATTAAAAATCGGTTTAATTTTGTGAACCACTATCCTCTGTCCTTAATGTGCTTATTAGGCCTATTTCATTATTTTGTAGAACTACATCAGATAACGCAGTAATGAAGTGACAATCACAACATTGTGACATCATATTCGCAGAACATGAGGTCACAATATACTGCGAATATGAGGTCACAATATTAACACCTCATTGGTTGTGAATGTCACAGTTAGTCTGAAACCAGACTACCTGGGCATGTGGATGTGTATAGGTTATTCACAACGGGAGAGGGAATATGTAATTTATCACCCAAGGGCTTTAGCTCGAGGTGTGATAAACACATATTCCTGATCCCATGGTGAATAACTGGCTTATACCTTGAGACAAACACTCAAACAGTCAAACATGAGAGGATAACTGGACAACAAAGAATATGGAAATTATTTCCCTAAAATACTGGCATGTGATTGGCTGACAGAGGTGTCGAATGGTATAATTGAAGATATCATCCTGCACAGTGATAAATTAAAGCTTTTGAAACTCATCTGAACACATCTATAGTTTGTTTTCTCATGCAAATGTCATTTTGCAAGAGACAAGAGGATAAAATTAATATACTTTGCCACCACAGATCAGTGGTGTCCCTATTGGGGGGGGGGATGAGGGGCACGTGCCCCCCGTATTGGACCTGTGCCCCCGAGGTGCCCCCCTCCCATATGAGATTTTCAACCTTGGCTAAAATATAAAAATAGTATTATGGGTTCCCCCCCAGAGAATCACTCGCCCCCCCCCCCCAGGTGCTTGCCCCCCGCTTGAGATCCCCCAGTTACGCCCCCAGTTATGCCACTGCCACAGACTATTGATTTTATTATAAAATCTTTTTTTTTAAATAATGTGCTATTTTAAATCTAAGATACTTGTCAAAGCAACATGTGTTCAGTGGCACATATCACTTCTTGCCTTAATTAAATGTTCTCAAACTTCTATTGTTTAATCTGTTTAGTCACTGAGGGAAAATCAATTATTTATCCCATGTCTGCCACATTAAAGTTACTTCTTGATAAAACATTGATCCCTGGTCAACACATTACAGGCAGGGAAATACATCGCAAGACGGAAATGCATCAAAATTGATTAACAATTCTATATTCTTTATGGGAAGCCTAGAATTAATCTGAGTCTATGAGAAGATCAGACTATGTCCGACCATCATTTTTAACCTGATACAATACTTTTTCTGATGCTCGAAAATTCTTGCTTTGACAACAAAGTGAAGGAAAAGATGTTCATTGCAGTTGGACGTCATCTATGGGAGTTTTTGCACCACTTAGGGCTGACCATTTAATTTCCAGGGAGGCTTTGAGTTTTCCTCAACGGGAAATTATTTATTTCACTTAACAGCAGAAGTAATTATTTAAATAGAGTGCGCAAATTCACCGAACAATCATTCCTAAATCAAGTACTACTCCTGGAGTTGTTTTTTTTAAATAAACAATTTCCTGCCCACTTTTAGTGAAAAAAAAAAATCAAAACTGAAATATATACATGTTATTCTTGGTTGGGGCATTTTTTAATATAACACGATGTAGCTTGATTTAGAAATGAACATTTGAGGATGTCACATGCCGAAAATAGATTATTGCCCATACAAGATGTGAAAATAGCAAAAAATGTGGGATATTCACCACAAGTTCATTTACCAAGCAGACCAGACCAGACCATCGAACTGACCTACACTCTGAGTGGGCTTTATTGTAAAACTTCCCTTAAAGTGCTTGTTAGAGGGCTAAACCTAACAGTCATGTTTGTTGTGCCCACCATAAATGTAGTTAATGGGATGAGATGCAGAAATTTTACGATGAGACTGAAAACATCAGAATACATGTGGCGCTGTCAATGCTTCAGCAGAAATTTGAAAAAATAAGTGAAACTTTTTTTTTCCAGGATGCTTTCGGGCACTACTCGGTTGATAATAATCATCCCATTGAAATTTTTTAAAGTCTTCCAGGCAGGTCAAACTTATCTGGACATTACTTGGTAATCAGATTTAGTCCACAGAGCTGTATTTCCGCCGTCTGGCGCATTTATATATGTTCAGTCAGCTCGAAAATGCGTCAACAATGAACTGTTGATTTCTGGGCGTTGCTCATCAAGCTGACATGGGGTAATGACAATGACAATGTAGAACACTTTATCTGGGAGACCTTAAATAGGTTATGTCATGCCTTGGACCTACATTTCCCTGACGGGCCTTGGAAAATACTGGGTTTCTGGTGAAAAGATCATTGAAATATGGGCCAAACCATGAAATAAGCTGCAACTATTATATACCTCTTATTAGGGCTGTTTGATCATCAAAATCTTTCAAGGTTTATAAAAACAATAAATAAAACTTAGTTGGATAACCATAATCTATAAAATCATGTTTTTAACACCAAAACAGGGGGAAAAGTTCACTTATGACCTTTTACAATTTTGGCACTTATGACCTTTTTGCTTCATTTTGCTGTTTTAATGCAGAATTTCATTAGCGGTAAAAAGTCATAACTCAAGGAAGCAAGCTACAGTGTTGCGAGGCATATCATTTTGAAGCTAATTCACACAGGAACTCATCTAGATCTGAATCAAATGCAATCTCAATGAATAAATTGCCTAAAACTGCAAGTGAAAATTCACTTATGACTTTTTAATTTTTAAGTACAATAATTTTGGCCTTGTGTTAAAAGGTCATAAGTGATTATTTTGCCATAGCTGCATGGATATTGATAAATTTATGATATATTCACATCCATATTTCTATTTTGTGATTAAGCAAAAGATTCATGCCTTGAGATTGCAGTTTTGCACTTTAGCTACTTCAGGAGAACCCATAAATGGTTTTTTGCGTTTATCTCAAAACTATGATTTTGCACTTATCACTTTATTATTGCCGGCGGGCGATATTCCAGGATTAAAATAGCTTAAAACCTAACCCTATTCTACACAAAGGTTCATTTACATTGTCTTAGCTTGTTGGACAATTCTTGTTGACCTTATAGTATCTAAACCTTATTTACATTAACATAATCAGATTGGGTATTTGTTTTATTGCAGTTATATTGTACATAAAGGCAAATTCAACGTACCGGATATGGTGAACTCTATACTTGGCGCACTTGTTTCTGTTACAGGTATTTATATTTTTTTGATACATTTATCTTTTCTTCATCTCCATAGAAAGAGAAGAAATGTCACTTTTATGGCATAAGAGGTAGGATGCTTCCAACTATAAAATCTGCACCCACTCTCACAATGCTTGAAAAAAAGGTATGCTACCCTCATATTACCATCTCATAGGCATTTGCAGTAGCTATAAGAAAGAAGGTTGGAAAAAAGTGTTGTGTAGGGCTAAATAGCTTTCATAAAGGGAAACAAAGGTACGGCGTCTGCTCTTGTGATAAAGCCAAGACTGAAACTATCATTTGAAAACAAGTCAGCTCAAAACAAGTGATATTCTGTCATCGGGTTAATTATGAGAAACAATCTACCGCTATTTATGATAAAAATATAGAAATAAGTAGACCTAGCGTGACCTAAATATTAGTTAACTGCTACTATAGTGATGCATATGTTACAAAATCATTCCAAAACATGGTGATATAAATGACATCAATTGACACCAATTTCTATGCCAGTCCTGCGACCAGATGCTCACAAGTCCTACGTAACTCATAGACGTGGGTCGTGGGCTAATGAAATTTGCAGATTTATTACCTTAATCAGACCAGGTGGGACGCATAGCCTACATTGAACAAAGAGAAAAGAAGTCAATTCCATCAAAAAAGAAGAAAGATAGCCTTCTTTCATAAAAGCTGCACCTTTATTTCCTTCACTCCAGAGCAAATTGGACTGACTACTTCACCAAAGTCATTGAGCAGCTGAGTGGCCAAGTGACTTAGGTGCCCACCTGCTTTGCTGAAGGTCTTTGCCTGTATGGGTTCAAACCCCGGGTGGGGAACCCAAAATTTTCAGTGGACTTTCATGAGCAAAATCCCAGCTGGATGTCGTTTGGATGAGATGTTAAATTGGTGGCCCCTTGTATCAGTGTCTATGCTGGGCAAGTAAAGAAACCTCACATGGGGTAAACGTGTAACGTGTTGAGGACTCCCGCTCTCTCTCCCATCTCATGAATCAACCCTCGTGAGCGCTCAGAACTGGGCTTAGAGGGCTGCACTTATCTATCTTGCTATCTGATAAAAAATATCTATCTATCATATCTACATTGATTTGTTACATTTAAGCATGCTATGCTTTCCATCAAAACAGTAAGAATTCAATAAAAATCGTTCGAGAAATCATAAATAGCGACTGGATCAAGTACTTCTTTTTTAGTCTTTCTTCTGGCCAACTGCGCATCCTTTGTTTTGTTCGCTCAATCAGTGTCTTGGACATTTTTTCAAAGCCACTCATTTGAAGATGTGGACTGCCAAGTACAGTATCTTTGTATAAACCTCTGTCATCGAATGGTGCAATGTGATGTTTGTAGTTCTTCAGTGTTCTTGTTGGGATCAGATTTGGGCCAACTGCTTTCTTCATGTTGAGGCATTCCAGTTGTTTCTCAGCTCCTCGTAGTCCAATGTTTATTCTAGGTGCGTCTTGATATGGCTGGTTTCCCATACTGTGCAGGTTGATTAACATTCTGATTGACCGGACCGGGCTAATCCAGCCTCCTGTCTGGGAGAAATCCAGGCCAAAATAGTGTATTGCATGAGAGGGACCAACTTAGTCCCACCAAACTCAACTACCAGGACCCCTTCATCCTCCGACATGGGTCGCAACCCACGGCAAACAGGTCGCCTAGGGCGTACTAAAAATCAACAATGTTCTGTGATTTTTGCACCCGTCGGAGGAATTGTACCTTTTGGTGAGTAAATCAATTGGAAAAATTTTTTTTTGAAATCGGTCAACTCCTTACGCCGGTTTACCCGCTTTGAATAATAAGGGATCCGAAAACACCAAAAATCGCCGTTTTTGTAACTAAAGAGAGTCACAGATGAAATATTTCACCCAAAATGCTGTGCATACCCATCAGGAAAGGTTATGACATCTATATAAAACAAACTTAACAATTTTGGTGATGAAATTTATCAAAATGGACATTTTTAAGGCAAAAATGCCGAAAATTGCAATTTTCCACTGATTTTTAGCATTTTTTTTCCTAATTGCAGTCCATTGCAGATACATGACTTATCTGGCAAGTGTTTTTTGTTCATTGATGAACCCTTTTTACCCTAAAGGTATTATCATTGTCAACCCTTGTGCCCTAGATCACTGCAGATCTTGATTTCGCAATACTGAATACCAAATAATATGAATAATATCAATCTTCTTTCAGCTTACCTTGCTTGTGTTGTACTGTGCCGATAAATTGCAATATGAATTTTTGTATGTCATGTAGATGACAATAACCACATAAGGAACCTAAAAGGAAATATCATCTCAAAGTTCCTATATTGTGTAAAGACTGCAATCATTCATAATGACAATATATAACCTGCAATGTAACAATATATAGTATGATTTGCTTCAAATGGCATCCATTCCAAAATATATCTGCTCACCAAGTACTGATCACCATACTGACTGACAATCTTTCCAATCATTACAATGATAAGAACTTTACTGATGACCTCTGGACATAGCTAGAGTAGGGTTGGAACTTAGAACATCCACTGCACACAGGTCACAGGGTAAATACATGCATACCACATTGCATGCCACTATGCGATTGGTGCCACTGCCACACATGAATACCAAATATTAAATCCACATTTATCTGCACTGTTTCCGGAAAAAGTTAGGTCCAGAAAGAAGACACCACACTGTCACCACAGAGAAAGAACCATAAGTTCCTATTGTGCATTTCTTAGATCAGTTATGAAAGTGAGCACTTTTACACCATCCTTGCTGTAGTGCTGTGGTACTGGGCAAGAAGTTGGAAACAGGAAATTACATGCAGCAGGAATTTGCTCAAAATTGGAAAGCCTACATGTGAGGGTTGAGCATGAGAATGCCAATCAGTGTTGAGATTGACTGGTAGAAGGTTTTTAATATCACATATAAATGAATATTTCAAGTAGTAAATTTTATTTATTTTTCTTATTTGATTTGAATTGTGATAGCCCTTTCCGCCTTTTATACTTTTACTGAATCAGTGTTGTGTTTGTATTGTGAGAATGATCTAATTTCATGATGTCAAACTCATTCAGAAATCATTGTTATATAGGTAGTAATAAGTCTGCATAAAATTGACTTATCGTGAGGAATCAAAAATCCAATCTGCATCTCAAGCTGGCATAGAGTCAGTATCAACAAGCACATATAATGGCACAGCATCGCCCATGCCCCGCATGTTTTATCCTATGTTATCTTATCCGTTAGCCAGTTTATCCCATTCGTTTATCCTATCCATTTATCCTATCCATTTATCCTCTCCGTTTATCATATCGTTTATCCTATCCGTTTATCCTATCCATGTATCCTACCCGTTATCCTGTTTATCCCGTTTATCCTATCCATTTAGCCTATCTATTTATCCTATCTGTTTATCCTATCCGCTTATCCTATCCGTTTATCCAGTACCCCATAAGCACTGGTTCATCCCATTTATCCTGTTTATCTTATCTATTTATCCTATTTGTTTATCCGATCTGTTTATCCTATCAGTTTATCCTATAAGTTTATCCTATCCATTTATCCTATCCATTTATCCTATCCATTACCCTATCCGTTGACCCTATCCGTTTAACATATCCATTTATCCTATCCGTTATCCCGTTTATCCCATTTATCCTATCCGTTTATCCTACCCATATATCCTATCCGTTTATCCTATCTGTTTATCCTATCCATTCATCCTATCCGTTTATCCTATCCGTTTATCCCATCCGTTTATCCTATTCATTTATCCCATCCGTTTATCCTATCGGTTTATCCTATCCGTTATCCGGTTTATCCGGTTTATCCTATCCATTAATCCTATCAGTTATTCTATCCGTTTATCCTATCCGTTTATCCAGTACCCCATAAGCATTGGTTCATCCCATTTATCCTGTTTATCCTATCTGTTTATCCTATCTGTTTATCCTATCCGTTTATCCTATCTGTTTATCCTATCCGTTTATCCTATCCGTTTAACATATCCGTTTATCCTATCCGTTTATCCTACCCGTTATCCTACCCGTTTGTCCTATCCGTTTATCCTATCCGTTATCCCATTAATCCCGTTTATCCTATCCGTTTATCCTATCCGTTTATCCTATCCGTGTATCCTATCCATTTATCCTATCTGTTTATCCCATTTGTTTATCCAATCCGTTTATCCTATCCGTTTATCCCGTTTATCCTATCCGTTTATCCAGTACCCCATTAGCATTGGTTCATCCCATTTATCCTGTTTATCCTATCTGTTTATCCTATCTGTTTATCCTATCCGTTTATCCTATCTGTTTATCCTATCCGTTTATCCTATCTGTTATCCTATCCGTTTATCCTAGCCGTTTAACATATCCGGTTTATCCTATCCGTTTATCCTACCCGTTTATCCTACCCGTTATCCTATCTGTTTATCCTATCCGTTTATCCTATCCGTTATCCCATTTATCCCATTTATCCTATCCGTTTATCCTATCCATTTGTCCTATCCGTTTATCCCATTTGTTTATCCCAGCCGTTTATCCAATCCGTTTATCCTATTCGTTTATCCCGTTTATCCTACCTGTTTATCCCATCTGTTTATCCTATCCGTTTATCCTATCTGTTTATCCCATCCGTCTATCCTGTCCGTCTGTCAACCCATATATCCATCAATCCATCTGTCAATCCATTCCTCCATCTATCTATCTATCTATCCTGTCTGCTTATCCTATCCGTTTATACTATCCATCTATCCTATCCTACTGTATATCCCATCCATCTATCCTATCTGTCTGCCAATCCGTCTATCCATGCATCTATCTATCTATCTATCTATCTATCTATCTATCTATCTATCTATCTATCTATCTATCTATCTATCTATCTATCTATCTATATGTCTATCTTTGTTTACATGAGTGTATTTATAACCAGTATTTTATTTACATAAATATAAAACAGATTTATATAATATATAGTAAGTTGCCCGTAGATTGGAGGGAAGAGAATAGAATAATATGAAATAGATACAATATAAGCCCGTGCTACCTGTATAATTAGTTGGAAAGATGCATGAACTATACTGAGTTTCCCAGAAATAGAATGTGGTGCAAAGGGAGGAACTGGCAAAGGACTTGCAGGTGCTGCCCTCTTGTGTAATGTATGTGAATGAGTTGCTGCTTGCAGTGGCCATTCTGTGTACTAAAACTCACCCTGTGGAAGGGAAAATGGCCACCACAATGCAGGCTTTCTGGACCTTGATAGCCTCTAAAACTGATAATAGTAAATTTTCTAATATTGAATTAAACTGAAAATACCAACCGTTGTGCACATCTACAATGGTATCAATGTGTTATGCATATGATAAGAACTTCCAGAGTGGGCTGGTTGAGGCCACAGCATTGGTTGTTTCACCCCTTCAGTAGATTTCAGCACTAAAGCATAATCGCCCTATGCATAGCATAGCATGGGCGATAATTACTTTACCAAGCTATAAGACAATGATAAGCAGAATTGTTGCTAATGACTGATAGTTGATATTTGCTGTGACAGGTTGACCAGTAAAACAATTTATCAATTTTGTAGCATTGAGTATGTTTTGGGGTTCCAACATCACAATGATTAGCAATGTACACAAAAAAATCAGTCTTCATAATCCATTTTCATTGTAGAATCATTGTAATTGAGAATATAGGCCTCTCAGCTGTAAACAAATATAGTAATTGATAATACTAGCTACAAAATAATACATAAAACTAAAAAACCATGATGAAATTGAAGCATGAACTGCAGTGTAAAACTGCACGTTTCATAGGTACTTTAGTCATAAGTAACAAGACAAACGGCAAGATTAATAATTTCATAGCAGCAACTTGCGTAAAAAAATAATTATTTGCAATAGATGACTTATTTTTAAAGACTTCAGGGTTGACAAGGATGTCACAAAAGGGATAAAATGGCTTCAAAAATAAAAAACATATTCATCTGACAAGAAAAGTATCTGTCTTGGCACTGTATCTAAGAAAAACATGCTAAAACGAAGCGAAAAATTGTGATTTTTTGCATTTTTGCTTAAAAAAAGGGCAAAACAGATACATTTCAAAAACAATATTGACCTTTCCTGATGGGTATACACAGCATTTTGGGTGAAATATTTCATCGTTGACTCTCTTTAGTTACAAAAACTGCATAAAAACGGCGATTTTTGGTGTTTTCGGACCCCTTATTATTCAAAGGGGGTAAACCAGCGTAAGGAGTTGACCGATTTCAAAATTTTTTTTTCCTACTGATTTACTCACCAAAAGGCACAATGCCTCCGACGGGTGCAAAAATCACAGAACATTGTTGTTTTTTGGTACGCCCTAAGGTCGCCTCTTGCAGCGTCGGGGAGACATATGCAAGTGCACTGTCCCGTGATGGCCACTAAGGATAGAGGTCTTCACCTAAGTGTTACTACCCTCCACCGCGAGGAGGCCTGAGACCTGCGGGGTGAATAGATGCACGTATCATTGAGATTATCCTGATTTGAAGATGAAGAAAAAACTTTTGAAATCCCCAGAGGATTAGTCACCGTATTAGCTTTTGTCCTCTAGAGATATATACAAGCTTTATTAAACGTTAGAATAAAATTCTTCCCCAACCCACTCCTGTGGGTGAAGGAAATGAAAATATTCTGGCTTTCGGAGATGGGACAAAAACAATCACAGCCAAATGACTTGGTACTCGGTGTAATTTTTAGTGGTCTATATTCAGAAGACCTTTTGAAATTTTGTATTACACACATAGGATACACTTAATTAACTTAGGTTATAAATGAAATTACCCCATCCGAATGCACACTTCTAATTTACATTTTTCCTTTTTGAATCAATCCTGTATTAATTTATGATAATTTCTTTAATTATCAGCTGGATGTGCAGTCATTAGACCTTGGGAGTCCATCATCATCGGCATGATAGGAGGCCTAATATCCTGCTTGGGGCCTATCTTTTTCGACAAGCTCAAGATTGATGACCCCGTCGGCGCTTTGTCTGTTCATATGCTTTGCGGAGCCTGGGTAAGACAAAACAATCATATAAAAGAAAGAGAACTTCTACATATATAATATATGCCAACTGAGGGATCAAGTAGTTTATTCAGCAGGGGCCATATTAATGAATCTAAATCTAAATAGAAAGGATAGACTAATTGACTTTTTTTCAAGACCTTCTGTTTCATGACCTACCATTTTCAGCAAACGACAGATTATCTGCCAAATATTGACATGGGCATGCAGTTCTGTCCTAAAGTTTACATACCCCAACGCATATTGGCCAATTTGTTTCTTTCCAGGATCATTTTAAAATCAGTAGGTGAATGGTACATGAAATCATTAAAGACTAATAAATATGAGATTCCAGGATATTATCAGTTAATCAAATTTTATGATATTATCAAAAGTTTACATACCCTCACGTAATATCACATTTTTCTTCTCTTTTGATCAGTGACTGTCAAAAGGATTTTAGTATAGTATTTCCAAATTGTCATACAACATCACCATGGATTTCAGTCCATTTTGCACCATGAATCATCTATAAATCCACCTTCGTCTTTGGTCTCTGAAAGGTTATTGTCTGCCTTGCATTAACCCATAATTTGTCAATAAAATTCCAGTCTGGAAGGCATTAAACCACTCGAGGACCTTTTCCAGTTCTCCTGAAGACACCTACTGGACAGGATTGGCTGACGGTTTTGGATAGTTGTCCTGTTGCAGTATCTAGTTCCATCACATTCCTCATCCTGACATCAATTCACGGAGGTTCTCTTCCAAACTTTCTGGAAATCAGTGACACTAATTCACTAAACATTTCTTCAGTCCTGAAACCCTGTCTGGTGCTATTTGAATTGAAACAGCTGCAAAGCAGTGAAAGCGCACCACCCTGGCTCAATGCAGCAATTGTATTCTTTACACCGTAAGTCTGATGAACCTTCATCCAAACAATGTGTACGAGATTTTTATCCTGTAACATCTCAGCAAAGTCTCATGCACTCAAACACATTTTGGCAGATGGTTTGGGACTCATCAAACTGCTTCTGGTATATTGCAAGTAAGTTTGCCTCATAATCACCCCCGCTGTGCTTAGATAGATTCTACCAGTCAATCAGATACGCAATGAAAATAATACCATCCCAAAAGTGAGCCAGGGTTCTGCACATTCGATACATTGTGGTTATTTGAGTGAAAGTAGCACTGCAACGGGACAACAATCAAAAACCTTCAGCCAATCAAAAACCTTCAGCCAATCAAAAACCTTCAGCCAATCCTGTCCAAAAATATTTTCAGGAGAACTGGGAAAAGGTCCCCTAGCAGTTAAATGCCCTCCAGGCTGGAATATCATTGAAAAAATTATTGGTTAATCTGAGACAGAGGTATGTACTATGCCCCTTCAGAGACCAACAATGAAGCTGGGGTTACAGAAATTTGACGACGCAGAATGGACTGAAATCCCTGCTAAAGTTGTCTGACAACTTTTGAAATACTGTAATATAATTCTGCAGGCTGTCATTGATCCTAAATGAATATAAAAATGTGATATTACATGAGGGTATGTAAAATTCAATTAACTGATATCATGGAATCTCTTATTTTTTAAATCTTTAAATTTAATGATTCAGAAGTGTTAAGCTGTACATAATGTATTGTATTTCATATATCGTTCGCCTATTGTTGCTTAAATTGCCCTGGAAATAAGAACTTTAACTCAAAATCCTGACGTTCCAGAAAAATTCTGATTTCAGATTTGGAATCACCATGGTAGAATTAGTTTCAAAGACAAAATCATCGTTGACCAGTGCTTTTATATTTTTTCGCAGGGAATGGTATGCCTTGGGTTCTTTGCTGGCCTGGACCCCGTAGAAGACATAACACATGGCAGACAAGGTCTCTTCAAAGGAGGAGGACCAACCTTACTGGGCATACAGTCCCTTGCTTGTGTTGCCATTGCAGCATGGGGTTTGCTCATTTCCTTCATTTTACTATTGGTAAGTTTCTGCAGCAGCATATAGCTATACATTTTCACATAAATTAGTAGGTTGAAAAGGATCAACTAAACAGCATATATTTGCAGACAAAAGTACTCGCAATGCTCAGAAAATTCTCATTATAGTTGCTATAAAAACACTTCAAAACGGACACTTATAAGTTATGACAAATTTGCCAGACCAGTGTCAATTAGCCCCTAAAACAGCTTCTATGGCTTTATTTAATTGGCACAGTAGTCATAAAAACGACTAAATTATTCATACACTAGCCCTATGGTTTATCTAAGGAGACAAATGTTCTCCTCCTTTAATATCTATGTTACTTATATATTATACGATTTCAAAAAAAAGTGTTACTAACCTTTCATTAACAATAATAATAAAATATAATAATATTTATTATCTTCCCCTGTAAAATTATATGTACACTATGTAATGCACCAGATAATTTGTTATATTGTGTCTTTTCTCATTAATTTTATATGTAATTAATTTTCAATTTTGAGGTAAATGAAAACAATATCATATACACAACATTTTCTGTTTAATTTCGTCAAGGCGATTGACAAAACCATAGGCATTAGGATGAGTGAGTATGAAGAAATCATGGGGGCCGACTTCACGGAACATGACATCCAGCCCGACCAATTCTTCCATCTTCCAAACAGTGTTAAACACCTCCGGGAATCTTTCACAACAGAAGACGGAGAGCCACGACGGAGTAGCTTTGGGTTCGTGCGAAATGACGGTCAGTCTCTACGTCAAAGGCCGTCAAAGGGAGACCCAGAGCTAGGCCTTGAACCAATAGCAAATGGGAACAGTAAAAGGGGTCATGACAATGAGGCCTACACAGTCTCAACAATAAGTGACAATGCCAGAGAGAACAATGGCATAAGGTGATCTTTGACATCATCTGCAGACAATTGTGATCACCATGTGCTTTCCAAACCTCACTCGTACATTGTTCAACATGATCTACCAGCAGTACAGCCCAAAAATTTTTATAATTTGCTCATATTCAAATGCTCCATTGCTCACCTGTCCACTACATGATCTCATCTGTCAAAGCTCAATTAACTAACCATAGTAGAATCCAAACATCCAAACATAATAGAATCCAAACATCCAAACATAAAAGTGCTATCTCTCTTGGGTCCATGTCTCAAGCATAACTCTGTCCCTGTTCTCATCACATTCATCAAATGCTGCATGTGCCTCATCGCTGACATTTACTTTGTTTTGCAATAGTTTATATACTTACACAATTCTTACCTTCTTTAAAATAAACCTTCATTTGATACCTTTCCAATCAACTTTTGATCAATATGCAGTACTGGCTCATATGCTTTCTGTCAGGCTATCCAGGTGGCAGCTTGCGCCAGCCACACTGACAAGTGCTGACACCACATTGACCACAATATGCCTCATAAATACAAAGTGCATTGTTTTCCAAGCCCAATCTGACATTTTGCAACAAGAGACATATCACCTTTAAATTTGCATTTTATGCACACTGCTTCACATATAGGTACTATGTCAATTTATGCTTATAAATTGTTGACCACCTGTCACCACCATGTGCTCTTTCACTGTCATATTCAGACACAGACATCCTAGCCTAAATGGCTCAAATACCTACTTGCAACGGATTTTCTATTAGAATATTAATGGGCCAGTCGATGTTGTCAAATTATAATGCTTGTTCGTAAAAGTGGTGCATATGCAGTACACATCTTAGGGAAGATAGGAAGCATATGGATCTTCCACTCGAAAGTGTCACACTTACAATTTCTACTTTACTGCCATATTTAAATCTCATTTAATTTTAGTTATAGTAGTTTCTCAAATGAGCTAAATTCAAAATAAAACTCGGGTGAGCTTGGGTGACAGATCATCTGCGTCAGAAAGTGTAAACTGATGAAGTGGCAGGGCATGCACGTATCTTTCTGAGGGCTTTGAATTCCACAAATTTATGAGCTGTTCTACGTTTTATACTTCCACACATCACTGACTGTACATTTGTACCTACCATATCAGATTTTATTAAAGTATTTCAATAAAGTTTTACCACTTGTTGTGAATTGGAGACTTGCGCATGGCCAAATCTAGTTATACAGATCCAAGCAAAGTTAAAAATGAACATATTTATGATTACAGAGCCATTCAATGCAAAGAGGCACGTTCCAACATTGTTCTGTCATTGAATCAATGCATAAATTTAAACAATGAACAGATTGGGAGAGCATGGAATCTCATTCAAAGAGTGAGTGAGTGAGTGAGTGAATGAGTGAGTGAGTGAGTGAGTTTGTGTTTTACGTCTCATCAGAATCTTATTGGGCTATTCAGAGACACTAGCATAGTACCCGTAAGAATGCAGTGGTCCCTCCCTGGCTCCCTCCCTCCATTGGAGTCCAGGGAAAACAGAACAACAATCAGTACTACATGAGAGAAGATTGATAGTCGTGCATTAATGACAAAGAAATTCACTGGTAGTACGCATAATATGAACAGTTAGAGAAACCAGAGGCACTTATGGTTGTTGTAAGGTGTGAAAGAAAGTTGCTTGCAAATTTGTAGTTGTGGGCATTGAGTAGTTTGGGAGGAGTAGCGTAAAGCATCCATGAATTAAGGGTATGATACTTGGTTTGTATCAACGGTCTTGATAGTTATTATGTTTTGTCACAATTAGGGGGTGCTTCTTTGTTGGGAGCGCTTGTCATTTTACTTTAGTCTTTGCGAAGAATCGTGCGGTGTGTTGGACTTTCTCGTGTTGCTGGTTTGCGCATTTTCTTATTTTCAGAAACAAAAGTTTCTTTCTTCTTGGCTTGATTGAGTGACGTCTCTGTCCGGAGGGTATTTGGAGATAATGTTGGACTAATTCGGAATGTTTTCCTGAGTGATGTGCAATTGTGCATGCGAGTGATTCAGAAGAATCCATCATATCTTTCTTCTTTGGTCGATCTCGTGCAGGCAATTTCTGGAAAACATCCATGAAGAGGTTCCTCTTCAGATGAATCCGTCTCTGTGGGTATGAATGCAAAACTGGTCGAGGGTAATCTTGTACTTGATAATTGATAAATTTTGTCCGTTTCTTCTTCATCATCCCAAGTATTGGGATGGGGAGAGTGATCTTCTTCTACAAGGCGCTTGGCTTCAGGAAATGATATGCTCTTGTAAATCTGTACTCGTATGATTTCCTTTTGTTTCTTGAAGACTCCACATTCGTGGCTAAACGCAGGGTGGTCCCCTCCACAGTTAACACAATGTGGGGGTCTGCAGCACGGTTTATCTCTGGCATGGTCATGATCTCGATCACCACAATTGGCACAAACTGTTGGTCTTCTACATGTACTGGCGAAATGGCCATATATTTGGCAATTGAAACAACGCTTGGGTCGGGGAAAGAGAGGGCGAACTCTGCAAAAGCAACAGGTACTTCCTCAGGAACGTTGTCGTCTTTGAATGTCAGTTGTAGTAATTTGTATCCATTTCGTTGGGACATACGTCTGAATTGTTCAATGCCTTGTTTCTGAAACCACTTTTTTAGCTGAGAGTCAGTGCATGTTTTACTCTCTTTCGAGAAGATAAGGCCTTTGCGTGGTCTTTTCAAAGGTTCTATGGAGACTTTGGTACCGACTATTTCATTGAATGATGTCAGTTTCTGTTTATCAGTCTGAGGGTAAATAAGAAAGGTTCCGTTGGTTTGACGCTTTATTTTTCCTGCTACTGTGTTGTCGCAAATTAGAGCCAGGAGCCAAGTCAGTCATATCTTGGTGACTAACTTGAACCAAACCTGACTAACTTATTCAACTTAGCCAAGTTTTGTGACTTCAACTTAGCTGACCATTTTCGACTAACTTATGTGACTTAGCTGATAATTTTCGACTAAAATGTATCAATCAAATAATGAAATAAATAATGAAATAATGAAATGTTGTGGTGATGATAATTATAGCTCATGAATAGTTGGAACTGGCACCAGTATGATGAGAAGTCACTGAATAAATCACTTATAACTGAGGTCACAAGTTACGCAATTACAAACTGACAGTTCATTTCAATGTGGGGATAGGGCCTGCACTGCAGTGATGTCATTGATGTTCAGAAACAGCTGAATGTCAATACTTTTCATTATTTTACTGTAACTGATGATTTGTAAAACTATTTATTTTCTGTGTGATTGTAAGGATGTTTGAAGCCACAGGCCCACAGCTAGAATGTTGCATTACAATAAGGACATCTTGGTTGAATTGGTGACTTTCTCAATTGGACTGATTGACTTTGAAGTCAATTTAATTAATTAGCCCTGATGGCAATAAGCAGCTGATGACATAGATCAAGGAATTGTCAACTTTTTTTCAACCTTTGTCAACAGTTAACTACAGGGAATAACAGGAATGTAAATTTCACAAGCATACAGATGTTGTGATAGGCCTATTAGGGGAAGGTTTT
Source organism: Platynereis dumerilii (assembly GCA_026936325.1). NCBI lineage: Eukaryota > Metazoa > Annelida > Polychaeta > Phyllodocida > Nereididae > Platynereis > Platynereis dumerilii. Next base: position 15,955,458 of record JAPTHN010000001.1, read on the forward strand.
TAATGAAATCAATCCATATATACATGTATATATTCCAATTTAAATCTTAAGTTTTTCTTTTTGCTTCTGTACCAGTATGATTTATAATTATCCCATCAAGTACTACATGTAAATGTATACACTACTGGTTAGGCAATTTTTTTTTCAAGAAAGTTACTTTTTTCAAAACTTACAAGCAAACATCAGTGCATCTTGTGTATGACAACACTGCTGTGTTTGCTAAAAGACATAATTGCAATTCTGGACCAGTTGATACTTCAATGCCAATTAATCAGACATTGACACTTCAATGGCAATCAGACACTTTCTGTTCAATGGCAATCAGAGGTTGATACAATGGGGAAGTACTAACACCAATTGGGCCCTCTAGACCTCTGTTGAATGAATGGGAACTGTACAGCTTAGATTTACAATTATCATGCTATTTCGGCGGCGGCGACTGCCTGGTTTTTCGGCGGCTAAGTTGACAAGATGCAGCTAACTTTGACTAAATGGTTTTGTGGCTGGCTACGGCTAAATTTCACGGCGGTTCCGGGCTCTATCGCAAATGTCCGCAATAACTTCATAAATAGCAATTGCTGACAGGCCGTCAAGTGATTTCTTAACACCTTTTATCACAAGGCGATGTTCATCTTACGTCATGTGTGAGGGGCAGTCAGGGTCAATCAAGTCATCCGAGGATGTCCTTGTCCATTGAAATCTTGGTAGTCCAGTCGCTAACTTTTCGATCTCAGCCTGCTTTCCCGCTGAGGGACGCGCACCTTGGTTACCCGGTTGACATACGATCCGGTTTGGAAACATGGTAAATGACATATTCATTGGTATTCCCCTGTGAGGTAGGGGACACACCGTGCAAGCGCACTATCTCATGTTGGCCACTAAGGATAGAGGTCTTCACCTTAGTGTTACCACCCACCGCCACGAGGAGGCCCGAGACCTGCGGGGGCCTCTCATTCAAAGAGACAACTTACACATATACCTCAAATATCCTACTTCATGCTGTGCCAAAATTTTCATCTAATCTAAAGCGAATCCTTGTTCTTCCCACAAGACGTTTTGTTGAGAATATTTACCATAAGATGTACATGTTCCCAGTGGCAAATCATCGCTTTCACATGCATTCCAGTGGCACTGTAAAGTGACCAATTTGAGTTTCCTCGTGATGCCAAATATTGTATGCCAAGAATTCCTGCGGACTGCACAATAGAATGGTTTCTATATCATTATTGGCCCTCCTACTTCTAAAAAATGTTCCGATAACCATATGTAAGACTTCGCTCATACATCAAAGAAAGTGAGTGAGTGAGTGAGTTTGTGCTTTACGTCCCATCAGCACCTGATTGGGCTATTTAGAGACATACTTGGTTTGTGGTCATGTTGAGTTATTCATCTCATCTTGGTTGATGGCATCAAGATCTTTCAGGTGTCACTTTGACAGGTACATCCGCAATAATTTTCAATTCAAGAAGTTTCCTTGCCTGAGTGGCATTTATGGCTTGCACCAATAAATTACCATCAGGTTGTCGATCGACTGAGTGTGGTGTTTCAAAGTTCTTCAGCATTGTTGTGTAGCTAACAAATGGTGATACATCCTTCAGTCTTCCATCTTTGGACTTGATGTGAAATTTGAGACCCATGGGGAGTTCTATTTTGCTGTTGGTGCGTGTTAGGGTGGTCCAAAAACACTTCCTTCTAAATTTCTCTGATTTGAATCCTGCATTGTGATATCATATCTATAGAAGGTATTGAGTAAAAATTTCAGCAAAATCAATTAATATTTAGAGGGGGCACAAAGCCGTTGAAGTTTAACATACGATTCCCCTGCGGCAGACCTCAAAATCATCAGTATTTGCAAATCTTGCGAAAATGACCAACTATTTTGATCGAATAACCTTTTTTTCTGGTATGTCAAGGATGCCCAATCTAGTCCTGATATTCTTTGTGGCTTACAAAGTTTCGTAGAAGGTCAGCATAGATATTACATAGGTCAATTATCAAGCATTTTTTCATAAAAACAGGTAAATATTTCACTTACTATGAATAATAAATCAAAAATAACCTCCAGATATTACTTTGCCATGCCAACTTTATCATATACTAAAAAAACGCAAAAAAATATTCACTTCGGAGAAAGATCTGTGAAATTGACAATTTTTTCAGTTGCGCCAATGGGGAATTACATGATAAACTTCAAAAACTTTGTGCCACCTCAAAATATTAACCGATTTGCCTGAAATTTTGCGTGTGTTTGTTTTACTTATCAGGTCATCAATTTCTACTTTCAAATTGGGGGTTTTACAAGATTTGATATTTCCCATAGGAATGTGGACCACCCTAGTGCGTGTCATTTTACTCTTGTCTGTTTGAGGTTGCAAGCCTATTGTTGAGCTTTTTTGTCTTGTCGTTTTGGGCGGTGTCTTGCTATCTGGAGCAACATCTTTTTCCTTTGGTTGGCTGAGGGACTTCTCAGTCCCTTGGGTATCAGAAGAGAAAATTTGACTTTGTTGGACCATCTATTTTGGTGATACGTGTAGAAATGATTCAGGGGAATTTAGTCAGGCGGCATATGTAATCTACTTTGGAGTGCTTGCCAACTTTGATTTCTCACTGCAATATCTTCATTAACATTCCAAGGAATAAATATAAGCTTGTTGTCAGGTCTGCATTGGGTTTATTAATTATCTATTCACGTTATGAATTTTCGCATGAAAAAAGCTAAAAAAATACCTAGGGGCCGGACACCAATTTTTTGGCCGACCACATATTACCTGATGTAAAAGGTTGTAGCATATGGATGGGTTCCTTAGACCCTCAGAAACATCATTCAGGTCCGCAACCTTTCCAATTGGCTGCTCAATCCATGTTATTCAAGATGGCGTCCAAGATGGCCGCCATACACTCGTTCTTTTTTAACTCAGTCACAATTTCTCTTATCTTTTCAAGCAATACATCAAATTAGGGGTATTTCAGGTCAAGGAATCAAAAAATGATGGTTTCAAGGAGATTGGAGGTCATCTATGACCCCTCTGTGGAAGACTCAGGACAAAATGAAAATAGTAAAGCATGTCATAATAGCTTCGACATCTGACATTATGAATCTGGATTCACTCAAATAAGAAGACATCCACACCTTCCTCTGTTTACCAGTGAGTGGCTGTATGTATCAACTATAAACTACTTAAAATAAAGCAATTGTTTCAAAAAGTTTAATGTTGTGTCAAGATGGTCAAAATGGTGACTGATGTGGTGTTTTACCCCTAATTTGATGTATTAAGAGGTGCCGTGGTCTAGTGCATAAGGTGTTCGCCTGGCAACTGAGACGTTGCAGGTTTGACTCCAACCCATGGCACGGAGGAACTGAGCAGATCCTCCATAACTCTTTGCTTCACTTCACCCAGGTGTAAATGGGTACTTGGCTATAGGCAGTGATGGCGATTGTAGAGTGACTTAGCATTGTGTGCGCTGGAAACGGCTGCCTGGCTGCATACTCCCTGGGGAGTTGAGAAAGGCTCATGCTCGAACAGGCCTGCCAAGGGTGTAATTGTAAAGTCTGTTGAGACTGATTTCGTCGGTGTAATGGACTATAAAAAAGTCTACATTTACATTTACATATCACATGAGCAGATCATAGAAATAGTGACCAAGTTGATAAAGAACAAGTGTAACATGGATTGAACACCTGTTTGGAAAGGCAGTTGTTCCTGAGGGTGTTATTAATTAATCCATCCATATTACACAACTTTTTTACAGAAGCTCGTGTCTGGCGAACCCTCTGGTCCCCTATTAGGCCCCTAGGTAGGTAAAATAGGGTATTTTTTTTCAAGATATCAGTTGAAAACTATTTCAAACTTTAAAGGTCAAAAATAGACCATAGACACCACCTTTGATTAATGTGACACTTGAAAGAAATAAATATTTTGTTTCGATGCATACATCTGGATTAAAGCCGGGGATTAAAGGTTGTGATCATCTGTCCTGGGGGATTCCCAAGTGATAAAAGAGTACATTTGAAGCGCTCGAATTATTTAAATTACCAAATGTACTCCGATTGTACTGCAAAAATGCCTATAATTTTCTACAAGGGAGTGTATTTGGAGCATATGAATTTGTATATTGGGAGTATAAATGAAGCATAATTTAAATAATTCAAGCGCTTCAAATGTACTCTTTTTTCACCTGGGTTCTTCCTATAACGTGTATAATATGTCGGCGTACAGGGAAGTACTTCTATTCTGAGCTTCTTTTCTTGCATAAAGATGGTCCCGGGCTGTAATTTAAGCAAGTCTTGTGGCTGTCTGGGGTACCAGCTAAGATGCTCTGATGCCACAGCAATATGGGAATGTGGGTTAGGGTGTCCCAAAAAAAGTGAAAGTCTGAAATTCATTGGGGCTAACCTCTAAATGTGTCCTATAACCCCTCTCTGACTCTCATGTAAAATTTCAGCTCATTTGAAGGTGTTTTGGATGTTGCTCAAGAGCCTCAAAGGTAGATAGGGGTTTAACATTGAATTTTCATGCGAAAATGGCTATTTTAGCCAATAGCTCACAAATTATCAGTTTTAGTTCACCCAAACACATGGACAGTCGATACAAAGATGTATAAATTATTCTGCACATTGTAGTACCAATTTTATATTTGTAACTTGCTTGGGTATTGAGAAAATCTACATATATGGGATATACTTATTTTCGCGATTTTCTTTGATTTAAAAACAAGAACCCGCGGGTTGCATAATGCAGGTGGAATTTTCTACTGTAGGGTTACGTTTGACACAATATTTTCAAAACTTGGATTTTCATATGTATATGAGTTCTGAAACTTCAGGCCTTGGTAAAAAACAACTGTTTCTGGTCTTATTTTTCAGCTGTCAGAAGGGCATAATTTTGTTAATATCAATAAATGAGAAAACCCTGTCTCTTAATACCCTATACACATCCCATAATGCTCATACACGCCATTGCAGATGTTCTCCATCAGTGAAAATCTGAAAATGACATTCAAATGGCAAGATCAAGGTGCTCCGTCCAATCCACAAACTCATCTACGAAAACAATCTGTAATCAGATACTGAGCACTGAGCAGATTTGTAAGCAAAAATAGGTGAGTGAGTGAGTGAGTGAGTTTGTGTTTTACGCCCCATCAGCACCAGTGTGGGCTATTTAGAGGCAAAAGCAAAAATAGGTATATAAAATGTCTGAAGTACATCTCAGATGTATTTTTTTATTTATTACACATAAGGAAAACAGGAAAAAAGAAATCTTACTTTTTCCGGACCATCATAAAAACACTTTTGTAATTTTGGCTATAAATGAGAACATCTGTCTCTTAATAGCCTATTTATAATCCGAAATGCTCCTATACACCACTGTAAATGTTCTCCATAAGTGAAAATGTGACTTTCCAATAAGAAAATGCTACTTAGACGGCAAGATCATGGAGTTCGTCCCAATCCACAAAACCCATTTTTCTACAGAAACAATCTGTCAACAGGCCTAGAGCAATAACCACTGGATTTTTTAAAACGAAAATTAGTATATAGATTGCCTGATATATATTCCACATACGTTTTTCTTGATTCTTAGATATGGGGATTAGAAAAAGTTACATATAACTTTTTTGATCGGCAGAAATGCATCATTTTACCCCATACTGTCACAAATATGATTTTCTTTACAAAAATAACCCATACATAATCCAAAATGCTTCTGCGCACAAAACTAGGGGTTCTCCACTAACGGAAAATCTGATTTTCGAACACGAAAATTCACTATTTGATAGCAATATCGGGGTGCATGTTCTAATCCACAAAACCCATTATATGATAAGTGACTGGTATAATGCAGTTGCGCATGCACACCTGCATTAAAAACTTCTTAGATTGTTTCTATAGTCTGAAACAGATTGTAAGACATTGGTTGATGTTCTTGTGTCTCTGTCACACTATGGCACCAATATGTGATTGTCTCATGTTTAAATTCAAATTTAGACTGCAATTAATCTTCATTAAGAAAGGTGCTTTGCATTGGCATCAATTTTTCATGTAAAATAGTATATGTTTGTCAATAACACAAGAACCAAGTGAGGTACAGATGTGAAATTGGTACCACAGTGTGCAGAATAATTTATACATCTTTGTATCAACTATCCATGTGTTTGGGTGGACTGAAACTGATAATTTGTGAGCTATTGGCTAAAATAGCCATTTTTGCAAGAAAATCCAAGTTAAACCCCTATCTACCTTTGAGGCTCTTGAGCAACATCTAAAACACCTTCAAATGAGCTGAAATTTTACATGGGAGTCAAAGAGGGCCTATAGAACACATTTAGAGGTTAGCCCCAATGAATTTCAGACTTTCAATTTTTTTGGGACACCCTAATGTGGGTGCCAGTAAAAGATTCTTTTAAGAACTTGTAGACAAACACTGATTATAGGAAGATCTGGTTATACATAAATAGCTATCGAGAGATTGAAGGCAGTAGCCACTGAGAACACTCGAAGTTGTACCTGGATACTTATGCATGACATAAAATGCTTTTACGATGTCCAGTTGGTCAACCTCTTCCGAATGTGTTCAGCTTTCATTTAAACAATGCAATACTGATCAGACAAGACAACAACAACTAGCATTCATTCAACTGATTCCCATGTCATATAATCAAGACCAGAAGCTGTGGAGGAAGATGAGGTTCCTGGTTCATAATAAATTTATAATCAGATGTGTCTTCCAGATGATGAAATACTAAGGGTAGTACTTTGCAGGGGGTAGGTCGACCTTGGGTCATGTGGTGTAAGATGAGGTTCTTGGTCTTTCAGGCCATTTATAATCAGACAAACTCTGGTTGACAGTTTGCCACAACAGCTTACCTGGAAGGGAGTTGTCTCTCTCACCTGGTGGTCCCTTGTGAGCCATTTATGCGCTTTGTGTATTTTCAAAGTTCAGAGAATTTGACTATTCTCATAGAAATAAATGTTTCCAATATCTGCCTGTTGCCAACCATTCTATATATCACACTGCACTAACAAGGTCATTACATTAAATGTATAACATAGGTCTTGTTTGGGGGATTATTCAACTTTGTGAGGATTTTGACATTCTTGGTAACATTCAGGGTCATCTTGGTGCTCTTTCCTTTCATTCCATTAGGGATGAATTGAACATGCATTATCTTTGTAATCTTGTACAACCCTAGAAAGGCAGATTGCTATGAAGAAGTATACTTTTAAAGATCTTTGTCACTGGCTGTGAGTCCCAGATATCCAACTTTGATATTCAACATCTTGTGCTACTTATTCAGATCTGGCTGTAAATGAAATGTCACTTTATAAAATGACATATAATATCATTGTTGCCGTCATTCAAACTCTTTCAGGCTTGAGGATTATAGTTTTAACATGTAAGCAGTGTACAATGCGTTCGGGACAGTTATCAGCAGCGGACATCAAACCTTTGGAGACTATGTGAGCCAAACTTGCATTTGATGGCAGAGAAAAGCTGGTTGAACTCTTAGAAAATTAATCACACTATAACATGCCATAAAACTTCATTTTTGAGGATAATCGACCTATTCTCTTCAAAATGCTCCAATTGTGGATACTCATTCACAGTGTCTGTGATTGCGGTGGCATGTGTTCCAATTGGACAAAATTTTGACCACTACAATTTCTGAGATCACCAATAATTTCTAATAAGTATGATAAGCAAATACAATCAGCAAAAAAGTCGCTTGCTTAATGTTATTGCAAATATCTTTGGAAGATGGCGCAAAGCCAGATCTGAGCAATTTCACCAGTTCAAGAATTCAGAAGCAGGTCCAACATGGGAGGCAAGGATATAGTCTACATGATTTGTGGACGTGCCTCTAGCCCTGTACTATATAAGACAAAATAAACTTTCCCTTTTTCATTAAAACCGTTAGATTACCAATCTGAAAATCATGACAACTAATCAAAAACTTTCCTTCACCAGATGAAGTTTTGCTGTAAGAGACAAAGGTACCTAACTTGCTTGTTGAACCAAAAAATGCTGGGATACAAATCAGAACCTGTTGAGATTAGTTTTGTTTTTTTATGACTTAAAAGGAATACGTTTTGCCATCACTATTTACTAACCTTTCCCAACGGATGAATATGAAGAATTTTACATTGTATATGCCTTCTCATAAGTATAATTTGAAGTCAAACTTGAAGCTATCCAATTATGACGCTGATGACAGAATCGCGGCAACTCTTCTCTAGTTGCATTGGTCATGAGGAATTGAGCATGGAAGCATAGATCATTATCAATTCTTGTGACTATTTGATATTTTGTAGTCTGTAGAAGCAGGGAGAAGTTAGGATCTCCCTGGTAGAAGTACCAGAGAAATTCCAGTGCTCCTGGTTTTGATTAACCTCGACACTCCAAGCAATTTGTAATTTATGACACCAAATTGGTCATTATTGTAAAAATAACACATATATTATAATCATTATGACACCTGTAGTTATCCACCTTATTGATAAGAACATTCAGCAAGAAAAATTAATAATATTACATGCATTATGATGCACATATTGACTCAAAAGCTATATCAAATATGCGATTTTATGCTAATTTTAAATTAGCGAAATTTGATTTGATTATAAATTAATTAAAAATCAATGTGTGACATTGACAACAAGTTGAATTACCTTTATTATAATGTAAAGAACAATGGTCAAGTGAAAAACCAGAGTCGGCAGCTTGTCTAAAGTAGCCTTGAAATTTTAACAAATGCCGCCTGACTAATTCACAGGTTCTTCCTTGCTTGGCCGGTCTGGTGAAGGTGTTTCCCGCAAGACATCCATGAAAAGGTTCCTATTCAGTTGGATCCTTCTCTGTGGTGATGAATGTAGGACTGGTCGAGGGTAATCTTCCACTTGGTCAGTTTTGTCTGTGTCCTGTTTTACAAGGCGTCTAGCTTCTGAAAACGATATTTGTCGTTCAGTCTGCAGCTGTAAAATTTCCTTCTCTTTCTTGAAGACTTCACAGTCATGGCTAAATGCAGGGTGGTCACCCTTACAATTTACACGATGCGATGGCCTAGAACATGGTTAACCTCGTGTGTGAGTATGATCTCGATCACCACAATTGGCACAAATGCTTGATCTTTAACATGTACTACTGTAGTGACCATATATTTGGCAATTGAAACAGCGTTTCGGATGGGGAATGAATGGACAAACTGTGCACTTTTCAAAGGCTACAGGTACTTCCTTCGGTACTTTCTCATTCTTGAATGTTAGTATCAGCAATTCATAACCTCTTCTTAGGGATACACGTCTGAAATCTGTGATTTCATGTTTGTGAAACCATTTTGTTAGTTCACAGTCAGTGCATTTTTTGCTTTCCTAAGAGAAAATAATGCCTCTACCTGGTTTCTTGAAAGGTTCAATGGTGACATGGTTATGGCCTATCTGACGGATGCATATCAATTTCTCTTTTTGTTTGCTGTTCATTGGTTGAAGGAGGAATGTTCCATTTGGTTGGTGCTTAATACTGTCTGCTACTCTGTAGTCACTCTGTTCTGCAATGACTTCATAAAGAACAATAGGTGATAAATCGTCAAGCAATTTCTGATCTCCTCTTAGGACAAGCCAATTTTCAGTCTTCAACATTTGTGGGGGGCAGTCAGGGTCAATCAAGTCATCCGAGGATGTCCTTGTCACAGTATTGAATTCCGAGCGTCCAAAACCGCGGCTCAAGTCATAGTTAAGAAGTGATTCTATGGAGCAGACCAGATTATGAGGCTTGTCAATGCGTTTAAATCCTTCGTTATTAGCAAAAAACCATCTGAGATTTCACAGATTTGAGTTAGGCCGCCATTTTGGCTTGTTGTACGCGAGTGCGCATGCGCAAGAGGGGGGCAGGTCGTCTGGAACGCTGGATCCAAGAAGGCGGGAAGACGGTCAATTGCCTTCAAATCAATTGAGCCAGTGTCTTTTGATTGGTTCACGTGACCCTTTTGTCAGTTCGCGCCACACCTGCCTGGTCATCAGGATCCAAGTGGTCAGATCAATTGATGACTTGGTGCGAGTGGTGTGGTGGTGGTGTTTGTGTTTTACGCCTCTGCAGCACCTTATTGGGCTATATCAAGGCTTGCTAGGGTGTAATTTGTCTTTGTTTATTTTCCTCATATTTTGTAGTATGTCAATGACTTGTTGCGACAATCATCAATTGAAAAAATGGCTACGGCGCAGGGCAGTACAAGTAGAGCAATGTCAATTTGCCTACATGTAGTCCGCGTCCCTAACACAGAACAGGAGGATGCGGGGATTTCTGTAGACCAGCAGGGCCATACTTTCCACATTTACTTGAACCAATGCAAGAGCACATTTGAAAAGGCAGGGTTTTATAAAATCAAGAATTATAATTTGAAACTTTCAAGCGAGGAGATATCCAGTGTCTCACTGATGACGAACTCTAAGGTAAGTTTATATAGATATACGTATACATGCCTATAATATATCTATTATGTATGTTGTTTTATAATAGGCCAATTTCTTTATTTTAAAAATGAAAGTTGTTCAGACAAGTGACACCAGGTGGTCATATGAAACAAAAATTTTGTTAATATAATTCTCAAATGTAGGACAGACCTGACATATGGTCTTAAAAGGCATACTGACAATTTTCATGAAAAAGGACATACATGTATGGCTAGACAGTGCTGGTTTTAGGGAGTTCTGTTCACAGACTGCACTTTTAAAAAAAAGGCACCAATTGAAGTATTGCTTTTGTAGTATATTGGATGGGATTAATATTATGAAATATTCACATAAAAAGGACATGATTTGAAAAAAAAATTTTGATTTTGAATGAAAAAATCTAAATGTTGGAATTACCATGTGAAAGTGGAGTTTGTGAACTGAAGGTCAACCTTTGTGTGAACCCAAAGTACCATAAAGTGAAGTTTTTATGCCTGAGCAGGACAGAAAGGCTGAATTTCTGAAACGGTTCATCCCTTGGAAGTTTCCTACACTGTGGATATTTTAAAAATGGTAGCCCCCTTAGAGGGAACTATTAACTTGCACATGGGGCCTTAACATTTTGGTAGCAAATTATTTGTTGCATGAGGATAGCAGCAGTAATTATTGGTTATTTTGAATCGGGGAAATTGCCAAATATTCATTCCTTAATCAAGCAAGACCTTGGCCTATCAAGACTGGCCAAAAAGAATGAATTTGTTTCATAAAAATTAAAGAAATTATTGATTTATCAAATGGTTAGCAACTCGGGGGGGGGGGGTCTATTTATAATATTTCATAGATGTATTACTATTTCCGAAATAAAAATATGTTATAAATCTTGGTATAATATTCTATGTCTGTTGTGACTCATCATAACCATATATACATTGATCCATTTTTTTTTTCAGATATTTGAGATAAAGAGCCTCACATATGATGACACGCGCCTAATGGAATTGTTACACTCACCATCCATTGACATCAGTAACGCTCTAAGAAGTCCCAACAAAAAGAAGATTACGACATCTGGCATCATCCTCAAAGTAAGTTATTACTTATTAAAAATATTTACAAGTAGAAAAGACTGTTGGAAAAGAGTAACTATATGGCTCGATCCCAGTAAATGGGCAAATTCAAGTCCAAAGAAAGTGAAAAAGTGACCATCACGGAAAGGAAATTTTTGCTCAATATGATTTATATGCACTCTAAAAATTGTATTTATAGAGTCTAAACACAATCCTAAACACATTTCTTGTCCCACTTTTTTCACATGTTTAGATCTTAAAGGAAGTATGTGAGTTGATGAAACAGCACGTTTCTCCGAAACCGATTGTTATAGCAGAACGATTCAAGTTTTACCACCGTAAACAGAAAAGTGGAGAATCAGTCATGAAATTTTTAACTGAGTTACGGAAAATGTCTGAAACTTGCGATTTTAAGGATTTCCTAAATGAAGTGCTTCGTGATATGTTCGTTATTGGTCTATGTGATCACACAGCACAAAAGAAATTGCTTGGGGAGTCGAAACTGACTATAAAAGCTGCATATGAAACTGCTCTAAGTTACGAATCATCCAACCATCATATGGATACAACGCATGGTAAAAATGAAGCTGTTCGAAGAGTGGACAGGCAGGCATGTTTCCGATGTGGGAAGAAGAATCACAGTCCTGACAGTTGCATTCACCGCAACTCCAAGTGTTATGCCTGTGATGGTACTGGACACCTTGCTTCAAAACGCCCCAAAAGAAGGAATGTTAAAGAAAGAGATAGCAAACCAAGACCATCAAACTCAAAGCCATACAAATATGGAAAGAAATCATATGATAAAAAGTCTTCCAAAGTGAAAAGTGTACTTGACAGTGAAGACAGTTCAAATTCTTTTTCTGACTCTGATGAGGAAACAGAAAAAAAGGTATTGAGTCTTTCAAATGTTCGAAAAATTTCAAGTAAGACTCCTGAGATAACTGTCAATTTAATGCTAAATGGTAAGCCTATTACCATGGAACTTGACACTGGAGCATCAGTTACATTGATTCCAAAATGCATGAAAGATGAAGGGGTATGATTCACTTTAGCGGGCCGTGAAAATGACCATATTTGGAAAACAATGCATTTGTGACGTCACCTCATTGTTGCCAGGCACGAAATGTTTACATGACGCCATCAACACATGGTGACGATCTTATTTTGGCGATGCGACAAGCAATAAAATACACAAAAAAGTTTTAGTCACTTTTTAGTTACAGTTTAATGAAATAATGGCATGGAAACCAATTGGCGGGGGTGTGTGGGGGCGGCAGCCCCCACGTTGACCACAAAAAAAACGATTGTTTCCACTTGTCAAATATGGTCATTTTCACGGACTGCTATATTGCATTTTTTCCAGATGAAGTGCTCCCTCACTTGAGAGTAAAGCCATCAGATGGCAAAACGCTCAAGAAAACCAACCAAGACTTGAACTGTTTCAAGGTATAAACTTAGTATAGTAGTGGTCTTGAATATTCAAGAGGTTACTGGTCATGGCAACATAACGTCACTCAATGAGTATCTAACCCTTTCTAGTAAAACTCCTTCCCTCAAGCAACAGCATGAAATTTCTAATGTGTGTGAGTGTAGTTGAGTTTTGCGTGTCGTCAGCACCTGAGTGGGCCATTTAGAGACACACTCAAACTTGAAGAAAATTCACGGGGACAGGAACATCAGGGATATTTTTCAATTCGCATTATTTCCAGGCGTGAGTGGTTCATAACTTGAACCAATAGATTGCCATTATGTTGTCGTTTAACTGACTTTGGTTTGTCAATCATGTCCATAATTGTCTTGCAGATGACATAGGATGACCTCTATCATGCAGTTGTCATGCAGGTACCATTCTTCAGAAATCTATAATAAGGGCAAGGAGCATTTCAATGAACATTTCACCAACTACAAAGACTTTTTACCATATTTTGGCATTACAAATTCAAAATCCGGAATATGGAGCAACAATTTAAACAACTTACTGCTGGCAATATTGGCTAATGTTACACAACTTCACAAGCAAGACTCCTCGTTTTTCTCAAGAAAAAAACGTAATATCAGTGGTACCATCACTCCATACCAAAGCTAAACAACTATTCAAACCTGCTAGTATGGCAAACCTTTCAGCTACATGTGACAGTATATCCAAATACAAAATTTAATTGTTGGCCTACGGAAATGACTTGCTGCCAGAATGAAAAATAAAGAAGTTTTCGTTATAACCAAAAGATCATTTAACGAAAAAAAAATAAAAGAACTTTTAGAGGTTAAAATGTCATTACAATGAAGATTTTTCGTTAAAATAAAAAGATTTTTTTTGTCATAATCAAAAGGTGAATTTTTTGTGCTTACTAACACCATTACTCATGATTTCATATTTGTCGACAATGACACTAAAATGTGAATTTTTTCTAGGTCATTTATTCTATAGGAAAAAGTGACATAAAAAAACATCATTCATACAGAATACATGTCCCAGAAAAAAGTTCACATTCAGTCTCAGTGTCTACGCAGTCTGGTGAAACTGAGAACTGCATGCTGCTGGCACCTGGCACAAAAGTTGATTTTCCATGCTACAGCATTGCAGTCCCAAGAAATAGTTCCAATTTCATTGCACATTCACAAAATTTCTATTCAACATCGATGTATACCAGTCAGACTCGGCAATCACATTCTCTAAGGAAGTAGACAAGGCCATCAACACACTCAGAAACAGCCCCGGTGTCTTCCAGACAAAATTGTGTGTCTTCCTGTGGTTGAAAGTTGGTGGACGCTCGCAGGAGCTCGCGGAATAGCACACTAGTCACTAGGTGGCAACACAAGACAGCATATGTTCTGATCTGTGGCAATGCAAGAGCAGTCCACTTGTAGACAGGTGTCTACGAATATGAAATCATCTGTAAGCAGCCTTCAGCAATCAGGGCAGTTTTTCCTAACTTTGTGGTGGTTAATACCCAATGTGTAATTAGCTGGGTTTTTTAAAACCTCAAAATTTAATGACTGTGTTTACACTAGTCTCGTAATTTCTTTGTATCATGAAGAACAACACTATAATTATATAAGTAAACTATTTTAGAGTAAGAATGAATGATAGGATGATTGGTGCTTTTTGTCCAGTATTTATGCACTTGGTAGGCTAATTAAGACAGGATGAGGACATGGAAATGAGGCAAAGAATGATTGAAATTGCTTTCTAACAGATGTCCAGGTGCTTCTAAAAAAGTGCTATACATGCTGCAGCTGATGACAGGGCTGGAAGGGATGGAAAAGAGATGAGGAATGGTTTGATGAAGGAAGGCTCCCAGAAGTTCATTGTTTTCACATTTCTTTGCAGATGATGTGGGTTTCTTAGGATCATTGAGTAAAGCCATGTAAGTGGAAAATCCACTTTATTCAAACCTAAAAGCTCAACTTGAATCAAGCAAATCTGCAATTTGAGTACTGGGAGACATTGATGACCATTTAATATTGAAACTCGAGGACATATTTGCGACAGCCGCCCCAGAAACAGGTATGTCAGATTACAAGGGACATCAGGTAAAGGATAAACTCTGGATGCATCAGAAGTGTGAACAGACAAACGATTAAATTTCTCGAGGCAAGAAAGATGGATAGACAGTACAGTATTCCCTATTTGAAGGTGAAGTTGCCGACGATGACATGGCTTCTGAATTCCTGGCAGAGAGGAGCATGCTGAAAAATATTGTTAAAATCATTGAGTCACCTGGAGGTCTATTGTCAACTTTACCAGCTGCTCAGCATTTACCAATTCCTCTTAAATCGGTCAATTGTGAAAGAGGAATCAGCCGGTACAATTCCATCAAGACTAAAGGACGTACGAGTATGAAGACGGAGTCGGTCAAAGCATTGATGTTCCTCTGCATGGCAGAGTGCACTGATCACTTTCTGGAGCTTGTTTTCCAGAAATGGGAAACGTCAAAGAAAGACATATCTTCAAGAAACTGCAAAAACAGCAAGATCAATTGTTGTTGTTTTTTTGCAGTCTCTAAACTAAGAAGGTGTCTTGTTTTTGACCTTCATGGTCAGAATTTCGAAAGTCCGTTCTCATTACTGCTTACATTTACTGTTGATATGTTAGCACAGTCAGCCATTTGTTTATTTTGTGATAATTGAGACACAATGAATAATTCAATAAAAGCGGTAGAAAAAGAAGAAGATTTTGTCATTAATTTATTCTTGAAAAAATATCAATAAAGCTAAAATAAATTAATTACACATTTTACCCAAATTGGCTGAATTAAAATTCGGCCAGCTGAAGCCGAGTCTACCCTGCATCCGAGCAAATATGTTGGCAACAACTCAGTGACCAGAACAGCACTCAGGAAGAGACGGGCTTGCAGCTGGGCAACAAGCTTAGAAACAGCCACGTCAACTTTCATCAGCAGAAAATGTCTGTGGCCACTACTCTGCATTCTACAAGTTTGCTTAATATATTCTGTTGATAGTAGAGGACCCCACCATAGATCCCGTGACCACTTGAGTGGGAGCAATTTGAATGTTGATCCAAGTTTATGAGGTCAAAACAAAAAATTATGGCCGGGGCGCCCCTCCAGAAAGTGCGGGCTAACTCAACCAGGCGGCCATTTTCAAAATGGCCGCCGATAATCAAAATTTTGTTATATCTCTGCTTCTAATTGGTCTAGGATGATAATCTTTGGGTCAAAATATATGTTTTTGGGGCCAAGAAATTCAATGGTCACCATTAGAATTGTCTATGACCACCACCAGGGGGCAAAATAAGAAAATGTATAAGAAAATTGCTAAAATACAATATATTCGGGCCGAAACCTAACACACACATGCAGAATCTGCTAAAGTGAGCAAATGACAGTTAAATTATAATCTTTTCATACCTCCCAAAATTACATAGTGCAAAGGAATCATATTGTCACACATCAGCAGGAAAAGTACCAACCCTGTGAGTTTGTGAGCTCATAAAAATGCACAAAAATACATTTATAAAACAGAAACATGTTGTCGTAAGTATGTGTTATTATCAACTGAACACTTAGTAATCATTGCCAGAGTCCTCATTTCTGTCATCTGTGCAACTATCTTCAGACTATCTACACATAATTTCCACCTGTGCCATAGTGTCACTGAGATTCTCTGTCAGTCCAGGCTTGGAATAACGAATAGAAGTGCATTCGTCCTTCAAGGCATCATCGATTTCCGAAATAAAAGGGATTAAGGTCTGGTTTGTCAATGTTGAAGTAAAGGGGGATCAAGAAATTTCCAAACAGAACATAAAATTCATGCAAATCCTAGGCTGTGTGGTTATTGCCATGGACTTTTGTCTGAGGTTCTTCTATTACAGAGCGATTGTCTGACTGATTTTGTCTCCGTACTTGTATTGGATAGTGAAGTGAGTCATGTCATCTGGCATCCCTTTCTTGGCTGGAGGCCTAGGATGTACAATGGTCAGCATGCCTGCCATGTCCAGAGCTTATCACCATAATGATTGGTATGATTGCCGTCCTCTGAATCAACCATATCAAACCTAAGACTGCCATTTTCCCCGAATCTGTGAGCAAAAATTGAAAAAGAGCAGTGTCATCTTCAATATGGCTGCATTTTGCTCCTGTAGGAAGATTCTCACTGTTCCTATGGAATATATCAGTTCTGTGTTGCCAAAGGTTCTAGACAAAGCAGTTAACTGCCTCTTCAGTAATACTAGAAGCTTTGTTACTAGAGGTGCCAAACAGCTCAGTCTACTCAGCACGATAGGGAAAGCTATCTGCTACTCTATACGGAAGATGTCTCTGAACCCATTCACAGATTTCAAATGCATCCACACCAGTCATTCACAATGTCTGATCAGTGCGGCTGCATGTGGATCTTCATCCCCACTAATATTTGAGTTAAAACTCACGTCACATGATCAACCCAGTTGCCAGCTATATACACCTCCCACAGGCATGTCACTTGCCCAAACTATCCACCTACCCTTCTTTTTTGGTCTAATACTTCAGATGGGAGCCAGCAATGGTGTAACTCCCCTCTCATTTCTCTTTCCCTACTCCACCACTGGTCTCCCACCAGGAGTGCATGAAACTGCATATTCTCATATTTAACTCCTCCAAAGAGGGAGCCACTTCTCATAACCATTTTCCCACTGGTGGCAGCACCTTACCCATATTCAATTTTACAGTTTAAACACCTACACCTCACTCTACATACCTGGCGTCCCCATTTCACAACAGGGTCAACTGCATTACTTCACCATAATGCATTGCCAAACTTATTTCACTAATGGGCATTTTCTAGTATCACATAAAGCTTGTCTGACCATTCAGGTATATGCGGTTCCATCTTGTTTGTTTGCCTGTGCTGCTGACGGAACACCTGTATGCCTCATCAACCTCAAGTCAATTAGTGCTATGTGGCCACACGTAATCTCATAGGGCATCGAGATGGAGAACATCTACTATTTTGGATTTCTGAGTCTTCCTTGGTTGTCACTTGTTATGTATTTGAATCTGTGATTCATCACATCTTCAAGTTCTTCTTTTTTGTCATTCTTTATTCTCAGTTACTACACCTCACATTTTATCTTTTTCCAGTCTGTGCTCCTTTAGAAAGTTTAGAGGACAGATTATAGTTGGTGTGCCTTTGTGAGGTCATTTTATGCTCACATGAAATGATTTGTGGGAAGAGAATGATCTTTGCAGAGCAGTAAAAACTGCCTGTGGCCATCATTGTTTGTTGATTCAAAATCTTCGCAAGGCTGTCCTTAGTTGGTAAAGCAAACAGAGCACACTTTAATCTTTATGCCTTTCTGCAGCCAATCGGGCTCCACTGACTTTGACTGTGATTATGTACTTAGATATTCGAAGAGATCATTGGTCTGAAGCCTTACTAGTCATGATGAATTGTTTATTCATTCATATGATATCCATAAAGATGCCGACAGGAGGTAACTGATGAAAAACTCTGTAAATGGATTCAGAAACATCTTCAGTGGAGCAGCAGGTAGCTTTCCCAATCCTGCTGTGTAGATTGAGCTGTTTGGCACCTTAACTAACAAGGGCAGGCTTCAGAATTTCTGAAGAGGTAATTAACTACTTTGTCGCGAACCTTTGGTAACACAGAACTGATATATTTCATGGGATCTAGCTGTGAGAATCACTACAGGAACAGAAGTGGCTGATCACAAATGCAACCATATTGGAGCTTATTCTGCACTTTTTCATTTGCTCGCAGATTCAAAGAAAATGGCAGTCATGGGTCTGATGTGGTTGGTTCAGAGGAAGCTGAAGTCATGAAAATGTCAATGCTGACAAGGCCAGTGGTACACTGGGACTTCAGAGAAGGAATACCATCGTTGAGCTTTCATTCCCTTTGTTCAAAATAAGTTGCTGAAATTTGTGTGCCACTGTATGTAAACTCTGTCTGTGGAACAACTGCAGCTTTCTTCGATGGTGGCAAGATGGTGATATTGGATAAGGCAACTAGCAAGGAAGCACAGAATAACCAGAATTCCTTTCAAGACAATAATATAGTAATACTAATATAGTATGATTTTATATAGTGCCCATTCCAGATAAATCGGCTCACCGGCTCTCACCATACTGAACGGCAATCATACCAATCAAGTGTACAAGGCAGGCATGCTAACCATTGTGCCACGGAGCCACATCCTATGCCTCCAGCCAAGAAAGGGATGCCAGATAACATGACTCTCTCAACTATGCAATACAAATATGATGACAAAATCAGTCAGAAAATCGCTCTGTAATAGAAGAACCTCAGACAACAGTCCATGGCAACCACACCATGGCCTAGGATTTGCATGATTTTTATGTTCTGTATGGAAATTTCTTGACCCCCCTTTACTTCAACATTGACAAATCAGACCTTAATCCCTTTGATTTGGGATATTGATGATGCCTTGAAGGACAAATGCACTTCTATTCATTATTCGAAGCCTGCACTATCAGTGACACTATTGCACAGGTGGAAATTATAGAGTGTAGATAGTCTGAAGATAGTTGCACAGATGACAGAAATGAGGAATCTGACGATGATTACTAAGTGTTCAGTTAAATAATGACACATACTTACGACAACATGTTTCAGCTTGTTTTACAAATTTTTCGCATTTTTATGAGCTCATAAATTCACGGGGTTTGTACTTTTCCTGCTGATGAGTGACAATATGACTCCTTTGCACTATGTAATTTTGAGAGGAATGAAAAGATTATAATTAAACTGTCATTACTCATTTTTTCAGATTCTGCATGTGTGTGTTAGGTTTCGGCCCAAATATATTGTATTTTAGCTATTTTTCTCACAGGCATTACAATTTCTTACAAAAAGCTCACATTGCTAAACGTATCCTGTAGGGGAAAGTAGGGTATTATGGGCAGTAGTTTAATATGAGCACCCTTTGCCATATGAAAACTAATGCTGGTAGGTGCTGACCTCTGTTGGAATTCGTAAGTCTTTTGAACCTGATCATCTTCTCAGCAGACAGTATCTTGATTGCTGCCATGATATTCAAGGTATTGTCACTGGAACATTTGGTCATAATTTCTTTCGTCGTTTTTGCTTCGGGAAATTGCCTCTAGTATGTTGTTGACTGTAGAAGATGCCGCGAAGTGATGTTAATTTGGTTAGAGATACTCTTCCCTTGACTATGAAGTGTGGAAAGTGGCTGCCCATAATATCAGATATTTGTGATGCACCGAAATACAGCATGATGTGTCGTAGGTTAATATGAGCACATTGTTTGTCTGATTTTATGGGCATATGGTTGCTCCTGTATTTATTATGCAAAATGTTTGTCTGCTAATACGGGCATGTCCAGCAGGGGTGCTCACTGCTCATATTATCCTACCGAATACTTAGTTTTAAACTTCTTGTACCGACCCTCTTGTTGAGCACGGCCTGCAGTGCCTAATATGTAGATAATGGTATCCCACAAAATTTGAAAAATTCTAAAGATGTTTTTATGGACTCCTTGTGTGCTATTGTCCATTACAATATAGCTGTCATCTTCAAGAATAGCAGTTATCCGAGTGCTCATATTATACCTCTTAGGTGCCCATAAAATGCTCCATCAGTTTAATATGGGCAATTTTTAAATTTTTTTCATAGTGATATTACTCAAAAACAAATTGACCAAATTTCCTAAAATTACCTTCACGTTTTAGCCATATTCCAACTATGTCTCACAAAGCTGGAATACTGTACTTTTCACATTTATGCTGATGGCTAGAGCCACGAGACAAAAGTATGCTCATATTACCCAACTCTCCCCTATACAATACATACAAGGTTGGCAACTCCCTCAAGTTTCCTGGTTTGAGAATCCCTGCTGTAATGCTGTCTCAAGCAAGAGCATGAATTCTCAAACCAGTAGTTGCCAACCTTGTATATAAATTCAATAAGTGCAGTGACAAGCTTTTTTCTCAAAATGATTGTAATGCCTGTGATTTTTCTCATACATTTTCTTATTTTGCCCCCTGGTGGTGGTCATAGACAAATATTATGGTGACCATTAAATTTCTTGGCCCTAAAAATATATATTTTGACCCAAAGACTATCATCCTAGACCAATTAGAAGCCGAGATATAACAAAATTTTGATTATCGGCGGCCATTTTGAAAATGGCCACCTGGTGGAGTTAGCCCGCACTTTCTGGAGGGGCGCCCCGGCCAAAATTTTTTGTTTTGACCTCATAAACTTGGATCAACATTCAAAAATTGCTCCCACTCAAGTGGTCACGGGATCTATGGTGGGGTCCTCTACTATGAGTTTATCAAGTCAACTGACTAAACGAGAGATCAATTCTGATCATATTGGTTATGTTGGTGTAAAATATTTCATAAAAAATAACCAGTAACATGTTGTTCTATGTCGGTAACATGCATTTCATTCAGAGGGTGGATAATCTGTTTGACATAGGTATAGGTAGCAAGGCAACAACAAGAGTGACTGACAGGAATAAAGTTCAGGCTACTCCGAAAGACACCAGTTATCTCCTCAGCCAAAAGGTTGCTGGCAGACAGCCCTTGTACAAGACTAAAAGGTATGTTGCAACTTTTGCCAGGCTTTTCGGAAAGCTGTACAGCTATTTCTGAGAAGAGTAATTTTTGCAACATTTACGTTCATCAACTTAAAAGCAACTTCTTGTCAAAATTACAGGTCTACCTGCATTGTGGGTCTTTTGTCTGGACATCAACAATGTCATGGGTACTGTGCAAGGCCTGGTGATTGCAGCCAGTTGTTATCATACTCACCTGCAAGACCTCACAGAACCACCTTGAATTATTTCTTAGTGCTGTCTGACAAAGTGGTATGGGGTGTCAAGTGGAATGATCACATTGGAAATTGTTGCATGAAAAAATCGTATAGATTGAACTAGAGGGGCGCAAATGCCATAAAATGGTATTTGCTGGATTTTAGATTGGGGCTTTACATCCAGTATCTATGCACTTGTTAGGCTAATCAGGACAGTATGAGGACACAGGAATAAGACGAAGGATGATTGAAACCGCTCTCTAGCAAAAGTCAAATACCCCTTTCTTTCTTTCCCGTCCCATCAACAGCATTATATAGGTATACATTCCAGTGTTTCACTTCTGTCACTGCTGCAGAGCCAGTTTCATTGTCAATACTAAAGGAGGATACGACAACAACAAAGAAGCTGATCTCTTCAAAGAAAACGAAAATGTCCTGATAAAAACACTTATCCGCAATCTGAAAGCCAACAAGTCAGAACCAGTGTGTCATCGAATCTGCTACGGTCAATGAATCTCCGCAAATACCTGAGCCCTCTGAAAGCACCAATTCAACCCAATGAGACCTAATTTTCATACTGAATCAAATGTTGGAACATCAACCTCAAAGACGAAAATCAAAAAAATGTCATCTTGCCAATTTCAAGAATATCTCAAAATCATCATTCACCAGAAACCCATCAGGTTATGAATCGCATCTTAATAGATCCTCAAGCACTTCATTCGCAGTAAAAAAATAGAACAACCTGACAAAGAACAGTAAATTTAACTCGCACCATCTCACCACCATTCCAACATTGAACTACTGCATTGAACTCAAGATAAGTTTCCCAGAAAGATGTTACTCTGGCTGTTATGGCTCTTACCAAAATGTTGTCCGTCGCTCAGACCGACACCGGGCTGGTCTCTGGTCTGACCTGGCAACAGAGCAACATCTCATGAGGAGCCTTAAGTCAAGGGTTAGACTTACAAGGGGTTGTGGCTTGACAGAGACTTAAGGCCTTACCTTGTCATCATCTGTTTGCGATCAGGTCAATCAAACTATGCAGGAGTTTACTGGGGTGAAATTCATCACAAGCGAGCAGCACAAAAGAAGCACTTCAGCAAGGATGAAACAAGATATCCAAAACCTTCTATGCTTTGAGGAATCCATTCAGAATGGAGGGTCAAAAATGCCTTGGAAGCGGGCCACGACAATGAATGCAAAATTATCAGTGAAAGTTCAGAACAAAGAAATGAATGTTGATCCGGTGCTTTTGTTCCAATGCTTAGTCTGTGCTGGCACAACCGTTATGGAAAATCAGTTGGCCAAGATGCTTGAGTATGAACTTTCTCATCAGCCTTATTTGAATCTCCTTTTCACATGAGACCAGTTGATGAAATTATTGCAAAAAAATTCATGATTTTTCGTTCAAATTTTTGCAATCTAGATTACACAATTGATACCAGGGGAGCTTCATACATGTAAGGAGAGTGCGTATCATTGTAGATCAGGTGGTAGGATTGGGGCTGAGGTACACTTTAAAGCAACTATGAAACTCCAAGCTAAAAAATAAGACTTTCTGGACAACCAGAACAGAGACTGATTGACACGATTGGAGACAGATCTGACAGAGCATACCCTAAAAAATGTCGGGACAAAATTGGTTTTTTAAGATTCAAAATGGTTTTTTGAAAAACCAAATTTCAATGCATTAAAATTTGGTTTTTCAAAAAACCATTTGGAATCTAAAAAGCCAATTTTGTCTGAAATTTTTTGGAGTGCAGGATGTAAAGTTTACCATGCCAGTGGCGATTCAGATCTTCTGATGGTGGATTATTATTGCCTCTATCTCCAGGGAAAGCCTTTTATTGTATGGACTGACCACAATAGCCTCATTTAGCTCATGAGGTTCAAAAACTTTGAGGCGCAGCTTGCAAGATGGTTGGAGTCATTGTCTCAGTTCGACGTCTGAATTGAACATCACCCGGCACATTATCATAACAATGAAGATGGACTCAGTCGGGTTCCTAGCGAAGAGCGCCCATACTATGATGTGGGAGCCTTTGTTGAATCGCTTTCCTATGGACGATGCAGACCTGGTAAACTGGTACAGAGAGAATACCATCTTTTTATGTCAAAAACACCCAAGAACTATCGGAAAACAAGAATGTAATAGATGAAAAGAAGGCAAGGATAACGAGGAAGACTGCACTACATAATTATCTGCATGGAGAACATCCATGAGGACACACTACGGGAGATTAACAAGAACATTGTTTCAGGAACTGCAAGTAAGAACTTGACGCCAAGTGAGCAAAGGATTGTTACCAATTACTCATTTCAGAAAGACAATGTGAACCACAAGGGTGGCACAGAAGTGGCAGCAACCAAGAAGAGCACAACCTCAAAAAACTGGTAGAAGATCTGCAGACGCCAAGCCCTTCAGAAGGTGCCAACAAGTCAGTGACATTCAATGAATTAAAGACAAAACTTTTCCATATGAATTAATCATACACATTGACTTTGCCGAAAACTATCCTTGCAAATATGGTCAAGAAGTTGCCGAAAACTATCCTTGCAAATATGGTCAAGAAGTACAAAGTATGCACTTTGATGGACCAGGCAACCACTCATGATTGTTTTTTTAAGCTGGGCCTGCTGACGCTACAGACGTCAGTAAGTGGGGGAAAATGGGCATGCTTTACCCCCTGAACTTTTTCCTTTTGGTCTTGGGATAAACTGTGCCAAATTTCAAGAAACTTAATTGATATTTAGAGGTTGCTCAGCCGCACTGAAGTTTATAATGCAAATCCAATGGGGTTTGGAGTCACAAATTAACTTAAAGAGCCCCAGCAGACACACCAAAATGAAAATCTATTGGAATTATTGGTTTGGGAGCCTCATAGTGTCCTTTCATCAAAACAATCTTGTTTCTGCAAAAGTAATCATGACTTGGGCTTATATGGCAGCCATTTTGAAAAATGGCTTCTGAGACCATTTCTCGGCCAGAATTCTGACTTAAATTGTCATAAGACCACCATATTTTTATCTAAAAATATGTTTTTATGTATATTAACCCCAATTAATGTGTCTTTGTCACTTTGAATACAAATGTCATTAGTCAAAGGCCAGTTAGAGCCTAAAGGATAGGCAAAAATTGATTTTGGCGGCCATTTTGAAAAATGGCTACCATATGAAGCCTATGGAATAACAAAAGTCAATGAAAAATGGCATTTTGATAAAAGGACACTATTAGGATCCAAAAACCAATAATTCCAATAGATTTTCATTTTAGTGTATCCACTGGAACCTGTAAATTAATTTTTGACTCCGAACCCCATTGGATTTACATTATGAAGTTCAATGCCATTGAGCAACCTCTAAAAATCAATTGATTTTCATGAAATATGGCACAGGTGGTCCTAATATCAAAAGGAAAAAGTTCAAGGGGTAAGACCTTGACATTTCTATATTTTTATTTTTCCAATGCATTTCATTGGCACCCTAAGCTGCCACTGTCATAAATGAAGCGGCCAGCTCAAAAAACGATAGTACAACAAGGAGACTTGCACCTTAGCACTGTTCAAGTCAAATACCTCACCCTCTTCTTTCTCTCCCATTCCATCAATAGCAAATATGCACTCGAATGTTTCAACCATCTTCGCACAACTGATCTACCTGTCATCTAGGCAAAGCAGGTTTTGTTGTCTATAAAAAAAAGAGGGTTATGATTAACAACAAAGAAGCTGATCTTAGCAAAGAAAACAAACAATGCCCTGTTAAAAACATTGATCCACTATCTGAAAGCCAAAAAGTCCGAAGACAACATCCATCATGTCATCAGATCTGCGAAGGACAAATGTTACAACTAGATTATAATAAAATAAATGACCCACCATCAAGAAATTTTAGGCCTAAATTCGCACTGTCCAGCAAAACTAGGACTTAAATAAATTGGAATGACTGCCTCACCAACATGAGAGCAAAAATAGTGTCTATAAATTAATTAAATTCAGAAACACAACTTTATTAGGTAAAACCACTTTAATAGTTTAGTTTACTTCCGTTACACTCAGGCCAGTGGATTCGCACTCAAGCGCTTTAACTATTAGGCCACAGGGGAACTAAAAATGAGGAAATCTGTCACTGTTGAAAAACTGATAAAAATCCAACAAAGATTTTTCCTTCAGATAACCAAATGAACCCTGGTAGCATCTGCAAAGTTGCCCCATGCATCAGCATACATATGTTGAAACATGGAGGTACTGGTTCATCAGGGCACTGCTTCACATCTCCGCAAAACATCAATGAGCCTGCTCAGATATTCCCAAGACTGCCATCAGAAATCACAATCATTAAGGTGCGTAAGCGGGGAAAGAATGAGACATCCCGAGAATTCATTGTAAGGCGCAGGAAGGTGCAGTCAGCCCAGGAGTGGTTAAAAGCTAATAATCAAGTCTACAAAGACATTGCCATCAGTCAAGAACGTTTGACACTTTTACCGGAAAATGGTGAACTGGATATCGAAACAATCACATGCAATAGTGACGCAAGAACGCCTGATGACGGTCCTGCATCTGAGCAGGTAAATCCAGGTGATGTTTCTGGAGAATAAAGTTACTCCAGTGTTCTGCTCAACGAAATTCCAGTGGATGTCAGACAAGAGGTTGAAAACATAGTGAATGAAGCAACAGGAGCCAGCCATGCGAGAGTCACTCAAACCCGGGTTGAGAATGTTACTATTCCTTGGCCAACAAGAGGCGATATGCCGCTCTGTGAATATACAACAAAATAAATGCATATCTTGCTGGCGTTATTTTTTTACTGCCAGAATTATCCCCCACCTAAACAACGCTTAAAATTAATAAACAATATTATACAATCATTCATAAAAATTATAAATATCCAGGGATGCACATGAAACACATAGAAAGAAGTCCAAAGGAGGGTGGTTTCGGAATACCTAATATCGAGACCAAAATTGAAGCAGTGAACATAATGTGGTTGCATTATCTGGTTAATAAAAAAGAACAGAACTTTTGGACCACCATTTTCAGAAAGGAACTGGCCGCTGGGCCCAAACCTGGCCAGAATACAGTATGCCATAACATCCTATCACTAAAACGAAAAGAAAATTTAAAATGGGAAGTATAAATATGGCCAAATTATACAAACAAAAACAGAAAAATATCCCATAGAAAAAATGTTAGCAAACACTCTTCTTGAATAGGACATTCCATTCCTAGAGTAGATGTTTCCATGGGATACACTTCAGTCCGAGCTTAGACGTAACACAGCCAGCTTGAGGGTCCTGAATAGAGAGCTCTGCTCCAGGGATGGAATCCACCTGTCCAAGGCAGACAAGTAGAGACTGGATGGACGGATGGATGATTGGGGCTTTACGTCCTATATTTTTGCACTTGGTAGGCTAATTAGGACAGGAGGAGGACATGGCAATGAGGTGAAGGATGCTTGAAACAGCCGTCTGACATAGGCCCAGGTACCCGGCAAGAACTGGATTCGAACCCTAGACCCAGCGATTGGCAGCCCAGCCCAGCACGCTACCGCTAGACAAACAATCCACCCCCCCCCCTCCTGCAAGGAGAGACTGGCTCTTGGTCTCCACAATATTATCTATGGGGATCTCTACGATGAAGTGACCAGAAACCAGGCTCAGGCCATCCAACCAGTCATACGCGACTTGACTATATGCTTAGAGCCCGGACAACATTCCGAATAGAGGGTCGTATCTGCTACTTCAAGAGGAAGGACAGATTCCTCTCGAACTTCAGGGAGAAACAGGTGGTGATCTTTAGCACAACTTTTGCTACACCTGAGGCCGCCTACCAATTTGTCAAGGCAATATGCCACGACAACTTAGAGCTCGCTGAGGCCATAGCAGACACTCGAACGCAAGCCAAAAAACTTGCAGATGACCATATGCGACGTCAAGTACATTATGGCACAGGGTACGATTACATGTGATGGAATTTGTGGCTGGTCATCGTGTGATGCAAGAACTTGAACTCAAGAGAATTCCTGACCAGAAACCAGGACCTGGTCCTGATGGAGGACACTGGTAACAATTTCTGGGCCAGAGGATCTCAAAATCTCAAGGAAAGCCACTTAGGCAAATCATCATGGGTCTCGAAATTTAACTCTAGCTAAGCTCTATGATAGGGCGGTTTCACAAGCCACCGGTGTTTCCCTGGAGTTCGATGGTGGGCTGTTTGGAAGATACCACCATAGTGAATCATCTCATGTGGCTCATGCGGGTCCAAGATGACGAGCGAATTGGGTTTTCAACGACCCTGGAACCTTCTTTGGTTATTGAGGTCAAGTATACAAGTGTGAGGCATTTCAACTTGCGACAGAACCACAGACCAGTTACCCTGGACAAGCTAGAGTGATAATGGATGGACGATTGGTGCTTCACGTCCTGTATTTATGTACTTAGTAGAATAACAAGAGCAGGTATATCCCCCATGCCCTACACATTTACCTATACCCACCAGAATTCCAATTTAGTTATGCCAAATATTTCCACCAGGGCCACAATTGTGCATACATGTAAGGATGTGGAGACACCTGGGGGTGGAGTTTGCTTTTAAAAATAACATGGCTGCAGACCAAAAGCACAGCAAAAAGTATTTGGGATGTGGAAATGGTTATGATATTTATTGATTTATAGTCAGATTTGACAAGTTTAGGGGGGTCTTTGAATGTTGGGAAAGGATGAGCATTGTGCATGGTGTGGTGTTTGAGATATTTGATGGATGCCATGCATGGATACTAAAAGTACAATCCCCCATAGCATAGCATGGGGGATAAACAATCCCCCATAGCATAGCATGGGGGATAATTAGGACAGTGGGAGGACACAGCAATGAGGCGAAGAATGATTGAAACAGCCGTCCAACATAGGCCCAGGTGACCTTGCAAGAGGCTTGATTCGAACCCCGGACCCAGGTGAACAAATATATGCTGAGCAGAGTAATCTTCACTCTTCAGTTAGCATCTCCCAGCAACACAAATGCACAAACAGCAAGTAAATGCCAGGACCATTTTTAACACCAGTGAGAACCTGTCTCTGTTCGGGACTGTCAAGTGGCAGCAGAATGCTGACAGTCCCTGGAAAATCGAATTGGGTCAACAATAATTTGATCTGTTTCGGACAGATCACCAGATTAGGTCGCACAACAGCTGTCCATATTACTATGCCAAACTACTTTCACAAAGCATGGTTGCTGGCAATCATCCAGTCCACTGCTTTGAATGAAAAGGTTTGGAAATCATGAGACAAAAAGAAAGTTTTGAAACTTTAGCATACACTTCGCCTGTTAAAGGGATGATTTTACTCATTAGACGTTTGGTATTCAATCTACTTATGCCATTTAGTGCATGTTAAATTGTGGTCAGAGAAGGGTCCAAAAAGAATGCATTCTCACTTATTCATGTGTCCATACAAAGCCAATGTTTTTGCTTTGTGATATCAAAAATGCTCAATTGTATTTATTCTGTTACTTTATGGAGATTTATTAACTAGGACAACAATATAATTCACAATTTCATAAAAGCCGTGTTACACTCAGCAAAATGTCTTGTCCATGCCACAAGTGGCCCCCTAGTCCGTGGGCCAGATATCGAAACCCTCCCCCCCCCTTGGGAATTTCGGAGACCCATATATTTTGAAAGATATATATCTTAAGTTACAAAATTTGCTTGTTGGTCAATCTTAGACCTCAACGATAACCAGCAGGAGCTATATGAGTGCGGGAAGGTTGAAAATAAATTTTCGCCAAACCGAGTGCCGCTATTTTCAGAAAATATACTGTTATTCATAAACTAATCCATGTATAGATGCTTAAATGGTACCATTTTGAAGGTATTTAATTCCTCTATCTATTTAGTGCAAAAATTGATTGATTAGGATATCTATTTTGGTCAACAGAATGGAAAACATGCGGCCATAACTCGAAATTAAAAAGAAAATTTAATTTTATTTCAAGAAAGTTCCCCGTACGGGTCACTAGGGGTCAGAAGCATCCTGAAGTTTCTTTCACATCATTCTGTATATTCATAGCTTTAAAATGATGTATAACACAACCATGTAACTGCAACAATAGCTTACCTGCAGTCAATTATTCATTATTGAATTTATGTACGATTAAGTCAAATTTTCCGATATAGGGAGTGAACGACATAGATTCTGCTGTGAATATATCTTCCAGGATTCTGTGTATCTTTATGAAAACAATTGTAGATATTTGTAATAGTCTATATTCTGTTAACTATGTTTTCAGGGGTTTTAAAACATGTATTTTCATGTTTTTAACTGGGTTATGGCAGCCATATTGCAGATTGGCAACCAAACATATTTTCTTACAAACATGTCCGGGTGACCTACATTGATGGTTTTCAGGATAAACATAATTTTTTCTGAAATAAGAACTTAATCACAACTGGTTTTCCTTTTCTGAAAGGAAGATAGTGCATTTACCCCTTGTTTATTCAAAATGGCAGCCTCAATCCCAGAAAAAATAATTTTTTTCTGAATATCGGGTGCCAAATTTCATTATTTTTAACAAGAAATGCTTTATGCCACAAAATTGGCAAAAACTGCCTCAATAGTCATTTATATAACAAAATGTAGGTATCATTGAAACCACAAAGTAGTAGGGTACATGATGCTATGTTGATTTACAAAAGAGGAGGGACTGAAATTTGACAGGAGGCCATTTTCTTTATCTTACCCCAACATTTTACTTAAAACAAAAGAAGATTTCCACACACATACAATCACTGTAATCAAAGGTAAATTCTATACAAAAGTCATGAATTCAGCCATGGTTAATAAAAGAAGAAATTGGTTATTTATTAAAATATTTCTCATTTATAACAGGAATGCTCATAACAAGAGAGGCCCTTTTTCTTCCCTTACCCAGTTTTTCTTTTGCCAAAAATTTTTTTTGCACAGAAATGGTAAAAAAGATGTTAAATTAATTTTTTATTATTTTAAGTACAAACCATTATTATTTCAAAGATAATATTGAGTATTATATGTTAATTTTTAATATATTTATCAGGCTACTGGCACATATAGTTTCATTTTGGACCAAGGGTCCGGACTTTCTAGCCACACTTTGTAAAATTTGGACTATCGCAGATTTTTGGTAAAATTCAACAACTCCAAAACTATGAAAGTTCTGGGTTAGAAGTGGTTTATAAAAATGATTAGGCATATTGAATTTTATATGGTAATTTTGTATATTTACCAGGCTTGCTGGCACATACAGTTTCATTTTGGACCAAGGTTCTGGACACTCTAGTCAAGCTTTGTAAAATTTGGACTATCGCTGAATTTTGCTAAAATTCAACAACTTCCAAACAATGAAAAAGCTTAAAAGTGGTCATAAAAATGGCTAGGCATATTGAATTTTATATGGTAATTTATTTAGCTTATTTACCAGGCTATCTAGCACATTTAGTTTGATTTTGGACCAAGATTCTGGACACTCCAGCTACACTTTGTAAAATTTGGACTATCGCAGATTTTACCTAAAATTCAACAACTCCTAAACTATGAACTGGCTTAAAAGTGGTTATAAAAATGACTAGGCATATTGAATTTTATATGGTAATTTAATATATTTACCAGGCTATCTGGCACATATAGTTTCATTTTGGACAAAGGGTCTGGACACTCTAGTCAAGCTTTGTAAAATTTGGACTAGCGCAGATTTTTGCTAAAATTCAACATCTCCTAAAATATGAACTGGGTTAAAAGTGGTTATGAAAATGACTAGGCATCTTTAATTTTATATGGCAATTTAGTATATTTCCCAGGCTATCTTGCACATGTAGTTTCATTTTGGACCAAGGTTCTGGACACTCTAGTCAAGCTTTGTAAAATTTGGGACTATCGCAGATTTTTGGTAAAATTCAACAACTCCTAAACTATGAACTGGCTTAAAAGTGGTTATGAAAATGACTAGGCATATTGAATTTTATATGGCAGTTTAGTATATTTCCAAGGCTATCTGGCACATATAGTTTCATTTTGGACAAAGGGTCTGGACACTCTAGTCAAGCTTTGTAAAATTTGGACTATCGCAGAATTTTGCTA
Source organism: Platynereis dumerilii (assembly GCA_026936325.1). Lineage (NCBI taxonomy): Eukaryota > Metazoa > Annelida > Polychaeta > Phyllodocida > Nereididae > Platynereis > Platynereis dumerilii. The sequence continues at coordinate 15,987,340 of JAPTHN010000001.1, forward strand.
AAATTTGACAACTTCCAAAATATGAACTGGCTTAAAAGTGGTCATAAAAATGGCTAGGCATGTTTAATTTTATATGGTAATTTAGCTTATTTACCAGGCTATCTGGCACATAAAGTTTGATTTTGGACCAAGGTTCTGGACACTCCATCCACACTTTGTAAAATTTGGGCGATCGCAGATTTTTGCTAAAATTCAACAGCTCCTCAACTATGAACTGACTTAAAAGTGGATATAAAAATGACTAGGCATATTTAATTTTATATGGTAATTTAGTATATTTACCATGCTTTCTGGCACATATAGTTTCATTTTGGACCAAGGTTCTGGACACACTAGTCAAGCTTCGTAAAATTTGGACTATCGCAGATTTTTGTTAAATTTCAACAACTTCCAAACTATGAGCTGGCTTAAAAGTGGTCATAAAAATGGTGAATCATATTGAATTCTATATGGTAATTTAGCGTATTTGCCAGGCTATCTGGCACATATAGTTTCATTTTGGACCAAGGTTCTGGACGCTCTCGTCAAGCTTCGTAAAATTTGGACAATCATAGATTTTTGCTAAATTTCAACAACTTCCAAACTATGAACTGGCTTAAAAGTGGTCATAAAAATGGCTAATTATATTGAATTTTATATGGTAATTTAGCTTATTTGCAAGGCTATCTGGCACATATAGTTTCATTTTGGACCAAGGGTCTAGACACTCAAGCCACACTTCGTAAAATTTGGACTAGCGCAGATTTTTGCTAAAATGCAACAACTCCTTAACTATGAACTGGCTTAAAAGTGGTCATAAAAATGGCTAGGCAATAGGCATATTGAAATTTATATGGCAATTTAGTATATTTACCAGGCTATCTGGCACATATAGTTCTATTTTGGACCAAGGGTCTGGGCACACCAGCCACACTTTGTAAAATAAGGACTATCACAGATTTTTGCCAGATTTCAACAACTTCCTAACTATGAGCTGGCTTAAAAGTGGTCATAAAAATGGCCAGGCATATTGAATTCTACATGGTAATTTAGCTTATTTGCCAGGCTATCTGGCACAGATAGTTTCATTTTGGACCAAGGTTCTTGACACTCTAGTCAAGCTTCGTAAAATTTGGACAATCGTAGATTTTTGCTAAATTTCAACAACTTCCAAACTATGAACTGGCTATGGCTTGGGTGTCCAGACCCTCGGTCCAAAATGAAACAATACCCTTTCCATGTCCTTTATTTTTGAATAAATACTAAGTAATATATAGTAATAGTTTAGTGTATTAAAATAGATAGTATAACACCAAAGATCCTTGGAATTATTATATCGATGATTGAGGCAAAATAAATGGCCGCCATTTTGAAAAACGGGGTTAAACTGCACTTAACTTCCCAGGAGAGTATCAAAACCTGTCTTAATGAATTCCTGACCCATGAAAACATATATTTAGACCCAAAAATCATCGTTCTAGCCCAATTAGATCCAGAGATAAGGGCGAAGCGGTTAATTGACGGCCATCTTGGAATTACCCATCATGGCCGCCAGTCGTTGAGGTTATATAATGACCAACAAGCAAAAATGTGTTCTCTGGAATATTAGCTTTCCGATGGTATGTGTCTTCAAAATTCCCAAGGGGGGGGAGGGGGGGTTATGGTGGCCCGCGGACTACCCTCTATACTGGCAATATATGTGAGCTACAATGTATACATCCTCCATGATAAAAAATAGTTCCATCTTATTTTGGTATTTACAAGCTGTCTGCTTAAAATTGAAGCCAACCAAAGTCAGATTAGACACTTGCAGAGTTTTTGGAAATAAACTAGAATATCACTATATGATGAAACTATCCTGGGTTCTTCCAGAGATTGAAATTCTGTTGACAGTTCACAGGAGCTCGCGAATTTTGCACCCTAGGTGGCAGCAAATAGTGGTCAACTAGTAGACAGAGTGAAAACCATACCAGACGCAACATGTTCAGATGAAATTCACAAGCAGGCACTTTTTGTGGAAACTTTGAATGTCTCATAAAGTACAGGCATTTAGTCATGCTCAGAACGCATTAGAAAGCGATACACAATCAAATGACAAAACTACACCGGAACTCGCCGCAACAGATCTTGAAAGAAAAATTTCAAAGTGAAAATTCATCAGAAATATCCAGAAATTCCCAATAATCACTTCCTTTGTTCAACACAGCCAAGATTTAGAAGAACTTTGGGGGTGCACCAAACTTAAAATGACAAGCACCTAAGTTTTGATTTTAAAGATTCAAGAAGAACGACTTTTCCAAATTTATTATTCAACAAGAAGCCTGATTTTGCTATGCTTGTGGCATAAAGGTTCACCTGAAATTATCTAAGATTTTTTAATGGTTCGCTTCCTGTGCAGTTCCCACGATCCTTAAATGAAAGTTTTGATGAAATTCACAAGTGTGCTTGAAAACACATTTTCAGACAGGTGAACAAATTATCCAGCAGCAGACCCAAGTAACTACGGGGAAGTAGCAGACCACCATCAACAGAGTCCCTTTTGCAGGACATACATTTTTGACAGTCTCTTCGCAAGATTTTTTACAAAAACAAACAATACATTGGCTAACTTAAATCAGAAAAGTATATTTCTTCAGAATCAAAAAGGTCAGATGCAAGATCTGTAATACCAGGTCATTGAAATGCAAGTTGAAGACCATGTCAGGAAGCTTAATAATCTCGGTTAAACCTTAGATGAGAATCACAAGCCTTAACGAGGAAGCCTTTCTCGTTTAATTAGTCACTTTTCAACGAAGTATTTCCCACACTATCTTTACAAGCGCATAATACATCCAACTAGGATTTCAACTAGAAGGCAAATTGCAATTTGCATATCTGGACGCTGATAATTGACCTGAACATTGTAACATAATATTGGTCTGGTAGTTTGGTTGGCTGAATTATAATAGCAGTAGTCAGAAGTTATCAGGGCATAGTGGCCAATGGGCCTTAAGAGAGAGAAATAAATGTATTGCTACATAGCGATGCATGAAGTTTTTTGATTGTGTGTGATGGAGTTGTGTGTTTAACAACTTGAAATAGCTGACAGAGGAGATACACACCCACAGCTCATCATTGCTTTGGACATCTTAAGCTAAGGTAGATACAGTTCATCTTCATGAAGCAGACCCACTTTTATGATTTCAATAAAACCTCAGATGTTCGAGAAAGAAAGCAATAGAATAATTTAAACGAAGTCAAAGAGCCCTGAGGCTATTGCCCTACTTCATTGCACATTGGCCTAGAAAAATGGACCAAGGGCAGAGTAAATGTATTTACCCCTTTTCACACCTCTTTCAAATTACCCAACAATCTTGCTGTATGTGTATGTGTATATGCATATGCAGCTTACATTTACCATGACAGTTACCCTTGTAACTGTCATGCATTTACTAAAAGTACACTGTATAAAGTTTATAAACTTCAAATTAAAAGTAAAACTTTTATTTGATTATGTATACTACACTTTACTTTATTAAAACATATATGCATCATGGGAGAATTCTTTTTATTTTGTTTCTATACATTGTCAAACTAGATGGGAGCATATTTCCATATGCAAGACTAGCACGGGGTCGATCAGCAGTTTGTTCAGCTCATCACTGACTGACATTACTGGCTGACATCATCGGCTGACATCACCGGCTGATATCATTGGCTGACTTCATCAGCTGACATCATCCTATAACCGGCTGACATCGGTGGCTGACATCAGTGGCTGACATCAGTGGCTGACATCAGTGGCAGACATCAGTGGCTGACATCAGTGGCAGACATCAGTGGCTGACATCACTGGCTCACATCACCGGCTGACATCACCAGCTGACGTCAGTGGCTGACATCAATGGCTGACCACCGACTGACATCACTGGCTGACATCAGTGGCTGACCACCGGCTGACATCAGTGGCTGACATCAGCAGCTGACATCAGTGGCTGACATCAATGGCTGACCACCGGCTGACATCACCGGCTGACATCAGTGGCTGACATCAGTGGCTGACATAAACGGCTTACATCACCGGCTGACATCACCGGCTGACATCAGTGGCTGACATCACTGGTTGACATTGGTGGCTGACATCACCGGCTGACATCACTGGCTGACATCAGTGGCTGACATCAGTGGCTGACATCAGTGGCTACCATCAGTGGCTGACATCACTGGCTGACATCAGTGGCTGACATCAGTGACTGACATCACCAGCTGACATCAGTGGCTGACATCAATGGCTGACCACCGGCTGACATCAGTGGCTGACATCAGTGGCTGACATCAGTGGCTGACATCAGTGGCTGACATCAGTGGATGACATCACTGGTTGACATCAGTGGCTGACATCACTGGTTGACATCAGTGGCTGACATCAGTGGCTGCCATCACCGGTTGACATCACCGGCTGACATCAGTGGCTGAAATCACTGGTTGACATCAGTGGCTGATATCACCGGTTGACATCAGTGGCTGACATCAGTGGCTGACATCACCGGCTGACATCAGTGGCTGACATCAGTGGCTGACATCACTTGTTGACATCACCGGTAGAGCCCGGAGCCAAGTCAGTCAGGTCTTGATGACTAACTTGAACCAAACCTGACTAACTTATTCAACTTAGCCAAGTTTTGTGACTTCAACTTAGCTGACCATTTTCGACTAACTTATGTGACTTAGCTGATCATTTTCGACTAAAATTTATCAATAAAATTAGGAAATAAATAATGAAACAATGAAATACTGTCTTTGTTGGGATAATTATAGCTCATAGATAGAACTGGCACCAGTATGAGTATGATGATAAGTCACTGAATGAATCACTCATAACTGTGGTCATAATTTACTCAATTGCAAACTGAAAGTTGATCTAAATGTGACGGATAGGGCCTGCAGTGATGTCGTTGATGTTCACAAACAGCTGAATGTAAATTCTTCTCATTCCTTTACTGTAACTGATGATTTGTAATATATGTTATTGTAGTAGTCCGCTGATACTATTGTCACTTTTAAATTTTTTTTTTATAAGAAACTTACTTTTTTCAGAAGTTAAGCCAATATCATTGCATGACAGCATGTTGTGTTTGCTAATAGACATTTATAATTGCAATTCTGGACCAGTTGATACTTCAATGCCAATTAAACAGACATTCACACTTCAATGCCAATCAGACACATTCAGTTCAATGAATCAATGCCAATCATAAACTGATTCAATTAGGAAGTAGGGCTACTAACACCAATTAGGCCCTCCAGACCTTTGTTGAATGGGAACTTTACTACAGCTTGGATTGACAATTATCATGCTATTTCGGCGGCGGCGATTGCCTAGTTTTTCGGCGGCTAAGTAGCCAAGATGCAGCTAACTTTGACTAAATGGTTTTGTGGCTGGCGACGGCTAATTTTCACGGCGGTTCCGGGCTCTAATCACCGGCTGACATCAGTGGCTGACATCACCGTCTGACATCAGTGGCTGACATCACTGGTTGACATCACTGGTTGATATCCCGGCTGACATCGCTGACTAACATTGATTGACATCATTGACCATATCATAACTATCAATAGGGGAGCTCCAAAACACAGGAGCGAACTCCCAATAAGAAGAAGAAGAAAGTGTAGCTACCTTGTGTAAATAGACAGTACTACTACTGTGGTTGCCATGGAGATGGTAGACTCGGAACTGGACGACACCTAGTATCCCTAAAGACTAGCCCTGCTAGTCTAACAAATGGACCAGTGTAGTATGCTTCCTCAAAAAGCCATTCTTTAGGTCAGAAGGAGGTGTGAATGAGGCCATGGTTGTAAAACAGTTCATCCTGTCTGAGCATAAGTCGGTCACAAGTTGGTCAATAGCTTTAGGGCTCTTTAACCCCCTTTTAAATTGTTTATGCATGCCAGTTTCAATCTAATGATCTAGTTGTTGAACACCGGCAAATCTATATAGCTCTCTCAACCAATAGCATTAGTGCGTATTTTGCATGCTAGGTGGCTACCGCGTGTTGATGACGGGTGTGCTCTGAAGCATATCAGATTCTGGTAGACTGGTCCCCCCTCCCTGGTGTGCCATAGGGACAGTATATCAGTTATAATTCTAGTACATTGTCCTATTCAGAATCCAGTCAATTTTCCATGATTGCAACACAGATTTCCAGCTATTCTCGGTGTTAAGGACCAATTCACCGGGTGATATCTGTAGATCTATCCACTATCTGTTTGCTATATCAGTCTGAGTCACTTGGATCACGTGTGTGCAACATAAAGTAAGTTTGATGGGTTTACTGTGTACATCACTATGTCTTATGTTCAGCCAACAGGAAACAGAAAAACACAAGGAAGTAGGCCGTTGTGAGACAGTATCTGGACGCCAGAGGCGTCCAGATAATTAAATGTTGACCAAAGCTTGGATGAAAATCACAAGCCTTACATTGAAAGAAGACTTTTTAATAACCAATTCTATGTTCAACAAGAAAGACATCGAACAAGTCTGATGGAAGAGTTACCAGTACATTATTCTTCCAAAAAATACTACCAGGATGAAATTCTTGAAAAGCAGCACACTGCTAGGATGACAAATATTTTTCAGGCATAATGCAATCTCAAAGACAAACAAACGATATAAATAATAATTCTTGATGTTTAATAACTTTTTCTATTCTATGACAGATGTTTCTCAAACTTGTTGCCTGGCCAGAAGCTGGACAGATTCAGTATCAATCACTTTGTCGCATTTCAAGTTAGCACAACACCCATCTTCCACGGAGATCACGTTGTATGGCGTCAACGGAGCAATGAGTTACAGGACTCTTTGAGTAGACCGCGCCGATTCTTTCGTCCATACAACACAGGGATCTTGGAACTTCCATCACTACAATGAAAAGTGGGAGGATATTAAATCGAAGACTTTATAATTAATGTAAAGAAGTCAGAAGTTAAGTAAGCCTATTGTTGTACATGAATATAATGTTCAATAATGATGAAATTATCGCAACCGACCTAAAACTTTTCCATTTATAGAAGGTTATCAAAATTTATGTTATAAATTTTAAAAAAGTTCCATAATTCATTGAAGGATCTATGTTAGTTGTTACTCACCAAAGAAGTCACACCACATCGCGTAGTACAAAATCTTTTGGTCACATGGTCACCAGATCATAACCATGAAGGCGTAATCCACTAATGACTGACCTATAAATACAAATATCATTATTTTACATGTGCTCCAATTGTGTTGGAAATATATCAGAATTTGAATTAATGTTACTTAAAAGCACAAATAATCATCAAAGTTTTTTTTTTCTTTTCTTGCAGAAACTTTTATGAAGGTGGAAAACGATTGTCCTCTTCAAGCGACCATGCCGGCAAATACCAAAATTTTACCCTCGAGGTTCGCAGATGAAGTCGACAACCTGTTTTTACTTTGGAGATTTAAATACATTACCTTCGACGGGAAATACAAAAAGAGACGCTTGCAAGCCAGAAACTTTGAAAGTGTCTGGGTAATCTTCGACACGAAGCTGTTCACTACAGAAAAAGGAGGCATGGAACAAAAATAGACATCAGGCACTGATGGTTAATGACTGCAAAATCCGCCACCGAATAAACTGTTGGGATTCGACACACTTCATTGATCAAATTGCACCAAACCCAACTGCAGGACCCCAATCTATTGGTGGAAAAGAAATGTGACAGACAAAAGCCACTAAAGAAAGTTTACTACGGTTAACGGATGGACACCATCCGGCGTTATAATAAGAGGCTTCAGAGTCCAGTTCAAACAACAGGGAAGTTTACAATGACACAGCTGTAAACAATAAGACATTAAAACAATTGCAGGAATTAGCAAACAATATTCCACTATTTGACTGTGATTTCTTTTCCAGACTAAACAAAAAAGAATATAAACAGGACATATTTAAGCATAACTGAATAGGTGTAATAAAGTTAAATTAACAGAAGAACTTTACTTAATGTTATCCTTGGTGACAGAGTGAAATACTCAACACACACACGCCCTGTGCGTATATAGTACTAAGATGAAATATGAAGCCATGAAGTTGAAACACGCAGCAATGGATTCATGCAAAAACTTCAAAAAAACACAATCTCGAGAAAATTGATGTTTCTTTCATTACCAACAGCTACGAAACCATACTTACTTGAAAAAGAGCCCTGAAAATGTGCTTTAATTCTCCGGGAGTTGACAAGACACATCCATTTTACCAGAAAACTGATTGATGAATTGATTGACGAATCTCTTCCGTGTTCAACGTAGCTTGACCAGAACCAACTTCAACTTTAACATGAGACGTGCTCCAGTAGATGATTCAACTGTGTTCAACTTCAACTGAAAAGGGTCCGCATCAATTTGCAAGACCTATCGCTCTTGATTAAAACAAGAAACCTCGCTCACAATTAAAGCACTTGCCTGTTTTGTGCTTAACCAAAAAGCTTAAATTCAGTCTGGTAGACTGAACACCCTTTGCACAATAAAAAGCCATTTAATTTTAGCCTTTGAATATTAAAGCTTAAACTAAACACACTTTGCTCGATAGAAGTGATTTAATAAATCAGGATAACGAAGCACCTTGAAGTCACAACTACCTGATACCTGAACTAGATGTTGAAGCTAAGTTCCTTGAATAATTAAAAGAGTACACATGAAAAATATCATGACTTGACCATGATTACACGTGAAATATAAGCTGCAAGACAAATACGACTTGAAGTTTGTCAAATACAGATTGTAACAACATCAGCGAAAGTTACAAAAGTATACATGAAAACCACTGTGACTTTTAAGAGCCCTACTCGGAAAATAATCGTAAACTTCTGGCTTGAAGAAAGATACTATCACTGCCTAGTAGAGAAAAGATCTAGAGTAAATCTGAAATTTTATGTCAAAAGAAAGATCCTAGGACGGTCATTAGAAACCAGTTGGAAAACCGAAGGAGGTATATTTTGAAGAAAAGCTTACAATTATAAATAGAGCAAAGCCATTTGATTACTAAGTTCAGAAATGGCAGCGAATAAAAATCATGACTTATGATGCGACTCATCAACATATCTTGGAACTTCTATCGAGCAAAGATATTGACTGAAAAGATACCTTGAAACTTAGGTATGCAGAAAACCAAGAACTTAAAGACGCCTTTAATATATAGCAAGGCTACTATTTATTTAAATATCACTGGGCAAGAAAAATACAATAAATGCAACCTATATGTCAAGAGACGGGAATATTCGTTTTTGAACTTGAAGCGAAAAAGGTCTCCTTGCGGCACGCCACTATATCTAAGTGAAATATCATCATCTCAAAACACAGTACTTATACAATGATCTTGACACAAAACTTACACGATAAGTTACACGGATGCAGTACAACATTAATCTCCTAGAACTATATAGATCTGAAGATACAATAAAAATATACAAATTCTGCGGCTGAGAAAGTGTCTTCACTTAACCTGATCATGGAGTGACGAATCCAGAACAAAACACGATTACATGAAGACCTTGTAATGTAATTATAAAATGATTAAAAACCAATGAATATATCGTCAAACAACATAAATGACTTACTGTCAAGTAAGAATGTATCAAAAAAAGGACATTTTTCATTTGACGCAGCAGCGGACAGCAGAAATTTGTGATGGCACTCGTTCAGTCATTTTATAAAAAAGATAAAATTGGTGAAACTGAATTTGACTCTTAAATGATCTGCCAACCATATGAAATGTGAAACTGATTTCGCTGAACGGTTCAGAACCGGAAAGATGATGTCGCCAAATTTTGGAAATAAAAAAAGTCGGTAAACCAGAAGTCAACTTGGGAAAACTGGCAATGTCTGTGAATAGCCGAATATAAGCTGAATAGCCCAATAATGTCCAAACTGACTTGTCATAGACACGAAAGAGAGCAAGACTTCCATTATGATATCATGTCAAGTGACAAGATGACAGCATACCGTCAGCTCAAATCCTGTCTCCTCGCATCAGTGATACTTCCACGTCCCTGCCATCAATCCTCGTTCCATTCATTTGAGCTGAAAACTGTTAAGGATCATACCTCCAAAGAGCATAGCCAAAGACGGCAATACTTATATGTAAATGTATTAGAAGTTCCCATGTGTGAGAAAATCATCAACAATCAGATTTGATTCAACAACAAAATTATGTGAATTTGTTGTCAAGGTCCCATCTCACACCGACATACTCGTAAATCATATTCAATCAAATCATAAATTCAGCATAAAATCAAACTTGAATCATTTGCAAGGATACAGACTGCACGCCGGGCCAAATCCATGTTGGCAAATCGCACTACTCCGGTTCCTTTGGACTTTCCATTTTCGGTCTTGATGGCTGCGTATCTTACTTCTCCTGCAGATAAAATATGATTAGTTAGCAAAGAATATCAAAACAAATTTTATGTCGCATTTCACTTCAAAAGCTCTTCCAAACTAAGGTAATGTTTCACTTACCAATATGTCTGAATCGTTCCTTCAAATTCTGCCATGTGTAGGCGTAGGGTAGCTGCAAAGAAACGAGACACATGTGAATAATATCATGCCGAAGTCTTCAGCAGAAAAGTCTGAAAAGAATTGACGAGAATCCAGCTTCAATGCAGGAGACAAGCAACTGTGCGACAGTTACCATTACAGAAATCTTAGATTATCAGATAAGAATTCAAACTTACATTTCTGACGTACACTGCTGCATTATCATCTCTGGTAGTGCTGCCTGAGCGACTGTTTGAGCGATTCCCAGAGTTGAGTCCTGTTCCGCCGAGTCCCATGTTGCCAGCGTTGCCCATGAGGCTGTTCTGCATGAATCCGGTGTCTCTGTTACCTCCCATGTTATCCATGCCGCCCATGTTGCCTGTCATGCCGCCCATGTTGCCCATGGTGTTCATGTTGCTGGCCATGTTACTCATCTGGTTGCCCATCTGGGCGCTCATGTCGTTCATTCCGGTTCCCATTCCAGAGACCATCCCGGACATTCCGGAGTTCATGTTCATACCCATGTTACTGTTCATGGCCCCTCCCATTCCTCCGCCCATATTGTTACCCATTCCCTGGTTCATTTGGCCCATGCCGGTGCCCATGTTGCCCATTCCGGTGTTACCCATGTTTGTGTTCATTCCCATGTTGCTCATGTTACCCATGCTACCCATCCCTGTGTTACCCATCCCTGTGTTCATGTTGCCTCCCATGCCTGAAAGAAATCAGAAATATTCTTACTAAACTGAAACAAAGGAACAATTCAGCACCTCATAAATAAATCAACAAATCAACACACTCTCTAGTCTAATTTAGAATATTTATCGACTAGGTAAATATCCAAACATGCCCTTACCCATACCCATGTTGTTGGCCATTGGTTGCGTGTTCATACTTTGGTTGTTTCCACCACTACTGGCACCAGCTGAAAAGAACAAGTTCACAAGTTAACACACATACGAAAAGACACTCGTAACTTGACAATCCACACAGAAATTTATTCACTACAGCAGTAAAGCCAAAATTTTCAAGTGCAATTGTTACTTACAGCCAATTGATGACATTGCTAAGTTTGTTAAAGGAGTTCCACCTGAACCAAGACCCATGCCAATGGTTTTCAGACCACCTGAAATTAAAAGGTAATTCCATAAGCTATAGATATACGATCATTAATATATGACGCTAATGTGCAGGGCAAAGAGCATTCAAATTCATAACATCCAGAATTCATACATCCTAAAATATATCAAGAAAGAACCTCAATTTCCCACAAGTCTACAAAGATATGTTTTATAAGTAGAAGATTCCTTGTTTCAGAAGAACTGACTTAACGAAAATCCTCACTGCATTGAAGTGTATCATAAGTGCAAATGTAACTCACTTGGGAGTTTGTTGGGCATGACCTGCTGACCAGACTCGGCCATCTTATCCATGCGGACACTCATAGCTCTCTCATACAAGATCTGGCCGTTGAACATGGAGATGGCTTGCAAGGCTTCCATTGGGTGCTCCATGCGGACTGTGCCCATTCCTCGGCTCTTCTGGTCTTTGTCTGTCTTCAGTTCTACATGAAGAACGTTCCCTGCCATTTTGAAGATCTCCAGGAGTTTTCTGTCTGTGACCTATTTTAAGAGAAAAGTATATCCATGACCAAATCACAACATAGGACATTTACATTGTGAAATGTTAACATAAGCTGACAGTTTCATTGTCGCATGGGTTAATGCCAGTAGAACAACATACATATTCTGCTGGAAAGTGAACCATGTCTTCAATATTGCATTTTGCAAGAGCACACCTGACAAGGAAATGTACAAGTCCACAAAATCAGAGCAAAATGCTAAGGGACCGTTCAGAATTTATGACTAGGGGGGGGGGGGAGTTTTGGCCGAGGGGGTACTAACTTTTCACACGTGTTTCAAGGGGGGGGCGCATTAATTTTTGACAACACTTCCAAGGGGGGGGGTAAGATATTTTAACAAAGAAACAAGAATCCGCGAATTCAAAACCGACCTAGCGCAATGAAATTGATGGTGGCATTGCTTAAACCACTGAGCAACTGATATTGGAAGATAGGAGAAATAGTTGATTGGAAGATGCTAGACTATTAGTATAGAATCAATGCAGTTTGAACAGATTTCTAAAATGGCCATCATCTTGGATTTCTAGACATGTTCCTCATCCCTACCCACAGGCCATACCTGTACCAAATTTCATAACAGTTACTATAAGTGAAATATTAAGGTCAAAATGGCCAGTTCAAGAATGAAGAAATATGGCTGCCAAAATGGCTACCACAAAGTGGCTGCCATCTTGGATTACTCAACATGTTCCCGACTAATACCCACAGCCCCATACCTGTTCCAAATTTCATAACTCTAAGCGAAATATTGAGGTAACAATGGGCATTTCAAGAAATGAAGAAAGATGGCTGCCAAAATGGCCGCCATCTTGGATTTCTCGACATGGTCCTCATCCATACCAAATTTCGTATCTGTAAGTGAAATATCAAGGTCACAATGGTCAGTTCAAGAATGACAAAAGATGGCTGCCAAAATGGCTGCCACAAAGTGGCTGCCATCTTGGATTTCTCAACATGTTCCCGACTGATACCCACAGCCCCATACCTGTTCATAACTCTAAGCAAAATATTGAGGTCACAATGGGCAGTTCAAGAAATGAAGAAAGATGGCTGCCAAAATGGCTGCCATCTTGGATTTCTCAAAATGTTCCTGCTCCATACCCACAGGCCCATACCTGTACCAAATTTCATAACTCTAAGCGAAATATTGAGGTCACTATGAGCAGTTCAATAAATGAAAATAGATGGCTGCCAAAATGGTCACCACAAAATGGCCACCATCTTGAAATCTTGACATGTTCCCAATCCATATACAGAGTTCCATACCTGTGCCAAATTTCATAACTGTAAGTGAAATATTAAGGTCACAATGGGCAGTTCAAGAATGAAGAAAGATGGCTGCCAAAATGGCCACCATAAAAAGGCCGCCATCTTGTATTTCTCTATATGTTCCCAATCCATACCCAGAGTTCCATACCTGTACCAAATTTCATAACTCTAAGCGAAATATTGAGGTCACTATGAGCAGTTAAATAAATGAAAAAAGATGGCTGCCAAAATGGCCGCCATCTTGGAATCTTGACATGTTCCCAATCCATACCCAGAGTTCCATACCCAGAGTTCCATACCTGTTCCAAATTTCATAACTGTAAGTGAAATATTAAGGTCATAATGGGCAGTTCAAGAATCAAGAAAGATGGCTGCCAAAATGGCAGCCATTTTGGATTTCTCGACATGTCCTCGATCCATGCCCATAGTACAATACCTGTACCAAATTTCATTAGTCTAAGTTGAAAACTAAGGTCACAAATGGACTTTTACACACATGTTGACAAGAAATGTTTACATATGGACATATGGACACATGGACACATGGACATGGTTTACATGAGTCCCCTTTCACTACCCACCCCCCTCTAATAACCGACGTTAGGTCGGTTAAAAATGTTAAAAAACACGCATAAATTCATTATATTTGGACTTTTTTACGCACAAAATCCGCGAAATGACGCGAATCTGTACGCGTGTCCATGTATAACAGTATAGATATGTGTGTATTTCTTTGTATGTCGAGGGGGGGGGGTTCTTAAAATAATGCATGAGACCTAAGGGTGGGGTACTACAAATCCGCATGAAACTCAAGGGGGGGGGGGGGTAGCAATTTTTGACGGGAAGTTCCAGCAAAACTCCCACCCCCCCCAGTCATAAATTCTGAACGGTCCCTAATCAAACAGAAATTAACTCAAAACTATTGACAATCTCTCAACTTGCAGCTAATTTCCTTATGCAGGAAATCTTATTTGTCACGATACATCCACATCGTAGTGCTACAATAATTAAATAAACATACTCGTGAACTACAGAACACCCATTTAATATGATTCTCACAAAATAATTTTTAGTCAAATTTAAGACCATTAACAATCAAAAAGGTTGACTGACCTTGTAGTCAAGATTGGCGACGAACAGCTGATTGGTGACGGGGCCTTCAACGCCCAGTTGCTGAAGGAGCTGAGGAGTGACACCAGCAGTGCTGCCACCTCCCATGTTTGAGTTGTTACCCATCATGTTCATGGGGCCAGCTCCAGCTAGTCCTCCTCCACCCATGCCCATTCCTGAGTTGCCACCCATACCCATTCCGTCCATGCCTCCTCCCATTCCCATGCTGTCCATTCCAAAATCTCCTCCTTGGCTGCCGCCTCCGCCGCCGCCACCTCCTCCTCGTCCTCCTCTTCTCTGGCTGTCGTGGCGGCGTCTGTCGCTGTCTCTCTCCTGGGAGAATATCATAAAGGTTCTGTTACACGAGTAATTCCAGCGATTTATTAGTTTTGCCCAAGCTTCTGATTAACATTTAAATTAGTGTTGGCAATTACTGCAAATGAAACGCAAGGACTCAATAAACGTACAACAGTTGTTACACATTTCATAGTTCACTCAGTGAATACTCACCTCACGGACCACTATTTTCCTATCCTTGATTTCAAACCGGTGCATCTTGTCTAGTGCTCTACCAGCTGCTGCCTTGTCTTTGAACTCAATAACACTGTAACAAACAATACAGAAAACATTATAAGTGGATGTAAAATGACTATGAGTCAATGATGCAACAATTAAATTTTGATGTTACCACTAATTCTATAAAAGTTGCAAAATGAGACATTGACAATAGCAAAGTTTAACTTACCCTGCTCCACATGGTTTGCCGTCCGGTGTGTCGTACAGTTCAACAAATTCAACGTCCCCAACTGGAAACAAAAGCACAAGGGTTAAGGCACTGGTAAAGAGTTACACAGATAACTAAATGTAAGAGGCCCAAATTTAGTTAAGTTACCCAGGCCAGTTCATGAAGACATGAACCATCAGAAATATGAATTTTGCAGAGAGCTAGAATCACAATCATGTCCCCATGACATTGCATTTGAAGCTCCAATTACCAGGTATGAAAACGACTAACCTTCCTTCTTGAAGAGATCTTTGAGGTCTTGCCATCTGGTTTCATATGGAATGTTGGAAACGTAGATTCTTGTGGTGGTGACTGGGCCTCTATGTCTGTCCCTATCTCTGTCTCGGTCTCTGCGGTCACCTCTCTTGTCTCTTGGCGAACGAGATCTCGATCTTCTCACGGGTGAGCGTGATCTGCAGGGGATTAAAAATATGCTGTTGAATAAAAATATCAGAATCTGTGTTTGACTGAAGAATGAAATATGCTTCCGAAGCAATATTTTCTTGGTTTATCTCATGAGTTTGAAAGGGGCCGGATTTGAACATTATTTTAGCAAAAACTGGTTCAAAAATGTCAAACTAGAAGGCATCCAAGGGATGCAATGGCCGCCAACAGGGTTCCGATAGTAACATACCACGTGAAACTCAACCAGGCTTCATTCGCGCGGAATCCAGCCATTTAGATGCCGTATTTTAGGTTTATTTGCACTGCGTTGTCGGGCGCTGAGACCTCGTGTCTAACAGTCTTCGCCATCTTGGCTTCTTCTTCGTTGCGAGCGCCCCGAACGGATAATGTATACTATCGTTGCGAGCGCCCCAAGCGGATCATACTATCCGCTTGAGACGCTCGCAACGAAGAAGAAGCCAAGATAGCGAACGAGGTACAGAGCAGTCGCTGGACTCGAAGAAAAACGATGCATTACTCAATACACGGAGCTTTTGAGACATGGAGAAAGTATTCAAAGGCGAGATTTTGTCATTGTGTTTTGCCAAAGCTGGCATTTGCCTTGGTAACAATCATGGCGATCTTGCTCTGACTGAGTTCAAGGTCCAGGGTTCATTTTCACTCGGACAGACCATTTGTGATTCTGTCTCGACAGCACCACAACTATTCTAAGGACATCAGGAACAAATCAACTATCTGTTGCAAAATTGTGCTCTATCCATCAATCAGCTACCATTAGGCATTACCAGCCCATACATGTGCTGAAAGACTGATAACCTGTCAAAATTTAGGGGAAGTTTTAGTGGTAGAAATTTCCCGGCGCTTTTGCTTCGAGAAATTCTAAATGGCTCCAGAGCTCATGGCTCCAGAAGCTCTTACAGCTATCAGCTGATTGAAAAGTTGAAGTTCAATCCAATTGAAGCCAAGGGGTTTACAACCTTGATTGCAATGACTGTAGAAGAGCCATGCTTCACTTAATTGCAATTTGACTTCACACATCCACCAGAAAGTGATCAGTTAAACCCCTTTCACACATGGCCGGATTTGCCGTGGGATTGCCGTAGCTGGCCTAGCATTGACTGCCGGGGGTTAACCTTGAGTAAACAACGGAAAAACCTCGGCAAATCGGCGGAAAACCCCGGTAAAACGGCGGAAAACCTTCACATTTTCGGATGTCTGCAAAGTTTTCATGGACGGAGACACGCCGTATACACGTACTTATGAACGGAATCACGTTGGACAGCCGGCGGGTTGACTTTGCTGATCTTTGTAAGCAAGGAAAACCGAAGGTAACAAGGATTAAACGTAGACTACACTGTTAATTCAGGGCAATACGACGTACATACTCAGGTGTTACGGCGGTTGAATGTTTTCCTTGGCTGCCTTGAGCAAAATCAAACATGTTTGATTTCGCCACGGACTTCGACCAGATTCCCCTGTTTGACGGTACGTCGTAAAAAGCGGACGATTCGTCGGCGGACGGCCCGGAACAGGGGCGGATTATCGGCGGACAGTGGCGGATTGTGTCTTTCAACCTGCCAGCAGTGGTTTCACGGCAAAACCGTGACTGTGTGAAAGGGGCTTTACCAAAGGTGCAATCTTTAATGGCAATTTGCACCTGTGTACATACATGGATACAAGTAATTTGTATAACTTAGCTAAATTTGCGAATACATCTAGATAACGAGTATAACGGACGGTGTTCTATGTGCAAATATTTCACCACAGACCCTTTCCAACCGTCTTTTGAATTTAATTGGCAATATTTCTTCCTTGTTCAGTTTTTTAATTCCCAGGAGTAACAGATAGTTCAGAACAGACCTGGAACTTGAAAATGCGGTTTATTCCCCAACATTTAAGATGGAAACTTAAGTAGAATGTTAGAGTCACTACCCAATGCTATTTTAAAATTGAGAAGGCACTTGTTTGGCCAAGCTTCAACTGCGTCCTGCCATGATGAGCATGTGCTCAGATTCCGAAGTTCAGAAACGACCGAAGTTACGAAATGAATAGGCTGCATTCTTCACAAAAGCTGCTGTCTAATAACCTAGAATTCTAAAGACTTTCTTAGGAGTCTCTTGAAACGTTTCATTCGCCTTTGACAGGGATATTTGAACGATATTTCCATTGCCCCAGAACAAAGACCGAGCACCACGCTACAACATGTCGGAAACCGGCGCGGCAGAAAACGTGCTACAATCAGGGCGGTAATTATTGAGAAACTACGAGTGCTTCACTCGATATAAGTGGTCAAAAAGAACCACTATATATACCTGTTTCTTTCGTTGTCAGATTGGTTATTTGATCGGCCCCCAGATTCACCAGAGTAACCATTTTCGTTGCCATCGTCGTGCTCTGCTTTCACGTCCGCCATTTTGATCGGTGTGGTGAGTTTGCAAGGAGAAAGGCAGACTTGCTTGATCACTACAAAGTTTCCAGAAAGTTCCCAAAAATACCAAACCCGTGCAAAATAGTTCACAAAGCACTATAATTACTTAACATGAGATATTTCTTCAAAATGCATGTCACAATATATTTTTAATCCCACCCAAACTGAATCAATTAGTTATCAGTTAGTTAGGCCTTATTTTCAACACAAAATTCGCCAGATGGCACACTGCAGTACTACAAGCGACACGCAGTGGACAGACTCGTTAATAAAATTTCTGTTTTATAAGGCTATAAAATACAGATAGGCTCTTTGGCCTATCACCCAACTAGATGTCATGAGTGGCTGCACCGTTTGCAGTCATTTATGCACTTACAAAGCCCCACAAATTTTTCAATTAGCATTATGATCACTCCGAGGGTTAGATCAGCAGAGCTGCTCACTGCTCAGTATCCATCCAACCTTTCCTTGTGCAATTCCTGCTCTGTACGACCATTCTGTCTATGTTAAAAGTGCGTCCGAAGCACTCGAGGTTGCTATCCGAAGATTTGTTTACATGTTATGTTTCCTGTAACTTCTCCATAAATCTGCCTAATAAAAAAGATTTCAAGTATCCAAAGTGTTTTCTAAAGACAAAGGTTGACGCTTGTATTTCTTTTTTAGATTTTTCGAAGCCACAAATCACCCCAAAACCATGCCCTAAAGATTTTGTTATTTTACCAAAGCAAAGATGGCATTGGCCCAGACCTGTGTTTCCAAACCGATCTGAGTCTAGAGGAACTTAGGATTACTAAAGAACCGAATGCCATCTCTTGTGGTCAATGTTGACCTAAAAAATTCCAGTGCTCATAAGTTAATGAAACAACCGTGAGGTTTTGTCCCCAACCATCTATGTACATCTACAAAATGTATCAAATCAATTTACTCCCATTGATACCCAAGCAGAGCCAAGCTGGAGTTTGTATGCCCATTAACATAGCTGTGACCCCATGTCAAAATTCAATCAATTCGAATGAACATACATGTACTATATATATGTTATAGACCTATAAAACCTAAAATTTACTATTAAAAAATAATCTATAACTTCAACTGAAAATGTTGTAGATAAATTGATTCACATCTACAGCAGTTCTTTAGTCATAAGTTGACCCTCAAAAAAATTATAATATCGTATCAGAACTTCATGTCACATAAGGTATGTTTATTTTTCAACAATGTATACAATGTTATTTGTTATATAATAATATTAAACCAACAGCCCTGTTCATCAATATATACAAATAATGCATGAAATAATTTACTATATTGTACTCTTAAAAAAATTCTTGAACCACACACTTTAATTTTTAATACCAACACAAAATTCAAGATAGCCTAACTTTCAAATATTGACTTTACAGCCAAAATGTGACATTTCAGGAATTTCCTCATTCTATCAAAAAATTACAAATACATAGATACACATCAAATATTATTTTAGTAAAAACCCAGGGCATCCTCTAAGGCATCAATTTATATCTTAGTCCATTCAAAGGCTATCTATCTGCTAATAATCCTATTACCCTTTTTTGTTAAATGAAGGATTGACATTGCATTAGAGTCACTCATTTTACAAGACCAATGATATTCAGAAAATATATTGACAGCATGGAAATACTTTTATGAAGGGTTAGAAAACAAGCGTATACAGTATAGTTCAGTATTATACAGTTATGAAAACCCGCAGGAAATCATGAAACACATCAACATGAGTCATTCATATTATATCACTACTCACACCATGTAATTCCCTTAAAATTAGCCTTACATACAACACAAAAATGACATTTTAAATGTAATTATATACACTGTTAACATTCTAAAACAATTGCATCTGCACCATTTTATCAGTTTCGCATTGCATACTTTTACAGGATTTGAACTTTTTCCTACCGTCTAATGAACAACGCTGTCTAATAAGTTATTATGGGAATTCTGTGAGGGCAACAAAAATAACAAGAGAAATAATTTCAATACAATACTACACAAGTCAACACAACACATAGGTTAAAGCACTCAAAAGTCAACTGTCATCAAATCAATATAAATGGTACGAGAGAATGCTAAATGAAGATGAAATGAATGGCAGGTGATAGCAGAATAATGAGTTCATGATAGTGTCCTGCACAGCCTATGAAGAACTGTCTCCTAGTTTCCTTTGTTTACTAACAGGCGTGGAGTCATTGCTTTCTAAATTAGCTTGTTGTGAATCCCGTTTTTTACTTGAATTCTGAAACAAAATTAAACAGTGATCAGACAGAAATCTAAGAGTATAATGACCGCATTTATTCAGAATCCACAGCTGCACATAAACAAGATATTGTTGCAGTTTTTCAACAGATTTTTTTTTTTTTCAAAAATTAGTATTCTGAAACAAAGTATAAAATTTGGTTTTTCACAAGCAGAAATTGAATGACAAATTAAGGGACTTTCCAGAATCTACCATTTTATCTTTCTTGAAAGACAAACATATAAAAGACAAACATATAGGCCTAATATACATTAAATTACCTTTTTGTCCCATTGTTGATGAAGGTAGCGCAGCAGTATGTTAGTTTTCTCAGTTGTTATTACTGCAAAGATAACAATAGTACATTTTTGTTATATTCCATCCATATTTCAAACTTGACAGACATAAAAGCTCCATTTGATCAGTTAATACATAAGGCTGCTACAACTGCCTACTAGTAATCATTATGGGCAAAAAGCTTCAGGTTCATCGGTTGTCTCACTGCCAGGATTGGAATGACAAGTAGTTAAGACAACAAAGGTAGTATCTGTGTCTTGGGTCAATTAGTCAAATGACT
Organism: Platynereis dumerilii; assembly: GCA_026936325.1. Lineage (NCBI taxonomy): Eukaryota > Metazoa > Annelida > Polychaeta > Phyllodocida > Nereididae > Platynereis > Platynereis dumerilii. The sequence goes on from JAPTHN010000001.1 coordinate 16,008,337, forward strand.
GGAGCATTGAGCAAACATGGCCAATCACAATCAACAAAAGAGTGTTGCATCAGAGACTCTCACACTGATTGGGTCATTGTCTCCAGGAAGAATTTGTGTTGTATCAGTTGTATCAGTTGAAAACAATTGAGCAAACAGAGCTTCCCATTCCCGGTAATGTTCACATTATACCAAGGCCCAGGTTGCACTCATGTACCCAGGTTCTAAATATGAAAACCAAAATGATAAATGATTGGGGGTTTTACATCTTCAATTCGGACTTAACCAAACTCTGCCAACATGAGTGTGATAATGAGGCAAACTCATCAGCACAGTCAATTACATAATAATTGTTGACTTAACAGATATGTGAGCACCTATATATGAACTAAGGTGTGAGAGTCTCTTGGATTGGGCTAAAAGATCGTAATCACGTTCAGGTGTATTTTTATCGGTCAAAATGATGATCCTGGATCCATCGACCATTGCATTAATAAAGTCATGGAGTGCAATAAGCAATTATTTCACAATGGTGTGCGCCAAAGTGCAACAGGCCAATATCAGTAATCATAAGTAACAGGGACAAATAAACAAAGATTATTATTTAGTTCAGTTTTAGACCGTATCATTATTTAGTCCAGTATAAGACCGTGTACAGAATGATGCACAATTTGCAGTATATGGCGAGTCTTGGGTGATAGTTCGATATTCTATCATTTCTTCATGCCATCATATTTTAATAATCACAACAATCTCCCCCTCTTGTCGCGTGACACTAATTATTAATATATCCATACTACAAACACTAATTCAATGAGAACATGTACATTCAACATCATCTGCAATACCCAATGGTAATTCAAAAGCAATTTCAGGGTTGGGATAGGGGTTTTCAGGAAGTTGCTTCTGTCATGTCATTTCTGAAGCAGATTACCTTGTTCAGCTGGGTGATCCTTGGTGCATATGTACACTGCAGGCCGTCGGGCCTGGAAATAAACACAGTACTTACTCAATTAACTCCCAGACAAATCAAATATCATTTTAGAAGACAATATACAATTCACATCGTTCACATACCGTGGCTTTACAGCTGGAATCTGCGTGATACCTTGTAAAGTTATTCTGATTATATGATGGCAGCCCCTTCAGAAAGTCCGCCTACAAATGAGTGAAATACACACGTTGAGAAGTATGACAAAGACAATCAGCCAAGCCCTTGAATACTTGGGAATGCATAGCACAATTCAGTATCAATTACACCGATTTCTACGCTCCATAAGTTGTGTAATTACCCATTAATTACGAGTGCCACATTGAACACTTACCATCGTAGCAGCTTTATATTCCGCTAGGTGGCACCAATGTCAATGGCTTTTGAGCAGGCGCACTGATCACTTCCTTTTTTACCGGCAAGATGTCGGACTTGGATGATGATTTCATGGGAGAGGAGGAAGATTATGGCTTGGTAAGTATCTCCCGTCATTGAGGCTTTATGCAGGTTGCTAAAATGTAACTACGGGATTCGACAATTGATGCTCATCACACCTGAATGCGTGTCTTTGCTATTTCCCGAGTAAAAATGATTTTAACAAGTCGACTTGGTAAATTTATGATCTTGCAAAACCCAGAAATGGCAAGATCTGCAAGATGAAAGACATTAAGACAATACACATTAGTGTCATGATCTGGTCATTGCAGCACTCAGTTAGACACCAAACGAAGGGAACCTGTTACTCAGTATTCTTTGAAGAGGCAAGTAAAAGACCCAAAGTCCCAAACCTTGGAAAAACAGTGTATCTTGGAGTGGACACAAGTCAGTCACAGCCTGATTGGTGATCATGTCATCATTACTTCTGCGTTAGGCAGCTAGTCAAAAGGGCCATGTAAGCTGAAATCAACGGTGCACTGGGTGTTTACGCATACGAAAAGAGAGGCTTCTACAATCTTCATGATGGTTTGAATCTTTTTTGACATGCGCGTTGCGACACCTGATTTCTAGGAACCATGTAGAAGCTTTTTTTGTGTGGTGCTCAAACCAAAATTGATGAACATTACCAGAAAATGGATCTGCCCCGCGGAAAAAAACCCAGGTACATGCTTGTGAGAATGAGGCATTACTGTTCAACAAGCCAACATTATAACAATCGCAACAAAATAAAAAAGAGGTGCAGGTTGACTGACCAGTTGCGTATTATGGGAACATGGTGACTGAGGGGGGGGGGACAATTCTTGGTGGGGCTTCAATGATGTAATAATGATTACTGAAGTTATTTTCTGCTTGGACACTCATGATAAGCTTGCCAGTTAGTGTTGCAGACCAGAACACTTTGTACCGGAACAGTCTAGTACCACCACCTCATCAGTAACGGAATTCCCTCAGTTCCAAAAAAACCGGTCCAAAGGTCTTCTGACTGTACCGATGCAGTTGAAATTGACCAAAAAAAAAACACCAAAAAAGAAAGTTCTTCATTCTGCGCATCTTTATTTGCGGACCTTTTCTGATGCTTGGGTACAAATCGAAAACCGGTACGTACCAGTATAGTATACTGGTCGCTTCACACCCGAGCAGTGGCATAACTGGGGGGTCTCGAACTGGGGGCACCCAATTCTCTGGAGGGGCACCCACCATACTAGTATCAAGTATCAAGTAGTTACTGGACGCAGGTCTTGGCATAGACCTCTATATCCAGATCGTAATGTTAATTTAAGGATCACAGTTTGTGCGGACGGAGGTGTACTGAAGATCGGACGGAAGTGCAGATAAAGTGCAGATGATAATCAATATAGACATTGATATGTAGAAAATAAATGTTTATATACAGTATGTACATATTTACAAAAACATCATCTGATTGACGATGTCCAATTATGTATTTAGCTCCTTCACGGGGGACTGCAGATTCGGGTGAATTTTTTGTGAGTCCGTGTTTACAGGCCGAACTAGCAACCGTAATATAGCAACTTAGTTGGATCACCAGTAAATTGACCAGTAAATACTGGATACGGGATACTGGCCGCATTGCAACCGTATATAAATTGATATGCACAGTGTGTTCTCCAGTGAACTACAGTACCAATTGGGGTCATGGTAATACGAGGGTGAAAAGTTATGCAGATGTAGAATGAAATCGGCCTAATGGTTGTATCTTGTTGTAGAATCTTAGCTGCCAGGCATACTATTTGTTCATTTTTGCCAGAGTTGGAAAGTTCATATGGGGGGCGCCTGAGGGGGCATAGGTTCAATTTATGGGGGACGGGTCCCCGCCCCCCCCCCCCCTGTGCCCCAAATAGTGAAGCCACTGCCACTGAGAGGACCTAGCTGTTCGGGACTTGAGGGGGACCGTCCGGCCCCCAACGCTACAGCCAACCAGCCTGCAGTATTCCTCTCCACTTCAAATGTTTAATTCCTTGTTTTGTTAACTAATACTCATAATAATGCAGTGAATGCCAGTGATGTGCTGCTACCTTGCATAAGATGTGTACAGTAATGAGTAACTCGTCGCAGTTCTACCAGTTCTACTTCCAAAAATATAAGGTGCAAAGTTTGCTAGTTTTGATGACTCCAGATTGTGACACCCTGCCAAGACAACCCCTGCCCACACAGGCTGCATAAGTGAATATTTTGGGTAAAAATTGGATATTCATGAGCTACTGGTCATTCCTGGCATGTGACATTCCTGTTGTTTTCAAAATGGTGTAAACTACTTTTTAATGGGAGTTTATCGCGCTATCTTCTCTCTAATGCTCAAAATAGCCAATCTGTTATCCATTAAGGGGTTGCTATTTTTGTGGTTAGCAAGTTTAAAGATTCAAAATGACCTCCCTATAAAGATTCCTTGTCCTCAAATTGGAAGGTCTCATAAATTATACCCTTAGGGTTATTGAATACCATTAGCTGATTGGCTGAGAGGGCAAACTATGTCAATGCCTGGAATAGTGGCTGAGGGCTGTTGTGTAGGCAGGGTACCTGCATGGGAGGATGGATTGTGACAATTTGGTGTTTTGCAATAAAACCTTTTCTAAATTATAGTTTTTGTGAATGGAACTTTGCCTGTAAATAGCCCACACCGGTGCTGATGAGGCGTAAAACACAAACTCACTCACTTGTGAATGGAACTTCCAGTTCCCTGCAGTGGTGGGCAAGTTAACAAAAAATGTTAGCTGAGTTAACAGTTAATAAGTTAATCAAATCATCAGCTAAGTTAAAGTTGATAAGTCAAATTTTTTTTACTGCGATAAAAACAGGAGACAATATCTACTGCAAGTACCAGAATGAGCCTCTTCTGTCTCAAAAAGAGGCACAGGTTAAATTTCCAGACTGAAAAACTGGACAATGTCTGTCTGGGTTTCACTATTTAGTTATCCTTTTATCCTTTGTCTACTCAAGTCTTTTTCATGCAAAAATGTGTCTTTTTTGCTATTTTTTTTAAATTAGCGGACTTTACTTTATTAACTTACAGACTTTACTTTATTACTTAACGGTCTTATAATTAAGTAACGGAAGTTATTAACCATTGACGTGAAAAAAAATCAACTTAGTTCATAGTTACTAAATTTGTTAGCTTCGTTATTAACAAGTTAATGCCCACCACTGGTTCCCTGAATGGGATTTTATTACGTTTCCAGGAATATGAAGAGGACAGTAATTCCGAGCCCGATGTGGACATGGAAAATCAGTACTACAATTCCAAAGCGCTGAAAGAGGAAGATCCTAAGGGTGCTTTGGAAAGTTTTCAGAAAGTGCTGGATTTGGAGGGGAATGACAAGGGAGAATGGGGCTTCAAAGCTCTGAAACAGATGATCAAGATCAACTTCAAACTGGTAACAAACTTATTTTAGCTGCCTAAAAAGATCTTCTTGTTCTTTAAAATAACTACTGGTCAGTATTGAATTTGTCCTTATCAAAGTGAAAAATGGTAAATTTATGCCTTCTCAACGAAAGAGTGATATTAACCCTTAACAGTGGTATTGGCCCTATTGTGTCCAATATTACTTGCAGATCTAACTGATGATAAACAAAATTTCATACGGTATCATGTTATATTTCTTTTGTTAATCCAATAATAGACCCTATGCAATGCATTGATTTGGCTAAGTAGATGAAAAAAATTCGAATGTGACCTTGCATGTATTCATGATTTGGCTTAGCAAATGACAAAAATAAGAATGTGATGTACGGTTACCTTACATTTTATGAGAAGTGATTAAATCGAAGATGTCTCCTAGAACTGGCCAGAAGTATGTCAGGAATGATGCTCAGATTTTCATTACAAATGGTTTCCATATTATATTATAAGATCATCCAATACTTTCAGGGAAACTATTCAGACATGATGGCCAGGTACAAACAATTACTCACGTACATCAAGACCGCTGTTACCAGGAATTACTCTGAAAAATCCATCAATTCCATCTTAGATTACATATCAACATCTAAACAGGTGGGTATCAGGCCTAAAGTGATGTACTTTGTGATAGGCCTAGAAAATGATTTCAAACGCCAGGTCCTTTCACCTCAGTTAAAATTTCCTTTAACTGAATGAGTATTCATTTCAGATGGATCTTTTACAACATTTCTACGAGACAACTCTTGAAGCTTTGAAAGAAGCAAAGAATGACCGGTTATGGTTCAAAACAAATACAAAACTTGGCAAACTCTACTTCGACCGAGAGGAGTACACCAAACTGCAACGCATTCTAAAGCAGCTACACAGGTCTTGCCAGGTGAAAATTAAAATCCATAATTGCATTTTATAAAAGCTCTGCAAAATGCTACACATTGACAATGCTCAAGTGCAATACTTGCCGGCTAACAATTACATATTGCCAAATGTTGGCCTATCTCCAGGTTGATAATATGCTGAAAATGTTACAAGCATGCTGGTGCATATCATGTAAAAGTATGTTGTAGCCAATTTTTCATCGACCTACGGGTTATCCTTCACAGAACTCATTTTGGAACTCTCTTAAACTCTTGAATTTCATAGCCTTAAATAAGTAATTTTAGATTTTTCGCTATTAAATTCATAGCCTTAAATAAGTAATTTTAGATTTTTCGCTAAGATCAATTCTGCAGATATATCTGAACCAACAGTCCAACACAATTTTGTACATTCCATTGAATGCTTAAATTTTCTAAATTTATTTCAGACTGATGATGGCGAAGATGACTTGAAAAAAGGAACCCAGTTGCTTGAGATTTACGCATTAGAAATCCAAATGTACACAGCTCAGAAGAATAACAAGAAGCTGAAGGTAAATTCTTCTTCTTCTTTATTGGTTTTCCCTCAGCTCACGTAGAGGGAGGGGATGGGCCACTGTCCTTGACTGGCCCTTCTGTAATGATAATATCAATCATAATCAGATCTTGGGACTGGGATCTTGATGTTAAGTCTTTGGTAAGACATATTCCGAGTATATAATAAGTCTTTGGCATATAATAAATAAGTCTTTGGGACAGATAATTTGACAATAAGTCTTTGGCACAGATAATTCAACAGTATTTTAAAAGTCTTTGGCACAGATAATTCTTTGGGACAGGTAATTTCACAAGTCTTTAGTCACAGATATTTTGTGAGATTTGGCACAGGTATTTTAGAGTACATAATAACAAGTGCTAATGATTGTTGGTGATGATAGTAATCATCGGGGCGGAGGGAACTGATTAATGTGGGGCATGAGGGTAACAAGATTGCCCAGGGCTGAGTGGATGCGAATGGCAGCTGTTTGGAAGGCGTTTTCGGAACCGACATTAACCGCTTGACCGAAAAAGACACTGGTTCGAGGGCATTCAAGTATGTAGTGGAGCAAAGGTTCCAAAGTGTACTGTTCACAGTGAGGGCATTCCTTGAGGTGTCTGCGGGCAATTTCCCAAGAACATCGAAAGCCGAGGCGGAGTCTGTATATGTGCACTTCCATTTGTCGACGAATGATTCTGGAGTAATGGGCTGGTCGTTGGGCTGTAGTTGTTCGCCTCCACTGAATGGATGCTGATGTGGGCTGAGATCTGTCTATTGTGGTAGTCCATTCGCAAGTCAGGCGACTAAGTAATAACTGCTTCAGCTGAGTCTTGGTGAGTTGTACATGAGAGTCAATGGATGGACGGTTGATAGCACCAGCAGCAAGAGCATCTACTCTTTCATTGAGTGGTATGCTTTCCTGAATTTTGTTGTTGCCATTATACACCAGGGGGCACTTCATACTGAGACACAGTCTGCTGGTGCCATCTGGTGGAAGGTTGAATTTCATGGCTATATTGAAATAGCTTTCCGTGACAGCTTCATGGAATTATAATTAAACTATTTTCTTGCAGGCTTTATATGAACAGTCCTTACATATTAAATCTGCCATCCCTCATCCACTTATCATGGGAGTTATCAGAGGTCAGTTTCTGAAATTTATTTCTATTCATGCTGTTAAATTTTGTGAATGAATCATTTGTTTGCAACTTAGCTCTTTCTGCAAGAAAAATTTTCTTGTTAAATCATAAATATCAATTCTGTATTTTTGGTATTTTCAGAGTGTGGTGGGAAGATGCATTTAAGAGAAGGGGAATATGAGAAGGCCCACACAGACTTTTTTGAAGCATTTAAGAATTATGATGAATCTGGAAGCCCTAGGTAAGTTTCAAGCAGATTAATTTATTTATGGTTTCACTAATTATAATTACTTGTTACTCACAAATCTGTCTATTTGTGATTTAAGTACTTTATCATGTAATCATTTGTCTGATTGATCTTCAGGCGAACGACATGCTTGAAGTATTTGGTGTTAGCCAACATGCTCATGAAGTCTGGTATCAATCCATTTGACTCCCAAGAGGCTAAACCTTACAAGAATGATCCTGAGATTTTGGCTATGACCAATTTGGTCAGGTGAGAAGACACACTTTATTTGTTATAATGCTATAAAAAATATGTATGTATTTATATAATTGAATAATAATAATAAATATCGTAATATAAAAAAATCTCTAAATGAGGTTTCACAAATTAAAGATAGCACCATTTCATCCCCCATAATGCTTATTATGCTGGAAACTGGATTATTGTTCAGTGTTTTGCTTATTTGTTTCAGTGCTTACCAGAATAATGATATCAATGAGTTTGAACGGATACTAAAAACTAATAGGAAAAATATCATGGAAGATCCTTTCATCAGGGAGCACATAGAAGGTAACTATTCATTCAGTGTACAAGAGACAGTCTGACACAGACAGATATATTGATTATTAATTAATTATAAATGCTTAGCTTGAACCTCAATGAAATAGCTCTCAAAATGTCTTTTTACAGATTTACTGAGGAATATCAGAACACAGGTGCTCATAAAATTGATAAAACCTTACACCAGGATTCATATTCCATTTATATCCAAGGTGAGATTACCCTCGCAAATATTTTATTGGAACATGTATTTATTCTGATATTTTATCCATTTTTCCTCCATGATGCATTTTCTCATATTATATTAATTTTTTTTTTCAGGAGTTGAATATCGATGTTACAGAAGTGGAGAACTTGCTGGTCTCCTGTATTTTAGACAAGTAAGAACTTATTTGATGTGATTCAATATTGTTTTATTTCAGAAGTTTAATGCATTATTGATTTGAATGGCATTTTATGCTTCAAATGAATGTCATCTGCCTGAAAAAAAAGAAATTTATACTATTTTCATTTTATTTAATCAAAATTATCTGTATCCATTTAAATTATAATAATATTAAGAATAACAAACAATAAGCTAATTAGTGTCACCAATTTAATAGATCTATCATATTAGGCACAACAATAAGGGATTTTAAAAACTGCAAGTAAACTGAGTAACTCCCTAAAGCTTAATTTTAATAAATTGATGAAAGATATTTTGAAAAATATCACATGCATGTAGCTATTTCAATTTTAGAATAACCTAGGTAATATGATATTATAATTTTTTGCAGAACAATAAATGGAAGAATAGACCAAGTAAACCAGGTGCTGGAATTAGATCAAGAAACGACTGGAGCAGCTCGTTATTCTGCTTTAGACAAATGGACAGCCCAATTGACATCTTTACATCAAGCTGTTGTTAACAAAATGGCTTAATTGCGTTATCATCTGTTGAAGTCACCGATCATATTCATTGTTGTTCTTTTTATGTGCATGTTCTGCTGGATTATGACCTGGAGTCATGCCGTATTCATCAATGCAATTTTATTTTGGATTATTGCTTTTTGTATATTATGTGTAAAATAAAAAAAGAAAAGTCTAAAATTAATTTAATTGATTTGTGCAGTGGTGACAAATGAAGTGAATGAGGAGCTGGCTTAGTGAGACACCTTGTGGATTTTGCTGATTAGACCTCTACAATTACATGGGAGCTTACTCTGCATGATCATAGGCCAGTACATGTATGGCCCAATACAGGCCAATATTGGCTATATAAGCCTACTCACATTCAATGGCTTAAAATGTTTGCATCATTTTCTCCTGCTGCCATGCAGGTGAGAAATTTGTACCCAGTGACATTCAGTAGGCTAAGTGGTACTAGTACTCTGCAGTGACTGCACTGACTCCAGCGTGGCCAGCATGCTCATGCTCTGAGCTGGCGTTTGTTTGGGTTGGGAGGTAGGCTGGGAGGGGGGGGGGGACTAGCGACCCAGACGACTTGGGCTCTGATAGAGAATCTCGCAGACGCTCTTCAGACAACCCTTATTGTGAAGAATAGAGGTTGCTCTCAGAAAATCTAGCGTTTGATTTGCATTTGATAATTTTAGGGCGTCCTTGCCTGGGGTAATTGTTGTCTGGAACTGCGTCAGCAAAAATTATATTGGCAATGTTATGGTTTTGTTCATACTAAATTCTCCCAATGATCAAGGGACGCGCGCAGCGCCAGCTGTTGATGGTTTATTTTCATTATTTCCCGCGCCTTGATAGGCTGTGGCTTGCTCAATCAACTTTACTAGAAGAAAATAGTCCTACGCGCGCCTGCAATTTTTTGCACCGCAAAGTGTCAAACTGAACCATTCAACCGTATCGCTGAATTTATAAAGTTACTATGATTGACTTTACTTAATTTCTTTAAGTTCCCAAACGTTTTCGAATAAAAACGATTAACTATGTTAATGTATTCACAAGCGCAGGAATTTTTGGTCCAAATGGCTGTGGTCCAGCTGTTTCCCGCCAAATATTACTCATTCTGTTCTTGGCCTACAACCATTGCCTTATCCTACTATTCGGATCGTACAACATAGGCTGCGCGTTCCTTGTTGGAATACTGGGATCTTTAACTTGTGAACTGCACGAGGAATGTCCTTTTCTCATAGCGGAATTGAAAAACACGAAGTTGCACAGGAATACCGCAAGGAATACCAAATGGAAGTGGAAGAGTCGTACGATGAAACCAGCGGCAGGTCAGTGCATTTTGTACACATACATTGCAGCAGTGTTCCTGTATACTTTAGCGACGTTATCCGGTCAAGATAGACTGTTGGAACATACAAACATGGTGTCAAAATGTTCCCTGTATTCCAAATTGTCTGTTTGATGTGTTTTGGTGTCTTTTTGCATTGAATTTGGGGGAGTTTGCAGCGTCCAAAGCTGCATGTTTTTGTTGGTGCACATGTCCTCGGAAACCACATGGTCGAGTTCACGCCGTTTCAAAACAAAAGGCGACGCACCAACGCAACATCTTTGCACTTGAAATTCACGTCTTTAACTTGAGCAATTACCAATAAAACAACTACCAATGTGTGCACTGAAGTCTTGTGCATCATAATGATACCAAATTGAGGGATTTTTCATAGATTTTGATTGAGAAAACTCCGTGTTTTGACATGTTCTCACAACAAGGCGTGGTGTGCACAGCTGATCGGAGAGAGAGCGTGGCCTGCTGAGCGCCATGTGGTCTTGTTTGGCGATTCTTCACTCATGTCAGCTTGGTGTTCTCATGAACTCCCATTTCCCAGCCACTTACTTTCCCATAACTACCTATACAAATACAGTAATGGTCGTGCATTGTTGTGGGCTAATTCTGAACTCTTTAATGTAATTTAAATGCCTTTTATCTGAGTGTATACCACTCTGCACATAGGCAGAAGCCCACCATGCTGTGTCATGCCGTGGTTTTGTTGACATCTGTCAGTCAAAGGAGGTGAATTGAAGGACAATGGGATCATATCAGTGACCTCAATGTTAGCCCTATCCAATTACGCGTCTTGTGACGGGAAATGAATTGCATCATTTTCTATTTGGGTGTTTTACTTTTTGTGTTTACTTGCTGTGAACTTGTAATTTTCCTAACAATGTTGTCTGGGAGTGTTAGTCTTGGACATTGTGCATTGGCTGTCATTGGGCCTTTTTTAATGGGGTTTGATCATATCCATTGGTTTTAAACTTTAATCAGTCACTTACACTATGAGTGACTTTTAGTAAATGTGTGTTTTGCAATAACTTGCAAATCTAAATCTATAAATGTACAGTTTAATGTTGTGTATTGGGACCACGTGGTTTGAACTTGTGATGCTTTGTGACCTCTCAGGAACAGGGATTGTACTTGGGCCCAACATTGGACAGTCCCGTCTTTCTTTCTCACAGCTGAGTGGTGGACATGGTCTCACGTGGTCTGTCTGCTAGAAATCGTAGTGCGTAGTAGTGGCCCTGGCACCTCTCCAAATGTCATGTCGGGGCACATTATAATAATCAATAATGTGCAGGACTGACGTTTGAAATGTACTTTGGCTGGCGGCTGGCAGAGGGCAGCATCAGTTCAAAGCGCTGCTCTTGGCATGCTGTTCTTGCTGCTCTTGGCCTGCCACGTGGTCTTGTTTTCATAGCAGGCCACTGAGGCCAGCCACTGAGCTAGGCCAGCTGAGTGTTGTCTTGGGTACTCATTGGAGGTACACGCACTTTCTGGCTGGAGTGTTGCATTGCTCTTACCAAAAGCAAAGCAAAGGAAAAACAAAAGTCATTTGCTGGGATACCTTACATATGCATTTGCTACTGCATCTATAGGATTTATTATTTTGTGTGTTCTCTTTAAATTCCACTGACTTGACTTGGGCCTCTGCACTGAGCTGGAAAGCAACAAGTTGCTCAGGTCTGTCAGCCCATGTGTGCACGTGGTTTTGCATCGAGTCTTGTGATGTAGCCACCAGCCAAGTGATCTACTGCCCAGCTTATATATTTAGACACCTGACTGCTAACTGGACACAGGGTTATTCTGGTGCACTCTGTCATCAGTGTTGTTGTTGAGTGACAAGGATTATGGAAATAGCCAATCTATTAAGGTGCTAGCATCATTACCTCACAGTCACCTGATCGGAGTTAAGTGACCAACCAACAAGCAATCACCAATGCGTGTGTTCTGTGGAGACAGTTTACCAAAGTGAGTTGAGCTGTCAGATGAGCTGTCAGTTGTATGTTAAAGGAGCACTGTTGTTATGTCACATATAATCAGTAAATTACTACAATATTGCATGCATGTTGGATTGATGATATTGAATACTGAATAGTTTCAGTTCTTTTATCTTTGTTTTGTTTTGTTGCAGCCCCAGCAGCATGTCGCCCAAGGGCCAGCTGGAACATGAGAAACGTCTGAGACGAGAAATAGCAAACAGCAATGAGAGACGTCGCATGCAGAGCATCAATGCTGGCTTCGAGTCTCTTAAAGGCATCATCCCCCACACTGAGGGAGAGAAACTCAGCAAGGTAGGCCAATTAACCAATTAACTGCTAAATCAACTTTAGAGATCTATTGCTCTGCTGGCAAACGAGGCAAAGTTACTCAAGCCAGTCAAAAGATAGTTAAATAATTCAAAACAATCTTGCAAACAACTTGAGACTGGCTTGCAAGTCAAGTGAGTAGGCACATGGCCTGAGGGTAGTATGTTTTGTTTGATGGCCAGGCCTACAGCTGTTGCTCCCTGCACAGCTGATGCACCAGTGCTGAAAGAGGACTATTGCCAGAGCAGCCTGCATCTGATTGAAAAGAGCTTGGAACTATATTTAGCTGAGAGCACTTGTAATCATGGCCAGTTCACGCTTGGTCGCAGATGATACCAGCCAGCGTGGGGTCACTGGGGACTCCTGCCATGTCTGGTTGTTCGCTGGTGTTCTGTTGTGTTTGAGAATGCACTTGACAAGTTGTGATTTTATTTGCTGCAAGTTTGTTGTAATGTTTGGTCTCGAGTTCGGATTACGGACAACAGTTGCTTAACCTGCTTAAGCATGTGACATTTTGTCTGTGACATTATGTGAGCTCAATTTCATGTAATTGCGGATGGCTAGAAAAAATGTAGAGAGAAAAAAAAGGCAGTGGAAGTGTGGGTGTTGTGAAACTCAATCTGAGAGGGGTGGGGGTTGGAATGGAGGATTCTACTGTGCGGATCACTGCCTCCCAGAGTCCCAGTGCCCCGGGTTTGAATGGGTCTGGTGAGAAGAAAGGGGGTCGACGTCTGGCCCAGTCCTGAAGGGGGAGGGCCACAGTCTCGGTGTGTGAGCTGCTCTTGTCAGAATGAACGGCCACATTCCTTGCATACCTCCAGTGCTCTGGGTCAGCCATGCATGTAGTGCGTCAGCCGAGCAGCCCATAGAGCCACCCATAGAGCCAGTCCGAGGCGGCCAAGCAGCCAGGTCACCTCCAATCAACACTTGTTGCTCCAAGGACAAGACCCCCTAGGAGGAGTCAGTCAGCTGGTGCTGCCTCTTGCTCAGTGCTCACTCAAGGTGCCCTACTTGCTTTCTACCCCTCAAATCTGATGCAACACTCAGGAGCAAGTGATAGAAGCTGATAGGAGTTTAACTGAGGTGTCCTCAAAATACAGAAGTCATTAGTCACGTCCCGGTTAATAACCTTAACTTATTAAAAGTGAAATACTAATTTAGACATTCCTCAGAGTACAAAAAGTGGTGAACTCCCACTCAGTTTATCTAATAAATCTACTAAATGATTTCAAGCATTCTTGATCCTTCTGAAGGACTTCTGGATCCCTGACTTTTATCGCAAGTGTCTGCATTCCTGCACTGATCACACTATTGCCAAGTCATCACGAAATTCTTGAGACTCCTGTTGACACAAACTCAGTTTGGGGCTTTGCATGAATTTGTTCTGAGTCAAGTGTATGTCAAAGTTATCAATCATGCAACTGGCTTGGCTGCCTATTGCAGGGTGGGTTTCTGGGTAGGGCCACTTGACCTCTGAATTATTTGCATTAAATTGAAATGTCATGTTACACCCACCACTGTAACATTTAAACACTGCAATCATCTGGGCCAATCTTGGGCTATCTCACAACACAACTATCTAAAGTGAGCCGTGAGAAAATGTGGATTTCTGAAATCACGTGACTTTTAATGATATGACTGAATCACTGAAACCACGTGATGTGTCTGTCATTGTTTGCATACCAAGTGTCCCAGGATCTGCATACCAGTCGGCCCCACTCTGTGAGAGTCACTACTCGAATCAGAATGGCCTGTGAGGCAGTGTGTGCGATGGTGGCGTTTGTTTACATTGGAGTGAAGCTGTGTCAGCACTTTGGCTGTCTGCAAACCATGTGGCCATTGATCAGCTGGATCCGTGGATCATGAGACATGACTCAGATGTTTCAGGCCTGGCCTCTGGCCACTCACTGCTGTGATTTCGCAATGTTACTTAATATTACTTGTATTGACCAACACGTCACTTCCAAGTTTGTGATGATGCAAGGTTTTGTATACAAACACTATCACATGATAGTCTGATACATGGGCAACGTTGCAGGGCTATTTCTTGCACATACATAAGTTGTATGTCAATGTGTACATAGGCCCTATACAATGCCCAGATCTATGCAGATTATATTCACTATGAACCATAATACTAGCTGTTCAATACGTGTGTATAATGTGCAGTGAAAAGTGTACACCATACAGTGTATACAGAGTCACAATCAATCCATTTGTGTCCACTCATGCAAATATCCTGAAGGCATTAACTTGTGTAACATGTAAGAAGATTAATTCACAATGATCCACTCTGCATGACTGCACTTGATGGGCGATCTTGCCTGGACTGATACTCAAGTCTGGGGGAGTCTGATATTGTGACTTTTTGCAATTCAGTCTGGCGTTTTTTTTGGTCCCCGGAATGTGCTAGAACGAGACTTACACAAGTCAGACATAGTCACATCGAAATCATGTGAGTCGAAGTGACTCAAGTTGGACTTATTTATTCGGACTGTCGAGTGTCAATGACTGATAAAATCATAATGTTGATGGGATGTCATTGGACATGCATGTAAAAGATGCATGAAAAGTGCGTGAAAAATGGAAGTACTGCATCAAAAGTGTATGGAAAGTTAATCAAAGATACATAGAAGTTTATGAAAGATGCACTAAGTCCCAGGAAGATGCAATGAAAAGTTCATAACACAATCATTCTAAAATAGTGCATTAAAGATGTATGAAAACCTCATGTAAAAGTGCACGAAAAGTGCATGAATATGTATGAACAGGGCAACAGGCCATGAAAAGTGCATGGAAATATCATGAAAAGTGCATGAAAGATGTAGGAAGAACACAGGAAAGATGCATGAAAATTGCATGATCATCTATGATTTATAAGCGTGCATCTACATGAGGCTCATGATCCAGTTAAAACCCAACCTCCAGTGGATGCTATCATGCACTGCACTGTCTACTCTAGGTGGGGGAGGAGATGTGGTGCAGCTGAAAATGGGTGACCCACTTTATGCTGATCCAACCCATTCAGAAAAATGGCAGGATGCAGCTGACGGCCTCCAGGATGTGTGTAGTTTTCTGACACCTAATGCGGTCTGATTGCATTCCTGCACTGAGCTCTGTCAGCTGCTAAGCACATCGTAAGCAGCCCAGTGAGCCTACAGCCACAATACTAAGCTATGTTACAGGGCTAAATGGTCCCAATAGACATGTAATAGACTGTTGGCTTGCTTTTTGAAGGCTTTAGACAATCTGTAGACAGTGCATGTACTTGTATCATGACATTGTGTATCAGGTCATTGGCATTTAGAGATTCTAGGTAAATAAGTTCTAAGGAATTCTAGAAATCAATATAAACCATAAATTTGCTGTGTATGTGTTAAAATCTATAGTTATAATTCCCTAAATGTCTCAGCAATACTGTGATTTACCGGTTTACCTGTTAGAATGTAGGTGGTTTTACTGACACTAGTGTGTTTTGCTCTGCTGGTGAGACTGTCTTTTAATAGACACTCTGGCACACGGTCTCACAATATGGATAACTATAGCCTAGCATAAATTATTTCTGGGTTTTCCTGTCCTCCTGGTGAGATCTGCTGAGTCGGCATTTCCCTCTGGCCCTGCACAGCAACCACCGGTGGTGCATAGATGTATTTATATTTGGCAGACCAGCCAGCCCATTCCTGCAGGCTGCACCCAGAGCAGACACTTGCTGCATAGCTGCCACAATTTGCAAGCTTAGTACGGTCTGACGTGCTGAGCCAGACGATCTCAGTAGCTCTGTCTATAAAAAGTGGGCCGTGGATTGCGGCCTGGCTCAGGCTGCTCAGCCCATTGGGCCTCTCACTGAACTGGTGGTTGTGAGAGTATTGTGAGCCTGTGAGGCAGTGTGAAGAGTGGCGAGCAATGCTGTGGGAGCATGGCTGTGTGTGAGAGGCTGTGTTTCTATGTGGGAGGGAATGGCAGTCTGCCAATTGGGTCAGCAGGCTGTGTTTTCACAGGGGGAGGTGACCGTCTTTGCAGGCTAAATATGGCTGTCAGCAGGCGAGCTTTAGTTGGCTGTATCAGCTGACACGACTATCTGTCTGACTACCACTCACTGCACTTGTATTACATTGTACTTCCTCATTGTTGCTGATACTGTCAAGTGATGTATTAGTACAGTTTTACTGCAGTCCAGGTTTAATGATACCATCAATATGGTCAATACTAATGCATTGCTACGTTTTATTGGCAACTTATTGCTGTTCAATTGGCCCATTAATAGCCATAATAGTCTCCCAGGGCTACCATCAACCAGCTATCAAGCTGCTGTGCCAAGATGTGTTGCATTGCCTCACAAAACACACGTCCAAGGCAGGAGGCTTTCCTGTGACAGTGACACACCTCCCCCGCCCAGCCATCACGCCATTGAGCAATCCCAGTGTCAACAAAGCCACATCAACAGAAAAAAGCAGGCTCTGTGTACAAGTGCTTGTAAAATCGGTTAATTGACAATATGAGCTTGGGAGGTGGTTCTTTCTGGCTGCCAGTGGTTGGAATGACACTTTCTCAGTGGTCCTGGCTGTCCTGTTCCCCCCTGAGAGGCTCAAATTAGAGTCAATTTGTCTCAAATGTGTTCCACATTGACTCTCAATGGAGCTGAGTATCAGCTGATGTTGCATTGCTGGAATTGTTGCAAGTTGCCAAGAAGCATCTGCACATGATCTACTGCAGGTACACCACCCTGCCACCAGGGGTCGTGGACAGGGCTTATGTAACATTAGGAGCTCCCAGTCAGCTGATGTGCTGCTAAACATAGCTGGCAACCATCCAGACTGCTGTCATCTGTGTACTTGATATCAGACTAAACACCAGGGATCACAGATCCAAAGCAATCAATTATGCCAAGGCCTTGCAGAGCAAATAGAAAACTAAGAAAAGTGATATAAAGGCTTCAGAGGCCATGTTTAACTGATGATTTGCCATAATATGATACCTTGCTGTTACTTAATGATATCAATTATACTAACCATATCTCTCTTTACTTTGCAGGCAGCAATTCTGCAACAGACTGCAGACTACGTAACCAGTCTAGAAGCGGAGAAAACCAGACTGCTGACTCAGAACTCCCAACTGAAGCGATTGCTGGCTGAGATGGGACACAATGCTGCAGACAGCGATAGCAGCTCGCAGGCCTCGCCTCCGCCCAAGCGCAAAAAACGAGACACAGGTAAATACACATAACACGACTTTGACAAGTGAATGACAAAAATGAATACAAATCGGGAAGAGGGAGAGCCGTACATCTGTTACCGCTAAAGCAAATATTGTATGAATTACATTTGTGTGATTGGATGACATAACTTCAGACATTGAGTTGATTGACAGACAAGGTTGTTAATAAGAGATTGCGTTCATTGCAGAGTCGTCAGATGAAGGCATCGGTCTCAGAGACAGCGAGTTTGAGGACAACAGCCTGGAAGAGCTGAAACGAGAGCGTCACGATCTTCGCCTCCAGTTGGAAAGAGAGCGACAGTTACGCTTGATGCTTGAGGAGGAGACTCGCTATCTCAAAGCTCAGATGCAGTTCCCTACCGAGCCACTCCCCAGTGTGACTCCCACAGAGCCTGCTCCCGTCAGTCCACCTGTTGTCGACTGCATTGCGAAAGAGGAGGTGTGTAGAATTGTTCAATCGAACTCATTTTGAAGCTTATCTCAGTCTTTCTATTTCAATTGATGTTGAGGTTGAAGCTTTCTCTTAGTACGTTCAGATTGAATAGATTCTCATGATTTTCTTTTGTATTTCAGAAGTATTACCCTGAGAGTGATGCCCCAACCCAAATGGAAACAGAAACGTCTGTGCCACCGGTGGTTGAATCAAAACTGAGTAGCCCCGTGTCAGCAGCCCCCCTGACCACCCCTTCGCTCAGCACCCCTCGCCCTAACTCGATGTCTCGGCGGAACCTTGAAACGATAGTGGAAGCCATTCGCCACCTGGAGGGCGATTCAATGTTGTTCGATGGCAAGTCAGATGATTCGTCGTCAGACAGCGACAAAGACTGTTACATCCCTTCCTCATGTGAGGAAGAGGAGGAGGACAGTAAATCGGACTGCTCAGGCTGTCGGTCGCCATCACACATTGACTCTCGCTTGCTTCAAGCTACCATGCATGTTCAGTCCAGAAACGCTGACATCTCGTCACAACGTCAGTTTCCAGTGGCTACCCACTTACTACAGATGCCCCGTCCTCCCTCATCCCCATCATCGTCACCCCTGGTGCAGCAGCCCAAGCATGAGCAGAGCGTGCCTGTCTTAGTCGTCAGTCTACCCTAGGTGGCGCCTGCGTATTCAAAAACTCTAGGTCATTTTCCACACTTCGTGGATCAATCGCTTCTCCCCTCAGCCATCAAAATTTTCATAGATTTTTGTTTTTCTTGCTTCATTGGACTGTCATCAAGAAAAAAGACTGATTCGTTCATAAATTTCATTTCAAATCTCATTCTCTCATTTTCACCATTTTGTAAATAACATTTCAACAGGTTCACTTATTGTTATTTCACTGACATGGTTTATTCTCTTTGTTCTACAGTTCAAAACAAAAAATTTAGCCAATTTGCCTCTAAACAATTTTTGAAAGACCGTCATTCAGCTGCAGCATGGACAAGGCATCTCATGCCCGGACATGCAAGGTTTTCATTGTTGTACCTTGTACATATTATTTTGTTTGGTAAATTGTTTATTCATGTGTGCCACGCCACCCAGACGTAATGGGTCTACTGCATCTTTTGTATAATGGATAAATGACAAGTAGAGATAGTAATCTTGAGGTAACTAGAGTGTAGCATGGGCACACTAAATGCTAGTTGCTTCAAAGGGGTATAATTGTAGGAAATTAATGTCAAGTCAGTCATCCAATAGTAAACAATTGTACAAATAACCATCCTCTAATTCAAACAACAAATCGTTGGGAATCAAAACTTCTGATAATTTCAATAGATTTAAATATGTTAGTAAATTGTGCAGCTGATTTCAATAAGTGTCAAGTTTTGTACATAGACTGTTTTATACCAAAAATTGGAAGGTTACTGCAATTATTTTTCTTGAAAATAGATGATGCTGTTCTAGTGTTTATACTTGTTGATTTGTATGTTCAAAAAGTGCCAAGAATTTCATTTTGTGTGAATATGAATCATGTTATATTATTTTTGTTGATTTTCTGGAATATTTGGCAGCTCAATTTTGCATTCCTGTGGAATGTCGTAGACTTGTTTTTGTGAAAATGTGTGAAAGACAAACCCGTTGTACTAACCCTATTTATGAAATTGTTTTCTGAAGACATTCAATATTTATATACAAAAAAACAACAGTATTCACTTTACATTTTGGCGATGAAGTTTACTGAAATCATACTGTAGTGAAAAGTTATAGCTGAATTTATGGTCCTTAGTTGTTGTAGTTTATTCCAAACAGATGGCTATATTGCAGTATTGGTTTTTCGTGTTTATTTTAGTTGACCTTTTTGGTTTGATACACTGGATGTAAATTTTTTGCCAAAGATTTTTTGTCCATGTTGATCCTGTGAGCTTCATTGCTCTGCCGTCGCGGACTGTCATGTTTTATATGGTTAAACAGGGTTTTTTGCTTTTCTTCATTTTCTTGACAGTAGTAAATTATGCCATTGCTACAATACAAGACCATGTTCGTGTTCGACGCAGTTTATTGCCATGCCTCCCTGATAGGTGCGTCGGCTGATAACTTAGATATATGTGAATCCAAGGTTAATTTGTTAGGACCGATTAATTGTTTATTTTTGATGAATAGGATATTATCTCCCTTCTCGCCTGCTGAAATCAGTTCGGCTATTTTGCCTGTTGAGACCGACTGACTCTACACAAGTTAAACATACTGCGCAGTTTAGCGACTGCCTGCATTTTGGTTGGAATACCTCACAAGTAGGAGTTTGTTGAATCGTGAGGTTTTCCACTCAACTTACCTCAAGTAATAACAGTTAACTTATCACTGAATAACTGAATCTAAAATAAAACTGCTATTATCAATTGGGGCTGCTGCTCCTGTCTGACTACCACTTGCCTGGGTAGCAATCGCCTGGGGTGGGTTAGGCTCATGATAGTTCACTGTCCCAGCATCCACAGGTTAGGAGTCTAATTATTGCGAGTCTTAATTATTGAGTCTCATTATTGAGTCTAATTATTGATAGGACACTGGGTGAATCCGATGGGAATACCACATGTAGAATAATTATAATGGCAAGTAGAGTAACGGTTAAGTTCTTATTGGATGCCCATTTTATGACATGTGCTATATTAGGAGATTTCATCATTAGGGAATTAGATAGCTGTTGATAAATAGGTAATTCTTTCTTTATTACTTCAGCTCAGAACAGGTGTGCAGGAACAGCCTTAAACATATTTTGTTACTTTTACTTTGAAATATTCATATTCGCTTTGTGCATCGCATTTGTATTTGAACAATACTTACACACAAGTGGAAATTTGGAATTTTACATTTAATAATAGGATTTTGTCCTTATATTTGTACAGTAATTTCCATGGTACTTCCTATTCTCAGAAAAGGATGTGTTCTGTGCACCTGTTGAACTGAAAGTTTTGAGGCTGCGCTGCCTATTTTCTACTCAACTATATGACATATCAAAAACTGAACAGCTCGTTGGTTGTCCTGGGCCGAGGGGACCTTTTAGGAAGTGTGGCAAATGTAATGAGGTCCCCAGGTTGCCACGACACTCAACTTGCTGTTTCTTTGGTGAAAGATTTTAAAAAATCAAATCTCGGTGAATGTTTCTATGGCCTTGAGTGACCCGTGTCCAGTTCTTTGCTTGTCGTCCCTTGTCTATATGTGGTTGCTGTGTGGGCCGTCTGTCCGACTGATGGTCAAGCGCTTGACCATAACTGACCTCAAGGTCACCCAGTGTGTTGTCTGTCTGTCTGTTCCAGGCTGTCTTTGTCAGTTCCTTTGAGAGGTGACATATTAGGCACTTGTTAATTTTTCCAGAATTTAGGCAATTATTTCATGAAATAATAGTAATTCCAATGTTGGATGGCCCTTTCTCAGAGCTAATCATGCTTGAGAAGTGGCCATCCTTTGATATATTAATAATATATTAATGATAAACAAGGTCTTGTTCTAACATGTCAGTCATATCGTGCTAAAAAAAGTGTACTTATATTTTAAGAATTTTGTGTGACAGATCTAGGCTCTTTACCATTGTGCTCCACTCAGACATAGCATGACTTCAGTTTGCATCAGATAACCAGAAGGCTTATCATCATCATTTGTATATTGGCTGTAAAGATACTTTTGTAAGTTATTTATTTATTGAATGATGCAGAGAGATATTTATTTACTGTTTGCTTAACTTCAGCCTCTTCTTATAGCCACTTATTTTGACTAGAGGCACTTGTTTCACCTTTCAATGTAACTTCTTGGAAATCAAAGAAAAAGCCTATTGTTTGTGTACTAAATTGAAATCTATGGGGAAGTTATTTCTTCAAAATTAAAACGAATTGGATTTCGTTTCTTCTGTCAATGGCAAAAAAATGTAAATATAATTCAGGGAAGATTGAGGGAAGGTTTTTCTCTTGGAGCTATTTATTTTCGACTTGCTGTCTTCATTCGAGTTCTGTTAAAAACAATTCTTTAATGTCCTGTGACATTAACAATTGGCGTGTTAATATATATGTATAAATAAAAATTCTGCAAATCTGTGTAATTATAACTGGCTGTGTTTGTTTTGTGTCAAATTATGTGACATTGAGACTCCATTGAGGAGGAAGCCATTATCTGGATCAGCCATGTGGAGGTGTCAGTTCTACAGGAGAAAAAATATTGGTTGAATCAGCTGAGCATTATCAGCTGATGGATGGGCTGCAGCAATTGTAACATGAGCTAATTATGGGTTTGTTTTGATGCAGTGTGCATCTGAACCCATGCTTCATCACAGTTTAGAGCTGTTTAGTGAGGCATCTGAAGATGTGCTTCAACACTGCTGCTTCAGGTAGTTCTACTCAAAGCAGTCAGCTAATGAGAGTTGTACTGACTCCTCAAAGCTCCTGCAGCAGGCTGCCAGCAGCTGGTGAAGCTGGCGAGATGACCAAAGCACAATGCACTGATTTGTTGGCCTTGTGCCTGGCTTAGGCAAACACGGAAGTGCATGGTTATATCACTGCCTTGGTTGCCTGCCTGGCTTGCTGGTGGGCCCCTGCATGGCCTGGGTGCTGCTGGTGCAATAAGCAAGTACTGTGCTGACTGGGTCGCCAGCTGAGCTGCAGGGAGCCTCAGGAAAAGCCAGTTGAGGCATTGACCGCCGGTGACCTACTTTCGGTTGCTAGGCAACGGACACGCGCCTGCACGGCTGTGACGTCATACCCTGGGGCTTCAGGGCTGCACCTGCCCATGACCATGGCAATCCAGGAGTCTTATGCAGGGCACCCAGCCTTTCATTCTAATAAAACATTGATGGTTCATTTATAATGCACACCTCCGTGACTCTATCTTCAGGGTCTGATTTAAAAAAAAAATTCCTTGGCCTGATGCTAGGGTCTGATGCAAAGGCCAGGGTAGATCTGGGAGGGCAGATCGACAGCAGCTCAGCTGATAACGACCTACTCGGGTGCAGGCCCTGTGAAACCGATCAATATAGGTTTTATGAATTATTCCAGATCCACTCCGGCTGCCCTACCCTACCCTAGCCCTGCTCAGGGCCCTGGACCTAAACTGCATGTGGCCCTTTTCTGGCCCTACCCTTCTCTGGCCCTGCAGGCCACTGCATGTGACTGGCCCTGGCTGGCTTGCTTGGCCTTTTATACTGGGTTACTCCTTCAAAGAGTGAAAGAGCTGACAAGAGGCTGGGCAGAGAGGCAATGGGAAAAGGAATAGGAAAAGCTAACAACATATCTTGGTGAAGATGTAGCAGCCAACCCGGAAACAGCTGCATTTACATGCCTGCCTCGGGGGTTAATGTGGCCACGCGAAATCCGAGCCAGCCAATTTTAGCAGCACACATGTGTCGGGGGAATGTGTGCTCATTGATGACGTGTGTCAAATGCGTCTTCCCTTGGAGAGTAGCTCTGCCCCCAGGACAACCACTGTTGTTTGCCAGCCGCCCAATACATAACATGAGAGCATAGGAGCTCATAGAGCATCATAGAGCATCATAGAGCACTCAACATACTCCCGAGTTACTCTCTTACCCTCCCATGAACAAGTCTCACATGAAGTCTCATCTAAAGTCTCATCTAATGCAAGTTTGGATACACTGCACACAAGATGCAGGGGATGGCTCATGTGCAAAAGGCAATCACAGAGAATGAAAAGATCTGGCTTCAAGCTGGCTCAATGTCACCAAGATACACTGATCTCTATCAAAAGATAATGCCCTGCCACTGGCTTCCAGGCAGCTGAGCCAAGGTTGTATCAACTCGTATGAGAAGAGCACTTGGTTCCTGGGCAGCCCATCTTAGTTCAAATAGGTTAGACAGCCCCAAACACTGGCACACAGGCTGATACAGCTGCTTGGAACATCCAGTTGTATGTAAGCAGGAGATTGGCTTCCGGCAAAGCCACTACGAGGGCTTATGAGCTGCTATGATTTGCTATGAGCATGTTGAGTGAATTTAGTCAGGTGGCCCAGCATGGCCAGCAAACGTAAATCCACACTAATTTGATGAATGGTGTGTGGTTTATAAGGGTTTCCAATCAACTCGAATCAAGGTCTGTGCATGGACCTCTAAGATTAATTCTTGGCTGGCAGTCCAGGCCTAGTCCTGCAGTTCACTTGGCCCTCCATAACGACCATGCCCGAAAGTGCTCCACTTCATAATTGCATTAGCCCTGGCCTCCTCCCCTGGCCTGCTTTCTATCAACCCCAAACCTGCAGATTTCTCACTCTGCTGCGTATACCCTTAAGGGAAGCTGTGTAAAAGAGGGACACATAAAAAATGCAAAACACAAACACTACACTACCACTCTCTCCTTTGTTTTGTTAGCAAATTGTCATTCCTGTGTAAAGGAATGGTGTACCTGGGCAAAACAGACTGATCCCCAGAGCTATACACAATATTATCTGTCTGTCTGAAAAGTCTTATTTTGCATGGTGGATACATGGAACTACAATTGTACATGTGGACCATAAAGTGAAGTCCAATTTTCTCTACTTTTGGTACTGCTCTGCTGCATTGGTGACAGTCAGTAGCATATAAGATGACAAAACTGTGCACATATCTTTCCATTAGAATGTAGGCCTATATAATTATTTGCCCTTTTTGCATGTTTGAATACCAAGGAAGATCAAAGCCATACAGGTTATGCGATGTTATAACCAAACTGCATTTCTATGCTGCAGGAAAGTATATGACCAAAACATGTATTCACAATAACTGTGTTTTTCCTTTAGAGTTTGTTTCATTTTCTGATAATATCAAAGGGAGCCCAGACAATGTGTTCAGTCAATACAAATACAGTATTTCAAGCATATGTGCAAGGCTATGTGGTGAAAATTTCCTTGTTTGCTAATACTGATAAATGGTAAATATCAAAGGGTAGATTTCAACATTTGAAGTTTTCTGTCTGGTTTGTCCTGATATAAAATATTGTAGACCTGTATTATTGCAGTTGGTTGTCCGTGCAGTTAGTCTCAGTCAAGAGAGTTGTTCTTGCTTGTCGTGATCATACCCAATACTTTAAAATTAATGTTAATTTTATTTAAGGAGACTAATCATGCTTGTTGATGACAGGAAAACGAAAGGATTACGTATCTGATTTTTGTCTAAAATCAGTTATGACATATTAAGTGACCTTCTCTTGATCATGACTAATCAAACAGCCTCTAGGTCTCACATTGAATGTAGGGAAGATGACATTAGCTAGAGTCACAAAGTTCCATTTTCACAGTGCAACAGTCCACTGTTTTTGCATATCAAATTTCCTGGCTGTAAATGATTGAGATGGTTGCAAAATTCATTTTAACAGGGGGCTTGTTGTTTTAACTTATGATAATGGAAAGATTATCATAACTAAAAACAACTGTGTCAGCTCAAACAAATTGTGCAACCATCTCACTCAATCATTTGACCTGACTCAAAAGTTCATATTTTACCGAAGCAGCATCTTTTAAGGGTGTGATAAGTTGGTTGTTTAATAATGCACAACTCATCATGATATTAGGTCCTAAAATAATATGCACATCGATATTTCTATCCATTTCCCATTTAAGAAAATAAAGAATATTCGACCCTTATTAACCTTTCAGTACTAAGGGATGGATCAGTAATCTGTGACAGATCTACAAATTGCAGGAAGTGTAAGGCAAGACATGCAGATTATCGAGTTGGTTGTGTGTTATAATTGATTGGGCATCTTGTGGGCAAGTGTCTGGCCAAATGGGTCACCCACGTGCCAAACAAAACGTCAAGTTATTGATTCACACTTCTTTTGGCACCAGGCAGATTTGCTTGTCTTATTCTGATGTCAATAATTTATCACCATAGCTGGATCTCTGTGGATCTCTTGGTGCTAGTAGTATTGTTTGTAAACACAACAGAATTGACCCAATTTCCTCCTTCCTTTCTACCCATTGGTCTGCATTGAGTCATTGACCATTGCAATTGAGCAGCACTTCCTTTGCTGTTTGTCACACCCATCTGATGCTGAGGCTTGCCAATGCCTGAATAACCATGTCAGCCCATTCCTGAGCACACCATATAGGCCTATTCTATGTCCTGAAACTATTTAACCGAACATACATAGACCTATTAGTCAGTTACAATTCTCTATTAAAAAGTCAACCTTTGACCATTCATGATTCGATTAATTTAATTGATTTTTCGTGTGACACATCATAACTTTTAATCTTGCCTACATGTCGTGCAGAATTAAAGACGGGGGGGGGGTGAGGGGGTACCAATATACCCGGGTACAGCAATTACAAGGGATTCTTCTCTGATTGGATAACTAGGATAGGGTATTGGCCAATCATATGGCTTTGATTGATGCTATATTTCTAGTGTAGTGATCAATATGCCGTAACTTTGTTAATAATGCTCCGATTTGAATGAAAATTTCAGGATTTATGTTAAGTGGCATATCGTATACATTTTTCTTTAAAATAAACATTATTATCTGCATTATTCTATGTTTTTAGTTTTTTAAGAATTGCTGATTGATGCTAATGAAGGGCAATTAAACTGTAATTAGGGTTTCTTATTTCAATGTAATTCGGAATTCCTTTGAAGTGGACAGCCTAATGACCCCCAAGTTGTAAATGTTCATAACCAATCAGCTCACACCAGTACATGTTCAATTTTTAGCTAAAATGTTTACTAAAATGTAGGGATGCACGGATATCCGGCAAGGTATCCGGTATCCGGCCGGATATTGGAATTTGCAGGATATCCGGTATCCGGCAGAATTAGGGTGTCATAACCGGATATCTGGGATGCTCAAAAATAAGTGAAAAGCTAAAAAAACTTTCATCAAAAATAAAAGAAGGTTGCAAGAACAGAGTCAAAAACATGTAATCATCTTCAAAGTTTAAATTCAGTTACAGAACTAAACAAAAACATTCCGTCAGAGGAACAGTCTCCCAGCCGGACATGATATGTCTTGGCTCTCAGAAAATTTCCTTTAAATCAACTGCGAAATTGGCGCGAATGCTGAAAAACTTCCTATTTCCTATGTTTACTATCCGGTTCCAACTATCCGGTTCCTATCCGGTATCCGGCAATTGGTGTTGCCGGATTATCCGGTATCCGGTATCGTGCCATTTTCACTATCCGTGCATCACTACTAAAATGCTATTTTTATGGTCTTATTATGCCCTGATTTGCTCAAAACTACATTAATGTATTCCTTCGTTACGAAATAAGATGGTTGAAAATTGGAGTTTTTTCATGCAGTATTATAACTGGTATTGATGATTTTACCTGAGGAAAGTGGGAGATGTTGACTGTTTGAGTGCCAGAATCAGAATGAAAGCTACCTGGATTGGGTCCTTTTATAGGTGGTCCCCCGTCTTTAAGTAAATATGCAGACGGACGAGTGGGAAAAAAGTGTTCTTATATATAACTTCTTATAATCTGAGCACCTGAGACTTCATCATGCAGGTAGCTATAGGTCTGGTGCAGTGAAAATGTCTATTGGCTTGGTGTTCCCTCCATATATTCTCCCAGCTGCAGCAACCTTTCAAAGTCTTGCAGAGCACTGACCGCTGTGACGTCAGAGGCGTCTGGTCAGTGGTCAGCTGCATGCAGGAAGGGCTTCTTCCGCTCTTTGGCCTCCTTTGCTGGACATAGGTATTTGTTCTTTGAGTGACATCGTGCAGTCGATAAAAGGACTGCAGTGTCTGGCTGAGGACAAGCTTGTCCAGGTGAGGATTGAGAACAGATCTACTGGACGCAGAAATGCATGTGGTCTATAGACACTGTTCGGAAACTGGAGGTATAAGAAAGATAAAGTATGCATTCCAGTTGATGACATGTTGTTCAGACTGAAGACACTGGCATGCTGAATAATCAGGTGTGGCAGGCTGGCTGAAGACAAGATCTGAGATGAGGTCCTATCTACCTGGCCAAAACGGTGTTTTGGCTGATGGGAATTCACATTGGCTGAGGACATTCGATCATTTGTCTGATTGACCAGATGAGATCTTCACTCTGGCTGAGGACACAGGCCTGATTTACTAGTTATTGGTTTAGGTGTGCGACCGTGACAGGATGCCCTAAAGAGGGTCTCTGTGGTTTGAGAAAAATGTAGGGCCGACGAGGCAACTTCTTTGTGCCCAGGGGCGGACTGGCCTATGTGGCAAAGTGGCAACTGCCACGGGCCCATCTACTCAGGGGGGCCCAAAAGATGCCAAAAAATAAAAAAATGTAAGAATCAAGCAAAAATGTTGCTATCGAGTTCATGATTATTACATTGTATTGAAATTACACAAACTGAAAAGGACAGCCTCCTCTCACATGGAGGCCCCCAACCGAATATTAGACCTGTAGAATTTTTCTTTTTTAATTGGAAATAACGCCAATGGTAGCAATAAAGGGGCCCATTGATTTATTTTGCCACGGGGCCCAAAATGCCGCCAGTCTGCCCCTGTGTGTGCCTCAGTCCACATATATGACTCCATAAATTATGAATAATCTATCTGACTGAAGACTGAAGACTGTTCGAAGACTCAGGATAGGGTGGTCTGGCTGAAGACATAGCCTAAATGCAGCAGATTCGTCGGTCTGAAGCCTGACTGCCTGGCGATGCCATCTACCGAGCTAGTCAGCTGCCGACAGGTCAGCAAATTGCCAATGCGGCCAGCCACCGGCAGTCAGCTAAGCAGACAAGTTAGACATTTCAGTCTGGTCCAGTGACGTGAGCCGCCTTCTCAACACTTGGCCACTTGACTTGTCGTCAGCTCGCTCTGTTCCGCGCCACTCTTTGCACCAGGCCTAATTGCGCCAATATTTTCCCCACATCACTTCCGCCTCCCTTATGGTCTACACAGCCTATAACTAGGCTACTAGAATAACTTCATAAGCAATTAAGGTGACTCATGCATGGTAGTTTGATCATACAGATTTTTCTAAAATTTTGCACAGGTACTCTATGGGACCCATACATTCCAAAAATGAAAAATAAAAAAATTTCACCGACTCGTTTGGTTGCCATGGTAACAGCATGTTTGGCCTGATGACTGCTTAAGAGATATAAATTGAGTTTTTGGTTATATACCACAGAATAAAGCATTACATGCATTTGTCACACAAAAATGTCAGGAATGTCTTCCCATGGATGTAAACCAATACATTTGCCACAAATTTGAAGAAAAATGTTAAAATACTTTTTTCTGTAAGAGCTCAAAGGGCACCAACACACTAATTAATTGCAGAAATTGCATGCATCAATTTTGGCAGTAATCAAATTTTAAGAAAACAATCATACAGATTTTTCTTTAAATTTGCATATATCATAAACAGGTTATTTTCAAACAAATGTCCAAAAATAAAAAAATTTCACCGAGTCGTTTTTTAACTGCAGTACAATGACTATGCCAATGTCAATTTAAAGAAATAAAGACAATCTTAGACACAGTTGACTGAAATTAGTTGAGAAAATTCTTTTGATAAAGCCTAGAAGTTGAAACATTGATTTAGCATAGAGTAGGTGTTACTGCATTCAATAAAAAAATAATTATGCTTCTAGCTGCATTAGATCTCATTTAAATAGCAAATTACTGGCTGCCATGCTGTTAAAAAAAAGAGAGCAGAAAATGGTAACGTCACAACTTTTTCAGGGCCTGCAGCAGTGGTGACGCTATGTTGCTAGGCAACCAGGCTGCTCAGAAGTATGTGCAGTGTACCACGCTTGAGTCACCTTAAGCTTGACTTTAATGATCTTTCCTTCACGTAGACGATGATAAGCTTGACTTTAGTGATCTTTTTAAAAACAAGTAGATACGATCTAGGCATAACTTTAATATATCTAAAAGGAGGGGCCCTATATAATGAACAGCACCTACCTAAGAACTAGGCCTATAGATCTATGCGTGAATATCAATGGTCTTTGTAATAAAAAGTAATATTAAGGTTTTATCTCTCTTCAGTTCTTGCTACATACACGACATTGACCAACAGGCCTATAGAATTAAAATGTTTCAAAGCAAATAGTCCATAGATCTAGGCCTATGTGTAGGCCTATAAAGCTTATAATGGAGTGTGTTTAAGAAGTTTAAGAAGTTTTACAATTATACAATCTGTTAAAGAAAGCCTATGCACTTTAAGCCTAGGCTATAGGTATATATGCCGACATGGTTTAAGTAGCTCATTATAGTTGTGAATTTTAATTTGAATCCCAACAATTTTTAAACCGGAAGTGAACAATCAGAACCAGCATGCCTTCAGGTTGGGCAGGCAAAGTTTAGTCCACACAAGGGTCATCAGATGAATATTAAATGTTGCATCCTAAGGTTATTGGCTCGGCTACGTCGGCTTCGAATTCTGTGTAGTTTTCCAAAACTAACATGGGCCAATATTGGCCGTATTTTCATTGGCTCTGTTTTCAGAGGCAACAAAACCTTCCAATGTGGCACCTTTTTTATACAACAATGACAAGTCTATCGGTATGCGTTGCTGGCATGGCTGAACCTGCTTGCCTTAAATGAAAGGAATGGTAACCGTAGACAAACAATGTTCATCGTACTGGCGTGCATGAATATTTCAGGGAGGTGTAGTAATCTCTGACGAATGTGTCTGATTGAGACAGACTGTCGTCTGCAGCTTGGGCGGCGGCAGTCTGACCAGACGAAAAAGAACGGCGGGCGCGTGCATCTTGGTCGTCTGCTGTAGCCTCTGACTGCTTCCTGTGCTACAGTGCTGCTCTCAGTGGCGTCAATGGGCTGGTTCTATGGGCTGGTGCTGGGTTGGTGTCGTGCATGCGGAGGGCACATGAAAGGCACGACGTTCAGGTGTTGCGTGGAGGGAAGCGCGTGCAGGGGCCGCTCCCTCAACGACTTGGCGCCAGTCGGGCGGGCATTTGCTTCATTGGCTGCCTACCAATGCACTGATGCTATTGCCGTCTGCTCATCACTACTGTCTGATTACGCGTTACCATCCAAGCTGTTCGCTGGCGTGCAGAAAACCCTTCTTTTGAAACCCAATGTGGCTTGGTCTAGCCAGACATTGGCTCTCTCCAAAGAAACAACTATATATACAGTTCTGCCCAAAAGTTTACATACCCCGATGCAAAATGACCAATTTCTCTATTTCCAGGGCAATTTTAACAATAATGGGCAAATTATACATGAAATACAATGCACTGCATGCTGCTGCACACTTCTGAACCATTGAAAATTCCATAGCAATGAGATTCTATGATATTATTTGTCAATTGCATTTTATGACATTTTCAAAAGTTTACATACCCTTTTGTAATATCATATATTTTCCCCCTTGGGATCATGAATAGATTGTACGATTTTACTACATTATTTCAAAAGTCCTCAGACGACATAAGCAGTGATTTTAATCCATTCTGCTTCACAGAATTTCTGTAACTCAACGTTCATTGTTGGTGTCCGCCGGGGCACGGCCTGTCTCAGATCATACCATAATTTATCAATAACATTCCTGTCTGGAAGGTGTCAAACCACTCGAGGACCTTTTCCCAACTGTCCTGGAAATATTTTTGGGCAGAATTAGTGGAAGGTTTTGGATTGTTGTCCTGATGCAGCGACTTGTTTCACTCCATTTCCAACTTTCACGCTGAATCATGTCTGTTTTTGTTCCAAAATTTTAATGGAAATCAATGGCATTACACTTTCAATAGTTTTGACCAATATTCCAGTGCTGTGTGCACTGAAATAGCCACTATTTATTAAAAATGCACCACCTTGGTTTACTTTGTGAATGGTACTATTTTGCTTGCAAACCTGATAGACATGCCTCCAACAGGGCGGGGGTGATTATGGGACAAACTTGGCTGCAGTTCACCTAAAGCAGTTTGGTAAGTCCCAATCCATCTGCCAAAATGTTTTTGGATAGACGGGACTTAGCTGAGGTGTTATATCATTAAAATCCTTAGCACTGTGTTTGCAAGGAGTTTATTAAGATTTACAATAAAAAGAAGACCATTGCTAAATTGAACCATGGTGGTGCACCTTCAATAATTTGCAGCTGTTTCAATTCGAATATCACCAGAGACATTGTCAAGGCTAAAGAAATGTTTAATATCACTGCTTTCCATTAAATTTTGGAAGAGAACTAACATGATACATTGTGAAAGTTATGAACGGGATGAAACAAGTCGCTGTGACAGGACAAAAATTCAAAACCATCCACTAATTCTGCCCAAAAATATTTCCAGGACAGTTGGGAAAAGGTCCTCGAGTGGTTTGACACCCTCCAGACTGGAATGTTATCGATAAATTATGGTATGATCTGAGACAGGCCGTGCCCCAGCGGAGACCAACAATGAACGTGAAGTTACAGAAATTCTGTGAAGCAGAATGGATTAAAATCACTGCTTATGTCGTCTGAGGACTTTTGAAATAATGTAGTAAAACCGTACAATCTATTCATGATCCCAAGGGGGAAAATATATGATATTACAAAAGGGTATGTAAACTTTTGAAAATGTCATAAAATGCTATTGAACAATAATATCATGGAATCTCATTGCTATGGAATTTTCAATGGTTCAGAAGTGTGCAGCAGCATGCAGTGCATTGTATTTCATGTATAATTTGCCCATCGTTGTTAAAATTGCCCTGGAAATAGAGAAATTGGTCATTTTGCATCGGGGTATGTAAACTTTTGGGCAGAACTGTATATATCCTTTAAGGTATGACCAGCTGGCCTGTTCTTACCTGATATGATGTCATAAAAGCGGAAGTAAAGTGGATTCCTTAACCTCAATCGATTAACCATATCCTTTAAAAGTATGTAGGTAGGCCTATATGCCTATTATAACTGGATGCTGATTTTGCACTTGATGACATGCAATTTCTATTCTCCAACCTGTCTGTACGGGACAGCACTTCAAAGGCTTGGTAGACGCCAGTGGATGGCATAATTTTACCTTGGCTGAATTCACACTAGAAGAATGCAACACCTGTTTGCATGCGTGCCCAGTGCTGGCAGTGCATGAGTGAATTCATGAAGGTTGCGCGTGCCAGTTGAAATTTCCTGACCTGTGACACTGAATCCATTTTCACCTTCCTGATAAATAGGTCACTTACTCTGTTGCTGGAGCAATTTGCTCTTCCTGGTTCAGGTGTGAATAACCTCCACAGTAAACAAACTTGAACATAGCTAACCCAGAAGCCATGTTTACATTTCTCCGATAATAGACCTCTTCAGGCTCTTCTGTTATCATCCATCTTATAACAAAGCTGTGAGCTGTCTGAGTATAAGACCTCTTGTTTGTCATGATTGTCTAATTAGAGAAAATTAAGAAAAACACTGAGATATCCCAGGTTCAGCTAGGGCTATTTCCAGTTGTATAGCCTATAGGCCTCTGCAACTTCAGAAATGAACGGCCACCTGAAATGTGATTGTCCTGTGCCATTAAGATATATATTTAGGCCTAATTGGAAAGAATGTAGGCGTTATTGATTCAAACATTATCCTATGGTTTTGAGATATAAAGCAATAGTATAAAATATGTAGGTTGATTCATATGTGCACCTCACAATTTCGAAAATGCATTAACCCGAGACATTTATAAATTTATAAAATTAATAAAATTATTAGTATTTTGAGATTTTAATTCTGAACAATGTAATTTCTATGTTGTAACAGTCCCCCTTCCAACTGAAATATCCTTCTTGGGTAACATGTGATCAAATGGGAAACTCAGCATTCTGTTTAATGAGAGAGCAAAGGTCATGACCTCAGCAAGGTCATTGTCCGCTGAGGTCATCTTATGAGGGTCATTATCGGACATTTGCCCAGCTCGTATGCCATGACAGAAAGTAAGGGATTAGATTAGTGTGGATACGTTGAGTGCAATAGATGTTGGGGATCCTGGATTCGAATCCAGCTGTCAACTTGATGACTGATTCAGAATTGAAAGGAGATCACAGCCTCTTCAGTCCATGGCAGCCAGCGGTCTTGGCAAAGTTATGCTGTTCCTGCGTGTGTTTTAAAGACCCACTTTCATCAATGAGAGATCATAAGACTATGTCGAGTGAAAGTCTAACCTAACAGGCCTACATATATATTCATGGCGAAC
This sequence comes from Platynereis dumerilii, assembly GCA_026936325.1. NCBI lineage: Eukaryota > Metazoa > Annelida > Polychaeta > Phyllodocida > Nereididae > Platynereis > Platynereis dumerilii. The sequence goes on from JAPTHN010000001.1 coordinate 16,042,749, forward strand.
AACTCCTTCAGTCCACCCAAGGAAATAGACTCAGACAATTAAGACTGTAAAGAAGAACATATTTTCATAATCCATGGGAAATTTTGAAATCAATGCATTTTGATTGGATGGTCTGTAATCAGTCACCTTTGAGACATTCCCATGGGAGGAGTTATCTTTTAACAAAAGAACACACTGGCTTTGCGGAAACAACTGGGCATTCATAATTCATAGAGTCTCAAAGACCAGCCTCTTTTGTTTTCTAATTACCGTACTCAGCAACTCACTTGCATCTGATTGGTCTGGGACATGGCCATGCATTCTCAACAAATGTGATAAGGTCTTTTTTGTTAGGTGCTTCAGTCGGATTCTTATAGTGTGGATCTTTTGGGTTTGACCTTCACTTCAGTATCTTCTTCCAGCTCTGCTTTTTTGTCCAACTATCAAACATAGTTGAAATACAGGACGTAAAACCTGTAAAACCCTGACTTAGCAATATGGTTGCCAATACCACAACTGCTCCAGTCTGAACTGTGCTTGATGCTCCTATAGCTCCAGCAGACATCAGCTTTGTGACAGCTCCTATAAGCACTGTCTAAACATTACAGATCTCCTATGAATCAGGTAATGTGTTTGATAATGCTCCTCACATTTCCTTTGATTAAAAGGAGTATTGGGTCACGTGGCATGAGAATAAGATGAAATGAACATCAAAGGGATTGGATTAGCCGGCCAGCCCAGCACGTGCACCAGAGACGATCCAAGTGCATTTGTGAATTAGCCACAGAATTAATAATTTAGCCAAGCAGATCTGTGTCAACCAGCTTAAATGTCACTAATGAAGGATTGATGTTCTAGAATAACATAATATAGTCACAGGCGTATCTGTTTCCTGTTTCAGTATCAGAGATGCATGTACCCTTGGATCCCATACATAATCGTCTTCCATATATATGTACATTTCCGGATATAGGCCGGATATAGGCCATATACGCCAACCGCATAACATGGCTTGGTCATTTCAATCTTCCAGTGAAACAGGTTCTAGTAGGCTTCTGTAATTCTTATGCTCATCTTGTAAACTAATTGAAGTTGAAATTAGCCTTCCTCATATATCTGTCAAAACAAGAAGCATTGAGAGTAAAAAGAGCCTCCCCAAAGGTCCTCAAAAGATCTGGGTCAGTGACATCCGCAAAGAAATACATCCAAGATTAACCAGGCAAGTTATATGAGTGGAGAGACATCCATATGTGTAATTTTGGCAGAGATGCAAAACACAGATATATTATGTTATCAGTGGGTCTTATACAGAAAGAGTAATTGCAGATTGATGTATGGAGTGATACTGGGCTACCCTATGTTGCCCATATATCTGCTCTATCTGGTGGGTCGTGATTGGAAATGACAGGGCTGCAAAATTAAGATAGAGGATAGATAGAATATACAACACATAGGCCTACAGATGGCCTACAGATAGATAGATAGATAGATAGATAGATAGATAGATAGATAGATAGATAGATAGATAGATAGATAGATAGATAGATAGATAGATAGATAGATAGATAGACAGATAGATAGATAGATAGATAGACAGATAGATAGACAGATAGATAGATATATAGATAGATAGATGGATAGATACACTCTAAAGTAGTGGACACTGTGACGCGTCCAGTGTGTTCTGTAATGAACACAAATTGGAACACTATGTGGTCTGGCTTTAACACTATGTGGTCTGACTGGAGCACTATGTGTTCTGGCTGGAACACCATGTGTTCTGCGATGTTCTATAGTGACATATCTGGAACACATGTTACACTATGTATGCCAGATAGAACACTGGGTGATCTTTATTAAACACATGTGTGCTAAATCAGAACACTGGGTGATCCTTATTAAACACATGTGTGCTAAATCAGAACATCAGTGTACAAGACACTGGTGCCACCTTCTGGTGCTTTTATCATCAAATGGAATACTTCTGCAGACGCCATTTTGCTGAACAGGCAGGAGCTGCTTCATCTGTCCTGGATTTGAAATACAGGTAATGTTTGGCTGGGAAAATATTCTGATATCAGTCCATTTCACATTGTTTAACTGTTTGTGCACAAAATGTACCAAATTCCAAAACTATTGCTTGTTTCTTTCATCAAATTTTCAAAAAAGACATAATAATGTCAAGAGATGTTATATTTTGTTTTCAAAAATAATTGTCTAAGGGCAATCAATCTATTTTGATAATATATTGTGGATGGAGTAGCTTAGGGTGATCTCTGATCTGTTGACACTGATTGCATAGAAAAAAAACACCAAAATTCCGATCTTGAATTTTATTTACTGGCTGTAGAACATATGTGTTCAAAGACAGAACACTAGTATAAACAATTAAACTAACAAACTGTTCGGTATCATCTTGAAATTCTGATATTCATCTTACGAATAACAGATGGTAACTATTTCTGTCTTGCAGGTTTTTATGGTAATTCAATTTTAACATGGGGGAAATGACAGATTGACAAAGGCTGCAGAACATCTGAAATGTGTTATTATTGCAATGGAAGAATCGACAGAGGATGAGTTTCCAAAATGAGAAACAAATGAAAAGGTATGATCATATCATTGTGGAATTTGCAGTCTGCTAACTGTCAGATATTTGCTATTAGCAGTTACCCTATCTACCTTAAATTGCCCATGAATGTTGCATTATCTGATAAAACTCGTTGGTAACTTGCATGGTCAATGATCTCTGAATGTAAGGTTCATTTTACTACTGTTCAAACTAAGTCATGAATATGTCTCGCTTCACCGAATGCAAACCTGCACTAGCCTTTCCTCACCATTTGTTTGTTTCACAATTACGAGGGGCGTTCAGAAAGTTTGAGGCTTTTTTTTATATGGACACTTATTTTCAATCTAGAACTATGAATTTTTCACAGGATAAAATTCAGCATATTTTGAATGGATTTCCAAAATTTTGGACAATTTGGACATTTTTAAGTCATTCTGTGGTTGCCATGGAAACTGAAAGTTCAGCTTCTTGGGGCAGATAATACTGAAATCACTAAAGCCAATGAATTTTGGCTGTGAGAGACTTCTCTCTATCACTTTCATTAGTGAGATTGGCAATATTTGACACATTAAATATAATATTAGCCTTAAAAAATACTACCAAGCTCACCAAAAGCATTGATTCATACACCTGACCCATTGAAGTAAATGTTCCTTGAAGTCCTCCAAACATAGTTCTGTGAAAGAATTTCAGTCATCCAAAGCCTTTTCTCTTCCAGTGCCTGAAACTATAGCCCCCACGGACTAACGTAAGGGAAAACCAGGACTTATGTAAAGCAGCATGTCACAGGAATAGTTAGGATGGATAATGCTGTCCATTTCAGTCTCTTATTCATACCAGTGAATCCATGCTTTCCCAAGTCCTATTGTAGTCAGGGAAACATACCTTTGCCTCCTGAATTTCCCTCACCAAAACTGGCATGCAGGAGTGCTTTCCTACATAGGTTCAGTGTAAGAATACACACATTTGGTGTGCTTGAAAGCTTATTTAGAAGCTAATACCATATTTCTTGTGTCAAATATTGTCAATCTCACTAATACAAGTGACAGAGAGAAGTCTCTCACAGTCACAATTTCTTGGCATTCTTGGTTTCAGTGTTACCTGCCCCAAGAAGATGAACTTTCAGTTTCCATGGCAACCACAGAATGACTTAAAAATGTCCAAATTGTCCAAAATTTTGGAAATCCATTCCAAATATGCTGAATTTTATCCTGTGAAAAATCCATAGTTCTAGATTGAAAATAAGTATCCATATGAAAAAAAGCCTCGAACTTTCTGAACGCCCCTCGTAAGATAAAAGAAATAATCTATTGCTTGCAGGACCCCATGCTTCAAGCATGTGGATAATAAGGGCAGTTTCCAAAGAGGGAAGTCCACAGAAAATGCCAAATTCATAATTCAAATCAAGAAGGTAAACATTTTTTCTGGTTATCATTTGTCAAAGGTGTTTTTATATAAAATGGATTTCATAAATACAGTTCATGGAATCTGCCTAAACATCTACTTGCAGCACTTTGTCAGGAACACTGCTCATCAAGCTGGAATGATAATTTATGATACATTTAAATAGCCTATGATTGATGTATTAGTTGCTTAAAATTTGGTTAATTGATTTCAAGGGATAGTTACATTGACACCAGTGCTCGACCCAGCAATAAAATCTGTTTTTCCAGTGACTTTTATGCTATGATAATGTCACTATTTATTATTGTACTTTTTAGGATGTCGCTGATGAAAAGGAAGCACTGAAGACTCAACAACAACAAAATCCTCTTGTCTGTTCAGCAAGGTCACATGGATCATGATGAACAGACACTACAAATAGATGGCAATGGAAGTGTCAGGAGGCCTCATGATGGCAGTGTTTAATGGGGTTGTCATCGAAAACAACCATACTCGATACGATAATCGCCAAACGCTTTTGCCGCTCATCAACATATTGATGCCCATTCAAGAACTGAGAGAAACGGCCAAGTGTAATCTTTTTTGGTGATTTTTTTCATTAAAAATCACAGTAATTTTGAATTATCGTCGCATTCACCAACTCGAAGACACAGTCTTGCCCAAGCTCTCAATGCGAGTTTTCAGGCGAGAACAGAATGGAACGGCGTGGATTTGATGTAAACAATGTGAATTCCTTGATTTTCTCAGTAAATATGACAAAAGTATATTGGATACTTGTGAAATCTATCGACTCATAGTCGATATGGATGACTTTTCTTACTGCGTCTTCGACAAGCTATATCCAAGGCCTTACTCAACTTTTTGAGACTCTTTTCAATATTTTGTCATTGTATTGAGGACCAAGTCAAATTTAATGGCTAGGCCTACTCATTATAAAATGTTTATCGTGAAATATATCAGAAATTTAAAATATTTGAAGATTAAACCATGCAAATTTCACAAATTGTAAAGTTTTGTTAATATAGTTGTTAAAAATGATCAACTGTCATTTCTTACTTTTGAAGTCATGGAACACATGTGTTCTAATGGCTGCATTAGAACACACTGGAACACTAGATGAGTGTTCTCAATCTGTTTCAGCGTCCATAGTGTTGGCAGTGTTCTGAAATGCACACTTTGGATGCTAGCGTTTTCCCTGCTGGACGGCATTCAGTATGTTCTGTAATAGAACACACATGTTCTGTTGAAAACAGCACTAGTGTTTAACTATGGAACACACATGTTCTGTTGAATAAAGCACTAGTGTTTAACTATGGAACACACATGTTCTGTTCAATAAAGCGCTAGTGTTTAACAATGGAACTGCAGTGTTCAGTTCTTAAATGGAACGCTATGACTGCGTTCTCAAAGTGTTACGATATAGTGTTCTAATTTGTGTTCCGTTTCAGAACACATGACTTTAGAGTGTAGATAGATAGATAGATAGATAGATAGATAGATAGATAGATAGATAGATAGATAGATAGATAGATAGATCAAACATTCTATGTCTCTTATCAATGTGATAATGAAGGTCTTTAGTCATTTGTAAACTACACATTGCAGAAAACATGTCACACAGAGGGCTATTTGTCAAAGGATAAAAGGATAAGATTAGACTGAATGGTCAGTCAACATGAACAGCAGTGACCAGCAGCACCCGGAGTGCATGGTCCTGACCTCAGCTGTTCAGCTGGCTATGTTATAAGGAAGTGGCAGAGTCCTGCATCGAGCATCTTCACAATTCCTCCTTTTCTCAGTAAGCCTATACCAAATTTGCTCCTGATATATAAGACATTGGTTGTTGAACAATGTTGATGGGGATGATTCCATTGATTTCATCACAAGGCATGCATGAAAGTTTAGACATCATTTATTTGTCCATCAAATTTTGACAATTGTGGCGTTCCTTTGTGTTGATAAGTCCTCATCGTCAGCTGTAATACTGTGCATCTAACTTTGTACATATGTTTTTCATCTAAATTAAAATATAATTTAGGTGACATAATTGAGGCACTTGTTTTGACCACTGATTGCAAGTGGACATTGACATGTCAGACCAGTGCGAACGGGTCAAGGTAACCTGTTTACTGGACACAGGCAAGGACAGAGCAGGACAGACAAGTGTTGAACTTGCAAGGACAACACAAAGAAGTCAGAGCAGGACAGGCAGGGTTGAGCAGAGCAGGACAGCAGTCATTGCCTATTCCCTGGCCAAGCTCCTCATTTGTCCGTCCAGCAGGTTGGCCTGGCTGCTTGGGCCAGCCGGGCCACAGAGGATTGCACCCATCGTGCAGGGAATGCCATGTTAGGAACGCAGCCCTCAAAATGCTGTAAGACACTGGATAAACGACCCCAAGGCCTGGCCTGTCCTCCTTGCTCTTCAATCTCTCCCCTTGCTTTTGTTATGGTGTGTTTATGTACAGACTTGGAATCACTGGGTCCCCCAGGGCCAAGCATCTAACTGTGTAAATGAAAATTGATAACGACTGGACTGGCCCCACTATATTTCATCAGCTGTGGGCATTCCTTTATATTTTTTCTTTCTTTGTAGTTTACATCACATAACTGGGCCTATATTTTTTACAACATATCTGGACCTACAATTTTTCAGAACTTCTATACAAATCATGGAATGCTGTAAAAGCTTGCAAGGAAGGTTTTACATTTTTTCCGAAGGGACGTTGACCCGAAGCGTCCCATCCGCCCATAAGACGGCAGCTGACCAAATGCTTTTGCAATCAGGAGGCTTGTTGAGCACAAAAAACAGATTGGCCTTTCAAATTGGCCCTAATGCACTTGGGGGCTTTCTACGTGCTGATACTAAAATGTGTAGGCCTATATGCCTTTGGCTACTATAGGTGTAAGTAAGGCAGTTTATAGTATTAAATTTTGTAGCGGCTTAGTCTATCATTAAGAGCTCAGCTTAACCCCAGCTCTTCTCTCTCTGTCAGGCCTACCATTCATTAATCTCACACTATGTATAATTCAAAGCACAATTGATGCAGTTGCAGCCGCAGCTGTTGGTCTCTTAAGTGATGGGACGCAGCGTCTAACTGCACGCCTACGCACGTCGCGTCTCACACGACGTGCATCTGTTTCAACAAGATGTTAATGCTCCGATGAGGATGCTGACGCTGTTGCTAATAAGTACTGATGATGTAATGTTTGCGGACCTGATTTATACACTCTAAAAAGTTTCAGACAAAATTGGTTTTTTAGATTCAAAATGGTTTTTTGAAAAACCAAATTTCAATGCAAAAAACCAATTTTGTCCCGACATCTTTTAGAGTGTATGTTTGATAGTATAGCGTCAGCACCGGGCAGCTTAGTGGCAGCTCCGCTGAAGGTTTTAGCCATGGGTTCGAACTTCGAAGCCACAGTGGAGAACCCGCAATCATTTAATCGGACCTTCAAGAGCAAAATTCCTGCTGGATGTCGTTCAGAAGATATCAAATTGGCAACCCCTTGTATAACTGTCTTTGCTTGGCAAGTAAAAGATAGATCCCTCACATGAGGTAAATCTATAAAATGTTCAGAACTCCCATTCTCTCTCCCATCTCATCTATCAATTGCGAGCGTCCAGAATTGGGCCTGGAGGGCCACACGTATACCATATCTATCCACTGCATGGTATAATGTATACTTCCGAAAAAGTCTATTGCTTATTCTGATGCTTTTTAAAAATATTTTTGCTGTTCACATATATTAATCATAATAGGCCTAGTTCTTGCTGTTGTTGAATCTTACAAATATATCTTGAGCACTACGGATGACGATGATTGCAATCGGTGACGTTTCGTGCTCCAACAGAGCCGTGGATGTCTATATTTTCTCTAGGTGATCACTCAGTGTTTCGGACCTAAATTTTCCAATTTTCATTCAGATCGGTTTTGGTGATTTTTTTAACTATCTGTTTCATGTTCTCAAGCTCTCCTGTGATTGTGAATGTCGCTGTTGTTTTTCAATACTCTTGTTTAAGGCGTTGTTGATTGTTTATGCTGTTATGTGCCTTTGAGGCATGTTTGTGTTTGTCGACACCTTTTTCTGTGTTGTTAATGTTGCTGAATCTCTCTGGTCTGACGTCCTGGATGCTGGGTTGCTGACTTGCTGATATCAAGCTGATATCCAGAGGGTGCTTGTGCTAATGCTGTGGTTGGTGGCGATACAGATGTTGTATTTCATGCAGTCCTTGATGCTGTTAACAGTCCACAGAGATGGCTGAGCATCGTGTCTGCTTCTGCAACCACAACTGAATTATCACTCCTCCAAAGCTGTCAAGAGTCGGATAGCTATGCACACACCATTATTCTTTGTCGTCAAACAAGTTACTGATGTCTGAGATCACATAACCCCAAACACAGCCAACATTGCAGATAGTGTAGACTGCAGCTTGGTTCTGAAAAGTAGGATATTTTATACAGCGCCATTTTGAAAACATCTTATAATGGTATAATGGTAATTTTTGCAGAAACTGTATGAAATTCACCCTGGTCCCTGGTGATGGCCTCAGAGTCGAACCAACGAGTGACTCTTTGGTTTAGGCCAAATGGTCAACAACACTGAAAAAAGGATTGTCTGATAACAGATTGTCTAATCCAGACAATTGAATTGTTTAAACAATCGCTTGATCGGACACATATTAGACATTGATTGTCTGTTATCAGACAATCCTTTTTTTTTTTCAGTGAAGCTTGCATTCCGCATAGATCTGGGACTCGGGTTCGAATCTAGGCTGGGCCTCCTCCTCGAAATATTGCAATGGTTCTCAAATCAAAGCTGCAGGTAAGGGGAGCTGCGTTGGGCCGAGATGAAGATGAGAGCCCAATAGAAATTAAAATTTGGACCAACTGGTGACTCTTTGGTTTAATGGTTAACAAGCTCGCCTTCTGTCTCTGGGGCTCGGGTTCAAATCTGGGCCGGGCTTCTTCCTCGAAGCATCACATTACCATCACACCCTAAACTGGTGTCTGTGAACTATATATACATTGCATTGTGTAGTAGGCTATAGGACTGCTAGGTTTATATATTTCTGTCTGGATTACATTAATCGGTGTTTCCTCTTTCCACATGCATTACCTGCATGAATACATCATCATCATTCACTTCAGTCTGGCACTTTGATTCATCATGTGGGATTACAAAATTTGCATGGATCGAAAAATGCTATTTCCAAATATTATTAAAAGCTATGTGAATGTGTGAAGTGGGTAAAAATAAATAAAAAGTGCTCACTCTTAAAAGCTAAGCGAATTCTCTGCATCGACTCTCCAGTGAAGCTTGCATTCCGCATCTGGGACTCGGGTTCGAATCTAGGCTGGGCCTCCTCCTCGAAGTATTGCAGTGGTTCTCAAATCAAAGCTGCAGGGGAGCTGCGTGGGGCCGAGATGAAGATGAGAGCCCAATAGAAATTAAAATTTGGACCAACTGGTGACTCTTTGGTTTAATGGTTAACAAGCTCGCCTTCTGTCTCTGGGGCTCGGGTTCAAGTCTGGGCCGGGCTTCTTCCTCGAAGCATCACATTACCATCACACCCTAAACTGGTGTCTGTGAACTATATATACATTGCATTGTGTAGTAGGCTATAGGACTGCTAGGTTTATATATTTCTGTCTGGATTACATTAATCGGTGTTTCCTCTTTCCACATGCATTACCTGCATGAATACATCATCATCATTCACTTCAGTCTGGCAGACTCTGGCACTTTGATTCATCATGTGGGATTATAATTGCATGGATCGAAAAATGCTATTTCCAAATATTATTAAAAGCTATGTGAACATGTGAAGTGGGTAAAAATAAATAGAAAGTCCTCACTCTTAAAAGCTAAGCGAATTCTTTGCATCGACTCTCCACCCACTCATTCCTCAAATCAGTGAAGCCGGTTTGTTTCGTGTTCTGGTAAAGCAGCACACAAGCCAACACACACGTGTCTGTCTTTACTCCTATCATTAGGAGTACATTGTCACCGACATCATGCATGGCTTTTGTATCATTTGCATGCTGTGATCAATAATCTGTCATGCAAGAACATGCAAACAATTCTGGAATGGCTAAGAATGCTAGATAATGCTATGGGGAAGGGGGGGGGGCGATTGGGGTCCAATGCAACTATACAGCAATGGAGCTCAGTCAGCTCAGCCATACATTGTGGCTGGTGTGTGCAAGCATTCTCATAATAATAATCAACAAAACCCATAACAAATAGCAAAAGCTGAACTGTTTGCAAGATGGCTTTGGCCCTGGACTCTGGTCAGCCCACACAACATGTCGAGGCCTTGTGGCCGCTCCCAGCCAGCTCTTCATAAGCCATGCTGCAAGGCAAACTTGCCCTACATTTTTTATGTCACTACAAACTGGAATTTTGTGTTTTTAACAAAGAAATATATATATCAAAGATGCATAGCGGCTATAGACTGTAATTCAAATAGATATCTATCATTTTTTCAAAGGAGATCAATACAAAAGTGATTATTTTATTCATCAAATGGGGGTGCAAGCAATAAGTGGAAGTTAATCAGTTCATTGGATTGGCACCCAACAGTGAGTGGTTAGCCCAAGAATTCTTTGATTGCCATTGGTCGAAACTTGGCACATGCGCTCATATCAAGGAAAGGCTCTGTTTTCTCTTTCCCTCTGCCTCTCTAACCAACTTAAATTACGAGACATGAAACAATAGGAAACACGAAGGGGAAAAAAGTGAAACACCGACAAAAAAATAAAAAGATTAAAAAGGGGAGAATGTAAAAAATCAGAAGCCAGACGAACGGCACCAGGTGGCGTGCTAGGGGAGCAGCACTGGGACCTCATTCATGTTGTGCACTGCAGTCCAGTCATGCACAGGCCTGCCATCCACCTCCTACAATAATCGCCTCAATTTCACTTTAAATTGCCACAGCCTGAATTAGTTACTGTTTGGCGATCGATGCATCTTAGCAGAGGCTTGCGTGATAATGTTAAGGGTTGGTGAAAAAGAGTACAAGAAGTGATAAAAATTCAGCGCTGTGCAATTTGAAGGCTGCCTATAGATTGCCTCTCCGTATTCCGCCGCATGTAGGGCATATTTGTTTATGTAATTTCCATCAGACCGCTCGTGTTTTGCTTTAAATAAGACTCCATGGAGGTTCAAGATTATGCCAGTCTCCCTGAAGCGGACAGTCCGTCACAAATGCAGAATAGGCAGTTTACTGTTTCTCCCACTGATGAATGAGGAACAGGGAAACTGACCTGTCACAACAGTTTTACAATATTGATTGGATTAAACTCACTCAATTTGACATTGTTGATACAGCCTATTGCTTAGTGACACCAACTATTTGGCTGCCAGTTGGATCAGGACTTGGTCTATCTATCTATCTATCTATCTATCTATCTATCTATCTATCTATCTATCTATCTATCTATCTATCTATCTATCTTATCTATCTATATCTATCTATCTATCTATCTATCTTATCTATCTATCTAATTCTATCTATCTATCTATCTATCTATGTTAGGATATATATTTATTTGCACTACTTCGGTATATTCATCAATCCTATATATAATATTATCCTATGAATTGGGCCTTTCACACTAAACCAAAAAAGACTGACAAACAATTAACTATTTGAAATAAGACAGAATTTGTCAATCTTTAGTTTATACCTGGGGGCTAATAGGCTATACATGTATAGGCTTGGCCTCCATTAATAAATGGTATAAATGGTATTGTTACTGCAGCTTATTTATTGTATCAGTATAGCTCATTTCATCAGTGCGAACTGAAACTGTCTTTCGGAATTAAAAAGCCAATCCTGAAAAACAACATCGAGAGAAGTTCAAGCACTTTCGAGAGATCAGGCGTACAGTCACTACCGTGCATTTCCGTCGTGTGCTGCATTCGCTGCCATTCAGTGTGCCAAGTGACAATCGCCGAAGAAACTAAAGCCAAAAATCACAAATAAAAACTCCTTGTCAGCAAATGAGAACAGTACATTATTATAAAAACGGTATATGTGCAGCTCAAACAGACACAGGACTTCTGAGGCCTAAGAGTGAACAACAGTGCCCTTGAGTTCCAAGTTGAGAGACGACAGCGCCTCCAGTGGACAGCAAAAAAAAACAGCCTTTGAGAGCACTTCCGGCGTTGCCAACAGCGTCCTTGACAACTGTCGTCCTTGGGAACAAGCGTCCTCAGTGATGACAGCTCCACTTAGTCCTAAGACCTCGACTTCCGGTCCACAGGCTGCCAAGGATGAGCGCATCAAGGGGAGGACGAAGGACTTGTCTCTGAGGTCCAATATTGATACACGGTGTCATCCGCAAGCAAATACTGCCTCTGTCATTAGGAGTGAATAACTACGGGGAAATTAGGATAAATAACTGGACAAGAAAATATTGACCCTTAGCATTACTAAGTATGTCTGCTGCTCCAAAAAAATAGAAATTTTCGATTGCCAGGCTGTCGTTGTCTGAAATTGAGTGCTTTCCCCTATCACAATGATGCGCAAAGTATAGCCTACCGATGATGTTTTACTGAATAACATTATTAAAACTCTGGTAAAATTTGAAGGAAAGGCTGGCTGATATAAAAAATAGCTCCAAATCAGTTCTCCTAAAAGAAAGTTGTAGATATATATTTTGTTCATAATATAAGAAACAGCAGACTTATATACTCCCGAATTATATGCTGTTCTGTTTGCTCAAAGCAACTTACAAATATCTTCAGCAGAAAACACCGGTACTCAATTTCAAATGTGAAAAATGTGATAAATGACTCAGACTTATTTGTAAGAAAATACCATGCACGTCGTCTGTTTTTAAAGAAAAAATTAACCATTCAGATTCACAGCAGCTTGCACCGAGACCATTATGTCGGAGGAAAAAGCAAGAAATTTTCATCAGCTTGTAAGACACAGCAGTTTGATTACTTGAACAAACACGTTCAGCAAAAAATTGACAGATTCGTGCACAAATGACTCGGCTGTATACGTTTTTCTTTTATATCTTACTTATGTATGCTAAGTAAGTCATTTCCCAAACTTTTGAAAACTATGTCCAATGTAGACATATCGTTTATGTGACTTATTTGCTGCAGTGAATGAAAACGCCACAAATTGTTAATTTTTCTACAGCCAACTTGTTGCAACTAATAATGACATCTATAGGCCTATTGCTTTCGTTGATACAATAGAAACAATAGAAAACCTTCACAACTGGGAAACAATAGCACACTGCACATTTATTGCTGGTGCATATAGGTAACTGCAGTTTTATTGTTTTAAACCTGTAGCATAAGGTTTGGCAATGAAATATTGCAAATATTGTAAATATTGCCTAATAGATAATATCATGTTCTATAAATTGAACAATAACTGGATTTGGCAACACTTGTTGCTTTGACATGAATTGCAATAATGAATTTGCTGGCCAGGAAGCTGTAGTTTAATTTTTTGGCACGAAATATTGCAAATGTTTCAATTATACTACATTTTGAGACTTTGTTAAATTGAGTTAAATTGACTTGACAACTTGAGTTGCATAGAAAATGCACTGGGGACATGGACAGTATGTGTGGAGCATGTGACTGCATGCAGTGTTTAGTAATGGAAGGATTATTGGCCATACGTGATGGACTTGATATCATGTGATGGATGATTTAACCCACACTGATGTTAAGTGGTCATGCCCCACCCACGTACAATTAACCTATGGTAAATCCCTCTGGCCAGGACTGCCCTTGTCTGTTGCAAGGTCCTGCAGCATATGTTCCATAATGCATTGGATAATGAGACTCCAATGCAAAGTAATATAAGTTATGGTTTTAAAGGTCCGTGTAAATCATGGCCCCTTGCAGTTTATTGAGGGCAAATGTCACCTAAGCGAAATGCATCAGTCATTTACAGTTAGCACCACCGCGAGCCCACGTTCTTTTCAATAAACCTGGAGCAGCAAATCACCCAATATCGATCATGCAAAAGCTAAGTGCAAATAGCAGCAGTTTTTCCACGTCCTATAAACGTCGGGGTAAACTGATCTGATTCTGCTCGGCTGGAAATGGAGTGAGCATTGTAGGTTGTGACATGTGGAGTGATAGGATCATTTAATGCAGAGTTAATCATGACAGCAACAGAGGGGATGTGGTCCGATAAACTGGCAGCTTGGTGCAGACAAACTTGTAGGTGCAGTCAAGTAGCTAATAAGAGTGGAGGTCCCAATGGAACCAGCTGGGACCAGGGGAAGGACTTGTCAATGTCGTGGGACCTTCTTCTGCCCCCAGAAGCCCTTCTCTCGTCCCCCAAGGGCCAGGTCCACATGTCATGACTTTGTGCTTTGCCCTCAACTGTCGTCGTCCTCATAACGTGCTCCCCTGGCCCTCCGATAAGGCAAGACGTCACCCAGCACCCCCTGACGTTGTTTATCGATTGACTTTGTGTCATGTCCTACTAGTGCTACTGGTTAACTGGGGTTCGTCGGTGATGACGTCATCAGATGAACAGATGACATCTCGATACGCATGGAAGGTTGGATCGATGCAAATGTAAGGAACCTTCAGGAACCCTTCTCCTCTCTGCACTTTCCGCTACCAATAGGTCTATAGAGTTGCACATGACATATACTGATAAAAGAGAGACGCTTGAGCAAGACGATACTCGGCAGCTAGTGCTGACGATGCAAAGTGAGAGCAGACATTGCTCAGCAGACGATTGTGAGCAGACGATCTTCATGCAACGATCATCGCAGCAGACGATCCAGAGCAGACGATCAAGTATACAGGCCAGAACGTTATATCGTAGAGAGCAGCGTTGGTGGAACGAGCAATTAGCCAATCTGTTGACAGTTAATGAAAACACTGATTGCCTTGGCTCAAAGGCCAGCACAATGGCAGGGTGCCACAGGGGCCCAGGAGAATGGAAGAGAATAAATCCTCAACAAGAGGAGACAAGCAGAAGGCGCCAAAACGAGGCTCAATTGTTTATAGCTGTCGATGTGACCAGGAAATCAATATAGGTCTTGGTCAGGGCCTCAGACGCGTCTTTCATGTGCCTTGAATAAGCTGCGAGGAGAGGGACGGACTGGCCCGGGTCTGATTGGGTTAGCCACTGGCCTGGCCCCACACGGTCCCCTCCCTAGCAAGGCCTGGCAGGGCCCATTGCAATTGTAAGCATTATTGTTGATCATCCAATCACCTGTTCCCAATACATTTGCAGAGGGACCAAAAATCGGATTATTGAGAAGGTCTCATGAATACAAATGAAAAGACGGCGCAGCGATACATGGCTAGGGCAGGTGTAAGAGGGCAGACGGTGGCCGGGTCACCGAGGGAGAACTGGGCATCCACTTCCGCCTTGCTCCATATCCGCCTGCACGGCCGGTCCCTCATTGGTTCCCCTGTGGCCCTGCGGTGGTCCGGTTTGCATCCAGGGCAGCCGATGACCTTGGCTGCTCCAGTATGACCTTGTGGTCCTACAGCCTTGATGTGACTGGCTGTCCAATGGTTGTCCAATGGTCGTCCAATGGCTGGCCGATGGCAGAGTGCCCTTGCAGATGACACTGGACCCCAAGGCTGTCTATCCTGGCTGATTCCTGGCCACAAGCTCCATGCATGCATCGATAGTCCTTGAGCAAGCGGCTGCAATTAAGCCATTTACATGACTTTTATGGCTAGTCAATATGGCTATCTGGTGGTCTGATGTAAAGAATAAGTGTCAGTCAAAAGGGGGCCATCTGTCTGCAACATGGCCCTCGCTGCTCTGGCTGGGCCGCCTTCCGTCCCTCTGACAAACACTTCCGCCATGTTTGGTCATTCTGTCACAGGACATAGTCACCCAGCATCACTCATGTTTATTGGTAAAGTGGCAAAAATGACCCACGGAGAAAGGCAATAATGGTGGTGTATATGAATCAAGCTGTAAGTCAGTTGTAAACCAGCAGAATGGCAACTTATGGCTTTGTTGCTGGCAGTTACTGGCTTTGTCGGATGCCTGTGAGTGACAGTATACTGAGTATAGTCGACTTAGTCGTGCTATCCCATAGATAGATAGACAGATAGACAGATAGATAGATAGATAGATAGATAGATAGATAGATAGATAGATAGATAGATAGATAGATAGATAGATAGATAGATAGATTTGGTGACTGATCTGGGGAACCTATTGTGACAAACCCACTATATAGGTACCCCACTTCGCTATTACTTATAAATGCAAACGGGCAGTACAACTCTCTGATATTCAGGACATTGTCCACATCTGTTTCCAGACCTGGCAGTTTTCATGTCACTTCCTGGCTGTCTTTGACTAAAGCTGAGACTGTGCCTTTTTTGCACCTCCTGGCTGTTTCTGTGTTTCTGACTGTGTTCGCTGCTGACATGGCCAGGGGCATTTGTAGGCTGCAGACACTATAGTGTTGGAAAGAGAAGGGAAGCCGTGCAAAGGTCATGACACAAGAGCCTCGGCAATTGACTGCATGACACAGCTTGAGTGAGGAGAGACAGTGTAGCACCTGAGACAAATGAGCTGCCAACCAGCTTGCCAACATGTCTTACATGTGTCACACCCTTGTGTCACCATGTATTGCTTTGCAGGGCTTTGCAGGGCTATCTGTCCAACCTCTCAGCTCTCCTTGCCAAGGCTGGAGCCCCAAAGCATGTGCATTGTCGACTGTGTGATGCCATTCATTTTGCATTGTCATTTTGGCTTTGTACGCGAATATATTGTGGAGTTGTAATCCATTAAAGGGACATATTTGGCTTGTCTGTGAATCCTTGGGTGTCCTTTTATTGTTACATTATTTTACAACCTTATTGTGGAAAGTGCAGCAATGTAAACTTCACCAACTTCATGTAATTATTGATTATGAGTCTGAGGGACAAATTGCATTTTTGAACAGCACAGTACGTACACCCTATGAAAAAAGACCTTATCACATTTGTTGAGAATGGCTATGTACTAGACCAATCAGATGCAAGTAAGTTGCTGGGTATGGTAATTAGAAAACAGAAGAGGCTGGTCTTTGAGACTCTATGACTGCCCAGTTGTTTCCCCTAAGCCAGTGTGTTCTTTTGTTCAGAGATAACTCCTCCCGTGGGAATGTCTCAAAAGTGACTGATTACTGGCCATCCAATCAAAATGTTTTGATTTCAAATTTTCCCATGGATTAAGAAAATATGTTATTCTTTACAGTCTGGCCTGAGTCTATTTCCCTGAGTGAGTACGTATCGCAACATGTCCAAACTGCAGAAAGTCAAGAAATCCGTTTTTGTTGCCTCAAATATACAAGATACAAAGTTCATAGAATTTGTTTAAGACTGAAGAGACGCGGCAATTGTATTGACAGACAGATGCATTGAGGCAACAGTTTGCGGGAGCAATTGCTAATTGATCGGAATGGTCAAAGCTGGTCAGGCAGATTTTCATATGAAGCAGGGAGGCCTAGTGGACTGAGGGAGAAAGAGGAGGATAAATAGGGAGTGCCAGGGGCTGTGAGTGTTCAATGGGAGCAGACAGTCTCTATCCTTGGGGATCTGGAAGCCACTTGGTCAGTTTACCCGACGGTCTCTATGCGATATTTATGATATGATTTAATGCATTAGCAGAGCAACTGCCAAAGTCCTGTCTGAGCCTGTGTAATTCTGTTGGGCATTGAGGCTGGCTTGGCTGCAGACATCCAACTTCTATCCTTCTGACTCTATCCTTTTCAACCATCCCTTACTCCTATCCCCTATCCATTCAATTCTGAAGGCCATTGCAGTCATTGCTACCTATTGCTGAGCCCATAGATACCTAGGATCCATGCACCTTATGGGGAGGCTATTGCAGAATGAACCTCCTGGAATGGACATTATGGAGGGAACCTTATGGAATGGACCTTATGGAATTGCTCAAGCAAATGCACCACACACAGCTTAATGGTGATGATCAGGAGTGTAACGTGCCCAACTGCCAATCACCTGTACAACACCTTTGATCACATACCACAACAAGGTTCAGTACAACAGATACTTGGTACAGTACAACATTCAGTGCAATGCTTGAGCTCCCAATGTATGCTGTGCTATGCACTAAATATGTACTGTATCCTCTTCTCTTTCTTACGATGTTTCAAGTATATGTACATGAAACGTGTAGGATATGTAATTTAGTCAATTATTGCATCAGCTGTAACTGCCTGGGGTCACTTTTCATCATGCATATTGTGCAATAATGTGCCATAAAAACCTGGAAATATTCATCCACGACTGCCCTGCCATCACATTTATTAATTTTATTGCATGTTGTAGACTGGGATCATTTGTTTGTGTTGTGAAGATTGCAATTAAGTTACAACATATGTCCATTTGGTCAAGATTATAGTGGACCACAACAATGCAGTAGGCTATAAATAGTGAAGTTTTCAATTAAACCTTTACAGAGTACTCCCACACAGTCCTTTCGTTTGAAGGGACAACAAGACTAAATACTGGATGCTATAGGAGTAAAGCGTGAGTAAAGTGTAGTAGAATTTGTGTAGTTGTAATATAGTAGACAGGGCAGGAGCAGTTGTTGGGAGTTATTTGCCCCGGGCTGTTGGGTTGCTGGCTCTTGCAGACTGCTTGCTCATTCTTTTTATGCTGACCAGACCCAGACACCTTTCGTGAGTTGTGCTCCACCAGATGAGTGCCCAATTTTTCCCTTTCCTTTTTTATTTTTTGTCTATATTTTCCTCTTTTTGTCCTTTTTTCCTACTGTTAATTTTTTTCCCTCTCTTTTCGTCTATTTTCCCCTCATTTTGCCTGCATTTTCTTTCCTCTACCTTTTTGCAACCAAACCAGCGAGCAGTTAGGGAGTCTAGCTTTGACGTCGTTCTCCAATCTGATTAAGCAAGGTCGATGGCTGTTTTGGCTGGCCAGCCACTGATCTGCGGGGTCCAAGGGCCTCCTAACCCCCCCCCCTTATCCTGACCCCTTGGCTTGTCTGTCCGGCTGAGCCATGCCAAATTGGTGGCGATTTGCTTTGCCCTTGGGGCATCCTTGAAGTCCAGTTAGAACCACGCACCTGGATCCCCAATAATCCCCTGCTGACTCCATCAGCACAACTGGTATTATCATTGTGATTATGTCTACTCCTGTCATACACTCCATGCAGCCTGGATCCCCAGCCTGTGATGCCCACCAAGTCCCAATGAGGTCATGTTCCCACATCAAAACGTCGATAAGGTGAGCGTTGCATAATCTCATAAAGCTGAGATTAGCCAGTCCTTGGTCTTTGTTGTTGTCCTAGTTGATCTCACGGAGACATTGACCTGTCTCTCCTGGATGACCTACAAACCTTGAACCAACATTACAACCAAATATGGTCTCTCAGACTCCTTGCTCTTACCTACTGCACCCTTGTTAGTGCTGTTGACTTCAGGACATGCAATCCCATAGGCGTTCGTGCCCAGGCCAGATCTGCATGCTAAGCGAGTGTATACGTTGTAAGGACAATTTAAACTGCTCGTATTTGCTGTACAGTGATGCTGACTTCGATTGTAGAACCGTTGGATGATGGGCAAATTGGTCGAGGCAAAGTTACATTAGTATACCATGGCAATGATGGCATGAAATTATTTTGGTTTTGTGTCATTTATCTGGTGGCTGATATGGCTCCTGTGGACCTTTTGACTCCTTGTTTGCTCATTGTCACCTCGTCATAATGTGATACATCACGTCTTACCCTGATGTTCCTGTGATGATGGCTGCATGTTCTATACTTGGTACTGGCTCTACTGGCTAATGTGGCATTCTTGTAAGCAATGGTTGGTGTGCTGGCTAATGTACCCACTGCAAGGACAAGCCTGACCTTTAGGCAATATTGCTGCTGTGGTCTCTTGGCCGCAAATTGGAGGCAGCCCTTGGTCAGGCTTATGGGCTTTGCTGGACAGGACCCTGGACAGGACCTGGGGTGGACCCAGGGAGGACTCGAGTAGGGCCAAGGGAGGACTGAGCTAGGACTGAGCTAGAAGGGCTGGCAGGGCCGAGGGTCATCTCTGTGACCAGGAAAGGGCCCGAGCCAGGGCAGGAGGAGACCACTGGGAACTGGCCAGGAGAGAGTGATGGGCGAAGAGGGGTCCGCTTACCCCCGGGACATCCATCAGCTGTTGGGTTCGTCACCTGCAAAGCAAACAACACCATGGGTGAAAACAGAGTCAAGGGTCGCTGCTAGTCGCCTGCCACCCTTCTGTTGCTCCATGTCCCGATTCTGGAGCCAGTGACAAATGACCCTCCCAGCACACTGCTACGCCCCTGCTCTGTCTCTGTCACGCTTAATTGGAGCATCTATCACAGGACACACGTTGACTGAACAGGGCGCAGTGAGACAGGATGCCCTCCTGACCCACTGTTTACTCTAAAAATACTCCCTTCCCTTCCTCTGTGCCCTGCTAGTGTCCTCCCTCTGCTCGGCCTATGCTCTATCTGCCTCCCATCCATTGACTCCCGATGATTGATACATGATTGGTGGGCAAATCAAAACATCCCACCCTCTGCCTGGTTAAGCACTTGGGTCTCATTGATGACACCAGACTGTTCTGTTTTATCAACCTTTGCAACATATGGTTGCATCTGCTGTTTGTTGATGTTGTGAATAATCCTGTTTGCAACCACAGACACCCACTTTGGTTGTGACTTCTTTCTCTGCAACGATTGATCACGAATCATTCCGCACCGGAGCACTGTGTGACCTCATGGATGTGTGTGTAACCCTGAACCAATCAGCTGGTGCAAGCTGCTTTGTCTTTATAGCAATCAATTGACACACAGTCCCCCAAATGGCTGGACAATGGTCATTGGATAATGGTCATAACACTATAAAATACTCCTGTAAGGATAACACAGACACTGTCAAATCATAGGAATGAAACTTAAAAGAAATTGTCAATAATACCAACTCCATGAAGAGACATAGGCCCAGATACTTTATAATAGCATTGTTTGGTTGATGATTTGTTTCCCAAAAGAACACTCACGCTATAACCACCGAAATTAATGGTTGAATGTGTTTTTGTGACTTTCTTTTGCTGCTTTGTATATATATGTCAATCTTCCAAAAATATCTAAATCAATTTTTAAAAATTCTTAACCACAACTTACAATGTATATTTTACAGTATACTTTCACTTGCCCATTGTTTACTGCATCTGCTAATTGGATCTTAACGCATATATATGCTATACAATGAAGCAGTATGCAATACCCAGATGGGCCATGATCATTAGTGGCATTTCTCTGGTGGCATCCAGTGCCAAGTGATGCAAAGAGGTGCTAATGAATGATATCGGTGAAGGTCAGGGTCACAACTTGAGGATCAATGTCAAGGTCACGCAGAGGTCAACATCTGTCATGTAATGCTTGGGTGTCAAAGTGACGAAATTGGGCTAAATAGGCAAATGAGGCTATTTTAATTGGCTGATTATTGGCTTCTGTAGAGTCATTTTTGTGAACTGGAAGGAGATTTCCTTTGAAAAGCATTGTAAACATACTGTATATATAAATCTTTACAGTGTTTGTTTCATAATCATTTGTCATTTCACATTCAAAGATTACCTTCTCACTCAGGACTTGCAAATGTGAGTTGTCAACACACACCCAAGGAACACACAGCATAAACACAACTTTGCTAATTGGTAGAGGGCTCTGTTGTAACATACAAATGTATGGTAGAAATTATGTTGCCACAACATGAACACAACATTGAGATGTTTTCACAACGTTGCCACAAAGACGCTTGCTAACGTCACATCTTGATGTTACAAACTTGTGACAAGGTCATTTCTACCACACAATTCTACGTATAATTTAGACCAACATTGCGACGTTGTGATTATGTTGTCACATGTTCTCTCACAACGTTGCTGCAACATAGATCATATGATAGATGTACCCATTGGGCAGTTTGTGGAACATATCTGCATGTCAGAAGTTGTCACAAGGTATGAAGTCTCAGACATTCCTGTCTAATCAGTTACACATTTTTTTGGACTGGTTGGGATATAAATGTCACACTAATGTCTGAGACATTTACTTGGAGGCTTAACATCAGCCAAGGGGCTCTTTGGGATAACCGTTATTGTCACAGAGGCCATAGACCTGGGTAATGTGTTAGCTACTGTACAGATCACAAAAGAGGTTATCTTCTTTTGTTAAAGGGTTTGGTTGATAAATTAACAAATACATTAAGAGTATGTATTCCAAACTACAAAGGTCTAAATTTCACTAACTGGGAGCTTTCCTTGAGAGAAGGATGAAAGCTCCCAGTGAGTGAAATTTAGGCCTTTGTAGTTTGGAATACATACTCCATGAATTTCCAAAGGTCAGGATCTAATCTACACAGTTAAATACATTAAGGATTAACTGTAAACCGATAAAATAAGCATGCAGATAAGAAATTAAAGAGTAACATCATTGGACTCTTTGTCCTACTTATGGCTTATTGTTACTGATCCAAGTGTACATATTTAGCAAATACTAAGGAGACAAGGTACACATCAAGACGCCTTCAGTGTGCCACCATCCCCACCTTGAAGAGCCAGACTCCCTGTGGGAATTAAGAAGTTTTCTTTCCTCCACTTCCTCCTATCAACCTGGCGAGGGCTTGTATGCTTAGAGATTCGCAAGTCTGTTGCAGCCTTTTATTCATCTTTCGACACCTTAGCTATAATCCCCAGTAAATCCCTCTGTAAGTAAAACGAATAAAGGTGCCTTATCCCACGGCGGAAGTAATCCCACACAGACACGTCAGCTGAAGCCCTCAGACTTTGGACCAAGGCCTGAGCAGGTTGCCCCAAGGCTGGGGATCCCTTTCAAGGCTGGGAGGCTTTTTTTCGATGTCCAAGGTCTTTTCAAGGCTAGAGGTCTTAAAAGAGACAATCCAGGCCTTCTTTATTTACAGAAAACGCTGGGGGTCTCTGTGCTCAGCCTTCCGCCAGAAAATTGATATGTATTATGCGCAAGTGCTTGGGTTATGGCCACTAAAATGGACGGAAATTGCTTGGAAACAAACAACATGGCCATCAGTGTAATTCCTGATGTGGAAGCATCGCCTGTCAATGGGCTCATTGGCCAGACTCTGCCATGGTCACCCTGCAATGGATGTCGTTTCAGTCAAACCAGCTTATCACTACACCTGGCTCTTTCAGCCTTTTATGAAGCAGCAATGGTAATACTGTCTCATTCCATCTGTGCCATATATAGCTTTTATGCAACATGACCTCTCTTGTCACAGGCTTTTTGCAATATAGCCTCTATATGCAACGTAGCCTCTATGCACTGGCTCGTTCCAAGCCCACTCCTAGCGGAGGGGCTAGTAGGTACTAAAAGGGGAACTCCCCGGGAAGTGAAGAAAGTCCCCGTCAGAAGTTTCAATGTGCATGCGTCAAAAAAAAAATCAGCCAATCAGCTTTGGGTATCCCCGCTCTTCAGTTAACCCACCCTCCACCAACGTCGCTCTTCCATGCCCTCCCTCCGCATAACTGAACTGAGGCTGACCAATCAGAGAGCAGGGAGCTCCAAAGTCTGCAAGCGTCTACATGACGCTTGGTACGAGCGAGCCTCTATGCAATGTGGCCTCTATACATTGCCTCCATGCAACTTAGCCTCGTAGAGCTTCAGTGCCATTCGTCTGCCTAATCAGCAATTTCAGAAAACAAAAGCAAGCGGCATTCTGAAGAAGAGAATTTACAAGCTGTTAAAACAACAACAATTGCAAACCCATGAACCCACTGATCGACCCTGGTGCACCGCCATGGCATTTCTCCCACACCTCCTCCAGTATGCAGCATGCAGAAAGGCTTTAATCATATGGTGTTTAAGCTTCCTAATAGAATGAGAAAAGACTGCTCAAGAAAAAAATGTTGCATCGTTCTGTCAGTGTAGGATACGTTGTCACAACTGATTCTTCAAAATTGAATGACTTTATTTTGGTTTGTTTACAACCTTATATTGCTCTCAAGCTCACTCGTCAAGACTAAGTTTCTGACTTTCTCCCTTTTTCTCCTAAACATTTCAAGCCATCTCTTGGTGAGTCAGCTTGTAAATCAGAAAAGCTATTGTCTATATGCTTCAGTCAATTAACTATCTCTAATATCAGTCTTGTCTCCACCATTTTTTTCTCTTCAACCTCTGTCAGTTCTTCAAACCGTCCTGTACTTGTCTATCTCTTAGTCTGTCATCCCCTCTTTTTCCTCTCCAACCCTCTGTTTGTCCTTCAATCAGGCATGTACTTGTCTATCTCTTAGTCTGTCATCCCCTCTTTTTCCTCTCCAACCCTCTGTTTGTCTTTCAATCAGGCATGTACTTGTTTATCTCTTAGTCTGTATTCCCCTCTTTTTCCTCCCCTACCCTCTGTTTGGTCTTTTAATCAGGCATTTGCTTGTTTATCTCTTAGTCTGTCTTCCCCTCTTTTTCCTCTCCAACCCTCCTATTGTCTTTCAATCAGGTGTGTACTTGTTTATCTCTTAGTCAGTCTTCCCGTCTTTTTCCTCTCCAACCCTCTGTTTGTCTTTCAATCAGGCATGTACTAATTGTACTTGTTTATCTCTTAGTCAGTCTTCCCCTCTTTTTCCTCTCCAACCCTCTGTTTGTCTTTCAATTGGATGTGTACTAATTGTACTTGTTTATCTCTTAGTCAGTCTTCCCCTCTTTTTGCTCTCCAACCCTCTGTTTGTCTTTCAATTGGGTGTGTACTTGTTTCTCTCTTAGTCAGTCTTCCCCTCTTTTTCCTCACCAACCCTCTGTTTGTCCTTCAATCAGGCATGTACTAATTGTACTTGTTTATCTCTTAGTTAGTCTTCCCCTCTTTTTCCTCTCAAACCCTCTGTTTGTCTTTCAATTGAATGTGTACTTGTTTCTCTCTTAGTCAGTCTTCCTCTCTTTTTCCTCTCCAACCCTCTGTTTGTCCTTCAATCAGGCATGTACTAATTGTACTTGTTTATCTCGCAGTCTGTCTTCCCCTCCTTTTCCTCTCCAACCCTCTGTTTGTCTTTCAATTGGGCATGTACTTGTTTCTGTCTTAATCAGTCTTCCTCTCTTTTTCCTCTCCAACCCCCTGTTTGTCTTTCAATCGGGCATGTACTTGTCTATCTCTTAGTCCGTCTTCCCCTCTTTTTCCTCTCCAACCCTCTGTTTGTCTTTCAATTGGGCATGTGCTTGTTTCTGTCTTAGTCTTCCTCTCTTTTTCCTCTCCAACCCTGTTTGTCTTTCAATTGGGCATGTACTTGTTTCTGTCTTAGTCAGTCTTCCTCTCTTTTTCCTCTCCAACCATGTTTGTCTTTCTATTGGGCATGTACTTGTTTCTGTCTTAATCAGTCTTCCTCTCTTTTTCCTCTCCAACCCTGTTTGTCTTTCACTTGGGCATGTACTTGTTTCTCTCTTAGTCAGTCTTCCTCTCTTTTTCCTCTCAAACCCTCTGCTGTCTTTCTATTGGGCATGTACTTGTTTCTCTCTTAGTCAGTCTTCCTCTCTTTTTCCTCTCCAACCCTCTGTTTGTCTTTCAATTGGGCATGTACTTGTTTCTCTCTTAGTCAGTCTTCCCCTCTTTTTCCTCTCCAACCCTCTGTTTGTCTTTCAATCAGGCATGTAATGTCTATCTCTTAGTCTGTCTTCCCCTCTTTTACCTGTCCAAACCTCTGTCTTTCACTTGGGCATGTACTTGTTTCTCTCTTAGTCAGTCTTCCTCTCTTTTTCCTCTCCAACCCTCTGTTTGTGTTTCAATCAGGCATGTACTTGTCTATCTCTTAGTCTGTCATCCCCTCTTTTTCCTCTCCAACCCTCTGTTTGTCTTTCAATCAGGCATGTACTTGTTTATCTCTTAGTCTGTATATTCCCCTCTTTTTCCTCCCCTACCCTCTGTTTGTCTTTCAATCAGGCATGTACTTGTTTATCTCTTAGTCTGTATTCCCCTCTTTTTCCTCCCCTACCCTCTGTTTGGTCTTTTAATCAGGCATTTGCTTGTTTATCTCTTAGTCTGTCTTCCCCTCTTTTTCCTCTCCAACCCTCTGTTTGTCTTTCAATTGGGCATGTGCTTGTTTCTGTCTTAGTCAGTCTTCCTCTCTTTTTCCTCTCCAACCCTCTGTTTGTCCTTCAATCAGGCATGTACTAATTGTACTTGTTTATCTCGCAGTCTGTCTTCCCCTCTTTTTCCTCTCCAACCCTCTGTTTGTCTTTCAATTGGGCATGTACTTGTTTCTGTCTTAATCAGTCTTCCTCTCTTTTTCCTCTCCAACCCCCTGTTTGTCTTTCAATCGGGCATGTACTTGTCTATCTCTTAGTCTGTCTTCCCCTCTTTTTCCTCTCCAACCCTCTGTTTGTCTTTCAATTGGGCATGTGCTTGTTTCTGTCTTAATCAGTCTTCCTCTCTTTTTCCTCTCCAACCCTGTTTGTCTTTCACTTGGGCATGTACTTGTTTCTCTCTTAGTCAGTCTTCCTCTCTTTTTCCTCTCAAACCCTCTGCTGTCTTTCAATTGGGCATGTGCTTGTTTCTCTCTTAGTCAGTCTTCCCCTCTTTTACCTGTCCAAACCTCTGTCTTTCAATTGGGCATGTACTTGTTTCTCTCTTAGTCAGTCTTCCTCTCTTTTTCCTCTCCAACCCTCTGTTTGTGTTTCAATCAGGCATGTACTTGTCTATCTCTTAGTCTGTCTTCTCCTCTTTTTCCTCTCCAACTCTCTGTTTGTCTTTCAATCAGGCATGTACTTGTCTATCTCTTAGTCTGTCTTCCCCTCTTTTTCCTCTCCAAACCTCCGTCTTTCAGTTGGGCGTGTACTTGTTTCTCTCTTAGTCAGTCTTCCTCTCTTTTTTCCTCTCCAACCCTCTGTTTGTCCTTCAATGAGGCATGTACTTGTTTATCTCTTAGTCAGTCTTCCCCCTCCTTTTCCTCTCCAACCCTCTGTTTGTCCTTCAATCAGGCATTTACTTGTCTATCTCTTAGTCTGTCTTCCCCTCTTTTTCCTCTCAAACTCTCTGTTTGTCTTTCAATCAGGCATGTACTTGTTTATCTCTTAGTCAGTCTTCCCCCTCTTTTACCTCTCCAACCCTCTGTTTGTCTTTCAATCAGGTGTGTACTTGTTTATCTCTTAGTCAGTCTTCCCCCTCTTTTTCCTCTCCAACCCTCTGTTTTCCTTCAATCAGGCATGTACTTGTCTATCTCTTAGTCTCTCTTCCCCTCTTTTTCCTCTCCAACCCTCCGTTTGTCTTTCAATCAGGCATGTACTTGTTTATCTCTTAGTCAGTCTTCCCCCTCTTTTTCCTCTCCAACCCTCTGTTTGTCCTTCAATCAGGCATGTACTTGTTTATCTCTTAGCACTGGCGTAGCTAGGAATCCAGGAGTGGGGGGGCCAAGGGGGGGCCAGGGTCTGGACTAGGGGGGCCCAGTTTTCGCAGCATTTTTTGGGTAATGCAAAGGTAAAAAGTAACATCGCGACATGCGCCCTCTTAAAAAACCGCATCGAAACATTGACACTGTTTTCTTCTGGCAAGCACTTACTGAATTTATACTATTTAATTTAGATATGGTACAAAAAGTACTAAAATTCTTTCACAATTAGTTTGAAGAGAAATGACTTTCCATAAAGCTAGTTCGACAAAGTGCAGTATGTTGATTTCAGCCGTTCAATTTGTTATGCACACTGAATGAGAGGATAGTTTGTTGTGAAAAGAGCACTTACTGATTCATAATTCTGATGACTCTCATGATCATTTGGGTTGGAATGCACTTACTTTTGAAAGAGCACAGCTCCTGTGTGGATGGAAATGAAGAAGAAAAACCTCTAGGGTGCACACAATAATGTGATGTTACAATCATTGCCATGATACAAGTTTAACACGGACATGAATGGTCTCATGAAATTACTTATTTTTTTTGCTCAAATAGGCCTAAAAGGTGATGGCAATTGCTGGATATGATAGGGAAATTCCATGCAACTCATGAAAAACTGAGCAGTTTGTACTAAAAATCACACTGGATAATCAGTCCTCTCCAGAAATATTCCAAAGGCGCAATATTTCTTTGGCTCAACAATAGCAAAGGAAAGATTTCCTCAAATCACAAATTTTTGAATTTGCAAGGAACTGCAATAGATACTTAGGCATACCGGAGGGAGGGGGTAGGTTAGAATTTGGGAAACACTAAGATTCTAGGCAAAAAGGCAAACAATTTAGTTAGATTATTAAATAAAGTATATTTAGAAACTAATTGTATCCACAAGATTTCTTTCATTTCATTTCATTAAATTGGGATCTTGAAAATCAGGCCAGATTGAATGTCACAAGGCCGCACTAAAAAGTTCAGATGCAGGTATTCCTATTTCCAGATAATTTCAAAGAAAATAAAAAATAGTCAAATGCCTCAGAACTTTTCAAAGGGCAACTGTCATTCTGGTGAGAATTCGTTATAAGTGAGCGCGGGTCAGGTCACAAAGACGGACGTGCTCTGCTCAAATAATTTTTCAAATTTCTCAAATCTGAAATGGGGGGGCCAGTGGGGGGGCCAATAATCCATTTGGGGGGGCCTTGGCCCCCCCATAGCCCCCCCATAGCTGCTCCACTGTCTCTTAGTCTGTCTTCTCCTCTTTTTCCTCTTCAACCCTCTGTCCATCTTTCTGGCATGTACTTGTTTCTCTCTTAGTCCGTTTTACCATCTTTTTTCCTCTCCAACTCTGTTGGTCTTTCAATCCGGCCTATAGATACTTGTTTTTCTCTTATTCTGTCTCTGTTTTTCTCAGTGTGTCTGTATCCCCAACAGCCCATGTATCTCCACCTGTGTCTGTCTGCAGTGTGAGTAGGATAAAGACAGGGCTTCCAAATAAGTTCCATTGGTAGGCAATCTAATTTGCAAGTCAGACGGAATGTCCTGCACATCTCCTCAATAATGCAGCTCGTTTTATTAGCCTGGAATAGGCTGGGCCCAGGAAATACTCATGTTTGTGGCCAGACATGTTCAGGTGTGGCCAATTGAGGGCTGGCTGTAATTCAGGGTTCTCAGGCAACTGACAAGCTGTGCAAAACACAGAGCCTTAGTTACAGGCAAGATATCTGATACAGTCAAAGACCCCGATATAGGTAATTAATTAAGGTCTTTCTAGCTATTGAAGTAAGGGATCAATATGAAAATGAGCATTGTTTGAGATCTTCACATGAGAAATTTGAGAACATATTAAATTATTGATACTGTTCTGCATAATGTTATATATAGAGAAAAGTTTTACCATTTCTCAAAGAACAGTGATGAAAACAAATACTTTGTGAAATCCCTTTTCTACCATGACAACAGATTCTACAACTTACCGTATTTCCTCGATTACAAGCCCGGGCGTTTATTGTTTTACAGGGCCTAATTGCCCCGGCGTTTATACGAGCCAGGCGTTTATTTGAGACCGGCGTTTATTGTTTTAAAGTAGATAGCAATCAACAAACATCTGGGCAAGCAACAACTGAGCAAGGGTAGGCTGCGCTACGCACGCAAGTAAACCTTACATGGAAACACCTGGGCAGCATGCAAGGCATTGAATTGGAGCAGTTTATTGTGGCTGACCCGGCATATATTTGAGCCAGACGTTTATTAATTTAGCGTGGGCCCCTACCCCGGCCTCTAAACGAGACAGGCTTCTATTTGAGACCAGGCTTCTATTCGAAAAAATACGGTATGTTCAGATAGATGCAAGTTAGCAAATTTAAACCTGCCTCCAACCTGTTGCAAGAAGTGTTGTAAACAAAATTCTTCACAATATTGCAGGCAGTGCAGATTTATAATGAAACCCCTTTTTTCTGAGGACACTGAAATCTGCATTAAATTGATCGATACACATTGATGTTTTTTCATAACCTTGTTGTAAAAAAGGTTGGGATAATTCTCCTCGATATGGTTATAAGATTATATATAGGCCTGCACATTACACGAGGCCATCAGGAACAGCTGGGAAGGTATCGAGTCAATTTGGCATGTACTTGTTTATCTCTTAGTCTGTCTTCCCCTCTTTTTCCTCTCAAACCATCTGATTGTCTTTCAATTTGACATTTTCTTGTTTATCTCTTAGTCTTTTTCCTCTCCAACCCTATTTGTCTTTCAATTTGGCATGTACTTGTTTATCTCTTAGTCTGTCTTCCCCTCTTTTTCCTCTCAAACCATCTGATTGTCTTTCAATTTGACATTTTCTTGTTTATCTCTTAGTCTTTTTCCTCTCCAACCCTATTTGTCTTTCAATTTGGCATGTACTTGTTTATCTCTTAGTCTGTCTCCCCCTCTTTTTCCTCTCCAACCCTATTTGTCTTTCAATTTGGCATGTACTTGTTTATCTCTTAGTCTGTCTCCCCCCCTCTTTTTCCTCTCCAACCCTATTTGTCTTTCAATTTGGCATGTACTTGTTTTTCTCTTAGTCTGTCTCCCCCTCTTTTTCCTCTCCAACCCTATTTGTCTTTCAATTTGGCATGTACTTGTTTATCTCTTAGTCTGTATTCCCCTCTTTTTCCCCTAAAACCATCTGTCCTTCAATCAGGCATGTGCTTGTTTATCTCCTAGTCTGTCTCCCCCTCTTTTTCCTCTCAAACCCTCTGTTTGTCTTTCAATCAGGCGTGTACTTGTTTATCTCTTAGTCTGTCCCCCCCTCTTTTTCCTCTCCAACCCTATTTGTCTTTCAATTTGGCATGTACTTGTTTATCTCTTAGTCTGTCTTCCCCCCTCTTTTTCCTCTCAAACCCTATTTGTCTTTCAATTTGGCATGTACTTGTTTTTCTCTTAGTCTGTCTCCCCCTCTTTTTCCTCTCCAACCCTATTTGTCTTTCAATTTGGCATGTGCTTGTTTATCTCTTAGTCTGTATTCCAATCTTTTTCCTCTCAACCCTCTGTTTGTCTTTCAATCAGGCGTGTACTTGTTTATCTCTTAGTCTGTATTCCAATCTTTTTCCTCTCAAACCCTCTGTTTGTCTTTCAATCAGGCGTGTACTTGTTTATCTCTTAGTCTGTCTCCCCCTCTTTTTCCTCTCAAACCCTATTTGTCTTTCAATTTGGCATGCACTTGTTTTTCTCTTAGTCTGTCTCCCCCTCTTTTTCCTCTCAAACCCTATTTGTCTTTCAATTTGGCATGTACTTGTTTTTCTCTTAGTCTGTCTCCCCCTCTTTTTCCTCTCTAACCCTATTTGTCTTTCAATTTGGCATGTACTTGTTTATCTCTTAGTCTGTCTCCCCCTCTTTTTCCTCTCAAACCCTATTTGTCTTTCAATTTGGCATGTACTTGTTTTTCTCTTAGTCTGTCTCCCCCTCTTTTTCCTCTCAAACCCTATTTGTCTTTCAATTTGGCATGTTCTTGTTTATCTCTTAGTCTGTCTCCCCCTCTTTTTCCTCTCAAACCCTATTTGTCTTTCAATTTGGCATGTACTTGTTTTTCTCTTAGTCTGTCTCCCCCCTCTTTTTCCTCTCCAACCCTATTTGTCTTTCAATTTGGCATGTACTTGTTTATCTCTTAGTCTGTCTCCCCCTCTTTTTCCTCTCCAACCCTATTTGTCTTTCAATTTGGCATGTACTTGTTTATCTCTTAGTCTGTCTTCTCCTCTTTTTCCTCTCAAACCCTATTTGTCTTTCAATTTGGCATGTACTTGTTTTTCTCTTAGTCTGTCTCAGTCTCTGTTTTTCTCAGTGCGTCTGTATCCCCAACAGCCCATATATCTCCACCTGTGTCTGTCTGCAGTGTGAGTAGGATAAAGACAGGGCTTCCAAATAAGTTCCATTGGTAGGCAATCTAATTTGCAAGTCAGACGAAATGTCCTGCACATCTCCTCAATAATGCAGCCCGTTTTATTAGCCTGGAATAGGCTGGGCCCAGGAAATACTCATGTTTGTGGCCAGACATGTTCAGGTGTGGCCAATTGAGGGCTGGCTGTAATTCAGGGTTCTCAGGCAACTGACAAGCTGTGCAAAACACAGAGCCTTGGTTACAGGCAAGACAGTCAAAGACCCCGACATAGGTAATTAATTAAGGTCTTTCTAGCTATTGAAGTGAGGGATCAATATGTAAAATTAGCATTGTTTGGGATTTTCATGTCTTCACGTGAAAAATTGGTGAACATATTTTATTGATAGTGTTCTGCACAATAGGAGAAAAGTTTTACCATTTCTCAAAGAACATTGATTTACACAAATACTTTGTGAAATCCCCTTTTTACCACGATAACAGATTCTACAACTTATGTTCAGATAGATGCAAGTTAGCAAATTTAAACCTGCCTCCAACCTGTTGCAAGAAGCATTGTAAACAAAACTCTTCACAATATTGCAGGCAGTGCAGATTTATAGAGAAACCCTTTTTTTCTGAGGACACTGAAATCTGCATTAAATTGATCGATACATTGATGTTGTTTCATAACCTTGTTGTAAAAAAAGGTTGGGATAATTCTCCTTGATATGGTTGTAAGATTATATATAGGCCCGAAGATTACACGAGGCCATAAAGGAACAGCTGGGAAGGTATCGAGTCGCTATTGACTCCTGTACCCGAAAGCTGCAGTGGCGTAACTGGGGGGTTACGAACCGGGGGGCACCTGGGGGGCACGCGATTCTCGGGGGGGCACCCACAATACTATTGTATATTTTAGCCTGAGTTGGAAAGTTCATATGGGGGGCACCTGGGGGGGGCACAAGTCCAATATGGGGGGCACATGCCCCCTCGTGCCCCCCCCATAGGGACGCCACTGGAAAGCTGCAGTATGGTATTCTTCCTACTTGATTTTAAGCGGTTCGCTGGAGCATGGGTTGAGTTTAGCTGGCAAGCAATGAAGCAAAGGAGACGTCAAGCAAGTGTAGCCAACCACAGATACACTGAGTGTATAAATCAAGTGGCTATTGTGTGCCTTTCCACTCATGCCATCAAGTAGAAAAGAATGGTTAAGAACCAAGCAGGGATAGATTAATTTAGCTCAACCATATTGGCTGGGAACACACAACATCTGCACCAAGATTGGAGCTGACTGAACTGACTGAACCGACTGAGCCGAATTGACTGAGCCGACTGCTAGCATTGTATTGTCAGCAAGAGCGACTGAGCTCAGACTGTATGTGAGCTCCGAGACGAGACAGGGAGCACAGACTGAGCCAGCTGGGAGACCCTTTCAGACACACTGCGTCTGCCACTGCTGGATCTGTCCTCGACTATTTCTGAATAATTCACAATCATTGAGCCACAGCGGCCTCATCCACAAATTGTTTGGGAAGCTTTCATAAGGCTGATATGATGAGCGGATCCCAACATTAGGCCATTGATTCAAGATGGCCCCGAAAGAGGTTATTCGGAAAGATGATTCTCCCTCCAGACTGTCGCGCGATGTGCAGAGGACTCACTCTGGGACCGGCTGCGACTCACTATGGGCCTCGCCCACTCATCAAGAATCCTTGACTTAATTAGTCTAAAATGCCAATCATATTCCCAGATCAATATGCCCATTCACCAGCCTCCTTGATTTAATCATCCAGTCTCGATTAATTCCTTTTGTTTAGAAAAATTCCCGTGTCTGACAACTATATGGCGTGTCCTTGAAAAAAATAATAGAGGACCTTGGATAGGAAAGGAGAGCGGACAGCTATTCCTATCGGGGAGGGAAACTGGAAGAAGGAGGACAAGGGGAAGAATCGAAGGAGGAAAAGAAGAAAGAGCATATATAAGAGGTGGAAGAGAAGAAGAGCTAAAAAGATAAGGGGGAAGTGCCAATGTGTAGGTGAAATGAAATAAGCAATGATACGCGGAAGAGAAGGAAAAGAGGATACGATGCATATTGCAGAGTCATATTCTGTGGGTGACCAGAGCCAGAGGAGGAAGAAAATTATAAGAAAGAAAAACAACAAGATGAATAGCACGAGAGGAAGATGAATGTAAGAGGACAAGAGGGGGGGAAAGGAAGACTAGGTACAAGACAAAACTCTCAAAAGAGGAAGA
Source organism: Platynereis dumerilii (assembly GCA_026936325.1). Lineage (NCBI taxonomy): Eukaryota > Metazoa > Annelida > Polychaeta > Phyllodocida > Nereididae > Platynereis > Platynereis dumerilii. Next base: position 16,076,662 of record JAPTHN010000001.1, read on the forward strand.
AGAGGTGACCATTTAAAGAAAATAAGAGGGAGATGAGAAGAAGATCTATCATCTATTAAAAGAAGATAGTGAGGAAAATGGTAAAGGAAGAAGGAGCAGGAGGAAGTGGGAGATCAACACAGAGGAAGTAGTACTTAGAAGAAAAGAAGAGGAAAGAAAAGAAAAAGGGGAAGATGAAAAATACCAATGATCGAAGAAAAAAAAACAGACACAGAAGAGGACACATGATTGTGATAGCAATGAATGTGGTGGTGCATGTGGGAGTTGTCCTCTAATGCAGGCTGATGGAGAAAAACAGCACAAAAAAGGAGCCAAGGACAATTTAATTTGGTCACTCTTTGTCCAAGATAATAATTCCTGCACTGGCCATGATCATACGGAATCACAAAACAAAACTGCCAAGACTCATGAATGACTTGATGAAATAGAGCGAACAGTAGATACCCGCGGTAATTGCATTGCGCCAAGTGGAAATTTTATTGAATAGTTTTAATGCTGCAGTCCAAAAAAGCAGTGAAAAAAAAAATTATACCGAGATCTGTGTCAATCTGAAGTAGGCCGTACTGTAAGTCAGTAGCACTTATACAATGACAGTACAACCTTAAAAACCACAAGAAATTTCTAAACAAAATGGATGGGCTTACTGTTTTAAATGTTAATATATATATTTGGGAATTTTGTCATTGCTTAAAATTGACAGTGTGGGTAGGCCTATACAATAGCTAGTAGCTACATATATTTCTGCTACCAAAAGTTTTGTTTCGAAAAATATCAATAGAACCTTGTTTTGAATGATGTAATTTTCGAAATGCCTAAGATAATAAAGCCAAATCCAGAAATTAAGAAAAACAACTATTAATCATGGTGACATGATCAAAATTAGTTAATCTTAAAATGGGGAAAAAAATCACAAGAATCATTATAAATAATAGATGAAAACACAATTATAAAATAACAAATGCATCAGAATACCAATTGAATGAGGAGGAATTGTCATGTAAATGTTAGTGCTGAATTGAAAGTGTAACTGCAATAACATCATGTTTTGCTTTAATGGTAAGAGTAATAAATAAGAATATTGAAATTACTTTTTATAACCAGAATTAATTTTGACCTGAAATTTATTTCCTGCTGACATCTACACAAAGCAACAGAAGGCCTTATCTCAAACTAAGGGCGTCAAAAAAGAAAATGACTAATTACATTTTGCGAACAGATTTTCCTTAATATTCCGCTTTGTTGCAAAGACAATTTTTCATCATAATCTCATAAAAAGGAGCAGTTTATAGGCCGAAGTATCAAGCGGCAAAATTACAATAAGAAAAAATGAGATCACGGCATAAAAAGGTGCTGATAAATGCGCACAGACGATGGAAAGGAACACTTGTTTATCACAATGAGAATAATATCGATCCAAGAGATAATTAATAGAAACCCCTCGCCATAACGTTCCGTGTCAAGCCCCATTAGGATTTGGCATAATTTTCTGTCATTATACTTTGTGGCAGATTTGCCACTATTTCAGCGCATTCTCCCGGATTATGTATTACTGAAACCACTTTTTTACTCTGACGCCATAAATCAACTTCGAAGTTTTTGTGAATTTGGAAAATGGCAATCGGGAATTAATAGTCGCATTCGATTTGCTGCCTGCTGCGCCCCTTGGTGCGTCGATTAATGTTAACGCGTGTGCAGTTCAAATCTGTTGCCTGTGACACAACTTGGCCGTGTGGTTCATGTGCTCACCAAAGAAAGGACGTGCATTCAGTGAAGCATTTTGTTGAGTGTCCCACACGACAAGCAATGCTAGAGGGTCCGGCGAAGTGATTCAAGGAGCAAATTAATCGCTTTGTAAAATCCCTTATTCATCAAACAGAATGCTCTCAGTCTATTTGACAATGTTATTAATGTGGCGATTTGCTGTATTAATAAATCACTGCAGCTATTAATTATTGATAACTCGCAGCACGCAAATTTCACCGGCAAGCCGCCGTGATTATGGTGTGGATGACGGGCTGACTGGGGATCATTTTACGACATATAGCCTTTTCCCATTATCGCTCATCAAGGCTGGATTTGAAGATGGCTCGCAGCAGGCAAAGTGTCTGGGTCAGAGTGTCACCAGAGCATGATTTAGAGACTGCTCTGAATGTGCCAATATTTCTCACCGGCCTGTTCATTCCCTTCATTGTCAAAGCTTTTCATTATCATCCCTCTCCTTTGCTGTGCTATGAACAATGGACAATTGGACATCCACCTCTAAACCCTCAAATTCTGCATAAGATTTGGTTTTAGAAATGATGCTTGAAGTTCATTTACTAATGTCGACACATTCTACAGATGAAATCATTGGGTTGCTACTGCATGTAGCAATCTAAATAGCTGGCTTATTCTTTGTGTAAGACCAAATCAGGTTCCAAATAAACCTTTGGGCAGACTTAGTCATTTAAACCGGATACATGTCATGTATGTATGTGATTATTGTACCAGTTGGTCGACTCACATACATTTATATGGACCCGTCAAAAGAAAAAATGCAATATCATGTTAAAAGTTTTGATTCACATGGCTCTCAGGTGAAGAAATGCTACTGATTAACATATTCACGGGCTTTTCTGTTGCAGGGCAAAGAAATTATTACACAGGCTGATATATTTCCCATGTTAAAATGCATCGATCAGCTGGCGCCCTGGGCCGGTCTCTAAATTACTGATTCTATGGGCACGAAACAGCAACCCGAACACATAAACCAACCTAGTTAGCTATGATAAATTGTGCTTAGAGATCTTAAATTTTTAAAATTAAATATTTACTAAATGTTCCCACCTACGCCTTTGTTCTGAATCCACGGATAAATCTCATGAATGAATAATTCATGTATCATATATCACTGGAGGTATAACCACTTATTTTAATGCAAAGCATGACATGTCCATATGACGCGCAAGATGGAGCTCCTTTCAGAAAATGTTTTAAGATTGTTCTTCGTGATTTGCATACATGCATATAGTTCTGTGTTAAGAATAAAACAGTTCTTCTGCACAATAAATCTCCTTATAATAAAATGTTGCAAAAAAATTTCTCAATGAAAGGCATGGTTTTCCCAAAACCTCATTGAAGGTAGGCCATTCGAATTAACTTTACAAACATCTACGTTATTCTCTACCTATTTGAACATTAAGCGTGCAACACCCTATGCCTTTTCATGCAGGAAAGCCGAGATATTTCAAGAAGCTGAGGTACAATAGTTTCCACACGCGGGCCACAGCAGCCTGCCACTTAAAGGCCCTTTGCACTAAATGCAATCAGCACAACCAATTGACTTTTTCTCAGCTCTGGGAAATGTTGGGTTTTTTCACTGGCGACCTAGCAACCTTTTTCGACCCATTTGTATTCTCTATGCGGCCCTAGGACAGTTCCTCCAGTCTGTCAGCCTCAGCGCTGCTCAAAAGCACCCAAAATGGCCACCGGAAGTACATGGCGCCACCAAACGCTGATCTGCAGCACTCAAGACTGATCGCCATTTACAAAACATGCAGTAATGTTCCTTGTACTTAGCTGTATGGTACATACACACGTCACACAGAATACTGCATGTTTTTTTCCAGGGCTTAAAATATGACAGATACTGGCCTACTTTGTGTTATTGTTTACAACACACAGCTGTGCCCGGAGTGCCCTGTTTTTAGGCCAGGTAGACATAATACCCCGTAAAGCAATTATGCAATGGGACAATGACAAAGCCATCCACAATGGTCCATTTGCAAATATGAATGCTGGCTGTCATCGGCATAAGCAATGCAGTTGTTGTGTTAGTGGATCTCCACAGTCGCTAGTTTAGGGTTCAAGATGGGACCTTGCAATACCCCCTATGATACCCCAGAAGCCCTTATGCATTGCAGCATGACAATGCACTCCCATACAGATCTCCTATTGTGTTATCCGGGCAACATCCCTCTTGCGGAGGCAGATTTATCGATGGAGAGCGACCATTGTGCATCATGGAGCAAGCAGTTCGTAGGCCAGCCTTTTGTTTGGGGCGTTAGTCTGCGAAATTGCCTGGAAAGAAATGGCATAACTGTATAAAAAAGATATCCATCAAGAAGGGGAGGCCAGGACACAAGTAAGCACTTTGGGCCAAACTTGTTGGACTGCCTATTGCAGAAAAAGGGTCGGAGGCAAAAACCCCCAAGCAGTCGCTGATAGAGAGGGTGCACTGGAGGAGAAGGAGGGAATTGGGGAAGAGGAGAGGAGAGCCGAACATGTAGAGAGTAGAGCGTATGAGAGAATGAGGAGTAAATGAGGAGAGAATGAATAGAGAATGAGATGAGATGATGAAAGAAACGGTGATACAGGATGAAATTCAACAAAATGATATATGAGATGATATGGGACAAACTGAGATGATATGAGATGAGACAAAATGAGATAAATATGTAAGATTAGGCAAAATGAGATGGCATGAGATGAGGTGAGACAAGATGAGATGAGATGATGTGAGACAAAATGAGACGATATGAGATTGGACAAGTTGACATTTACTCTAGATGAGATAAAACGAGATGACATCAGATGAGAGAAACAAATTATAGGATCAAGAAGAGGCAAAGGCTTGAGATAGAATTAGTAGATATGGGATGATATGTAAGACAAAACGAGATATGAGATGAGACAAAATGAGAAGATATGAGATCCAGATGATATAAGACATGCAAGCCAAACAAATTATAGGATCAATAAGAGGCAAATTAAGAAGAATACTTAGAATAGGAGAGAAGTTGAAGTGCGGGAAGACAGAAAGTGGAGGAAGAACATGTGGAAAAGGAAGAAATGTAAGGGAATAGAAGGAGGGAGTGGGGAGCAAGGAACTGCAAGAAAGAGGCACAGATGCTCACACGAAGTGTTGAAGGAAGAGGGAGCCCCTACAGCGGGCCTGTTGCTCTCTTGGCTCAGCAGCCAAAAGCCTCAATTAAGCATCTCTCAAAGTGGGAAAGCTCCTTTCAACAAACCAGCCCCATACCTTGGGCGTTAAGTGTCTGGCTGAGGAAAGGCAGTTGTATACCAAAAGCCAATGTGTCGATGTGTGTTTACATCCTGCTGACATACCCAACCCGTTTAGCGAAATTGCCAATGCAGACTCAGGGTGTAACTTGTGAAATGTACACTTATGTATCAGTAATTGCATACTTGGTTAATATGAAAAAGACATCAAAACTGTACTTGGTACAACTTCGGCCACCAGCAAAGAAAGCGTAAATGTAATTCCCAATGATATTTCTGACATAATTGTGTTGACATTGATACTAAACACGTGTGTAGAAAATCGTGTAAATGCTTAGTAAACAAAAGGATCATGAAATCCATAAACTGCTTTTATTTTGGGTTAATAGCTGTATGGCCTTGGCTTTATGATATCTGATGACAACAGCATCATCTCTGGCAGTTCTCATGACAGTTCTCATGACAGAGTGTTTGTCACACTTTTTCAAGGCTCCAGGCACGATCAGGCAATGGAGGAAATGCATCTCTTAGCGCTGTTCTGTACCTGGAAAGTTATGTGAAAACATTTTTATTTTTTGATGAGAAGATGATCATTTCAGATAGGTAGGGGTGGTTCTAATGTGTACCGAAGACAGATCCTTCGAACCTAGAGTCTTGGTTCTTGAGTCTTGAGTCGACCCTGGAGCTAAAGCTGATAGAGATGGACATTAATTTCACTTGCAAACAAAGAGCATGACATGGGAAGTGCATTGGGTATCAAGTCATTAAAGACAATGAAGAAGAATATATGAGGAAGCAATGCTGAGCAATAGCTAAGTGGCTGCTGAGTGCACATCCCCAAACATCCGAGACACTGCCACCACAGAGCCACAACCAGCCACTTAAGACAAATGAAACATTGAGCACATCCATCTATGGCTGTCAGCTTCAACAGCATCTCTACGAAATGTCACATCTCAGATACACAACAATCTGACAAGAATCAACAGCATCTAACAAAGTGTCACATATCACAAACAAAAAACTACAAACAATAACATCCAACAATGTGTCACATCTCAAATACATAACAACGAATAACAATGAATAACATTCAACAATGTGTCAGTGATTGTGTCACATCTCAAATACATAACAATGAATAACAATCAATAACATGCAACAATGTGTTAATCTCAGATACATAACAATGAACAACAATGAATAACATGCAACATTGTGTCACATCAGATACCCAACAATCTGCCAACAATCAACAACATTATCAACAGTATGACCCGCAACAGCATGCAACAACAGACAAGAACACTCGGCAGTACTCAACAACAGCGACAAACGCACAATATATATGTATGTGCCTATGTGAATATGACAATATCAACAGCAGAGAATTAGTGTCAAGACATTCAACACCACATTAGTATCAGTATCAAAGGGAAGATTATCAACAGTATCGAGTAGATGAGTAATTGAGTATCTGATACCGTTCATATGGAAATTGATGACACGATCCAAAACGTCTTCATCTTGACTAATAAATAAAAAATAATATAGAAGCTGTGGTTACATATTGGTTTTGTCTGATGTTAGTTTATTTTTGCCGACCTTTTTATCCATTCATATTATAAATTGGATTCACCAAATGATCTCTGGAGTGGCTTTTTGCCAGGTGCTACTAGGATCAAAGACTGTAGATCATTTTAATTGCAGACATTTGACGTGCCTTGCTTATAGGTGTATGCAATTTGAGTGTGCACCTGTTCTGGCATTCAAGTGCAAATGTATGGAATATAATACCATGGTATGCTGAATGGGAGTAACAATTCAAACTAAAGAGCCATAACAGCAACAGCCTTGGTCCATTCTTCAACATACGGTCTTAATCATATTGGATCGTTGAGTTGGCCTGTGGCGAGGCATTCAACATTGTCTGGGAGCATTCATTAATTGTTGAGAAACTAGCGTCAGCCCATTAATGTTCCAGACCAACAGGCTTTGTCAATGAGGATCAAACCTAACGCCCATTAAAACGACATGAAATTGATTCAATGAGGCGGATTAAGGAGCAGCCTGAGCAGGCCAAGAGCTGTCTGGTTGGGAGGTATTGTTCAGCTCCGTTGGTGTTCATTGGGCACCTGCAAAAATTACTAAAAGCAACCCTACAAGATTAATTGTATGTCGGAAATGCACATTGTATGGTACAAGTTGTTGTGATCACATATTCAAACATTAAACACAATAGTTGTCAATACCATTTAGCTAATATAAATGTCCAACATTTAAATCCTCCTGATTCCTTCATATAAGATCCTGATAAGGCTGTTAAACTCTGTATCTGACCACTGTCATATAGGTCATTTGGCATACATTTGATGAATAAATCCGTTCAATTGTGGTATAAATAAGTTATCATGTGCATTTCATGTATCGGCTCTCGTGCCGTGCTCATGTATTGGGCTTCCGGATCACATATTGCTCCCCCCCCCCTCGGGCTGATACATGGCTCTCAGGGCCAATACTACCAAGTATACATGAAATGCCATGTGACAACACATTCATACAACATTGTACACATAACATTTATCAGCTGATTTATTATGAGATAAATAGAAACCATAACACCTACCCAGAGATCATTGCATTGTCATTTCATAGACATAAATGTCACATATTCTCACATATATCAAATAGAGTGGCCTTGAAACAACCTAACCCTGACCTTGCAAATTGCATTGATTATGGTTTAAAGGTTTAAAATTTAGGCACCTGTTTCAAAACTGGAATAAAGCAATAATTCAATTACTGCACCAGCTGGAACAATAAACAATACAATGTACGTAAATACATACTAAGACCATTCTAATGTTTCGACCATAACATTTAGGAAATGTATCTGTATTCAAATTACAAACTGTATTTCAGTACAGCCCATGCCAGCAACAGACAGGCCATGATTAAATTTGAAGTATAAATGTCATCTAATACCATAGTAGAACCGGAAGCTCCTTGATCTTCTGTAAGACAAATTCAAATAGATTTATCAATAATTCTATAATTGCCAATGATAGATTATATCAGGTGTAAGTATTATTGAAATTTAATTTTATGTTAATTAATAGGTAGTTGTTTATGAAATTATTCATTTGGGTATATATCGCTACACCAGACCCTCTGTAACTTCTGATGTCACTCTCTGTGGCAGAGGGACTCCAGAAACTGAAGTTGCTCAAGGAATCTTACCTTAGACATGATAAATTACATAACCTTCCATTGGCTTTTGTGGTTCATTTGCATGACCATTTTCCTCAATCTTGACAGCAGTGCAATGAAATCAGTCTTGTAGAGATGTGAATTCACCTTGATGCAACCATCACTTGATACTTAATTGACACTATGACTGTCTATGAGCCGACATGTACACCTTCACCATGCACTCATACCATTCACATCGAAAGTAATTAATCACAGACATTTCTTGTTTAGTTGCGTTATGTACGTACATTGTACATATCAGTCAAAGGTAGTTAAGTGCACATGTACACATTGTGTAGTGTAATAATTAAGTTTCTCTGGCAACAGCTTGTAGCTTTTTTTGCTCAAGAAAATTCCTCATACACCTGAGACACAGTGGTGAGCATGTAGACACGAGTTTAGTGTGACCTTTTTCAACTACCTAGTCACAATGAGCATAATTGTGTTGTATGGTATTGTGTTTTATTGTTCAAATGTGGAGCAGACCAATAATTTAGCATTATGTATTGCTGTGTAACATTGAGTGATTGTGCTAACGCAATGACACCGAAGGCCCTTGTATACATTATACATTGTACAGTCGCACCTGGCAAAAAGAGCTCCTGACTTCCTATGTCCTATTGCTACTCGCATACAGAGACAAAAAAAGGAAGTGAGAGACGGGTACAATTGCAAGAAAGCTTTCAAGGCAACAATTGTTATACAAACCATCATGAGAATGTGATGTAATTGGCTGTGATATTATATAATTATAAGGACTTTCCAAAATGATCTTACGTACCAAAGGAGGAGTCGCGGTTAACGGGCAATAGCACATCGGCCAATTTGGTAGCAATTCAGCTTGTCCAGCTTATTGTATATTTTAAAATCATGAGGATTACTTGTTAGTCATTGTTTCGGGATTGAGGACTGGCATGGGATCTTGTGAACTTCATATTGCCAGTTTGTCAAGTGGTTGCTTCAGCTGGGTTAGCTCCGATTTGCTGAGAGATTTGACTAATTTCTTTCGTTTGAATTTTTGTGTGTGTCATTTACAATGTTACAAGTAAACAAAATGACTTGAATTCACTTCTATGAAATCATTGTTCATGAAAGGAAGGTCAATATTTTACTTTGAACTTTTAAGTGCTAAAGCAATAGGTCCTGTATCATCTATCAAAGCAATTGCATCATAAAAATATGTGAAGATAGTCCTGTAATGCACTGCAATGACTGTTACACTGGTTCTCTGGTTCTCTACATGAAAGACCATATATAGCACAGAAGTACCCATCACAAAATGCAGGTAGACCTGTAGAGATGCATAACAAAGTAACACTGGGTCAAACCAGCCAGACAACAATTAATGAAACGCAGCAATGAAGTGCAGAATTAAGCCAGTTACCAGGTGTCAGCCATCAATCATGGAATAAATGTCTATTTAGTGGAAATCTGCAACAAATCTGACTCCTGATGTACAATTTTATTGGAGGTTTAATCCCGGGACATGCTTTCAGCTGAGTTTGTTTACCTGTAAAAATAAGCAGATTTTCCGATTTGAATTATATTAATCCATACAGCCCCAGGTCATCAATGCCAGGAGATTGGATTGTTGTTGTGAAAAACAAGGGTGCTGCTGCTGCATCAGTGCACGCTTTCAAGGTCAGAGGATGGCTGTTGTGAGAGCAATGATTAGGGGCCAACCATCAGATCTCCAGGGGGGAGGGGTTAGGAGTATTTTTTAAATAAATAATTTCTTGCCTAATTTTGTTGAAGTAAATATCAGCTTTTTGGGCAGTCTTGAAATACATAAGTCCATGTGGAGGTTTTTCTTAACATGCATGGTGTAGCTTGAATAAGAAACTGATATTTGAGGATGCCGCGCCCTAAAAATGAATAATTATTGTCACCGTTACCATGAAATAAATAATTACCCGTGTCGGAAAACTCGCAAGCCCCCCTTCACATCTAATGGTTGCCCCCTTAGAAGACTAGCGGCTGATAAGACATATCATATATGCAGGAAGAGATGCAGTGCCACCTGAGGGGACAGTGAAATCAAACCCATTGATGTTCTTTTGTAACTGCGATGTCAAAAAAGATGTCAAAAGAGAAGAGCTCAAGTTTCATATGACCTCAGATTAATTGCAGATATCTTAATGTTGTCAGCCTTGTGATTGTGAAGCAACAACAATAGGCCTTAATGCTTAATGCATTTCCGTTTGTGTCACCCTGCACAAGAGGTGACCAAGGGCTGCCCTCGAAGGACTCTTTCCACAAACCAAACATCAGGAACAGTAGAGCTGGCCATATCGGTTGTCTAACCATGGCCAGTAATCAGCTGGCTTGGGCTCACAGGACGTGTGGCAAACACTTGACTTCCACATTTGGCATCTGCCGTCGTCTGTGCCATCCATGGCCAGGCTGTGTTGTGCCTCACTTTAAACTAGAAAAGCACATGGAATGTGCACCTCCAGAGCTGGATAGTTGGGTTGGCCCCGGCCCCCCTAGTCCAATGTTGTGTTAGGGCAACGGAAAGATCCTGGACATGATGCAGGACATCCCCGAATGAATATGTGTCATAGAGAGGTTAAAAGAGCAAGATAGCGTAGGGCAAGACAAAAAGCAACTGCATTGGCTACATGCTCCTGCTAGAAGACAATTGCAGTTGCTGAGTACAACCTGGAAGGCATTATACCTGAAAACGCCAGGGTCAGCCAATGGCAGCAAATCACGTATTTCTTGGGCTCAACCAATATTCTCTCACTCGTGTATTCCTTGTGGTTTTTCTGTATGATATAGAACTGTGCAGTGTGCATAATTGTATAAATATAAATATGAACCATTTGTGGTGAGAAGCATCGTAAGGATTTCAGGGCCGTAGCCTGCAGGGGGGGGGGGGGGTAGGGGGCGAAAAATTTAACACAAAATTGTCAAATATAAATATGATGATGATGATGAATCATTTGCACTGAAACCTACCAGTCTAATTATCCCCCCTGTGCTAGTCTAATGATTGACTCTCAGGCAAACATAAAACCAAGACCATTCAGCTGAGTTTGTCAGCTGTCAAAAGTCAGGTCAGTTTGTCAGCTGTCAGAAGTCACAAAACTGAGCAATGAAGTGACCACCTCACTGGCTGTACTTACATAAATTCAGCTTCACAGATATATTAAATGGTCCATGGGGAAGTGACATAAGGTGAATTGGACCTTATGGTCAGAATATTGTGAGATAATTTATCTCACAATAGTGAATACAACACAACACTGCACACCTGCATGCAGAAGGTTGCCCATGCTAATCCAGGGTGCCAAGCACATGGTGGCTATATTTAGCACACCAGCAGGATCAAACCAATCACATTGTAGCATTGCGATATGACGTCATGGGACTCCCCAATAGAGCGCTCTGATTGGCCAATAGAGACAGGAAGAGGCAGTCCCAGTGAACTGAGCAAGAAGGACAAGATGGCATGGCAGTCTGCACTGCTGGAAGTTGTCATGAATTCTGCCACAGTGTGGCTTTTTAATGTCTTTATCAAGCAATGTTGGATTATATTTTATAAAATAAAGATGAAAAGCAAAGATTCAGAGGATATTTGGGGTTTGTAATGGTGTTGTTCGGCTGAAATGCAGATCGTTAGGGCCAGTGAAATTTTGATTGTTTTTGTTCAACATGGCGAAGTGGGGATGTCAAAATGCATTGAAAATTCCCGATTTCTGACAATTCTCGGCACAAAAGTGTTTTGATTGATACTTATGTTAAATTGGGAGAGATGAAAGTTTGTAGGGCTTGTCAAGTCGTGTTAATACTGAGTTATGTAGAGTAATACCCCCCGAGGCGACCCCTCGAGGCAACCCCCCCCCTCCCCGAGGCGACCCCCCGAGGTGACCCCCGAGACGACCGCCCAAGACGACCCCCCGAGGCGACCCGGGCCGACCCCCCAGTTTCTACCGATCTCAATAAAGCTACATTTATGACAATAATGATATAGGCCTAATCATAATTCAGTAACTGCATTTGGTTTAGTGATGGGAATCGATCAGATTTTCAACATCGATTATCGGATGACCCTTCTGATTCGATAAGCAATCCTAAATCGATTATTTTTCTACTGAGAAATAACCTCAATCTTGACAATTATTGCACTATAACACAAGCCATACAGATATAATTCTTGGTGTGTTAAATACATCTCTTCAAGAGCTTTAAAATATAAAATCGATGTTGACAGTGGCAATTATCATCGGCGATATTTTCGTCGATCGCTACAACACCAATTTGGTTACACACAAATATCCTTTATATGATTTTATTGTTGTAATTACAACTCAGGACAACCATGGCAAGCCCAACACCATCCTAGCACAGCATACAAATCCACTAGCGCTGGTACGCATTTTGCACGTTAAATGGCTACGGAGAGTGTCCCCCTAGCGGGAAGCCCAAACACTACTTGTTCACAGCAGCAAAGACGGCGGGAACCAGCCAGACGACATCAACCAATCACATCGCTTCAATCCAATGGCAACCAGCTGCTCTATCAAGAGCTTATGTAGGCCCTGACTCTATGCATCAATGGACTGGTCCCCCCTAAGCTACAGACAGGTGGGCCAGATAGCAGTCAAATGCATCAGATTTAGTGATTTCTGCCTATTCTCGGCACTGTATGCATCTGGGCCATTCCACGGAAAACAGGGAAATTTGAGTCTTCTCTATATAAACCAATCTCATTGTGCTCCTGGAGGGATTGAGGTCTATTTAATTAGCTTGTAGCCTCAATTATACCTACAAGATGAAATGATAAACCCAAATTCTCAATAAAGCTGCATGTGGAAAATATGCACTGTCCCATGTTTGGCTGATTTGTCACAAAATGAATGTCTTTTTTTTCCATTTCCAAGTTTAAATGGCATACATATCTTCAAAAAGGACTGTAACAAGGCACTCAGTTCATTCAATTATTGCATTGGCTAAGCTGAAACACCCAATGTTAATATTTAGCTGTAGCACTAAATTTAGCTTTAAAATTTTTCACCGAAAATGTGTCTTCTTATTTTGCATCATTTCTGTTACGTTTAATTTCTGTTGCAATTGGCACAGCCCAGTTGATCCTGCACTTCAAGTAATAACCCCCAAGTGTCAGCACTTGCAAGCTCTTTCCACAAGAAAACTTTCATTTGGATCAGTATCACCAAAAATGGTCTGACAGTTGTCATCAAAATAATTGTTGTTGAGTAGGTTTTTGAAGGATCATCGCTGTTACGCATGTTTCGCATATATAAAACATGTTGAGCAAATGGGCAGCCATGTGCTGAGTGGGCTACATGGTCATGATCAACTGGCGAGTAGATGGTTTAAAATCCATTTGTTTCAATGCTGCTATTGATGTTTGAATGAAAAAATATCATTTCTGTTACGCATCATTTCTGTTACATTTTACACTTCAAATGTAACAGGAATGACAATATCGTAACAGAAATGATGCCATGCCTACATTACCCATGCATAGAAATAACATAACTGGACAGAGATTAAAAACAATTAAGGATTAAAAATAAGTTCCATACAAAGTAATCAATTGCCTTTTATAGAACAATTTGGTGAGGCCACAACACGGCAAAAGCAGAATATTCAAGAAATGAGTCGAGTGCTTTAAATGTAGACAGAGGATGTATGAAAATGCACAATTGGCATTGAACCCTTTTATGCATTTGCTGTAATGATTATGATGAAATTTGATTTGAATTTAATCGTGTACAGTCAAAGATAAGGCTATTTTTCCAAGTTAACAACATTTGTGTTACAATATCATCATTTGTGTTACAAAACATCATTCATGTTACGATTATAGTTAGTTAAACCGTCGTGTAGCTTTATGTATTGCTCTGATCTGGACATGAATTGGCTTATCTAACAGTGTTCCAATAGTGCTTTGGAGTAAAGATGGTTTTGTCTCATTTTTATAAGATACCAATGTGGATTTAGTGCTTTAAGGGCTAGACTTAGCATCATTTCTGTTACTTTTCAATTTTCATTTACCTCAAATATAAGCAAAAACTGAAGTCATGCATAGAGAACCAAAATATAGTGAATATGGGACACTTGACTATTTCTTTAATAAATGATTGAAACATGCAGGTTCATATGTACATGGTACATCACACAGAAATTGTATCGTAACAGAAATGATAAATTTTAAGTTTTTGGAACTTTCCAGCTGTCGTCAGACGCTTATGGGTCAACAAACTGAATTTCAACCTGCAAAATATTCAGCTAAAATTTTAATACCAAAATTCTGCGTTTCAAGAAAACCGATAGGCAATGTTCGATAATCCCCCAAAATCAGTCTTATAATTTCCCTATTTTCCATGGAATGACCCATCTATCTACGGTTGCTACAGACAGATCTAGCCATAATCTATCTGCCACATCAGTCTGGCCCTTTAGGATGCCGTGTGTGCAGAGGTGGATGAGAAAATAGAGTTGTTTTGAGTAAATCACTATATGTCATGTTTAACGAACACAGGAAATAAAGGCTGACAGAACTGGTAGCGTAGCTGTACAATCCTCCATAGCAGCAAGCTGCTCTGGAGGAATGACTATTGCTTCCAGGATCAGGTTTCGTTGCTAACCTCGTTGCTAACCTCTTGTCCCAAGGTCTGCTAGCTTTTTGCTTGCTTTTTTTGCTTGTATTTGTTTGCCATTGCTTGCTATTGGCTTACTCTGCAGCATCCAAACATTACTCATCCTCATAAAAAAAAGCCGGGTCATAACCGCATGCAATAGCAGGCCCTTTTTATGACCCAAATTTCATTAGGGTTGCATGCACGACATAAAATTTAGCACAAGAGGTCATTATGCTCCATTAAGCACATGTTGAATGCTGCAGCATTACATCAAACAGACAATGCCTCCGAATTATCCTCTTTTCAGTGCTCACGTTGCAGAAATTGTTGATTTTAGCCACTGTTGCCATGGGTGGTTTGGGTTCGGCTCATTGCTCAGGTTTAATCGGCTAATCTTGATCATCTCTTTCTTTTGAAATCATTACCTTATTGTAGAAATGAGCCTCAGCACCTCTGTCTTTGAGCCTTGTAATCAGATGAGGCATCAAGTGCAGATAAAGCCAAGAAATGTAGGCATTACAATCGGTGTCTGACTGGAAGACTCACTGAGTCAGATGGAAAAGTGAGATGGTAACGGAAGAGGCACCGGTTGGACACAAAGGGCATCCAGTGCCACATACTCTTCTCATAGAGTCTGATAGAGATATCCACAATATGGAAATATGCGTTGGCTGCAAATTGTCTGGGTGGTTGGCATAACCCAAAGATATAATGCTGTTGTTCAGGGTGGTCAGTTTGAGGCAGAGCCCTGTTGGTCAACAAGGCCACCTGGCAGAGGAAGGAGATGCAGGTATAAAACAAGCACTTGCGAGAAGAACATGCTTGCTCAGCAAAGACTAGCAGTCAGTGCCAGAGAGGAGGTAAAAAGGAGGGCAAAGTGTTTAACCCAGATATTATCTTTCATTGAGCCACTGGCTGGCACACTGCAAACGTGCCAAGACCCTCCTACATCACAGGCAAGCAGGGGCAAGCAAAGGCAAGCAGTGTAGCCCAACCCCAAGCAGCTCCCAGCCATGAATGGTGCACTGCTTGTGAGGTTGGGTTGGGTTGAGGGGGGGGATACACGACTGCCAGCCATGCCAGTTATCAGGGCAATGCAGCAAGACAGGCCAACAGAAAGCTGCAGGAAAACGGGTCATGATCAATGGTTGGCATTCGGGCAAATTAGAGGAACACATTTCAAAGCGACATGACAAGGGCATAAGACAAGGTGCTCCCCTTTGCCCCACACTCTATTTGCCCCATGTCAAAATGGCTGGCGTGCCAATGAAGACAGCCAGCCAGACAGTGCCAGACAGACAGAGCGCTTGACTGACTGGGTGGCCCATTCATGGAATCACAATAGCCAGTTGTACGCACTAAAAACAGCCCGGCTCTGTTGGATTGGCGAATGGCATGTTGGCCAAAGTGAGAGCATGTGGCTGGCTCCTGGCCCGTCCCAATCTGGCCCACCAAGCAAACACAACCCCGCCCAAGACACCTCAATGAAATGCCTGCCAACATGCCCGACCGGGCCAGCAGCCTCCGCAAAGGGGCCAACTCTCTACGAAAGAGCCAGCGCACTCTAAAAGAGCTACCATTGAAATTAGGTCTCAGCTGCATCCAAAGTGAGAATCAGCTGAAGGAGAGCCAATGCAACATAACTGATTGGTTGGGTCTTACGGAACGGCTGACATGTTCCACAAGTGGCGTATACTCAAGATGAGTGAAAAAGTGGAGCCGCTTTACACGGGAAGAAGTAAGAAGCAACAACCTCCGCATAGAAAATTAACTGAACTCCTTAATATGACTTACCAGCTGACTCCAACATTCAATCAGACCACTAAATATAAGATATGCTTCGAAGTAACACTATCGTGTGACAAATACCTGGGCCAACATACATGTATATCGGTGCGTCTACTGCAGTAGATGCAGAGAAGCTGAGCAATGCAGCTGTTCTGAAGGACCAGACATCTCCAAAAAATTGCCCCAATAGAGCGCACTTTCATGTGAATGTCATTAATAAAGAGGATCACCAGCAGACTGATTCCGTGGCCTAAGGCTGGGTGAGGAGGCTGGCTTGGCACTCAGGAGTAGAGAAAAATCTTCCTTAGCGATCATCCAGTCCTTCTGCGTGCCCTCTATAAATAGCTAATGCGAACCAGAGATGAAAAAATGCCACAAAATCCTCAGGTTCTTGCCCCGCGAGATATGTAATTTGAAGAAGTCATGAGAAATCATCTGCATGCGCCTCTCGGAATATTTCGGCATCTGTCACTTTTTGTTGCACCCAAAGTATTGCGCGTTGGCTGTGCAAGGAAATGCTCGAACAATTGCCGACAAATATTGAATTATTTTGTTGCCGATTTGCATGAAATGTTGAAATTGCTCTGACACTTATCAGGCCTGCGTAGGTGGAAATCGTGCCTAGAAGAATGATATATATATGACTCTGCAATACAGGTCATTGTCCTCTTTTCACAATTAATTCATAGAAATGAAAGGAAAGAGAAGTTAGAACAAGAACAACAGACATTTCTCTGATTGTTCGGGGTAATGAGGTCAAAGGCATGTCCCAGTTGCACGATTGTCATTGGCCCGGATTTGAACCCGGAGAGCTAGCACCAGAGGCAGCCACCAGGGAAGAGGCCATCCATCATAGGTGGCACGAAGCAGCTGGGAGGCAGAGGAGTGACGATCATGCCACCCAGTGGCACTGGGAGCACAACATCCATCAACACAGCAGCTGCTTCATTGAATGCCAGCCCATGCTCCATGGCCCTGTATACGTGTTCATCCCCTGCTCCCTTCATCCCTTCCATATCTCAATGTATTCAGCTTTGCAACAATTCACATCCCACTTCCTCTTACGCGCTCTCCCGGCCTCTCCGCCTTGACGGATAGCAAGACAACCACCTCCCCGTAAATCCCCAGCGCGATGCAACTTCATGGTTCTCCGGCCTCCTGAAAAATGTTAACATGCAAAGCCCTTAAAAGAAGCCACTTTTTGCTGTTGTCTACAAACTCGTGTAATTAGGCAGACTTTGTAAAATACGAAGAAGCCAACTAGCTAGCTGCAAAAAATTATTGCGACTTACAGCTGGCAAGCAGATGCCAGAATGCAAGCCTGTTTGAAACCTGATTCAAACCGTATTGGTGATAAGTTATGGAGTTACATTGGGGCAAACAGCTGGGGATTGTCTGCTGCAATATTATATGCATGAGTTGCTATATACTGCAGAAGCAGACGTTTGCCCAGCAGACGAACATACTGGCGGGAAATTGTGGCGCGCTTTCGCCATCTTGCTTTCATTCAGCTTGCCCCGCCGTTTATCGCTGGCAGGGGAGGAATTTGCACTTCTCATGAAAACAGCCTCCAAGAACTGGCACTTTAAGGTCTAAACTTGCAATGAAGCAGTTGACTGCTGTTTATGTTGACGCCAACTGTAACAAAAACTCCAGTTTGCATTTTGGACAAATGAAGCATTATAGCTGTTCACACATTCATTGGCAGTCCAAACTGTTTCAAAATTTATTTTCAACTTGGTCGTGTGATGTCACTAGCACTGGTCCTACAGTCTGTGTAAACAGACTGGCACTTAGCAGTGCTTTCTGTGATCTGATTGCTTAACTGCCGTGAAGGTTCTTGGGATATGTATACAGGCCATCAATATCTGATTGGCTGGTTTGGTCATGTGATTGGATTGTCCAATCAGCATCATGTCAGGATCCTGACACATCCGGGACCCTCAGCATTGCTAGATGCCGACTCCAGTACATGCTGGAGGTGGTGGCCAACTTAGTGATGTCACTGGCTTAAAAATGTTTTGTTTGTGTCAGTTATTATGGTTAATCAGTTGATTCAGTGCATCAGCATAGGTGACAATAAACAAACTAATTAAATGACTTAATAAGCATACTCCGTCAAATAAGAAGATTAGGAGACCAACATAAAACTGTCGATGAAGTGGCAAAGCCAGTCAGCAAATTGAAAATAAGAAAATTAATTTTTCCAGTGGACCGCCAATCTGCAAAGAGCTCTAACAGTAAGGTTAAGTATGATGCCGTGGACTGCCACACACAATCTCCATAATGTTTAGGTTGCATTCAAAGTAACTGCTGTGAATCTTTTTGAATAAGCACCCATACACAGCAATACTGCAACATAATGTTGGTTATAAATTTTACAGATTGTACATTTCATTTCATGCATGCGTCTATCACAGCACAGACAATCCCAGATAGCAATTCCACAATGTCAACAGCTATTTTATATTTTTGTGAGAAAGTGGTTGCTCAGCAGATTTGATGGGAACATTTTTATAGAACGTGATAAGACCTGGACAAATACATGTATGGTAATAAACACGATTTATCAAGTGCAAAAAGTGGTATTTTCATGCCTTTGCTTTTTGAGAATAGCTCACAATGAAAAGACTTTTGGGCAGTTATTGTTGAACTCCGGCTAAGCCAATGTGTTGACATAGCTTTATGCAATCTTGTTCCTGAGACCTCCATGGGTGAGCGTTTTCCTTATGCATTTTTTGTGTCCTTGAAAATGCTTCCGGAAGTGGAAAGCTCTATGCAAATTTCTGCATCTACCCAAAAAGGTCCACTGTTGCCAGATTAACATTCATGATTCGAAGGTACACTGGCAAAATATGTGACCGTTGAAAGACAATGGCGGTGAATGTAGAGAAGGCTCGATTAGTGTGCCAGGTCGGTCGGGTGTTTGCTTGCAATGGATATGGCCACAACTGAGCGAGAAGTCCTCATGGACAAGCAATGGAGGTGACCCAACCCTGACCGCCAACCCCCAGATCCACTGACCGCAAATGACCCTCCAATCGGCCACCATGGCCAGTCCCCTACTCAGGCCCTTCTGTGTGTTGATGGCCATTTGTCATCCGGGCTCTTCCTCTCTCCAAGAGTCACGTGGTCATTCCCGGAGCATGACGGGAAGGTGGCGGCAGTGAGCAGACGATCAAGCAAGCAGCCAAGCAGCAAGTAAGCAATTTTAAAAGCAAGCAGACAATTAAGCAAGCAGGCAATTAAGCAAAGCTCTGCAGAGCAAGCCAGTCAAGCCACTATCTGTTAGAGCAGCCCGTTCAATTTCACCAGACACCCTGACAAATACGGCTACAGTTTGCTGTAGCAAAACAGATGAATTCCAGCGGCTTTCAATAAAGGCATTTTATTGGGACCAGGCGCTGACATCCACTGCATTGATAAGGTCTGCTGTGATGAATATGGTGGGCTGACCTCCTCTCCTGGACACCCTGGTCATCCCTGCCTCCTCAGTCTCCTCCTCTCAGTGGTCTGTGTGCTGGCCAAACACCATCCCCTGCCTGGCTGACTGGGCAGCATTTGCTCTTGCCTCTGCTTGTTATACACTCGCCCTTGTCCTCCCATTTTGCCACTTCACTTTGTTTCCTCGTCTTTTCTGCATTATGCATTGGGTGACCATAGAACAATCTGCTCGCTGCTGTCATCAATTTTGCGTCAGCCTGACGTATGGGAAATAGAGCACTGGCCGGGGGAATACAAGAGCGCAATATCCTCTCTGCAGACTGTACATAGTCATACACAATAAGGTAGACAGATACATGGGTCACCCTCCTGCTGGCCCTGACTGCAGCTCCTGCTCTGCTCAACCAGCTGTTTGCTGCACATACAGTGCATACAGTCCTACCAGGTTTTGAGCACTGCTCAATGTGCTCAGAAAGGAAGGAGCTGGGAGGTATCACCCGCAGTGACACTTGTGCCTGAAAGGGCCTCAACAGCACATTTTGATACAGTCATCAATCAAAGTCTTTTATAAATTGAAGGACTTCATTCATCAGCCCATAGTTCACTGGAGCACTTCTAAGTGGTCTTTTTTCCCCTATTGACCTGTGACCTCTGTGTTGAATGTGTTGATGGAGGCTTATACATGAGAAGAATGAAGGGGAGGAGGCAACAGTTTGTCTAAGGAAATGGCCAAGGCAGGTCACCATATTTCTCTTGCCACATCACAAGACACAGTGAATAAGTTCCACAAAAAGGGAACAATACCAAACAACCACCTTGGTGTGTAATAAGAGCAATCTTCTCTGCTCAAAACAGTACCTTATTGTGCACAAGACTTTGTTGACAAAAATTAATTACACAGTCCCTTTGCGATTCGTTTAAAGTATATAGGTTATAAATTATACGCTATACATTTTTGAGAGAGACTTCCTGTTCGTTTTTTTTTCTGTCGACAGTGGATGTATGTATGCATATAAACAATAACACTGGCTATGAAAATTCTTCATCATGAAATTTAATATGGAATACTTTTTTGGGAGTAATTTCAGCATAAAACTGGATTTAGGGAGCTTGTATGCAAGCAAGGTCCACTATGAAGACCCAGTTATCCCACCCAATCCCTAATTGAAAGGCTCAGTACTGTTTCAGTGAAATTTTGAATATACCTTAAGTTGGTATATCACACTATTTTAAGGATCCCTCTTTTTGTAAAAGCCCTACAATAAGGCCTACATTATTTAAACCCTTCTGTTGCTGCATGGGTTTAATGACGTAACGCGAGTTTTCAATAGAGATATTTTCCTCAAAATGATTGTCATTGATGTAGGCCCAGCTACAATTGGGTTGGACCGGTATGTAACAAGCAAATTTTGTCGAAATTATCAGTTTCTTCTGAAAAATCAACAACAACCACAAATCAGAGTGTATAGTGACAGTGTCACTGTGTCAGCTGCCAAGACAGCCACCACTGACAGTAAAACAAGTCTGCAGTCTAACTGTATCAGTTGAGACACTCTTCATCTACTAGCAGAGTCTAGCTCACTATCAACCAACCCAGGGCTTCTCAACAGTCTCATTCCACCCTCTCCCACTAGTCTCTCTTCCTGAATGTTGCTTCATTTATCTGCATCACCACACTCACTTATTATGGCGATCCCCTCTCACTTTTTTGGCAGCTTTAAATCTGCCAATTACAAGGTGCATTGTGCCC
The DNA here is from genome assembly GCA_026936325.1 of Platynereis dumerilii. Taxonomy (NCBI): domain Eukaryota; kingdom Metazoa; phylum Annelida; class Polychaeta; order Phyllodocida; family Nereididae; genus Platynereis; species Platynereis dumerilii. Next base: position 16,098,508 of record JAPTHN010000001.1, read on the forward strand.
CAGAGTGTCATTGGCACTTCTCTTGAGGACACGTCAGTAGGCCATGCATCACCTGTTGCTCTCCATTCCTCACCAGCTGTGAGCTGTGAGCTGCTCTGCAACTAGGTTTCTCTACAAGTCTGACTGTTGCAATACTGGTGGCAACTGATTTATACTTCTCTGAAAGGATTTAAAATGAAAGAAATCCATGATTGAGCCACTGCTTTAGGTAGCTGAGTGGTTGAGGCAGCAGCCTGCTCCGTCGAAGATCTTTGCCTGCATGGGTTTGAACTCAAAATATTTCAGTGGACATTCATGAGCAAAATTCCCAGCTGGGTGTTGTTCAGATGTGATGTTAAATTGGCGGCCCCATGCATCAGTGTACAATTAAAAGATCCCTGACATAGGGTAATTGTGTCACGTGATCATGTGGAGGACTCCTGCTCTCTCCCATATCATCAACCAACCCTCGTTATAGTACCCAGAACTGCGCTATAAGCGGGCTGCACTTAGGCCTATAATACATTTAATTTTAATCTATTTGCTTTGAGTTTTGAGTAAACTGGTCCCTACATTATACACTTTACACTGAATTACCTAGCTGCTGCACTATGGGACCGCCTTCCTCTTCCGAGAACTGGCGAGCAGTTATCACGGAGTGAATGCTCTATCAAAAGGCTCACCACCATGTGGCGTACAATGGTCAATCAGTTGTCATTGCTTTATGAAGTTGCCTAACCTACAACACGAAAATGATTTTAATAGGCCTACATGTATGAATCATTGAACTGCAGACTTCGGCCTATATCAAGATATACACCGTATGTTTTCCAAGGTTTGCAAAACTAACAAGAATCCGCGGATTCAAAACCGACCTAGCGCAAATTGAAGGTGCCATTGTTTAAACCACTGAGCAACAGATACTGGAAGATAGGAGAAATAGTTGATTGGAAGATGCTAGAATCAAATGCAGTTTGAACAGATTTTAAAAAAAAGAAGGAAAGATGGCTGCCAAAATGGGCCCCATCTTGGATTTCTCTACATGTTCCTCATCCATACCCACAGGCCAATACCTGTACCAAATTTCATAACTGTAAGTGAAATATTAAGGTCACAATTTATCAGTTCAAGAATGACGAAAGATTGCTGCCACAAAGAGGCTGCCATCTTGGATTTCTCAACATGTTCTCGACTGATACCCACAGCCCCATATCTGTACCACATTTCATAACTCTTAAGCGAAATATTGAGGTCACAATGGGCAGTTAAAGAAATGAAGAAAGATGGCTGCCAAAATGGCCGCCATCTTGGATTTCTCAAATGTTCCTCATCCATACCTATAGGCCAATACCTGTACCAAATTTCATAACTGTAAATGAAATATTAAGGTCACAATGGGTAGTTCAAGAACGAAAGAAGACAACTGCCAAAATGGCTGCCACAAGTGGCTGCCATCTTGGATTTCTCAACATGTTCCCGACTGATACTCACAGCCCCATACCTGTTCCAAATTTCATAACTCTAAGCGAAATACTGAGGTCACAATGGGCAGTTCAAGAAATGAAAAAAGACAGTGGTGTAGCTACAGGGGGGGCAGGGGGGGCGGTCGCCCCCCTGGCTCCATCCTGACCAGGAAAGAAATTATTACATTGTCATCAAACGTTGCATTTTGCCAAATTTCATAACTCTTAACAAAATATTGAGGTCACAATGAGTAGTTCAATAAATGAAAAAAGATGGCTGCCAAAATGGCCACTACAAAATGGCCGCCATCTTGGATTTCTCTACATATTCCCAATCCATACCCAGAGTCCCATACCTGTACCAAATTTCATAACTGTTCGTGAAATATTAAGGTCACAATGGGCAGTTCAAAAATGAAGAAAGGTGGCTGCCAAATTGGCCGCCACAAAATGGCAGCCATCTTGGATTTCTTGACATGCCCCGATCCATGCCCATAGTACCATATCTGTACCAAATTTCATTACTCTAAGTTGAAAACTAAGGGCACAAATGGACTTTTACACAATGTCATGTTGACAAGAAATGTGGACACATCACATGGACATGGTTTACATGAGTCCCCTTTCACTACCCACCCCCCTCTAATAACCTACGTTAGGTCAGTTAAACATAGGCTGTGCAGCAGCAAACCTTCAGCGAATAACACCTTTAGAAGATTACAATAATATCATAAAATTAGTGCGTTTACGAAATTGCTTATAGGTATGCAATAGCGGTCGAGTAGTGGCCTTCCATTATCTCTATTTTTCCAATGATTCATAAAGTGTTATACGCATCAAAAAGCACTGCTAAATTAATTTCATAGGTGATTTGTTTAGAAAAATGCATTACTGTATATGCAATAGTGGGGAAGTTTTGGCTCCGATATAAAAAAAATTCTTTTAAATGTTTTTTCTCATTATTACAAAAACTATAGAATAGCCATCTGTCAGACCATGAAAAGGCACAACTAGACCATACAAGCCATATGTGTACCAAACTTCATCCATGTATATGGAATAGTGACCGGATGTTGGGCCAGAAACAAAAAGAATAATTTTTATGTTTTTTTCAATATTTGAAAAAGCATATAATATTTTCCATCAGACCTTTCAAAAGGCACAACTAGACCATATTGACCATATGTGTACCAGAGTTTATCCATGTACATGCAATAGTGAGCGAGTCTTAGCGCAAAAAAAAAAAAAAAAAAAGTTTTTATATCTTTTCTCATTTTTTCAGAAAGTATAGAATATCTGTCAATGAGACCATCAAAAGGCACAACTAGACCATATAGGCCACGTGTGTACCAAATTTCATCCATACACATGCAATAGTGACCGAGCCTTGGCCCGGAAACGAAAAAAAAATTATTTTTATATTTTGTCTATTATTTCAAAAAGTATTTAAGATCTATTCATCAGACCATCAAAAGGCACAACTAGACCATACAGGCTAGATGTGTACCAAATTTCATCCCCATACATTCAATAGAGGCCGAGTGCCGGGCCGGAAACGATCTATCCGCCCGCCGCCCGACCGCCCGCCCGCCCGCCCGGCGGACGGACAGCATTTTTACCCAAGTGATTACAATACCTTCTTCGAACTTCGTTCGCTGAAGGTAAAAAGGGATACACCTCTACCTGTCTACCAATATTTTAAGAGCCTGTAAATTGACAACTATTAAAGACCTTTATAAGATCATAGTAGCGCAGTTTGTCTGCCAACATGAAACCACCAACTCTTCCTCAGAGTTCCTCCGTGGCCTAATGGTTAAGAATGCTTGTTTGCACAACCACTGGCTCTGAGGGCGTGGGTTCGAATCCCAACCCGGAACTCAATTTAGTCCGAGCCCATGGGACATTAAATGGAGGCGGGTTGTATCCAGTGTTCTATGCTGGGGCAACTGAAAGACCCTGGGCATTCCTGAATTAATAGGGTATGTACCAGACTCAGTCTTCTCATCTCATCATCATACGGCGATCAGCTGCCTCTATGTAGCCCACTAAGGTGCTGCAGAGGCGTAAAAACACAAACAAACAAAACAAACAAACCAACTCTTCCACCTTTTATAAATTATTTTCAGCCAATATGCCATAGAATAGACAATAATTATTGTTCTTAAAATACTTTTTGTGATAGGCCCAAGCCTGATAAGCACTGTTTGCTTTCTGCCAAATTTCTGGGGTCCTTTAATTTTCACTTAAAAATAAACATACATGCATATCTATCTATCTATCTATCTATCTATCTATCTATCTATCTATCTATCTATCTGTCTATCTATCTGTCTATCTGTCTATCTATCTGTCTATCTATCTATCTATCTATCTATCTATCTATCTATCTATCTATCTATCTATCTTACTGTCCTTTCATAGCAACATTCTTTATGATGTGATGTTCAACAACACAAATTCAAACTTTAATTAAGCCACATTTTTTAATCATTAAGAGTAGCCCCAGACCTGTGACCCTTCATTGTGTCCTGTTGGCACAAGCATTGGAGTCACTTTGGGGCTACATCAAGAGGTATTTATATAAGGCCACTCTCACTGGTGTCAGACCTACCAAATTATCATAAAACTACTGGAAATCTTCTCAGCTATCTAAAATGGGGTCTGCCGTGTCTGTAGACCTCATAGAAGTGTTAATTTAGTCGTGCTTTGCATGACTAAGTGCTGTCCCCGGAGTGCTGTCCCGTTGTTTAGTTCATCCCGGCCGTCCCGCATCGTCCCGAGCGGCTGTCCCGGGGTTTAGGTTGCCCCATTATTTATGGGATTGGGCCAGAAGTTGGTGATTGGGTACATTCGATTCGATCTACTCTAACTACTCCGGAAGTTATGTATCTACTCCAGGAAGTGACATTTCTACTCCTGAAGTAAACTACTCCAAGGTGGGTCCAAATCGAATGAAAAGGAGTACAGTACGTCATTATTTGGGGGTTAACTTCCTGTGAGGATTCCCTTGCCAATGGCAATTCAAGACGCCATGTGGCATTTTCAATTGACAGCCGTAATTGAGCCAATTGAATTACAGCAATTCACATTTAAAAAATGCAATCAGCGACCAAATCAAAGCTTCTGAAGTGCCATTTATTTATGTAAACAATCATACGTCACGGGATATCCCAATTTCTTGGAGCACTTCCTATCTACTCCAAACTGCTCTAATCTACTCCCGGAAATGCAAAACGAATGATCTGGAGTGAAGTACTCCACTCCTAGAGCACTTTGGAGCAGCGAAACGAATGTACCCATGGGCATGTTGAAATCTTCTGAGTCAAAAAATGACAACATGGATTTTTCAAACTCTCGGGCCTCTCTTAGTTTTAAAGATACAAAAATGACAATTACATCATTTTTGAGATAAGAAATGACAGAATATGAATCCTAGTGAGAACACACAGATTTCTATTTTTTTGGTGTTGTGCCATGCTACTGAACTTGGGAGTTAAATTTACGCACGGAAAATATGGGAAATCTCAGTATTCTCACTCGGGATCATATTCTACAGGTGTTCAGCTTTAAAATGCTGTTTATTTGAAGGCTCTACGACCATTATTAAGGGCGGCCCGAAGGTTTAAAGACAGGTAAGTCACTCAGGCTGAGGCGCCGTGGTTTTTCTTGCCATTTCTGTGGCCTGGAAGTCTGTTTTCATCGTGACGTTACGGCGCGGCTGTTAAATTGACAAGCCTGTTACTGCACACGATCACAGACGAGGTTGTAGGTAACACAAAACAGCAACAACATTAGATTTATGTTGAATACTTCCAGAGATATTGTCGTTTAAAGTGCGTCAATCATACCGCGAAAATCCTACTGTCAGAACCCGAAAGTGACGTGGTTGCTGGTTCGTGGTTGCTGGTTCGTGGTTGCACTTTATGGCTTCACCAGATTCGTTTTACAGGTCCTGGAAAAACCGACGTTAGGTCGATTAAAAATTATGAAAGTTATATAAGTAATGCTGAATTTCAATTCAACGAAGCGCCCTGTTAAATTTGACAGAGTAGTTACACATAATGTAAATAGTATCATTATAACAATGTCTTGGAGTCTGGTCGTCATCAGCCTACTCGTGCAGTACTGAGGGAGCTTTGTATCAGTGAAATAGTATGACGACATTCCCAGCAATCTGTGTGTCAGCCACATGGGTCGAATTCTCAGACTATGACTACTAACCACTCCTACGGTTGATATGTTAACAAGCTAATATATATATATATATATGTCATCTGACTTACGAAAACAAAAAATGAAATATAAACAAGCACATATTAGTATGTCAATGACAGTCAATACAGTATGCAGTATTTTAGTTTGGGAAATATTTTACTTTCAAGTCTTTTGTTGGGATTATAAGGATACAATAGTGACATTACTGTAGATAATATGATATTGCTTGTTGTTAAGTGCACAACTCCATGCAATGAGTCCAAACACAAAATTCCATCCATGGTGGCGACTTCCACTTCCGGTTTCTTGGGCCCTCTACCGGTCTCTGGCAGGATACCAGTCTGGCAGGGTACCAGCCTGGCAAGATAGCAGTCTCGACTACGCAGCCTGTCTCAGGACTCTCCTTGGCCAGAGAAAAGCAGTCTGGTAGACCAGTCATTCTGGAAACTGAACTCTCTTGGCCATTTTTGCCGCCAGCCTGACTCCCTTTCCAGCCTCTCTCTAATTTCTTTTCAGTAGAGGAATGTAATTCGCAGCCCAGCAACTTTGCAGACGGATCTCCAATTTAAATGCATCGCTCTCCAGAACTCCTCAGCCGGCCCTGCAAAAAGAGAAGCAAACGTATGTAGGAAACAACCTCCCATTTCCAGAAGGCGGCTAACTTTTGGTCGACAATCCGGCGCTCCAGCTTGCTTTCTAAATCTTTCTAGGCTATCAACTCTGTGTACTTATATGTATGCCCATAAAGCACACATGATGGCTTAGAAAGAGCAGTAAATCGTCCAGAGCAAACAGTACTCTCTCAGAAACTTATAATGAGGACAATTTGGGAATTTGCCAGAGGAGAAGGTTAATTCTGTGGTTGGCTTTTTATTCGAAATGGCTTAGGCGCCTGGAATAATAAGTCTTAATATCCCATTTGCATTGCTTAAAGATCCGAGAAATGAAGAATTTTAATCCTCACAATAAGTGGAGAAGAAGGGGTTTGGGAATTATGGGCCAAATATCCAGTGGCATGATGAGTAGGGCATCAGCAGCATTAGCAGCCAGACACAGAACCATCTTTATGCGGATTATGGGGGTGTATTCATGTCTAGTCATGGAACACTTGATGACAAACATTCCTCTAAATAATCAGAGGATATGAAGGGAGCAGATACAGCCCAAGCAGGATCGATGGCTCCGCACGAAGAATTGATTGCAGAGGAGTGTGCCTCAAATCTGGTGACAGAAAGAAAGCCCATACATAATCAATGAGGACTGCTCAGCTTGGGAGAACCAGGGGAGGGACTCCGAGAGACTCTGAGGGAGGGGGGCTCACCCCTCAAAGACATCATACCGGGGTGCTTTGCAATGGAGGGGTGTCTTGCAATAGCCCGCAAAGCTTGTCGGAGCCAGTAGGAGCTAACCGAAGCTTGCGGGAGCTGGGGTGGCTTGCAATAAGCCGTGAAAAGGGGTGACAAGCTGCGGGAAAATAGCGACGACACCCAAAGAGCCAAATAATGGATGGGCAGAATAAATAATCACCGGAGACATATGCTTAGCCAGCTCAGCCAACACTGCCTCTTCACAGATCCAGGCTGTAAAGAGGCAATTGAACGTTCAATCAAGAGGCCCCTGCAGCCCTGGGAGTCCTCTCCTGCATGTCATTGCCCCAATCCACAGCTAAGCCAGTTCTTCTTGTCTTCATATAGCTCGCTCTCACTCATTCTCTCCCTCTTTCCCACTTAGCTCCTTCCAAAATCCTTCTCTCTGCAAGTCATGTTCTGGTATCCAAAAGCATACACTGTAAAACTAGCAGCTTCTCTTTAACGGTAGCTACCGTTACAAATACAAAAGGTAGTTAAAATCAAAATTTAGTTTTTACGGTGTGAATTGTTGTTTTAACGGTAGCTGCCATAAAAAGTGCCGGGAGCTGGTTTTGCAGTTTTACAGTAATATATCTCGTCTCGACTCATTCTCTATAGTATTCCACTTCTACTTCAAATTTATATCCCAGTTACACCGGAAATACACAATTTTTTATTTTTTGGTAAACCATTGCAACTTTGAGTGTTTAATAATTTAGGATACATTGCAAAAATGAGAATTCATGAAGTTTGTCACATTCGATGTGAAACCGACCAAACCGAAGCGACTAATTCACTCTGAACACTAAAAAAAACTCATACAAAAACCATAATTGGTTTTAGGGTTTCTCCTCTATATCATTCCAATTTGGATTCATTGAAAAACTGTAACGCTGTATTGTCAGGAATGCTGTGGGTACTGGGAAAAACCAAACTTCAATGCAAAAACCTCCATGTTAGCTGCAATTAAACCTTGTGGCACTGGAAAAACCAATTTTGTCCAATTCTGTCAGAGTGTACTGTAGAGGCTTTGGCAATTACTTTGGCAATGCTCGTCTGCACCAGGTGAACAAGTTGAATTGCACTGCTCCTTGCACCTAACCACCCATTGTACAATGCACCTGCCTAAATGGCTGGGCAATTGTTGCTGCAGTATACCCCAGTCAATGGCCAGTCATAATGACTGCTCCCTGTAGCTGAAGAGGCTGCCAATTGCCCAACCGTGCTGTTTACTCAACATTCTCTGAACTAACCACCGATGAATGGTCTTGTCTCAACACATACTGGTTCAATCTCAACAGTAATGAAGTACATGAGATCAGACAGATGTACAGGTTGGTTTATAACACTACATCCGGATTGCAATGGTTACAACTGATTGAAGACACATTAACCATGGAAAGTATTATACTAAGCATCGGGTCAACATCTATACACTGTGTACCAACCAAGTGACCCAATTAGGGATTTTCTTTGTTTACATTTTGCTAGTTTTCATATATAGAGCAATCAACAAACGTTGCCATATAGCCAGTATGCTGTATTATAGTATACACAATACATATAAAAAATTTGGAATAAATCAGTTAAGTTTTCTGGGAGATTAGGCAGTTTTAGTAAATTTTAGTGCATTCTTTACTAGAATCACCAAATCTTTAGATTGCTAAATATTTAAAGCTTGACATTTTACATCAAGATTTCTGATACATAAATACAGCATACTGGCTATGTTATATTGTAACTACATTGCTTTCTGGTCTCAAATTAAAGATTTTATGATTAACTAGGTCGCTTCGCATAGAGCAAACGGTACACAGTGTATATGGCCATTCCAGCTGTGCAGGAGGGCCTGCCAGTTCATGGGTCCCGGGTTCGATTCCACTCTGGCCGGTCACCAACTCATGTCGAGCAGTTGTTTAAATCATCCTTTGCTTCATTACTTTGTCATCCTATGTCGTCCTATCCCAATTGGCCCACCAAGGACATGAATACAGAACATAAAGTCCTATCTTCCATCCAACAGCCATCACAGTGCATAAAAGCGTCTATCATGCAGACTCCACCTGTATATATATATCTATTTATCTATCTAGATTGTCTGCCCTCCTATATCTGTCAAGCAGTCTTTCTGTCTTGCTCTCCACTGCACCCACCCAAGTATGATTCTATTTAATCATAAGCCATAGCAATCATGTGCAGTGGGCGTCTGTCTCCCATGAACTTTCATTCTGTCATTAAACTGCATCCACACTAGTCTGGCATTCCACTCTAAATACGACCCAGCTTTTTACTTTTTTCAATTCCATTTCCAGTCCAATTCATCTTTTCATCTCTCAGAAGTCTTGCTTTCATAACATACACGACTGGTCTATCAAAAAGTACTATGAATAGTCTATGATGACTGAATATTTTATATCACACCAGTTACGATATCATTCTGTAAATTAAAAAGCTATAGCATCTTAGTCACGACCACTCCCATCCCTGTAGTATTATTAATATTTTTAAATGTAACTCATTGAAAGTAGAATTTTTCACAAACAGTATAATAATAACAGACACATGCTTTCTTCCACTTGAGACTTTTTCCAAAAATGTCGTTGATGATTAGAGTTTCAGTAAGTTTTATGCAACTCATTCAGCAGTGCACTAAAATGTCTTGACAATGTCCAATGTTACTTTTAGACACAAATAATCCTAATAAATAATATAATACATCTAAAAGGGGGAGGGGGTGCACCTACCCTTTGGGTTACAGCAGTTTTCTGCTCAGGTGCCCTCCTGTACAACATTTTACTTTAGTTATATATATATTTATGTATGTTCATTTTTCATTATATTGTAAGTGCCTACGTTGTGCAAATAAAGTATCCTATCCTATCCTAGGCTTTAGAGTGAGATTTACATAAAAGCCTGTATATGATTGAAGTTCCATAGGGCATCATGTTTTCTGAAGGCATGCAGACGAGCACTCAGATTTCCAAACTTCAAAATATGCAATATGAACACAAGCCAAACTACAAAGAATGTGCTCGCGTTACAAAACTTTAATCTAAATGATTTCGGTTATGTCTGTTGAAGGATTGGCATAAGAACAGTATACTTTTTTGTCCATGCTGTGTCAAAGTATTTGTTTACACGAGTACGATGCTGTTAAATATGTATTGTATTAAGTTTACAATCAGGTAAGTGTTCTCTCATGTCAGTTATGAAACTTGAGTTTTTTGTAAGTGTCAATTTTAGAGTCTATAAAGTAACCAATCTAAAAGAAAGCTTTACTCAAATTCACTTTCAATTGTTTTCACAATCAAATTAAATCAACTTCCAGGTAAATTTCAATATTATTTTATATACTGCTTATTTATTACAGACGTGGGTGAGTCTGTATTTTAAATATTTTTTACACCCATGTCTTCATCAGCACCAGTGTGAGCTATAGTTAAGTTGGACCACCTCCTCCAGCATGCTTTGGAGTCAGCATCTAGTAATGTGAAAGGTCCCGGATGTGTCAGGATCCTGACATGATGCTGATTGGTTAATCTTATCACATGACCCAGCTGCCCAATCAGAAATTGAGGGCCTATAAACACATCCCAAGATGCAACATGGGAATTTAGCAATCAGATCGTGGGAATAGCTGCTAAGTGTCAGTCTGTTTGCACAGACTGTAGGACCAGTGCTATACATTAGTATTTGGAGACATCATATCCAAGGCATCAAAGTTTCAAATTCATCTTTGAATGGATAGGGGATTCACACGTGTACTGCATTCTGGCAGCTGACCTTCTAGGCACCTGCGAAATGGAAGTGAGGTTGATGTGGACATCCGGAGCGGCCAGCCAGACAGATCCAGACCAGCAAATGAGATGTCGGCATCCTGTCAGGACAAGCACTTCCTCTCGGACTCTTTTACGCCAGTAAATGACAGTAGTTACGCATTATTTCTTACTTTGATGGCCTTTTTCGTAAGACGAAATGAGGCAGATGTATCATATTCTGCGCTCCGGTGGCGTCTGGATCACACAGTAGTCGGTGTAAATTAATCAGTCCGGTGCAGTTGTGTGAGAAGCAAATAGTAGCTAGTGAGCCCAAGCGATGCATGATGGGTAATTCCAGTGCAACACGCCATTAACCTTAATGCAGTTGCCATGGCAACAATGTAGCAGAGCATCAGGTGAGCAGAGGGCTTGGGAGGAGGGCTTGTCTGAGCAAAGGGCATGGAGGCTGCATGGGTAGCACAGGCTCCGATGTCCCCAGTGAGCATCTACCAGCCAGACTGAGCCTGGCAACCACTGGCAACCAGGAGCAACCAAGAGCAGAGCATTGTGAAACTGGAGGGCAGGGACTTGCAGGAAGGGGAGGGAGGTGGTCTGGAGCAGTCTGCTAGTCATGTCTGTTGTCTGGCTCTACCATTGTCTGGTGGCACTGACAGCCGAAACAATCAGTCAGCCAGTCCAAGCCATTTGTCTGCTCAGCCTTATTGCCAGTCTGCATCCGTTGCAAGGCTGTCAGAGGCACATGAAGGAAAGCCCTGCTCCCTGGGAAGCCACTCACACCTCACTCTCCCAGCTCAAGACCCTCACTCACCACTCTATCTGGCCCACTCATAATTGCATTAGCCAATACCTGTCACTGCTGGTTATACACTTGTAACCCTCCACACAACTTACTCCACGCAGTCCACTGAGGTGGTATAGCCAGCCTTGGTGTTGGTGGTGCTAACAGTAACAGCGCCATACTTAAATAATTGAACAAGACAGGCATATTTACCCCTTCTTTGATTTTTAATCCCAGCACCTCTTTACAATCTGCATCGTATAATTCCCTTTCAGCAGAAAAATCAGTCTTGGCATTCTATTGGAAACAGCAAGGGTGGGTCCAGACACTTGGTTAGACTGACGAGGGGAAACTGAACCTCCTTGCCGCACCCCAAAGCAATGCCTGGAGAGAGGTAGATGATGAAAACAAGAGGACTTAATCTCACTGACAACTGGGTGGGACACACTAAATCTTTATGGCTGAAACATTGCTCCATTCTCATATCTTGTACATTGTGCTATCTCATGTTATCTTGTACTAAAGCCGTAGTCTGGAAACCAATACCTTTTTATTGGAAGCAAATCCAGGATATGGACAAAGCCGAATTGATGGCAACCCGGAGCTTTCTGATTGGCTTTCCTCGACAAATCACACACTTTTCCTGTGCACGAAAAATAAGAGTGAATAAAGCAAGAATAACAAGATGCTTGACTTTTGTGGTCATTCCTCAAGTGGCTCTGGTTTCCAGGAATGAAATAATGATACATTAACTGTAAGGCCAGACATAATTAATTTTTAGTTTCTCAGATTGATTGACCAACAGATTTTCTGGCTACAGAAAAGATATTGAGCTTTCCCATAATTTCAGTTTAATTGTTATTACAAAAAAATGAGATTTCAGATTTTTCCCATCTTATCGAATGTTCTATGTTGGGGCAACTGAAAGACCCTGGGCATCTCTGAATGAATAAAGTATGTGCCAGACTCCCAGCCTTATCATCTCATACATCATACAGTGTACGGCGATCACTTACACAGTAGATTGAACATAGTACAAGTGCAGCCCCCTAAAAAATGATGTCGGGCTACCCGGAGATCCGGAGTATACCAGCACAACGTGAGAAGAAGACCAACCCAGGAAAAAATGCCTCGAGAAGATCCCAGAAGCTGAAGATCAATTATGTCTGGCCTAAACTGTAATATGTTGAAAGAAAGTAGGGAATGTTATTTGATAATTACTGCATGGGCTTACGACGAGGAATTAACGTCAACAGAGAACGTGGGTATAGAAATACTGTGAAAAATAAATGTCAGACAAGAAAATAGATGAAAATAAATGTGAACCAAAGATGAATGTCAGACGAGAATGTTGAGACTGAAAAGTCAAGAAAGTAGGTGGGAACAGGAAAATAATTGGCAAACAAGATTAATTATTGTGAGGATTCAGGGGAAGAGCCAGGTCAACCAGATATGGGGAGATAGGAAGGTGTGTCTTTAACTTCCAGCCAGGTGACAGACAGAATGGCTGTATGAATGAATTCAAAATGGTTGGGAAAGCACGGTATTGGCCGAGCCGGAGAACAGGATTGAAGCAAAGTAGAAGGACTTTTAGAACTGTGGAACTCAAAGAGAAGACAACTCTTTTAGCTAAATCAACAAGAAGGTTGTACTCTTTAGAGTGCATCGTCCCGCCGCTTGAAAAAGAAACTGAAGTGGCTCCATCTTTGTACAGTGCAATTATTAGGGCTGACCACTGTCCACAGATGTGGTTTTGTTAAAGTGCTCAGTTATGCATAAAACATAGGCAGGCTAGCGAGTTTAGAGTGATATAATAAAAATATACGTGAAAATGTATCTGGCAATTGGGCCGTATTCGCTGTATGGATCTTTGAATTCCCAAAAATCCAATCAGTTCTTCATTGTGACAATCAGAAAATTCCTTCAGAGTTTCATTAGAAAGGATTTAGCAGTTTTCCCTGAGTCAAAATAACAGACACCCAGACAGCTAGACAGACAAACATCTTCGAATGAAAACATAAGTCCCGTCCTTCAGCGGAACTAATTATAATGTAGGAAATAAAATCAGAGAAGGTCATACCAGATGATAACCAAGCAAATAGACCTACATGCAAGGCATCAGGAAAACCTTCAAGATGACTGCCAATGACTTTGACGCAAGAGGAACAAGGGTGCATGCAGTGTGAATGCTGGTGAAAATTTCACACTAAGTAAAAGCCAAACAAGTCGACAGGCGGGCATAAGGACAGCCGTACCCCAGACTATTCGGTGGCTAGCGCAATAGCATCCATATGAAATGTCTTCCCACTGAGCGATGAATGTCTATCAGCCAGACGCGCCAGCAGCAGAGGGACCCAGGGCGGCAGCCACCCAAAGTGATATTGTGGCAAAAAAAGCTCCATTTCGCTCTTGCCTATTTCTCGCCATGCAGAAATGTTGCAATAAAATCCTCACTAAGGAGAATATATTCATGCGCTCCCTCAATTGATGCACACATATGCATGTGCACACCGTCGCTTTGGATTGTCGCAGCCGTGAGCCAAGAGGCTGCTTGCTTTATCACGATCTCAACAACACAATGTGACCCATTTACATGTTTATTTATTACTCAATACATATTTACACACTTCTTGACTGAGAGAACGAGGAAGAAAAATGGCATAGCTGACCCGCCTACTCCGGGCACTCAACACACTCAATGCAGATTATGACGAAGGAAAGAATAAGTTGGTTTTCTCCACATATGTAACATTTCTCTCTTCGATCAACCAGCCCAAACCGGCCGAAAGGATTAAATCCGGAGAGCAATTTCAGGCGCCAACTTAGCAGTTACAATCGAAGACGCCTACACCGCAATGAATCAGAGGGAACTCTTCCCATCACTTTAATGCAGCCCTTTGTCTCCCTTTGATTTCTTTCATGGCCTCTCTTGCAAAGACATCCCTCATCTGCTTATTCTTCCCACCTTGTCCTTTCAACACTTTTTCTCCCAATTACCTTTCATCTAATTTTTATTCCTCCGTTGCGCTTTTATTAGCAGTTAGCGGATATGTAAAGGGCTGAATTACAATTTAACAGTTCTGAAGATAGAAACATGCAGACAGACCTGCACACAAAGAGCTCCATCGATCATCAGACAGACATACAGACATGGAGAATACCAGATCCAGACAGACAGAACAACGGAACTGATAGCATAATTTACACGCGATGTCCTCGGAGATCAGAACCTCTATCGTCTTGACATTGACGTCAGAGAGCCTTTATATACATTAAAATTAAATGAATAAAAATAACTTTTTATACAACCAGAATACTTTTTGCCTAAGATATGACAATCTCCCTTAATAGCCATTGTATCTCCAGTGGAATCACGACACCAACGGTGTCCTCTCTCAGATTGAATTCGTTCATTGCAATTGAAAGAGAAGAGACATTCCTTTGCAATCATATCTTCTTCTTGAATAATAGCAATAGAGCTTAATATAAAAGCAAATGAGTAAAAAGAACATTCTTTTGACTTGCAGACAAATCAAGAGCTGCCTTGCCTTTTTCTTTTTTTTCAGGGTGCCGCAGGGATATTGTCACGCTGGAGTTTCGTGACTTCATCAGAGACGGTTGCCGCTTCGGTCCGGAGTCTGGATGGGGGAGGCAGTCACGAAGGAGAGTCATGAGCAAATGGCAGGGTCTGGGAGTATCTGGGAGAGTCTGGTAAGGGTGGAGAGAATGATGATGAGATGGTCAGAGAATCGCAATAAATATGATTGTCTAGCAGGGTGATGTGGCAGCAAAGGCAATAGAGGAAGACAGGAGAAACCATCAAGGGACATTACTCCCAAAAAACAGATGGGACAATTCGTGTAGTTTCACTGGCATCTAAATACAAGCTGTTTCAACCACAGACTTGTAATGTTATTCCAAGACAGTTTTAAACAATGATTTACATTGATCATGTGGGGGTGTCACAGGACCCAATAAATAGAGAATACACCAGGCTGTGTCTCAGGAGTCCTGAGGGCCATGGATGGGTGGAAGTGACCCATATTGATAGAGAAGGGATGAGGCAGAGGGCCTGTTAGTCTACTCACTGTAAGCTCCTCCCCACACTGTCCCATCCCATCATATGTTCTGCGTTGACATCAGAAGCACTCCCACAGCAGCATCTTCAGCAGCAGCAGCAAGAATTCCTTTGATGTCCAAAGAAGCCATCCTTAAACACCACTGGCATAAACAACAAAGCAATTATGCTGACACCCTGTGTTGGCCAGCGTTTAGCAGAGGCCCTTGGAAGCACCTTACAAGTGCCCACGACATTTTTAGGACCACTAAGAACCGTTTAGGCAAGAAGCCAGTACTTCAGTACTTGTGTCATTGAGCTTCTTGTACTTATCGTTCTTTTATCAGCTTCCTTCCTGGTCCTTTCTGGGCCCCTGATAGCCAACCAATTTGATGGATCTGCCTGTCTTTGTATTAAACATCTCTGTACATAGAATGTATGACTTCTCTGTTCAATTTCTTCAAAATTTCTTCACATGTATCGATTATAGACCTCTCAGGTGTTAATGGAGTTAACATTTCAAAGCCAAAAATATGTACAATTTTCAAAGAAACAAGATCTCAGTATCATATGTGCATGTATATATGGAATTATAGGTGTATTAAGAATGTCTGGCTTTTCCTAGAAAGCCTTTCCTGCAACACCTTTCAACACATCTGGTAGATTCCATTATTTTTGTGTGAATCCATTTCGGTGATGTCGATAACACAACTTCAGCCATGATTCTAATAACCAGGGAGTCCCTGGGATAAGTAACTCCTTTCCAAAAACTGGGTATAGTCTCTCACAAAAGACTATGGAATCTTGTTAGGGCTTCTTTCCACACTGGAAAGAATAGTATAGGTTTGTGTAAATCAGACATAATTAACATCAGCTGATGTCCGTCAAAAATTATGTGTATATCAGACAAGATTTTTATGAGAAATAGGCTAGACAAGGAAATTATCAATTCTGATAAAGTTTTTTGTGTGATGATCAAGGAAATGTCAAAAATGCACACCCTTTCGTCTGAATTTACAAAATATTTTGGATGGACACCAGCTAACGTTTGTTTTCTGTTTTACATAAACATATTTTTTCAGTGCAAGGCATTGCAAGCACAGAAATAAGCAGTCAACATATCAAAGGGAAGTTCACCACCAATGTATTGTACCTTCAGGAAGTTACGGGTAACCTTTTGGAGACAAGTCCGTTAAAGTACCTGAAAATTATTTTCCTGAAAGAACCGAAAGAGGATGAGATAAGCTGAGATGGAGTCCACTCAGTATCATATCCCTGTGGACACTTTGATGTTAGGGTGATGTCACTTATGTCATCTTGACATAAGTCTGATATCAAATGACCATTGGGGTGTCACCATGATAAGTTTCATTCATTCACTTGGTTCATCAGACTCACATACATATTAAACATGAGTAGAGAAATTTCTTTCTTTCAACTAAGAAGAAGAAAGTGGGGAAAAAATGGAAATAATAAGAACGTAAAAAGTTACAATTGACACCAGATTCATTTCAATAATACGAAATAAAATATATAGTGTATATCGCATAGCGAGACAGGATTGGTACGTGTCATATGTGAAAAAAGAAAGAATATTTTGTGTGGTAGAAAAAATTATATGAGAATCATATTACTTGGTATATTAACAGACAAGTGTCTCTGATGTCTGACACGTACAATGTAGCAATCAAGAACCTGAGAAAATTAGAAACAATCTTGCGACACCCTGAGAAAACAATGGCACAGTCGTCTGTAAAAATATTTCATTGTTTCTTTATTTTCTTTTATTCACAACGAAACAGGAACCAGCACAAGTTTTTATGGTAATGTGTTAGATTGGAAATATTTACAAGATCCAAGACATCACCTGACCACTCCCAAATTGATGGATTGTCACCAAAAGTGTCAATGTCATTATCGCCCAGAAAGGCGGCTTAATTGCTAGGTGTCTGCTTCTAATTGTCAATATGTGTTCCTCCGTGGCCTAATGGTTTAAGGTGCTTGTTTGTGCTACCACTGGCTCTGAGGGTGTGGGTTCGAATCCCACCCCGGAATACGATTTAGTCTGAGTCCATGGGACATTAAATGGAGGCGGGTTGTATCCAGTATTCTATAATATATAGTGTATATCGCACAGCTGGGGCAACAGAAAGACCCTGGGCATCCCTGAATTAATAGGGTATGTTCCAGACACACAGTCTTCTCAACTCATCATCATACGGCGGTCACCAAAGAATAAAAGTGCAGCTCCCTCCACAAAAGTTGGAGGTTGAGCTGCCCCGGCTGATCCGGGGTACACCAGCACAACAGAAGCAAGCAAGTTACCGATACAAAAAATTGTCAATTTGCAGTTTCAAATCATTGATTTTATAGTTGGAATTGTGTAATGGTAAGTGCCGTAAAAGTAATGGCAACTGGTTTTATGGTGCAGGCAACTTCAAAATGAGTAGGCTATTTGTGCACTGGATACATTTCCCAAAGGAGGCCAAACTATTCTAGAGGGTAACATGTCGCAAAAAGACCTAACAGAAAGCGGTCTACTACCTAGAAGTCAATTCTGGAGCGAAGTGTTAAAAATGTGGACCAGAAATACCAGAAGAGGATGTGAATAGCCAAAATATTTGGTACAACAGTAACATCAAGGTTGGTAACAAAGTCCTATATTACGAAACATGGTACCGAGCTGAGATCAAACAAGTAAAAGATCTGAAGGATGATTACGGAAACATCCTGAATTTCCAACGGTTTTGGCAGAAATATGAGATGAACATGAATTTCTTGGATTACTATAGCGTTATAAGCACCACAACAGAGGCTTCGCAATACCAGAATCACGGCAGAACCAACGGAATGTAGACTAGACAAAATAAGGAGAACGGAAAAACCAAGCAAATTCATTTACTTCAACTTAATGAAAAATCAAGTTTCATTTCCAGAAAAACTAGCGGAAAAATGGAAAAGAGAGCTACAGGAAGAGAACAATGAAATCAACAACAACACAATTGCAAAGAGTTTCAAGATGACATATAAAAGTACTACCGTCACCAAGATCAGAAATTTCCAATTCAGACTATTACACAGGATCATCGGAATTAATGAAAAACTTCACGAATGGGGCATAAAGGAAAGTAACCTCTGCTACCTATGTGGAAAAGAGAGAGAAACCTACCGTCACCTATTCCACTCTTGCAAGAAAGTTGAAAGACTGTGGCCAGACATCCAGGACTGGACAAGGCAGAACACTGGATACCAGCTAGAGATATCACCAAGGTTAATCATCTTTGGACCACAGAAAATAGAAATTCTACACCTAATCAAGACCATCACAAAAATGCATATATACGCAAGCAAAATGAGCGGAAATATCCCAAGGATCGAGGGCCTAATCAAGAAAATAGAAGATATAAGAAACATAGAGAAATATATAGCGGTGAAGAATGACAGAATGGGGGCATTTAATAAGAAATGGAGAACCACATGACATTTATTATATTTAATCAAATTGTTCTTTTCAATTATAACAACTAGTGTTGGCTGGAATAAAAATTATTTAAAAAAAAACAACAACAAAAAACAACTTCAAAATGAGTTGGCTTCACCATATCCAGTATTTCTTCATATTGTGCGGAGTTCTTTCACATTTTGTCAACCTTTATTTCTTTAATCCAAAGCCCCCTATTTGCCCGGGTATTGAATGAACTACATAATTTCGCTTTTTGAAATTGTTTATAGACAAGCAACTGGCCTTATTTATATTTTCCAGAGCAAAATGATATCTATATCTGGTGTTACGTTATTACCTCCACACAACATCATTCATTCAAATAGGATATATATAGCTTAGCAATATGATATCGTATTACTGATATCATTACTCGAATCATTCCAGAATGATAACACTTATATTCCGCGTGCAGTGCAAATGAAAACATTAGTCCTGTCCTGCAGTGGGACAAATTATAAATGGTTTCATTTGGGGTCCCTTAAGGAGAATACTACAAAAAGACATTTGAGCTGAGCAGACTACAAGTATGTGTAGAGCTGGGGGACCTCATTGTATTGAAATGATGTTTGCCTTGAACAGACAAATTAGAGAATAATATTCAGAATTTTTGAAGGTAGATATAACGAATTGATATATGTTATATACCACATTTATATATAGGAAAGCAATAGAAGTCATGGGAAATCGATCCAGTAATTTACGATGCCTGATTTAGAACAGGGTGGTACAAAGAATGGAACATGGTTGCATAAAATGCATGACTTTGTGTGGTTATAAAACAAAGTAGGACAAGGTGTGGTTGTACTGCGGATAAATGTATGGTATATTGCATTCGTGTGTGACTCGCACTCATCCGTCTTTATCAGTTGAAGTACTTGACACAAGTCAGGAGTGATGAGGCTGATATGAGACTGGGATGAGACTGGGATTACTGTGTGTGGTGAGTCTGATGACCTGACGCTACATCAAAATATATTGCATAACACCTTTTATTACTTTCCATTCAGGTGGGAAAAGAAAAGATAAGTACATAACACGACCAGGATCAGACTGCTGTCAGACTAGGAGCTGTCAGTGTCCAGACTGACAAACATCAACTGGACAGGTATAACCATGCACCAGACAAGCACCTGGACGCTGGTAGACAAGACTAGCAGATATTTGCCAGACAGGAGCCAGACAGACAGGGCCACAACTACTACTAGGTTCAACTACCACTATAGCAAACCACATAGCAAGATATTATGTAGACAGAGAGACAGACAGGCAAGTATACTTCAGACAGACAAGAAAGGTAATTCAGACGATTAAAGGGAGGAAACTCTGAGAAAGACAAGATATACTAGTACACAATACAGAGTCCCAGATACACCCAGACAGCTATACATTGTTGCTACTGCTCAATATCACACCCAGCTACAGAAACAAACATTCAGACAAGACATCTAGACAGAAAGGCAATCAGTTAAAAGGTAGACAAAGACAGGTAGAAAAAGTTGCCTATTACTAGCGAGACAGCAGATGCCACCGAGACCACAAAAACTACAACAAGCAAGCCACACCGCGTAAAGGCAACCGGCCAGACAAGAGAGGTGGACAGACTACAAGGCAAGATAGTGAGCTAAACAGGACAGACAGCCAGACAACCAGACAGGCAGTAGCCAGAGAAAGCTCAAAACCAGACATTCAGACAAGAGAGAAAACTTACCAGACAGATCGCCAGACAAGACAGACTAACAGACAACCTTGGGCCTTGCTCGTAATCGCCAGTTCCGACAGGCTGACACAAGGAGGAAAAGCTCTCAACTAGAACTACCAGCAGCAAGACCGACAGACAACGAGAGTTACAAGACAGACTGACACGAGACCTTGATGAGACAGTTTCCTGAAGTCTGGCCATCTATTGGTTGGCAGTTGACAAGGCTGCTCCTCTCGCAGACCTCCCTGCTCCCCAAATCACCTCAAGGACGTCCCATCACCGAAAGAATCACAGAAAAATGAATTCCTGAACTGTCTTGGCTGCCTTGAATAAATGTACAACACATTTATAGGTGTGATGCATCAGATTAGTAATGTCCGATTCTGCATTGAAGTTCAGGGTGGCGCTGCAGTCCAGACGCGCCCTCTGTCACATTTATTTGTGTGCGTCGTCACATCTTTCAAGTGTGATGATGGACAGATGATTGATCGACTTAGCGTCCTTTATTTATGCAGTGGTGGGCTAATTAGGACAGGACGAGGACATTCAATGAGACAAAGAATGATTTAAAATGTGATAAATGAACAGTAAAACAATGGCTGCGCCAATCCCACGAAAACCAAAGATGGCGATTCCACGTTTATGAAGAGGGTGTCCATTACCATGACTGTTCAGTATATATGTATAAATTTGACTTGTGTTGGAAGGATCACTAAGTGATCGTAATTTGCCGCCTGCTCTAGCCAACAGCGCTTTTAATAAAATAAAAGCTTGTAAACTAAACAAGGTCCTTCACTGAAGCCAGAAACACTTTCATAGGCCTCTGGGAAATCGAAGCCCAGTCAGGTAGGGCCTAGTAAGCCAACTGATAAATACTGGAGAATACAATTACCATATATAACATCATGAGCACATTGAAGTTAAGGTTTCATCTAATTTACATTTCAGCGAATTCACATTTCATTGGTATAAGAAATAGATTATGCAAATTATTTCAAAGAAAAGTAAACAAAATTGTAACTATTACGTAGAACATCAGCAATAATTTATGTAGATTTCATAAATCTCTCATCTATGGCAAACACCCACGCTGCAATTAAAATTAATAAAACCCATTTTCGCAGTTATCACAGTTATTCAATTTTCGCTCATCAATGAAAAAAGTTAGAATTACTGAGTTAGCATGTTTCAGTAATGTTTTGAGAGAAAAACTCAGCAGGATGTGAATAACTAGAAAAAAATTATTGATAGTAACTTCAACTTATCACTAGAGGTAATTTAAAGATCAATAACTTTTTATGAAAAATTTAATAAATTTGATTTATAATCAATAAATGCAAATTATGAAACTGTAATAAACACGGTATTTCAACCATTCCTACACAAAGTTTGTGCAAGAATGGTTGAAATACCGTGTTTATTACAGTTATAATAATAATTTTACAGTTAGGACTACTCTTAATGAATCTTTTGTGAATATATAACAATTTAATTTCATTTTCAATAATAATATTAATTTCATAACATTTTTGGTACTTCGAATTAGTTTGACTTCTTCATAACCAGGAATGTACTTGTACTTGGACTTTTACTTGAGCTAAAGTACTTGTACTTGGACTCAAGTACTCTATTAAAAAGCTGGTCTTGTACTTGTACTTGTACTTGCCAAATGCCAATGTACTTGTATTTGTACTCAAGTACAATTGATTGTACTTGACCCCAAGCCTGTCACAAACATCTCAGTTTGATATTCAGAAGTTCAGCAAAATAATCAGTTTTACTGTGGGAACAACATACAGCAATTATTACTTATTCGATAAAGATTTTATTTATTCAGACAATAATTATATTCGATGGATGTATAATATGAAGTATCCAGAAAGGAAAAATTGACTGTGACACAAAAGTCATTGATTGACTTCTGTCCAGTGTGGTTCTTTGAACAAGCACAAAATTTACCCATGTGAGGGATCTTTCACTTGGCCAGAATCCCTGATTGATAGTGTTGCTTGAAACATCTCATGAGTAAAATCACAAGAGATCACAAGAGACACTTGTCACCATAAATCACATGTAAATGTACAGTCCAAGTAGACATGCAAATAATTAATGATCATAAACAACATACAATGTCATACATGTCAGACAGCGTACAGTGTACACCTGATGGGCAAGTGATATATGCAACTATGTGGTCAAGTCAAGTGACTTATATGGTCGACATGCATCATAATGCATGTTGTTTGTGTACATGTAGCCCTGCACGTTTAACAAGTAGGCTAATGATATTCCTTGGAAGGTGTCAGGTCCAGACATGTTGCATTGAAGTAGCCCAGAGCTTCCTATAATCAACAGAATTTGTAGCAATCTTCATCCTAGCTCTGCATGACCTGTAAATACATATATTGCAAAATAGCAATTTCCACTTTAACTTATGTTTCATAATGAATACATAAGGTTGGCCTTAATCAATGTTGATATAAATGAATTACAGCATTTCTCGAGACTTAATAAGATGGATGTTGTTGAGTTTAATTTCAAAACATGCATAAGTGCAATGGACGATGAATATAACAGAAGATTAGTTATGGTAATATATCAGAGAACTACCTTTGAATTTTCATAGCAAGCTACCCCTCATCTTTGCTTCCCTTATATTGCTTTTTAGGATTTTTTTTTCAAACAGAACCTCATTAGGACTCTGTTTACCTTAAAAAGGATCCATCCCACTGGAACTCAGATTATGCTTCTTTCTGTTTGCTTATGAATTTTTGAAGAGCTCAAAAAAGAAGAGACTTCATACGCCCATTGAGGAAGTGTAAAGGGATAATTAGCTATCTTCTCGGCTTCAGTGCCTTCCATAATATCACCCATGTACATTGCGGCTATAACTTTTTCATCACTATGCACCACCGCAGCACCAGGACAGAAAAGTCAAGGTAATTACCAAATTTCCTCATAATATAGAGGATATAGATAGAGCCAATGATAGATAAATCCCTTATTAAAAGAGATGGGTGCATCTGACCACTGTGACCAGTGCTTGACCAACAGCACAAGCAGCATGGACCAGTATGGACAGGACACTCAACTCATGAATGGGAAATTTGCTTTTTACATTTTAAGTATCATCCCAGTGACAACCAGACTGACCCCCTGGCTATTGGGCAGGCATGTCAGGGTTTTATGATAATTGGAAGATATGGGTGAATATCCAACCATATACATTATGCATGTCACCCTTCAATATGCATCATGCATCGTGCAGGGGTTATTGTTCATAAATAACCAAGAAACGATCAAGAGTTGCCCTGCTCCCCACATAAAAGGGGAGACAGAGGGGTAGATAAAATATTTCGAAGGTTTATTGCAGGTTCATGACATTTTTATTCCAGATTTATTCCATTTTATCAGAAGAGCATGGGAAGTAATAACATGGATGATATTGACAATTGCACTCAATGCACTCTGCCAGAATCCAGAGTCCATCACAAATGTATGATGGCTGCCAAAACGAGTGGTCACGTGGACATGATGAGGTCCCATACGAAGAATGCAGAAGGATGACCCGTGGCTCAACTCGCTACACACCTCCTGACCTCCCCGGTCACCTCACTACATGATCTTGCCACAGAGGTCGCTCTGTGTTTCCTGTCTCAGAAACAGCTGATGACGAGGTCCGTGGGGTCCGCGAGTCGATTCGCCCCCTCGTAATCGCTGCGTTGAGCATGACGCCTCATGAGGCCAAATTGGTTTGGACACGACCTCATATTTAGCAAAGTCTGTATTACTCTGCAATCTGCAAGTCAAATAGGCCATGCTCATAAACCTGTCGTCAATATGACTCAATAATGCAATTTGGAGCTTGGCCCTGATCAAAAACACAAGAGGCAAGCAGACAGACGCACGTGTGCCAGCCTCAGTCGTGATTAACCTAATGACCCTCCGCAGAACTGCAGAACACCGCCTGGCATTCAGACCTCCGCTCAGTCTGAGTTCAACTCATTCTGGTATGGAAGTCAGTCCCAGGTTTGCTACCTTACAGACTTATGAATTCATTTGCCAGCGATTGGACTAGATTTACGGGATCCCAAATTTGCTGATTCAGAGAGATATACCCTCCTTGTCCCGAGGACCCCAAAATCGACCTCTATCAACCGAGTAGACATACAATGCAAGCTCTTCCTTTCGAGTTTCATATTTTAACTCAAAACATTTTTAATCTGTTTATGTATCCTTGTCTAGACCTGACGTACCAATGATTTTTTCCACAGATGCAAAAATAACGTGCAAGCACTTTAACAGCTGCTTGTAGATAGACTATATACCTATCTGGCCATCTATATATCTATCTATATATCTATCTATCTATCTATCTATCTATCTATCTATCTATCTATCTATCTATCTATCTATATAACCTATATAACTATCTAACTATCTATATTTGTCTATATATCTCCCTTCCTTTCATGCTTCCTTCTTTCCTTCATTCCTTCCTTCTTTCCTTCCTTCCTTACTTCATTCCTTCCTCCCTTCTTGAATTTGTAAACTATCCCCCTGGCTGGCTCTTGGCAGCTGCCATCACTGCAGCAGAACATTTAAAATTCGCGGGAAGAATGTACATTTTAGTTTAGGAAATAAAAATTTATTGTCACAGAAGTTGACCAAAAGTTGATGGAAGCAAGATAATATTCTATTCAGACTGCATGCCAAGTTTTAATGACATAGGTGAAACCTATTAAATAAGTTTTCCTGAAACTCCTCTCGTAATACAGGCTGCAAGCAGCTGTAAAAATTGGCAAGGAAGAGATGTCACAGGATAGACAATCCAAAGTTCCAGAATATGGTTTATTGGGAAGTGGGATGAATGATCATAATACAGGCACCAAATACATTCGAACTCAGACTGCTTGGCTTCAGCATGTTCAGACTGCGGGTCTCACAACTCGTGTTCAGCCTATAGTTGGCCTTAGACTCATTGGCATTAGACTGGTTGGCCTGATACTGGCTCACATTGCCCTGGGCACCACAGCCAGAACACACTTGACCTGTCTGTGACGGAACAACCCTTGCTGCATGGCGCTTTCATCTGCACCTCTGTAAAAAGCCACAATCGATGGCGAGCTGAGCCCCCCGGAATATCAAGTTGGCACCTGGCAGCCTGTGGCAGGTCGGTCACAGAAGAGTGCTGGCGGAGTGACAGGCTTGGCTCCCTGTTAAGCTATCAGCTGGATATCAGCGGGCTGCTTGGCTGTCTGCGGAACCCTGGTATCTATCACTAAGGCTCCCTCTGAGTCTGCCATGGTTCAGACCAATACCTTACAAGCAGGTTGTCTTTAAGCTATCAGCTGGATAGCTTGTCTGTCTGCATTTGGTATTGTGCAACCGATTTTGATCACCTGGCTGTTTGTGAAGCTGTTTCGTTTAATAAGGGGTAGCAATTAAACCCAGATATTACATTACATTCTACGGAGATGCCAGGTTATCTTGCTTACTCATCTCAAATTGTCTACTTCTTTGGTTATATCGGACCATAAGACAATTGGCTGGGATGAGATGAGGTGTAAAGTTGAACAGTACCTTTTATAGTCTGTCTCATTTGTTGTTAGCTATAAACAGCACATTTAGCAAGAAGCACACTTGGCTGCTTTACATGTAGTTATACTATTGTTTGGCAGTTTATGTGAAAACTGCATACTGTCTGTCAAATTGTCGACTGGGCAGTTCCCCACATAAATCCACCCCAACAGCATATAACATCTATATATATATAAGTATATGTCTACCCATTCAACTGTCAGTGAGGCAGTCCACTGGCACAATAAAACAGTCTCGACAACAGGAAGTAACCACCTAGCTGGGGAGGACCTGGATATAGACACAATCCCAACCTGTGAAAATGATAGACATGCCTGCCAAGACAACTGACAACCACTGCTGGCTGAGCCAGGTAGAGCTTGCTGCAATGCTGCTGGTAAGGCTTCAATAGACAGAACTAGAAATGAGTTCAAATGACGCCCAGACACAGCCATGCAGCTCTCAGGCAGGGATTGAAAATGCCATGTTAAATTGTTAATATTGCGGTCAAATATTCATAGCTTCATTATTAAGCCACAATAAAGGAGGTTGAATGCGTAACGTCTTTATTGGCATTGAAATACGCCATTCGCAAGCAGCAAACCAGAGAAAGAGAGACAAATAAAGGAATAAAAAGAGATGTCCTAGGGCTTTATTTTTCTTTTAATGCATGAGTTATATCCCAGGGGGGTTATAGGAGCAGTTGTTCTGCTTTCAGAAAAAGATGGCTGGCAAGGACTGCCTCAAGGTACGAACTGTCTGCAGACATTTTCCCCGCCATTTTCCAGTGACCAGAGGGCGCTGACATCTAGGCGTGTTCCATTTATGGAGGAGTCGGAGGGATTTTGTCCCAATCAGCCATGTAAATGGAATCAGACAGGATGACACGAGATGCTCAGACATGCACGAGTGATGATAATTGTGCATTCTGATGACAATTGTCTCTGCCCCGCGAACTCAAATACTAAATTCTGGGGTTAATTAGGTCAGCACGAAACCCCAGACGTCCTCATTCATGACAGAAAATGTTCGTTCTCTCTTCACATGCTCTTCCCCTAAGAGCCTGAAATCATCTGCACGAACTTTGTTTCCATTAGATACAAAGAGATGTATATCAGAGAGATTAGGATCAAAGCGAGCGTAATTACACTCGTACAGAGTCGTACGCGGCTTGTTCAGAGACATTTTGTCTGGCTCAAGGGCGGAACGCAGTCTGTGAGCTTCTATGGATCTATGCGAGCTTCAAGCTTCTCTCCCAATACACAGCTGATGCTCTCAAAAGTTTCTGATGCTCTAAAATGTTCTCCTATGTATACCAGTCAATGTTCTTGCTCCAGCTGAAGTTGTCTCTGCTTTCTTGATGCTCCTCTCCAGTTCCCAATGTTTGCATCAAGTCTCAACTGCTCTTCGTCGTAATTTTTTCTATTTGTTGCTCAGTTTCTTCTTTCTAAAGATTATGCCTAGTTCTCACGACGGCGATTTGAGAGCAGCGCGTCAAGAGAAGTCATTTCTTGGAAAGTTGTGGCGTAGAACGTTGGTTGAGGCACGTTACGTAATCAATTAGTGTCATGTGCAGCGCTTAAAGTTTGTAGCCGCGGTGAGTCTTGAGGTGTCCGCGGCGCTGCTTAAGCTTTCTTCGCCGCGTTCCGCCTCTCTTGCCTCAGCGCAGTTCCAAACAGACTCGTCGCACTTTGTTTTGGAATTCGGCGAGGCTGCTTTTACTTCGCCCAATGTTGTTTCCTCTTACGCCGCTGATGGTTGTGAGGCAGCTACGTCTGAAATTGGCGACCTGCGACTCATCAGGAAACCTTCGGCGTACACCCGAGGTAAGATGCGCCGCTGAAAATGACAGCCTCGCCGACGACTGTAACGATGCAACGCCGCATTTAGGTACTTGTTACTGCGTACCTTGATGGTTCATCGTCGCACATGCATTCATACAGCGCCGAGGACATTACAGGCGCGTCGATGCTGACCTTCTTCGTCGTCCTTGCCTTAAGCAGCGACGAAGGTCTCTTAAGCATCGACGAAGGTCTCTTGTTCCAGCGCTGCGGCAAAGTGTGTTTCGCTGCTGCAGGAGTCACTTTTGGTCATTATAAAAAGGGACCCAGAGGACCTCCTTGCTTCATTTGCTGATTGCCCTTCAATGAGAACACAACGACTGCCTACTGAACATATGCATGATGAATGAAGAAGAAATTATTGTTGTGGCTGGTGCTGCTGCTGCTGCTATCGGAGCTGTCTATTTGAGACACAGGAGGAGGAGGGCCAGGAGACAGAAAAGGTGGTGGATTCGCAACTGGTTGCTGCAGAGGGAACAACATGGTCACTACCATCAACTGATGCCTGAACTGCAAGTCAATGACGTGTCCGGCTACTACAACTACACTAGAATGCCCCCTGACATCTTTGCTGAACTCCTGGAAGCTGTTGGACCACTCATCACTAAGCAAGACACCAACATGAGGAGGGCTTTGGAACCTGGTCTGAAGTTGGCTATCACCCTGCGGTACATGGCAACAGGAAACAGCTACAAGTCCCTAGCTTATGCTTTCCGTGTGGCACCCAACACCATCTGCAACTTCATCCCTGAGGTCTGCCTTGCCATCGTTCATGTCTTCGAAAGACAGCTGGCACTACCCACACAGCCTGAAAGATGGAAGGAGATAGCCAAGGCCTTTGAGACGAAATGGAACTTGCCCAACTGCATTGGAGCTCTGGATGGCAAGCACGTCGCAATCCGATGTCCCAAGGCTGCAGGCTCCTTGTTCTACAACTACAAGGGATTTCATTCCATTGTCCTGATGGCCCTCGTTGATGCCGACTACAAGTTCATCTATGTGCAGGCTGGCTGTCAAGGAAGTGCATCTGATGGCGGCGTCTTCAAGGACACAATACTTCGACAACTCCTGGACGAGGAAGATCTAGGCCTACCACCTCCAGAACCTCTACCTGGCACAGAAGACAATCCTTTCCCATATTACATCGTGGGTGACGAGGCATTTCCCCTGAAGACATGGCTGCTCAAACCAGTGCCAAGAAGGAACCTTGACATTGCTTCCAGAGTCTACAATTACAGGATTTCAAGAGCCAGGAGAGTGGTGGAGAATGCCTTCGGTCTGCTGTCACACAGGCTCAGATGCTTCCTGACCACCATGCCCCAACGACCTACAAGAGTGACATACATCACAATGGCTGCTTGTGTTCTACACAACATTCTGCGAGACAGAGTAGGCGTCCACCATGCCCGTGTTATGGACAGAGAAGATCCACAGACACATGACGTCACTGAAGGAGTTTGGAGGGGAGACCGTCAATTGCATGACCTAGGAGAACCACTTCGACACGGAAATGCCTCCAGAGATGCCAAGGCTGCTCGAGACTACCTACGTGACTGGGTCAACAGTCCGGCAGGAAGTGTCCCTTGGCAGTTGGAGAAAATCTGAAGAAGATGCAGACTATCTATTCAAAACAACAAACCCCAGGCCCTTTTAAGGGCCACCAAATCCTCCCAATTGAGCTGGCCATGTACACATCCTATGTTGACAAAACAAGCCCAAAAATCAATCAATCAATCAATCCATCTATCAATCCCTCCATCCATCTATCTATCTATCTATCTATCTATCTATCTATCTATCTATCTATCTATCCAAGTCCAATCCCTGCAAAGTGACGACAACTGCTTTTCTTTTGCTGCAGTGTATGTATGTAACGAGCATTGTGTTCCATCTATCAAGCTATCTATCTGCCTATCTATCTATCTATCTATCTATCTATCTATCTATCTATCTATCTATCCAAGTCCAATCCCTGCAAAGTGACGACAACTGCTTTTCTTTTGCTGCAGTGTATATATGTAACGAGCATTGTGTTCCATCTATCAAGCTATCTATCTGCCTATCTATCTATCTATCTATCTATCTATCTATCTATCTATCTATCTATCTATCTATCTATCTATCCAAGTCCAATCCCTGCAAAGTGACGACAACTGCTTTTCTTTTGCTGCAGTGTATATATGTAACGAGCATTGTGTTCCATTTATCAAGCTATCTATCTATCTATCTATCTATCGAGCTATCTATCTATCTATCTATCTATCGATCTATCTATCTATCTATCTATCTATCTATCTATCTATCTATCTATCTATCTATCTAGCTATCTATCTGCCACTTGCCCTAGACAAGTGAAATTACAAAGTGATGCACTTGTACTAGTGCAACCAACACAAGTTTTAAAACCAAAGCACTTGTACTAGTGCATTACATTTTAATTAAGAAATTCATGCACTTGTACTAGTGCAATAAAAATATGTTTATACCAAAGAATGCAGCACTTGTACTAGTGCAGCACTTGGTATGTTTTTGGGCAAAGAAAGGGGGAACTAGCACCTTGCTTTTATGAAGGTGATTACTTTTAATGAAGGCCAGGACCGGACTTTTTTTTTGGGGGATTGTCAACGTTTTTTTTGCTCTTTTTTGGCTCTTTTCGGTCAACACAAGCTCTTTTTTTTTTGTCAACATACGATGTGTACGTGGCCTGCCCTTTTGGGAGGATTTGGTGGCCCTTAAAAGGGCCAAGGTTTTTTGGTTGTCTTTGCTGCACATCTTCTCTTCTACTTGTGTGGAGAAAGGAGACTCTCAGTCCAACTGGGCGAAGGGGAAGGCTGGTGCGGCTGCTGGGCGCTCGGTTGACCATAGCTGGGTCCAGGGTAGCCGTACTTCTCGGGGCTCTCCTGAGCATCCATCATCAGTGTCAGGGAGGATGGGCTGGGCTGCATCACGGTGTAGCTGGGAGTCTGCCTGGATCCTCCTTCCCTGGGCTGGTGGTGGTGGAAGTGATGGCTGCTGGAAGTGTGGTGGTGCTGCTGGAGGTGCTGCTGGTGGTGCTGGTGGTGCTGAGATGGCACATACGTCGCAGAAGGAGGAGGAGGAGGAGGTGGCATCTGCAGGCGCTGAGGAGGATGAGGAGGCTGGAAGGTTTCCTCCTGAGGTCTTGACTGGCGGCTGGCCTCATCCATCTCCCTCTCCTTGTCCCAGTAGAAGGCGGCCTCTGCAATGGCCCTCACCATTCGCTTTCTGATTTCAGGGCTGGCGCGAAATCCGACGTGGTAGAGGTCGTGACACTTCATCCTCCAGTACTCCTCATCGTCTTTCAACTCCTGGTGGTCGGGGCACATCTTGCAGCCAGAGCCTTTCAGGATCATCTTGGAGGAGGACATAGCGTGCATGCTGCCTGCGATGACATTCATGGCGGAGTGCATGGATTCATCTGCTGGGGCCTTTCTCTTGGTTCCCTTGGACACGGCTCCAGGCTTTGGCGCTCCAGGGAAGACTTGGGACTGCTGGCTGTCAGGTCTGTCCTGTGATGGCTGTTCAGGTGGCAGGTCCTGCAGGTCATAGGAAGCTGGCAGGGAATCCTCAGGGTTGTAGCTGTCCCCGGAGTCTGAGGCTGGTCGGTTGGCAGACAGTTGAGAGATGGCGGACAGCTCCTTGCCTGGCTTGTGGACGATGGAGTCCTTCAGGAACCGACAGTTGGCTAGGATGTACTGGTCCCTGTCTGTGAGCGTCTCCTTCCTGCCGGCTCCTGAAGCTTCAGGCCTGAAGAGTCTGGAGTAGTGGGTGCGGACAGTCTTCCTCCAGTTGAAGATGTCCTGGGAGGTGAACTTGGGTCCCAGCTCCTTGGCTTTTTCGGTGTCCAGCAGCAGCTTCTCGTTGCCCTTGTATCCTCTGGAGCCCTTCATGTACAGCACAGGATGCTCTTTGTACCAGTTGATGAGGTCGTCTTCTTGCTCCGGTGTGATGCCCATGGTGTGTGAGATGTTTTTCTTGGGGGCCTTCCCTTTGCCCTTCTTGCCCTTTAGTCCGGTGGCTTAGGGACAATTTTTGGGTGGATCGTTACAAGTGTGATAAAAGCACCAAACTTTCCAGATATGTTCTATAGGCCATTTCTGATGATTTCAGTCGAGGAGCCCTTTTGAAATATCATTATGTCAGAATTTAGGCCCATTTTTTGAAAACCGCGGAAAATATGCATTATTTTACCTCCGTGTCAAGGAAACAAACACTTTTATCCCATTTTTTCAGTCAAATTTCTTCCTATATATACATATTATACATCAAAAGAAAGCTTAAGATCTCCTTTTTCCAATAATTAATATATTTGATGGTTGGGTGAACTTAGAGGTCACTAATTATTAATTAATTGCCTTACGACAAGGAGCTTAACATGCTTAAAGGCCGAAAATAGCAATTCACTGTACACTTGATTTCATGGCATATTTATCTTAAACTAATACATTTTTGGCCATTAATATAGTCTCACAGTTCATGATACAACTTCTTAAAGACAAAACATGATGGTTTACACATCATGTATGAATGTTTAATGCATGCGCGGACACGAGTAATTTTATTCAGTTGTTTTTGGACAGCGGTGTACAACTGCAGCTTTCTTTCACAGTTGTAATGTGAACAATCTCCTTTGCAGGAGCTTTAAATTACTTCCTGAAGGGATAAAGGTAGTTTAGAATTGTTATCCATACAGGGAGTTATTTATTTTCTGATAAATTTCCATGAAAACGCTTTGGGACGATCACTAAAATTCCAAATTCCATCGTGAATAAGGACTTGCTTTGTAAATAGCAGAAGTGTATCCTGTAAGTAAATGTCAATATATTACACGAAATCACTGAAAATTCAAATGAAAATGCTTCTTTAACAACACACTCACCTGAGCACATAGCATGTTTGTGTGACAGGACAGTGCCATTTGTGTGTCATGGTTAATGTACTTGGCCGTGTCACATAAACATGTACTGCAAATCTCCCCAGCTGTTTGAGGTAATGAGAATTTGCATTAAAGTGTTTTAAAGTTCATTGGCTTAACAAGTACACATGTATGATACAGAAATTCATTCTTTGAAATCATCACAGGGTTTATGGTGATGGTTGCCATGCAGACTTCTCGAGATCTCCCATTTCCTCAACAGTATGTATACTTATACATGTTATAGCATTACAGCTAAGTCAGTGTTTGAAATAGTAACTGTTGTTGAAGTCCGATGGATCTCAGATCTCCTAACCATTGAGAGATAAACAGACAGATACTTAGTTTCATATACAAATGTAGTAGTATATATTGTAAGTGCAGTCTCTTTAGCCCAGTTCTGGCCACTTGATTGGGTTGATTAATGAGATAGGTAAGTTGGCCAGAGTGTTCAAATTGTACACACTACACGTAAGTGTTACCCCATAACAGGGACCTTCTACTTGTCCAACACAGACACTGATACACAGGCCACCAGTGTAACATCTCATCCAAAGAATATCTTGGAGATATTTTGCTCCGATGAAAATATTTAAGATTCCGTGCCTTGGGTTTTAACTCACACAGGCTAACACCTTCGTAGCAGGCTTGCTATTGATGTAGCCTACATCAAGGTGTGATAAAAGTGACCCCACATCTTGGGAGTAACACAAAGTATTGCATTTGGTGCATGTCTCAAGAAAGGATGGTGCTCAGGATTACAACTATATCACTATATCTGTGTCCAAGTGCAGGACGAGAAGCATGGACACTCATTGGGCAGGATGAGAAGTATTTTAGCTCAAATTAAGAGCATGGGGGATGACCTCAGGATGTATATGACAATTCTGATGTCTGAAAATATTTCATGGTTTAAACATGGTATGGGAATGCTTGTGCCTGAGACAGTCACAGAATCTTCCTGAATATATAATGTGACCTGCAAGCTCAAGGTCGGCCTCCCAGCATATTTAGTTTTTAAAATGACTTTTATACTGCAGGAATTGGCTTCAGAATGGTGGTTCATATGTTTTGATATCTCATTTCCATCCCCAGACATGGTACCCCAGATAATCATGATACAAAACATCTTTACTTGAGAAAATGGTGTTTGAATTTCACGCCATTACTATGCTATGAAAGACTTAAAAATATCAAGAATGACACTGTGTAGAAATAAGTTTAAACCAATTCCTGGTAAAAAATTAATCTAAATATTCCAAGAAAATGCCTTTTTAATATGAGAATTATAGAAAAAAGACCGAAATGTGACTCTTTGACACATTATTCTCATTTGTAGGAAATGTAGAACGCCTACTTTGAACTCATTTTGGTGGAGCAGGTCACTATAGAAAGATGAAGGAAAGATAGTTTTAGGTCTTCACCAAAAAAACATATTACATCCAAGTTCTTGGACTGCTTCACAGAATCATGTGAATAGCCGCAAAAGACCATTTCATTCTTACTAGATGATATGACAAAGAATTTATGGCTGGTAACCTTCAAAGTGAGAAGCCAAAATAATTCATACTGTGTGTCCTAAAGAAGCACCAGCATGACAATCTCTTGCACACACCCTTTCCTCTTTCCCCAGTGTAGCTAAGATTCCCACAACCTCAATGGTAAATTTGTGCTGGCAATAACAGTTGTGTTGAAGACATAGATACCGCTTTCCTTTGTCTTTCTAAATTCACGAAAGATTCTGTCACTTTCTCCGGAAAAAGCATTCTCATGACAGGTTGAAACCACAGGAATCAGTCACCAGCATCATCCATATCCTGTGGTGCTTTATCAAAGGTATAGTACTTAATGGCCAAAATACTACTGGTCCATAATGTGGACACAGCTAGGCCTATAGTTGTAAACCTGGGCAACAATTCTGGTTGCTCTTTGGTGTGAGGATGCACTTCCATCAAACATATATATCCGCTGATCAATAACAGCTGATGGCTGAGTAGTGTTAGTCTGGGTCTGCTCCACTGGACATGTTTGCCTGCCTGAGTTCAAATCCCAAGTGGTGAATCATAAATATTGTCAGTGGAGCTTGCGGAACAAAATCCCAGCTGGATACCATTTCGATGACCAATGTGCCAGGCAAGTAAAAATCCCTCACATGCGATAAATGTGTAACAGGTTGAGGACTCCAAAATATAACAAGTCTTGTTCGCTCCACTCATCTCATCAATCAACCAAAGCAAGTGTCCAGAACTTAGGTTAGAAGACTTCGCTATCATATTATTTATCCATCTATCCATCTATCTAAATATAGTAAGGAGGTCTGATATCATTGGACTTCAGTTACTTCAAGAGCGTATTTGCCCCAACTCTGTAAGTACATTTTGACAAAGGGAAAGATGTCCACATTGTATGACAAGCAAAGGATGATTTTGAAAAAGAAATTTCTATATCATATGTGTACTTGTTAAGTCAATGGACTTGAAAACACTTTGATTCAAATTCTCATTACTTCAAACAGCTGGGGAGATTTGCAGTACATGTTTATGTGACACGGCCAAGTACATTAACCATGACACACAAATGGCACTGTCCTGTCATACAAACACATGTACCCAGGTGAGTGTGTTGTTAAAAAAGCATTTTCATTTGAAGTGACTTGATATAATATAGTGACTTTTAATTACAGGATACACTTCTGCCATATACAAAGCAAGTCCTTATCCACGATGAAATTTGGAATTTTTGTGATCGTTCAAAAATGGTTTTTCCCATCTCCCAAAGCGTTTTCATGGAAATTTATCAGAAAATAAATAACTCCCTGTATGGATAACAATTCTGAACTACCTTTATCCCTTCAGGAAGTAAATCAAAGCTCCTGCAAAGGAGATTGTTCACATTACAATTGTGAAAAAAAGCTGCAGTTGTACACCGCTGTCCAAAAACAACTGATTAAAATTACTCGTGTCCGCGCATGCATTAAACATTCATACATGATGTGTAAACCATCATGGTTTGTTCTTAAGAAGTTGTGTCATGAACTGTGGGACTATTAATGGTCAAAAATGTACTAGTTGAAGATAAATATGCCATGAAATCAAGTGTACAGTGAATTGCTATTTTCGGCCTTTAAGCATGTTACGCTCCTTGTCGTAAGGCAATTAATTAATAATTAGTGACCTCTAAGTTCACCCAACCATCAAATATATTAATTATTGGAAAAAGGAGATCTTAAGCTTTCTTTTGATGTATAATATGTATATATAGGAAGAAATTTGACTGAAAAAATGGGATAAAAGTGTTTGTTTCCTTGACACGGAGGTAAAATAATGCATATTTTCCGCGGTTTTCAAAAAATGGGCCTAAATTCTGACATAATGATATTTCAAAAGGGCTCCTCGACTGAAATCATCAGAAATGGCCTATAGAACATATCTGGAAAGTTTGGTGCTTTTATCACACTTGTAACGATTTTACCCCTAAGCCACTGGACTACTTGGACTTGGCTTCAGCAGCTGCAGGGGCCTCATCAGCAGAGGAATGGTGGTCTTCCTCCTCGAAGGTGTCGTCATGCATGACATCTTCAAGAGCAACAACAGGCTGGCTCTGTTGTGTCTTCTTCGGAGTCTTCTGAGTCTTCTTTGGAGTCTTCTTTGGAGTAGACTTGGCAGTAGGCTCTGGAAGACCCTTGGGAGCAGACTTGGTGGCAGGCTTGTCAGCAGGCTTGGGAGCAGGCTTGGCAGCAGGCTTGTCAGCAGACTTGGGAGCAGGCTTGTCAGCAGACTTGGCAGCAGGCTTGTCAGCAGACTTGGAAGGCTTGTCAGCAGGCTTGTCTCCTTCATCTTCAAATAATTCAACTGATGAATCTTCGTCTGTGCTGTCTTCTGGCCGGCCCTCGAAGATGGTCTCGCTGACGACAGTGGCTTTGCTGGTTGAAGTGGTAGTCTTCGTCTGGCTGGCAGCTGTACTGGAGGTGTAGAGCCCAGGTAGAGAGATGTCTGCCATGGCTGTTGTGAAGAACGCAGTCACTGCAGCATCTGAAGGCTCATGGACAGGAGTTGCAGCTGGAGTTGTCACTGGAGTTGCAGCAGGAGTGCTTCCAGGAGTGTGAAGTGTAGACCTCGTGCTGAGCTTGGTTGGTGCCCTGGTGACGACGGTCCCCTTTTTCCTCTTTGGTCCCATGTTGTAGCAGCAAAAGTGCTAACAATTGTAGCAACAAAAGTAGCAGCAAATGTAGCAGTTGATAGTGTCGTGGATTCTAGGTGTGTTCTGGTCGAAGGTCTGAGTGGGTATGGTGCTCTAAACTGGCCCCCTCTATATATATGCAGGGTGCGGACCGCCTCTTTTCCCCTCCTTCGCCCCCCCTTCTTCGCTGCTGCTGCCCCAGCCGCTGCGCAGAAAGAGGGTGACACGCAGACAAAGGGTTGATGCTAAAAATAGAACAACGCATGCACTCAGGCGCCACTCTGTCTGCTGCATTGGGGGTCCATAAGACGCGGCGCGCACCCTCACACGTGCGTCGCACATGTGACTTCCCGCGACGCGTGTCTGAAACATGTGACATGAAGCAAGAGCTTTCTGCTACACTGCTGTTTCTGCGTCGAAGCTCTTCTTTGTGCGTCGCAACTTTAAAAACCTGCGGCGCGCACTGATTTCTTTTTATGCTTCTTCTTGCTTCACCACTTCTTTCCTCGCAAAGATTCAACCGGTTGAATCTTTTTTTCCTGCATCGTCAAATTTCTAGGAATTGCGTAGAAAGACCTCTTAAAACGGCGCATGCTGTTCCTGTTGCGCCGTAAAGCCAAAATTGACGGCGAACATGCTCAAATCTTTGCCCTTTCCTGGAAATATAAGAAACGCCGTCGCTTAAATCCTCTGTTACGTCTCCATGAGAACTAGGCATTACCATTTTTTAATTGCTGGTATATTAGCAATTGATGTTTTCATTGATACCTGGTATGTTACAGGAATTCGTTTAGAAGCAGACTTTCTGGCCTCCAGGACATATCAGTTTAGCTCTACGTGACGTATGGTAGAAAGCCACTCATTTGTGACCAATCTCCACTCAATTTTGAACAAAAAGAGAAACTGTGAGGTTCAAATCTGTTTCGTCAGTTTATATCAGTGGATTGCACCGAAATAAACAGAACAAGTAAGGATTTTATACAGCTTTTCTGTGCATTGCTGATTCAGTGGAGATAGATAGATAGATTGAAAGATAGATATTGTAAGTGCAGTCCTCTAAGCCCAGTTCCAGACGCCCAATAGGGTTGATTGATGAGATGAGAGAGAGAGAGAGCAGGAGTCCTCAACATGTTACACATTTACCCCATGTGAGGGATCTCTTACTTGCCCAGCACAGACACTGATACAAGAGATGGATATTTGCAAGCAGTCAGGCAGCCAATCATTGTACACAGAAAGAATTTAGATGATTCGCAAAAAATAAAAATATTACAAAATATAAAATATAGAATCTGTCTATGATCAATCAATTAGTCAACCATGCAATCAACTATATATCTATCTATCTATCTATTTATCTATTTATCTATTTATCTATTTATCTATCTATCTATCTATCTATCTATCTATCTATCTATCTATCTATATATCTATCTATCTATATATCTATCTATATGTCTGTCTGTCTTAATCTATCTTTTTAATCTTTCTCTTTTATTTCTATCTAATATAATCTTTCTCTGACTACCTGCCTTATCTAATACCAGTACAATTTTCACAGAGACTTGTCAAAATGCGGTCTGAGATGTTCAAATACAGTACAGGACCTGTACTGGTGTCAGTCAAGCCCATAATCCAAAGTCACATGACGACCAATCAAAGTTTTTGTGTCACGGAAGACTGAGTGATTCAGAGCAAGAAACAAAATAACTTAATTTCACAGTTATGGTTTGTGTCACAGTTGGTTTAGTCTAATTCACAGTTATGATGCATGTTGATACCTGTGTAAATCAGCTCAGATTCATGGTGAGATGAAACTGCATTTCTACCACACGTCATGTGGGCTTCCATACGTCATGTAATAAATATTTTAATTTGCAATAACCCCATTATTTTCCAGTTTTGAACATAGTTCTCAGCAGGTATTGCTTCTAAAGTAATATGCCCTCTTGCAGGGGCTAAAATGATCAGCTTTATCGTGATAGTTTTAGTTTGATATTGAAAATACTAATTTTGCTAAAGATCACATCAATGGAAATCAACAAGTCAACTTCAACGCGAATTCCTGTAAGTGTAACAGCAACTTGTATAAAATTATAAATTTATAATTTTACACAACTTGGATTACCAACAGGATGAATCATAATATTCGTCAACGTGTAACAGCAACCTTTCTTGTGGATTCTAGATTTAATTCCATCAACACAAATCCCATCGATGTAGCATTAGGAGTTCCCAAAAGGATCTTGGTGTGGCACTGTGGTACTGTGCCTCTATAAATACCTCACTACCTTGTGCACTCTCTGACTGTTTGGCTTGAGGTTGCATTGTTTAGCAGAACCATCCATGACAGATGCATTTTCATACTGTGTATTTCTGACATTTTTTGGCTCTTATATCCTTCCATCATTGATTTGTTCCTTTCCTGTGCCAATTTTTTTCTTGCGCATGCATAGACTGGTGGTGCCTTTCACAAATCTGTGTTTTCAGCATGTTGCATGATGATGCATGATCAGATTAATGTCTTTTCATCCACCACTTCAACATGCACAGTTAATGCTGTCCGGCAACGTTTCAAGATGTCGTATATTGCTCGCTGAAGTTAATGTAGCAAATATAGAAAATGGGAGATCTTCTCATAACAAATTTTACACTAATGACTTCTTAAGGATCCAACATGCATGCACTAATCATGAGACCAATGTCTTCAGATCAGTTGCTGAGGCTTTTCTGATTTATTTTCACAAATCAAACAAGACACTTTACTTCATTCACATCAATGATTTGCCATGTCTACAATATATAACAAGTTTATTGGCGCTTCCCACTGCATGTAGTATACAGTGTCAAAGGCGGGACGACGCGTGTTGTGACGCAAGAAACGGTGTCTACCGTCTGGGGACTGTCTAGCGTCTTGCGTCTTGTGCATGTCTTGGGACAATGTGTTGCAGCATCAGCCGAGACTCAGAAAGAGGCAGGGATCTCTAAGCAGCGAGCTCTGAGCTGTGTCTTTAATAAGAAAGGTCTCTCAGTGTGGGTCCCTGGGTGAAGCAAATGGTCACGGAAGGAATCCAGGGGAAAAAGGGACAATTTTACGCTGGCTTAGGTTTTCTATATGGCGCAGACAGCCAGATTGCAAGAGCAAGTAGCATTATGTTCTACATGCAACTTCCTTCCATATATATATGTCTTAATGTACCGGATAGTCTTTCGACCTTTAGGCATACAGGAGATTAGGCGAAGAAGCGTGCCCTACGTGAACTGCCGTGCTTCAGATATAGACCTGTCTTAGCC
The DNA here is from genome assembly GCA_026936325.1 of Platynereis dumerilii. Taxonomy (NCBI): domain Eukaryota; kingdom Metazoa; phylum Annelida; class Polychaeta; order Phyllodocida; family Nereididae; genus Platynereis; species Platynereis dumerilii. The sequence goes on from JAPTHN010000001.1 coordinate 16,139,159, forward strand.
AATATATGTCACTTTGGATATGCTTAGCAGTGTGCTGAATCATAACAACATTGATATTATGCTTTTCTAATGCCATGTGTTTCAAGGGTATCAATTATTGTTGAAGTCAACAACACAAAGCAACAAAGAAACAAGGTCACTCATTTATGCATGGCCAGCTTCACTTCAGTGCTTAAAACAACACCTAACAAATGACAGGATTATAATCGGCCTAAACCCGGGCAATATGGAAGCTCCATACAGGGTTCTCCAAATTAAAAATGGCTTCAGTAAGGCGTGAAAGCCAATCAGTCAACTTTTTTAAAGCTTGTCTGAATCATCACTTCAGACACTTTCTGCATGGCCCAGCGACTTGCATCTAGGCACATTGAAACATTACTGTGAGAGCCGCACCAAAACAGTGCACTCCAACGAACCGACTCAAAGACACATCGCTTGCCATTCATCAATGAGGGCAATTAAGAGCTATTAGTAACAAATAATGGAGTTTTAAATATATAATTAGGCCGGGTGCAAATGGGTCACCACTTGGCAACCCCAGTGTACTGAAGACAAACGATTTTTGCAAGTGAGCATTATAGAAGGCTTAGGGTTCAGGTTTCTCTCTCCAGGATTTTAATAATTTACTCCCTTGAGGTACATGCTCTAGGCTGGGAGTGAATAATGCTACAGAGATTAAATCTAAAACATTGCAAATCCGAAGCTATAAGACCAAAATAAAAATAAGACATATGCATGTCACCTTATTGGTTGGTTTGAAGAATCTGATTATACCAGACGAAAACATGGCATTCTCGAGTGTTGTAAGTAAGGTGCAGATTACCACAGAATTCAGAAGCTAACTGCAACACAGTAAGGACCAGTGGGGTGGTAGTGATGGCTCAAATGTGGCCCTTGAGTCCTGTGATGCCCCTTCAGTTCGGCACAGATCCCAGCTGGCCAGAATTCGGCAGGCACAGGGTCCTGATGGCCAATTGACAGGCCACCCAGTTGCCTAATTGCCAGGGTCATGCAACCATGTTGCAACTTGTAACTCTATCTTGCAACATCTACACCCAGCATCTATCAGGTGAAGTTAGGGTGCACAGGGTTTGTTAGCACTACTTTGAAATATTCATTGCAAGGTGCAACACAACACTCTAAAAAATGTCGGGACAAAATTGGTTTTTTAGATTCAAAATGGTTTTTTGAAAAACCAAATTTCAATGCAAAACCAACATGGATTTTTAAAGTTACAATCAAATGAGTCAAATGTCATTGGAAAGTATAATTTGAGTATTTCAGGGATAGACAAGGCCTTCAACATGTATGGTAAACAAAACTTTCCTAAACATATGAAGAAATTATGCCATGACATATATACAACATAATTAATCTACAGCAATAGTTAGGCCTATATTGAATAGTAATAATACTGGTACCACTGTACAACCTCATATTTACTACAAATCTGCAATGCAACTTACAGAAAATTGCAAAAAACCGGCTGAAGAAATACACGCCATGATTGTCGATTATAACGAGAATAATCTCAACTGGCACGACAAATAAACTTCATTTCGTATCCATAAATTGAAGCATTTGTAATTTCTGCTGTGTGTTCTGCTTGAGTAGCTAACAAGGGAAAGGAAAAAGAATCAATTATGATTTTCTGACAGATAAGCAAATATTGACAATTGCTTGCTTTTGCAATCATTATCTGGGTTCTGAACATCTGACTAATCATTCGGGTGGCTACTTTCATATCAGATTTATATCATTATTATGTTGCTCCCATAAATTTCGGTGGCCTAATTATGTGTCAAAGGGAAGACTCAGCTGTAGTGACACAAGGGACATGTTGCTGTCACAAAGTTGTTACAATGTTGACATGCACATCACACGTTGCAATACTGGGCATACAAAACATGATCAAAATGAAACAAGCAGCTGCTCATAAAACACACACACTGTGGCTGTATCGCTTAAATATATTTAGACAAGAAGTAGTCCAGTGGCTTAGGGGAAAGATCGTTACAAGTGTGATAAAAGCACCAAATTTGTTATGCTGCTTCTTTATACCTATTAATACAAATCTGGAAGGGTAGCCCTCTTGAAATATTATTTTTATGGATTCTGGAGCGAATATCATAAATCGTGCATCGGACGCCGCCGATGTTCCGGTAAAATGTACTCTTGGGGATCCAAAGTCATTATTTGGAATTTATATTTTGAATTTACATTTAAGGCATGATCAAAATCCTTCATAAACTTATCTTAGGTGATAGTCAGATTTTGTTTCTTATCAAATGGCAATAATTACAATTTAAAAGCTCACCTGTCTCAGCGCCAGCAGTAATCGAGCAAATCGGTGCATTTTATAAATTCTCTATGGTGTTATCAAACATTTATAAAATGCATCGATGTGCTTGATTGCAGATCAGACATTCAGAGTTTTTAAATTGTAATTATTGGAAGAAAGACTAGCCACATCAGTGTGTAAGCGGTTTAATAAAGAGGGCATTGTTGCCCCTACGACACTGCGAAAAGGCATCTTCACGATTGGAGCATTAGATAACCTTGATGACAATCCCAGCTCTGCTACTGCAACGTCGTCTTTCCATGGCACTGGCATATTTTTCCAGTTTCCTCTGGATCATATGAAGGGGAGCACTGACCACCAGTCAAACTATCACTTTCTTCAAGCAATGATCATACTTTGCCTAGCAGCTACTCCTTTGTGCCAGCAGTTGCACTTAAACCATCTTCTGTCGAAGCGCCTCCATGTAGTATGATATCAACAGATATTAGTGAACTTAACATAGCCTTTAACAAGGAAAGTTCCTGGGTAAAGCATTCACTATCATTGTGAAAGAAGGACTATGTTTTGACAACGTCCTTGCTTGGCAAGTTGGCTGCTTACCATGCTTCCGAGCCTGCTTCTACAGATGATCAAAAAATACTGAGTTCCCTTCTTCCCTTATTCTATGAAAAGGCTTCAACTTCAGCCATGGTTAAGCATGGCATGCATGTTCAAAAAGAAGCTACCAAATTTCTCAAGGCGGACAAATTCATGTCACCCCATTTGATCATGGACGATTGACTGTCCCTGATTTGATCAACCACTCTTTGCATTGGCAAGGTGTGTTCATTGGAACTGGCCGGATACACGTGGAGAACAAGTTCAAACAGTGATGTCAGTTGGTCTTCATACAGAGATAGCACTTTGGAAGACTTTAGGAGACTTGTTGGATAGGTCTGGTTGGATTATGGAAATTGTGGATTCAGGAAGGCTGACTCATTTCTCAGTGCAAGAAACGACAAGAGAGGTACAGGGAAAAGGCATTAGAAGAAAAGTTTCCGTTCAGGCCAAATTGCCAGAGAACTGGATGGATTTCCTCAGAGATTCTAAAAACAAACATGAGTTATTTGCTTTCCTCACTGCAAAGATGACCTACCACGAAACTGTCAGCACCATGAACAAGGGCTTTCAACTCAGAGAAATTTTCACAAACAAGTCAGTAGCATGACCGACACCATCATGAGTATGGGCAACCACTTTTTGGATGATTTTCCAGATCTGGTGACAATTGATTCTTGCGAATGCACCAGTGACTCACTTGTTCATACTGTGCAGTCTCTGGAAGCTATCGCAAAGCAGATATATGAAGATTACATCTTGAATGTTGTTGAGCCAACCTGTACATGCAACAATCAAGAAGAATGGCCTGCCATTGTTTCGAAATGATCAAAGTACTTCAAAATAATGTGTCTCCATTTGGACGGCTGTATGATTCCTTACAGAACAAGGAGAGTGACCTTCAAGAGTTCTTTGGACATGACATTCAGTCATATCCACCATTCCTTTCAGACTTCGGGAAGATACTTTTGCCTGCATGCTAAAAGTGACCCTCTCAAATGTTTGCAGCAACCTAATCTGTAAGATCTACCCTCCGCTTTTGACTGCAAAGCTCTAGACGGTGCTGTGATTGTACATTGCCTCCCAACAGCGGGTGTTGCTGCATTTGATGAATATACAGATTCAGTGTTCTTGCAATACATGGAAAGACAATTAAATAATGCAGAGAGGTTGGATTTGGTTTGGGATTCCTATGTTCCACAAAGCTTGAAAGAAACGATAAGAGAGATAAGGGGAAAAGGCATTAGAAGAAAAGTTTCAGGTCAGACTAAATTGCCAGGGAACTGGATGGATTGCCTCAGAGATTCTAAAAACAAACAAGAGTTATTTTTTTCCTCACTGCAAAGGTGGCGAATCACAGATTTCCACAAGGCAGTTCAGTGTACATTACATAAGGTAAGGGCCATTGTCTGGCAAATAAAAAAAAAGTCAATAGATTATAAATGTAGATGTATATGGTTGGGGACGAAACTTCTTGGTTGTTGTCCCATGTGATTGAAGTCAGTAGACATGTGCCTTCAATGATTTCTGATGAAGCTGTAAATGTCGTAGGAACAGATATTCCCATTTCAAATTGCAACCATGAAGAGGCAGATACAAGAATTGTTGTCCATGTCCTTCATGCGTTACACAATGGAGCAAGAACCATCGTCATTCGCACCGTTGACACCTATGTGATTGTGGTTCTCCTTGGCAAGCACCACAAGTTCTTACTCCAATGCCCAGAGATACAAATAATAATGGGTGGCTTTTGGGAAAAACTTCTAGTACTACCACATCAATAGCTTTTATGCATGGCTTGGAGATGAAAAGTCAAGGGGGCTTCCTGTGTTTCATGCCATGACTGGTTGCAACACAACCAGCACTTTCCGGGCGAATGGAAAGAAGACAGCTTGGAAAGTATGGAATGCATTCTGTGAGATCACCCCAGAGTTTTCAGACATCGCAGCAAATTCCTCTCAAACCCTAAGAATTGAGTCTCACAGCTTCAGCTAATTGAGAGATTCATTGGCATAACTTACGACAAAACCAGTCCATGCACATCGATTAATGACACCAGAAAGAGCCTTTTCTGTCACAAAAACAACAGAATGGAGACATTGCCCCTAACTCCGGTAACATTGTTGTCTTGAACCTTAATCAGCATGATATGAATTTATCTGTTATTAAGTATCACAAATGTTGACACTTCTTTTTCTGCACAGCATGCACTGCTCCAGCACAGCCACCGAGCAATATACCAAGCTGGTGTATGGTCATTTTTACCCTGGGTTCCCCCAGGGTAATTTTATCTGAAAAACCAGTCTGAGAGATTTTTGGAAAAAAGTTTTCCCGGCCTTAATACAGGTGTGGATGTTGTCAAGTGGGCCATTTTGTGTTCCTATAGAGCTGAACTAAAATGCGTTGTGGAATTTGGGATAGTTTGATGTGATTTTTTTTTTTTTTATTAAAAAAAAATTTTTTTTTCAATTTTTTATTTTTTTTTGTCAATAGTTTGTTGGTGTCATAGATCATTTGAGTCTTGAGGGGCTGTTTTCAAGTTGACCTTGCATTATAATATCGCCCACACGACGGTCGTCCATGCGTTTCAAGGAAGGCCAATAAGGCCACACATAATTGATCTTTAACTTCTCGGATTCCTCTCAAGGCCCTTTTTCTAGGGTCGGTGGGTAGGACAAAAAAAAAAGGTGAAAAAAAAGATTTGATAATGTCAAAAAAAATTTTTTTTTTTTTTTCCATCGGCAGGAAATCTATTGTGTCGGCGGGTCCGCGAAGCTAAGAATCAATTATGTGTGGCCTAATGCATTTGGCAATTGCTTTTTGCTGTGTATCTATTCTCAGAGGCAGTCTAACAATGCTAATTGCAATTTTGCAAGTTCTAAAGCCTTTCTTAACCCTTAGTTTACCAAATTGCCATTGAGAAAGAGCACTTGAAGTCAATCTGACAGGTGTCAAAGCTGATTGTACTTCGCAGTGCAGTGCTACTTTGATCTTGTATCCATGGATCTTATGCTTAATTGCTAATTCCCAACAGAACACAGGGTTTGAATCCTCGGATTCTTGTTAAAAGTGATTGTCCGTGGATGGAAATTCCGTCTCCAGACAGATTTTCATGAAAAAAAGAAGTTGACCACTGGGTTCCAGCATTCCAAAACTCTCATCATCCTGTCAGCAATTGATCAAACGTTCATGCAAAGGCAACTGTTCCCACTGTTGTTGCGGCAAAGCCAACCTAGACTGCACACTTTTGTGCAAGTGTAATTGTGCAAAGTGACTCACAGTATATTGCATATCACGTTCAAATATTTCTTGTCATTGCTTTCTTGTATAATTAGAAGCTTGTCCAGCTAAATGTAGCATTGTCGTGACCAGATCAATGGTGTACTATCCGGAGTAAAATAATTATTGTAAAATTGTGACGTAACCTATATTCTGTCATAATTAGACATATTAGTTTTGTCAATAGTATCAAAATGCATATCATATTAAAGAGAAAATTGTCAGCTATCTATTGGTACCATATTTGTCACTGTATACACAGATCGAGAGAAATGGTGTTGAATATAAACCCCCCCCCCCTTCGTAGATTGCATATTCCGAGCCGAGGGCGCCAGATGTCATTTATGGTGCTCCTGGCCTTCATAGAGGTATTTCATCTGGGCTACCCTTCTGAAATGAATAGTACTGACCCATAGTACATCCATGCAAAGTTTGTTGCTTTTATCACTCGTGTAACGATTCAGCTGAAAATTGACCCTAAGCCACCGGACTAGAAATACCATGGAGTATGTAGCCATGGAAAAACAAAGGGACAGAACAAGGGGGATAGGAGTTGAGGAGAAGGGAGTATAGAAGCAGAAGGGGAAGGGGTGGGGGTAACTAACCCGAGAGAGTTGATCCAGCTAATTCGATTACAGGGGCTAAGCCTGACGGTGCATCCAGACTCCTGTTTGACAAATATGTTTCCATTTCTTCCCAGAGGAATTCCCAATAAACAACACGCTGCTGTTATCTTTTCTATGCATGATGCGTTGGTCCAATAAAAAGGTAGGCTGCAGGTCTATCAGATAGAACAACCAGCACCATGCATTCTGTATTTATAGATCTCAACCACAGCAGTTTCCATTGCATGCTTTAATTCATACCCCGTAAAAGCAAAATGTAGTGACTAAAGATTAATTGGACCTCAATCAATGCATAACATTCTGTTCCAGAACTTGAGGACAACTGGTTTGGGTGCACAGTCCTATAAAACTGTAAGAACGAATTCAAAGAACACATATTAATTTCAGTGGACTTCATTTTCTAGTTTATTTCACTATCATCCCAAGGCAAATGCAGAATTAATCAACCATCCTAAGACAGAATTTATATAATATGTCTTGTACTTCTGCATCGTTGACACAGAATACACACATATTGTCACATAATCATCATATATATATTTATACAAAAACAATAATTCACTTCTTTTTTTTTAGAACCTGGAGCAATAGAGTCAATAAGAAATGGTTCCAAATTACAAAAGGTAAAAGCAAAACAAAAACCAAATTTTGATGAAATATTGACAAAATTTGAACAAAAAGGTGAAAATATGACATAAACATGATAAACAGCTAAAAGGTGTCCTAAAAGAGATTACATCAACTTAGGAAGAATTATGCTTTTGATGCAGTTATGTTGAGTTTTTACTCTTTTATTGAGACAGGGACTAGCGCAGCACATTTAAAGCAGGCTGCACATGGTTACTGAGCAAATTTCAAGATGAAGTACTTCAAATATGCATTATGTGCTGTAAAATTTTTGCTGCAGAATATATGACAAAGTCCTGGCTTCATAAAAAAATAAAAAGTAATGTCAACTTGGCTGTGAACTACTTATATTACTAGTGACAGCAAGTTTGGTTACATGGTTGCATGTAATCAAACACCCGAGTTAAGTCATAGTTAACGCATAAAGCTATACATATTAAACCCAAGTCAGTTTGGCAGAAAAGTTCTGGCTCAGCATGTCATCCAAATCAGACCAGAATGCAGGTTCTATCCTAGCAAGCTATTTTGATTAGACCACAATAAAGTTCTATAACAGCAAGTCATTTTTATACTACAATCATGAAAATTCTATCACAACATGTCATTCAAATTAGATCACAATAAAAGATTCATCAAAGCAAGTTATTTCAATCAGACCAGAATAAAAGTTCTATCACTGCAAGTAGATTAAAATAGACACCAACATGGGTTTAATCAAACAAAGTCAACCGTGCAACAATATTTGAATAACAACAACAACCCGAGTTAATTTAACACAGCAAAGTTTAACAGTTACAAAAAAAACATGTACACTGTTTACAAAAATAAGTCTCTGGTTTGCCACATCACATCCTCTCATGCGAAAACATCAGATTAACACGGGCTGCCTTATCAGCAGTTTTTGCTCAAATGGCTGGGACGAAAATATAGGAGGTGATACAGCATGGATGCCCCACTGATACCAAGATTTAAGGATTTTCCTGCATCATCAGAATTTACATTGCTCTGTTACAGTACAACACAAGATCATGGGAAGTCTGAGCATGGCTTCAGAGTCGGAGCAGAGTCGAGGAGTCGGAGTGATGGGAGTCTGGAGACTCCATGGAGTCAGAGTCACGCAGTCGGGAGTGGTGTAGTCTGAGATTTTTGGGTGGAGTTGGAGTCGAAAATTGATCTCATGACTCCTGAAAAAAAATTCAAAAATTGACAAATAAAACATTTGGAAGGATGTGATATAAATACGTTGTGGAAAAATTTTTTTTCCACTAACTATCAGATATTTGTGTCAAATAATGCCGATAGGAGTAGTCGGTAATCTTGAGTTGGAGTCAGAATTGGAGTCAGAATTCAGAACACCTAAGAAGTCTGAGTCTCAGTCATTATTTAAGAAGCCGCAGGAGTCGAGTGTTGAGTCGGTTAACTCGCTACCGGACTCCAAAGCTCTGCTTCTGAGTCAGGACTGCACGATTATACACAAGCAGTGAGAATGCAGGGAAATGGGATAGTGGACTGAGAGTGTTTGACTGAGTGGGAATGGGCCATCTGGACAATGTCCACTGTTATGGCCTTAGTGAGGTCAGAGTGGTCAGCTATAGTGTGGTAAGCAATGTGGTCAGGCAATGGTCAGTAAGGTCATTCAAGTCAGAAGACAGACTTTTAAAAGTCTAGAGTAAAATCTTGCTTCTTTTAGGAACGAGTTTTGATTATTTTGTAGTATTGCGATGAAGAGGTCAAACATGCGTACACGTGCACGAATGATTTAGGTTCGATTATTTTTTTGTACTCAGGGAAACCAAATTGTGCATAAGAAATTCAATGTTAAATCAAATAGTAATTGGTAAAATCAACTGTAAACCGAAGAATACATTGTAACTGATTTTAATTGGACAGTGTATTTTTTAAGAAATCCATCCCCAGTCCCACATATTTAACAGGAGAAACCCTTGCTACATTCATTTATAACACAGAAAAATACATAGCGAGTCTATAATTATGCACTTTTGCTTGACTACCCAAATTCGAAGGCAGTTAATCCGATTGGACGACAGAATCATAATTCTGAAATTGGCATCGAATTCAAGACTGAGTGAAAGAAAACTGATATACTACATACAAAAGGACACTACCCGAGAGCTACCTCATGTACCATGTATACTTCCCTGCAAACAACAAAGCTCCAAATAAGTAATTTAGGTTTAAAGAAGTCTTAAGAAGAGCATTCACATGGTTGCACTTTTACACAAAAGACAGAACAAAGGACATTTTTTCCTGTCTGAACCTTGAAATTGCTATTTAAATAAGTAATGATCTGACATAGTTGTGTGGGTTCCACTATCTTCCTGCACATTTGTCAAGAGAGCTGCAACAAAGAAAGCTCAAAATCGATGGGGATCGAGTTATGAACCCCCTCTTCTCTTTGCTTCCATTTACTTCTCTTTAGTTGAACACAATCCCCATTCTCCAAGGAACAACCCACAACTTGAATAAGTCTATATCAAAGAAATAACAATTACTTTCCAAGTGTCAGCATCTTTCTGCCAACAACACACAAATGCGTGATAAAACCCTTTTAGAATTGATTTCTCCAGCATTTTCACCTTTCCATACATCTACATGTTGTCTTTTTTGCATTGTTCATTTCTCGCAATTGTTCTTTATTTCTCTTTTTATTTTCATGACGGTAAAACTTTCTCCCTTCAAATGTGGTTGATGAGGTGAACATTACAACTAACACCTGGCTGTAAAACACATAACATTTTTGAGTCAGCTTAAATGATTGAGTGAGATTGCAGCACAATTCCTTTGAGCTGACATATAGCTTGTTGTTTTAAATTATCATAATATGTCCCTTGTCATAACTTAAAACAACAAGCTATGTCAGCTCACGGAATTGCGAAACAATCTAATTCGATCATTCAAGCAGACTCAAAATTCAAATTTTACAATGAACCGAGATGTTCCCAACACCACCAAAAACCATTTGTAATAAATGCAATTTCGATTCTGGACCAAAAAGCTCTTAAATTTGGGATACAATGTTATCAAACTCATAATCTCTTGTCTTAACTCAATACTGCTAGAACCAGAATATGATGTTACGTTGTTGCTTTATTCAAAGAAACAAACTAATTTTTCAAGAAACAGTTATATGATCAGATAAGTAAGATACGTGCCTGGATGGACAGCTGCTATGCTGCTAATTGTTCTGGGAAGAGAAAGTATCTTACATTTACCTAATTACCAAAAGAATCTGATGTAAGGCCCACATAGAACAGCTTGGTCAAATCCAGCTAAACCAAAATTTCTTGATTTTAGTCAGCGGTGACATCTCCTGGAAAGCAGTGAGGTGGTCTTGTTATGACTACACTTGTTTGCGAATAACAGAATTAATATGTTACGTGACGACATGTGCCTGTTTCAAATGAGAACCTCCAATGCGACTGAGTTGGCGGTGCTCACCTTGAAAGATCTGAATGATAAATTGAGCTGAAAATGGAGCTCATTGGACAGGACAATTAGGAGAGGGACTATTACTAAAAGGTGTCAAGGACCTTGACTCAATTGTACAGACTAGATTGCAGCACCGGCCTCGAAGGTGGAACTGGAGGAGAACTGGAGTAATGACAGGTGAAAACAGAAGAGACGCGGCTTCCAGCTACCGGGAGCAAGGCTGGACAGAGCAGGTGAATTCCTCCTCATAATTCCAACTCTGGCGTCTGTGGTGAATGTTCTTGGGTCTGCTCCTATCATCTGGAGGCCTTGGCAAGACAAAAGAGATCGTTCGGGGCCAATGGGGGAGGGGGAGGCCTTGGGTTAAAACGCTCCTGTTTCGTCTGCTCTGTCCTGACATGTGTGTTGCCGGAGACAGCCAGGACAAACGATCCCACTAATTAATGGGTCTTAATTGAAAAGAAGCAGCTTGAGCGACCCCAACAAGCTTCCACAAGGCCACACTGACACCAAGGTCCTGTCTGTCAGGCAAGACTTGTCTGTCATGTCTTAGTCTGGCAGGCTGCATGAGCCAGGGGTGTAGTCTTGTTACCTTGGAAGGCCCTTGAGTGCTCCGGGATGCCTTCTGATGCTTCGGATGCCTCGGGATGCCTTTATGATGCCCTAGGATGCCCCAGGAGGATGCAAGGAGCACTGGATGCCCTTGGCCACCCCTTGGGCACTGGTGACTTAATGCACGATCCTTGTCACACCCCGAACACCACCGACTCCTCTCTGACCAACGACACTCTATCCGCGGCTTGTCTGTCAGCTGCGTCCTTGCTCCAGGGTCAGACCATAACTCATGGTGTCATGGCCACCGACCACCAGAGCCAAGCCTCTCTGACGGACTCCAATCAGACACATCACTGAAGCCGTCAAGGAGATGTCGGAGAGACTGTCAGTTGGGCTGAATTAGCACGTATACAGAATGGAAATTGCCTGCCTCAAAGGCATTTTAATCAGCACCTTAGAGGTTCAGTTATGAGACAAATTTTGATAGGAGTTCATACTTTCTGTAGATCAATTTCTATATTTGAGAAAAGGTCACATTTTGCAGAACTGTGAACATTTTACAATTTACAAATCTTCACAAGAACAAACAAAAACACTTTGTTGATACCATCCATAGTCATAATGGCTTGAACATAAACAACAGAAGCGAGAACACCTGTATCTCACCTGTACAAAGCACAGGTAATTATTTGAGATTCAATTAGCACTAAGCTGAATCAATCTGGGAAATTAGTTCTAGGAGAAACAAAAAGGTGATTAGAAGAGGAAGTCAACAGACACCAGCAGAGAAAGAAGGCATGGCCAAGGACAAATGTAAAATCACTTTCTGTTTTCTTTGTATCTTGAATTGCATGAGTGAATTAGATTCATAATGGGCAAACTGTAAAGACTTATTGGAATATCATGTCAAGTTGCAGAAGTAATCACTATGTCTAAAGAATGTAGAAATTCCCAAAGAATCCAATGATGCAATTTGCATGCATTATACTAACAGCAATTCCCACTGTGACAAAACAGTACTCACTATTATTACTGTATCAAGTAACTTAATCACTGACAGCATGTAGCTTTAATTGCTGTTGATTTTACAGTGAATGATACACCATGCTATGGAGTACCCATGCAGACAGTACTCAGGCATTCCCTGTGTTGAAAGGAAGGGATTCTTAAAGCTTCATGCTGTGCAAGTAAATGCAGATCCTCAGCCTGAAGAGAGTGACTTGCTGCTGAATGCTGCTGAATGCTTCTCAATTGTCTTTGTGCAGTTAGTGGCTTCCCCTCTTTCTCTCTTCATTTCTCTTTCTTCAGCTTTGAGCTCCCTCTTTATACAGGACATGAACAATGAGCGACAATAAGACTACTGGAGGTGCATCACTTTCTGTCTGTCAGCCTGACTCAGCATAGAACATCACAGCTCATCCTCAGATAGCTCCTCACCCCCAGATAGCTCATCCTCAGATGGCATCATCCTCAGATGGCATCTCTTGATTCCCCTCATCCCTCCAAGCAATCCATACTTGATTTTTTCAACCTGGCGTGTGTGTGATCTCAGCAAGTGATATTCGATGGTGCCAGACTCAAAGAGGCTCTGGTCTTATCAAAGGCTCCCCTAATGACGCATAATGGGCAGGAATGCCTCAAATCTGCAGCTGCCAATAAAAGGCCACCCCACAGCAGCATTTGACAGCATTGCCCACACTGGAGCAGCAAGCAGCAGCAAGAAGACATCTATTGGAAAAAGAGGAGAACAAGAAGGAGGGGTGTGTCTGACACTGAGTGTGCTGGACTTGCCTTTGCTTGTGGGCTGTGGCCTGAGTTGAAGACAACTCCCACTAAAGACTCCCAAACTGGCCCAGCCTACTAAACACTTAGCAAAGATGGAGCACATTACTTAATTTTCCTGATTCAGCCATTAGGCCATGTCCTGTGGTCTGGCCTTTCTTTTATCCACTAACTGGCTTGTCTCCGGCTTGTTCTGGCTGCAGAGATCATTGTCCTGTCTCATCGTGTTGCTAGTAACATATTTTGTGCAGATAACTGCTGATGAAATGCTGATGAAATGTTGATGCTAGGGACGAGAAGGATGGCATGGGCACTGTTCAGAGGAGCAGGCCTTGTAGGACAAGATGCAGGAGTGAGATGCGGAGATGCAGAGCTCAGATGATGCAGAAACAGAGCACAGATACCGAGCTGAGATGCAGTGCTGAGCAGAGCCATTGCCTGCAGATTGAGCTTGATTGCTTCATATTGATGGGAAGTGTTTAAGAAAAACTTCCACTAAAGACTCCCAAACTGCCCAAGACCATCCACAATACAACTAAAAAGAGCCAAGAACAGGAGACTCAGCAAAAAGAACTTAGAACAAAATACACAGCAATAAGACAGGGCTAAGACAGAGCTAAGACAGATTTGAGACAGAGCTAAATCTACTAAACACATGGGTCTGCACAGGAGACAAGAGAAAGGAGAGGAGAGATAAAAGAAGAGGAGAAAGGGGAGAAGGGGAAAATAAATGGAGGGGCTCAAATGAGGGCAATTCTTGGGAACATCAACAGCCTAGCTGGCAGCTTTGGTGGTCATGATGGGACAACCTGACACGGCCACTCTCACTTAGCTGCTCATGAAAAAAGGTGCTTAACTTGCTCCTGTTACCTGTGATGTGTCTGTGAAGAATCTGTGGTGCTGTGTCCCTGCCTAATCTGCCCCGGGCAACTGTCACAGAATATGTGTAGTCAATCAGCTCCCCTATCCCAGGCACTCCGCTGCTATCCCATCACCTCTGCAAATGCTGCAGCCACCATCAGCAGGCCAAGGCTGTTTGTGACTTATTGGTTGGTGACTGTTTCGTGCTGGCTTGATTGTGACTCTTGTTGGTGGTCATTTGTTATGGTGGCTTGATAGAGGCTGCTGTTGGTTGGTGGTTGCTTCATGGTGGCTTGACTGTGACTCTGGTTGGCTGGCTGTGACTTGATGGTCACTTGGTTGCAACTGCTTGTGACTGTTGTTGGTGGCTTCATGGCAGCTTGATTCTGGTAGATGTTCAGTGGATCATACATAGTATCGTAATGGCTTTAACAGTTCTTGATTGTCTGTTTGTGGTGACTTTCTGATTGTGGCTCGATGATGGCTCTCCATGACCATTATTGGTGCCTTGGCCTTGTGGAGCTTCATTTTCTGTTGGGATTTGTTGATTGCATATTGTTTTTTGCCACCTGCTGGCTGAAGTTGCCTCTCAGGGTGCATTTTTGCGTCAAGGCCGTTTCGATGCCCTTGAAATTTAAGGTCCGCGCCTCGTGTAACTTCATTTTAGGGACCACCCTGAAATAAATGAAAACATTATTAAGAAATGAGAAAATTCACCTTGATAAGAAACAACATCATTTTTCATTGAGAAAATGATAAAAAAATAACAAAATTCTTCGTTCCGAGCGAGATAAAACATGCATTTTCAAGTTCATTCTTCATTCCCTGCAGTCTATTCTCTACAGATAAAAATTGCTAATTGGGTTTTTCATACTCATCACTTTGTTTGTACTACGCAAAGGGAACAAGAGACGTCAGTGTTATTTTACGTAAACACCAGGTACATAAACTAGATTACTCGCAGTCTGTCACACATCCCGTTTTATGTAGTATTTTCTTAGGAAACTGTCAATGGTGTCACTTCATATAAAATTCCTAACAAATCCCTAACAACAGGTCTAACAACGGCTCTTTCATATATAACGAACATTGAATTATATGTTGTTTTTTTTTCTGTTCTTCATACCATCATTTATTTTTCATATGCAACGCTTGTACAAATATACTTCTTCGGAAACTCAGAGACCACCATGCATGTCTTATACATTTTTTTCCTTTCGCATATCTCTTTCCTTCTTCCTTTTCTTTTGTCTGGAGACTCCTTAAGCTGATCGGGAATATGTGGACATCGGACAGGCATTTATCTTTTTGTCACATATATATCTCGCAGTGGCTTCTAAAGAGACTTGTTTGACGTCCGAGTCAACACCTTTTGTTCTCTTAACAAGCATTTATGACACTCGTCAGGAGGAGAATGTTTTTTTTTTCTGTCGCTTTTCTCTCCTATTTCTGTCTGGAGTCATTGATATCCATAATGAAAGGCTAAAGTTAAGGGGCAAATTCATCAGGGGGCGAAATGTTTGGGAAGTGTGCACAGAACCGTTGAATAACTGCTTCAAAAGAAGGGAGAGACTCTTTTAGAATTCCAGCAATCTATATCATATCTTCATTTCATCTTGGTTATAAATTTGATTCCATTCAAATTTCATAGATAGGACTTCGCTTTCTTTTTTTTCTTTCTTTTTTAAATCAACTTTTTTAAGTGTTCACATAAAGCATGACATTCCTGAACACAACCTTAAATTCTTTTCTATGAATTCCCCAACTTCTCCTTGGAACTCAATGAATGATATGTTGAAGTTGACGTAAGAGTTTGATGATTTATTTCATAAGCAGGCCAATAAGACACCATAGATATCTGTGGGTTATAAATATCATATTCTGAGGCCATGGAAAGTTGTGGATAACTTTACAATCAGTTGACAAAGGAAGCAGTTTGTGAGTTTGTATCATAACAGAGGTCAAGAAAGAACAACAATGGGGGATGGATTTCATTTTATCAGGAAAACCCTTTGTACGTCCGAATGTCCAATTTCATTCCCATGTATGAGTCACAATATATTTACTCCTAGCTCATATATCCATTCAACAAAGTTAATTGCATTTCAAGTATAAAAAAATCCAAAAGTTGAATGAACAATTATATTGCAATGAAAAAGTCATATCAGCAACTTACAAAAAACATATTGGCCTGCTAATTATCTTTCAAAATATACATATTTGTAGATCACGATCTACAAAGGTCAAAACATCATTGTATATTGTATTATATTCTAAACACATCGAAAATAAGGGTATGAACCTTCTGAACAATATTTCTTGAATCACATAGAATATTTATAGCACTGATCATCACGCCTAATGTGGAAGCAGTTTCTTAAATCGTTGAGCAATTCCAAAAGATATAATAATGCACAAACTGAATGAGAAGAAAACTTAGCTGTTGGCATTGTAGAATTAATAAAACGTCTTTGAAATATTTCATGCTCTTGCATGACAATGAAATTTCAGCCTTAAAAGGAATATTTGCCATTCCACATTTTTATATATGCACTTTTTATATATACCCAATTAGGGTTATCCCACATTGATTCCCACAAAACGCCAACACAGTCCAAACTGAACGAGATTAAAGAAAAATAAGGAGGAGCATATTGCAACCTAAGGTCAGATAACAGATACAGTACCACAGCGAAATCTTCACATTACATAGAACTACTTTACTTCGACTGACACATATATACAATTTCAAACAAATACAATGGCATCAAAGGAATTGGAATGACCTCTTACAAGTAACTTGGAAATTTGGCAGATCACATTAATGTAGTGTTTTGCATATTACTTTGTATTTTTTTGATAAAATAAATTGTCATGTCTTTTCAGTGCATGTTGAGTATTGTTTACTATTGGGACAAATTACAATGGCCCACTGCGGCAAACACATCATCATATAACATGGAAGATTTTACAGCAGATCAATTTGATATGCGGAAAGAGTGGTTGGTTGCACTTTGAAAATTGCGCTACGTGATTAGTCATACTAATGATTTGTTCACGACTAAAGCATAGGTTTAAGTAGCAATCTAATTTCAGGTGATTTATTATGTTGTAATGATAAACCAAAGTAATATGAATCTTATTCTTACACAGAAACATAAACATCAGTTATGACAAATCATGGTTCCCAAGCTAAAAGTTTGATCATGACCCTGCCCCAACTATCATGAATCACAAAGTGTACATTTCAGAGAAAAATAATCATACCACTATGTGGGAAGTCGACACTAATTATTTTTCTAATCCAATAAATAGCTCTTGGATGATACCAAATACGAAAGCTCCTCAAAAAGTGAGTACACAGTTTTTTGTCACGACTGTAAAATGGCAGGGAAAGCATTGCCATTCTAACAATGTGGTTTTCAGTAAATGGAGTTGCAAAAGTTCAATCACCCTAGATAGTATTCCTCACATATATGTTGACTGAAACGTGTGAGACAGTAAGCAAAATACACTTTGTCCAACAACCTTCTTTCCAAAAGAAACACATGTGCTAACAAGAGAAAATAGGAAGCCAGTAAAAGCATATGCCTTTATCTGTGACCCCAGCAAAGCTCAGCAAGAGGAAGAAGCGGAAAGCAACTGTCTTGGAATGCTGTGTCAGAGAGATGTTGAGCGGTACAGGCAAAACTAACAACAGTCATCACCAGATGAACTTTCAAAACGAAATTGGTTCCTGAAATTCCACACCATGTAATTGAAAGCAAATACTTTTGTGGTATCCATAATGAGTACAACGGTAAGTTTTTACATTGCAAGAATCAGTCAGATGAATGAGCTGAGAATCAGTTACTGGTAGAAGCAATGAGAGCACTGCAATGGGAGCAGGGCCTTAAGAGAGGGCCATAATGCAATCACTGCAGGAAGGGTTGCCTGCTAAGACCGTTTGCTGATGGATCACTGGCCTAATTGACAGCCATGCCCAAAAACCTTCACCCACAAAGCAAACAGGTGGCAACCATCTTGGCTGTCAATGCTCTTGGTCAAATAAAAACACAAGCATCGATCGCTGAAATGACCCCATGGTCCTACTAGCCAAGTTTCATTGGACATTGCCTTTCGGCCTTTGGAGGGCATGCTTCACTGTGTGGTCATTGCTAAACTTGGTGGTGAACGCTTCAATGTTAGCGCGTCTCTTGGAGAGTCGTGCTTTGCTTGGAAGGTGGTGCCTCTTGGTGGAATATGCTTGTCACCCAAAAAATGGTGCCTCATGATGGTGGATGGATGGTTTGAGTCTTATGTCTTGTGTTTATGCACTTGTTAGTCTAATTAGGAGAGGAGGAGGACACGGTATTGAGGCGAAGGATTGCCTTTCGGTGGAATGTGCTTGTCTGGGTTAAAATGGTGCCTCTCTACGCAGATAGGCGGTGCCTCTCTTGGTGATGGGTGCAACACTCACTGGTTGGTGCCTCGATTTCTCTTGGTGGTAGATGTTGCCTCTTCAAGTATAGAATGTTCCCTCTTTTCGTCGGTGCTGCCTCATACGGTATGCATTCATTTGCTGGATGGTGCCTTACAGCAAGGTGCCTCATTGGGTTTTACAGCATGGATTAGGCCACATGATGGGTAGTGCCTTATTGCCTTTCACTAATATTAGTCTAGTTCACTGGATGATGCCTCATTTGGGAAGTTGCCCACATGCACAGAGGGGGGCAGGACTTCACTCGAAGGGAACTTAGGGAAGGGGTTTCACCGAGTCAAAACTTTGTTGGGTCATCAGCTCTAGAAAATACCGCCCCCCCCCCTCCATATAGCCTTTCCTCCCCCGTGATTTCCACTTGCCAATGCAACCAAATGAAAGTACCATCCAACAATTACACATCAACATGCCAATCCAGCCCTCTTTCCCAAGAGTACCTCTTGTAAGCCGCAACATTTTTCTTGAAAAGCGAGCTCAAGTAACCTCAATGAGGCTCAATCCATGATTGCAGTATTGCCCCAGTTGTAAAAAATTAACTTCAGCTTGAGACAAAATCACGGTACAATGTAAAACCTTTTTTAACACATTATGTTTTTCAAATATCTCTTCTCGGTGAAATTTTTGCAATTTCGTAATGTAACTAGTGTTTATACACTATTCAGCTTATTCTAAGAATGATTTAGAATATTAAATTCTTCGAAATAACCTGAAAATGGACAAGAAAATCTAAAAAATTTACTATCTCAATCTAATTGTCTTTCATCAATTATATTACTTAAGTAACAAAGGAACCATTTACACTATGTTTTGTCTTATTCTTGGAACAGAACCTCTGAACTGACCACAGTGGCCAACGCCTTTTAAAGCAAGACACGCCCGTCTCTTTGGGATATCCTTTGTAATGGTCACTTTCTTTGCTGAGAAAAAACACTCTTTGAGTTCACTGTTATTTCCATTTTGAAGTTCCTGTCTTAAAACACGAACATGACCACTGCATGGCCTGTCCAGAAAGAGGGACAAATCTCCAGCTGTGCATTAATGGATTCCCACGGAGTTCAATAAGAGTTCAAACAAGATTTATAAAAAAAAATTCAGAGCTTTTCACAAACAAACAACAACACTACATAACTAGGTTACTATACATTTCCATCAAAGATTTATTTATAAAATCTGGGTTCCGTTGTCTGGCAATAATTCTGAGGCACCTATCAGAAAATCTCTGTTTCAATTTCAAGAAAAAAATTAATACTTTCTTTCCTCATAGGTAGTAATTGGACATCATCTGTGCCAGAAAACTCATGGATAAAAACAAGCTCCTACGGTTGACCAAAATGTCGTAGCAGACTCGTGGACTTTTCGGAGTGTCAATCACACAACACACAATAGACAAAGACAACTTTCCGGCAACGAAAGAGGAGAGCACTTGCAGTTTATTTACGTAGAGACAATTGTGCACTACTCACTAGTACTCAGTGTGGTGCTTTCTGCACTCAAGCTGTAGTATTGGCCACTAGTGAGCCACTAGACATGTGAACAAGCAAGGGGAGCAGCCTGATACTTGTGAGGTTATCTACAACAAGTTGCAAGCTACTTCCTGCCTATAGGTTGACCAGCAAAGAGGAGGACCCCAGGTACAATAGGAACAAACAAAGAGCATTGAGAGGTAACCCATAGGTTGACATACAGGTCTAGACAAATATCAGTAAGAAGTTGGTCCTCTCGCTGTGTTTACACTTGTAGTCGACACCCGAGTGAGAAGCGGGTCAAATGAATCAAGTTCGCCATGCAGACCATTACACATGAGCGGAACACGACTGAACAATACACGTAGGCCATTAATGACCAATGTTCAATATAATACTTGATCGCACACAAATGTATTGTTTTGTCCCATTCCAATTTCTACGAATGGGTCGTGTATCAATGCCTATCAATCATGAAATACTTTAAGTGGCAATGGACACATTTACCGCCACAATAATGAATTATTGTATGGAATCATCGACACCAAATAAGGCATCACATTAATCTTTTTGACTTCATTAGTCATATTTTAAGCCTGAGAAATGATCAGATAGACATGAAATGCTAACAAGCATAACAAGGCAGTAAGCCAAATCCAAGGCATCTCCAGTTGCCAGTGTTCCCAAGAGTGGGCATTTCTCCATTGGCCCACAGATGTCCACTACAGCCGGGCTGCCAGACACAATGGGACATGTTTGCTGCCACGATCCATTACACTCAGCAAAATGGCAGCCAAAGGCAATGTGGACCTTAAGTTAAGACCCACCAAAGCATGAAAAACCAACATGGGAAAAATGTACAGCCTTTCTTGGAACTGAGGTGACAAAAGCTGAATTTCGGTTCTACGACCTGGGAAAAACTATGGGACTTATTACAAGGCAACCCTAAATGACATGGTTATACAATATATATATAACGCTTGCCAGATTTGAGATGCCAATCATGTGCATGTTCTAGATCACCAACCTTGTAAACGAGTCATAAAACACAATTGCCTTTTTTTTTTTCATGAACAGGAAACTATTATCTGATGTAGAGATCTGCAATAACCACTTCCTGAAGCATCAGCCTGACATGCAACAACTCAAAGTAAACGATCAGAAAAAGACAGAAATGTGTCAGAACAACAATTACTGAGAAAACTTGAGTACTGACGAATAAAATGTACAAATTTCTTTTCATCGGAGAAGGTCCTCCCAATTTCAAGGTCACTTCAATTAAGTCAGCTGCAACCGAAGATCCTGCAGTTGGTTATCGACTTGTCTATACTGCAGGGTATACATAAAACACATATACTGAGGGCAACTGCCCACAGTAACAGTGAAATTTTGGGAGTGTGGAGAAAGAATGGCTTATGATCTCATGGCTGGTGTAGAACTCATCAGAGGGTTGTACCCTGAGCTCACCTGAGGCTGACCTACAGCCCACACTGTAAAATCTTGGTCGTAGGCATTATGTTCATATGTTATGGTTTCCCTGTGTGGGAAGCATAAATATAATCCATAACACCAAAGAGTCACATATTGGTGTGAGTGAAACAACCTCAATTGCCACCAATCGTACACCTCTATACTTTCTCCTCCTTAGAATGATGCTTGACCGCAAACGACCCTGTTGTTATTTGGTCAGTGCCAGAACAGATGGGACAGGAGTCCACCAGTCATGAGATATTTCGGGCACCACGGTCTCAACTCGAGCAGCGGGACTCGAACCAAGAACTACTGCGATGGAGGCAGCAACATTGTCCTTTTCACCAGAGAGTAAGTCGTTGGTGTGCGGGAAACATAATGCCAAGAACCAGGAACCGCTAGTCCACCTAAAGTGCATTTTTAACCAGAACCGCAAGGGGTTTCAACGCTCGTCTGTTAATGTGAAATCTATCAATGTGTGGCATATTATCACCCACAGGCCAATACCTAATTTAAAAACCCTAAGCGATATTTTAAGGCTACAATGGGTAGTTGAAGAAGAAAGATGGCTGCCATAAAGGCCGCCATCTTGGATTTCTCAAAAACATGTTCCCAATCGATACCCATAGGCCAATACCTGTACCGAATTTCATAACTCTTAGCGAATATTGAGATCGCAATGGGCAGGTCAAGAATGAAGAAAGATGGCTGCCAAAATGGCCACCACAAAATGGCCGCCATCTTGAGATTTCTCAACATGTGCCCGATCGGTACCCACAGGCCCATACCTGTACCAAATTTCATAACTATAAGTTGAATATTGATGTCACTATGGCGTTTCAAGAAATGAAGAAAGATGGCTGCCAAAATGGCTGCCATCTTGGATTTCTCAACATGTTCCTGATACACACCCACAGGCCAATACCTGTACCAAATTTCATAACTGTAAGCGAAATATTAAGGTCACAATGGGCAGTTAAAGAATGAAGAAAGATGGCTGCCAAAATGGCCGCCACAAAATGGCCACCATCTTGGATTTATCAACATGTTCCCGATCCCGACCCAGAGTCTCATACCTGTACCAAATTTCATAGCTGTAAGTGAAATATTAAGGTCACAATGAGCAGTTCAAGAACAAAGAAAGATGGCTGCCAAAATGGCCGCCACAAAATGGCAGCCATCTTAGATTTCTCGACATGTTCCCGATCCATACCCATAGCCCCATACCTGTACCAAATTTCATAACTCTAAGTGCAAAAGTAAGGTCACAAATGGAATCTTACAAAAATCTTAACCGGGACGAGGACGACGACGCCGATCGAGTGACGACAATAGCTCTTCGTTTTCAAAGAAAACAGACGAGCTAAAAATGTGGTTGATGTTAAGTTTTCAGAAGTCCACTGCTTGTTTTTACAGTGACATTACCTGAGTAGAAAAAGGCCAAGGGATGATCTTGTGGGTCAGGGGTTGAGCGAGGTGGGGGGTCAGGTAGATTTGGGAGAGTCTTACAGGAACAGGCTTAGCCCTGTCCTATTAGTTCTAGCTGGTTAACACATCAGAGGTAGTGGCTGGGCGTGTGGTGCCTACAGGCAGGTCAGAAGCATCTTAAATCAGCCGTCAACGACTGCCCAAAGCAACTTCAGGCAATCGCTCAGTATTACGCTAAATATCTAAAATATCATTGCGCTACTTCAGCATGATATACTTGTTATTGACAATAAGTGTCGGCTGATTGATATAACTTTAATGTGCATCACAATTTAACTCCTTTGTGGAAGGCAGATAGTAATAATATATATATACATAGGAAGGTTTAGGCCCAGTCATTTGGTGGGGATACTCGTCAGAAAACCCAAGATGGTAAGGTTATTTTTGCAAGTACAATTAATGGTACCGATGTCACTCGATCAGGTAAAATTTAGAATATACATATCTAACTAAGCATTTATTTATGTGAGTTATTATTCCTTCAGAGCAGTCTTATTTTGCAATTTGCAACAAACAAAGCTGAACCTTCATAATTAATTACGGTAAAATGTGGTGTAGTGTGAAAATAGCATTAAGAAAGATGTCGATTTCCTATGAAGAAAAACTGAATGTACGACATTGTACATAGCACCCAATGAAAAATTCATATAGTCGGTCCAAAGTTGGGAGTATTTTAAGAATGCACATTTTCATCATTATGATACTTATTTTGGCACACATTCAAGATATAATAAATAATTGTCTTAATCTGTACTTAAAATACCAATAGTGAGTATTATCGCTTCAGGCCTGAAATATATAGCATGACATCCTGCATAATAAGCAGACTGCAAATCTCCCTAATTCAATGACCCAGAAATCTTGAGGTGTGAGCCACAAATTGGCCTGGCAGGTAGAGCAATTGGTAAGATTCATGGAGTATGGGGTCATTTGTTTACAGCCCCACTAACTAGCTTTGGATAGGTGGGGATAGCTGCCTTGGGTGGGTGAAGAAAGCTGAATAATAAACCAAAGGTGTATTATAGGCCACCCAAATGGAGAAGGGATAGCAGCCAATTTAAGAACAAGTATATATATCGAACTCCATCAGGAAACCAAATCATACACATTGGTGCAGGAATAACTCTTCACAGGAAATGGGCTCTGGCAGATTGTTAAGAAGAAAATAACATCATAATGCATTGGAAAAGTTTAAATTATAAGTGACTGATCTTGAAATGTGGCCAATTTCAGGTCAATATTCCCACGGGAGGAGTCGTCCCTGTACTGGACAAGGGATCACACAATTCAATTGCAAATAATTGACAGTTTGCTGATTACATCATAACTCGCAACCAATTTGACTTTGCTTTGTTCAAGGATTATGTTTCAGAATGGGCGCATCGTCAAGTTTTTCTTCATTCATAAAAGGGCAGATATTTAAGAAAGTGATATTAAAACATATTTCTGTTCAATAAGCTAATCGGTGGTTGTATTGGACCGTTATGTTTTTCAGTGCGTGTGTCAGCTCATTACCATATTTCACAACTAACAAGCCTGTGATTTGTGGATAGTTTTCTCATTTAAACTATGAAACTAATACCTGATTTTCTTCTGCTTGAACACCTGTTTCTAATCCATAGCAAGTAAACCTATAGGGACCTATATATAAAATTATAAATATTATCTAATTCTTCTCTTCATAGTTGTAGTATCTTCCTCTTCTTCTTATGGAGACTGAAGACACCGAGAGAGCACAGATCCAGACGCATCCAATGTTGAAGTGATGAGTAATGATTCAGTAATCTCAATATACGTGCTGCGTACACACCTTGCAATAACAAAGACATAGCTGAGCCAAAAAAGTAGGAAAGAGAAACAAACCAGAAAAATAAAAAGATGAATAGGACGGAAGCCAGGAATTTGCAAGGTGCGAATTTTCTTCTTGGCAGCGTTTACATTATTGTGTGATGAACTAAAACAGAATCAGACAACGCAATTTCTATAACGTATGTTTTAAAATATTTTCAAATAAACTTCTCGTTCAATGGATTGCAATAACTTTTCCACTTGACTACTTTTTTAGTATAGAGTATTTCCTCTCTGCACATATTTTCGTCGACATAGTATCAAATGAAATTTAACGCACAGCAACGTGAGATCACAAGGGTCATCTGATAAAGTTCTGTAAAGACACTTTCATAGACATGTAGCGCTTCAAATCACAGATTGCCAAAAGCCAAGTGTACAACAAATCATTGAATTAATCTTGACGTCATCAAAGAAAACATTTCATGACATATCATTAACAGATACATGGATGAATATTTCAATCTATCACGATTAAAAGTGTCACGATTGACAGTTCACAAATAATTATAATCATCTTGCATTAAATGATTTGTACGTCCTTTACACAAGTCAGATCCAGGGTCAACATTTACGCTTATTTTTTGCTGATTTGTCTTTCATGTT
This sequence comes from Platynereis dumerilii, assembly GCA_026936325.1. Lineage (NCBI taxonomy): Eukaryota > Metazoa > Annelida > Polychaeta > Phyllodocida > Nereididae > Platynereis > Platynereis dumerilii. Next base: position 16,164,593 of record JAPTHN010000001.1, read on the forward strand.
GTCTTTATAAAAGGTAGGGCAAATCATGTCTGGCATATCATCAAATATCACACCCAGTCTCATGAGAAAATAACCAACATCAAGGCGTATTTACAGTTTTGATATGTGACATTACTGAAGTATTCATTATGTGGAGAAAATGTTTTCCTATGTGAGGATGAATGGATTATTGGGGCTTTCCATCCTGTATTTATGCACTCTGGTGCAAAAGAAGGACCGTCTTGGGACACAGCGATGAGGTGAAGGATGATAGGAAATCATTGTTGGACAGCAATAATTCTATGTAAGAAGCTATTCAACTGAAGAATGCGTTGCAGCAGTTTCAATAATGCTTGCTTAAACCATGACAGAAAGTGAAAATGCTGTGTGGCAAGTTTTGAAAGAATCGAACGATTACGGAAACCACAGTGACATTTTCAAAAGCTGTAATTTACAAACTAAAATAGCAAAGTCAGCTTATAAGTCAATGCAATGACTCTAAACAGTGTATGATGAGTGACATGTGCCAATGGACACAATTTGTACAAATACCCAGTTATATTGCAACACTGAAATTGAGTCACAAACATGGGCACTTCCATGGTGGGCTCCGCAGGCTGTATTGCTGGACACCCATGCACCTCTAACAAATAGTTACAAATGAGAAAAGAGCTTATTTCCTGTGGCCTTGTGGGCCAGTCATTATACAGGCATGAATTAATGCAACGCTGGCAGCCACCAGACACAATATGTTGTCCATATACCATATACAATCATATGCAATCTAACAGCCTGCTGTACTGACACTATCTGGCCATCTACATGGTGTGAAAAAGTACACCTATTCATAATAAAGTGCTGAATCAGTAAAGAAGACCAGCAGGCTGCAAAAATGACTACATACAAGATCACTATCAAAAACTTGTTACACTCATCTACAATGCAAATACTCAAGTAAGGGACTCCTATAACAAACAGAGAGACTAGTCACTATGCAGGTCTGGCTCCCACGCAAACTACAGCTCCATAAGTCCCTCCCAGATTGTTGGTATGTATACAGTTGTGAGTACAAGCATATCGACATCACACAGGCTGATAATTGCATGGACATAATTGTATGAATATAGTTATAAGTCAATGCACAACTTAGTACTACAATCTGGAAATATCCTACGTGCCAGTGGCCTCATTGCACAGCCCCATGGCACAGGCCCACAGCATCATGGCAATTGAACGGTTAATGAGGCAGTGTTCGACCCCACAGGATACGCACTTGATTGTATTTCTAATTTGCCAACAGGTTCGCTAACACCAATGTCATATTCACACATTATTTATTATAAATTCCTTAATTCTGGTGCATATCTTTTTCCTGGAACTTTTTTTTATTTCAAGACCATTCCGAGGCCACCGAGATAGCCCTCATCAAAGTCTCAAAAAAGTTTCAATATACCTTTTCTTTATCAATATCCAGGTACCTGGTAATTTTATAGAGTGGTACAGCGAGAGAAAATTTTGGAGTCATGTACGTACTAAAAATATCATGGTAGTAGAGAACTTCAGCAAAAACCTGGGGTCGACATCTTTGATTTTCATGATGTCCGTTGCAATTGTTTTTACTGTGCAAGCCTCGCACTTGAAAGATGTGATGCCACACAGACAATCTGTTCGTAATATTTCATAAATGTGACACAGTCATTCCAGCGTTGCCCTATGGAAATCTATTGGGGAGAACCTGAGTCCCTGGCCAGACGCGCGGGTTGGGACAGAGTTTCAGATCTACGTAACATAGGAGCAACAAGAAAATGCTATATATTTCAACAGCATTGAAGGCTAAGAACTAAATGCTTGGAAGATTATATATTAAGAAAGTAACTGGAAACACAAGAACAAATTTTGTTTTTGGCCACGACGCATAATTATTATATGCCTCTTTCAGACAGGTCTTAATTGTAATAACAATCTTATGCAGCTTGACCAGTAGCAATAAAAGAACAAAGAGGAAAAGGACTTCAACCTAAGGGAAGAAAATACATAGGTTTTCCAGAAGAAAAAAAACTAAGAAACTGAAAAAGAAAAGAATTCTTGAGGGAGCAGACGACAAGAGCAGACGAACATGCGCACGCAGGGACTCTCCAATGAAGGAGGTAGAGAAGGAAGGGCCTGACAAAAGGCGCCACCTATATCATCTGCTAATGACCTGGCTCACCAATGCTCACCAATGGAACTGTCGGTTTACCGTTTACCAGGGGCGGACTGGCCTATGTGGCAGAGTGGCAAGTGCCACGGGCCCAACCACTCAGGGGGGCCCACACAAGGTTCCAAAAAAAATAAAAATAGAGAAAAAAAACCCCAAGTCTCTTTTTGTGATCAAGTTTATGACTGTGCGATACAATGAAACTTTAGGTTTGGGGCCCCAATGAGAGAGGCCTCTGTATAAAAAAGGGCCCTTCTACCTTGGTGTAAGTAAAGTAATGCCGAAATTGGAATCTAGGGGCCCATCGACTTCTTTTGCCACGGGCCCGATATGTCGCCAGTCCGCCCCTGCCGTTTACCAATATCTAAGCAAAGGCAGAGGCTGCAAGGTCTTTGAATGGTCGTCACCTCACAGCACTTGTGAGGAAGAGGGGACGAGAAGAGGCCCTGGGACCTAATTCTCCTCTCAGGAAACAGTCTGACCTATTTTCCTCTGGCAGCATTTTGGCAGAACCCATGAAGCTTACGCAGTTAATTGATTGGCACGCGCAGCAGACCAGCTTCCCACGTTAGGTTTATCAGAGGCCCAAGGGGCATTGCTAGGGGCCCAGGGGGGACACAGTAAACGCTGACCAATTGCCCTGGCCCCCTCAGGCTCATCGGGTTGTCCTCGCTGAGGCGGGCTGCTCCCGCTCCCATCGTTTATTGACCACCAAATAAAATTCCCCGATTTTCCCTCCCTAACTGCCCCTCCCCTGTTCATCTCATGACTAACCCATTCCACAACACACCATCTGAGCAGACTTATCAGGGTGGACTTAGTTGAGTAGCCTCAGATGAGTTGACGCACACTTTACTGGGACGCCCTCCTCAGTCGTTACAAGATGGGACTCGAGTATTGCTCAGCCAACACAAACGACCCACCCTGTCCCACCCTCTTCTACCAATAGTGTTAGGCCCCCAAACTCTCCTGCCACTGCCTGAAGCTGCCAAAATGAGCAATTACAACCACTGTGCTATGCATATTACTACCAACTGGGCAAGGCATGCCTCTTCTGCAAAAAAAAGAGAGAAGAAAAAGGAAAGGAAAAGGGCAAAAAAGAAGGCAGAAAAATACATCACTCTCAGCTGTAAGCACCGAGGGTTGCACTTGCCAAGAACTAAACTTCCGGTGCAGAGATGCATCAGACTCCAGTCACATAAAAGTGAAAATAACCAGCAGCAAAGTGGCATTAAGCTTCATTGCAAACAGGAAACAAATATATTGTTCTTAACACCTATCTAAGAGTTGGTATCTGTTACTATCACATCCTCTGTGGCAAGATCACTATAGATCACTTGCTCCAAGTACTAAAAACACCGGTAATGGCTGTTCCAAAACCGCAGTGCCAAAAGCCATATTGGTGCCCTTGCAAATTTGTGATTCAATATTGCAATTGCGTTTGAATATTGCAATTGCTTTAAAAAATAAGTGATTCCATCAAAAAATATCATTCTAGTTCTGCACATATAGTATTTGGGAACTTTTAAATGTTATGACAGAAATCATATAGTCTGAGCCACCGTAGAACTCGATGCAAATCCAAAATTGAAGCCGCACTACAAAAACATATACATTATACAATGTAGCGACAGCGTTGGTATAAGAGTGTCTTAATTCTTGGGATGAGAATAGTACATGAACTCTGTTCAGGTAACAAACTCATGAGCATATCCCTGAAATCAAGCAGTCTGCTACTTGGAAAGCCCCCACCCTCACTCCTTCACTATATTGCTTACACTTGCAGGTAAAAAATCCCAGAGGTCAAGTGGAGGATCTTACACATCTTAGTGCTTCAAGGAATGCAGAAGAGGCTAAAACTGGAGGTCACACCCTCCACCCACCTACCATCCCTCAACAATGAGCAACTGATGTCCTCTACAGATACTTGCACCTGTTATAAATAGCATGCAGGAAGCAACTATACCCTCTCCCCAACTAGTTTCCATACAAATTATTATCTTGTTTATTTACGTTTTCACTCATGCATGAGATTACTTCGTTTCTCCATTACTCCTTGTTCACCAGTTGTACACTGCTGTACACCAAGAAGCACTCATATGCACAGACATTTCAATTGGCGGAATTGGCAGTTAGCATGATGCCAGGAAGAAATTACTCCATTTTCCCACTGAATGGCACTGATCAAAACAAACATTATTTGCAGTAAAAAAGAAATCATGGGAGTCTCCCATACAGTGTACTGCAGGAGTGCAGGACCTCCACAGGTAGCTGAATGTAGTTGCAGGCATTTTGAGTTCATGAGTCCTTCACTTCAGACTCAATCTAAAAACATAATGTCAAGGCAAAAACGTTAGGTTAAGTTGTGTTAACAGTTTAAAGGCTAATTACAGCCACTCAAAAGCTTGTTGAGGCAATCTTATTACAATCAGAAATCTCTCTTGTGATATGTTGACATTCACACAACATGAGTGACCTTGTGTTGAGAAAGACACCTCTGATAAGCCAAGATAGTTTTGAAGATAAGCAGCTGACTGTTTACTCAGCAGTTAGAGGAGTTCTGAAATAGTAAACAGTCACTCTGAATGAAAGGAGAATGAAAAGAGAGAATGAACCAGTCCTCAGTAGCTCTCAGTGAGGCCGGTGAACAATCGGTTGAGTCAATAGATCTGGCTATGGCAAGATGAACAGCTGATCCTCCGCATCATCGTCTCATGTATCCGATTTCTGCTTTCTCATAATGTGGGTCGATGTTATTATCGAGTATCATTGAGCAGTATTGTATTCAATAGGGCTGCATTTAAAAGGGCTATTATTGAGCAGGATAACAATATTGACTGTCTCGAAAGGTCATGAGGTCAGGAATATGATACCTGACATGTGAACAAACTAAAGTAATATTAATATGGAATACGCTGATTCTGTGTGTAGCGATCACTAACAGGAAGCTGTAGTTTATTGAAAATAGTTTTTATTTAAAAAAATTAAAAAAACATAACAGCACCAAAATCAGCTGATTTCATGAAGAATTGTTACAAATTCTTTACATTTGACCTGCAAGTTTTTACAGCAGGGGAAGGGTGAAAATTAAGCACACCCGTTTCTACAGTTGTTACACAATGAAGGTAACTTGTCATTATTGACAGTTACCTGGCAACAGGGGTAGTAATTTAATAAGGCAAAGAGTTAGTGTTGTCTATATGTCTGTCAGTGTTTGGCAAGTGTAATGGGCCATAACACAGCTGATCAGACCCATGCTCAGGCCACACTGCTGCCAATGCAAGACAAGGGACTGAAGGGCTGACAGGACTAAAGGGACCTGGAAGAAGGGGCAGGGTGGCAGATCAGATATTGAGGGACTCGTGTGAAGGGGCATTAGTGTTTGCTTAGTGGCCAACAGATATTGACAGCAGGAAAGAGAGACTCTCACTGAGACCTGGGAGGGATATCATGGAGAGAGGGAGTCTGTCACTCAAGCCAATAGGTCCACAGGACTCCCCAGTAAGGAGTCCACACTGACTCCAGCATCGACTCCCAACTTCACAAGCCTTGAAGGTCCAGCCAGGTCAGAGCACAATGACCGCTGTATTGTTTACACAAGACTGGACAGTGGCCCCAGTGGGAGTGTGGACTCACACTGACCCATATCCATACTCCTGCCAGTCCAAACAGCGCTCAGCTGATCATCAACAATTCTATCAGTCGACAAGATCGATCTCGCCTGCCACCCAGTCCCACAATCTTCCATTCCACCGTTAAACCAAATATTGCAAAGTGGACAAACAATTCTTTGTGAGTCACTTGATCATATAATATGATTGTAGAAAACTGCTGCGGGATATTGTAATATCGAAAGAAAATTATCATGAGCTTCAAATTTACAGGATGTCGCAATGCAATGAAAAACACCTTACCAATATTCACATTGTTGACATGTTGAGCACATTTAAGTATGTTCTTTTTTAAAAAAATTATATTGCATTGCGGCAACCTCGATCGACACTACACAAGAAGTGCATATGGAGCGTATAGTTATCAGACCAAATTACAAGACACACTGACTTCAAATTCTATGGAAAGCATTTAAATTGCAGCGAAATTTGACAGTGTTTCCAATGAGCAAAGCCACAATACAGACCCAAACACACAATGGTCAGATCCACACAATAGACTATGGTCACCCAGAACTGTCCTGCAGAAGAAGTCAAGGGTGTCCAACAAAATGAGTTTGCAGTTCTGCTTCACTTGTTTGTCTTGGGGATCACATTTCAAAGAACTCACCCAGTGCTCACCCAGTTTACTTGCACTGGACTGCATCTGACTGCATTAACACAGTTCCCAGACAATGAAAAAGAATAGAAAGCCATTGAAAAAGGTCCCAATGAACAGTCAATGTACACTGGTAGGGGAATTCCAAGAAATGTGGACTGTTCTCTATTTTAGCTGAGGTGTACAAATGTATGTGCTTTGCCAGTATAAATTTAAAGGTTTACTTAATGTCAGACACAGGAGAGATAAAATGCCCCAAAAGCCTCATCATCATTGAATACCTGGCAGTGTGGAACCCTTGGCAAATCCATATCAGAGCAAGTCAAATCTCAGAGATCCACTTACTGTTGAATTTAGCCATCTGGAGAAAATTGTTTTGAAAAGTTGGTGACTGTATGAAGGAGGTATAATTTTAGCCATGTACTATATTCTGAGGAGTCTTTCACTTGCACTGTATAACCAGATCTCAATGACCTGCAATGTTACATTGTAGGCATCCAGATGCAGTAGCTGTTGCTGAAGAGAGAGATGCAGAGAGATGGGGTGATGAGGTGATGGGGATGTGAATAGCAGATGCTCTGTAATGACCCACTCGTCCTTGGCTTTTAATGACTGTTTTGATTCCCAGCACTGGATCCCTGCAAGCTGCCAGCCATGTTTGTCGAGTCAGTCTCCAGGCTGTATCCGAGGCAGATTAATTGGCTTCCCACTCATCCCATTCCCATCTCATTCCAGTCCCACTTCAGCCATTTCAACTCTTTTTCTTTTAACCAGTCCTGACTTATTCCTGCATCTCTAACCAACAACGCAAAGACATTCGCAAAAGTAATTCAGTGAGCAGAGGTTCCAAAATGTATTGATGCGACATCATGGGAGACAAAACAGAGCGGATGTCCTTTTTATATAAATGTTGGTATTTAGAGTGCGCACCAACTCACCATTTTCCATATTGATAGCCCTTTCAATTACAAGGCAAAACTGACCATCAAAGTGTTTATCCGTGATTTTTTAAAAACATGAACCGGAAGAACGATATCAATGCCAACAAAGTTACAGAGGTCTGACCTGACAAGGAGGATTGATCAAGTTCTACACATATATACAGTAAATAAAACTGGTACGTTGCTTGTATACATTTCTACATACACAAATCGTAGAAAAATGATTGTCAAAATATGTGTCAATATAACCACCAGACTACCACCCTTGGGCAGGTACAAGCCTACACACCAGTCAGTGCACTAATACACCAGACAGTTAATTGCCAGGCTGGCCTTGGACAGAACAAAATATTAACATACAGCAGCAGCAAAGTGACCATGAATATCTCACGATGCCACTCACATGAAACTTTTTTTTGCTTCACCTCTTTCTCCCCCTCCCTCTTTCATTTTTTGTACTTTTTTTTGGTACTTTTAAGCCTGTGAGTATATGGCAATCAGCATTTTTCATAATGTTTAGCCATGTTCCCATGTGAATGGCAACAAGCCTTTCCCTCCACAGACTTGTTCACATATCTGTATATTCACAACACAGGTGTCTGACTGACTCAACTGAGATCAGGTGTATACCCGTGGGATTTATATAGGGTTTTCTCTTTTTTTCATGATTCGTTACTACTAGTTTTTTTTCTGCTTTTATAAGGTTAAGAACATAAGAGGTTTTGGGTATACCAGAGAGGTTCTGAAGGATTCTATAAAAGGTCGATGAAAGGTTTGTAGATGATCCTTAATATTTTTGCAAAAAATATTTACAGCATGCACCTTCAACAATTACAGCTACTACAAACAGTATGATGTATCGGTATATTATATACAACATTCAATGCGGTTCTTCGTCGTTTTTAACTCCACAGTACAAGTTCAGTAAACCATACAAAATTTATTTTGATGAATCGGTACATGACACCCATTAACGGAGGATTACATTGACTGCACAAATCCGAATCATAAAGATAAAAAATATAGATAAATAATAAAATTTTGGTCAAAATTCTAAAACGAAAATAAAAATTCGATGGTTTGCCAGTATATAATGTAAAGGCCTACACACGATTTCCGGCTTTCGGACTTCCTATATCAGGAATTTTTTTCAATTTTATTCCTTTCTTTTTTGGTTCTTAATCCTTCTCTTTGTCTCTCTTAATTGTGTTCACGTTTTCAAATCGATTTCTCCCTTTTTCCCTTTTTTTTTGTCCATGCACCATATTTTTTCTTGTACATTTTTGGCTGGATTATTGAGTGTAAAGCCATCCATCATACGGTAGTTACAATGGACTAGTAAAATAAACAGAGTCAGAAGGTGAGCCTATCCCAGCTGGTCGTCTCAAACATGTTCATCAATTTCATGAAAGCAAAACAGGGAGAGTAAGCAGTCAATCAGACATTGAATCAACAAGGGACACAGTGGACCTCCTGCAGGGTAGCCCCTTGCCTTTATCCAACTCACACATGTACACAGTCAAATGCATCTGGAATTTTTACACAATTTTAAAATTAATATAAGATTATTATTTTTTTTTAATTTTACAAACTTGTCCAAAGCATTGCGAAGACTTCAAAACTCCCTGAAGTATGCCATAATGTTGACACTAAACTGAAGTTGCAAAGCAATAAGAGAAACATCCTCAAATTGTTCAATCATAAGATACGGCATTTCACTATATATTTGCAATATAGGCCATACAATGTAAAATCTGCTTTGTTACTTTAACGGCTTCTACCATAACGCATATTTAGAAATGCCACTTTACAGCAGAAAACCATTGTTAGCTATTGTTCTTAGGTGATGTAGCCACTAGCCATGTAGGTACTCTTGTTTTAACGGTAACTGCCAGCAGCTGGTTTCCAGTGTATCAAACATTTATCTTCATGATATTTCATTGTCGAACTAAAGTTTAAAAATAAATGCAAAGAGGCCGCAAATTAAATACTGTAGAGTTACTGAAAATTTGTTTATGTACACTGTAATATATAGAGGTTGTGGGTAATGTCAGATTAAAAAATTCTTAAAAATGAGAAAATATTCACGTCTGTCAGCACGCCGGATCGATATCCTTTTGAACGCAACACATTAAATGTCAAATTTTTGCGGAGTAGAAAATACAGTGGGATGTATCAGATGCAGTATTGCACACTGAAACCTCATCAAACGTCCATCAAACAATCTCCTTACATGTCTTTACTCAAGCAAACAGCTTTTATTGAGTATAAGCAATTAATCAAGTGACCACGAGGTTGGTGGTCATCTCACGTTGCGATACATCAAGTTGTGAATGTGAAACTTGAACAATGTACATATATAATATAATAATATGATGTTACATTTCTAGTTATTTTTCTACTACTACAACTTGTTTGAGTATCAAATATGATCAGTATCTCTTTTTCTAGCATTTTATAAGATTACGTTACAGTATATCATGTTATTTCCCAGGCATCTGGCCTGTTGTCATACGAAACCCTTGTTTCTGAGCTAATGGTACCCAGAATGTAATTGGAAACAGTTCTTGGAAATAATCGGTATAATGACGAAATATCAGTATTTTCTTCTTTCTGATACTGCTACTCTGCAGTGGAATGCCGATGGGACAGGTAGAATGGACCCAGGTTCTTCTAGTTATTTTTTTTCAGAGAAAGACACAACAAAACTGAACCGGAGACCCGTGGCTGCATGGACCTAATGCAAGGATGGGGCAGATGAAATAAAATATTCGAGGATGAAAAAAGAAAGTCCAGATGGGAGGAATGAGACAAAGTTATCAGACACACTGTAAGTAACAAGGTCTAGTCTAGTAGACGTAAAAGACAAAATGTTGCATAAGCCGGTAATTTTAAGTCACTAAAACACCAAATAGGCGTCCCTTGGATTCGCTCAAAAGCAGAGCCATTTTTCCAACCTTATTTTCTCGTCTACCTCAAAGCCAAGGCTACCCAACTCAGGCCAACCGGTATGTAATTAGGGACTTTTTGTAGAATATCAAAGAGCCCACAATCGAACAAGGGTGCAGCAGGGCCCAGTGGTGTCTCCCTTTGTATTTCAGTCATCGATAGAGACCTGATCAGGTTGGCACAGCTCTCTTTCTGTGCCCCCTTTGATTCTGTCTTTCCGCAAGAATGCACATTGGTAACCATTTAATGAGCCCCTCCATCAAACGATCACCTGAGATGTCATCAAGCAACTGCCCCGCTGCAGCAACCTCAAATGGGATTGATGATGGGACTGATGATGCGGCTGTTCCTTCGTGTGGCGGCAAGTATTGATGTACATGTAAATGCTGTAGAGTCTATTGGTATGCACTCACCATAAAGCACCCCGAATGACCCTGATATATCAGAGAGTGCACTTTGGAAGCAGTAACTCCATAAAGTGTAGCGCAAAAAATGAGGACGGAAAGCCTTATTCCCCACCTCTAATGCAGCGACAATCCATTTCAATGCTGTTGACGCTTTTGGTCATGTTGCTGATGTTTCATCTGTAGTATTCAGAACTTTAGCTGTTGATATCTCTGCTGATGAAGTATACCTGCAGATGAAACTGTCTTCACTGCTGATGACCAATTGCTGATGTATGTATACACAATAAGTCACGTGGATGCTGTTGAAGTATTGATAATGTCGTTGATATTTCTCAAGATAAAACTTGCATGCCAATGTCATCGGTGAAAGTTGCAGATACTGTCGCTGATGTAGCGGTTGGACGGTTGGCGACGGAGCGGTGACATCTTCGAAGCAGTCTTGTGAAGTTGCGGTGATAATTCCCGCTTTCCTTGAGCAGCAACATTTCCCAAACTTCTCATGCAGCTTAACACAGAACCTTAAGATCGATAGGAAAAGGACTGCTTCCAACAGAGACTAGTCCCTCTCTTCAGATACTATATCTTCCCTATATCTGACGTGAGTAATATAATACAGTTCTTTCTCAGGTGCACAATTAGAAAGTTTGAAGGTCCAATATATGTGCTTTACAGCATAAGTCAAAAGCATTGATTCTTCTTCACTCTTCAGAAAGAAAAAATCTGTTGGCTGAAGTCCGCACTCCGTAGGGGTATAGTCAGATGCACTTATAGTCAGATGCACTTGAAGGACGGACACATATCAAGAGCTAATTTTAATTTTAAAGCCTGTGGACTGTTATATTCAGTTAAAGTCACTTCAGCTTTGCGTGAATCAATGCATGCTGAAATGGACAAACTAAGAATATCAGAGATGCTGACTCAGTTTCAAAGCTATTTTCAACAGGTTGGCAGAAGTTTAGATGAAAGGTAAACTTCGAGGTTATTGGATTTTGTGGATACCTGGCGCCCACGCCAATTGCCAAAGTTAAGAATTAATGTAAAGTTAAAATATTGAATTCTGTTTGAGTATGCATGCATGGATTGCCAAAAAAGATCATGCAGTTATTGCTGCCATGCATTGCACTTCGGCAGGCTTCAGAAAGCTCCTTTGGAGGACAAACAACTGTTGAAAATTTCAGTAAAGCCGTTCTTGTCTTAAGCTCTTGTCTTAAGCAATGACACAGGAAGAACGAATAAGCAGGGGAGTGGATGCAGAGCAGGTTCGCCTTATCATACATTCATGGGGAGAGCAACTTCTTGAGTTCTTCTCCTTCAGCCCTCTCCATGCAACTCATTTGGCAGACATTTGCAGACATCGCCTTTTGTAATAAGGAATAAATGGAAAGTTGACAAGATGCTGGCTGAGTGCTCACCGAGAGCTCATGAGGAGGGAGACAGTGCAAACACCACGTACCGCAATGTGGTTGTGTGGAGCGCAACGAGGAGCCTACGACGTGGGAGCTATGCTGAGGCAACGCGCCAACTTCCAAGGCAATGAAGAGGCAACGAGGAGGCAGCGGTGGCAAGGCATTGCTGAGGCGATCAGGCAATAATTGCATTTGGACGAGGGCTGCATGGCAAGCACAGTCAGACATGATGAGTACATTAGGCTGGTGTAAGGAGGGACACACAAGGGAGCATTAAGCGCCAATATCAGCAGATCACACACAACACACACACACCTCACTGGGCCAGCCCATATCAGCAAGATAACAAGAGAGCAGCAGCTGGCTACCATCACTTGACCCCCAGCAACAAGGTCAGTCCCAAGGTCAGCAACAAGGTCAGCTGCTCAGCACTGGTCCAGCGGGCAGGTCAGTCGGTCAGCCAAGAAAACAGCAAACAGCAATTGAAGCAACAGCAGGAGTGGACTCGGTGAACATTCAACTTACTGATAAATGGAGCTCTGAACTTTTTGAGCTCACAGAATCAGCGGACAATACTTTTGCAAGAGGTAATTGTCAACCACGTGGTCTACCAAAAATATAGGTTTCCGCTGCTATCGAAATAGAAATCTTCAGCTGATGCAAAGTAGAAAACTTTCCAAGCCTGGTCTTACTGTGTTTCCAAAACTGAAGCAGGCAATCAAATCCGTGATAACTTCTAAGTCGCTTCTTGCCAGAATAGTTAAACTTGATGACAATGAGACAGGGAGGTCCATGAGTTCACGACATGCTACACATGTACGTCGTGTTTGGGGCATTCATTTGCACAGCACATTCACCGATACAATGGGCCATCGACAAAAGGCCCCCGTGTGACCACATCCTTTCATTGACCTTGAAGCACCTGTTGCAATGTGTTGCAGGTGACCTATCTGCCTGACCTATCAGCCTGACCCCCAAATGCATTCAGCAACATGATTAAGTGTCATCACAGCCACTAATTTCCTGCTCATGATGACCTTGGCCAGGCAATCAAGGTCACTGGGCTCAAGTGCCAATTCCTCCCCCGATGTTTCATTATGCAAATGCAGGTCGTTCAGGCCACTTCTGGACACTTTCTGAGCAGTTTCTGGCCAGTTCAGCACTTGTAATGAACCTCCTCAGCCTGATCAATGTACATTGACCAACAACATTGACCTACAGTCTCCTGTCATGCCTTGCAAGTATCCCGCAAGTATCCTGCATCTGTCCTGCATCTGCCCTGCACGTCCTGCAGTGCGAAGGACCCAGATGCAACGTGCCCTTCCTGCAACAGTCAGAACCTCCCTTAATTTGATGCTGTTTATTTCCTTGTCATGTTCTAAATAGCCCACGATCCCTTATGTCGAAGGGCTCAGCTCCACAAAGTGCAAAGCTTGGGGGCAAGCATCTAAATTCTCTTGCTTGATACAAAGAAGGTCAGAGCCACAAGGCAGTCTTTTTATCTTGTAACAAACAAGTACATGAGCAGATGACTACAATCGACGTTTCCAAGTGGCAGCATGAACCCGTTGTAAGTCTCATAAAAAGATAAAAGAGTAGTATGGCCTTTGAATTCAGTCCTGTATCCTGATTGCTCATGGCGTTCATTAACAAAGCAGCAGACAAATACGAAGCAGCATGATGACCCTAAATTTATGCGAAATTCGGCAAAAATCTTTCCATCAGGCGGACAATATATTTCATGATTCCAAACTGGAGTCCCAGGTTCTTAAGAATGTGAGATGTGGTATATATATATAGTAAAAGACACCTCAATTCAACGTTAGTACATTTTCCTTGAAATGCATCATTATGCAATGGCATTCAATAACAACCACTGCATGTAAAACACAGTGGCAGTCTAAATATAACAAGATAATTTGTGGAAATTTTGTTAGGGGTAAAGTTATCAGGGGTAAAGTCATTAAAACAGCAGCTAAGACCTTGCCAAGGAGTAAGACTTCTTTGGAACTGCTTTGTGGGAATTATGATGGTAAACAAAGGCAAGCCAAAGGTAAGCCAGAGATTAACAAGTGCAAATCCACCTTCTTTGTGTATGAGGATTGTGTGTGTGCACTTTGTGGGGATGGGGGGGGGGGGTATATTGCGGCATTTTTTATCTTAGCATTTTTGTCTATCACTTTTTGTGCTACGTATCAACAGATTCAACAACCTGCTTTGTGTGCAACAACGCAAACATCTCCAGACGCATTACCGCATTTTTAGAAATTTTGTAAGCTATATATATATATATGCGGCGTATACATATCCTTAGATATGAATCACATGTGTGTCTGAGGCAGCGGATTCTTTCAGATGAGACTCATTATTGGCCACAACTGCGGAACTCAATCTATGTGCATTGCACAAAAAAGAAAGGTAGCAAATAAAAGAAGTGGAAAATCAGAAGCGACAAAAAATGGGAGGGGCATCAGACAGTTTTCTCTGAGGACCCAAATATCAAAATCCCATTGTAATATATTTATCCGCCCTCAGGCACTTCGACGCTCCATAATTGCTCACATATTTGCTCCGATGCATGGTGCAGCAGCGTGCACTACCAAACTCTTTCATATTTCCACCAGCAAAGGCAAGACCTTCTACTTCTCTTTGTTCTAGGCTTATTCATAGGCAGCACATACAGAAGAAAGAGGGTTTCAAGAAAAACTATATCAGGACTTCAGGTTTATCAGTTGAAATTCCAATTTCAAGAACTCAACCTATCTTTCTTAAGTCTCGTAAAGTGAACGTTCACACTCAAACCTCACATCTGAGGACACTCCATGACACCAGTTTGTCGTGTTAGCATACTGCATGGGTGAAATAGAAACAATGACATTTGTACAATGACCAGAACACTTTCTAAACTTCCGCAAATTGCAGCATGACCACTCAGTATTTAATATAGCGCCAATAACTCCTCAATCACTAAAGAAAGGTGAACAAAGTGCACAATCGCAAAGAAGAAAGTTGAGTACGACAAATGCGGCGTTGGCCTTGGAAAGCACATGCCAAGTGGTTGGATATACTTGTCTTGTTAACTTGAAGTGTCTTAAAGGTTGAGCGTTACCGGACATAGGGTCAAATTCCTGTCTGTTTTCATTCTTACACAAGAAGAAATGTTGTGTCAGTAATGATACTGGAACTTCCTCAACCCATGTCCAATCAGTATATATACTTTGGAAAAGCAAGCAGTAATTCAAGAAGCTGCTTCTCTAGTGTTGATCTCCCAGTTCATACACCTGTCAGTCAGTGACACTCACTGGACACTCAGTGTCAGAAAAATCTCCTTCATATCATTTAAGCATCATTTCTGTATCAATTTGCTATTATCGCCATGCACACAAATATTCGTAGCCTGAAGACCTCCCAGAATACTTCCATAGACACGGAGCAGCAGCAAAACACAGTGCGAAAGCAAAGAGAAGCGCTAAGATTGACAGCTGAGGTAGCTTATCCCTGAAGGGTTATAAAACTGACACCCTCATATCTGACATTGTTTCCAGCAGAGAGCACAGGGAAGGTAAAGTGATAAATAGGAGGATCAAGGGTGGGGAGATGACCAGACAAGAAGGGTGAAATTAACACCGCGTGCTACTCCCAATTTATACGCAGAGACCCGGGGAGATTAGGGTGGCCAACGAGGTATAGTGGGCAATTTCTCACTAGGACATTCTTATGAGGACTGGATCCACCAAGACAGGTCAATGCACAACCTCCATACATTGCAACAGGTTATGAGGTGGAGGCAACATTATAGGATGGGCAAATAATGTAAAACAACACGCTGTACAACTATTTTTAACTGTTCTCTTAGGTCAAAATCTTCTCACTATACAATGCTTCATGTGATTGCAGTGATTGACCTTAAGTTGTTCACAAGGTTCAAAATATTTGTAAATTGTAACAGTGTAACTGATATTGTGCTCTAAATTTCATTGATCTGCGGTTGTAAACTTGAGTCCTATATCGCATGGACAGTTAAGTCAAATGGAGTGTTTTCCACAGGTGTACTCACTGTACTGACAACATAAAGTCCAAAGCTATGGTAGAAGGAAGTTCGACAAGCCAAAAGGACCGCACAGAATGCCGATAGGGTTGCTCTGAGGGCATAGTTGCAGGTCGAAGAGCAGAGACCTTCATGGTGTGTTGGCAATCATGGGGAACAAGCCGCTGAAGGAGTGCAGTCAAGGGTTGACCATTGTCGTAGGATTGCTTCATCAATAATTCTGGCTAGGGCACTACTAGACAGGGCTGGAGGGGATTACTTTGGATGCCCAGGTTGCCTGATGCTAGGGTTGCAAGCTGTTATCAGCGGGTGCATCGCGCGGTGGAGCTGGAGGGAAGGAAACAGAGCTGGATCCACAACAGACCCTTGTGCTACACCCTTGTGTGACTCCCCAGCCATGAGCACAGTGAGTAGTAGATTCCCTGCAGCCCCACTCTACCCACACTCAACCCTGCCCAGCCCTGCACAGATTCTAAATGCTCATATAGTAAGAGAATAGTGATTGATGCTGAGCAAAGGCGCAGGGATCAACGCAAGGCAAGTGAGTACGGCAGCCTTGTCGCTCTCCCGGGTATCGTTACGCCACCGAACTACATTAGGTGTGGGACTAGGATGGCACTGGCCAAACAAAGAGACCCATCAGTCATGGACAACCCTGAGAAGAGCCCAAATGTGTTCATGACTCTCTAATTCCCCAAAGCTGGCCGAGAGGAGTTCTGAGAGCCATCCCATGCATGCAAAGGGAGAAATCAGAGAGAAGCGCAGAAACGAAACAGTTAAAGAAGCAGAAAACCACCTTGAGATAGAACAAGAGTAAAAGGTGTCATCAACTTGAGAAAGAAAATTAAAAAAGAAATTGAGAAATGAAGAGGAAAACAGAATGAGAAAAGCTTAATCCATTAGAGGGAGAAAAAGAGAGAAAAAAGATAGAGAGAAAAGAAATGTTAGAAATCAGAAGAGCAGAAGCAAAATGCAAGATTCACTGAAACAGGAGTAATACACAAAAGGACGTATTCACCACTTCATATATCAAAGCAATGAAGAAAGAAGAAAATCAGCGAAAGACAGAATTGGACAATTAATCAACCAAGGAAAAATGGAGACATTTATATATCACAGGCAACTGAAATAAAATCAGAGGATGAGATATAATATTATAGAAAAGGAACAGCGTTCTTCGTCAAGCAGCGGTAGAGAAAAGGGGAAGTCTGACAGTAAAATAATTATATACATATAAAGTTGAGAATCGTTTGAAGCAGATGAGAGTAAATTGATGAGAGAGTGAAATGGTAAAGAAGAATGTATGAAGAGAATAAAGGAGACAAAGAAGACAAAGAGCAGAGAAACACAGTGCAACAGAATGAGAATGAACCAGAGAGCAAGGCTAAAACCACCAGACAGCTTGTCCTTCAGCAAAAAGCAAAGTTCATGAAGACACTCTTTATTCCCCTTGTCAATGCCTCCCCACATGAAATGTGAGAATAAAGAACAAATAGTGTGAATAAGCAAGAATTAACACGCAGCAAGCCAGTTAGCGGGCAACTTCAAACCGGGTTTCCATTTCCACAATGTATTTACGTTCCCTCCTTTTGTTTAAATGCAATTACACAGTCTTAGTGGCAGCGTCTGATTGAGTGTACTCACAAATTGACAGAGAAAGCGGGGAGCAGTAAGACAAGGATAAACAACAGGAAAGGTATACCTCAGGCAGACATACACATTTACATACAAACAGAAGATCAAATAGAACTTGTGTGTTCAGGTTTGAGTTCTCGCGCGAGCAATTAGCGTTCTGATGTTGCATCTTTTTGTCGTTACCAAACATCTTGGATTGGAGAAAGAATAACGTCAAAGGTTGATGACTAAAGGTGTCCAACTTGCAATGGTATGGTGCTAAGCAGATTCCAATGGGATCTATTTTTGGAATGGCCATTAAAGGTTGCTTGTTTATAGCTGGCTAACCCAAGTTACCTACTAATGGAGATTTGCCTAATATGACAGACCTACAGGGGGCTGGCAATTTTAAATACTTGCCACCCCTGTCTGGATTGCACATTTTGAGATGTATAATCCTCACATCTGGGTAAGGATGTGACAAGCAGTTGTAAACATGTCATTTAATTGCCCTCTGTGGTTGAACCAGCCATCCCAGAGATGGCCATGTGGGGGTAAAATCTTAGGCTTAAAATAGATTCTACTGGAATCTGTGTGTCACATAGGGTATTGCTCGAGTTGAACACCTTTAGTCATCAACCTTTGATAACGTCAGGTTGTTCAGAAGCTAGCCCACCACAAATAGTAATATTGAGGACGACATAAAGATGAGGGTGACTTCGTTATAAAGAGAGTGAAAAATTGAAGTACAGTAAAAAACAAAAGTGTGCTGCTCACTTAGTCACTTTGACCGCATAGTCGTAGACTATCCATACATGTGCTGGTTGTATTGTAACTGCATTTTGTTCAATTCGTCTGAGACAGATACATATGTTATAAAGGTGAAGCTAGAATTACAGTTTGAGTGTGAATTGTGTGTGCTGCATGTCTGATCACCTGAGGCAGCCAGCAGTCAAGGATTTGAGTTCACAACATTCAAGGATAAGAGATTCCGCAAAAAGCGATTTGCTCCGGCTGCCCTTGGCTGAATGTAGCTGGTTTGTGGAAGGACAATTCACCAAGGACAAGCCAGGAAGGACAATTGGAGAAGGACAATTTTGGAAGGACACCGAGGAGGAGCCAGACATCCTTGGTGGTTCTGAAAGACCAAGCGAGCAATCTGCTTTTGACAGCCAAGGAAACACAGGAGCAGACCAAGAATGACAATGAAGCAAGTAATCAAGTAAAATGGAGATGCGCTGTCTTCACACAAATGCCATTGCGCCAAGGATACCTCCATTGTACTTGTGTCCGGCTCAATGAATAACTAACAATGTCTACTCCTGACTTCTTTGTCAATACATACATTGTGTGTACATTGTAACTTCTAAAACAATCAAGTTTATTCCTTTCAGAAGTTCTCAAGGTGACTGAACAAGTTTGTTTCTGCTAAGTCATAACCATGTTGACAAGGTTTCAGCACACAGGAGGTGGACGATGATTCGAATCTTCTTTCTGATCAGTCGTCCATGCATCTCCATAAATTGTGGATAAAAAGAGCAAAATAAGCTTTTTGTAAGAGGAAGCAAATCAGAGGCATAACAGAGATCAATTGAAGGGAGGTGCACAAAGGTAACACATACCCAACTAACCTCCCCGTACTCTACAGGTAGTCCTTCGGGTGTCTTGCCGAAGATTACCTGGTCGAAAGTCATGTTTTGGGTTGGGCTGAGTTTGGCACATGGGTCAAAACCACAGCATCAGGTCTTTGAGATAGGAAGAGGAGCAAACCCAAGATAAACTCAAGTTTATCCACAAGTCAACAGATACCTGATACAGGTGCAGACCAAAATATACCCACATGTTGGCTGCATGCGGATAGAGAGAAGATAGGAGCGAGATAGAGAGAGACAGCGGAAGACAGAGAAGCAGACATTCCTGCTGGTATGGCTGTGCTATGTGCCTCTGGTGGTGGTTTTGGGCAGCAGGTGGTACATTCAGCTGCAACAAGTGGCAGACCTAGGAGGAAAGGTGGGCTTGTTGGGCCCGACTGCTTCAATGCTGCCTCATAGCTGCGTTGTAGGTTGTCTGCCTGTTCGGAACAGTCTGAAGGTTCTTCGGCAGTCTATGAAAGTGCGGAGTGGAGGAGAGATGAAGAGCTTAGCGCTGAGGTTCACCGTAGGAGCACTGGCCCTCTGCCAATGACAACAGCGTAATGTCTTGCAGTCAGAGCCTGCTTCCACATGGCTAGCCATGTGTCAGCAAATTCCTGCAAATTGATCACAGGCCGGGACGCCTCTGCTGCTCGGTGGGACGGCCTACAAATCGCTGCTGTCAAAACAGGTGAAGGCTATCATGGCCAACTGATGGCAAGAGGTGTGTGACCCCTTCTCAAGCTGATACCTCCTCTCTCCATCTCATTCCTCCCTCTCTGAAAGGCCCTCTCACTGAGCCTCAACATCTCATCAGTCTCCTGAATCTGCTCAGATGATCTACTAGATGCAAATATGCCAAATACAGCAAGTCAGCAAACCGGCAAATACAGCCATACCACAGTATGCTAACACCAAACACTGCAACTCCCTATACAAAAGATACCTAAATAATAATGTAGTATGATTTTATACAGCACCCATTCTCACAATATGAAAATTAATGAAATGAAATTAATCATAGTGATAATGCTGGTCATAGGGACACGGATGAAGCGGGTTTTAACCCGCTTCCAACGCACACATGGCAGATACGATAACCACAACGCTGTAGAGGAAACTTCATAATGTAATGAACTTATACGACAACTGGATAGTGCTGGTAAATCGTAAAGTACAGCCACCTAAATAAAAAATTATCTAAAGCCATACCATGGGTTTCGAATATAAAGGCAATGTCACAAACCATGCAAAGCATGCAAGGTAGGACGGACTTCTGAAAAAGCCCCACAATAACCAGTGTCAGGTGTCGCTTATTATTGATGCTGCAGTAACCTGGGCATCAAATTACGAGCGAACTGAAGCAACGGTTCTCAGAACTTGTCACACCTTCCGAGAATTGTATGGCTGTTTCCTTCTTGTTTGCTTATCCTAATGAGGAACTAAACTTGACAATGACACATGAGTCACAGGGCAGATGTAATTTCAAAATTGTTTTAAACATAACCTGACTATGTGGCTGTTAGTTGGATGCTGTATTTGTTCACTTTATTTAAATTAATTGGCCAGTTAACTTCATTCAAGGGTTTGTTATAACTTTGTTTGCAACACATTGTGTTCATATTGAGCCCACGCTGTGTTCACTACATCAGTCACTTGATTTCTGTTGCATTTTAACACATGATGTCCACATGGTGCTGAATTGGCAAATATTCCCCAAATAGTCATGATAATGCTTTACAACAATTGTCCGATAAAACTATATGTTTCCCATGAAACAGGTCGACTGGAATCATCAGTTTTAGGCCCATTTTCCAAAAGGTCATTTTCAATGAAAATTACTCCAAAATCCACTACATGTGCAATACTAAAAAGCAAAATCAGCAAAATACCTTTATGCGTAAAGTTCAAAATGTTGATAATAAATTTTTAATCGTCATTATAGAGATTGTGGTAGGGGCGCTTTGAATATTTCTCTTCGCACCATTGATTAAGATGCCACACAAGAATTAAGTGCTAACCGTTCACCTAATTAATTACAATGGGAACAGTTCTCAGTAATGACCTAGATATCTGGAAATGACCTAGATACCTGGATGTTATTAATTGTGTTATTGACAACTCTCTTGTTGTTAACATGAATTAATTATCACTTGTTGGCGATTGGACTTCTCATTAGTAACTTTTTTTCTTATTTGTTTGACTGTTGACTCATGGGATATTAACATATTTTTTATTGCATTGCAAAACTCAGGTGTTATTTTTCTCACCTGCACCACTTGGGTCTCATGCGATGAAAAAACGTGCCAGGTTAATTAAACTTTTTTTGTCTAACAGATGAAAAACAATGACTTGCGGATAGAAAGGAACGATTCGCAAGTTAGCCGATGAAGCGAGGTTTAAAAGGAAAGATTTCCCAGGAGACAGAAGAAACATAAAGGAAGAAGAGGAAGAAAAGAAAAAGAGGAAGAAGAGGAAGGATCTTCCAAGGAAGGAAAATTGAACGGAAAAAAAGACACATGCAGCATGAAAGAAAACTGATCAAGATATTTTTTGTTGTCAGCAAGGATCACACTGGAAATAAGTTGAAACATTTGGTGTGCTATCCTGATGGTACTTGACAGGGTACTTCTTGTAAACATGTATGTACAACAAATCACATTTGAACCTCGAAAGGTAATAAAAACCTAACCTAACCTACACTCTTTAATTGATATTGAATAAAGTCAATCAATTCAATCAAAGTCAAGGAGAATGACATCAACCTTAAAGAAATGGGTGAGAGCAGAACGAAAAAGGAAACAAACAACCTAAGGAGTGATAGAAGGCTAAAAAAACAGGTAAAAAGTATAAGAAAGTTGGCAGGAAAAAGAAGTTTGTAAAGAGATGCAGCACACCGATATAGAAATAATAGGAAGGAGAGAATTCGTCTTTGGATAGAAATGAAAGAAGCAAATTCAAGCAATGGAGGAAGGCAAAGAAAAAAGGTATGGAAAGAAAGGAAAAGGATAAGGAAGAGGAAGCCAAAAAGAGGAACAACACAAGGGAGAACCTGAGACGCAGACCTGTGGGGGAGGAAGGCGGAAGAAGATGAAGTCAAAAATAGACTCATTGATCCACTTTTTGTTGTGAGGCAAACATCGATCATGACAGCAGCGTTAAGCAGTAGCGATAAAAAAAAGTCCTTTTGTCAATAGCATATCTGCCATTCGCCAATCAAACATGCTAACCTAGATTCGGCTCGCGCACTCGTTAACCTGCGAAAAAGGACCGTGAGACGAGCGAAAGCTGTTGACTATGGAACTGGGGCAGGCGCCAGACCATGCTGCATGCAGACAATTGTGGTAGATTCATTCACTGATTCTGTGAGCACTGGACCACCATGCAATGACTACAGTTGGTGGCATAGGTCTGACAAGGTGGCAGCATAGGCTGTGTCTTCATGGGACTCTTTATTATGGGACTATACACCAGTATGGGGACAGGGCCACCTTTGACCTCCCATTCTTTATATTCACTAGAATTCTATTTCTGTTTTGAAAAAGACCACCAGTGCAAGCCACATAAAAAAGCGATTTGTAAACACTTGCCGTTTTACTTAAATATATGCATCCACAATGAGCTCTTTGCATTGTGGGATTCGGCGAAGGGCCAAAATAACAGTAACTCACGCAAAGCCAAGAGACTATTTACACAATTGAAATGCTTTTACAATGGCCCATAATGCCCCTAGCTTTCTCATATGGCCTGTAGCCTGGGGGTTGGGGAGGGGGCAATAACACAGTTCCCAGTCTATCTCGTCTGCACTTCCAATTCAACCCATATTGGTCCAGTAAGGTCATTCGCCTTTGCTGGATGTCGGAAAGAGGACTCAAGAAGAATCACTCAGGCAATACAATGTATTGAAGGTGTAAAAATATTGAATCAGTCGAATCAGCATTGCTCAGCACTGGTACGTACATCATCAGTTTTAGACCGAGAGAAAACGGATGTACAATGTGGCATCAATTTCCAGCAATGAGACAAGAAATCGCAAATCAATTCGGTAAAGCATAAATGTGTGGAAATATGAAGTAACGATTAAGTCTGTGGTCTGGGTATGCTGCAATCACATGCATGTCAGAATTAGACATCCATAGATGCAGCTACATTGGCCCTTCAGAAGAGCACCAGTCCGGAAATTTTTTTTTATGCAACCAAGACAACGCGGAATCAGCAATGCATTAGAGTCACACGTTTCTGTGCACATCTCAATCACAGTCCTCATGAACCATGTGCCCCCCCCTCCTTCCCCCTGCAGTCACAGTGTGTTCCTGAGAGTTCCTCGTAGTGCCAAGGACTATACCTGCCAAGGACGTCCATTGATGCATGCAGGCTTGTGCTCAGCTTTCCCACGCATTCCTGGCATAGCGCAAATTCTGACCATGACAAGGCCAGCAGCTCCAGAAGCGTGACCATCTCCCTTCCCAAGCAATTCTTCCAGAGAACTTGCCCTTTCAGGACCACACTGTAAATGTTGGGTAAAATTTATGGTAACTTGCACCAGTACCCCATAAGCATATGGGGTACTGCTTGCACTGATATTATAATATTATCTTATTATTAGAATATTGAGTTATGTAAATTTTAACATGTAAAGCTTGTCTCCGGAGTCAACATAATTATTATTATTACAATCTTTATTCATACTAAGATGTATACATACAATGATGAGGAGATAGGGCGAAGTCCTCACCACAACGTACATAATCTTTTTCACGCATAGACATCAGTATGCAGCTCAATCCAAAACCAAGGATACACAATTACTTTTCAATAAAGACAGCAGAATTCAAGAGACTTTCATTTGCAAAATTTCTTTTAAAACAGCTTTCCATTTGAACATATCAAACCAATTCCAACTGCTGTCTCATTTCCACTTCTTCAGTTTCCACCACAGCTTCCTCTTCACAGCGAATAGATGCAAGTTTACAGCAGTTTCTGTTCCATCTCCAGCAATGACTTACAGCACATTTTACCAGTGCAGGAAACATGTAAGTAATGGTTCCCAGTCAATTCCTGGTTGGTCCTGGTTCACAAGCTCTCAGCTGATCTGGATCCGATGCTCTCAATGGGTCTCCAACCACAAACATTGTTACCAATGGCTTCCAGCAATGGCAGGTCAAGAGGTTAGAACCCATGACCTCAGCATTTCACCAATATCCCACTCATGCAGCATTCCACTGTACTTCTCTGTTGGTGTCGAAATGAACTGTCAACCTGCTATTGATTGTCAGTCACTGCCTGTCATAGAACGTCATGTCTTCTTTCTCTCTACCTTGTCATAAACAGGAAGATCACAGTTAACTGTATGTACTTGGTAAACTTGGTAAGCAATCCCACTCATCAAAAATGTCAAAGTTATATCATAAATTCCAATTTCAAAACTTTCTCAAGCAATCACCATTCTTTTGCTTTTATTAAGATAAAGGGCACGTAAATGTCATTGATTCGAAGCCAATGTCAATGACTCGACTAAGCGATTTTTTTGTCCTCTAAATGCTGTGGCATTTTCTTATTGATTTAAGTTTTAAGTTAACCATTTGTTGTTTTCTGTCAGACGGTGTCCATATATTGTATTGGCTTTAAAAAATTTAACTTCCGGTTTTATGGCTGATGCCAAAGACTTTGACCTTCTACATTTTTTGCATCGATAACAAGAAACATTGATCTTATTTTGCCAATCTACACAAAAACACATGACACTTAAGAAATCCATCTGTAGGCTTGACATTGCCCACAGTATACATTCACAGCGCAGAGAACATACCAAATCGGAGTAACCTATTAATGTTGTGTTATCAGTGTTTACATACTTTGTGGCAATCCATCACTCTATCTCGCAGCCATTAGCCTATCGCAATCAGGTGCTAGATTAGGAAATCTCAGCTCAAAGCCTCATGCGCAATGTATCCGATCATTACTTGATAGTTTTAAGTAATTTGGCATTCTGCTCAGATACCTACATTCCATGCACACCTTTCACAAATCATGGCCAAATATCAGCTTCCATGCACAAATCGTGGCTGTGATCAGGGTACCTGAAACATAGTAACTGGCATGGAGTAGGGGAGAGCGGGGCACAGTGAGACACTTTTTTTATTTTCAAGTGTTGCAAAATGTTGGCAGTAACGTGTTAAATGAGATCAGGTCCACATTATAGATAATGACGTTGGGTATATTGTCAAGTAGTTTCAGGTTCCTACCTTTTACAGGTTTGGAGAAATTTTGAGTTACGTCCATGCTCGTTAAGTGTCTCACTGTGCCCCGTGGGCGGGGCACAGTGAGACAGCAGGCGGGGCACAGTGAGACAGGGCATCTGCTGCCATAACCGCCGACCCTCGGGACCTGTGGAATTGTTCTATCAATTGTTGCTACAGAAACTACTGTACTCTTATAAAAGCAGCAGACTAGGTGATTTTTTAGGTCCTTTTTTGAGCATGTTTCGAAACTTCATCGCACAGGACACATGCACGACTTATTTAACCTGCCGCACCTGTTACATACTAAGCAAAATTCTTTCTAATGCTTCCCTTTGGATATGACCCACTAAAATCAGTAGTTTATAGCAGGCATTTTGTTTTTAATAGTGAATTGTGAGCTATGCATTACATTCAGGTCATTTGGAGTGTAATTTGTGATGTCTCACTGTGCCCCATCTGAAACTGTCTCACTGTGCCCCGCACAGCTCTCTTTATAAAACTTTTGAATCCTGCGGACCGGATGCCTGTATTGTGGTTCATCATCTTACTAAACTGAGACAAATAATCAAGGTTTGAATCCCTGGCAATTGATTTGCATTATAAAATTTTTCTTGGGAATTATAACAAAAAGTCGTTTAGCAAAATTATTTACTGATACTGGCTAAAAACAAAAATATTGAAATTCCACTCTAGACATGCTGTGTAGGCATTCAGGACATAGGACAGTCTCTCACTTACTTACTTTTTGTACTATACAAAAGAGGGTTGATCTGTAAACAGTACCAGCTAGACGCTACGGGCTTTGTCTCACTGTGCCCGCCGTCTCACTGTACCCCACTCTCCCCTATATTAGGCATACTGTATATAGCAGAGAAGCTCAGAGACAGACAGTCACCGAGGATGACTTACGGAGAGAAAATAACAAGAAGATAACTAGAGGAGGGAATGATAGAGAGAGAATTAGATGGAGAGAGAATTAGATGGAGAGAGAACAATGGCGAGAGGATAAAAGTGAGAGAGAAAATTATGAAGGGGAGGTCACTAATGAGGAGGAAACAACAAGAAAAGGAATTGCAAAGACGGAATGAGGGGAAAATGGGAGTATTATGAGAGGAATGATGAAGAGAAACACACAAGATAAGAAAGGAAATAATGAAGAGGATAGAACAATAGGGGGAATATAATAATGAGATGATAACAGCGAACAAACAAATAATGGGACGAATGACTCTTAAGACTGGAAGCGAATAACAAAGGGTGTGATGAGGAGAGAACAACAGTGAGAGAAAAACAAAAGGGAACGAAGAGTAGAGGATAACGAGCACGGGATGCGGGAGGGATAATGAGAAAAGAAAGAAAGGAGGCGAGGATAAAGTTCTGGAAAGATGTAAAACAAGATGAGAGAATAAAGGGGGAGATAATGGGGGAAAAAGATAATGGAAAGAGAACGATAATGGAAAGAGAAAGATAAAGGAAAGATAAAGATAATGGAAAGAGAACGATAATGGAAAGAGAAAGATAAAGGAAAGATAAAGATAATGGAAAGAGAACGATAATGGAAAGAGAACGATAATGGAAAGAGAATGATAATACAAAGAGAACAAGAGAAAGAGTAACAGACACTGAGTAACGGGGAGTGAAAAGGGGGGAGAGATATCTTAACAAGGAAAGCATGGACCACATGTGTCTGCTACACAAATGTATTTACAGGCTGTGGCCAGTTAGGGTCAAGAAAAACAAACATGACTGACTTGAACAGTCTCTTTTGTGCTGTGCATGTGAGGAAGAAGGGCCCACTGAGATTGCTCCTAAGCACGAAATACCACTCTGTAGAGTTGGCTTGCAAGCGCAGACTTCCTGCTTGAGAACTAAAGGTATCACACGAACGCCATCAATAAGTAGACAAATCTAGTTTGTTCTTTTAAATAGGAATAAGATGTCTTTACCTAAAATCTATAGTCATTTTTCTATTTCTTCTCTAAGATGATTTACAGTGAGAAATAGAGACTTCTGGTTATCCCTATTTTAACAAAGTTGGTTGCCAGTAATATTTTATTGTCTTCAGAAAAAATCAACAAACTCAGAGAGAATGATACAGGTTTATTTCTGTCATAATTTTTTGACATTTTGTTCTTCACCATCACAAGCCCAAGATGCATGAGAACAAAATGCCAAACTCATACTCAAGTTACTCATATTACAAACTACGAACTATTTGTACGTTCATTGCATAATTGTCCCGGGGTCAAGGCCAGAACAACTATTAATCTAAAAATATATTCAAGTCAACAAATAACCACGAAAAAACTGCTGAGCATAGTACGACGACTGTCGTTTACCTAATATTTTATTCAGCAAAAAAAAAATCAAAAGTCAATATATGAACTCGGTCCCCTGCAAATACAAATACTTTATCAGACAGGGATTTTTTTCGTTAATGTTTTCATTTTTAATCTCCACAATACAAACCTAGTGATAGCCTTTGTGTTTGATTTGGTCTCCTCATCCAGTCCAGGGACTCATCAGACCTACAACAAACAAGAGAAAAAAATTATAGTTTCTGCGCAAGAAAAACTTATCGTTTTGAGAAAAAATGTAATGATTATTTTTTGCAAAAGCGTCATTCTTAATCATGAATGTTCAGCGCTTATACCATGGTACCAGTAACTATTCGGCACCAGTGGATTTTGACGTGTGTGCATTGATCGATAGCACCGATTAATGGAACAACACATTCTGTATGTTTTTAATACCCGAGTATCTCTCAAACCATTTTGATGGCTGAGTGCTATGGTTTCAGGCCTGCTCCGCTAAAGGTCTTTTTGCCTGCATGGGTTAGAACCTGGGCATGTGGGGTACCAAATTTCGGTTGGCCTTCCATCATGACCAAAATCACAGCTAAATGTTATTTGGATGGGATGCTAAATTGGCAGTCTCTTGTGTCAGTGTTTAGGCTGGGCAAGTGAAAGATCCCTTACATGAGGAAAACGTGTAACATCTTTTAAAAGTACTCCGCGCTCTCTTCCATCTCATTAATCAACCATCGTTAGTGATCAGAACTGCGCTTAGAAGGTTGCACTTATCATATCTATCTATCTGTGTACATCTGTCTAGTGTCTGCCTATCTATTTATATATAACTATACTTATCTAGCTATAAATAGATCTATTTGTCTTTTTTGGGAAGCTCGTCAGTGTGCAAACTTTTCCTAGTATTTTTTCCTCTTTTCGGTCGAAGAGGAATGCTGAGTATTTGGTGATTCACAATTATTAAGCACTCGGAGAAGGTCGTCAGTTTTTTCTTGTCTTTTTCTTTTATGACTCTTCTTTTTCTGAAAACAAGACATCTCTATGTACCATGCATATTTCCACTCAAAGAGCATGATCATCCTGTGCCCTCTGTAACTCCATGGCAGTCTGCACTCATAACATGTAAAGCACAGAGTGAAGTTCAGACTGCTCTTGGCCACCCACCCATTCACTCATTCAGGGTAAAACTTCGCTGTAACTGGAATATTGTGGAAAATTGTCCTACAGGCCGGTGGCTGACTACCTGAGTGTCGCGGACAAGAGATCTGCTCTTCATCTCCAGATGATCTGTGCAGTGTCTGGTTCAGATGAATTACTCAGAAAAGGCTGATCACTTGAATTAAATTAGCTTTCCTATTGCAGGTTGGCCACAACGGACAGTCTGCGATGTTTTTTCTGCACATTTTGCTCATGCATTGGAGTCCTTGCAAGAGGGACAACAGTGGCGTAGCTAGGATTTTTCTCTGGGGGGGCAAATGACCCTGGATTTCCCCAAAATGTTATCGACAACACGGCGTATGTTCGACAAAGTTCTGAACTTTTGACAAACTTTACTGAAATCTCAAATAAAGCACACATAACATTGAATACACTTTGAATATGATGATGAAAGCCATAACAGTTTCTAAAATATTAGGAAAAGTTTCTGTAGACCTGTATTCAGATAAAGGCTAAGGCAGGCAGATTGAGTTGGCGACGTTCATCATGACGACATGTCAACAAATTCAGCAGATGTTTTTCTACTGACTTTATGAATTATTTCGGGTCTTGTAACATCAAAGTGTGTTGCCTAAAGCAGTTTAGACTTCGTGATCGTCTTCTGCTATGAATTGTGACAATTGGAGGCACTTGAAAACAAGGAAATTTCAAGAATCGGCGGAGGCCTTTTTCTGGCACTTAGCAACGAATGCCATTTTGAACTTGGAAAGCCCAGTCAACAATTTTTCACAAGTCATCCACTTTCAAGAAGCCCTACAGTAGACAAAACAGCTGAAAACAATTAAAGCCGGCAGCGTAGGGTGACTCCTCGCTACTTTCAGGGAGAATTTCATTCTCCCTGATTTAAATAATCAAAAAAGTCATGGCTCTCCGGAGCTGCGCTATGTCCTAACGGACGGAAGAGCGTTACAGAAGAAGTGAGGCAGGCAGAGACATCCTTGAAAAACCAATGGCCATTTTTAAAAGAAGAAAGTGTTTTGCCAAGCATGAGCAATAAGCCGGGAAAAAATTTCAAAAGTTCAATTAATTGACGGCCACTAATTCTAATTCCACATTTCAAATGTTACAGTTCATCATCAGCATTTTCTCCGGTCATTCCTCAAATTGACCTGTCTTTTTGACTGTTGATTTCAAAAGTTTTACTAAAATCTTCATTCTTGTTTGTTGTTGTTGGCCAAAATATTATTAAAACTTCTTAAGTTCGAATGTTAGGAGTTAAATCATGCAGACCATGCAGACCACTGGATATACATTACTAATACTATTTAGATAGATAATAAATACCTCATTTTTCACTCAAGTATGCACTATGCAAGTCTCTCCTACCAGTTCCTGTTCACTTGTCAAGTTGTCATGTACTTCGAAGTTTCAAATAGAGTGTCCGCAAGAAATTTAACAGGATTTCCCCAAAAATGTCGTTTGCCCGTTCGTTTCTTTTCCCCTCTCTGTTTTCCCTTTTCTTCCCACCCTCATTTCCCCTCATTTTCCCACATTTCACAATTTTTCCTCAATTTCCCCTTTTTGGTCCATTTCCCCATTTTTTTCTCCATTTCCCCATTTTTTTCTCCATTTCCCCATTTTTCCCTAAAAAGTTGTCTGGGGGAGCAACTTGCCCCCCCTGCCCCCCCACTAGCTACGCCACTGAGGGACAAGCAATGTGTTTGTGAAGCTGTGACTGCGTAGTACAAGCATCTGTCATTCTCAGTCGCAGCCATTGACTGCAAAACGGAATATATATGCAATTTGTGGTGCAGCGACTAGTATAAGTACACTGTACAATTTGAAATTTTTAGTCAGCTTAAACGATTGAGTGAGATGGTTGCACAATTCCTTTGAGCCAACATAACTTGTTGTTTTAAAGTTATGATAATCTGTCCGTTGTTATAACTTACAAACAACAAGCTGTGTCGGCTCAAAGGAATTGTTCAACCATGAAATCTATCTATCTATCTATCTCACTCAATCATTTAAGCGGACTCAAAATTCGAATTTTACAGTGTAAATAGAATATGCCGTAATATTATGGCAGGAAGTTGCAGTAACTTTTACCCCTCTGAATCAACAGAGATTGACTGCACTCCGCACAACCTATGTGAAAGTTGCCCAACTCTTGCAGACATCAGAAAAAGTGAAGCAGCACTGCTGACTGAACTGTGCTGCACCCACCAAGGTGACTGATCAGCACTATGTTTAGACTCATGTGATATTATTAAAATGATGTATGGAGCATTGGGCTTCGTGTCATGTACTGCAGGTGACTGCTTAATTCCTGACACCCAGTTGATTTGGATGTGGCCTCGACAGCCTACCACCACCCACTGGCCCAACCTCCAACCAACTTCCACTCCTGGAGGTCCATGAGTTGTTCATAAAACTTCACCATACATCATCCAGATTCATCCCATTCCACCAGCACCCAAAACAGCCTTCTTCACAAGTCCAGGGCCTTCCAAATGGTTTTCAGCACAGTTGCTTTCACCTCAGCTGTTTACCATAAACACTCGAAGCTATTTCAAATAGTTTTTAAAGTTAAATTTTATTACAGTTTCATAAATTGCAAATAAATTGAAACTTTCAAAAGCAAACCATGATATGGTTTACAAAGGATTTACAAGGGAACTGACCAATAAACATGTTTCATTTTCGACCTTAAGTAAATAAACTTGGGAGTAAACACCATTCACTGACAAATGCTGCATTTCATACTTGCTCAATTCATTATATAGACTATTAAAAGGAGTACAAAGTGGTCTAACACAGATGTACAATGTGAATATCAATATCCATTATTATGACCAGTGTCAGGATAATGCTTCTCTGTGCCACTTGACCACATACAGTGTGCAAAGTACCTTCAAAACAGTTATCTATTTTTATCAACCGACACCATCTATTCATTGAATATGTTTACAAATATTTCGTAAATACTCATATGAAAAAGAGGATCAATAATCACATTGAAATACTTTTATGGGTTTATCGTGACAGTCCAAAGTCAATATGCATGTTTATCCCATGTCCACAAAATCAATAGCTTAATAAATCTTTATTATGTGACCCTTCAACAATCGAGCTGGCTGGTGTAGGTTCATCCCTGAGAGTAAACATGTAAACGTGTACATGGCTACTAGGGAGTTACAGCTGGTGAGAGGTATACATGTCGGGTAGTACAGTCGAGGAAAGACAAGTGCTAACCACGATGTTCTGAATGGTGCGATACACTAACCATGTTTTATTTTGTATAATTTTACATACGTACATGCATTTGATGAGTCCCATTCCTGTTTACAATAGGCATTGATCGATCTAAGGCAGTTTTTTCAACACGCCATATAATTATGTTGATTAATGCTTTCTAAACGTTTCGGCGTCCTGAATTCGCTTGGTAAGGTAAACCTGGAATCGAATTTGCGATAGCTCATTTATAGGTCTTAATAGTGTATACTTACCGAAAGGCTCTGCATTTAGTAAGATAAGACATATTCCTTTATATTTATTGTAGTGCTGCAGCTAACCGTAAAATTATGCGCGGATCGTGCATTACATGAGATATTTGAATGTAACACAGAAGAATTGCACAAATTGATCAATAATATATACAGCTCTAACCACAGAAATGCTTAACAATTCTATCAACAATGAAAATGTCAAGGTGTTGCATGATTCGCAGAAAATATCTGCAAATATGGTAAATATGGACAGGCTGAACTATTAAGATACAAATCTACATGACATCTTACATGTATAGACAGATCCTCAATTACCTTATACATAATACACACATGTAAATATAGGCCCTATATATATATCAGAGTCTGGAAACCCTTCAGTAAAGGTTGGAGATTCTGCACAATGAATAGTCAACCTTTGTGACAGTAAGTGACTAAAGTGGAAAACCTTGCTTACACTATAACAATATCAATTTGAGACAGACAAATTCAGTATTGATCTTTAATGGGCCTAATGACACAGTGCACTGCAGTGCAGAGCAGTGAACTGTTTTGGTATTGAATCTATTGATTGATTTCGTATGAATCAAACTGATTAAAAATTGAAACTGACACCCACGCTGTTAAATCAAACAATAAACTAGATGCCCAGATTTATGGCAAAATGACACTTGTGGTAGGTACACTTGTCACTTTTATTATTATTTTATGATATTATTTTTCTATTTTTACTTTTTCAGCATCTGCAACAGAGGGATCGATGTTGCAGCACAGCTGTGCAGTAGTGCAGTCACTACTGTGTTTTATATGTCAGTTAAATGGCAACAGAAAATCCAGCCACACACAAGCTGTGAACAAGCCATACGGCTTGGGACATGTGATATGATCATAGATATGATAATATAAAATAATAGGAAGACGTGAAAGTCTGTAAACAAACCAGTCACCTGTGCTAGACCAAACAACAAGAATCCATGGATTCAAAGGCTAGTCGATTCGGTATAAGGCCTATATTGATGAAGCAGTGATTAACATTGAATGGGTGACAGCGATATTCCTTTATATTACATCTGGCTAGCAGGTATGGTTATCACTGTGATACTGCAGTCTACCGTGCATTACTTATCATTATATTAGCACTTAGCAGACCAGTTGCACTGACTTTTGTTCATTTCCAACTGCACATTTTTGTTGATCTGTTGTGTCTTGTTAGTTGTGTCTGGTAAATGTGTTAAATTCAGCTTGTGTGTGAAATTGCTAAACAACAGCACTGGTTGCAATACAAATGGAACAGAGTTTAGGTCTGTTTGTTTATAGGCCTACACATAAACAAGCTATTGTTGTGATGTGGTACAACAAGAAATCAAAATATTGGAAACCAAAAATTCCAAACAGTTCCAATCCAACAGGAAAGTAAGGTTGTAAAATTAAGACCACACGGCCAAATTGGTAAAAGTATAATTATTTACACAGTTATGTCTTGATAAATCAAAATGTAGCACTTATTGCATAAATTGCGCTCTATTGGGCTGTAATTTATTTGATAGAAGACAAAATAAATCAAAGAAGACATGTAACTTGTGATGTAAGTGCAATTGAAATGATATTTCTTCTATAATCTGCTCAATTGGATATCATACTAATGAACACCTTTTTTAAAATTATTTACTCTCATTCACACTGTGGTGTAATTTACAATATATAGGCTAACACAAAATAATTACAATTAACTAAAAGCATTGTGTTATACTTTCAAGAAATTTTGATATTCTGCAATAGACCAATTTCACTGATGGTTCTCTCAGTTAACACTAGGGGAAAAGTGGTGAATACCTAAATCCGATTGGCTAAGAGATTTCCCGCCCTAGCCTCTGATTGGTCCAGCCCAGGTGACCCCAAGCTGCAGTATTTTTAGTGCATTTTAATGTAAATTTAAGACTTCATAACTTGGTCATCCTTTCAGTTTAAATTTTGAAAGTTGTGTTTTTGGATTAAGAGTGTAAACATCTCCTATGTGTGAAAAGCAAATGAAGAAACAGTTTTTAAACACTGAACAAATTACCCTTGTAAAATATTTTTGAAATAAAAAAATAAAAAAAAAATAAAAGAATAGCAGACTTTCAAAAAAGTTATTTGGGGCCAACGTTCAGGCCATTCAGTGAAATAGGTCTATTGCAATAACTTGATTTTTTGTTTGACACAGATCAATGAATAATTGCAATCATTAGACACTACCTGCCAACTCAAGTCAATTGCCATTAATTGATATTACCTTTGACAGTGACTGAGCTCCATGACTAATTGCAATCATCAGACACCACCTGCCAACTCAACCCAATTGAGTTGATATTTTCTTTGACACTGCTCAATGAGTAATTGCAATCATTAGACACTAGCTGTCAACTCTGAATGTGTCACTGCTTAGTAAATAGTATATAAAGACCAGCCTTGGTACATCAGTTCAGTGTACAACAAGACATGCTTTAAGAAAAACATGCCAAAGAGGATTAGAAAAAAAAGAGGATAATGGCTTTTCAGTACATCTTAAGAATCAAGGTAAATGTAGCTTATGTTATGATTTCTACTTGTTTTGCCTGCTCATCTTGTGCTGGTTGTTGTTTCAAGCAATGTCCATTAGCAACTTCCCATAGAAGGCTAGACTGCATATCATGCTCAGGGTCAGAGACATTATTTAAAGTTAGGCTTACCTAGTACTTATCATGTAATTTTTGCAGTAATATCATGTAGAGCCTGGAGCCAAGTCAGTCATGCATTTGTGACTAACATAACTTATTCCACAAGTTTTGTGACTTAGCTGACCATTTTCGACTAACTTAATTGATCATCAGGCAGTCAGAGCTGAGACTGTAAATTATGCTCCACAGTGCCACTAGAAATGTAGGCCCATAGCACAGACTATTACCAGTAATCACTGAGCGCCATACGCCCGGCTAGGGGAGAACCTAATAAATCTGAATATTCGAAGTGCAAGTAACCTAACTGCCTTTAAATCCCAAATGAAAAATTTTGAGGGAGTTCCCTGTAAATGTGCTTTATGCAGGTGAAACTGACAATTTTAACCACTATATATATGGACAATTTTATCTCTTGGACAATTTTAACTATCATGGACAATTTTAATTTTAATTTACTGTACATCAATATGTCATGTGTATTTTATGTGTTAACGTTATGTGTTAAAACTTGTTGCCGTCTAGTCGGCCAATAGCTCACAAGCTAATGTTACCTATGTATTAAGTCCGACTATAAATAAATATTTGTCATTGTCATTGTCATAGGAAAAAATTTTAGATTTTCAAAATGAAGCTTTTATTTTTAATTTCGTAGAAAAGTTATCAAACAATATTCACAGTCCTGTGTGAGTTGCCTTTCCATATTATTCTATAATATCTATCAGTCTATTTATCTATCTATCTATGTAAAACTAAAATTTAGCAATTTTTATGATGTAACAATTAATGACACAAATTCCAACTTTAAGCCATATTTTTTAATCGTCATCTGGGACTGTTGTGACATCATAGAAAAAAACAGATCTTTTGCTCCATATGTGATTGAGATCTATGTGAAAATGGTCTCCGTGACACTGTGTGCTATGTGAAAATGTGTTCTTTTGTGCTATAAATGTGTGCTATGTTATTATGTGCATGACAATGTATTGAAATGGAATACAATAAAAGTTTGACAAGAAAACAAGAAGTGTTTGCAATTTTCACTGAAATTAATTTTACATATATTTTTTTACAACAGCCAGACGGGCACTGTCACTGCTGTTAGACCTACTAAATTATCATAATACAGCTGGAAATCTTCTGAGCTATCTAAAATGGGGTCTGCCGTTTCTGTAGACCTGATAGAAGTGTTATTTTAGTCAGATTTTGCATGATTAAGTGCTGTCCCGGCTAGCGGGATCCGACCAGTACCATTGGGTCC
Organism: Platynereis dumerilii; assembly: GCA_026936325.1. NCBI lineage: Eukaryota > Metazoa > Annelida > Polychaeta > Phyllodocida > Nereididae > Platynereis > Platynereis dumerilii. Next base: position 16,201,206 of record JAPTHN010000001.1, read on the forward strand.
ACCGCTAGCTCGAGCGTTGCGCCTCATCACCATGTGGTGCATGCATGGTGACAAGCGCACATGATCGTTTAGAGCTCCATCGATCGTAAATATGATCGTGGACGATCGTTTACGGTCATATCTCGGCCGCAGGATGATTCTAAGATAGTTCTAGGCCCACAGACGCATTCTGAGGCAAATCTGCATTACGGTTTTTTGAATTTCCGATTTTCGCGGGCATTTTTGTCATCTCTCTAAGGGCTAGTCCCTCGACTAGCCAAAAATTGACTGCATTTCAAGCCCACGCATCGGTGAGACATTTTTTGGTCTTTTTATGAACAAGACGCTATTTATAGATCAAATTATTTGCTCTGTCTGACGGACGGTGGTAGTCATTCATCAATGCATGCTCATAAAGCACCCTATATCACAAAAGTATTCACACAAGCACATGTTCAGTGGATGCAAAACAGAGCCCACCTTCACACAGCCACGTGGCCACTGTAAACAAAAACATTGGCACATGGCCATCAGCTTGTATACATTGTCAGTACATGGCCAGCACAGTATGCTACACTATATTATACATACAATCATGTTCATGACTTCCTACTCAATCCTTACCAAATCTACCCTTGCACACTTTCCAAATCTACCCTGCACGCATACTTTCCATAGAAGCCTATACAGTAGGTTGGAGTCTGTTGGAACCAGTGATCAAGTATTAACGGTCATGAAAAATCAATATGTTCCTTTTTTTACGTTATGACGTCAGAGCCCCACATTCTTTTCTTCCATTTTCCCTCCCCATTTTTCCCTCCTTTTTTTTGGCGGAAACAATCGATACGTCTGCAAGCGCCGTCACAACAATGTCTGCCCTTACGTAATGCAGACAATTTAGTTCCACCAGCCCAGAAGGCAGACAGGCAGGGCTGCTCCACACAGGGCTAGCCAGTTTCTAGTGCTCCTTGATTTTGTTTCAGGAAATAATTCCACACTCTGCAGCCCACAGAAGTATGGCATTGTCCCAGTGGCAATGTTGTTAAGGCCAATATTCAATATCATCATATCGGCCTATCAGCAATTTTCATAAATCAGGTCCAGAGGTTGGCCCCTCATATTAGTGTCATCAATATCTTGACTAATGATTTTTATCGGCAGTCATACATGATACATACAAGTATTGGCACTCACATTAAGTGAGTAAGGGGCATTAGGCAGGGCATTACTGGTGCTGGGGCCCCTTTCAGCCCGAGTGTGCATGATAGTCTGCCATATAGGTGTGCATTTATCACCCCATGCAATGACACTTGGATCACTGGGATGGCTAATAATGGCTCTCTGGCCTTGTCTGTCTCACACCAAGAGCCCGCACGTCCAGATCCGCAGCTGCTCGACCTTCGAAGGCTCCATTTTCTCTGCACCGCTCAATTCTCCCTCCTCTCGCAGCCTCTTCTTTAATAATTTGAAGCATTGTTTATTTCTCCCCTCCGCCACAGGAGAGCACCCGAAACATGCCCATTGACCTTGACCTTCAACCAAGGTGAGAAACGGAAGCAAACCATTCCAGATTTAGAAACAAAACAGGTTCCATAGCAGCAAAATGACTCAACCTGACTCACGGCAGGATTTACATCACTCAACTCCCTTTCGACAGTAAGTCGACTCTGCGACTGACTAACAAATGACGTCAGTGACGGCATTTGTCCGTTTTGACGCAAAATCGTGACAGCTGTCGTCTGCTTGTGACCATGTTTGTCGTCTGCCATTTGGCGGCTTCTCTCAATCCGGCTTCTGGCATTTCTATGCAAGAGGAATGTCCTTTGAGGCCAGACAAACTGAGTGCCGCAGGCTAAAAGTGGAAAGGGCCGTCTGGGCGTTGGTTGCCCTATCTGCCGGGCCAGCCAAAGGTCACCGGACCACCTAATCAGACCAACGAAAGGTGGCGCTACAGTCTGCAGGAGGTGACTAGCAAGAAAATAAAATGAGAGGGAAAAATTGTCTCCTTGTTTCACACACAGGGACAATATCAAAAGCTCTGTAAAAGGTCTTCTTTGCTAGGTCTGTACGTTTGTGAAAGGACCTGGTTTCTTTACGACATAAATATCAAGATATATATTAAATTAGTCTTTTCTTTTTAACAACATTCAATAAGTACTTATCAACACAAATTATGTTACAACAACTTGTATGAAGCTAATATTTGGCTTTCCAATAAATGTCAGCACTTGCAAGTCAGAAGTGAAGAAAGAAGTGGTTTCAATCAAAATACAGGTGACCACGTTCATCATTGACATCCAAATCCACTACAAAGTCTTTCTCCTAATTGCCCAATTAGTTTAGCAGCCTTTCATTTGTAACCATAGCACAATCAACATGTTGCTTCACTGATGAGCTTCAATTTTCCACTGAAGCCAAGTGTAGCCATTCTGCATATATAGTTGGCTGGTCAGCAGAAAAAGTCTGGCATGGCTGCAATCATGCTCTCTGTGTGAGGCGGTTCTTAGAGAAACTGAGTGCAACCTCCTTGGGCCTTGAACGGTGAGTTACTGGCTCTAGTCGTCTTTAATGTAAGGGAGGTTGTGTTGAGAACACCTTTTCATTGTGGTCGTAACTCAAGCCCTTGTTTCAACATGAGAGCATCTTGATTCAAGAAGCAAGGACACCCATGCCACCTCCCCCCGCTGGCCCCTCTTTGCCCCTCCCCCTTCGGCCGGCTGCAATCCAGACACCCAAGGACGCCCTCTGCACCAAGGCCGCTTCGTCTGGGGACAATGAGCGCAATCAAGTAACAGGCTAAGCCACAAGACACTGCTCTGGCCTCATCACATTCTTCTACACTTTGTTTTACACCGACCAAATCTAATCTGTTACAATCTGTTTTACGGCATCAAAATCCAATTCGTAACGGCATGTCGCAAAGCAGCAGCTGATTGTTGATGGCCGTGACAAAGTGTTCACCATCCACAAAAGCCTTATCGGAAGCTTTGAAAGCGATTACAGCCTGGAACGTTTGTTGTGTGGTGAAATTTCACAACACGATGTGATTATGGGCAGATGATTGCAGTCAGGGCCAACAATCAGGCATCGCTACCAATCACGAGTCTACAGGCGGTCGAAGTGGCCTCATCTGCTCTTCCTGGCGCATGTTCGGAAGTTGGAGTTGCATGTCCCACAGAGTCAACACAGTTAAAGCCGCTAATCATCCAAAAAAAAAATTCTGGTCGAAACATTGACATTTTTTAAATGTCAAGATTTTCTGTAACAGTTTTCTGTCGCTCTCTCATCTAAAATCTACACGGACAATAAAGCTATGGCCGCTGTGGCTTGAATGCTGTTGAATGTTGTTGGAATGCCACATTGTCTTTTGTGAAATGACTAAGACACAAGGCCAATGGCTGAGTAAGATGAGAAGAAAATTGGTCTCAATTACAGAAGGAGATCCTCAGAACAGCGGTGGGTAGAGTTTCTCTCCTAGGATCTTCAGCGGACTGCTGCGAGGCTGGCCAGAGGTGGGGCGGTTGGCAGAGCATGAGGGATGGGGTCCAGGGGTCATCAGTGGTTGATCATGGGCCAAAGGAGGTCAATGACACTAAAGGCACCAATGGCAGGTGAGCAGGTAATGAGAGGGAAGGGCAGCTTCTATGCCACCGGGGTTTTGACTGCCACAGGGTCCAAGAGCGGGACCGGGCCAACCGAGCCACCGATGGCATTGTTGTGAGTCCTAAACATCAGAAGGCACACAGGTTGAGTGGACACACAAAACACTAGCCGGACATCGCTTGGGTGGACCGAGGTGGACACTGGGTGGACAGGCCACTTACTCCAGTGAGTAGTGGACAGTGGTCAGTGAGTAGTGGCCAGTGCTGGCTGTACAGTAGCTCCCTGATGAATGCCAGGCTGGTCACTAATGCAATGGACTGGAGCATAAAGCAGGGCCTCCACGGTCACCCAGCATGCTCCTGTGGGCCTTGGCCAGCAGTAAATATCCATCAGTGCCTTAATAACCTGCTTAAGAAACAAAGGGCTGATGAGGAGAAATAGAAGGGGCGTGTCGGCCCATTGAGCATCCGTTTCGGGGCCCCTGGGCATCCGGAAGGAGGGGCCCTGTCATTTACATGCCTTAACCTAATTTATGCTCTTCATCTGTTACTTAAGTTTGTCCGCCAAATGAAGACTAATACCAGTGCCCTTATCACACATGCCACGCCTGCGTTGACCTTATGCTCTATAATACAAATGCGCAGGCAAACCCAGTGCAATAGGCAAACTCGGCGCAGAGTTCACCACTGTCAGGGTTTGCCTTGTTTCAGCTGTTCCTGCTGCTCTGTTGAACTGGCTGTGTAATTGCAAGGTGGGCTCAGGTTTCTTTCTTTTTGGTATGCTGTCTTCTTTGTGCAGGTATACTATGTTGTTGTGAGGTTTCTTCGATAGCATGCAATTGTCTGCAGCATCAGCCGCACATAATTCGCAGGCGCAGCAGCCGCAATAACAAAGTGCAAAGGATGTTTCAAGGCCAGCATTCAGGTGTACAAGACGTATTAAGTTGCTGTTCATTAGCTGAATTAAGTTCCACCTCCTTGTAATGGCTCCCTCAGTCCTTCTGCCATCACACCTGTACTTTTTTCCCGCCTTTGTGTTGGTACAGGATACATCTTAAACCTACAGACAGTACCACAATTACCTTGTTGCTTACACACATTGTAATTGAGATGATCAATGAAACTCTTTATAAAAGGCACTTCCGACAGCGATTTTCGTACAATGCAAACAACAAACACAACAGTATAAAAAGGTGAATGGGGAAGTACAGTGTAGCAATCCCTAACAACCTAACATGAACCAGCAAAACCGCCTGCAAAACTTTCTGTCGCATTGAGTATTATTAGAAGATGGCCAGATTCATGGTTTAAGAGTCCGAGAAATGATAAAAATATGTAAAACTTAAGAACAAAGTCGCTCGATTTTTAAATGAGCCTATTTTGAATTTCACTTTTTACAGCTTTTGCAAAAAGAACATGGTTTTTTTTGCGGGCAGCTTCGTAACCAAGGGATAGCTGTTAAAGAAGCAACTCGGCATTCTGGGCAAGTGGAAAGGATCTCATTCAGAAACACACTAACCAGCCGGCTTGAGGGAATCACATGCTTGGCAAGGCATGTTCCATGGCATGCTGCGATGGACTGCATTTGCCTGGAAAGCAGGGCTGGGTTCCCGACCGAGTTCAGCATGATGCAAGTTGAGTAAGGCAAGCATTGACAATGGGGGCAGTGCAATTGCAACTGAAAAGGTGGTGCAGTCCGAAGATGCACGACATGTGTAGTTGATTGCAATTGTGGATCTAGCGAGGACAGAGGAATTCAGAGAAGAGGAGCGGTGTAAAAAGAAGGCAAGATAAAAAGGGCCTCGGAGCAGTTTTTCAGCACTCAACGCGGCATTGCAGAACAGGGCAGAGGAACTTCAAAAGAAAGGCTGCGAGTCTCAGTGAGAGCTTGTGAGGAAACACCTCTTGTCTGACCTGTGACAAATGGCACAAATGCCAAAAGGGTTGGGGGAAAAACATCAGAGGGAGAACTGGTGGTCACAATTGATTGTCAACAGACCAGGATAACAGCGGATAAAAGCACCAAGCTGTGTGAATCAGTCTCCCCACTTCACGTCCCCCTCCCTCCCAACTCCCTCCTCTCATAATCGATGCTTCTCTTCTCTTTCATTTCTTTCTTTCTTTTCTGCAGTTTGTGGTTGTCTTTCAAATCGCTGTGACACAATACTCAAATGCACACCAGCAGACTATCACTCAGCCCCAATAAGCTACACACCATGTCATCCCGGCTCAGCCCGGCTCAGCAGCCGGGAGAAATATTTGAAAAAGGCAGCGCAGAGAATCCTCAGACAAAACACCTTGCAAGATTAAACACCTGCAAGGCATCCACCTCCGCAAAATTCTATATAATGCTTCCGATTCCAGGAAAGACTTGCTTATGCGGGCATTAATCAGCCAGAAGTCCTAGAACGGTGCTTAATGTAACGCATGAGGCAAAAGAAGAAGGTGGTGGGGCTGGCAGAGATGAGAGGTGCAAGGCATACAAACACACTCAATCATTCATGAGGAGATAAATCAATGGAGCACATTGTCAGTCCTGGTCAGGTCCCTATGTAGCCAAAAGAAACCCATCACAAGAAGAGGGGCCCATCAGCAGCCAGAGGCTGGCCCATCAGCTACCAGGGGCCATCAACAGCTAGGCCCATCAGTAGCAGTCCAGCTCCAGCACCAAAGATGAGTGGGAATCTCAACTCAAAGGAATTATTCATTGACACGCCGCCTGGCCCATTTATTAGTTTAATGGGCAAAGGCATGGCCATTGGCCACTGGCCAGTGGTCACCCTTCATGGTCACTCAGTGAGGTCACTTCGCACTGTGAGCCAGCAACAAACTGCAATGTGACTTCTCATTCTGCATCAGAACTGCATCAGAACTGCATCAGAACTGCATCAGAACTGCATCAGAACTGCATCAGAACTGCATCAGAACTGCATCAGAACTGCATTAGAACAGCATCTGAACTGCACCTGAACTGCACCTGAACTGCACCTGAACTGCATCTGAACTGCATCTGAACTGCATCTGAACTGCATCTGAACTGCATCTGAACTGCATCTGAACTGTATCTGAACTGCATCTGATCACAAGTTGACCATACAGTCACACACTGATTTGCACTGGGTGAGCTGTACACAATCAACCGCATCTGCAACCTCTGTGAGCTGGTGAGGGCCACAATGTCAGGTTGCCATACCAGGTCTCAAAGCCACGTTCTAATGAGCAATGACTATGAAATAAATGACTGTTGACAGCTGAATGGCTCCAACAGCCAACCAAAAATGCATGGGAAATAAAAATGAGGGCTACCCACTTTTTTTTTGCAAATAAGAAATCATAGGGCTTGGCATCACAGGATAGTGGTGGTGGCATATGTGGGTGAGTATGCCGGGCCTACAAATAGGGAGTGTCAGAAGTACTTTCCTTGCTTGTCATGCGGCTGCGGCTGGGTTATTGGTCCGGGCATCTTCATCATTGCCATCAGCTGCAGGAGCAGAAGCAGTGGAAGCAGAGGCTGAATTAAAAACAGACATGGCATACTGTGCTGCACTGACATTTTGGGAGTCTGTGTAGAAGTCTGCGGTCAATAGGTCTGAATCACCCAACCATCTGCACGCATCAGTTTCGTCAATGCAACCTGGTCATGCAGAAGTAATCGCGACCAATGCTTAACATGTTGTTGGAAATAATAGGCCATAAGAGGCATTAACCGAAATGCCTTCTCTGAAGTTCCCAACGACTCATACTGTTGCCATCGAGCAGGCTTTGGGAATCAGATCAGCCCTTACCAATATGCTTCATGACCATTCTTGAAATAAATGATTCCTCCCTTTCAGATGATCCTCAACCACCATTGTGCAAAAATTACAATTGTACATCATATGGTCATTCAAGCAGCATGCAGGTTAAAATTCTTGGGTCGCGATTGTACATTGAGCCACTAATCAGTTAAAATAGCTGCAAGAAACCATCATCCACACAGTACTGTCACAAGCGCAACAACTTTCTTTAAAAGGCAGAAATACGGGACGTAACCGCGTCTCACCACAACCATGACAATTTTTACAGGAAGCGGCCATTTTGTATGCAACGCCCTCTGGCGCTAGACACGACAAGTGTGACGTATGAGGTCACATGGCTTGAGGTCAACGTCCTTTGGTGAGGAACGACACTTGGGGTGATAGAGGACAGCAAATCTCCACTGGACAAAGTGACAGGCAGACAGAAAAACAGACAGACAAACAGCTGACCTAAGAGGACACGAAGGACACTAGGTAAACAAGGAGCAGAAGCAGTTCTTTGTCCAAGGCATTGTCCACAGGCCCTGTCCACAAGACTAGTCTTGTCCACTGGTGATTCATGAGGTCAATATGAAGACAACAGCATTCGCAGCAAACAAATGTCCAGTTACAAGCATCAGACCATCTGATCTACGGCTGATGATCTGCAGATAACACGGCCTGTAGCTCTGTTAACGGAGATACCTTATCACAAAGATCAGTAAATATTCTTCTTGCAGCATGTCGCGCCATTGCCCCAGGAAACAATATTGCAGTCTCCAATCTAACTTTTCTATGAAGTTTCAATCCCCCCAGATTAAAAAGTTGGATTCATAACCATTCAGGCACTGCGCAGTAGCCATTCGGCTCGTAAAGTTCCTATTTTCTGTGTAATAGTCGGATTAAAGATACTTTATGATGATAGTCGAAGTATATCAAGAATATCTGAATATCTGAGGACATCGAAAAGGCGAATCAACGAAACCATACATTGACCATAAAAAAGAAGATGAAAACACAAGCGTCAATAGACCCAACCCCACAGTTTTTGTGGGAAAAGGAAAGAAAGGTTCATGTATACATACTGCAACTGCAGACTGCAGCCGGGCTTACTTGGTCATAGAATGCTTCAAAGCGATGGTCAACTGTTGATGCTTTTTTGCTTTGAATAATGAGACTGGTCATTGCTTTCTCAGAGAACTTTATGTTGAGGGATGTCTGGCATCCTTTCTGGAATCCTTTCTGGCATCCTCTCTGGGTCCTTTCTGAAATCCTTTGCCTTGGATGTGTCATTGCTTGTCCTTGCTTGCTTCCTTGTAATTAATTGGCCATCTGAGTTGCACTGTGAGCTGCCATCAGGAGACCCTCTTTCTTTGTCTTTCAAACAACATTCACAAGGACAGCATTCTGGAAAGCGACATTCCGGCAGGGCATTCTGGAGGACAGCATTGAAAAGCATCCTGCAGAGAGGAAACCTTCAACTTGCCAAGGACTTGAAATCTTATAAGCTGTACAGGACAACGCAGGACAGGGCAGGACAGATCTGAACTGGACAGAACAGGTCAGAACAAGACAGAACTGGACAAACCAAGACAGGACACGACCTGAGTTGGTGGTAAATTGGCCAAGTAGCCTTGGTTGGTTAAACTTGAGTTGGTTTTCTTTTGGAGATGTTTTGCTGCACCGCCTGACCTCAGCCTCTTTGTTTTCACTCGTCCTTGGTGTCTCCGATATCCTTGCTTCAGAATGGTCCTTTGTGAAATGGCCAAGTAATCATATTTCTTTTCAACTTAAACACAGTTCTGCATAATTTATGTCATATGTTCCCCACAGGAAGTGCGGCATCAAATTCGCCTTGCGCACAGGCGCTAATAAATATAAGAAGACTGCTTCATGGAAATAGGATGACAAAAATCAGGAATACATCTCATTTTGGAGAATATTTAGCAGTTAAATCTATTCCAGTTGTACCAAGACCTGCATTCCAAGAAACCACGTTTATTTTTAGATATCCCTACTGGCTCATTAGTGCATTCAAATGCAAAACTGCTGTTTTTAGTTCGTTTGTCAGGGACTTCCACTTATGGCCTAATTCAAAAATAATGAAGCCAAAGTGTGACATGACCATCAAAATTTTAAAATGTTTATATATATCAAATGACCACATAATATTGTAACAAACATGTCTAAGTTCTAGAAACTGTATTTACCATTTTGCCTTGGTTTGTGGAAATAACTGATTAAAGCGGAATATTAACAAATTTTATTTATTTTATTTCCAAGGCAGTAAAAGAAAAGTAGACTAAATGGCAACTTATCTTCTAATTAAATCTAATTTTTTGTTGGATGACAAAACTCATACACTGTTAAATCTCCGTGGCTGTTTTCATCCAAATTCACCAAATATTTTACGAGGAAAAATTTTTTTTCGAATTTTGTTGAAATATTTAAAAAAAAACTTACATATTTTCTCCTCAGATATACACATTTTCCTCTAAAATGATTTCACCTGTCCTGTGTTATGCGTCTGTATGTGAGCTTCGAATTGGTACCAAATAAGTGCCTCCAAAGTGAATACGAAGAGAGCAGATGATGATAGAATTGTGTTTTTTAGCCTATTTTTCCAGATAAAAAGCCAATTTTGGGTAATGCTGTAACACCAAAGTCAAAAAAATGTTCTGGTTTTGACCCAAATCGATTTTATATGCATTATCAATAATAACTGGATGAAGTGTAAGAGTAATTACAAAATTAAAGTGAAATTTGTGTCAGTTATTGCCTTTTTCAACAAATTTTGAGGAAAGCTTCACAAAGAGAAAAATTTTGATAATGAAACATTGAAACATACTCTAATCACTGAAACATTGTGTTGATTATCACTACAAGTAATACTAGAATGATTGTGTTACTCCTTACAAGAAAACCATGAAATTATGATCAATATTTTCCATAGCGTTACGCTTGCGACAAAATTCCATTTAAGAAATCTTTGTATTTTACCACCAGAAACCAGCTGCGGACCTGGATTACTTGATTGTTTCTCAAAACTACACAGATTTTGCAACATTACAAGCCAAACCAGATTTAAAACAGAGCTTTTTTTGCTCTGTGGCACTACAAAGTATTCTGGGCGTTACGCTTGCGACGGATTCACCTACCCTGCTATTCATTGGAATTTCTTAATGAACTAAATTTTTCACAACCATGAAAAGCTCCAAAATGTGTAAGCAGATATAAGACTAGGTCTCAAGGGCCAAAAGATTCAACTGACGCATGTCAAAGGTACGCTACAGCATCCCAAATCAGTAAGTGTCAAATTTGACTTAAATTTTGAAAGTCAACCATTGAACCCAAATTGCTCAATAATGTCAACACAGGCAAATATAAATACTTCATTTGATGGATTTATGAAGCTTGAGGATGTAGAGATTCCAGCAAATTTTTTACGAAATTGCCTTAGAATACGTCTAAATTTGTAAAACTGAAAGAATTCAAGTGGTCAAAAATGTTGTCACGTTTTTTGAGTGAAAAAATGCTTGTTTTTCAATGTAATTCAACTCTATCTCAATAACTATGAGACAGAATGTCGTGAAATTTTCAGGAAAGTTGCACAAGAATGTAATTAAAGCAATGGTGTACCATGAAGTTGTCACATACAGCCAGTCTCATATTTTGAGAACCCTACAGAAAATATGCTGCGTGGCTTCATTATTTTTGAATTAGGCCTTATGCCAACTATAACTGCTGAAATTTCATCTTAATTCTGTGCATGGCATTCAAAGAGGCAGCATTTCCGCATCAATGTTCAGCTTGTTTGCAAATTCAAGAGTTGGGAAGTCTTTTCAAAGCAAAGCAGGGTCAAAGGTTTTTTCAGTGACTGCTGACAAAGTCATTGCCAGTGCCAAGCCTAACAGTTAGTGATGGGCCAGAGCATTGGAACGTGTGACAGTAAAACACCTTTGAGACGCGCCCAGGCACAATCGTCAGGGGCTAACAGCACCTCATGTTATCTTTGGCCACCTAAGCAAACACGAAAATGAATAACACTTGCCTGATCAGCCATAAAAAATGGCATGGGCTTGTGGCGCACTGTGAGGATCAGTCGAGCCATATGCTATTAAGCAAACAATTGGGTGCTTATCACATTAACTGACACATTGATTGTGCCGAGATGGAGAGGGGTGATGGAGGAGAAAGCAAGTCGGGTTGAGCGATGGTCGGTGTCCCCAGCGATGCTGATGTGAGGAAATTCTGCGAGGAAATGTCGCTGGAAATGCTTTCTCCAAGGCACCGACACAAAACAATGACACAAAGCATTGACACGAAGCTTTTATTCAATGACACAAAATTTTACTTGGTGACAAGTCACTGCCGAGAGGCATTCATAACAGATATTGAGACAAGACAAGGACAGAAAACATTTACACAAGGGATCAGCAATTACATCAAGAACATGAATGTTACTTTTCCCCGGAGACTGTTAATGACAAAACTTGACACAAGGTATCTGGCATTTCGATGCAATACATCCTCTTGACTTCACTCATTTGTTATTGCTGCACTCACGTCTGGCATCCATGCACTGTAAAATTTGTTTTTTGAGTCAGCTTAAATGATTGAGTGAGATGGTTGCACAATTCCTTTGAGCTGACACAGCTTGTTGTTTTAGGTTGTGACAACAGACAGATTATCATAACTTCAAAACAACAAGCTGTGTCAGCTCAAAGGAATTGTGCAACCATCTCACTCAATCATTTAAGCCCACTCAAAAATTTCAAATTTTAGCCTGGTGTATAGTGAGGACACGTGGCAAAATTAAAAATGCCTCAAAACCACATAACAGTTTTAACTTAAAAGAATACATTTAGGAGATTTTGAAGTGTATTGAAACCAGTCAATTCATAATCATAACACAATGACATAAGACACTGAAACGAAAGAACAAAAATCTACAAAATAAGGGTGATTAGGCATATTTGAAAAATATCATACATTGATAAAAAGCATCCCTAACACGGATTCAAAAAATATATCGGCCTATATGGAGACGGTTAACTAGAAAACACATATTACTGTGTAATTATTGTTACTGCCGATGCACGAGCTTTTATATAGGGAAAATCTAGACAAAGCATAGATCCTAGACAAGGCATTGACACTGGTGGAATTAACATTTTCACCCACTGCAACTGAAAGCATTACCCACAGTAGGCAGACAGGGGCTTAGGAAGAAACCCTTCTGAAAAGGAGCAGAACCCGGCAGTCCACAACACAAAAAGAGGATGAAGGAGAAAAATGGGAGGAAAAAAGAGAGAAAGAGAAGAAAGAAAAGGGTTTGCAGCTATGAGCATTGATTTGCAGATTACAGAGTGATGAAGATTTGAGGCTGCAGCAGTCGACAGCTTACAATCAGTCTCTCTTAATGATGGAGATGCTAGCTATTAGAATAACAAGTGCAAACAAGCCAGTGGATTCCACTTGACTGATGCTCCAAATATTGCCAAACATCAGCCAGAAGCAGCAGCAGAAGCAGCCAGCAGAAGCAGCCAGCAGCAGCAGCAGATATAACTAACATTCAACCAAACAGCCATAATTTGTTTCAATCATTGATCGCCCTATACAGCTATTCAGCTATCACATTTTTTCTTTGCATATTTCCATTTTTATCAAGTGAAATCCAAACACTGGGTCTGTGCATTTATGCAAAGGAAAAATTGATCTCATGTTGAATTTTTGCATCTCATGCAAAAACACAAACGTTGAGTTTATTTGAAACCGACCTAACAAAAATGGGAGGCGGAATACTGATTGGCTGAGGGAGCATTTCAATCAGAAATGGGGAATTTTATGAAGTCCATAGTGGCACATTCCAGACATTGTCTAAACACAAAGGGACAATAGCGAGTCAAGGGAGACAATGGGGGGTTAAGTCCACCATGTTGTTATTAGGGCTGCCCTTAGGACATCATGATGGGGGAAGCACGTTAATTGGGCAGCATTCAAATTACCCTCGGATGAAAATTTCTCACTCTCTTTTTTGTTTGGACAGCATGGAGATGGGGGAAGGGGCACGCGCTGGGGCACACCCTGAATAAAAATCCCCAAAATTGACCTCGTCAAGGTCATGGAAACTCATTTGCATTCTGGTCGTGTCAATAATGTCATCTGCATGGCTACATGTGTCAAGGCTTATGGCAGGGTTTGGCCAACACCTGCCCCTGACTGGCCCTGACCTGAGGGCTAGGACCAATGACATCGTGACCATTGCCTGTGACGTCACAAAGGACACAGGTGACATCACAAGGGCAATGCCACCAAGAATAGAAAATTGTAGCAAGAATAGACCATGAATTTGTCAGAAGAATTGATTGACAAAGATAGGAAATTTCCTAATAATAGAGAATTTGAAAGAGAATGGCACAAAATACAAGAGAACAGAAAATAATACTACAATGAACAGAACAAAATACAATCAAGATTTGTATGGAGAACAAAGTCCACAAAACGATGGAAACAGAAGCACACAATCATGTTTGATGAAATGAAATTAATATGCTGAAAGAATTTTGCTAATTTTAGATACAAGTTACAATACAATCCCACAAGCAAAGAAGAAGCTAAAATGGAGGGGACTAAATACGACATAATAAGAGCATCAGTGCAAATTATCATCATAGAAAACTGGAAGGCAGTGGTAGCAATCATGCAGTGAAATTCCTCTCAATTACTGCACATGCCATTGACGGCCTCTTGTGGAGTTTTAATATCTTGATGGATGTTTCTGATTAATGACCCTTCTGTCAGGCCAACTGGGGAATCTCTCATTAATAAGCAAACAGCTGATCATGAAAATGGCATCTGGTGCATTCTGAGGTACCTGTATGATGCTCAGGGCAACATTGATGGTACATTGATGGGGTGAACAATGCAGACTAATCACTCTAAGCACCCAGAAACACCCCCTGCCAATGGCTGCCAATCCAAGGGGTTGCACCCTTTCCAGACCATTGGGCTACTCCTATGGATGCTACCCTTTTGGACTACCCATGGATTATGCCAAAGACTATGCCAAGGATAATGCATTGGATTATAGATGGGAGAATCACCCCTGAATGAGCCACATCAGCATATTGTTGGCCTGACCTCACAAAACAGTCACCTCACAGTCACCATCCATATAGTGGCAAGGCCAACCATGGCCAACCCTGCCCTGACCAGCCCCCAGCCCATCTGCTAACATTTCACAAAGCAATCATGATGCATTTGATGATGCATTTGATGATGAAATGGCCCTTCAAATGGCCCCTCACTTAGATGCAATGCCAAACTGCACTTCATACATCATGGCAATCAGTAATTAATTGCCATGACAATAAGCTGACAGTATAATGGCACTCAATTGCTGCCCTGCCCATCCTGTCCATCCTGTCCATCCTGCCTGTATCCAAGGTAATATGTCCATAATTTGTCCACTCGCACAAAGCAAATACTGCCCTTTGGTCCGAAATAGACCCAGACATTTCAAAAGGCACATTTTTGTGTACTTTATGGTTTGCACAATTTTTAAAGCATAAAAAAAAGTCACATTGCATTTTAAATTGCAATATCATCAAAGGGATATACATATATATATATATTCAAGCGGTATTTAAAATTTATGCGTACTTAATCTATGACGTCAACACATTTTCATGGTCATTTTGCTTAAATCGGGAATTATCAGGAAAACTATCCGATGCATCAGATCACGCCAATTGTGGATATGTCTTAGTTATCTTAAAATGCACGGTCGGATGTGTAATTTTCCATGCTCTCTCGAAAGTGATTGAGATTTTGTGGATATGAAATAGAGCAAAGAGGAGTGCTAAGTAGAGTCAGAGCAAGGAGACAGACAGAGTCAAAGTTGGAGAAAAGTAAAAAGGCATTTCTTGGAATCGTGAGGCAGGGAGAATGAACAGGGGGAGGAGGGGGTTGTAATTTCCGTTTATTCATGGGATTGGAGAAGTCTGTTAATAAAGTGACACAAGGAGGCGAGCTGCCCTGATGCTAACAGCCAGCAATGGGAACAATTGGCACAAACAAATGAGTAGTAATATGCAGCCAGCTGACTCTTTTGTTTACCTTCAGGACTGCCTGATCAATGGCACTCGTCCGTCTTGTGCAAGACAGCTCAGAGGGATTTTTTGCACAATTTTCTCCTTTTTGTTTTCTGCTTTCCCTTTTTGTTTTCTCTTTTAACTCAGTAAGAACAGCTGCCGGGGACACTGAGAGATTTCTGAGCATTTTTCAGCCTCTCAACGCAAGCAAACACAGCAAACACAAGTTAGAGCCTGAATCAGCTTTTTGGTGAACTCCTCGGGTGCTGGAATGTGTGATAAAAACGATGTGAGAAGTCTGTGATTATAGGAAGAGGACAGCATGAGACCGGCCTGAGTGGCTGGATTGAGTGACAGCTGAGTTGGCCAGTGAATATCGAGTGAATTCAGGAGTCACGAAACCTTTTTTTTTCCCTCCTATATTTTTTTCTATCTGTTTTTTCCCCACTACCATGGCTTCACATATCGATCTACCAACAACCCAAGTCTCGCCTCCCAACTCCCAACTCTCGTGTCATGATGTACAAGTCTCGTGATCACGTGACCCCAGGGCAAGATTAGCCAGCTCACGTGACCAAATCTCCAGGCTTTATTTACTTCCTCTTTTGTCCTACCATTCAGGTAATGCTTCACCAGAGGCAAATGCCATGTGGCCATGTGGGGTCAGGGTCCGGCTGAGTGGTTAAAATGCAAAATCAAAGAATAAAAAACCTCTCACGAAAATCCTTTTAGTGGCTAACTATCCAAACAGTAGTCAGAAAGCTGAATGCAATTGAGACGAGAATTGGAAATAGGAATGCTGGGTACAGAATCATTACAAGGCAATAATACAATGGCCATTAACATTATATTGTTTGCAACATTACATTGTTTGTAAATTGCATGTGATTTGTCTGGGTCATGTAAGATGCACGGAAGCAAGGGAGCCTGTGATCCATTGAAACAATGAACATGAATGACACAATGTGGGTCGCCCTGAATCACTACCAGCCCTGGATCCATAGACTCAACATTAAGACAATTATCATCACCATCATCATTATAAACAATGATATACCATTATCAGCATAAACGTCTATATGGTAACACGTTAGTGACATCAGCAACAGGAAACAGCATCAGCAAACTGCTGTAGTCAGGAAGAGCCTAAAGAGGTGCTTCAAATACTGGAGTTCCACCTGTAGTACACTGTAAAATTTGAATTTTGAGTCAGCTTACAGGTGATTTCATTAGTACACGATTCTTAGGTTCTAGACCCACCAAATACATGCCATTTTTAGTTGATCTGATTGGCTTAGAAACAACAGAACGTCACAAATTTGATTTATCAAACGTTGTGAGAGCTGGCTTAGCACTGAATCCTAACAGTCAAGTGTGAATGACAAGAATCGCATGGTAATGAAAACACCTGTAAATGATTGAGAGAGATGGTTGCATAATTCCTTTGAGATAACATAACTTGTTGTTTTAAGTTATGAAAATCTGTTCGTTGTCATAAACAACAAGCTATGTCAGCTCAAAGGAATTATGCAACCATCTCACTCAATCATTTAATGTGACTCAAAATTTCAAATTTTACAGTTTAGCCACAAAATTCTTGCATTCAACTTCAGAATGTACGGATCATTTTAGTCGATGAGGCAGGTAATCGGCGTTTACGTCTTGTATTTCGAACTGACAGGCCTGACTGCCTCAGGGCTGATATAGAATAGAATGGAAAAGACCATGGTTATGAAGGGCGGCAGACATAGACCCAAGACGAAACATCATGGGAGTCATGGACAGGAATCTTCTAAATTGATTGAACCTGCGTCCCATGCAGAAGTATATATAGGTATATATAACTGCACAGTACACATGCAACCACTGGGATGTACCTAAGGATCAATATCAGTACGACCAGTGTCTCAAAATACAGTACTGTACATTTCGCAACTTATATATTTCTAATAATAATCAGCCAACCACATCAGTAAAAGATACAAGATTAAACACCAAGATGCTCTGTAAGAGCAACAACACTGTACTTACCATACAATAAAATTAATAATGCATGGACAACAGGACCAAAAACAGCAAAACTATCATTATAATGCCATATTATCAACGTCATCAACGGCAGTTACGTCTACTACATCAGCCGCATCATCATCAACAATGGTAGAGTATCATTATCATGATCAGCAGGGACCCCAGACAGTCGGATGACACAATGACGCGCCCTTTGTTTATCGTGTCATGTTTTCTCTCCGATCCGCTGATTTTTATGACACTTTCATAACTCAGAGGATGACAAGCGTGCCACTTCCCACCCGCTTTATAGCCGCGAAATGAGGCCCGTCACATAAAGCATTCGGTTACATCATGTTAATTTCTCTTTTATGTCTTACAATAAAAAAAGTGAAGGAAAAAAGGAGGAGAAAAAGCTTCTAGGGGTTGCCACAAGCAATGCAACAGATTTTGTAGAAGAACGTTGGAAGTTGTGTGGTGTCGTGCGTCATCGTGTCATTCGTGACGTAACAGATGTCATGGCACACATTTTGCGACGTCATGAGGAAGGACCTATCCACATGCTCCTTGACCTGTCATAAAAAGATCTAGGTCTGACACAGTCATGACAGATGCATGGCACATGTCAACAGTGGTCAGTGCCCAAAGCACCAGCAAAGATGTCTACCTCATATTTTCCTCGACATTTGGCCTCGTTTTTGCCACTTTATGAGCGTTTGATGTCTGCCCAACCTGGCCGCTCAACATCTCTGCTGATCTGTCTTGATTTATAGACAGACCAGGATGGCAACGCCCAGGAGATACACACCGACAAAATAAAAAGCAAAGAAAAATCAGTATCTGCAAGCGACTCAAGAGAGAGGCAAAAATACAGCAAACCCTATTTGAACGCTTGTCAAATTGTGAACTACGTGATTTGACGAGTTTTCCCATAGACTCCGGCCTTAATGGGAATTTAAGGAGTCCGTATGATTGTTACTCCACTTTGAATGATTGATGGGCTAGGGATGAGTTTCATGTCGCAATTTGCACAATAAACACCAGCATTTTTTGACCAGGCTGCACTTGTGTGATCCTCAGCATTTAACATGCCACAGCCAAGCAAAGGAGGGACCTTTGATTTTGCTAATTGTGGCCTTGGGGACAATTCAAAGAGAAGGGCAGCAGGGGTGGGTCAGAGCAGTGAGGGCACTTTCTGTTGGTGACCCAAGTCCATGGCCATTCTCTTGCGAAATGGAGGGATGACAAGATGAACTGAAAAATACACAAAAATTGCCACTCCCGAGTAGTTCTTGTCAGAGAGTAGCCATTGTCAGGCAAACAAGACAAGAAAGGGGAGTTTGTTTGTTTGTTTGCGTTTTATGCCTCTGCACCTTAGTGGGCTATATCGAGGCAGGCGATCGCCGTATGATGATGAGATGAGAAGACTGGGAGTCTGGCACATACCCTATTAATTCAGGGATGCCCAGGGTCTTTCAGTTGCCCCAGCATAGAATACTGGATACAACCCGCCTCCATTTAATGTCCCATGGGCTCGGACTAAAGTGAGTTCCCGCGGTGAGATTTGAACCCACAAGAAAGGGGAGACGAAATTCCTTCAAGTAGATGCTACTTCAGATTTATTTCAAATCTTCAATATACCTTATAACCGATACAGCCCCACATGCTTTTTGCATTTGCAGAAAGGCAACATGGATGGATGGATGATTGGAGCTTCACGTCCTGTATTTTTGCTCTTGGTAAGCTAATTAAGACAGGAGGAGGACATGGCAATGACGCTAACGATTGAAACAGCCGTCCAACATAGGCCCAGGTGACCCGACAAGAGCTGGTTTCGAACCCAAGACCCAGCGAATTGCAGTGCAGCATGCTACCATGCAGAATGGCAAGAGTTATCAGCAGTAATGGATGAAATGGACAATGGACATTGCCTACAACTAGATATATATCATAAGCCACTGATTACCCTCCTCCAAGCATCAAATCTCCAATAAAACCTCATCACAGAGTGACACAGATAGCTAGCTTACCTCAACACAGACAACTTAATCCAAAATTGTGACCATGAACTCGGTGATCACTGCTCAATATGGGATTAAGGTGAGGTGACCTACATATGACACACAGTCACAACAACAACAACAACATCAGGCCACCAGCAGGAACAAAACCAGGTTAAAGCACTGGTCTTAGGTAGTGTGGTATTAGTCAGCCATTAGTCAACAGCCAATGATTCCGGTGCAACCACCGAGCTCTGCCGAGAGACTCAGAGAGAGGCAGTGAGTGAGAGAACACATGAGCTGGCAGCAGGTGATTCAGTCTTGTAGTTTGGCAAAGAGCCAGCAAGTAGCAGTTGACCCATCCTCCAGCTATGTTCATCTTATGGCCCCTGAGCCCAGCCTGCTGCAGGGCAACTTACATCCCTTTTTTGCTCCCCCTTTTCATCTTCTTTTTTCATCTTGTTCCTCCCAGGTGCTGTCTAAAGGTCTGGGAATGAGCATGTGTTATAGTTGGTAAGTGGTTGTTTCCAAATTGATAACAACCAGGCATAAAGAGGGAAAGTGGTCTACAACTCCATTGTTCCAAGCAGTTGTTATATTACGACATTTTACAACATTGAGCTGTTGAGTCTAGTTGCAGCCTCTTTAGCATTATTGTCAGTCATATTAGACGACTCAGAACAAATACAACACCATACATTTCATTGCCCACTGTTTCGATGGATGGATAATTGGGGTTTTATGTCCTTTATTAATGTACTGGACACTGTAATTAGGACCCAGCGATTGGCAGCCCAGCTTCCACCAGACCAAGCCTCCCCCGTCCACCTTTTCCAAATTATATCCAAGAACTCACTGTAATCAGGGTAAATTTCCTCAAGAACAGAAATTATCACAACACCGAATTGTCTTTGGGTTGCAGGTAAAGATTTTCAAGAGCATGAGTAAGGGTTACTCATCTTCTTTTTTTTTTTTGCAGGTAGTGAATATTGCTAAAAGTTCTCAACCACACCACTCCAGAAGCAACATACATTGTACGAGGAAAGAAGCAGAAATTTTGATGATATTGAAAACAATGAAGAGGAATTTCAATATTTTTCTGTTTCAGCTGTTAATTGGCGAGGAGCTACACTGCAACCAGTTACCTTCTAAATCAAGACTATATATATATATTATATAAAAGTATCTTTTCTTTGTAGATAATCAAAGTTTACACATAAAAAATCGCTACTATTCAGTTTGTGTCCTACAATTATGGAGATAATTGGAAATGGAGAACACAAAAGTGGAAGTTGCCAGTAATTTCCAATTAGAGGAAACAAAGAATAATGGTGAAGGAGATTGCTCCGACTAATGTATTGTTTCAAGGCCACTACTTGGGATGCTTGCTGGTGACCTACAATGCCATGGCTGCCATGAAATCAGGACCAATACATGTTGGCAATACTAACAGTGTCTTAACTTAGGCATCATGTTCGGCCAACACACATTGAGTGCTTCATGACCAACCGTCCATGATTCGTATCAGAGACAGCTTAGCCACCAAAGCTAAGGGTACATTTAGAGGCTGTCGTTTGCTTAGTGCCAGCTAGCCCCTGCAATAAGTTAAGCATACATCGAGCAGAGATCCATCAGCCTGGGTCTATATCACATTGAGGCTAAACACACGCACTGAGGACACAGGGAGGATAAGCCAGGACTCGAGTGAGGACTCAATGAGACATCATGAGCAGAAGGGAGGACACGGTGGGAGGAAGGTAAAGATTTGGTCAGTCCACGGCAGGCAATACAAGACCTGGCAAGCAACCAGGGGCCATGACAAGGCAAGGCAAGGCATGGAAAGCATTGCAGGGCCATGACATGGGAAGCATTGAAGGACCATGACATGGAAAGCATTGCAGGGCCATGACAAGAACATGGTAATGTGATACCTAACGAAAAAGGCCACGAAGCACATCTGCGGTGCATATTCGAGAAGAATGCTTGGGCCATGATCTAGATCACAGGGCTGGACCTTTTTGGTGGCTTTAACAACCTGAAGCTTCCATCAGTGACCCGCCCCCAGAACAAGCCTAATAGACAAGTGTAGCATATGTCAACATTGGTAGTATGCACTGCACAACCAGCATCGATCTACAGAATGGCCAAGTGGCACAGTGGCCCATTGAACTACATCACATAGAGCTCAGTGGCCACACTGCCCAGTCAATCCTACTCCCATTGACTCCCATGGCCGCTGCTTCCCACTGCTTTTGGCTGCTGCATGAGAATAAACGGGCATCAACGTGAATGAGGCTGAATGAGGCTGAATGGAGGCAGCCCCTGGCCTATTATTCCTAACACCCAGGATATCCTCCGATAACAACAAACGCCTGTTGCACTTGGCAATGCTCACCGTTGCTGCCTGACCTAATCGGCCACTAATGCGCCTGATATGTGCAGTTTGTGTAAACAAAACACAGGATCAACCGGTGAATCATTAGACAAAGTGGTCAATGGCCGAAGGGGCCCCATATGATGCAGTGGCTTAGATGATCAGTAAAATTGTTAAAATAACAGCAAATAACAACAAACACCTGTTATTTTGGTGATCTACATCTATATTCTTATCCCCAGGGTGACAAACACTCAGCTGCTGCAGTTACAAACATGTTTTGCAATGCAATGTGAGCACTTCAACCTCCTTCAGACCCCGCAGTGCAAATGAAGTTATCACGAAATGCATAAAGCTATTTTACTAGAAAAGGAAGTGTCGCCGAGTGTTCCTCTGAGGATGATAGTAACTTTTCATGGCCCCTGAGCTCAGCTGAGCTGTCCTCGCCTCCGAACAATGTTAGAATGCCTTGTGACTGCCTGGCTGGGTCGGAGTGGGCCATACAGGGGCCTTCTTTTACATGGCAGTGCCTTCCCTTCCACTTGGCATGCTGTGTTCATGGCTTGTTTCATTACGGCCTGGCTTCATGGAACAGGACAGGATATGGGCGTTTTATGAGAGGAGCAGTTGAAGACCAGCATGCAAGCCCCTGCTTTGTTGGCCCCGGGACGATGCCATCCACTGCCAGCACCCGCCAGGACCCCAATGGCCGGATGGTGTAGTGGTTGCAGGACCTCGGCTGCTCGGCATTATTTGCTGCTGTGTGCATTATTGCCAGCAGGCAATGAGCAGGGCCCAGCAAGCAGTTCATTAGTCGTGTCTGGGCCAGCAGCCTGTCCCTGCTTCGCTGCCAATAAAAGCAGTCTGGCTGGGGCACTTCATAAAACTGCCATTAAAGTGAGCCACCGTTGGCTTTGCTAATGTGCCATAATGACAGGTCTTCCATGCCTCTCCGCTTACCATTGCAACCTCTTTAGAGGCACACAACTCCCCCCCTCCAATCCTATACTTGTTTCCACCCAAACACTCATTTCACTCGCCCTGCAATCTCCATGTTAGCAAGCAGTGCAAGCAGCGCCAGTGCATCATCACACCACTGCAGTCACATCAGCCACCAGGCAATCACCATTTTAGCAGTTCCTGGGCAAACCAGTCAATCAAGCTTTGCGCCAATTCCACTCAAAGTCTACTCAAACTTACACTACTCCAAACTCAGTGCCTAAACAAAAATCCACCAGGGAATTGAAGTGAAGTCCACAGACTTGAGGCATGTCAGCTGTGAAATCTTCTTTGACTGGTTTCCACTAAAACACTAACTACACTGACACACTAACTACTATCTGGCTGTGTTTTGAGGCATCAGTTTTTTTCATGCCACTGAAATATTCACGACCTATCTGCCTGGTAGAATTCCAGCCACATTTTCTAAATCAAATTAACAGTTAACTTGTATTCAAGTACACCAATCATGACTAATAATGAATAATAATGACATTGTAGAATGTTAAAAAAGTCCCCACAAAAGCATGCTCATTTTTCTAATCCGAAAATTGGCTGAGACTGGTCCACGATTAGCTGCCAGAAAAAAGTTCAAGTATATTTCTGGTGCAATTATTGATTTGGACCTGCATGCACTGATCAATGAGACATTGTTCAAGCAGAATGCATCTTTTTAAGCAGACAAGTTCTATCCTGGCAGCATGTCATCAAGCAAGTGCAGTGCTGGCGGGCTGGTTGCTGGCTGTACAGGTGCAAACGAGACTGTAATCGGATATTTTTATGCAATAGAAGAAACCGGAAGTGCGATATTATTGGTAATCCATTTTAGATTAGGGTGGAAGTCTTGTCTGCTATTCAGGGACAACATCAAAATCCTTTTACAAGTGACACTTTTAATATGAATGCAGTTTTGTCAGCCATTTTGTCAGCCATTTTGCTCAGCATTATCCGCGGGATGAGATAAACACAAAGCTCTTTCCTGGAAGTGGGATAAACTCTTGCACTCAGCGCGTCTCTATCTTTCGGCCAAGGAAACAGAAAAAAAAAGAAAAAGAACCTTAGCAACCTTCATAACTGCAAATGTCCCTAGCACCTAGCAATAAAGGCCCATCTATTTTAAGTGCATTAAATGCCATCATCTCCTTTTTTTCAAGGGCAGTCCTCTAAACCTCACCACAACGGTATGCAATTAAGAAGGGACTGGGAGGCAGTTGCAATTATTTGCTTTCCACAGGGCCAGTTCCTTGATGGGATTTTATAGATTTGCACTTTAGTAATCCCCACTCAGAAGCACAACTAGTCCCAGCATTTCCCAGCCCTCGCGTGTCTTCTAATTGCCCAATGTTGCTCACATCCCTCTATTAAGGCGAGCTAAGTACTACACTCTAAACAATGTCGGGACAAAATTGGTTTTTTAGATTCAAAATGGTTTTTTGAAAAACCAAATTTCAATGCAAAACCAACATGGATTTTTAAAAAAATCCATGTTGGTTTTTTGCATTGAAATTTGGTTTTTCAAAAAACCATTTTGAATCTAAAAAACCAATTTTGTCTGAAATTTTTTAGAGTGTACATCCACACAAGCACTGCTATGACCCAATGCTGTTGATGTTAATGTATAGCACAAAACAAGGGTGCTCATGCCAAGGGATGACCACTGTCCACTTAGGGGGATGATGGAGTAACAGGCAAGCAACGGGAGCAATTGAGTAATGTACTTTACATGTATCTTGATCATGCAAGGGAATGAATGGGAGTGTAATTTCCATAGATTATTAGATATGGGAAGGATAAATGTACATGATCATGACCATGGGCACTACAATATCCCCACTGATCATGGCAGGGGAAGCAGGGGATATGTATGGACACTAAGATGAGATATGGATAGTTTAGGACCTGAATTCGAGATTACCACATTACATGGGAAAGATGGAAATGAATCTTAGGTAAATGCATGTAGCCACTGCAATTTGTAGGTTGGTTCTTGTCTCTCTTGAAGGCTGATCGATGAGACAAGATATAATGAAGACACCACAACATTGTTACATATTTCATTAATTTTTTTGGGACTAATTTAATTGCCCTGCATAGACACTGATACAATGGGATGTTGCTCACAAAGGTGACTCTACACTGCAAAAAATTCCCGTTAAATTTTACAGTTAAATTAACTGGCAACTTTGTTCCAGGTCTAAGAACTGTAAAAGTACTAATAAACCTGAACAGGACAATTAATCGTAAAATGCAGATTGGTACAATGAACTGTAATTTTGCAGATTCAACAAAGTGATATTACGGTATAATGTACATATATAAAACAGTTTTTTTAAAGTATATTTTACAGTTATATCAACTGTCAATCATAGAATATAAAGAATGCAAGGAGCTGTATAATTTACTGTAAAAATACGGATATTATGTGTTATTCTTACTTATTGCACAAGTGTGAAACAACAGACTAAGCATGTGATTTAACTGTCGCATAGCTGTAGGGATGTACCGAAGCTGGAATCAGCTGAGAGAGTGAGAGAGCCACTGACTCCAGACTCGGCCTTGCTCATCTCTTGCTTGACAGCAGGGAAGTAAGTCCATCAATTATACCCAGCAATTAATCCGCACACGTTTGCTCACAAACCATAAAATTGATGGACATTTTCCAAGAGAACCAGGTGTCAAGTTTATCGAAGTATGTTGTATTGATGCAGACTGCGCGTGGGTTATTTTGGTTTTACTAGTGTCATTCTTTAGATCACATCATAAGACTCACACAAATGTCAATGTCATATATAAATATAACAACTTTTGCATACTGACAGCATCTTTAAGATCATATGAATGAGGATGTTCCCTTACCTTCAGATAAGTTTTAAATTAAGTTTGATTAACAGCTGTGTAAAGCATATGTTATAGATGGCACCACGTGCTCCGTGGTTGAAGTCCATGCAATCTCTTGTTTATAGTTCCTAATCTGAAGAGGTGTATTGATTGGCCAATTCAAATGTTTTGTCTGCATATTACAAGTTGCCAGTAAATTAACGGTTGAAGTAATTGTTCATTAACGTGAACTGAATGTTAAATGACATGTTGCAGTAAATTTATCTTGGAGCCATTTTGTAACTGACAAAGAACTGTAAATTCACAGACAAAGTCTGTTTAAAAAAAATGCTTTAAAAATAACAATAAATTTACGGTTCTTTTAGCTAGAAAAACACGGTCATTTCTTACAGTGTACCAATAAAATGTTCCCTAGTTGAGAAATGAACAGAAGAGCAAGGACCGTTCGCAGATCAGACAAGGACTCCAACCGCCCAGTTGCCCTATCACAACGAAAAGTAAGTTAGGACCATAATGTCCTTGATCAGATAAACACAGTGGATTGAAGTGTTAGCATGTCCAATGGCAGGCAGAAAATGATAGAAGGATAGAAGGCAAGAAGGATGGACTCTTGATAGAGGATGAAGCATGGACACTTTGGGCTGGAGAAAAAATAGAGCAATCTAATAGTATGGCAGGAATAGGAGAGACACATTATATAAGAAATGGCCTGGTTAACGCGTTCATGTAGAGCATGGCTAGCGGGGCAGGAAGCATTGAGGGAGCATTCATCGGCAGCATGATTAACACCATTGATTGATGCAGTCATCCTCTCATCCATTCACACCACCTCCAAACTAAATACAATTTAGCGCTCAAGTCCTACAAAAACTGAAACAGACGAGTCCAAAATAGGCAATCGACGGGCAATTCTGCGTGTAATCGAACTCAGTGATACGAAAAAGCCGAAGGGCTCAGGGTGGAGAACAGTTAAATCGCCCTGGCCTTTTGAAGCCATTGGCACACTCACAAGACCCAAGAGATGTGGATCACCTAGGTGCCTTCTTCACACTCCAGCGAAAATTATTACTATCTACAATGCGACGTATAAAAGAAGCAACCGTAACTCAATAAACTGCTAATATCATTTTTCAATACAATGAGTAACCGAATATTGCGGCAAACAAAAACACACACTGACGATAAAAATCCACACAATATTGTAACTGGTGCTATAAGCAATGAATATGAAGGCTGGTGTTTTAGTGCACTCCAGTCATACCACAAATAGCTGAAGTTATGGCATTTTTAGTGGCGCAAACGGATACGGTGAATGTATATGTATCAGACAGCATGCAATAGCAGCATAAAACACAAGGCCAATATGAAGGCAGCAGCTCACTGCATTGTTTTGGACCTAGCTGCTAGAGCCATAGAGCCCTGCCACCAGAATGCAAACTGCAGTTTTCTGCAAGGTCAAGCAAAAGCATCAGTTGTGACAGTTGGCCATTCAGGCAGGAATTTCATCTGTCCCAGAAGAGCCCGGGAGGCCCAGGCAAAACAGACTGGCTGCTGCAAGAACACAGATCTACCTCGGATAAGACTGTATCATTTTCACGATCCGCCTGTTCCCTCAAAACTAATGCCACACTTCTGCCACCAGCGTCCAATCTTCCGCTTTCCCGCCTGACAAATGCTCCTGCTACCAACAGGGCTGTCTGACTCCATTGGAAATAGTCAACTCAGTCAACTACATATTTCTACTAGTCTCACAATACTTGTGACACACGACAAGAAATTTCGCAAGCAAAACGCATCTCATAAATACTACAAAACTGGAGCTAAAAACAGACTCCTGTTTGCGGGTCGGAAGAAAAATAAATTGAGACATGCCCTTCGGTAAGAATTTCTGGTTTGTTGTGTAATATTAGAATGAAATGTATTTCGATTGCGGCTTCAGTCAAGCAGAGGATCGATGTAAAATAGAACATTTCAAATTGGAAGCAGAACCATTGAAGGGCTGGGCCTTGAAATGGCCTGAGTCAGAGCTAACAGAGTCAGAGCTGAGCCTCACAACTAACAGAGGGCTAGTCGGGACCCAAGAGAGTGAGTGAGAGCAACACTCAAGGCGCTTACACATAGGATTAAAGCCACCCAAACATTAAGGAGTGGAGAGGCCCAGGAAGTAAAATGGCAGGGCAAGCAGAGGGCCAAGGCATGGCAGCCGTGAATCAGACTCATTCACAAGTCTTCAGCTGGAGAGAGACCGGAGAGTCTGAGAGGCAGAGCGGCTGCGAGACCAGTTGTTGGAGGCGTAAACACAAATGCAGTGGATGACGGACCGCATCGATCCATTCCCCTTTCCTCACAGCCCCACACAAGTATTGAGCATGTTGGTCAGCAGCCTGAATGGAACGATGATAGGCAGACAGGGCGAGGGGGCAGCACCGTCTAGACAGCAGCATCAGCAGCACTGGCAGTAGCATCAGCAGCAGACAGCCTCCATCAGCTGATGACTTGGCAGCTTGCCAGAACCGTGCCTGGCCTCCACCATTGCTCATGTTCACTTGACAAGACTACAACACTAATACCCCAACCAGGCCTCCCAGACATTTCCTGGGACGGTTGCCATGGCAACCCAATTAAGACGTCTGGTCGTTGCAAGAGGGGTGCAGGGCCAGGGAAGGGCCAGCCTTTGGGAGAACGGTTTGTGGGGCCAGTGGGCAATGGAGGCCAATGCTTGGTCCTGGCTGCTTCACAAGCTTCGGGTGGCCCTCGTGTGGCAGAGGGGCAATCCACAATGGTCAAATTGAGTTGCAGCCGGCGGTCGCAGAGGCTTGGCGCTGGCCGCCAAATGCCATTCAGCAAGGGATCGAGAGCAGAGCCGCTTGAGCAAGGGCCACTCTAAGACTTATTAATCAAATATGGCCTGCGCGACCCATCCTTGTCCGGATAATGCTTCATCAATCAGGGGCAGATGAGGCGATGCTGCGACTGTGGTGCCTCATGGCTTGACGATGAAACAGTTCCCAGCCATCCATGCTCCATTGGCACTATTGGCACCATCAGCAACTGAATGCCCTTCCAGGGCCTTCCTAATCCGCGATGGTTCCTTTCCTCTATTCTTTTGGTTCCCACAGTTCCCAGTAGTTCCCATGCTAACTGCGCTGGGTGGCGGGGTTTTGCGCTTCAAATTCTCAGAAGACACACATCCGGCTGCTGAGAGCCAGCAGCTGAGAGGCGGCATTCTCCCAAACTGCATTAACGCAGATGAGCCTTACCCTTGCAAACACCCGCTGCTCCCTGCTTGCCCTCCTGCTTCACGCCATCCCCCAGCATCCCCATCACGTTGCTTAATGCGCCCACAATGACGTTAGCCACGCCGCCCTCTCCGGGCTTCGGTCGCCCGGGTCAGACTGAGAGGGCACACAAGCCGGAGCACACAAGCACAGACACAAAGGCAGATGCAAGAGGCCATGCAACCAGGTACCAATCAGAGGCACTGGAAAATGTTGCTCTGTCATGCAGGTCAGAATCTCCGCCTTGTGTGCAACAGTACATGGGTTCAATTTCAGCATTGCCTTTTCCAGAAATTCAGTGATGATCATCACGACACTCTGAAATCATATACAATATTTTAGAAAGTTGGTATCCCCTGAATTCACATTTAATTGACCTTAAAGAGACACTGGAAAATAACACAGGTCATCAGACAACGATGCAGCACAAAAGTTCCACGTGTTTTTTTCATATCACAAGGCAAAGTAGATGAGAAAGTTTGACAAACAGCAAACAAAGAGCAACAACTGCTAAAGTATACACTTTGGACAGAAAAGAAGAGAACAAGGGGAGAATATGTCATGTCCTGCCATATAATGCCACAAGGAAAAGGAAATCGTGAAATGATGTGAATTACTTGGCAGACGACAAAAGAGTGCACAGAACTAATATACATTTTGAGCACAAAAACAAGAATACATTGCAAAAAGAATCTTAAACATTTTTGAACAACAGAGTTTTCCAACAAAATCTACTTTATGTATATATAACTGACAAAGTTGCAGTTTGACCTTTTTACTAAAGAAAGGTATCGACCAATCAGAATGCTTGAATTGTAAATATGCAAATATTGCTATGTCATGCAAATGATCAGTCATTAAGTGACCTCATGCTTTAACCTAAGTCTGAGACCAAAAAAAAAAACTCCTTAGAATGCAGCTCACTTGGTCAGTGTAGAGAAGTGTAAAAACATTGTTAACATATCCATCGTCTCAGTTTCATAGCTAAACTGCAGCTGAAGTTGACAAGGTAAGGCTGCACAGAGCGAGTCTAAAAGAGACGCTGGTCAGGTCAAGATTATAACACATTAATTTTGTAAATTTGCAATCTGTTTTTGCTCGTTACGAGTGAGTTACACAGGGATTTAACAAGATGATGCAAATAAATTTACTCTTACGTGTTTGTCGTAGTCTCTCAAATTGGTTAATTCGTTAGAAGCAAGCAATTACCTCTCCTGTCACAGACTGTCAGCACAAGACGTTAATCTGATGATCCTGAAAAATGACAGAGAAGCCCCAGGATGACCGTCCAAAATTGCAAAAAGAGAAAAGACTTCACAATTGTCAGTCCCGCCAACTCCCGCGAGACATGTTTGAGGACGCTTTTAAAAGAAGCGAGCATTCAAAAGAAGTGCGCATTTAGCCCGTCTTAATATGACGCTTATTACGTTCTGTGATCAAAGGGGAAGGAGGGAAAACGGTCGGATAGAACATTAGCTTAATGACGATGGCCTTGCCTCTGCGCGTTTAATGACAATGCTGATGATAATGGCGTCCTGCTAGAGTAGACACAGCAAGGAGCAGCAGCCAGCGCAGCCAGACTAAACCTGATTGGCAGCAACCCTCTTTTTTCAGGCTTCAGCAGACAGTTTTACAGAGATGTGTTGGCTGCTAGCAATCCTGCAAACTGATGGAGGAAATTATCAGGCAGCAGAGATGCCTCAGGTGCAGGAGAAGGAGCAGACATTGCAGCAGCTGTGGGGCTTGTCTGTCTGCACATCATCCTCCTCCGCTACAAATACTTCTCATACATGTTGTTATGTCCCGATAGAGCACTGGGCCAGTCGGTCTATAAGTCTGGGTTTGGTCTTCCATATGGCATGTTAAAGGTGAACCAACGCGGAAGGCGAGACGGAAGTGTACTAAATCTATTCCTATTTCGATACAACTATATGAACATCGGGAGTAATAACAAAACTAAAATGTTTGATTTTCTTAATTCATACACTCTAAAAAATTTCGGGACAAAACAGGTTTAAAAAAAATGGAAAACGTTTTTTTGAAAAGCCAAACTTCCATGCGAAAACCATTATGGATTTTTAAAAAAACCATTTTGGATTTTTAAAAACCAGTTTTGTCCCGAAATTTTCTAGAGTGTATCGTCGTTGTTCTTCATTAGTTTCTTGGCATATAAGAGACCCTAACCCTAAATTACACTCCATACAGCATTTTTTTCAACAACCCCACTTTAATTCTCCTCATCGGTGAACGGGTGAACAGGTACAATGTTAAAAGAAACGGCGCTTGTGCCGTCGGACGATAACTTACAACAATATACTAAGTAATATTTCAGGAAAAAGACAACTGATGAGCTAGACAAGCAGTGAAACAACACCTGTGCAAGAGGAGGCAGCTTGCTCCAGTCCGGCATCCCCTCGTATTCCACAGATCCTGCTAAGATAAGCCCATGGCAAGGATCGATACAGATGAGTAGCTATTTGGAGGGTGCTCAATGGGAGCATGGTGTCACTGGATGCCTGTGCAGATAGAGGGGTCACTTAGAAAGCATTTGTCTCAAGTGGCAGAAGACTGGAAGCTGGTACAGCTGCTTTATTTGCCAGACCTGTTGGTTTCAGGAGCGACAGAAGGATGGTTGGAGAGCGACAGAAGGATGGTTGGGGCTACACATCTTCTATTTATACACTATTAGGTTTGGTAGGCTAATTGGGCCAGAAAGAGGACACAACAACGAGGTGTTGGGTGATTGAAACTGTTGTCCAACACAAGTCAAGGTGACCCTGCCAGAGCGGCATCGAAGGAGGACCCAGCAATCAGCAGTCCAGTGTGCCACCAACTCAGCTAACCCTCTCCCTGTTGTGTTAAATATGCCTCATGGTAAAATTCAACCATTGAATTATGTATTGTTTATCATTTAACAAGACTTACAAATAATGATATAAGTTTACGGATAGACAAAACAATCTGTAACCGTAATTTCTATTTTGGGCAGGGGTGCACTCATTTCTGCTGCCTACTGTACATGTAAATAATATACTTTATGGTTAGGGTTGAGAAACCAATAGATATAGTATCATCCCAGAACGATGAAGTCCATTACTGTATCTGAGAATCCAAAGTACCTCCTATGAGGTTATACCATGGGTAGGAGCAGTACATCCCCGGTATACTCCCAGAGACCCCAGTATATTCCCGAGACCCGAAGGGTCGAGGGAATATACTGGGGTCGAGGGGAGTATACGGGGATGTACTGCACCTACCCATGGTATGGACCTTTTTATCCCAAGTCTAGGCACATTTTCAAAATAATATCAAACTTTTACTTATAAATAAATGTATTATAACTGCTTCTTATAATTCTAGCTTGAACTGACAATTCTTGTTTCAGTAATATTTTTATTACGGCAAGAGTTTTTAAGATATCGCCTTAAAATTTTGCATCAACAACCTTTGGAATATGACAGACAGGACTGATGGAAATCATAGAGCTGGTGTAATTAGATCCTGAGATATAAAATTAAACGGCCATGGAACTTAAAAACACGTTGACTCAAATTTGTAATTTCACGCTTGAACTGAAAATTCTTGTTTCACTAATAATTTTTTGTTGGCAAGAGTTCTTAAGATATTGACGTGAAATTTTGGATCAATAACCCTTGGAATATGATGGAAAGGACTGGAGAATATCATAGAGCTGCTGTAATAAGATCTAGAGATACAAAATTAAACGGCCATGGAACTTTAAAATACATTGACTTAAATCTGTAATTTCACGCTAGAACTAAAAATTCTTGTTTCAGTTTTAATTTTTTGGTGGCAAGAGTTTTGGAGATATCGTCTTGAAATTTTGGATTTGATATCTCTACTATATTTATAACATTACCTGCTAATTTTTATACATCTGGGATGATTAGATTCAGAGAAATAAAATAAAACGGAAGTGGAATGCAGAAAAACGTTTCCGAAATAAATGAACCACAGTGCTGAAACTACACCAAAAAACAGAATTTATTGCTATTACTTACTCATGTGTTGTGAAACATTGTCTAAAACAATATTAGAAAATAAAAAGGGGTCCTCATTACGATGGAAATTTATATAAATCAGTATTTGTACAACTAAGTCATTTCAGAAAAATTAAACAAGTTTTACGAAAATCGCATTGGACATTTTTCCATACAAAATAGAAAGTTAAAACTGCATAAGTCTAATGCACTATTTTCTTCTGGATCTAATGCTTCAAACCGCTTCTTTCTAACCCCAATACATCCCTTGCAAATTGCAAAAGAGACGCCGATTTTTGTGCTTGCAAAATTACAAGAAAAGATGATGAGCAGCAGCAGAGATTGTGATGCTGTTTTGAATTTGAATTTTTGTGTGTCTAAATGCAGCTCTCTCATTGGCTGTTTTCAGTATATTCCCTGTCAAATTAGGGAGTATACTGGTCAGGTGACATATACTGCTTTTTCTCCCCGATACTGACTTTTTCCCTGCTGTATTGCCCAGGGAAAATCACAGTATCGGGGAGAAAATGTGCCTAGACATGGGATAAATAATTATACAACCCATGCAGACATAATATATCAGAGGAATCGAAGCTTGGGCTTTTTATTAATTTCGGGTGAAATGTTTTGCGCGATGCGCATTGTCCTGATGGATGACTCGATAGAGACACTTGCGATTGCGGAACGCAATTCATTTTATTTCGTTACTACAAAATTTGTCACATATATCGGACAAAAAGAAACTTTTTTCTCTTGCATTTTATTTCGACATAACACAAAAAAAAGCTCACAAAAGCTGATCAGATCAACATGAATTAAGGTCGAGCGTATACATATATATATCCAGATATAAATTTCCTAGTTTCAGATTTTATTACAATAATGTGAACTGTTTTATTCACATTTCTTTAAATTAAATGAGGTATTTTAAGAAAGGCCCTGAATGTCACACTCGTGATAAATGAGTGAATATGAATATCTAATTTAAGAATGTGTTACATTTCATTTTTCAGTGAATTTCATATTGCTTTCTTTTTCCCTATATAGGCCAAAAAAAATATGTGGCTAAAAGGTTACAGTGACATATCTCAACATTCGCCAAAACAAAAAATCAAAGAGAGCAGATAACTGAAATTTTATCATATATATAACGTATCGGAATACCCAGTTGAAATAATTCAAGGTGGGGTGATGAGGCATAATAAACACTGTGTACCAACCAAGTGACCCAATTAAGGATTTTCTTTGTTTACATTTTGCTAGTTTTCATATATAGAGCAAGCAACAAACGTTGCCATATAGCCAGTATGCTGTCTTATAGTATACACATACAAAATTTGGAATCAATCAGTAAAGTTTTCTGGGAGATAAGGCAGTTTTTGTAAATTTTAGTGAATTTTTTCCTAGAATCACAAAATCTTTTGATTGCTAAATATATATATAAAGCTTTAAATTTCACATCAAGATTTCTGATACATAAATACAGCATACTGGCTATGTTATATTGTAATTACATTGGTTTCTGGTCTAAAATTTAAGATTTTATGATTAACTAGGTCGCTTCGCATAGAGCAAACGGTACACAGTGTAAATGAGCAACTGTCGAACAATGCCAAAAATGCCTAATCAAATATTTGCCTGGCCTGGCCTACTCCGTCAATTGGCAGCAGGTTGGCAGAGTGGTTAAGGTGCACGCCTGTTCCACTGAAGGTCTTTGCCTGCATAGGTTCGAATCCTGGTTGTGGAATCTGAAATTTTCAGTAGACCTTCATGAGCAAAATCCCAGCTGAATGACGTTCGGATGAGACATGCAGTGTCTGTGCTGGAAAAGTAAAAGATTTCTCACATGGGATAAATGTGCAACATGTTGAGGACTCTCTCTGCCATCTCATCAATCAATCCCTCGTGAGCATCCAGAGTATGGCTTTTAAAAGACTCCTTAGTGAGCTGCACTTATATCTATTGTATTACCTGTCTTCACACCTTGTTCCATTGCATATACAAGTAGGTCTATCTGATGGGCTGCTTTAAATAGCCTGACATCCGGACTTTTTGACTGACACATAATTAAGCAACAATGATGCCTTGAAATAAGACCCAAACAGAAGTTAACCAAAACCAGGCACTGGACAATAAGTTGCCTGGATTTGCAAACCCAACTTAACAGTCACGACCTAAAGGGACAAAGGGGGTGGTGACAAAGCAGAGTCACAACAAATGGTACATGCACATTATGCCACAATTAGGAAGAAATAAACGGTGTCACAATTACAGGTACCAAGTAACACAAGTAGCTTGACAATGGTGTTGACATTTTGTCCAAATAAAAAAGCTGTAATATATCTGCAAAACATTCTAAATTGATGTCATTGGTGGAAAACAACGGATGCTATACCTTCCACACAGAAGATACATGTATCAGTAATAATGTAATATGCATTTTTCCAAGCAAATATTTCCCAAAATCATAAGACTGAATTGTCTACCATTTTTTTATCGTACATTGTACATATAAAATTAATTCAGCATTGATATTTCACGCTCAGGTATTGACGAGAGAACGACCTTGTTGCATGGATCACGCAAAGGCCTATCACAATTCAGAACACAAGACCACTAATAAAAGAAATATTTCTATACATTACTGAGAAACATGCCTTTGCAAAACCTTTAGTTCGTGTCCCAGGTGTAACTACAATGGATCATGAAACAACAATATCACCAGAACAAAAGAAAAGAGTTTTTATTACAAATCTAGGGTTGTGAACTGGGGTTGAAGAGTTTAGGGTTGAATTACTGCTACTCAGTAATTGCTTTGTTTGAAATCAGATCAGGGCTTCTTTGATTCATTGAAGGTCTCATGCAGCCTCCACAGCTGAGCACCAGGCACTTGACTGTTGCAGTTGTGGAAAAATTAGTCATAAAAATACTACTGCAAACAAATGACTGTACAGACTCTCGACAAGTTTTGAAAAGAATTGCATTATGAAACAATTCTCACAGGAATTAGTAATAAAAATAATGAAGTCTTCCAGTGTTCAAATTGCAAGACAGACTACGGTGACCAGCAAGTGCGGCCGACTAGATATATAGAGACAGCTTCCAACAGCTAGGCGCAATAAAGTGGAGCATTGCGTCTGCAGTTTGCCATAGGTATTCTTATACCGAAATCCTATCAAAGGAGAGAAAAAATCAGGTCTCTTGTCAATTTGACAGTATCTTGCTGAAGTCCAAAAATTGTTTAAAGGAGAAAGTTGTGGTTGCTCACGAAGCGCAATCATACTTTCGAACAATTGGGTGACAGTACGATAAATAGCTTGTTACGGGAAAGGATAATTTCATAAAGGTTCCACAGTTCTCTTTTGTTACTTGCATGTTCCCTTTTTCTGTGTATTGCCCGTGTTACATGCACGCGCATGAGTTAGACAAACAGAAGTTTAATTTTTTGATCTTGTTGTTAGCAAGAAAAAACATCATGCACAGCGGCTCGATCAACTTTTCAGCTATGAGTCACAATTCTTATGAATGATAAAAATTAGACAAAAAATTGTAAAAAAAAAGAAAGAAAGAAAGAAAAATAGTTGCTGTTATGCCTTGCGGACACATAACCGAGACAATTGTGAAACGGAAATAATTATGGGTTTCTAAATTGGGTGCTGCGGCAGCTTATGTTAGACACAACTGTCAGAGATCTGCTGAAAGTTTCAAACTAAGAACTGTCTGTGCTAAAAAAAAAGCATTTCAAATGCTGAAATGATAGAAGCAAATGCTGAAACACAATGCAGAAACAAATGCTGGAGCAATGTGAAGCAAATGTCTGGTCTCTGGATATTACTCAATTGGGTTACCTCAGTTGTCTGGGGCAGACACTCTTCCCAATATATTCATTCAGTCTGCTTGGCCTGAGCTGGCCTGGGCTGGCCTGGGCTGACCAGACTGGTGTAGAAGAACAGTCCTGGCTATCGCAATGTTCTATCCATACATATAATGCATAAAAAAGCATGCTGAGGCATTACTGTGCCGCAACACACATATATTATATATATCCTATTCCGGTGGTTCTCCAATCTCCAAATGCCAGATATTACAAACAATGCACAAGGCCCTCATACAGATGCTGTACTTTACACCACCAGAGATACAGAGGAGTAAATCTATGAGGGTTGGGGGTGTCTTGTACCTTACACACAATTGCTTCCTATTGAGTCCTGGAAATTCTTTCTTTCACTTGCATTTGCAATAACACTTGTATTAGCTGACGGATGGTACCACTTGCAAAAAAGACTAAAGGAAAGTCAGGGAACTTCGTTGTTAAGCACTGCCATTTTCTGCCATTCTAATACCATTTCATGCGGTAAAGCCACATACAATCCAAGTCAGTTTTACTTCCGATGCATTGTTATTAATAGTGAACTAACATAAGGATGTCATTAACATCAGAAGAATCTGAAATGCAGCCCATGCTTATTCATAGAAATCTTACAAAATTTTAATTCCAATTGATGTATTTCATAAATGGAATATTGTGGAAACACTTGCAACATATCAAAAAGTGCCATTTTGTTATTTTACGTCATTATGTACTTTATGATATATTAAAGTCTTTTTATTCTGCAATATCCAGTTTTGTGCCACACTATGTCACCAAATCCCATTTCATGCCATTCTATGCCATTCTCCACCACATATTGGAATATATTGCCATCCTATACCCCTTTTAGCCATTCTGGGCCATATTATGCTGTTATACATGCCGGTTTATGCAATGAAGGGGTTTATTGAGGTGATCAGCAGTGATCATTTATATATTCATCCCCCCTCTTGAGTGTATCAGTGGTTGTAGAGGCAGAATATGAATAATTAGGGGAATTGTCCATCAGTGGTGATGGATGGAGATGGATCACTTGCAGCAGCAACAACTCAGCTCACTGACTTCCTTTGACTAGTCCCTCATATCCTTCACTTGTCTCTTACTTGTGTCTCGGCCCTCTGTCAGCTCGGCCTTCTGTCTCGGCCTTCTGTCTCTGTCGACTGTCTCAGCCGTGCGCCTCAGCCTCGTGGCTCACTCCTGTGTCCCTTTCTTGTTTCCTATGCCGGTGTACAACCTATAGGGTTAGTTGGGTGTCTGGACAAACTTACACTTGTCAACGCTTGGAGAAAATGTTGTGCAGCCTTATGCACACCGATCTTCGCAAAGAATGCTCATCCAACACTCTTAAAACAGATTGGTTGATTTTTGGGAAAATACCAACCAATCAATTGGTTGAGGCAAAATCAATCATTTATTATGGTTGAAACTACCATTTTGACTGGTTGAGGGCAACCCACTAGAATTGGTTGAAAATAAGTCAACCAACTGCAATGAACAGAAAAATGGTTACGTCATATTTATTTGAATAAAGTATCTCTCCTCCACCCAGCAGAATAGCAGCCCCTTAAAATAAAGGCTGCCCTCAATACAGCCAGGAAAAGTTGTAATAGTGTACATGTAAAGACGGTCGTGAAAGCCACTTGAAATAAAAGTCCGAAGCTCTAAAAGAGAGAAAGGATGAGGGAGGGGATCTATTCAAGTTGATATGGTACACAGAAGTTTAAATGAACAAGTGAGTAAAGGATTAGCAATGAATCATTGAACTTATCAACAATAAAAGCATAACTAAGTTGTAACAACAAACAAACAGTGTATAATCTGATAATTTATGCTATGATCCCAGCTTACACATTACAGCTGACTTAAAATTTCAACAGTTCCAAGGTAGTGTAATAAATAAGATCAGCGCTCATATCATGTTTGTCCAAGTATTCTTAGCATTTCACAAAAGAAGAATCATGAGCAATAGAGAGCCGTGTGTCGCCATCTATATCCACTGTCAAGTCAAGTTTGGTGTGTAACTTTGAAATTATAAAATCCGACGGGATGCACAGGCATGTCAATTATATCAATGAGTCGCATAATTGCACATAAACTGTTTCCAAAAAAATATTAAATGAATAGCTTTTAAATGTTAAAGATTAGGTAGACAAAACATTTGGTTGGAGAACCATGGTGACCAAGAACTTGAACAGTCAGTCACATACAATTGTTCTAGATCCCACAGGAATGTCCCATACACAATATAGAACTTCAGTGACATATCTATGCAAGGTAAGTGTATTTTATTATCTTTATGGTGTGTGGATGGACTGTAGACTGCTTGGTAAAACAAGGAAGAAAAGTCTACTAATTTTGAGAGCCATCTCCAGTGCCTTCTGGTGGATAGCTAAACTTTCTCCATCTCTCTGTCCCCGCATATCTTTATAAACTGTTTTTTGTTGTCACTATTATCTTTTTTCTCTTTTCAGATCTCAAGCAAAATAAAAAACAAACAACCCTCTTCCCAACAAATAAAAAATAACCCCTCCCCACCCTCAAAAAATGAAACCCCTGATGAGTGAAATAACAACTTATTTATGAATAGCCATTCAGCTGGGGTGGGCGTATGAGCCTTAGCATGTGGGTTCAATGGCTTTACATCCTGAATTTTTGCACTAGATGCTATAATATTTTATAGGCTAATCAGGCAAGCCATGGACCATGGCAATTTTATAACAGCTGTCAGACTGAATTCTACAGAGGGGTGGTCCTAGGACCATGAGGTTGACTAACTATAATCCCATTCCTTATTAGCCAATAAGGTTCTTTCATTCAACCAATTATTAAAGTTAATCTTTAACCAATTCCATGTGTTGAAATAACAGTTAGAGAGATTAACCAATTTAAATTGGTTGGTAGCTTAACAAATCTTGATTGGTTGACCGCAACCAATGAATTGGTTGGTCCTATTTCAACATATAAAATTGGTTGTTTTCAACCAATATATTGGTATATTCAACCAATCTGTTTTAAGAGTGAAGACATGTCACAAAATGTGGAGCAAACCCGAAAATTATTAATCTAATGGGACACAGTTTCAAATCGTAACCAAAAGTAACCAAAACATCTGGCATGCGATGACTTCTGATCTGGGTATTCGAACTTCTATAATTGTCTATATATTCATTGACCTCGGTGAAATTTTAAAAATTCCATCCACATAAATGATACAAAATATAGACGTATATGGAAGGTAAAATCACCTTTTCAAATGAATGACTAATACTCAATATTACTCTCACTATCTTCCAAGCTAACATAAAAAAAAAGTTTTTAATACAATGTAATGTTAATTGCATGTAAATCTGCACACATCAATGAATGACATCACACAATTATTATAGAATTCATAGTGAAAAACCTTGACATTAGAGTTTTTTATATTGTGAAACATACAACCTCATGACTCATACTTTTCAAAGAATAAATATATATTGCAATTTCACTATAAAAACACAACTCAAAGAACTGATCGTCAAAAAACATAAAATGACAAAGGTCTTCAGGAAAACACATTAAATGGAAATACTCAATTTATATACGATTTTAAACCATAAAATTTTGAAAGAAATGTAACAAGGCCAGTGACATGAAGAAAAGATACGTCCTAGAGTCAAGAGTAGTTTTTACGTACAGTGATTCAGCAAGAACTTTAGTGATAAACCATCAAATGAAAGTTTGTTTGAATTCGAAATTTCTAACAAATTCTGATTACAAATGATAAGGTTAAAACTATTTTGCTAAAGTCTGTCTCCGGAGTGAGAAAGGCCAGTAATGGGAGACGTTTTTATTTTAGAAACATCTTTAACAAGTTGAGCATAAAAGATGCTGCTGCCAGAGTGCCGGACCATCAATACGATGCCAACAACAAGCAAGACAAACTTATTGACAATTCATTGATGTCTCCAACACAACCATAACCACCCATAACAACTTCAAAGGTGTCTTTTAAGACGTGTAATCCATAAATAAATAAGGCATTGCAAATACACCTTTCACACATCTCATGCTTCAAAACACCTAACCTGTTTTCGGATGCAATTAAATAGGCCTATAAGAAGGCAACAACATCAACAGATTCACACCCTACATAAACTACATGTACCATGTTGTTTTGATAAAGTGCCTACTCTGGTGAGTACACCCAATTAAAAGCAATTTAAAGCCTATCACAATTAAATACCAAGTCTAATTTACTGGATACAGAAGAGGAATGGAAAAGCCCAAATTTAATCAGCTAATCTCTGAAGCATATATACGGAAACAACTTGCGAAAAGGCATGTTAATCTGTTGACCTGTTTTCCCACAAAACAAACCTTGGTATAAACTATAAATGCTAACGTTAAATAAGCGATGGGAGGTGGAACAGGCGAAAAATGCTCCTGGCCTCATACCAAGGAAACACGGTACATAAAGATGCCAACAAAGTGAATGCCAAAATGTATGTTATCATTGATCAGGTGTTTCAGGGTTGTATCCATTCACATGTTTTTCTTTCTTCTCACCCCACACAGCGATCGATCCTTTCAAGCTCTTTGTATAAAATCTCATCATAACGGCAACTTGAAAAGAAATTAGGTCCCTTTCCGGAAAGTGAAAACACAACAATGACAAGAATAGGATTACAAAGAGAAAGAGAGAGAAACAGAAGATGACAAAAGATAAGATGGTACACAGAAGAAAATGTGGGTAAAAGGAACAACTGCATCAAGGATAGTCAATAAATCTGCTTCTACTTTGCACTGTACCTTCCTCTTATAAGGCTCAGTTATGCGTTTGTCAAATCCGCCATACTTGGATTCAGTGACTCTTCAGCATGTCCCAATCAAATGTAATTATTCATTTTAGCGAAGCTGACCATCCAGAACTTCCTTAATTCTTCTCACACTTGTAGTAATGAACTGTTTTATCTGGGCTCCAAGGCTCCAAAGAGAGAGGAAAGGTTCCATTCTTTCAGAACCATAATCTGCAATTAGATATGTCTCAGAGTGTCTCCAAAAGTCTAGGTATCTCAGTCTGGCTTAGTCTCTCTCAGTATGTCTCAGTATGTCTCGGGTTGGATGGTTCAGTCTGGATAGCTCGGGATCCAAACGTTTCCTGTATGTTGCACTGTAAGCATTTGCCACTAATCTCATGAACTTTTCAAGCTTAGTCTGTTCCTTACAATCTACAGGTTAATTTACAGGGTATTTATAAACATGATCGAGAAGGAGGACAAACAGGTGGAAGAAGAAAAAAAATTAGGAAGAAAAGGCAAAAATGTAAGAGGAAAACAAACATTAATTTGGTAAAGAGGGGAAAAAACAAAAAGGAAGATAAGACATAGAAATAATGCATAACAGAATCAGGGGGGAAAGAAAAAGAAGAGAAAAAGGCAAGATAAAGAACAAGTAATAAGGGAAAGAGGAGCCCAACATATCATACCATATGTCATTACAGACAAGTAACCACACAGGTGGAACTTGGTATCTGTCCTGGAAAAAAGACAAACGGAGAACCAGCACCTGCAGTGGCTTACAACCCTATAGCATCAAATTGATCTATAGTGTTAAATTAATTGATTGTCAATGTTGGTGTCATAATTTCTTCCTGGATAGTTTAGTTATATTGTTTACATCCAGTGCATTGACCGATTTGAAAGCCATTATAACAATGCCACGGAGTGCAAAAGGCCATTAAATGAACAGCGATCAGCTGATCCATATAATACGGTCTTGCACCAGGTGACAGCGGATCCCCCTGCTTCACACCTTCATAATGCCAAGCACAAAGGCACTAACCACCAAGCCAATAACAGGATGCCAATAATTCAAGAATAATTCAACGCCAGTGGGATACCAATCAGCTGGTTTCAATAGAGGAGGATGCTGTTTATGCGAAACAAATTGATCTGCTGTCATCAATTATGTCACCAATATGTCACTAGATTCGGTCATCACAGTCAGATCACAGTTTCGCCTCTCTCCTAATGATCTTATTCCTTGAGGGGGCTACTCAGCTGATCAGCCAGTGATCACAACTGAACTTCAGCTGAACCTCAGGTTGCATGACCAGCAGCAATAACTGGATGACATAATTACACTAAAGACAACACAAATGGCTTGTATAGGCAGTATTGATAATTCCACACATCATGGCATGTAACCATGGCCTGCAAGTGGCTTAGTTTCATTGTGAGGACATCTCTAAGTAAATATATAGGTGATAGTTGCACAACCGATCGATGGCGCATAGCAAGACAGTAAACAATGCAGTCGCCACATGCGAAGACACAATGTCTGGGCCCCAGGTGCTGCACTGGCCTCCGCGTATCAGAGTTGCCCATCAACCAATGAGACAACCCGAGAAAAACAAACAGACAAAACGCAAATCATAATATTGACAATGGCAAACTGCTCTGACACACAAGTAGTGATCTCAGTGAACTATCAATCAGAGTCCACCCTATCAGCACAACACACTTGTTGGCAACATGAGCTACTGGCCTTAGTGGTTTAGTAGGCAAACAGTCGCCTATCAATGATAAAAAGCAACAAGGAAGGTGGGCTTGACAAGTTTATTATCTGGTCAAGCAGCCATATCTGAGCACAAGAAATCAATGAAAGAAACCATCGATCAGTTGCAATGACGCAGAGAGGACCGTGATCAGCTGATGATCCAAACTCTGAACAGCACAATTTTGGCAAGCAATCTCGGGGAAGTGCAGTTACATATATTTATTTGTAAACATGTCCATTGTAGAGCGATTTTGTTTTTAAATATTCACCAATTCTGTAATGTTGCCAAAGTGAAGAATTTTTGATCGAACACCGCTTCAGCAGATAAACACGAAAACATCCATATAGATCTATACGCCAGTTTGTTGTACTTCCAGATGTCCTGTTTGTCTAGTACGAAATGCCCAGATAATAGCAATTTAGAAATTTATATAGCGCCTCTTGCAGTAAACTACTCAGAAGCAGATAGGTTCATAAAGTTTAAAAGAACGGTTACCAAACTTCGGCTAAATGGTTTGTTCAACACATTAATACTCAAAGCTAAAATCGAACCTAGAACCTATTGTGCCAGTTATACTACAAACCAAAGCCTAGCAACACACTCGAGACTACTATAAGCTGAGTCTTGACCAAACGAGTAGAGAAACAAGTAGCAAGGAGAGGTAGAACATGTGTCGGCCAACCCTCGTCTCTCACTACTTGAGCGTTATTGGTTGTCATGACAACACCTCAGTAACAACATCAACAGGAAGCGGAAATGGCTGTGTTCTTGGGACAGCCACATTCCTGGCAGGTGCTGCTTGAACTTCAAAGTTATATCAGCAATGAATATCCCCTAATAAATATTAGCAATAAAAGGAAATTTATATCGGTGGCAAAGAAATGATGTTTGTTATGGCAAATAATAAATGGATAAATGGGAGGAGGATAAATCGAACAGACACGAGTCTCAAAATCTCAACCAGACACAAACAACAAGATCATGTGAGGCTGGGATTTCGTGATTAAAACAATCTTGTGACAATGTCACATCTTCACAAACACACTAGAGATCACAGGGGTTACAAAAACAGATCACATGGATGATGAAATGTCGAAAGTTCACAATATCATTCAAATGTAAATCTAGACTGTTTACAGGTGTGACATTAACATGAAGGAGAAACAATTTCTGGAAGAAGATAGGACATATCACCTTTTCGTATTCACTTTCTTTGCTCCTATCTAAGCTCAAGGTGCATCGTATGCCCAGGAATCGGTTGGGTCTTAGAGCAACTGGAATTAAGTTACCTATCGGTGGCAGCCATACATATAACAAAAGTGCCCTTCAGGGGAAGTTCATGGCATTTTAAAGGGTTATTAATTTTGATGATGTAAATTTTACGACATGTTGAATATTACATTCACTAAATGTGGCATCTTTACCTGCCCAGCAGACA
Organism: Platynereis dumerilii; assembly: GCA_026936325.1. Classification (NCBI taxonomy): domain Eukaryota; kingdom Metazoa; phylum Annelida; class Polychaeta; order Phyllodocida; family Nereididae; genus Platynereis; species Platynereis dumerilii. Next base: position 16,246,009 of record JAPTHN010000001.1, read on the forward strand.
CCGGCACAAGCACCAAATTGAGGTCTCATCGGAAAGACCTTTAGCTGGGATGTTGCAACACAAGTGTTCAAAAATATCAACAAGACCAGTAGACGCATTCGAACAGGAACTTGGTTGGCGGTTTTGTCTGATTGAAATTCACTTGAAAACAGCAACATTTAGCCGAAAAGGAGACAGTTGGTGAATAAAAACAACACTTTGTGGTAAACCATTTTGAGATGTATCTATTCGTTTTTTTCGGATGAAGCAGGAAACAAAAAAATATATGTATACAGAAAATTACATATTGTAACACCTGGGCCCATTCGTGATGCATTTCACTGACATATATATAAAGGAAAATGCTTTTCAATTTTCAGATAAATGTAATTCAATAAGTTTCCTGATAGGCCGATGAAGTTTTTAGATATATGAAACAACACAAAACCACAATGTAATTGAATCAGAGTCATCTGACCTTTGCTATGGGTGGACCTGATCACAATGTATATATAGTACAAGTACATATATCTTTATAGCCTACTAATTTAGCCGAGCAGTAATTAGAAGGAAGGACCTTTATTAGGACTAAGTGGATGACCAAGTGAGTCAATGAATTCTGCTGCCCTCAAAACACAACTTGTGGCGAAGGCCTTTTCCAAGGTAGACCTTGTTCTATTTTCAGCCTCATAGCATTGACGAGTGCAACCAAGCTGATGAAGGTGCCTTTTACAAGCAGAAAATAGGGATGCTCTTCCCAAAAGCATCATCCAAAACAACAGTCATGTGGCTTTTTATCCCTTCTAATAGGCAAAATACCATTAGAACCATCCAGAGGGACAGAGGTAAGATGAGACAAGATATTCCAAAACAAGTGTTTATTAACCAGGAATACATAATATTCGAAATATCACTTTCAATTCCAAATTCACTCATAACAAAAGCAAGGCTTACAATTAAGAATAACGGCTTACAATTATGAATAACATCCAATGAATAAATAAATATGATGACATAAATGATGCGCCAATGACGTATGTAAAAAACAATTGATATGGAGTGCTGGTTTAGATTTCAGTGATAGCCAATGCAAATCATCACAAAATCATGTTACATACCAAGATGGTCCAAGAAAATATACCAGAGGAAAATTACATCAGAAATAGGCATAATCTATTTTCATTTTGGTGTCTAGACTGGTCTGACAAGTGCTGAACTAGATAATCTTGTGATTGCATCACATGCATCAAAACAAAAAGAAATATTGCAGGAAAATGGGTTGATCTAAAACCCATAGTTCGCATGAAACATGAATACTACTCCCTGGTACATCATTAAATTGAATAGACCAGTGACTAAAGTTCTGGAAATACCACTTCTAATTAGAGCAACATTTGAAATTCGTGCTGTGTGACAAACTTACCTCTGATTTCCCCTTTCTTAGTGTGATTTTAAAATCTGGTCCATAGTTTTGTGGAAATTGTGGAAGAACTCCCGAAGAAGGTTTACCTTAAATTTCTAATCCAATGGTGAAACAACGCAGTGTTTCCAAACATTTGGCCTGCAGTGTACACGTACATATATATGGAATCTCATTCGTTCTTGTAAATAAGAAATACTTGCTCAAAACGCATTACCACATGTAAATTACATTAAAAAATCTAGCTTAATAAAATTTCATTTTTGTTGTAAGTTATACGTGTAGCCATTTCAAATTGAAAATGGTTCGAGGAAGAGTGGAGTTCATAACACAATTTCTGAATTGAATCACACCAGCAACGTTACAAAAATCAAAATGCACAAAGCTGTTTAAAAGCTATGTGTAAACGATACAATTTAATAAACGTATATTTGAAATTTGATTCAAATTCAAATCTCTTGAGTGAGTGAGTGAGTGAGTTTGTGTTTTACGCCCCATCAGCACCAGTGTGGGCTATTTAGAGGCAACTCAAATCTCTTGAACACTCTTTTATCATAAAAATATAAAGGAATAATCCAGACAGCTGTTGGAAGAACAGATATTGAGATAAACATCAATACACGAATTCTTGAATATATTCTAAATTAAGCGTCTTTTAATTCATTTTGAAAAAGTAAAATAATACAGGGAGATGTGATGAAAGAGAAAACCTATCAATTTCAAATGGAAATTCACATATTTGCACGCTACCACAGACTTTAATTGCCATATATAGACCTGTACAATTGAACATTTATTGAAATTGCTTCTCACAGTCACTGCAATCAGTAGATAGCAAATACATATTACTTAGTAAAATAGGGATTGGAAAACACATACCAACATTCAGAGAACACCGCATTAGTTGAAATTCAATTCCTCGTATTCACAGAGCAAAACACCAATTTGTCTTTTCAATTATTTAGATAATTAAAATAGTAACTGTTTAGTAGAGCATGCATGATGCAGCCCGTCTCGATAAATACATTATCACATGTATATCGCAATCTCAATCTACGTCTGAAGCAACATACACACTGCGATGTACATTGAGATAGGTCTACAGGAGATCTAGCATTCTAGCTATCCTGTATGTACGTATAAAATAAATGTAGAGGTTTAGGCTTGGTCGTATGGCATTTCCCTCGCATCGCCGAGTGACTCTTTGGTGTAATGGACGATGCTTCTGCCTCCAACACAGGGGACCGAGGTTCAAATCCTGCTGCTGGAGTTGTCACAGAGGCACGCAATAAGTAGTGACTAATTGACTCGTATTCGACGGCTTGGCACATTAGAGCGCTGGGGTGACAATAGCCAAGTTTGTGATCAAGCTTCATTCTAAGGAGGGGAGAGTGTGGTGGATCCGGTTGGTGACTGGGTGTTTTCCTGGCACCAACGAGTAACTCTTTGGTGAGATGGATAATGCTCCTGCCTCCCTTTTTCAACACTTACACAGTATCACATTTGAAGTACATTTCCATTGCTGGAATGGATATTAAAGGGATTTGAGACAGACTCTAAATATATATTTTCATCACCTGACAACTGGCAATGTCTACTATTGTTTGGCATCAGTGCCTTAAGGCAGCCTTATTAGATAAAATATGGATTAATGCCCAAATTCACACTAAGAACCATCCACAGTGAAATGTGGATTAACATAGATTTGCTCATGCTGAAGGGCACGCGGATTGTTCCAGACAAAGAGCAACCTCCTTCCTTTATTATATTATATATTACTATATGGTTGGCAGGACAAAGCTAAATAAAAGATCAAGAAGGTCATAATATATCCAATAATGAGCTTCAGGGTTCAACATCCGGCATATCTAGATTCAAGTCGGTGAGACAAGGCAAGTGACGGAGACGATGGAGCAAGAATATCCATGATTCCATATATTGGTGCAGATGGTAATAAATGCATACCTTATTAGACATCTATTGAGAAAGGCTAATTAATGACATATATATAGAGAGAAATTCTAGCTATTGCTACTACAAATAGATTGTCTGTCATTACCAAGATTATGTCGCTGTGTACACTGGAAGCGGATTGTGGTCTCAGTGATCTGGAACATATTTTCAGGTATTTTACGACGTGGAGTCAAGTCATCTTGCCCTGTGTCCACAATCCGCGAGCAACTGAGTGCTCTTATATTGATCATGTATATCTGGTTCAAACGACAGTTATAAATAATTTCATCGATCCACAACCTTAATGTGTGTAAATGCATCCTCAGATTTAGGTCAGAGCAGTTACGTTACTGATATGGAAATACAACCAGCTAATTGCACAACTTGATATGTAAAGAAACGCTTTAAATAGAGTCACGTTTTCGGAAACAAGACCTTTTCAAATTTACAAGGAAAATGTCTGTCATTTAGAACTCATCAGATATTTATTAGGTCAAATGAAATGTCACAACTGAAATTTGTAAAAGAAAACGACTAAAAAAGAGAGGGATATTTTAAAAATTTAAAATAAAGGGATTGCCATTAACGTATTAAGACCAACTTATTATATATATATATTATGTCTTATTACCAAGTTTGCACGATAAGTAAACAATAAAACAACTTCTATAGCACGAATGATCCATATGTGATATGTCAGATCCAATTTATTGGGTTGTCAACAAGAAGTCATTCAAGCTGCAATGTCAAAACATGAAGTCCGTTCAATAATTCATTCATAACCATGCTTTACAGATGTCGGTTGCACCTCATTACAACAATCACAAACAGTGCTACAAAAAGTCAGTGAAACAATGATGTTTTGCCATTGGGTCAATGCGAAATTTATATGATCAACGAAATTGATTGTGAGAGCATGGATTCTCATTGGATGAGATGAACACGTATGGTATCATTAAGACAGATACTTGAGGCATATAGGACACAAATGGCTGTACCAATGTTCTTTGCTATGCAAGCACTGCCAAGCAGTTACATATAAGAATAAACGTCAAATTATTAAATATCATCTCGTGTTTCAGGTGATTTTTATCGGTTGCTTGATATGTCTCTTTCATGTCGTAAAGATCTCATCTCATCAGATGAGAATACATGCTCCCACTGTCCTACAAGAATGTACAAGCTGTTTGGTTGAGGAACTTGATATGAGGATGTTCATAAGTGAAATAGGTGATGTTTTGCAATTGGGCCAATGCTATGGCATTTGCAATCACATGGCATTCCAATCACATGACCTATTGACCTGAACCCAACACTCTTATAGAGTCCATTGGTTGCGTTTTATGCTCAAATGGTTCCACAAGAGCTTAAGGAATTGCAGAACACATTGTCAAGGTGTGGCAGTGGAGGGAAGACCGGCAGCAGTAAAATTTACAGGAATCCATGAAGTGCTGGAGAACAAAACTTAGCCATGACATAGTCAAATCAATGTGACAAAAACTTAAATATAAACAACACTGCATGTATATCAAAATTTCAAATAAAACCAAACATACTATAGCTGTCTGAAGTCAAAGTTATTAATGTGCTGCAAAATCCAAGAAGTAATTTTATGAAATATATATACATATCAAAAACCTTGAGATCCATCTGTAGCAATAGTGTATAAATTATGAAGAACAGTTACTATTTGTGTTGATTTTATTTCGACCAAACTCCACACCTACCTGACTTGGAGGTGTGCGATTTACATCCAATATTAACAGTGCATATACTACAACAACTACACGAATTAGGTGCTCGTTTTCACAATCAATTAAAGCAGCTGTCAATCACAGGGCTCCCCTGGAGCATTGGGGGAGCATTGGGGACATTTTGTTTGATTGGACCTTCTATTGATGACTTAAGCCAAGGACCTCCTTGATCAGCAAAGGTCATAGTCTGAGACAGGTCAAATAACGGAGCAGAGGTCATGCAGTTCCCATGAAAATGCAGCCATCTGCGATCAGGTCTTCATTGAACAGTGTTGAAGGAATCATAGAAATCAGCTGTTTTATTGTTCAGAGTTGTACTACTTTTGTCGGGCTGCTGTTGCTATAGTTAAATCAGTTGTAAACAGACTATTTCGGGTGTATGCGATTATCATCCTTGAGTGGTAGTCTATTGACAGCCCATGAAATTAGCAACACATGGATGGAAAAATCTACAATCCAAAATGACAATTTCTTGGTCCAGAAGAATGCTGTAATGGGAGAAAATGTTAACACGGTCGATAGCAACTGTCAATCAGCATATAAATACAGACAAGTAATGTCAAATATACATCAGCAAAACATCGTGAAATTGAAAAATCGATCAAGTAGTACTACACTAGACAAATAGAAACAATCAATAAGATATGTAGGACAGCAACCAATTATAAAAAATAAAAGGAAAACCATTGTCTAGACATGAAATATTGAAACAGAAAAACAGAATAAGCTTAAAAATATTTAGGCAAAACGACCAACAGGATGCACTCATTTTTCTTCCTCTTGTAGCTATATGTTGTTCTCCAGACTTGACATTAAGCTGAAAAAGAAAAAGGAGAAATCGATGTGATGAGAGAAAGTGTTCATTGAGGAAGGTGCATGCCATGCATAATGGATGGATTTCACACTCGCTGTACACAAAAAAAAGAGGAAAAGAAAGAAAATAGCTGCAGGTACAAATATAGTAATGCACTGTTGCAGACAGTTGCCCAGAATAGCATAAATGCACAATGAGGTTTAATTGACACGCCTTAAGGCCATGGTATTCTATAAATCACCAGGATCGAAATTGCTTCACATTTTGAATGGCTAAATTAGAAGCAGAATGAATTCAATTGAAGCCTATTGAAGCTCATCAAACCTCCAGACCCTGGCAGAGTTAACAGCTGACAACCTGAACCCTGTCTTTTGTATGACACCACACATAATGAACAAATCTTTTGTACACTAAATCCAGTCTATCAAAGTAAGAATCAGTCTCTGAACAGGCCTTTAACAACACGACTGACCAGTCTTTTCAATACTCTTTTGACAGCAGAACAATCTTTAGCAGCAATTCAACTGGAGTACCTATTGTACTTCATAAAAGGTGATCAGACCCACATTGGCAATACAATGGTCAATACAAGGGGGCGTTGAAATCACCAACAATGACCAGTGGTCAGCTGACCTCGAATGACCTTCAGCAGTGTCAGAGGTGTCCTCCAGAGGTGACCTTCAAGTGTGACCTTCCAGCACTCCAAGGGCAACTGCAAGTCTTGGAGTGACCACTGTCCCAAATTACAATGAAGTGGTCGACTGGGTCATTCTCAATGATCAGAAAAGCATTGTAAAACATCCTCCTGTGAATTTGAAAGCGATCTGTACTCACGAAGACAATAAAATGAAACATTCTGCTTTTCTTTAAAGCTTTAAAAGGAAATGCAGTAAATATGCATAAGCCTTCAAGAATTTAGAAATACACCACTGATTTAAGATAGCTTTTCAAATAAATCAATTATTTGACCTCATGCCCCTCTATTACTTAAGCTGTGTTTGTAATAATCTTTTGAATATTTACCAAAATATAGGATTTTCTCTTGTCTATATTTTGTGTAAAATACTGGATAGTGTGTTAATATTTTTAATTTTTTGATTTTATGTTTGTGTTTGTCGGAGAACTGAAATGAGACAGCTGTATTTTACAGTGCCAGAATGAGCGACCAGAGCAGAACAGCTGAGCTGACCTGGCTGATCAGGGGGCCAATGCTGTCTGTGTCTGTTCTGTCTGTCTGCCACTCAATGTGTGAAACCCCTGACTAACTTCATTGAACTGGCCACTCCAATGGCTCCACAGGCAGCTTGCTCCCCAGGAGTGACTGCAGTTAAAGAAGTGACCATTAAACTGACCAACTGAGTGACCATTGAGTGACCAGTGAGTGAGCAACTGACCAGCAGTTGACAACCATTCTAGGAAATTCAAGAGCATGTCACCACCAGCCAATCTCCACTGCCAATCTCCACTGCCCTTCTAAGCTCTTCTATTGTCCAATTGCACTCCTGTGATCCCAGCATCGTTCTGAGATCGTTCTAAGATCATTCTAAGACCATTCTAAGATCATTCTCACAACATTCTCAGAGCCATTGGCTGACAAGGCTGCAGGGCTGATCAGCTGGCTTGTGTATACAAACTCAGAATTGTGAGAAGAGAGGGGACTCAGAAGAACTGCTAAATCTGCTGGTAGGATTAGAGATCTTAATGTACAAAGAAATTAAAATAATATATTTTGGCAAATGTTACTTTCCTGTCTAAGATGAACACACAAAATATTTCTAACATAATCATACCAATTGAGGCTATTAAAATGTTAGACATATTTCATAGGGGGAACCGGGGCACATTGGGACGCTTTTAACGTCTACCGATTTTGCTCAATGAAGAAGTTTGCATGTTTACTTTAGTAGAAGGAAAACAAACTTTTCATGGCCATACATCTGCATGTGACAGTAATTTGTCATCAAACGATAGAAACGTCAGGATGTGAAATTACAAGATATGATGGCACTACCATATCATATACTTTGCCAGGAACCAAGAAAACCCCACCGTCCCATTGTGCCCCGTGTCCAAATGTGCCCCGGTTCCCCCTACTCCAAGATTACCGACGATATTACTTGTAAAACAATGATCATAAACACAACCAAAACTTGTCATTGTTAATGTAAATACATGACCCTCTGTATAGAATAACAAAATTTTGTATTTACAACAGCAAATGCCATAAAAAAAGAGACGCAGATGGTAAAACGGTGTGTGAATTGAATACTTGTGGTCAATGGGCTTTTTGGTGCTTGTAAAATTGTAAAGTACAATATGGGGACAATCATTAGAAAGACTACCAAGTGCAGACTTTATACTGAGTGCGTACTCATTGCACTATAAAAATTTAATGACAAAATTATAAAATATTAAAATACCCATTAGACGCATCCACGTCTGATGGTGAACCGGCACAAAACAAGCAAAAATATAAATGTCCAGTAAAAATATGTAAAATGTATATTTCATTATTATCACAATATAATAGTGCTCAGTGATATAACGATTAATTTATCATGAATACTAGAGCTTAGTACACCAAATTATTATTATTATTATTATTATTTTAGACATTTATAAAGCGCCTAACCAGAGAACCTGCTCTGTGGTGCTGTACATGTAGTGACAAAATATAAATCATAGAAAAATATGAAATGTAAAATGTAAAAGTCCAAATATATGGGTTATAAAATGTAAAAACTGTATGAGACACATTAAAATTCTAAAATACATGGTCATAAGCATCCTTGAACAGAAATGTCTTTAGTCCTTTTTTAAAACTGGTCAAACAAGTGGAGCATCTGAGATCAGTTGGGAGAGCATTCCATATAGTTGACGCTGCATGCAGAAAAGATCTGCCACCATATCTCTTTAGCTTGTAAGATGGTACTACAAGGCGATTCCCATTAGCAGACCGCAGTGAACGGGACGGCACATAGACAGTCAGTAATTCTGTCAGATATGCGGGCGACATGTTGTTGAGCGCTTTGAATGTGAGCAGGGCAAGTTTATAATGGATACGATGCGACACAGGCAACCAGTGCAATTCAAAGAGAACAGGTGTGATGTGGGACGATCTTGGTGTTCCTGTTATGAGACGAGCTGCAGCATTCTGAATGCGCTGAAGACGATCAATCAGATAGGCTGGAATTCCATGCAGCAAGCCATTGCAGTAGTCCAATCGGGATGTTATAAATGCATGGACCAGAGATTTAGTTGCGTCAGTCGTTAGATATTTTCTGATACGGTAGATGTTATGCAATTGAAAGTAGGCACTTTTGCAGACGGTAGTCACATGCTGTTCAAAATTCATTGATGAATCCCAGATAACTCCTAGATCACGGACATTTCTAGCTGGACTCACAGATGTGGCTCCAAGTTGGAGGTTGATACCCTGGAGGCGACTTGACAAGTTTGGCAAATGGAAATTACAATGTCACTACTCACCAAAACTATGAATAACAATATAGAAATCACCCAGTTATAAAAATATTATTGCATCCGAAAGTTTCTGGAATATACTTCTTGCAAGTTGGCATTAATGAATTGGGTTGCAGAAAATTTTACGAAATATGTATTAGAAAGTAAATCATCAATGTGCCTGAGCAATGCAGACATTTTCTATTGCGTTTTGCTGTAACTTTTCTTTAGATGCAGTTATACATCTCAACGGAAATTTCGGAGTCAACAGGACAGTTGCCGTAAGTAATGCATCGACAAAAGTCTCTGTTAATTGGAAGGCGGCTGGTGGGGCCCATCAATTCAATTTCAATAGCATATTGTTCAGGGATGGACACTGATTACCAAATTGATATATTTTTGGTTTTCCGTTGGTATCACCATATCGGGATCCACCAAATCAGTTCAATCCGCAATTTATCCTGTAAAACTGTCCATGATGCCTGTATATTGCCCTATAAAATCCTTGTTTTGCTGCAGGTTGCAACCCTGAGCAAGGTTCATCAATGTTTCGGCTGCGATTTTTCGTATTTTTGGGCTAAGAAAGTAATTTTTGACTTTTTTACATAGCTATTAAAGCATGTTGAGGATAGAATCGGATCAGACCGAAAGTTTATTTCATCAACTTCAGAAATTAAAAATCCGCGGAAAGAACAGGTATGAATGGTATATCGTGTACCGGCGTCCAGTCCTAGAAGAGAACTCAAAGGTTACCCGTTAATGCACTGACATTGTGGTCTACACTCCGCAATGACCACCCAGCTGACCAAAGTCAAATCCTGTTTTAATATTTATCCTACCATGCTGATATAAATGGAGCTTCTGACTTCTATCGGTCATTCACATCAGGCCTGACAATCCTGACATGCACACAAGACTGGTCAGATATTCACGAAATAAGTTGACAAACCCAGTTGACAGAGCCAGACAATCTCTGAGCTGAACTGTCTCATGTCCACCTCAGCCCACCTAAGAATAAGAGTAAACACATGATTTATTGGCCCATTCCTCTAAGCCTCCATATGGCATTTACCAAGTCATCAAATATCACTAACTTGATCCTAAGTGTATAGATCTAAGTACAGTAAATGCCAATCAAACAGAGATATAGTTCGATATGAGACACTTTCATATTACCAACTGTGTGTGACTTCGCTCTCTCATTTGCTGCTGAGTCCACTGCTTCATCCAAATGTTCGGCAGTTTTACCTTCTTCAAGTTCTAACTTGCTATTGACCAGGATCAGAGAGAAGATTAAAGGTGCACTAGAAAATCCATAAGTTTTATAGAACAGAGAAACTGTGAAAGTTATACCAAAGAGGGAAACCGTGAGAGAAATTATAACAATCATAATGACGGCAAAGCCAAGCAAGACAAGGAGCCACATTTTAGTCATTTGTCCCCTGAGTTCAATATACCTTGATACTCATTAAATTCCCAATAGTTCGATATGAGACACTTTCATATTACCAACTGTGTGTGACTTCGCTCTCTCATCTGCTGCTGAAGGAGTCCACTGCTCCGTCCAAGTGTTCTGCAGTTTTACCTTCTTCAAGTTCTAACTAGCTATTGACTGCATTTGTCTTTTATTATGTTCTGTTTTTTTTTTGGATGGGAAGGTATAGAAGATATTAGTATACCTGTTAAGAGGAAATTGGACAACACAAGGAAGTCATCATAACTTGTTATAACTTGTAAAGCATATATATACTTTAATAAGCATTGAGTTAGAGGGGGACTTATAGATCCATGATAAGTAAGGCATAAAATAATGCAAACCGGCATAGACAGAGACAGAACTTGCAGCTCGAAAACTAATAAATTTAGTGATAAAAAAATATTTAACACAGACAAAACCTGTGGCTGACAGAGACAAAGTAATTTAATTATAAAACAAAAAGTCTGGCAACTTTCAACAAAATATTTGCGAAGGTCCAAAACTGCATGTCTTCCGATACAGGTCTGACTCTGAGACTCTTGAATAACTGGAAAATGCACCAATTATAATTTTTCACTGTATATGGTATGTGTATAAAACAAATAGGGAAGTAATAAATAAATTCATAATGGAAATATCAACATGGGCAAACTGATAACATCAGATCATTGTGGACAATTTCATTGTAACAAAAAAATTATGACTCAGAAATATAACATTTACTAATTTTTAACAAAGAATAAAAATATCTATAAACCAACTTCATACAATAAACACAAAATTCATTAAAAAATGTTACAAGACCATTAAACCACAAAGAGTGCATCTATTTTATCATTTCCCCACTAAGGTAATTTGCTACTGAAACCACAGATATGTGATAATTGCCATATATTGGCTTCTCTACATTTCCTGTCAAACAAGCTTGAACGACACTCGAGTGGAAATACAGAGGTCCCTGCCTCATGTAGTCTCTCTTATTATAATAAGATCATGGAGATCTCAGTTACCTGACTGCGATAAGACAGAATTCTATATTATCGCTTGTAAGTGACCGCACTCCATCTGTAGTCATTAGTGTGTTGACAACAGATTTATTTGGGTTTTGCTAGTTTCTGTCATTTAATACAGATATCGAAAATATTATCCACAAGTATCAAACAGTTCACTCTATCCATACCGACACCATCTTACGTCAAATGCTTTTCCCTCGTGAAAAAATTGGGCGAAGAGAAAAAAGGTATAGATACACTCGATGCATCGGAAAGGTTTTTGTTGATCATCGCATCGAAAAAAATATAATTTTTCATGACATCCCTACCTAATGGCCATAGAAAGAGTACTCTTACATCACAGGGTCCTCTGTATTTCAAAATATTCATATATATATATATTGTGTTCAATATAATTGAGAGGGGTTACCATTGTGCTAGTCCAGTGTTGGTTCAGTCATACAGCCACTGCCCAGTGAGATCTGCAAATAGAAAAATTTGGTCACCAGAGCTTTTAGACATCATATCTTGGTCAGTCAACAAACCCGAGCATTGACAAAACGTTTGGTGAATGTTTGCGCAAAGTCATCTCAAGTGCTTTCAAATAAACCAGACAGTTGCAATAGATAGAATGTGGATAGAATGTGGATAGATTGGACGGATGGGACGTACATAACCATTTCGATCAATACTCCCAACCATCAACCTGCACCAGAAATGTCATCTTCGAACAGAGTTCTATCGTAACCTGCAGTGATATTGCTGCAATTGCTGATTTCACAGAAAAGGGATATTAGATTGTCAAATGTTGTTACTTTTTTAATGATTGATCTTCAGAATGGGAAATATTATATGATAAATAGAAAATCAGACGTAATTTATTTTTAACGAAGAAATATTCCAAAAACCAAAAGATCACAGAAGTCAAAATTTTCAATTATTTCCATTTTGAAGGAGATACAAGAAAAAAAAAAGCAAAAAGGAAATATGAATAGTACAAAAGGAAGTCAAATATATAGGTAGATAATGTAAAGGGGAGACTGCTTACATTTCATTATCCCTGAAAGGCTGAAACCATCAAATCATACAAATTAGGACGCCTGAGAATACCAGGCTGAGATATATTAGAATCCTGAATTTGTGCCCAGCTTATCATAATCAGTAATAATTGGACCATAATGATTAAATTTATATCATCGGTATCATGTGTAGTCGCCGACAATTTCGAAAACACCAATTCCCAAACATCCCATTGGAGCGACCAACGGAGGATTCTGGAAAAGGGAAACGGGAGTTTATTCAATTTACATCAAAGAGGTGTATTAATATAATAACAGCACTGTAAGGTATATCAGGAAGTTATTGGTATCAATTAGCAGTTATCAAAGACTTTAATTATGATTGATTGATTATAGCTTAATATGTTAAGCGAATATCACAATTTTCTTCTCAACTAAAGTACGGTAAAATAAGATCAAAGCTATTCACATTACCAATAAATCCTTGATCAATTTAGTATTGGCAAACAACAAATCGCAAAAATTTACAAAAAAAGTTTAACTTAAATTAAACATATCACAGAGATTTTGTTTGGATTGTATTACTGATCTGCTGATAGCTATTCTGTCCGAAACAGAGAAAGTCATTTACTTTACAGTATACATCAAGAATGTAAATAGAGACCATAGAACAACAGAAAAGATAGCAAGGCCATAAACAATGACAATGCGAATAGAATGGAATAGAAGGACAATTACATGTTGGCCATTGTTGGGGACATTCGAAATAGCCGGGCAAATAGCAGCAAAGTGCGTAAAGCAATCAACAGGTCATTTCCCCAGTGACCTTCAGCGCCTCCCAAGTCCTGTATACACCTCAGAGGCTGGCCAACAATTGGACAATGCTATAATGTGAAGTGTGAAAAAGTTGGATTGCCTCAATCTTCCACTTTGTTGTGCTGCCATTGCCCTTGACCCCAATTGCTCTTGTCTCCTGTGTCTCCTGCTCTGATGTCCTGATGCTCTGATGGCAGAAATGACACTCTCTGGCAAACAGAACTATTAGAAGCCATGGATAATAATTTGTCTTGCTCCATAGTGGCAGCATATCATGGCGTTGGTTTGGTAATGCTCTGAGCAAGGAGAAAGAGACCTTGAAAGTTGAGACTAGACTTAACTATTTCTGCAGACATCCACAATGAAATGCAACTGACAGCCTTGATCACCACAACCGGCCACCACAACCGGCCACCACATTCGGTCTCCAAAAATCAGTCAAAAGGCAAACAAAGGCTGTTGTGTTGCTCAGAATCTCCTGATTTTAAGTACACCAAAAACAGCGAAAGATTAATAATGAGCACGGCAGAGATATAAATGAAATGTGTCAAACAAGAATTGATTAAAATAAACCATATGCAAATTCGACTTTCCAAATGGTCTGGCTTGATATTTAATTTCTGAGGTCTGAGTGAGAGGCAAATCAGAATCAGCCAGATTTGGTTTCAGGAAGTCAGACTTATATTACCATTGTAATTGTCTGAGATTTGTTCATCTCTGTTGTTCATCAGCGTCACCTACATAATCTTTGGTGTAACATATGGTGTGACAATTGTGTCTGAGAGCAATTGCCCAGCAAAAAGCATTGTCAATCAAGGTTCACCACAGTAACTTCTATCTGCAGAAGTCAGCCTTATCTCCTACGCTTTTTCTGCCCATTGAGACGCATTGTCCATTCTTCGCTCTGCTGTTGCACAGTGCCGGCTGGACCGCAAGCCAGACTCTTCCCAGCATGCATCACGTCTGACTGCTCCTTTGCATTGTGAGGTCACAACAGAACGAAGGGGGCGACCTCTGGCTCATTCCATGTATAGCCACCAAATTGGAGAATTTCATCTTTGCTTATCATGAGTCCCAGGGGCGGAGGAGAGACCGGCTCCATCCCCGCCTTCATGAATAAACTATGTAATACTGACTCGAGTAGGTAATAAAGTAACTTTATCTGCGCACTTCCCAGTTTGTTTGCTCTGGCACTGAATTGTGTACAGAAGGCATTTCATTGTGTTGCTCAGCATCTTTTGATTCCACCTTAAAGGTGTATTGCCCGCTGGAATTGCACAAACACATTTTATAGCTTCGGAGAAGATATGGTAACACTTAGTCTACATCTTTTGTTAAGTATCCTCTTTGGTTGAGTTTGCAGGGCCCGAAGCAATGACAGTGACATACCTTCAGAAAAATTGTTAAAACTAGTTAGATTAGTCCCAATAAAATGTTTACGGTTGCTTAATAGCGTCACAAGGGTAACCTTCAGGGTGGAATTTTTTCAGCAACCCCTAAAAAGTATCAAAGGTTCAGGAAGAGCAGAGCCTTATTTCTTGCATTTTGCATGTTGCATTGCAGTATAAGTGAATTTTCCACAAAAAAAGACCCTATCTTTATTTCATGACATCGCAAGCTTTAAAGAGATATTGCAATTTGCAACCCATATTTTCAACAATTTAAAGAAATTGAATTTTAAACCCGCAATCTTCGCCAATGCTCTAACCAAGAGCAACAATCTTTGCAATGCTACAGAACGGGGTAGGAAGGAAGGAGGCTCAGCCTGAGCTCCCAGCCAGACTTATTGCTCCATGGTAACATGTATTGTTATCGACCTAAAGCAAACAGGCAATTCTGAGGGGCATGTCTGCCCTGCCAGTCTGCTTGCCCTATCACCAGTATTTATGCATTCAATATTCCAACAATTCTTTCATGGAGAGCACGTTTAATTGGAGCAAAAATGGTGCATGCTCTTCTGTATCTCAGTCATGCAGCTGGAGGGAGGTACAGTGCAAGAGGAACATTTTCAAAAAGCCCTTTTCTTACGATGGTTCCAGGTTTGATCCCTGATTTAGATAACAGAAACAAGCAGTCATCAGTGTAAATTTAAAGGCAACATCCAACCTGGAATTGGTTGGAAAATCGTGTGACCACAACAACAGACGTGCAGTGAGTGTACATCTCATACAGGACGAGCAACGGATCCCACAGATTGGACAAAGCTGCCGAAAGATTGGAAGAGGGTAAAACATGAATTTCTTCCAATTCCCTCACTTTCTCTTCCATCTCACCAATAAACCCTTGCAAGTGATAAAACTTGCTTTATGAGGCCTCCACATATTCATAATCCTTTAGTTGACCATACACAACAAGCAGCATTGTAAAGTGAAAATATCATCATTGTCATCCTTATGGATCACAAAGAGATGGGCTGATCAGATGCTGATGGTGGCCAGTGCTGCTGATGCTGCTGCTTCTGCTCTTGTTTCACATCATGATGGATGGAGCCAATGGACTATTTTTTTCTTATCTATAATCTATCTCAGATGTAATCGGGCGTGAATAAACTGAATCAAATCATCTTCGATCCATTATAATTGTGACATTTGAAAGCAGCAAGTAATCCAGTGACAAAAACTTCACCATGATTGGCTCCATGATTAATACTTGCCAAGGAACATTGGAGACAGCCATGGGACAGCCTCTGACACCCTGATCAGTGAATGAAGCAGGCAATGACAGTGAGTGAAGACCTCACAAGTGCATGGCAGAATATGCCACTTAATTTGCCATATGATCACATGCAAAGCTATGCACACATCACATTCATGAAAAAGCCTTTTTTATCAGATTTACTGAAAGTTTACAACAGCAATTCGATGGACACACTGTAAAACCAGCAGCGAAAAGATACAATTTGGCGTACGGGTCAATTACACAACTGCAAAGTTATTTCGACAGCCGACTGTTCTAAAAATGAAATTTCTTACGTCAATACTGAATTTTCATCTGAATGAATTAATATAAAAACGTTTCACAGAATTACCTCAGATAATTATCAATGTTCTGTAGAAACTACACCCAAGTGTCACACATTTTACAGTGGATACAGCAAGTCTTACAGGAAACACACCAGCATTTTTACAGGGTGTCTGGGACACAGGGAGTGTTTTGAGGGCAGCAGACATTGATAGATGGAGGGGAGAGCAGGAGGGGAGAAGGAAGGGGAAAGGGTGCCCCAAACCACCTGTGCCCACGTGCAGGCAGTTGCTACAGCAGGCAGTAGAGCTCCAGAGAGGCAGCTTGAGGCCTGCTTGCAATATCAGGGGCCAGGAACATGTTACATTCTGATTGTCATCGATGATTTATGAGTCTCCTGTGTGGAATTCTAGAAAGAACAAATAAAAAGAAAATCTCCAAGCACTTTTTATATCAACCAATGTTTGCATGGGTGGTCGACTGAAGGCAGTAACTGCCAGTATAAGCTTGCAGGAAACCCACTGCACCAGTGATATCAGCAAAACTACCACATGCTCTGAAACACTACAAAACCAATAGCTGAGGTGAAGCTGACAGCAAATGGCCATATGGGCGTAGAAATTACAGCATTCCTGTAAAATTAACAGTAACAAGTGGCAGAACATCCAACAACAGGCATAAATATGACAGAACCATTCTGCAGTGTAGTATTGGCTGTTTCATGCAGTGTATGGCTGCATCAGAAGATCCTGAAACACATACATAAGCTGGTGGTACTGAATAGCCCAGGGTCAGCCAGGGGTCAGCTATATATGATTAGCATGGGTCATACTATAATGCAATAAATGACCCCGGAAGATAGAAGTGATGTGGGCTACAGTGGGAGCCTGGTACTGGTCCCTCTGACTACATGAGCAAGTGAAAGCCAATACTAGAGGCAGACACGGAGTCAGGAATCAGACCTGCAGCCAGAAATGGAGTTGGGAGTAGCAGTGGAAATCAAGACTTGACACCAGAAATTGGCAGAAATGCAGAACTTACATGACTTAAGACATTATGCCCGGTACAAAAGTCTGAATTGGCTGTTGCATGGAGACAGATTAGCTGCATAATAACGATGAAACTTCCATATAAGCTCATATATAATTTGGAGAAACAATTGCTTTCCCCCGCAGTCAAATTTATAGTTACGCGGACTGCATTAAATGGAACTTGGCCAGCCCAAGTAGCTCCAAGTGAGTCAAAACTTGGGTCGAACAAGCCAGAGCCATTCAGATCAGAACTAGAATCAGGTCTGTGAAGAGTTTAGGCAACACAAAGGGATTTAGAAGTTAGAACTTAAATCAAAAGTCAGGTCTGCAGCTTGCAGGTGGTGCGACATAAGGGGCTATCTTGGTTCGAGCCAGTGTCGTGGGTCCCTTTCCTTCCTCTTTCGTTTTCTTTCCTCGTTTTCGCTTTTTCTTTATTCCGCGTCTTAAGAAGAAAAGAGGGCAGAGGACAGAACCTTAGGAGGAGAGTGTCTGGAATTGGAAAGGGGGGGGCAGTCTGGGGGGGGGGGGGTCTGTCTACCTGCCTTGTTGTCTGGTGGCTGCATTGGCTAGCCGACCACCGGTGGGCAGTGATGGATGGGCCCCGCATGATGAATGAAGGGGACACTGGACAGCAGGCCTGACTGATGGGCCCTCCTAGACTGACCTTCAGAGACAGTGGACATCATCCGCAGGGGCTCGGGGCTGGCCCCAGCACATTTCGCATGTATCACCAGCAAGACAAGAAGCCAGGAAAACTCTATTAGGCAGATAACGAGCGAATGAGCAATGCAGCAGTGGACCACACCAGCAGGGCAAGGCAGAGCAAGCCTGAGCAAAGCAGAACCACCTAAGCAGTCAACAAAGTAAGCAGAGCAAGCAAAGCCACAAAGGCAGAATATGCTCAATGAGTATGCTCACTGGGTGTGCTCAATGCACGGCCAAACAGCCAGCCTCTGTGCCCTTCTAATTCAGCGTGGACATCCTACAAAGCAGTCCGACACTTCCTGCATCTCTTGTCGCTTCCATCCCAGAGAAGCGTATACCCTCCTGTCCAACCCTTCTGGAGTCCTGCTGTTCGCCACTTGCATCCCATATGATATGGAAGTCTCTTTCTTATCCCCTTGTGCAATGAAGTTTCAATGACCTCTTCCCTACGCTATTGTTCTCTATTCTTCTTTTGCACCTCTCGTCCTGCACCTCGGTCATCTCCTCTGCCGTTGTCCTTTGCCTTGTCCTCCAGCTCCACCTCGTCCTCCGCCATGACATCCTGTCTCGTCCTCTGCATGATGTCCTGTCTCGTCCTTCACCTCGCCCTTCGCCTTGTCCTACGCCTCATCCTATGCCTCATCCTACGCCTCGTCCTACGCCTTGTCCTTTGCCTCATACTCTGCCTCGTCCTCCTCCACATCTCATCCTCTGCATTTGTCCTCATCCTTCCCTCCTTCTTCACCCTCTCCCTTTCTCATCCTTTGTTTCTCCTGCCCCGAGGAGCTCCTCTTCTCATTCTCATCGCTTATTTCTCCTCTTTGTCCTTTCCCCCTTTGCTCATTCCAGCCCATCAACAGTCAATTGGCCAGCCCTGATCAGCAGTGGTCCCTTTAAACAAGTTGTCAACCCAAAGCCCCATGCCATGTGATTCGCTTGCCAATTATTTTCCCATCCCTTTTTCAGCTGAGATGAGCTGCTGCTTCCACTGTTGCTGCTGCTGCTGCTGCTGGACCCTCTCCCTTGCAGCATCCCACTTGAGCGTCTTGCTTGAGCTCTTCTGCTCCTGGTTGAAACAGAGTCCCATTTCATGAGCAACACAAAATTGCCAATGAAAAATATTACATTAAAAGGTCCATTTAAGGAAGCAAGGCTGCAGAGAGAGAAATGAGGTGGGCTTATTTGTGCAGCTTTTAGGAAGGCTTGTCAGGTCCTATGCAACCAGCTGTTGGCGCCCACAGCATGGCTTACTCAGCCTATAGGCGAAGCGAGGCCCGGAGGAGGGCGGTCACTACACACACCTACTGGACACATTAAATATTAGTGAATGGGGATGAGATTTGAGGCTCGTGCGCTGCATGCCTAGCCTTTGCGCTTTGCCTCGGTGCTAGCTCCGTCTGTGGCGGCTACTTCGGGCAGCTACTTCGGGCTGCATGGTGCGGCCATCCATCACAACTGTCTCCTCCAACAAGTGCTGTGTGGCCAACGTGCCCGCTAAGCCAATGCTCTAAGCCAAGGACGCCAGCCAAGGATGCAAGCCAAGGATGTAAGGCAAGGCTGTCCTCTGGCTCCTTGTTTATTCCTGTCTGTCCTCGCCTCCAACCGCCACTCCTGGCCACTCCTAGCACACCATCAGCTGTGAGGCTGTCAGCTGTGCTCTTCAAATGTCGCCATTTCACTTATATTCCTCACTTCCTGTCAGTTGCGTTCACAGCTGCCTCTACGTTAAGTGCTTCAGGGCTCCTGCCCCATCAGCTCTGCCCCTGTTTATTGTATCCCTGTTAAGTATGTCCCTGTACATTCTGACATGTCAACAACATGCTCTTTTCTGTCACTGCCGGCATAGAAATTGTCCATTGTACCCAAGTTACTTCTGTTTCTTGCGCTCATTCCCAGTCAACGCCATCCAAGTGAACTATGCTTGTGCTAATTTTCGTCCTTTGAATATTTGTGGGTTGTAATCTGCCAAAGGTGTCATACGTGTCCTCTTTGGAAAGATTTGCACATGTTACACAGGTAACTCGGGTGACGCGTTCGTTTCCGAACATGCGTGAGTGTGATCCGGAATCACAACAAGAGAATTTGCTTGAGCAAGAATCAGTCTGTCACTTGGTACGAAACACTCATATCCCCACTATTGCGGGAGTAGCCAGAGACAGAACTCGCGAGAACATACATTGGCAACACCAACCAACCTTCAGTAAAACCAGTACCCCATAATGCTTATGGGGTACTGGTAAAACACCATAGCCAAATCGGGCCTGTTTGCAAACATAGCGTCGTAACCCATGTGACACAAGTAACTCGTGCAACTTTCTGAACACGCCCATTGTTGTGATAACTACAGGCAACTACTGAAGGTGGTAAATTCGGTAATCTAATTGTCTTGAAGAACAATGGGTTTTGACGTTATCCATAAACAACAGAATTATGACCCCACCAAATGTCATATCGCCATTTAAATATTTTTCTGCTATGGTCCGCATTCAACAATTTCAGATGCTGAAAATAGTGGTGAATCTCCAAGTTGGCAAGGACATCAATAATTTCCTGTACAACCGATTTATAAAATGTACATCTTTGTCCATTGTTTCTCTGTCAGCTGGAGCACTGTTAGTACCATCAATGTCCAGCATCCTATTCACCTCTTTCCACGTTACCTTTTCCAGTAAGCTCTACGTTTTTGACCCTCATTCCTGTTGAGTCGGCCAACTCCCAAGCCCCCTTTGTCCAGTAATCAAAGCGATTCATATCTTATTCTGAGTTGCCAAGTTTACATTGACATTAAAGGACATCTGCCAAGCCTTCTTCCAACAAGAACACCGTCAATTGAAAAATAATTGAAAAGGGATATACATAATGGGTGTAGGGCATTGGGTATATTAGGAGAGGCACTATCAATGCATTGGCACACAGGTTGATGTCCTACCTGAAGGTTTTCTCTTTTGGAAGATATCAATGGTACAAGTACTGCTTGATGATAAACAGAATACAATATCACAGAGTATTCCTTTTAATTTTGATAGTTCTGTAGTTTATCTAAGGAAGCGGAAGATTCAGAAACAGAACTTCTGTAATATTCCTTTTTTTATAAACAATAACTATATATATATCTGTAATTGTGTATGGTATTACATTAATGTCCTTCCTCGCAGTACCATTGGAACTGAATGATCAATGAGATAAAATACTCCTTACAACCCAGTGATATCTTGAGGATCCAGACAGCTCTTGTTATCCTTATTAGAGCGGAAGCCCTCGGGTACATCGCCTGCAACTAGAAGAGCTGTTTTTCTTCCCCCCGAGAGTGAGCTTTAAAGACACCTGGAGCAAGAACAAGAGAAAACAGAGAGCAAATCCCTGAGACTGCTCTGGGGTCAAGTTATCATTAGTATTCATTAGATGGAGACAGCCTGACAGCTCAAGCTGGGCATTGGCCAGTTATCGCTATCTGTCTAAGGTCTGACTGACTATCAGCCACACTTATACCTCCATTCAAAGGATACAATACAAAGCTGAGTGATGCGAAATGCAAGAGCACTGCAAATAGAAAGCACCAAAAGTACACTACTCTGGTGCAAAAGTAAATTTGACAGTAAATTTAACTTGAAATTTGTGAGTCTGCTTCAGGTCCTCTTACGCACTTCATGTAAGCAACACCCGATTGAATCATCTTATTATTCGGCTATCGTGCAGGGTTTTATTAAAATCATTGCGACAAATCTTCCAGATCAGGTTCTAAGCAATTTGTGATGATCTATTTAAGCATAACTTAAATTAAGGAAACAAGAACCGAACAACAGGTCGATAACCGCAATAACTAGCCGCCAGACAGTATTCCATGATTAAGAATAGTGGTTGCACATCGTAGGGGCTACTCAGTAGTTTAACTTCTTCTCTCCTCCTCCTCCTCTTCCCTCTCCCTCTCATCCCAGCCTCTTCTCCTCCTCCTAACCCCTGATCCCCATGATACCCATAGCCCCAGTCTGGCCCCCAGAGACCCATCCTAGAGACACCAACCCCAAGACAGTTTGCCTACGTGCCTAGTGGCTGCCTGGAATCCTCAGCAGTGGGCCTCTTAGGCATCTCCCATGCAGTCTCTCTCTCCTTCAATCCCATTAAATGTGTTCCGGGCTAATCTGCTCATACTCCCAGAAATTGACTAAATTAATTGAAAATGCGACCAAAATCGTCTAATGAAATTACGTCACTTATCAACAAAATATCATCTAGGATCCCTTTGCGGAGCGCTGCATGAAGCGGGCTTTCCGTGTGATTAAGCCATGAGGTCCCATCATGCATCCGCTGGTCTGCCTGCCAAAAAAGAAGAGAGCCTTTGAAAGGGCCTGCTCCTGCCAAGCCAGCCTCTCCCTCACAGCAGCCATAATACAATGCATGGGCATAACTGACAGCAGCATTAATGGGAAAATTTGATTAGAAAACCCAACGTATAGTTTGTTTAATATTCTCTCGTGACAGAGACATCTCATTGAAAATCTGATTCATTTCGTCAATTGCTCGTCCAATTATCCGGCTGTCGTCTAGGTTTCAGCGGGCCAAACAGACACATTCCTCTTGCATAATACAATTTGCCAATCCGCCTTCCCCCTGGGATGAGCTAACTGCCACTTCCATATTCATACCTAGCCCTTTGTTCTTAATCCCAGCATCAAATGTCGTTTGAAAATTGTCTCATCCTTAAAAAATATTCACAAAGTGCTTAGCAGCTGCAGGGAATGACCTGACAAGATTTTTGTTTCCGGGCGAGGGAAAAAAGCAGTGGGGTAGCCTTAATCAATCATCATTCTGGCAAATTGCTGGCATCGATTTTATGTTGAACCACAGGCCTCCTTGGAGAAGGATAAAAAATGTTTATTCCGAGTTCATTAACGAGTGTTGAGAGTTTTTCTTTGTCTTTTCTTCTTCAGGCGATGATTGACAAAATGGTGTTTTCGGACGATCCACCATTGAGCCGCGGATCTCTCGAGGAAGCAAGATCTTGATTCCCCATTAATATTCAGCCATCTGTTTCTCAGCTCATCACTCAAGATGCTCAAACATGATAATAGATAAATTCGTTGCCATTAATAGAGAAATCTGTTTCAATCAATAGCCAAATGTGTTTGAATTAGGAAGGAAATTTGTTCGAATTAGCGTTTTCTCATCGCAAACCTGAACAATTCAAGAGGTTCCGATGAAAAATGAAAGAGAGGAGATAGAACAGAGATCATCCCATGACATGCATTTCTTTGTTTGTTGGATGCTCAGCTGATAATTCCAGAGAGAAATGTGTTGTGGTTAACAAAGAGACAGTTTGAGTGATAGAGTTTCAATTGCAAGGAGCGATAAAAAACCACAAACCCACTGCCTACAGGCAAAACACTAGAAGCCCCATCTCCCCAGAAGCACCTCTTTTCTGCAGTCACTCAGTCACTCAGAGATGGAGCAGGAGCATTAATGGCATCTGGCAGCAGAGAAACAAAAGATGAAATAATATCGAGCACTATTTGCCGATCTATGGAGCAGACAAATCCAATTGGGCCAGACCGTCATAACACAGACGCTAGACTCCCTCTCCGCTTCATTAAATGACAGAGGGAAGTTATAAGCTCACGGGCCATGCTTTTCATCACCGAAGCCTGCCACATCTTATATACCCAGAATTACGGGGCATTTACGAGGCATCCATTCCGACTATCATTCGTCTAGACGCCCAATTAAGGAAGTGACAGCCGTCATCCAGGCAATGGCTCTCCTCCACGTCAATGGCAGAGGACGCCTCTCTGTACGTCTCATACATCTCTATTGCTGCTCGGCTAAATCACTGACACATCACCGCTGCACATCACTGCTGCATCTGTCATATCTCCGATATGTCCTTGATACATATACGAAATGTGACCGATACAACATATCTTTATCGCTGTTGCAAGGATTTCTTTCAGATACCTGCGATGCATCATCTGGCTGCTTTTTCGACACACAACAAAACACCTAGTTTTGACAAGACTTCTCATGCATTAGTAAATCCAGTGCATTTAAATAGATGTAAGCTGACATACCAAGATGACTTAGTTCCAGAATCATTCTGTAAAATGCTGTTGGCGTAAAGCCAAACTATAGGCGACATTGAATCTTTTTCGATTGTCGAACTAGTTGATCTTTCATCAAGACCTGATGATCGCTAAATATAGCTGCATTGAAATAGGTGTGTAACAATTCTGGAAGCTGAATTCGAACCAGGGTCAACTGTGAGCTGCTTTGGCAGGCGGGAGCGTTGTCCATTGCAACAAAAAGTTTACTTGGTGCAATGGACACAGTCGTTGGTGCAAGACACATTCGTAGGTGCAATTGACACACCTTGCCACCAACTGGGAACATTTTTCATGTGCGGAAAGCGAAATTTCTCTCTGTAATTATATAATCTGACATAAAAGAAGCATCTCCGAGACTCTAGTAACATATCTGCACAACATTCAACTCCAGCACCCATGACAACATATCGGCGGTCTGGACCTTAGGGTCCTTCATCTTCCAGCAAAAAGGTTCGCACTTACACCATTACGTTCTCCTGAAACATATCATTCAAGGGCTTTTAAGAAATCAGGAGTTTCAAAGCCTCGCTTGGAGAAAATGTAGAAGTGATATCAACATGGTAATGCATACTCGATTCTCACTCTAGTTTTCACAGAAAATAAAGATGTCTATAGGCCTATTGTGCCGCAAACCTTCTAAACAGCTTCTGCAGCGTTAATCTATTGGCAAACCCTCACACATAAAAGGTTTGTGTTTGAAAGTCCGGGGTTAAATTCAATTGAGGGTTGATAAAGCATTCAATTAAATGCAATATTTGTCAGCAATCTGCATGAACATGGGGCGTCTGTGGGGCATTTTGCACATCCAATGCAGCGTTCAGTTTAAACGCATATCTTGTAGCAAATTTGCAGTTTCAATTAAGCAGCTGTCCTAATTCCCTCTAAGACCTTGGAATCAACTATTAATCGATCCAAAAATGCACCCAGCTCAATTCGTGACAGCTTGAATAAAATGGCATTTGAATTAATTAAATTGCACCAATTACCAGAGTATAATTATTGTATCTAATTATTGCAGGGTAAATAAATTGTGGTCATCATGTCTGGGGTTAATGGATTTTGCAACAAGATAACAGTTATTAACTGCTCCTTATTGTCCTTAAGTCTTGAACTTTATCAAATATTGAGTAACATTATGTAGAAACATTATTAAGCTGATCATTAATCTTATTGTGCCTTAATAAACAGCTCCACTAATGGTCTTGACCTAATTTTACCAGTCAATATATGACCTCGAGGTCAAAACATGACCTCTCTGTACTACATTGCATAAGATTAATTTTTAATATCCTAGGACTAAGGGGATTTAATTGTTACAAAACACTAACAGGCATAGAAATGGTTGTAACTTCCTTTTCTATCTGGCTGTCTAGAGGAAATGTTACGTATACAATATACAATACACACACACCTGTTGGCCATGTACATTGCATGTACCACATGTTATTATGAAGTCGGCTTGGAAACGACCTTGGTGACTTTACTTTAGTAACTTGACCTTGGTGACTCGTACAGGGTCAAAAGCAACAATGAACACCATTACAAGCATTCGGGCCGCTGCCAGAAGACCATATTTCAAACTAATGTCCAATATTTCCACATTGGCGCATTAGACCTGTACTTCATCAATCTACATGTAACGCATTACGTGATCCAAACATTTCATCAATCATCCAGCAAAATGAAAATAAATGTTGACGCAATACAAAGGCCTAACATATCAATATTCCATTAATCAAATTCACACACAGACATGAAACTACATGTGAGCTGCAATTTTAGGGTTACGGAGAACAAATAGCAAAACAAGCTTAGAACTGTGGCTTAGATAAAGCTTTATATTTTCCATTAAAGGTAATGCAGTTACAAGTCAG
Source organism: Platynereis dumerilii (assembly GCA_026936325.1). NCBI lineage: Eukaryota > Metazoa > Annelida > Polychaeta > Phyllodocida > Nereididae > Platynereis > Platynereis dumerilii. The sequence goes on from JAPTHN010000001.1 coordinate 16,272,361, forward strand.
CAGCATTTGTGATCACCTTTGCCTGTACACTGATTCTAGCACAGAACTGCTTCTAGAAAGTCAGTTAAACAGGTGAAAGTTAGTAAAAAAGGTGATGTCTTACCATGGGCCAATGCTAAACATCCCAAAAACCAAACTGATTGTGAATTTGTGAGAAAATGGATTCTCATCCAATGAGATGAAAATATATCCCAACATATGACAAAATTAATGGCTGCAGCTTTTCTTTGCTGTAGTCAAGAGTCAAGAGTTACATATGGATCACAATTTAGTTTAGGTAAATGAAACCCATGCCATGACTACTGTAATTTCAATTGGGGGGGGGGGATTCGTTTACATATTATAAAAAATTTCACCTGTATGTGACTGTAAAGGAAATTGCCAGTGATTTGTATAAATTTTATCCCACATGCCGTATAAGTGTTCCATTATGATGCTTATGACATGGTATGTTTTCATCTCATTCAATGAGAAACCATGCTCACACAAGCAGATTTTTGAATGAGAATGTTTGCCATTGACCCAAAGGCAAGACATCACCTGTTAAAACGGCATAGTATACTCGTTATTTACAAAATAATCTTTATATGTGAGGCATACTCCTCAAAAACATAATTCCCAAGACTTCTCTAGTATAACTCCAAAAAGTTTCCAATTTAATCTAACAAATTGATACAAGATGACTGAACATACACATGTTTGTAAATAGTTTATACATTCACACTTACCCTGGGTGATATCCTCATGACAGCCAAAACAGGGGAAAAAATCAGCACCTTTTGAATCAGCCATATGTCAATGACGGTAAGGTAACAATGACGGTAAGATGATTTTTCGTTTGAACGATGACCAAAACAACACATAGGCCTATATTATTGCAAAATATATTGAGACCGTACTACACAATTCTACCAACTTCAACAAGATACAATTTCACAAAGATTTGGTGACCTTTTATGTCTGGAAAACAAACAGACACATCAAATATCAAACGACATACATCTAATAGATTTTGGGAAGAGTTTACTTGCTCATAAAAGAAATGTCAACTGAAATATGGTAAAAGAAATAAAGACAGTTTTAAATTTTCAGATATGGGTCATTTTGTCAACATTACTGGTTTCAGATTAAATTTGGAAAACTTCGTCTAGACATGCATGCCAACAGATTCTAATTACCACGTAATTGAATTACAATGTGTAATAGAGCAATCCATCCGGTTGCAAAGGTCAACAACCTTCTAAGGTAGGGCTCCAAATGACGTCATCAATTCATTTCCCCGTCTGCCACGCCATTTTTAGCTCGCTCAATTCGGCTGCTGTCGAAGAATGTCTCAAAACTGAAGCTTCAATTTCATAAAATCGTTTTCAAAAAGATTCCACAGACATACTATTACATGTACACTTTTCCTGATTGTCACGACCTGGAGGCTGTGTTGTCTTCCAAGAAAAATGAGAGTTTAATACGTTTCAGTTCTATTTATAGCACCATGTTTTGAAGCAGTTACAGGAAGGCAAGCACGATTTACTCTTTTTTCACCAAATAAAAAAAATATTCTACGTCATTGTAAGAAAAATAATACTACCATATTATATTGTGAAAGCCTGTTTTTCATTGTGGGACATCATCCTGTTGACTGGAACAAGCGGGCAATCGCTTAGGCCTATCCACATAGGTCTGGTGCCTCAAAAATCGTAGGCCTATTGGCAAACAAATGCATTTAATTTTTTTCTCATTTCGGGTTGCAAATCTTTTCTGCGTGCGATACCATTACCAAAAGTATCACATGGCAGAAAATATTAAGACATTCAAAAAGAATTAAATGTAACACCTTACAGGCTGTATCAAGTGATGGTGATCATGCAGTTCGAACTCTCGATCTGTCAAGGCGGGCAAAGGAATCGAGAAATTCTTACGTCTTAAGTGGCTAAATTACAGCACTTGGTGAATACTATTTATTTAGGTTTTAAATGTATGATCAGTGGACAATAAATCACTTAATGGTGCATTTCATTGCACAAGCACATTCAAGCTTGACCACAGAGACCTGACCACCCTGAGACACCCCCAGAGACCACCCTCTGCCCCAAAGACCACCTCTGAGTGCACAGGCAAGTGAGGGACAGGGAGGGCCTGACTCAGTCATGACCTTGTAATGCAATTTTAGCTGGCTTGAGTCTGCCTGACTGTCCAATGTCTGCCCACAATTCAGAGGTCAGTACAGGCTGGCCAGTGTCCAGATGGTCTGGTCTCAAAAGGGACAAAGTCCACCATCAATCTTCAACTGCTTGACCTCTGCCCACCACTCACTCCTCTGTGGGGGAGCCTCGATGGGCGATCTGCAGTCACTGGTCAGCTATAACTGGTCAGCTTGTGTTGGTCAGATATACTGCTATAGGCTTAAATGATGCATCCAAAGATGATTTTCGATGAATTACTGAATTGGCTTTTATGATGTTAGTTATTTTCATTGGATAAAACAGTCATAATTTTGACAAACAAAATGTAACCAATAACATAAGCAAGCTATACATTAGTCGATTCAGTGCCTTAATTATTGAATTATGTCTTCTCATCGAAGATCAAAAATACTTAAGACCTGCTTGTTTTACAGCTTATAAAAGGGAAATCCATGTAACAATGCTGGGGTTAAGGTTTCTTTTCTAAACAACAGCTTATTCAGATTTCCAAAATTACAGTGCGGGTACTTCGGTTGAATAAAAAGAGTCCATCACAAGAATCAATGAACCAGCTGAACCTAAATTCCTAATATGTAAATGGCACTGCCATGAAATTCGCGCAGCACTTTAAAACATTTTTGTAGGACTTCTATAGTGTTACCATAACTTTCATGCTTATTTCATATTCAATGTATGAAGGCAGTTATGTAACTGTTTCAGAAAAATTAGAAAGACAGATAACATGGAAACACAGAGAAAAATGTAGAATAGCAAGATAAACTAGACAAAGAATATAATAGATAAATAGATAAATAGAGAGATAAATAGTTAGACAGATAGATAGATAGACAGATAGATAGATATATTGACAGACAGATAGATAGATAAATTGATAGATATTAAATAGATAAATAAGATTGATAGATAATCAGCTAATGGTAAAAAGGCAGACAGCACTGAAAGCTACCAAAGTCAAATCTATGTTAGATTGTTGACATTACATAATAGTATAATATATAGTAATACAAAAACAATAACATTGCATGTAGATTAACTGTTCAGTGTTACATAATCATCAGTTTATAAGATTAAGAAACTTTAATTTTGTTATGTTTTCTTGTTGTCTGATTGAAATTAGATGAATCACATATTAATAATTTGATTTAGCATGTCAACGCTAATAATTAGCTATTCCATAAAAATTATTGGTACAGAATATATTACTAGAGAAAATTGAATTTTTAAGACACTTTCGAAGATGAATATGTTATGTTTGGTTAAATACGAAACTAAATCATTGATAAGAAGCTGGACCCACTTGACCTAATTCCCAGCTGTGGACTGTTGATGTTGAGACCATCACTGCACAGATTTTTGAGTCTTCTCCTGCACTCAGTTCGCTTCGCTCAACGGCCTTCGGCCGTTTCGCTGCGCGAATATTAGGAGTTTGTGATACATGATGCTTTACAATACCTTCCTTAGTACACATATTACCTGTTAGTACTTGTAGCTTACTACCTGTACTACCCGAGACAGTCTCGTTCTTTTGGACAGGGATTTGTCTAGCCCATTCATCCAGTAATCCCTTCTAGAATTACATGGACAGGTCAGCATACAGGTACGCTAATCGGATAATCTCTTACTGACATTGTGTGCCATTTGTTCTGAGATGGAATCGTTTTCGAACAGCCCAGCAACTAACACAAGTTATAGCTAAGTTGTACAGCAAATTCAAGGTTATCTTAATTAAGGTTATTTATTGACTAGCAAGATGAGAGCTGTTTAAAATATCTTACTGAAAAGCATAAGGATGAGCAACTAACAGAAAATATGGCTGAGATGCACAACCGATTTCAGGCAATTTTATATCACAACAGTCTACATTTGTCAATCTCATGATTGGTAAGAAAAGAGCTTTTAATTATAAACTTAAATGCAAAAAGATAAGATACAACATGTTGAACAGTTGGTCTATTAAAGGCGCAAACGAGAATCCTTTCGAATAAAGTGCAGACCTTTTACACAATCGCAGCTTGTGACCAACCAAACTGCACATATGACACTAAGCTGGGGGAGGTGTAACTGGAGCCAAGACAGTTGACCGCATCTAAGCACAGACAGCAGGTCACACCAGTCTGGTGGGATCTACTTGCAGTTGTTATATAAAAGAGTCAAAGCACTGGGGTTGGGGGTCAATGTCTTCTTAACAGACAATCTTAAAGTCCAAACTGACCACAAAACACTGGCCATGACTGCACACGAGTCAACTTGTCAGCTGGTGTGAGGAGTATATATAGGACATCAATGGGTGCTCATTGAAATAACATGTACATACATGTAGAGATAATTTTGTACAGACTCACAAATAAACGCACATTAGCATGACAGCATGAAATGTCTTATGAAGTCAGTGTTATAGCCAATCAGTGACACAGCATCATTTCAAGTCATAAAATAATTTAGAACTCCTAAAGAAGTTATCAATGATGCAAGCATCATGAAGCATGAAAATTTTCCTTCATGAAACGCGCACCAGCTGAAAAACAAGAGATCATGACGATTTACATGACGTACAAGTACATAATATTATGAGAAAATACATATTTCTGGAAGGTCCAACAAGGGTAGTGATAAGAAAGGAATTAAGCTCAGGTCAGAGTGCCTGGAGCTAAGTTGGGAGTATTTTTAGCCTGGCATCAGGTGTCCGATCCTGTGAGCTTCCAGGAAAGTACTCAGTCTGAGAGACTACTCTGGGAGACCACTCTCCTCTGCATGGTCGGCTGCCAAGGAGCTGGAAGAGGTCAACGACGTCCTGGTGGTCGGAGGATAGGCAGAGAACAGGCAGAGAACAGAAAGAACAGGCAGAAAGAACAGGCAAAATTAGGCAGATTTCAGGAAAGTGATAGGTCGAGGATAGGCAGCGGATAGGCAGATTAGACGGCAGGATAGGCAGAGGACAGTCACAGGACAGCCAGAGAACAGGCATAATATATAGGCAGAAGGGAGGACAGGTTTAGGAGAGCCAGAGAACATGCTGAGGATAGGCATTTGGCAGACGACAGGCAGATGATAGGAAGATAGTAGGCAGAGGTCAGGCTAAGGAATCAGTGAGGATAGGCATTCGGTAGATGATATAGGCAAAGGACAGGCCAAGGGTGGTCAGGATATAGGCAGTGGGCAGGCAGAGGACAACAAGAAGGCAGGAAAATGACATCCAGCTGATAATATGCAGTGGAAGAGAAGCAATGACAAAATCAAGGACGAGGACACCACAGGAAGATGGGAAAGAACAACCAGAGGAGAACAAAATTTAATGAAGAGAGAAGGACATGCCGGAGTAAAGATGCAAGCAGGAGAGTCATGGAGTGAGGATGACTGATATTATGGCAAAATGCAGCCAGAGAATGAGGTGAGCATAAGGAGAGGATAGTAGAAATATGACTCCAGGATTGCCCCCATCCTCCCCACGCAAGCCCTGCTAAAATGGACAGGGCTTCCTGCTATTTTCAACCTCTTCTGTGATTGGCTGCTTATTTAGGTCATAAGCATTTTGCAGGCAGATTTAGTCCGATTATGGACACTTAGAGGATTACTGGCAACTAAGAAAAACAGTGTAAAACAAGCAAACTTTCAAACAGTTTCATTTCAGAACTGTGAAAATACATAATTCAATGGAATTTTCGGAACTGTGACAGCACCTTTCAACAATACACAATTTCTCCATTTGTAACAGTGTGAAACAGAAGCAACAATTTCAAACTGTGATGTAGCAGTCCCTGATTGGCTGAGCCAAAACTGGGTCAGTTAATTAAGTATACATGAATTAGCAAAGGTTATGGGCCATTCTGTCATGGTATGACTTGGGATGATGGATTGCCCCTGGATAGGCACTGGATAGCCAGAATGAAGACTATCCTATCCTTAAGGAGAGGATAGTATAAATATTACTCAAAGATTGCCCCTGGATAGGCAGTGGATAGCCAGAATGAGGACAGGATAGTCAAGAGTAAGACCGGAGTGTGCCCAGGGGATGACAGGCTGACCAGAAGTTGACCAGAGGATGACCAGAACATGGGGAGCAGCAAATTGCCAGGGCTGATGAGCAATCCTGATGTAAGCCAGTGACTCAGGATATGGCAAATATGATTAGCAATGAGGATGAAGGGCAGTGGGGAAGAAGAGCATGGATGATGAGCATGGGATGAAGAGCATGGGATGAAGAGCATGCAAGTGTGAAGACAGCTCATCCATCACTGAAAGTGCGCTTTGGTTGCTGATGCGGTGTCTGTTATGACGTGCATGGTCACTCAGTCCGCCATTGCAGTGGCGGATCGGGAGGGGGAGACTAAGGGGCCCGGGCCCCCTTCTAGATAGATGAAAAGTAGCATTTTGAAGAAATTATGCAACGATGTGGGCCCACGAAGCCAATCGGTAACATGCATGGGGCGCCGTGGGCCCCAACTATATATGTCTGGGTCCGCTATTGCACTGCCAAAAATTTCAAGAGCATAACCCTTGAGCAAACAGCTGACCACCACGCAGTGCATGGCATGCACATTTGACCACCACAGACCACAGTGACCACCCTGGCAACTTGTGCCAAGGAGCAAGCAATGAGCACTCAGATAAAGCCGCATCATCAACCAGGGGAATGGCAGCAGCTGATGAGGCGGAAAACAAGATGAGGCGAATGTGATGGGATACAGCAGCTGCAGCAACCGGGACGACTGACCATCATCATCATCATCATCATCGTTGTTGTCATCACCACCATCATTATACTCGTCATCATACAACACATAAAGAGGCAGTGTCAAATTGATTGTTTGGATTTTAAAATATTACATCCTCTCTTTTCCTATGTACCATTCTGGCCTTTCTCTGCCTGATAAAGTTCTCTTCACTAATTCAAGAAGGTTCATTTATCAGCTGAAGTACTGATGTCATTTTTGTACAATTTTGGGAGGCAATGTGAGAGTAAAATGTTATTATTGATTCAAGTTAGAGGAGCACAATTACACATACGTGCAAAAGAGCAGACACGATACTGTGATTTGAGAATGGAGACACGACCACAGATCGAACCATAAATCCAGGACTGTATACAATAATAGTATAAGCTCCCTGCACCATCAATACCACAGCATATACTTCAGACAATAAGTTACTACTTTTATTCTCCAAAGTGACACCAGTAGACAATAGGCCACAATATGAAACCAAAGCATTCAGCAATAACACAAAAAGAGAAACAAAACAGGAAACCTCTCCACTATAGTTACAAGAGAACACACGAGCCTTCGTCATTAATTCATCAATGATGCAAAGTCCTCTTTTTCTTGTCTGGTATTGTATATCCTGATTGTCCTCTCAAAGACTGGACAGCAAACAGCACTTCCTCGTTCATGAAAAATTCACAGCAATGGCTCAAAGTACTCATGTTGTTTTGGTTTATTTCATAACGCAGATCTACTGGTGATATTTTAAGACTTAAAGACTCGGTTTATACCTACTCTTGAGCTTACAATTCACAAATCTGTACAGGTTATTCACCATGGGACAGGGGACATGTGATTTAATCACCGAGAGCTTTAGCCTGAGGTGTGATACACACATATTCCCGATCCGACGGAGAATAACCGGCTTCTACCATGAGACAAACAGTCAAACATGAAACGTCAAGTGGACAACAAAGAATATAGGAATTATCGTCCTGAAATAGTGGCACGTGATTGGCTGATTGAGGTGTCGAATGCTTGGGTATAAGTTGTTGAATTCTACAGCTTGATGATTACAATTTGGACAAGGACATTTTGTCGATTCATATACAGTCAAATCATCACATATACCGCTATGATAATTTGATAAATATAATTGACTGGAATTTTACTATGCTCGCGCAAATCAAATTAACTTGGGGAGTTTTTAAAGAAATTTAGCAGAATAACAATAGCAGCAAGGCGGCATCCTGAAGTGATGGCTGTGAGTGCAGCAGGATAGAGCTGATTGCTCTGGGAGTCAGTAACACAGAATAACAGCTACTCAGTTCAAAGTTTGTGTTAGACAGTGATGTTTACATGCTCCAGTAATCTGGTTAGGGGGACTTCATGACTGGATTGACATGCAGCCCAGAGATAACGAAGCGGAGGCCACATTTCTGGCTGACCCCACAGCGACACCGCTCTGACACAAAGGCTTTTAACTCAATTCTGCTGGGTCTGTATGCCAGTCTGTATGCCAGGCCAATTAGTCAGTTATTCTTAGCAGGCCAATGATAAATCTGCGGGCCATTTGGAGCATTAAGCAGGCCACATTCATCTGCATTATTATCAGTTTACGAGGGGGGAGACATGAATGTGAGTTGGCCAGGAGGATTGTGACAGATCTGTTGGCGGTCACACTGACTTGCTCATAAATCCGCCACCATCATCATCATCATGGACAGGCCTCATGGATGGTTGCAAAGACTGTCCCATTGAGTATTCAAACTCCCTAAGGGCATACAGACTATGCAGTAGCACCCCCATCAGTACCAAAGTAGTAGTGTACAACAGTAGGCCTGCAGCAGTACAACAGACCAACATCAGTCCCAGAAGCAGAGCACAATACCCATGCAGTGCAGGACCCCCATGCAGCTCCCAGGGCACGAGAAGGGCACAAGAAGGGCATGCACAACAGGGCAATGCAATCACTCACATAGGTCAAGCCACAGGTCAGATCTGGGTCACCTCAAGGTCATTGCCAGGTCATTGTCAAGGTCACAGGTTTGTGCCAGGCATGATGCAAGGAACCCCTTTCCCACCAACACCTACCCTAAGTCCCAAACCCTATTTAGCTTTCCCCACCCTGCATACAGTAAACAGCAGCTGCTCAACACAACACACAATCCTGATCACCCTATGGTCAGTTTGGTCACTTATGAATTCATATTCCCACCCCTACTTGTCTGTGCTTTCCTGTGCTTGCTTGCATTTGCCCTTTCACCTCCGCTAAATTCGTTTCTCCCTGCTGGTCCTTCAGATCCTTCTGCCTCCTTCCACCAGTAATAAGCAACTGACCGCTCCAAATATCCCACATAACTGACCTTTGCAACTTCCAACCCACCAATGACCACGTCAGTCCAATTCCATACGATGAGCTACCAAAGAATTCCCCAGTGTTATTGAACCCTTAGCACCCTAACATTTGCTCATGAAATTGTGTGGAAATGTTAAGGGATGCAGAAATGTAAATGTCTGGGATGTTTGTTTCTGACATGAAGATTGGCTATTCCACCAACTGTTAGTCTGACTGCTTGTCTGACTTGGGTCTCACTCAGTTGTGGGCAACCCATGCTGGGGTTAATCTGACCAGGCATGGATCTGGCAACATCTAAATTCGAGTCAATTGCTCTTAATCCCCTGGCTGATAAACTCAGTCCACCTGAGAATGGCATCCTGGGGCATCAATACATAAGCTATGGCATCTGGACATCTTTTGCCAGCAACTTGCTGTTACTTCCCATGAAGTTCTCTTCCTATGAGTTTTGTTTTGCCAAGATCTGGTTTGCTATCACATGCCCCCATTATGGCACATTGAGGGCCACATTACTGCCAGATTAGGAAGCACATACAGCAGGTCAGCTGCAGAGCAGCAGAAGTGCAAGAACTACACTAACTGCTTGCACAATGGCTTCCAGGGGCAGCCAGGGGGGAGTTTTTAAGAGCAGTAGGATCATAACAAAAAGAGATATCAGGGAAAAGAGACAAAAGAGAGACAGGAGACAAGAGAAAGAGCAGAAGGGAGGGAGAAGAGACTCTGAGGGAGGGGAGGCTCCAGGAGGGCACACAGAACACAGAGTAATACTGAGCACTGCACAGGAGCAAGCACAGATGACTTTTAGGGTCTGGAGACTGAGCTGAGACTGAGGAATCAGACGATGCAATAGTATTGCAATACTGCCAATAGGGCAAGATGAGCAGGGTCTGCAGCAGAGCCTGACAGCTGATGGCATTGAGCACACGGTCTGATTGCAGATGAGATGGCCATCACATGAGCCCTGATATCTCGGCTAATGGCCCCATGGCCGGTCACTAATGGGGCGTGGCAAGATGATGCGTAACCCTCTGCTGCCCCACCATCTTTTTCTATCTTTCCCCAGATGCCATATCGGCTGTTATTGCATCTGCCGGGCCCCCAAACGATCCGACTTAATCCAAGCTACCGAGGAGCTTGCGGCTGAGCCGAGTAGTAGTAACTGTCTTTCTCTCGCAGAGTCCCAGACTCTCAGATGATAAACACACAGAAAAAGAAACACTGAGCTGCGATCAAGCAGTCAGCCAACAATGCAGCAATAACCCGAGTCGAAAGCTCAGCCGAGCTGGGTACGCGGTGAAATGTGGTTCGCGGGACAAAATCAGGAAAGTTCAGTAATTTTTGGGAAATTTTCAAACTTTCATAAATCTTGATAGATGGTTGTTAATGTAAGATGCAGTCCAAATTAATTATGTAATAATGTTGTTCACTGGATTACTACAAATCAACCGAATTAATAACTCATTTGGCAACAATCTGTTTAGACAAATATTCTTATTTTAAACATTTATTTAAAGACAAATGGTCTTATTTCAAACATGTCTAATAATTTGTTTGTTCAAGGTTTCTCATATAAGGTCCAGACTCTCAGCAGCCAAAACACACAGAAAGAGAGAACACAGCACTATGAGCCACAAACCCACACCCAAATGCTGAGCCTAAGTATTTGGCCTGTAACAAATGCCTTGTGTACATAGGTAGGGCCAGGAATGCCACCCGTCACACACATTTACTACTGCTGCCTTCTGTTTCTGCAATTCTTGATGCCAATTCAACAAAGGGACAGGTGAGGCAGTTTGAGATACCCCTGAACTCAGTTCAATAAACACACTGCTCAAGCAGTTCAAAGAGAACCTACCCCAGTCTGGTGGTGAGTCTACTAATAACTGCCTGGGCTATGTTGGCATGGCCTTATGATTTACTACACAAGAAATGAGTCTTTGATTGTTGTTACATCTGCTTGCCTGGATCATAATCCGATAAAACTCCAAATGAAAGTTTCATGACTCCTCTCAACTATTAATCACTGGGACTGCAATGCTTTTCAGCTGATAACTTTGACACGGATTTCCCCAACTGTGATATGAGCTTGCATTTGCTTTGGTTATCAAAGAGCCCGTCCCACCTTTGAGTTGATTTTCCACCATTATTAATAGCCGGGCTTGTTATTCTTGGCAGGGGAGTCAAAGTTGCATGAATTGAATGACAGAAGTGGAGATGGAGATTGGACAAGACGCAGCAAGGAGGGTGAGGAGGCTGACAGGGAGGATGGCCAGATAGCTGAGGGCCGGGTGATCTGTTGGTTGATCTCTTAATATAAGCTAATAAATCTCAACAGCAGTACACACCAATATGTTGTATGGGAAACATAGGCCCACCTGGTAGCACCGGAATATACACACCAAAAGCTTGCACAAAACTCATAGCTTTATTTTAGCTGAGGGCCATTACAGAAACTTCGTTCAGGGTTTCTCGGCACATTTTGGGACACCATCATCAATGTTGCCGCATAGTTTTTGGATAAGCATCAAAACGCACACAATGACAGGGGATACTAAGTCTGTTACAAAGACAATTCTTGTTTACAACATGCAGTTGTACATCAAATGTATCATCTTGAGAGGACCTTCTAAACCGGTTCAAGAAAACGGGTCAGATCCAAATCAGAGCGATTCCCAAGCAAAACCTTCGATGACACGAAGAGACATGTCACTTGCTGATTGACTGATACCAGACTTTCGGTCTTTCACCAACCTCCTTTATTCGCTTAATCAATTGCCACCTCTGGGGTGAACAGCATTCGACTGCACCATATCACAGCCCATATCACTGCGCCTTGTAGAACGTTCTCAATGAAGTATTTGATTGAAGCATCCTGGCACAAGTTGCGCTGATCAGAGATGAAGGTGGATGACCCCTCAGTCTTGTCAGCCTACACTGACCAGCCGGATGCCTGCAGTAAACAAAGCTAAGAAACTGTAAACACACACAAGCCAGCTGGGGCTATCCCTGCCTCCTCTGGCCAAATGGTCTTCACTTGCCCAATGGTCAGCACTGGTCAGTTCCAGCAGCCCTGGTTTTAGGATCAGGTGGAATGAACTGGTCAAGCACAGATTGGTTAAGTGTTTCAGCTTCCTTTTGACTACATTGACCTTTGGTGAATACGTTTCATGGTGTAAATCGTAATGAACAGGCAGCCGACGCTTGCTTAATTGCAATTGATACGTACGACAAGAAAGTACAATTTCCACTTAGGGGAATGACATCATGAGTTCCAATAGGCCAGTGATTGGTCAACTGCCCCAGCAATGACCTGAAGCTCAGAGCGAGACATTGTTTTTGGATCGGATTGGATAAATTTATTTACACAACATATGTACTTACAATATATATACATTAGTTATTCATTTATCAATAGTTTAAAGTAGAATATTTATTTTTATTTCTTGCCCATTGAGGGTCAATTTTTAAAAGATCGAAGTCCCATGCAACAATAATGCAATTCAATTGCAATCAAGAAAAGTTTGATATGTTGTCTGTATATTTCCACTTTAGTGTTTCATTATCAAAAATTTGAGCTACTTCGTTTCAGTCGAGTGATCATATGCTGAAATTTATTTGGAAAATACAGACAGACCGACAGAGATAAAACTAACCGACATGTTGTTCTTCCATCAAACGTGCGTACAACGATTTTACAAATGTCAGAAAAAAATATGAAATATATATTATATTTTTTCTGATGTAGACCTTTTATTTATCGAAAAGAACAGTCAATGATGCAACATGAAGTCAGTATTTTTATTAGGATTTTGATACCAAATTAGCATTTTCTCGGAATTAACCGCAGTGCACTTATCGGCTTGTGATTGACCTACAAGTTGATCACACTGCTGGAGATGCTGCTTTTGTTTATGTTTATCCTGCAAGCTGCAGCAGCCGCCCATGAACTGGTATACAGCAGCATCTTTGCACATACCGGAAAACCCTCTCCATCTCCTGCCATCACTCCCTGATAAGAGCCGTAAACACAAAATTCCCAACTTGCATTCATTAATCACCGTATGTGTTTCTTTGTTTACAAAATTTGGAAATGTCTCAAATATACCATGATTCATTCTCGTATCTACACACCGGATATATGGATATACGAGATATAATATTGTTTATTACGAAACACGCGATTTCATTTCAGCCAGAATTTCTATCACGTAGGATATATTTGTCAGAGTTATCATTTTGATTAAGTGTGTTTAGGATGCTTACTTGGCTAAAACTGTGAAATGAATCAAATCGGATTACAGTTACATTCATTCAACTTAAATTTATTTCAACATGCTACAGACCAATCTGTACCTGCATATGTACATACTACATTAACATGCATCAATTCTAATTCTACATACAATTTAAGATATCGATCCTTTAATTAAAAGTAATATATATGCACTATGGAGATTTATTTTTGTTTCACTTCAACAATTTCACTTCAATTGAAAATGTCAGGCATTTAAAATGAAATACAGGGCTGCTACAATGTACATTGAGCGACATCTTAATTGGAAGCTGGCAAGTTTTTGTGTTAAGAACACGAAGCGCACACAAAACAAGACTGTTGGTTCTGGGCATATTTCTCATATTTTCTCATTAGACCTTGGGCAAACATTAACTATCAATGTATCCCATAACCAGCAACCCAGACGTGTGCAATATGATGCAAAAAGCAATTACCTAAAAACAAAAGTCAGTAAAAGTCAATTAGGAGGCAGAAAAGAGGTTGACAGATGAGAAAGCACCAGGAATGGCTGGGAAGTCCAGCAGGAAATACCCGGGCATAAGTGACCATGAAAACATGGATCGAGCAGCACACTGGACATGCAGGAACACTGCAGGAATGAGCCTGTAATTGGCACACGTACAGGATGTGAGTTGGATCTCTAGTTGCTGTACTTCATATGTTTCGATTTCAAAAGTCGAGAAAAAGAGACGAAAATAAGTCTTTGTGTATATAAACAGAAAAAATCTGCCTTCAGACAAAAGCGATGTTCACTATTGGCATTTCTTTGATTCAATTACATACTTTGTATAGTGTATACTGTCGAACTTTTCAACCAACTCAATTCAGATGCTACAGGAATTGTTATTTTGGTTCGACATCTCAATTTTTTCAGGTCTAAATCTTCAACTTGACCAACAAATGAGCTGGCCTTGCCTTCGTCCTCGTGAGCTAACTGTCCTCACAATTGCTTTGTTATTTCTATATATCATGGAAGAAATTTTACAGAAAAGCTTTTCCAGTGAGGGCAATGGGTAGCATGGGGCCAATGAACATATGAGAGCAGATGAGAGCTCCATGCAGGATGCGATGTGAATGGCCGGAGGAGACTGGAGGACGCTGGAGGACCCTTATTGATCCATTGACCTCTGATTGGGCAATATCAACAGGATGGCAATCAAACAGCACAATACAAACACCATTTATAACATTATACGACCCTCAATAACCAACAGGCCAAACACGATGATTGAATCTCCCATATCATGCATTTCATGCTATCAGTCAAAGACTATGCAAATATCAACATTACCCATAACATGTTATCAGCACCATGTACTGATATTACTCCTATACAGGGCAATGGCATTACAATGGCATTACATGCAATTCAGGATGAAATCATATGCTAAATCCAAACAAATAGAACTTTTTGCAAAATTGCTAATCCTTTCTTATGATCTTACGCGTCACCGTAAGTCCAAGACAAATATCTTGTCAATGAGAAATTTAGTTTTTCTTTACACATACACAATTTATCCATGTATGCCCTACACACTTTCATTAAATTAGCTAAATATATACAAGGCTCGTCAGCCCACATCATAAAATAGGCCTAGGACATAATCGTGGAAACTATCTGAAATGAACAAGTTTGTATGGAACAGTGCAAGGTATATCAGAAAGACTATATAGACCAGAGCAGATCAATTCATAAAACGCTTTGTAGACTGGCAATGTGCCCTGCAGACAACCAATAGGCTATGTAGTAAACAACACTTCTTAAATAACTTGTCAATGAGAAATACCCAAAGCAATCTAAACCACGTATGACCTTATTTACTACAAATTCCCAGACTATAAATTCATCAGAATGGGCACCTTCAGAAGAAAATATCAAGGTCATACAAACAGATTTCTTGCCAAACAAATAGATGACAAATGTGAATATACTAATTCTAAAAGAAGTGTACTTTGCAGAGAGATAGGCGGTCGTGGTAGCTTCGATTCGCTTACAGTTTCACTTGATCATTTCTGATCTTAACATATTAAAGAACCGAGTTTGAAGTTTCGGTTTCGACTTAAAACTCCAAGAAAAAAATTTGGTCATACAACCCGCTTTTGCAATCCGTATTCTATATAAGTGCCAAGTTCGCAACCTGCGATATCTTATGCATTTCATCTCACATTTTGCTAATTTTGTCTTTAATATGACCGAATTGAAGTAATATTGAGTGAAACACCTGTCAGGGGCCCTTAGACAATAAAATAATGACACAATTTATGTATTGAGTTGGCAAAGTTGACTGTGGTGATCAATGCACAAAGTAGTAGACCACGAGGGAGGGGGGCAGACACAGCAGATCCCAGGAAAGCCATTTCGATAGGATGGCTTGATAAGACAGCACAAGCCCCAAGGCACAAAAATTTGCCCATCCCTCCCTAATGGCTGATCATAATCAATGAGACAGTCAAATAAATTGTTGCCTGTTGGGCACCCCCCCCCCCCCTCTCCTCCACCAGGGGATTGCAATGGGGCTATGGGCAGCTTGGGAAAACTATCTCTGGTCACTATAAGTGTTGCGATTTGCTGATACGAAGACCGAAGACAGCTCCCCCAAATTATATTAGGAGGGCAATGGCTGTTCGGGATGGCTTGAGCTGCAGTCGGTAGTTGTGGCACTACAAATTGTGTCTCATGAGCTCATATTCGTGAGCAGTCAGCCTGCACAGCTTCTTCTTTCCTGGCCATTCCTAAAATTTAAGACTGCAGTCACTGCAGTGAACTGTGTGACAAGAGAAGTTCTCACTCCCAATTCCTGGGATAACAGCTGAGTCTGAATCATAAGAGCCAAAATTACAGATGCCAGAAATGTTCAATTGCAATTGCAGCAAATTGAAGCCTCTCGGTGCAGTTAGGTAAAACAGCTGTAATCCCTCTGCCTTTTTCACTCACATATTCCAACATCATGAACCTCAAAACTACAGCAATATGGAACCATAGCAATGGGCCAACAGACCAGCCAGGAATAGAGCTATTACAACATGCTGAGGGCTATTGATAGATTGATAATCGATAGGTTGATATGAGTATCTAAAGCATTGCTGTGATTTAGGGCTCCTGGGAGAAAAGACCATCAGGAGGGGAGGGGCTGAGGCCAATTCACGCTTCAAGAGTTCCAGGCTGGTCTTGAAGAAGTCTTGTCTTGAGGATTGGTCTTGAAATGGTCACAGAGAAGTCTGGAAATTATAGTCGAAATAGCCAAGTATCTCATAGGCCATTAATGTCCGTTTAATTGCGAACTTAGGTGTGTGTGAAAAAACTTCCATAAACTTGACGACCATGCATTCAAACACCTATCTATCTATCTATCTATCTATCTATCTATCTATCTATCTATCTATCTATCTATCTATCTATCTATCTATCTATCTATCTATCTATCTAATCGAATCTAATCTAATCTAATCTAATCTATCTATCTATTCATCCATCTATTGATCAAGTCAACTGCAATTGGTCAGATTGTAATGATAGTTATATAATCCGTTTTATAATGTTACTTTAATCTGTAAACAAGCACAGGCACTGAATAACATACATAATCTGGTAAATGTCTAATCCAGATCAGATCGGGTTGAACAAGGATTATGTAAAGAAGTGATCAAATTTCAATTGGAAAATGCAACAACAATTATGCAGAGTTGTTACGAGCAACTTTCATGAACATATCATTCTGCTTAATTCCAAGCTATCCAACAGGGTGTGTATTCATATTCAAGAATAGAAACTCCAGAAGAACTTTAAATAAGCTTCAGTCAAATCGCCCCAACATTCAACAATCAACAAGCCAAAGAAAAGCCAAGGAGGTGAATTATATGGGAAGCGAGTTCAAGCCGAAGCATTGCTTGAGAGTGGGCTGCACCACGCACTCTAGTCATTAATTTTGCCATGATGGAGGTTTTGCTGAAACAGAAAGGTTGTGCAGCTTGCTACTTTTTCCAGAACTGCATATTGTGAAGTTTGCCATGTTTCTATCTATCTATAGGTACTTCATTTCACACTCCAATCCACTCTTAAGTCTTACAAAAATTTACATCAGTCCGATAGAGAGACATTATCATCTTAGCCACGAACAAGTATACATCGAACATGATAAATATTATACGCTCTTTTCTTCAGTTTGTCTTTAAATCGTAAGCAGTATATAAGTCATCCAATCAAATACCTGTTAATTTTTTTTTTTAATCTTTTAATTATAATTCCCAAAATGTTAAGTGTTTTCTTTCAATTTCTTCCCGACCTAATCTTGCAGACTCCTGAAAACAGTGACCTTGCATTTTTTCAAAGTTGTTCATCTCTAACAGGAGTTTGCAATAAAAGCATCTGTTTGTTCAACTTGGTTGCAGTCATTGTCTGTAGGCAGGCAATTGCAACAGGGCACACATTAACCCAAATTAGACAATGTGAGGTTGAACTCATTCAAGTGATATCCAAAGACGTGTGGGAGGCTTGGAGCAGTCTCAACCCAGAATGCTTACAGAAAGACAAAGCATCCTATCTCTTTGATGAAATTCCCCTTCAATATTTCCTTCTTGTGAAAAAAAGAGAAAAAAGAAAGCGACAAGAAAATCCAGGATTTAATATTTGAAATGAGTCAAATGGCGTAAGCCTGCAGGGTTAGAAAACATAGAAAGATCCCCACTATTGTTCTGGAATTAATTAACATTTCAAAGTGAAAATTCATTTGGGTACAGATATTGGACATTTCCTTTTTTCGCTTTTAGCAATTCGGTTATTGTTTAGGGCTTCCCGAGTTTTGGGTCATTTATTGTCATTCATTTTCATTTCTTTAATCATAATTATTGCTAAATGAATTAGAGCGTATAAGAATTAGGTCATGAATTCATTTGCATTAAAAGGTTTTTTAAATGTTAACTCATCACAAACGCGAGCATCCATCCCACAACATCAGATCTTTTTAAAACAAGACAAAATTCCAAATATAGCAATCTACAAATAGGAGACAACATAGACACAACTCTTCAAAGAGATCAGAAGAGCAAACAATTCTGAATTTTGAGAACAAGGAGTTTGGGGGAGAAACATTCTGAGGTGAAAGAAGCCAAGGTAAACAGGCCAACAATCCGATATGCAGAAGTCACACTCAAGGTCACACCAAGGTAAAATTGGGTCAAGAAGGTCAAGCAAATGTCATAATGTCATCTCTAACTCATCAGCAAGAAAGTTAAGATCTTTCCATGTGGATAGGTCAATACGACGCAAACTCGAAAAAGATCTTTCTGATCGTGTCAACACAATCCGAAATTGAGACGACATCGAAAGACCTTCAGAAAGACTGAAAGGAAAAAGAATGGATGAATAGCCAGATAGCTAGATGGACAGACAGATCTCCTGGATATTCTTAGGACAGACCAACTGGTCCGAATTGTACAAATGCACTTCAAGTCTTCAATATACCAAAACTATGCATTGTCATTTTACAGCTTGGTGGCCCAGAGTGGATGAGTGACAGAGCTTTGTGTCCTGATTATAGGCTAAATAGGAAAGGTAGAGAGTCTACTAGAAACCACAGTAATGAGAAAAGATGCATTCTCAGCACAGAATGAAACATCCTTCTGCTGTGCATTGCCCGGACTGGGAATCGAACTTAGGGTCCCAAAGGTTAACAGCATAGCATGTTACCACTGTGCCAGACTCCATGCTAAAGAGGGTGTCAGACAAGGTGCGGAGTCTGGCCTGTTTTATTCTGTGTGACAGTGTAAGCCTGATCACAGGGCAACATGCATGATCCATAACAAGGCAACATGCAAACTGTAACTCATCAACAGCATCCTTTCCACAGCCAGTTTGATTACATGGACAATGGCAAGGACACAATCAAGACAATCAGCATCCTTATCACCTCATTTGAGTTAGATCAGCTGAACAAATAGAGGATGTTTTGGACCTTCAGACCAGATGTGCATCTGTACAACCCTAATATTCCAGTTCAGTATTTTTGTCTCTATTTTTTTTTTCTGGGATGCACAGAAAAAAGGGAGACAATCTGTGTGGACTAGAGAGATTTTAATAATATGCTTGGTCCATGATCCGAGACATCAGTAATGAGACGGCTTATTTGAACATCCACTATATGGTGTTTACTATTGGCACCGCACAGGAATTATGCCCAAAATCCATTGATTGGAAGCCAGCATGTCACCAGCGAGCTAATTACATACCCTTATTTCCATGTGCATTGTATTTAGCCCGGAACTTCCAGGAAGTTAGGGTCCCGCAGGCTAAACTGTGGTTATCCAGCAATGAATTGAGAGGGCATAGGACAGGGAGCTGAATGATTAAATGGAAATTACCCTGTGATCAAGCAATACTGGGGTCAATCGAAGGACAAGGTCCTCAGCATACCCAGTGTATGGAAAAGGACAGAAGCCAAAGTTATGCTCACAGACCAACTTGGGTCAGGAAAAGACAAAAACAGCCACATTACAGAAGGGCTATAGTGTCAACAGTGACAGTCATGCTGGGTATTATTGAAGGTTCATGAACCTCTGGTATTATAGATCCATGGAATAATGGACCTTTAGTTTGCCAGAGCAGATCATGAGCAGGAGGTCAGTAGTGCCCTCCATGCCCTTGCCCCACCTCTGTCGCCTGGGACACATCACCACCCCATGGCCTGCGAAGTTTCTGCAATTAACTACTGCGAATGCTCATAAAACACGTGACAAGGGTACAAGATCAGCTGGAGAGCCCTGCTGGAGTGTCACAGTCAAAGTCATACAGCCTTTCATGCTGTCTTTGATATTAGACAGGTGATGTGTCACTCGTCCTTTTATGACGCAATGCTCAGAAACTAGTCAAATGCGACAAAAGAAAGGGACTGCGAACGGTGTAAAGCAATGTAAGCAAAACTCAAGTATAGATTTTTTTTAATATTTGAGAAGACAAGTTGTGGTGAAGTTGTTTTACTGACTTGATATGATATGATATCTTATGCTTCAAGATATCTATGTCGTATTTCCACAAGATGGCATCAGTTGGGTAAGGGACAGAGGGCACATGATGGCATCAAAATGTTTCCACCAATTTTGAAACAACACTATAGAACAATGAGTCAAGGTAACTCTAAATGATTCATCATTCATCAGTCAAAAATGGGTTTTGGCAATAGGCCTAGAGTTTAAAGTTTTTGCATGGGATTATTAATCTGACATTTTGTGCAAATCACTTTATGGTGCACATCCTGGAATCATGCATAATCCAATCTCCTTTGCGGGCAATCCAAATAGGTATAATAATATTGTGTTCATAAGTGCAGGTGCAGTCAAGTCAGAGTTGAATGTCGTAAAGTACTGTTTTATGAGAGATGGCTCACCGCATGCTGCCATCGAAACAGTTAAATCTTTAAGATGTATGTAATACTGTCACAGAACCCGCAATAAAACATTTTAGGGTCATGCAGGCTAAACTGTGGTTATCCAGCAATGAATTGAGAGGGCATAGGACGGAGCTGAATGATTAAATGGACAATTATTCAATTTACCCCGTGATCAAGCAATGGTTAAGCAATACTGGGGTCAATCGAAGGACAAGGTCCTCAGCATACCCAGTGTCTGAAAAAGGACAGATGCCAAAGTATGCTCCAAGAGCAACATGGGTCAGGAAAAGACAAAAACAGCCACATTACAGAAGGGCTATAGTGTCAACAGTGACAGTCATGCTGGGTATTATTGAAGGTTCATGAATCTTTGGTATTTTAGATCCATGGAATAATGGACCTTTAGTTTGCCAGAGTAGATCATGAGCAGGAGGTCAGTAGTGCCCTCCATGCCCTTGCCCCACCTCTGTCGCCTGGGACACATCACCACCCCATGGCCTGCAAGTTTTCTGCAATTAACTACTGCGCATGCTCATAAAACACGTGACAAGGGTACAAGATCAGCTGGAGTGTCACAGTCAAAGTCATACAGCCCTTCATGCTGTCTTTGATATTAGACAGGTGATGTGTCACTCGTCCTTTTATGACGCAACACCCAGAATCTAGTGCATCGGGGTCAAATGTGACAAAATAAGAATACTGCGAAAAGTGAAAAGCAATGTACGCAAAACTTTAGTCGCTTTATTAAAATTTTTGAGAAGACAAATTTGTGGTTTTACTGACTTTATATATATACATGACTCGATTTTACAATTCATGATATCGCAGTCATATACCCACAATATAGTATCAGTTATTTTAGTTCTTCAGTGACAGAGGGCGCACATTGATGGTATTAAAAAATTCCAGCAATTTTGAATCCAGCACCAAAACAATGAATCAGGGTAACTTTGCAGAATTCAGTCATCTATCTTTCATCAAAAATGGTTTTGGCAATGCAGTTTAAAGCTTTAGCCGGGATAAATTAATCTTTATAAACAGTGTGAATCACAATGGCGGACATCCTTGAATCATGTATAATGACTATAATCCAGTCTCCTTTGCGGGCAACCCGAATAGTTCATATTGTGTATATAAGTACAGGTGCAGTCAAGTTAGAGAGTTGAATATTGTCGAGTACTCTGAATATTGTTTTATGAGTGCGTCTTCATTGCACGCTGCAAACGAACCAGTTATGTCTTTTTCGAAGGTGTTTGATACCGTCACAGAATCTGCAATAAAACATGTTGATGTTCGTGATATTTAAGTGAGACTCAGGACAATCTCTGACAGAGGCAAGAGCCTCGTGCCTTTTTAGTGACACAAAGGCTGCCAAGGGTGCACCCTGCGTGATGCCATGGGTTGAAAAATCACGCGGTGAATGTATTGTCAATTGTATTGGGCCACGACAAGTGAATGGCACTTCTGGATAGGTCCAGTCCAGTGCCAGTCCATGAAGCATGTTCAGTGCTTTGCCATGTTTTGTGCCAGTAATTTTCCCTTTCCTGTGCTGACACTGTAACAAGAATCCAGGGATTCAAAACCGACCTAGCGTAATTGCTTTTAAGGTGGAATAGCCCGGACCCGTGGACAACTGATGTTTTGAAGATGGGAGAAAGAGTTGATTGGTAGACCTTAGACTCTTAGTAGATATGCATGGAACCGATACTGAATGGCATGAGGAATAAGGTGATAGAATTAAAAGAGGAAATATTGTTTACAAGAATTTATTACAATATGTTAAAAAAAAAAAAAAAAGTCAAGACATTTTATATTGGCAGTAAGTTTTTAGCCAATAAAACAATCCATGATTAAATCTGAGGTTTAATTTTTGGTTTATTAGGGTGAGTAATCCATGACCAAGCAAGATTTGGACTATATTTATGTCCTCTGATCCCCCAGCTCTATCATGCAGGCACTTACAATGCTAAATTCCTGCTGCTTTTCAGCACATTTAGAGCTATTTTTAGCCTTCTGTTGTGACGTCATCAGCATTGTTGGCTCTATGACATCACTGCAACAATGGTGACGTCACAACAGCAGCAATAGAAGCAGTAGAAGAAAATGGCTTCTTGAGTTGTGTTGACAGCAATGTTATTCTAATGGGACCACCTCAAAACCAGTGCTACAAGATGCCAATACTTCCAAATGTTTATGAAACTGTTTGGTCAAGGTGTCAGGAACAGGAGGAGACATGCATTTTAGTCAAGAGTAAGGTATGTTTTTAATTATCAGCCAAAAACTTACTGCCAAAAAAAAATGACTTGATTATAAGTCAGCGCCTGACCAAATTAATAATAATAATCATTATTACAGATGCTTTATTAATCATGAAATAAAAATTATGACGATTCATAGAGTAATGCCATTAGTAATGCACAGTTCTCAAGGATTCAGGGGCTTTTTGGCACGACAATTCAACATTTTCCAGGAAAGAGTAGGATGATTTAACTAATTTCAACCAGTCGGCGACAATAATTTTGTCTACGCTGCATCATAAAATGCCTCATCAAAGTTCCTAGAAATCACGTGACAAGTGGGCGAGGCAAAAATTTTGCCTCACAAAAGATTCAACCAGTTGAATCTAGATGAATGAAGCAAAGATCCATGAAGCAAAAGACCTGAAAGGCCTTTAAAGTGCTTTGGCGATGATGGAGACTGCCTGGGCAATGCTAGACTGCTTGCGTGATGCTACTTTATCATTGATTCAATACAATTTCGGCTATGCAACTGCACAACTCGCTGACAAAAGATTCTGATCAATCGCCGACCCAGCTCTTTGCCTCACCGAAACAGCTCTTTGCTTGAGCGTAATTTATGATCTGTGGACTGCCTGGGAAATGCTACCATCTGTTGGGGCGTTGCGACTTTAACATTGAAGCAACAGAACTTCACCAAAGCTCCTGCACAGCTCGCCGACACATTTCTGTTGATCTAGGGGGTTACTTTGGCACAAATAACGAGTGATTCGGTGCTGAAAACGAGTGCCTACTCATGGTAAGAGTCACCCACGACAATGTATAACCTTTACTTGATTATATAATTGTCCAAAATAGGCTTAAATCGCCGAAATAGCACTTCCTGGCACCCGACAGCCTCGTTGTCACAAAACCACTGCCATGAGAACTAAGCATTATAAGACTTAAGAGTCCTTGCGACAATGTACATAAAATGGGCAATTCTGTAAAGTTAGATGTACAGATAAGATACTTTAATGGCTTGTGTATCCCTACCATTACACCTTAGCTATTTTATTGTTAACTCTAGAGGTACGAGGCCCTGTGTTATGGCTTTCAAACAAGCCGTCAACAAAAGCTTGAAGTGCAATAGGAGCTGAGCTATAACGCAAAATGTCATTGTGTCAGACATACTCAGAGAAATGACCCATTTCTGACTTGATGGTTTGTCTCTCAAAATTGTTATTCATATGGAGAAAAATCAGAAAAATCAATGAATTGACCCCTATTGTCAAGAAAACTAGTTCAGGCATCAGCCAGGTTAATTTCCACAGCAATATTGTCATTTGTTCTAAAGCTGTAACATTTCATTATTCAGGTGTGCACTGAGTTTTCGTCTTGATGGCAACTGGAATGTTATTTAAACATTTCCTACAGGTATGACATATTCAAAATGGATACTGGCATACCTGAAAATAGTTGGGAAAATTTCATTTAGCTGCTTCATAGAGAAAGGTAACTTGATAGAAACCAGCTTTAAAGTGAGATAATGGCACTTCAGTCTTTCTTGAAAACGCTATAAATTTGGTCAAATATGAACATTCAATTGACTGGTTATGTACACTGAACTTCACTTGAACAATATTGGGAAAAAAAATAATTTATTAAAATATTTAAGATGCTTCTAATTTTATACCAACAGAGCAATACATTTGTTCATTCAATCGGCCTTATTCCCTTCTACGAAGTCTATGTGACCACATGATGCCATGATGATGCTTGCTGAGGGTTTGCTGCCACACATTTGCCAAAAATATTGCCTTGAATGACAGAACCTAATTTCTTTTAATTCTATGTTGGAAGATATTTATTCTCTCTTGTGTTAATATTACACACTAATTATTCATTGTTTAATCACAAAGATTCAGTAAGAAGGTGATTATTTATAGTTAAAAAATAATTTTCAAATTTGAGCATTTGTCAGACAGACAGAGGCAACCTCATGACATTCATGTAAACATTGAAAAAAAAAACTTTAGCATGTTACAGTGATTCAAGTCATCAATTGACAAAATAACAGCATAAACACATGTCATTCCTGTAGCAATGCTATCCTTGTGGTAGGTATAAATGTTCAAATGAAAAATTTACACAGTTCTTTCATAAATTGCTAAGTTTCAGGCAAAAATCATTATGACTCAAATAGCAGACACTTCCCTTTCACTCAGTTTCTCTACCCCTCTCACCCCCAGACCTCTTAGCCCTACTCTAAAAACGGCCAAGGCCGGTTAAAAACTGTCAATGCTTTTGCCCACAGCCAGAAGGAAATCAGGAAGAAATGTTAACCTACTTGACTAACATTTGTCTCAACTAGTTGTGTTATCATTTTTTTTATAGTGCATTCAACATGTTATATAACATATACAGACCTTACCAACAGTCCAGAGAAATGCACATTATTACAATAAAGTTTCAGCCGAAGTAAAGTTATGTGATTTAGCATATATTGTTTATCCTCAATCACTATCTTTGTAATTAGAGAACTTACAAAACCCTATAATTAGAGAACTTACAAAACCCTATATATAGATGTTCGTGATGTTGTTCACAAAATCGCAGATTTCAAAGTGTGTTTTTTTTTATTTGATTTACAATTTGTACATGCATACAAATTACAACTGGAATGCAGAAATGACAGTACATTTCAGCAGTGAAGTGCGGACATCTGCCTGCTTACAGCTTTAATACACAGCTGATATGTGAACAAGAATAATCGATAGATCGATCATGACAATTATTGACAGGCAGACGGCTCTGGCAACTTGGGTGGCACAAATGTCACGCGGCCACAGCCATCATGCATAAATTCATTGCTGGCCATTTCTATTTCAACTGCATGTGAGGGTGGTGTCCAATGAGACTCACAACCAAGATACTCCATACACAAGCGCATGCAATGTATTATCTATGACTATGATTCACAAACAATTTGTGAGGTCATATCCTATACTTTCAATGCTATCAACACAAGTCACCCACTGAGTCATAGCACTCGTCAATGAAGTCACAAATTACACAATGACAAATTGACAGTTTATTTCACATTTTCAATGAAATGGACACTGGAAAGTAGACCAGGAGTCAGTTGTTGTGAATCACTGGTTTCCTTAATTTCAACTGACTAAGTCGACTAGTTGATAACTTTTCAACTGCAACTGACTGAAGTCATTTCAACTGACTTCAACTGACTTTTAAGTGATGCATTAATTAACATGCCTCAGATCTTAACATGAACAAGGGAGTTAACAACCAAAAATCCTATGAGATTACAAATTCAGGAAAACATTAAAGTCTTATTACCAAACAAACAGAATCCATTTGTGACGTTTGTGGAAGTTATTCCAGCAAAAAAAGTGTACATTTACCTTGTAGGCCATGGAAAATGTCTTAAGTCGTACATGAGTAACCATGGCTGTGTGGCTTGAGCAGGTTAGCAGCAATCAAACAATTTAAAAGACAGTCACAACTAAGTGACGACCTGATAGATAGATAGATAGATAGATATGGTAAGTGCAGCCCTCTAAGCCCAGTTCTGGGCGCTCACGAGGGTTGATTGATGAGATGAGAGAGAGAGCAGGAGCTCAACATGTTACACATTTACATGTGAGGGATCTTTTACTTGCAGCATAGACATTGATACAAGGGCCGCCAATTTAACGTCTCATCCGAACGACATCCAGCTGGGATTTTGCTAAAGGTACACTGAAAATTTCGGGTTCCCCAACCGGGAGTCGAACCCATGCAGGCAAAGACCTTCAGCGGAGCAGGCGGGAACCTTAACCACTACACCACCCAGCTGCCTGAAGCCTAAATGTAGGCCTAAATATATTATCCATAGATTAACTTTCCATATTATTTTGTTCTTGACAGCAAAATGAGCACAGTGCAAATTGCTGTTTTATACTTTTTCATAAAAGATGAACTAAAAATTCTGAAAGAACTTTGTTTTAATATGGCACTATATATATATAATTGTAACTATTGTACAGTTTTCACACTTCTAAAGTACTTGCTGTCCCAGGTTCTAGTGACTATGTGAGTTTAATTAGCATTTGATTGCCAAATTGACTAAAGCACTAATCATAAACTCAAAATATACACAATAACAAATTGGTGTTATATAAGTTTGGAACCACAATTGACTGAATTCCTTTGCATGTGAAAAGTACAGGTCTGTAATCAAAGTGAAGTGCAATCAACTTTGACACAGGTCTTCCAGGCCCAGCTTCACACCTGAGACAGTGCTGTCCTTCAATAGTTTCAATGGCAATTAAGGAATCTAGGTGTCAAACAAAAGACCTTTCAGGATAGCAATCAGCAATTCAGCATTGGCCTATATTGGCTGCTTCTGTGATTGACTACACTGCGCAAAGCAATTGCGTATTGCATGCTCAGTAAATCCAACTGACGCCAATCAAAGCCACCACTGACGACGGCGACTGACGTTTTGCATGACGACGATTTCAACTTGCTAATTATGACGGACGACGACGACTAATGACGACTGGTCTACTGGAAAGGGTCTGTTGTGAGGGCATTAGTTGCCAAACACAGCTGAATGTAAGTACTCGTCATTCTTCTACTGCAACAGTTTATATACTGTACAATGTAAGACAATGTCTTTCAAGTGATGCAAAGTAGATATAAATACATACATTGGCTGTGTTGGTAAGATCAATTGTATTAAACTGCCAAATATATCTTTTGATGGTGACAACTATAGCGGCTCATCATCGAAACAATGGGCTGCCAGAACTTCAACAGCAAGCGACCTTTTCAGACCTTTTAAGATCTATTTCTATCTCTTAACGCATTTCAAGATATTTGAAAGACTTTTTATAACAGAGAATTGAAGATCAGACATGCCAATTATTGGATGCATTTTATTCTTATGTGATATTCTTTTATTTTTACTTTTTAATTTCTCTTTTTAGTTTCATCTTTCCCCATACCCACCCAGCCACACCCAAGCTTAAATGCATCATATCTGATACTCCTGAGTGTTCTCAGTATGAAGTCTTAATTAAAATGCATCACGTTTGACACCATGGAGCCAAAGCATTCCATCCCAGCCTGGTATTGGGAAGGAGATAGGGTTCAGATCCAGTGTAATAAAAGTACGAAGTATAGAGGGGTCTTGACTCTTGAGAAGGCTGCGGCTTTGGACAACGGACATATCTTAAGTACTACAAAGATGCTGTAGATACTCAAAAGCATACATTTGCACTTAGTAAAACCAATGTTTACATGAAATGATGGATTGATGATTGGGATTTACGTCCTGTATTTACACACCGGCAGGCGAACTGGGACAGGACACGGCAATGAGGCGAAGCATGATTTACACCACCGTCCAACATGTCCAGGTGAACCCGGTAAGAGTTGGATTCGAACTCGGGACCCAGCGATTGGCAGCCAAGTTCATATGATGAAAGGACAACCAGACCAGCGCAATGAGAAGAATCGAGAAGCTAAGTTGAGAAAGAAGAGCTAAACTTCGGGCGATTGACTATTATCATCTTTATTCTGGAACAGAAGATTCTGAATTACTTCATGGGTGTTCAAATCGAAAGGAGAAAAATGTCAGATTACCCAAACTGTGAAGAAAGTGTCAGGATTTTTGAAGTCCCATTCTAGCCACCTCGAAG
The DNA here is from genome assembly GCA_026936325.1 of Platynereis dumerilii. Taxonomy (NCBI): domain Eukaryota; kingdom Metazoa; phylum Annelida; class Polychaeta; order Phyllodocida; family Nereididae; genus Platynereis; species Platynereis dumerilii. Next base: position 16,301,218 of record JAPTHN010000001.1, read on the forward strand.
AAACTTTTGTACATTTGCAACACTCGTAGCCTACCCGGGAGTAACGAAAAAATCGAAAATGGTTTGGCACTTCAACTTCAGTTCGGTTGGCTGCATACGTGTAACACTATTATAACAATGCTATTGGATGCATCAGGAGCAGTTCACTTTTTATTCACTAAGTCTTATTATTCTTTTTTTTTTCGTCTTTTGTTTGAAACCTTGCCAAGTACAATTATCTTACCGTTAATCATAACAGATGCACTATGAGTACACTTTGAAGTACATGTATACTGCCATGCAGGACACTTAATACAGTAAATTATTAGCAAGTACATTAAATATGTCTTCCAGGAGTGATATGTGACTCTTTTGTTGCCCAAATAGACAATTTATTTCATGGCAAATAATCATGAACACAGTGGACATTGTGACTTCTGGACTGAGAATCTTGTGTTAAAAGCTAATTGTGTGACATGAAAAACAGACTGAGGTCAGTGGTCAGCTTTCATCACATGTTCCCTGAAGTGCATGCAATGCCAGGAAGTGCAGAATCAAAGTCACCAGTGAGCTGCTTGTGAGTCAGGGAGCATGGGTCAAATATTTCAGTGCATAACACAGGTAGTCATTTAGTCTTCATGTTCTGGCATGCATTGGACATGTACTTCAGTACCTGTTCATTAATCCTGCCAATCTGTGCAGTCATTCACATGAACACATTGGCTTGGAGTGAGTGTACAACTGTACATGCATGAGTTGTTTGTTCATAATTCAGAGGAAGAGCAATTCCAGCTACCAGGGATCTTCCGATACCGATACTGGTATCGGAGTCACCAGTATCGGAGTCCAAAAAGCAATATCAGTATCGGATCAGAGGCAGTGCTCCATATTTAACCAATGGTATCGGTATCAGAATAGTATCAGCATCGGAATGGTATCATTATCAGTAAGTATCGGCAACAAAAAGCAGTATTGGTATCGGATCGGAAGCGAAAGGATAGTATCGGTGCATCCCTACCAACTACATGTCCAAATCTTGATAATATGGTACAATGCCTGTTCAGAGGTTCCTAATTGACATCATCATCAAGTATATCCAGGTCAATTAAAAAAAGTTGGCTTGTTCAACAACTCTGCCTTCAGAACGTAGAAAATAAAAATACAGCTCGATTCATTTTCACAACACTAGTGCCATCCCCAGTGTCCACCACGACCATTCTGGACCCATACATTCAAGGGTTCAAAGGGCACTGGTAATGAGACCTCTTAGTAGAGTACTTATCAGAAGTGCAGGGTACAGCCCTCTGAGGAGCTTCTCATTGGGCCACCCAGAAAGACATGAACAAGTGACAAGAACTTCAGAAGAGGGCCCACAAATGCAAAGCAGGACAGCAGCACTTGAAAGCAGATTCATTAAAAGTGCACTGAAGCCATTCATCCACATTCATTCACATCCCCTCACACTAGTACAGTCTTATAAACCAACACATTTATATTCATTGCTTACATTCCAGCACTCAAGGGACAGACTCAGGTAGAAATGAAAAAAAAATCATAACCATCACTACAATTAAAGGGAATTATTGAAATGATATTGTTTGATTGAGGATTTTTTAAATAATGCTAAAATTTGAAAAGTCTAACCATGAAAGCTAATAAACCTCTCAATTATTTGACCAAGGTCTAAAAAAAGGACAATGGTGCTTAATTAAAGTAATAGTATACTCTTGAATAAAATTTCAATAAATTGGTTCTAATTTGAAGAGGGAATTTTTGTCAACATCCACAGTTGGGTCAAAATTGTGTAAGGAACATTTAATGACATCACAATTAACAAGAGCACTCACAAGAATGCCAAAATATCAAGGTGATTTAATTGTTGACCTTGAGACTCGATGCCCTCACAATTTATTTTGAGACAAGAGCAATCATTTCATAAGACAGAGTGACAGGAATGCAGGAGGCAGGACAAGGCCAAAGTCATCAAGCACAGCACAAAGTCATTTCGCATCTGTACTTGTCTACACTGAAATGTACTGAAAAAATGGCAAAAACAAGTCTAATTTCTCAAGAGAAATCACTCATACAGCAAGCATCCCACATCGAAATGAGTGCACATTATCTCAAAATGACAAAGTGACAAGTGCCATATCAATTAGCTGTGAATCCATATTTTCCAATTCACAGCATTGGACAACCAATCTGTCATATCATATGAATGATGCAAATCATGCAATACGACCAAAACACCTTTCTTGGAACAATGTTACAACTACAAGTACAACCCATCAGATATTTTGGCAATTTCAGTCAACAATTTATCGAATCATGACACCCATGACAAACAGTCAGCTCGACGTAGTCCAATACATTGCAGTGCAAGTGTAGGATAAATTCTTGATTATCTATGTGCACTCAATGACAAGCACATATTTTCAGTCAGTGGGAAGTCAATCACAACGTCATGCCAGTACACTTGCATCTTTCATTGGTGTAATGCATCAACTGCAATTGCCTGCAGCAAGTTGATATAGATGCACCAAGTGGAGTACATTGGAGTGTGTAAGCACTTGATGACAGTGTATAACCAATAGGACTGTGTTACAGTGTGTGGTCCATGCTGGCCTGGCCAAGGACACAGCCAGTCAGTCAGTCAGTCACACAGTCATGGCAATATATGACAACCTTTGATGACAGTCACTGAGGCAGGACAGAGTAGAGTACTATTGAGCCACCTGTCCTGTAGAATATTCATGGAGAATCGATGGGGATAGGGCCTTGCTAGGACCTTGCCAGGGCCTTGTACAGGACCTCACAGGGCCTTGTGGAGTAAGTGAGAGGGAGAGGACAGTCTGTCACCTCACACTTGCAGGTCCATCAGTCTGGATGTAGTCTGGATGCGGCAGCAGATCCATTCATCCATCAGACTCCCAAATTCATCTGCATCTCTCTATGAAGCATCTTCTGCGAGGCATGGTCTTTGAGGAATCAGCTGTGAGCCATGTTGCAAATGTATATGAAATCCGTCCAGGAACATAGTATTTCCTTGAATACATACATGCAGCAGCCCGGCCGCTTCTGTACAATTTTTGTGGAAGAAGTATGTATGGGCATTGGGCAGGTTAGATTATTCGAATGAACCGATTCATTCTTCGAAGTTAATTCAATCTTTTTAAACTCGTGTGAAGAATGTTCAGCAGGGCATCATCTTTGAGAACTACAGCTTTTAACCTGTGTAATGGTGTCTCGGACATTCATCAGCTGGTCATTGTGTTTTAAACATCATCTATCATTCACCAAAACATACTGATGCATCCAAACCAGTCTTGTACCATAACTGATGCTTCTCCTGTCTTCTGTGAGGCATGTTCTTTGGCAGGCATTTTTTGTGAAGTTGCGTCATCACTCCTGCATCCGTCCTATCCCTGAGGGACGCTCGGGTTGCTCAGACAGACCATGCACAGAATATACCTTTGTGTCTTGTACAATGCAGCTCCACTTTGTACTCCAAACAAGTACGAAGTGCTTGTACTTGCAAGTGAAGAACAGTAAGCCAATTGTACAAGTATACATTGACATTTGTCAAGCATGCACTGTTACACAATAAATTATACATACAAGTGGTTAAAGTAATTGCAAGTGAATGAAAGTTGCTCATTCTGTAATTTTGGCTGTTCCTTTATCTTTATTTGCCGAACATGAGTGATGGACCAATGTCCATGTTTCTGAAAGACGCCCCATCCCAAAAAATTTTGAAATTGCCAAAAATATTTGCCCAAAATATTCACTATAATTCACTTATAAATAGTACATTCCCCATAATATGACAAAGAAGGGTTTCGGAGAGACCAACCTGATACCTGACTGCAGTGACAAGCAGGGGATATGATGGGGATCCACCCCTGACAGAATGATTTGGGTGAGCTGCTCGTGAGTGCCACTGAGCCACAGGGTGATCCACTGATCCCAAGGACTAGTACTGGATGGACCAATGACTAGCCAGTGACTGAGGTGACCACCTGACTGATGCCAATGACTGGACAGAATGATGCTGCTGGTTTCACACCAAGGCCACTGACTGCTGGGGCTGACAGGGCTGTTAACTGAGGGCTGCTCCCCTATCAGGATTTGTAGCATAGTTGTAGCTGAGTGCAGAGCAGGAGCTAGCAGGGGCTGACAGATCATGCATTGAGCGATTGGTCACTCTTGATGACCAATGACCGAGGCAGATCATTCAGTGGCATCAGTCAAATAGGCCTATCCATCAGGACGCCTCTGATAGCTAAACCTGACAAAGCTGTATGACAGCTGACCCCGACCTGTCAGCCGCTGAATTAATAGGCGATCAGGATGATCCGTCTTGATCATGTCTATCGCAGGGCACCGCAGAGTACCGCAGGGTATCGCAGGGAGGAGGGCAGCCCCTTGAGCCATGCATTCCCAGCATATATGACCCCGTCAAATGAGCACCGCCCTCTTATTTGTTGCCAAAATAAACTGGTATTCATTTAGCTACCAATGCTGACTATTCCCCATGCCTTGCTGGGCCTGTCCAGTGCCGTAGGGTTTTAGTTAAGACTATTAAGAAGCACTGACCTCCACAGGGCAGTTAACACACAGCAGGGAGCAGGGGAAGCCCAGTGACCGCCACTTCACCCTTGTTGGCGTCCCTAACATTGCCATCACAGGGCCCTATCAGGCATGGCCTCATCAGAGGGCCCTATCAGAGGTGGCCCATCAGGAGGGGAGGGGCAGTGGGAGAATCGGAGCCGAAGACTAATTGGGTTAGTTAGCAAGAGGCCTACTCGCATCAGTGCTTGTCTATGGGCAATCGCCACCTCAGCTGGGCGACCCAGGGGCAACACAGGCCTGCCATAGGCTACCATGGGCTGCCAAGGTCAAGCAGAGTGATGCTATTATTAGCTCGCAGGGTGAAGAAGAGCGAAAAAGTGACCTGCTGGGGTGCCGTCACAACATGACCCCTGGCTCCCTCTACCGGAACTGGGAGGGCAAGCAAAGCAAAGCAAAGAGGCGAGGGCAGGGTGGGGTGCACAGCAGTGCATACCTGAGGGCTGAGACCTTCTTTCTGAAATGTCTTTTTTTAGCTGAACCACCAATTCTCCCCGGCAGTCCCTGCAAAGCATGCATTCAAGAGCAAGGTTGGGCAGACCCACCTCACATGTAAGAGCATCCATGAACATCTGAGAGAGCATACCCAGAGAGCATAACCAGAGAGCATAAGAACAGCTGCAGGAGCATCACAGTGCAGGGGCATCACTCACAGCATGAACAGGTTTCTACTCCACCTGACAAGCTTGGCTTCCTTTTTCACCTATGGCACCCCAACCTGAGGAAAAACATTTAAAAAAGAAAAAGAAAAACTGAATGGCTGTGTGCTTAACCAGGAGCAAAAAAGGAGAAGACAGATAGGAAACCTCAACAAACAAAAGAAACCACGCGAAACCCTCATAACTCGGGCTCTCCGGAAATACCCACATGGCTTCAGACCGCAGAGCTCTCTCTTGCGCTGTTTTCCTTTTGATACTCGATGGAGAGATACTTTTCCAGACTTTTTTTTTATCCGGATTCTTTTTCTTAGAGTGTGATTTAATATCTAGGAGTGAAGCTAATCTAGAGTCTGGATCTGAAGCAATAGAAAAATTCCAGGGGGAGGCAATTCCATTCCACTGTGTCTCTTACAATACAAGCCCTTCCTGAGCACAACGTCTTCATTTAGATGACGTCAGATAAGAATGACCCACGTCACCTGGACCTCCCAGCATGCAACAGCCATTGTTTTGAGGCAAGGAAGGAGACAAAGAAGAAAAGGACAAAGAAAAAAGGAAGAAAGGGAAGAAAAAAGGAGAGAGAAGTCACCTTGGGTCAATCGAGATGATACATAGTATTAGATAGACAACAAGCAGCAGGAACAGTACATTGACTCCAAACACTGTTATCTATTGCAGATCTGGGTTATCTTATCAATGCATCAGGGAGGCAGCTGAACCTGTAAGCACAAACACACAAACTGCAATAATGCATCCACAGTCATCAATAATTCACAGCAGGCTATTTATAGGATTACTATGTAAACAAGTACTACTGTATCTGGAACAAGTTGACGGTTTGCAGCATCACTGGGCATCCCCCTGGCATGGGCAGCACAGGTTGGACCTGGGTTGGGCCACAACAATAGCAAGAGAGCACTAGCCAGTCCCCCTGGGACCTACCTTAATCAGAGCTAGCCATTGCTTGCCAACCACAAACCTCCTTGCATACAATTTTAATACAGCTTCAGCATTGCTTCAGCAGTGCTTCAGCAGTGCTGCTTTGGTGCTGTTGCTGCATGACCCCCATGCACCATGTGCATGGGGGACTGAGCTGACTGACTGCATGCACCATGCACCCAAGCCAGAAGAATGGCAGTAGCAAATATGAACGGTTATTTACACCTCACTTCACATTATGTGTCTGTGAGCCTCTCTATTACATGGCCTGCCTTCAGCTGTCTGCCTCTCAATGATTATGAAGCCTCCGTGCAGCTGTCATACAAGGTAAATGCTCAAATAAGCAAAAGAGTGGAAATGACCAAATGGTATACATCTATTAAAGGTGGTGAGTTGGATTTAATGTCCAGTAATTTTCAGATGGATACAGCATCCAGATAATTATTCGAAGAAGAAAGATGCACTAAAAATGTATGTAAAGGCAAATACTGAAACCCAGGCCATGCTCAGATTTGAAGAAGGGCACAACATTTTTTCAAGAAAATATCTATCTATATATCCTGGGACAAACAAATTGAACCAAAGAACCAAGGGGCTGAAAGTTTGAAACCCAATGAGGGCACTAAATTCAAAATTGTGAGTTAGAAGGTCAGTCTGAAATCATTGAAATATAGGATACGGTGGGCAATAAGAGTTTATCACCCCATATTTACCAGAATAATTTTTTGTGGGACTGCAGTGATGAGGCTGAGCACACAATTCGACAGTGACTTGGCACAGGATGAACACAGACCCCCCAACCTCAGGAACGTCGGTTTGAGGGTTCCGCATTCCTTTTTAGAGGGTTTTCACAAAAAAATTAGGGTCTTAATAAACAAAATTTCTGTATTGAGAAAATGCATTTTTTGCAATAGAAAGGTTTTACAATGCACTTCCTGTTGTTTATAAATTCAAGGCTAAATTACAGCATCTGATCAATCACAGTAGTTGAGCAGTGAGCATCCTCCTCAAGCTTTATTCTCGGCAGTTTTGACCAGGTTGTAATACCAGCTCAACAGTTTCGGAGGACAGAAAGTAATTAAATCCCCATTTAATGGTAATTTTCTTCAGAGGGTTTTTAAGTTGTCAAGAAGAGGGTAAGAGGGTTTTAGGCTAAAAAAGTGGGGAAACCCCTGTTTTAGAGGGTTGGTTGGGAGGACTGTGAACACGAGTTGCTCGGTTCAGGGATCATACGTATTCATACCCAGGTCCCAAAGTCAAAGATTTAGCAGCCCACTGAGGTGAACCCCAGGGCAGAATCTTTTAAAGGAGGAGACAAACAGCAGTCTTTCTGCTGTGACAGTGCTAAGAGGCCACAGAGAGCAACTACAAAAGAATGGGGATAAACAGCAGCGAACTGCAGCTTAGCACCTAAGAGCCAATTTGCCTCTTCATCATTGCAAGAAAATCCTCATTATCATGTTGGTGGGGAGAGCTCAGATGTCTTAACCTGATCAAGACCTAAATTAAGGCAGCCACCTGACATGCAACTACAATCTGTCACGTGCCATTAAAAAAGCAAAGCAACAGCCAGACAATCCACAGCAATCCTGCCTTGATCAGGGAGGAACCAACTTGAGTTGAGCTTGCCATGCAATCATGCTGATGGTGGCAATGGTGGGACAGCCATGCAAGCATCATGGCCCATGCACAATTGCACATGATGCAAGTAACCAGAAAGCAACACCAAGACAAGAAAGCAGATACAATCAGACAAGTACTTAAGCAAAGGTAAAGACAAGCAAGGAAAAACAAGAACGCAATCATGCAAGAAGTACGATGACTCAGTGAAGAGCAAGAGAAAGCCAGAGAAGCAGCAGAAAAAGTGAGTGAGTTTGTGTTTTACGTTCCCATCAGCACCGGTGTGGGAAGCAGCAAAAAAAAAGAAAAAAAGAAAGCAAGCAGGCAAAAAAGCAGGCAAGCAACACGACAAGCAGGCAAGCAACAAGGCAAACAGCAAGAAGAGATGTGGCAAGGAGGGAATCAAGCAGGCAAGGGAGAATAGGATGACTTAACCGGTTGGAAATAATATCATAGAGGCAAGGCGCAAGCAAAGCTAAGCCAGCAGCAGGTAGAGGCTATTAGGACTGGAGCACATGGCATAACACAGCTTGAGATAATCAAGTATGGATTCGGTGGCCTAACTCCAACAGGTTGCCTTACCTTCTCCGCCAACAGTCCTTCAGGTAAACAAACAATCTGTAGCTGAGCAAAGGGACTAGTCTCATTCATGCAAACCTTTGCAAACCCAGGAAAACAATGTGCAATTTACATGCAACAAAACTGAATGAATTATTCAGACAAATCCAATGGATGGCATTGTGCAGTTCCACTGTTGGTTCTATAGTGAGGCAGGCCAATGGCCTCACTTAATGAATGCCATTCTAATTGCCACCATGATGAAAGGCTCACGCATCCCAAAGGGGCCATGGTCAGCTGAGTTGTGTACAAGGGTCAGCAGAGGGATCAGAGCATTCAGTATTGCTTTGACCTGGGCCTCACCTGGGTATCAGCTCGGCTGGGATTTGCCAGATAGGTGTGCCCTTTACAGTCCCCTGATGGTGCCTGGGGAAAATGACCAGACTCGAAATTAACAAACAGATAATTCAACAGGTGTATCGAATGAAAACTATTTTTATTACGAGAAAAAGACGTACACTGTATATTGTATAATGATGATAATGTGTTACAAACAATAGTGTGCACTCTGGTGAAGTAAACAAAAATCCCAAACAAACTGCGAAATTTGCTGATAACATAGAATCACGAAGCCCTGCGAATTCAGTTCATAAGAGGATTTCCCAAATCTCCACCCAGAGAAGTGCAAATCTCACGATTACGATATCATTTTCTTCCCGAGTCACTTTTTGTGATTTGACCAAACAACCGAAATGGTGGAATGAAGTCACAAATATGCATACATGTCAATAACTCAAGAATTTGTAATGTACCAATTTCCATCACCATTTCTTACAAAAAAATTAGGGAAATGCTCACAGAAGGTCCATTGGTACTCAAATACTTGAAGATGACCCATTGATTCAACATGGATGAACTAGCAATCATAGCCACCAACCACACACATGCTTGTTTCACTGCCAATCCTGCCAAACTGACAGGCTGCTTGGCTCTGGCCTGGCTCTGTTGAGCTCTGCTGGGTGCTTTCCATTTAGTTGGTGTTTGATTGAGCTTGGGATTTGCTTCGCCACAGGCTTGGATCCTCCCTCCCCCACCTAGATTTTAATTATTTGTGAAGGTGCCAGGTAACGATCCACTAACCCAGTTATCGACCTTTGCAACAAGAAGCAACTTCACAGCTGGGACCTCCAGCCCCAATAGATGCAAACCAATTTCATGGTCAGTCTTTGAAGGCAGGCTTGCTTCAATTCAAGGTCACCACCAAACAAAAATTTCTACTTCCTTGTTACAACTGATTCAGTGAGGAAATATGGGTGTAGTGTTGTGCCGGTTCCCAAAACCGAGACCGAAACCGAGGTTGTAACATTGCAACCGAAATCGAACCGAAGTTTAATCTAACAACCAAATCTTTCGGTTGTCATATCTCTCCCTTTTTATCTAGAAAGTTATTGGCAAAATCCTGACCTGTAAACTCTTCCCAAGCACGCGCCATCTTACAATGTTACCTTCCTTCGAAATTAAATATATAGTCTGAAAAATGGGTTGCACACTAGGCACTGAATCACGGACAATAAAAGCGTGTTGTAGAAATTGTTCTTCACAGGTTTCTTTGCCATTTCGCCAAGAACTGAAACCGGGACCAAAACTGCGATTGTAGGAATAGCAATAACCGAAAACCGAACCAAGTCAAATATATCAAAACCGCCCAACACTATATTGATTCTGTAAGATTATTTGGGAATTCCAGTGACATCACATAACTGACGGTCCTATCTTTCACATTAAAATTAAGGCGTGAATTTATCGCAGAGACATATGTTACATCACCGACACAGATAGGACTCACCGACACATGACAATAACATGATAAGCATACAGCACAGGACATTTTTGAAAATATGAGTCATCGAATAGTATAGTGATATGAGTCATATGACATCATTCAAAGGCTCAGAGCATTTGGTGAATTTAGTTTTTGACTCGCATTTCCTTGTCTGTAATATCATCATTGTAGACAACAGGAAAAGGAGACTTGCAAATATATATATATATTCTGCATCAAAATTTTAAGGCCAATCATGTACCAGGAGATCAGTCACATGACACGCCAATAAATAATGATATTGGTGTCTTAAAAGTGTTATTGGTGTGTGGAGAGTGATATTGGCGTGCCCCTATGCTCTCAGCAGCAGCCATGGACTTAATTGCAGTTACTTAAGGGCAAGGCTGTGGTTTGCAAAATTTAACTTTTTGGAAAGTCAATTTATCATTTTATAAATATGCGCATTGTAAATAATGGGAAAAATTAAGTATATTTCATATAAAAAAAGTAAGTATCTTTAGAAAAACCAGTATTTTACAAATATGTATAAGTCTGAAAATAGTGGTGCAGAATATAACAAATAGTGGATGTTGAGTCGACCAATATTGAGTTTTATTGGCCTTAGCAGGTAATATTGGTCTCGGCCTACGGCCTCGACCAATATTACTGCTTCGGCCAATAAAACTCAATATTGGTCTCCTCACCATCCACTATCTATATAATATATGCATCCATCACTTGAAATCAAAATTATGACTAAGGAAGACTGTGATGTTCGACAAGACAATCACTACAATATTCGACTGCTGACATAACTGACATCGAAGTCAGTCATTAATGAAACATGGTCTTTAGTCTGGGATATCTCTTCAAAATCTACACTTTTGGTATTTTGTCACATTTTTGTCGTCACCTCAATGGCAAAATATTCGCAAACCAAGAAATGACAGTAAATCGTTTTGTTTCATTAACCCGCTTCTGTCAGAAATCATCAATATCAGTCAAAAACGTCTGTCGTTTCCCATCAGACACGTGTTTCATATTGCAGATATCTGGATATCTAGCTGGTCATAATGTCAATGTGTACCACAATGAACCTTCATTGAACACAATATCAACACCGACCCATATTCATAACATAATCATATATACAATACATGTAATATTTCTTCTTCTTCTTCTTCTTCTTAGAGGTTCCTCCTCTTGCTTTCAGGAGCACCCTTGTATGTCAAGGTTTGTTTAGTACATGCTCTAAAAACTGCATAAAAACTACTTAAAAGCTGCATAAAAACTGCATAAAAACGTCATTGAGCCAGACTTAACTAAAAAACTACTGCTACTGCTACTCAGCTATCGCTGGCATTACTACGGCTACAGCAAAGTTTATTGGCATCCTCCATCCGATATTGATGCAGCAAGTGGCAAAGGTCGTTCAGGATCCTGTTGACCTCAATACTGTTTGTGGCTTCGTGACCCGGACCGTTCAGTAGTTTTTTCAAGGCATATCCGCTTTCAAGATTAAAACCCAACTGACTTAGTTTGGGCAGCTTGGACTGTCTTATGTGGTTTGTACTGGGACATTCCAACAGCATATGGTGTCTATCCTCCGTTGTTCTCAGGCAAAGCTGACATCTTGGGTGCACACTGGGTGAAATTTTCGCCTTCCGGCTCTGTGTCATGTACGTGTTCGATAGTAGCCTTGCTCTTGTAATAGCGGCCGGAACTAGACGTGGGTGACTTGTGCAAGCTTTCCTGATAATGTTACATATTATACAGAGGTTATTCCAAATATAGTCACAATAAGATAATATTGATCGACAGAGACTTAAGAAGTGCTTTAAAAGTGAATAATTGATGGACATATGCAGATTCACAGGGAGGGGGGGGGGGCACAGGGGACACATGCTCACCTCTCTTCATATATATCCTTCCAATTGCCAATAGGAAATAGAACAATTTTTCGCTTTGTTCGACTGATTAAGCAATGTTATGGACCTCAGAAAACCTGGTCCCACTGACAATGTACAGGCCGATGTTTCCGGAAATAGTTTTTTTGTGTTCGCAGATATGCGTATAGAAAGCGAAGTATCATTTTAAAATTGTAAAAGCATCATTTGGGGCAATACCCCTGAATGTCAGTGTGGTCATGGAACCTAATAAGCATTTGGCCATGTTATGGCATCAGTTTACAGATGTTGAAATTTAAAATAGTATCCTGCAATCCAAGTTGCTAGATGTGCAGTACACAGTCCTACTATAACTTCCACATGTCACTATTATGACCATGCAATACTGATAATGTTACATATTATACAGAGGTTATTCCAAATATAGTCACAATAAGATAATATTAGAACCAATGACCTCTGGTGAAAAAAATATACATAGAATTGAGTCCTGGTTTTTATTAACAATAATTCCAGATATAGAACATCAACAATATTTACAAAAATAAAAATATAAAATACAACACGACAGGACATTTTTGAGAGAATGGGGATTGGGAAAGAGGAAAATAGAAGTACAACTGTACAGTTATGTCAACAAGTGCAATCAGCAGCACATACATAATATATGATGTTACAAAGTATTCAATAGCCAGGGAAATTAACCATGGCTCTACATGTTGTGTGCATGATGACAGCATGGTCGATTTGTTTAATTGCTCCATTTTTTCCTCTGTCCTTTTTAATCTATTTCTTGATTTTTAAAGTTTTTTTTTGTTCTTTGTTTTCTCTTTAACCTTTTTCACCTGTGGCTGCACTTTTTCTCCTTCATTTTTCTTCCCTGCCATTTAGTGGTTTGTTATGACAACGAAGCCACTTTAATGAGAAGACAAACACTGATTAATTATCCCAACATTGTGACATGGAAGCAGCAGGGGCAATATCAGAGCAATGAATCAATAAGACCAGAAAGAAAGCAAAATGAAAAAGAAAAGAAGGCAAAAAAAACTTGCAGCCACAATTTGATCTCAATGTCTCAAACCATGAAAATAAGGAATGGAAATCCAGTGTGGGACCTCATGCATTGTCAAAGGGCCTGAGCTCACTGGCAAGTCAAAAGGAGAGCTCAAAAGGATTGCTGTAAACTCAAAAGCAAGTCAAAAGCTCTCAGAGACATCTCTAGTTTGGCAAACAGAAACGAGCACAATGAGCCCCAGTCTTGTCTGGCCCTGTGCTCCAGTGATGATCATTGCAAATTCGCCAATTTCACTTCACTCCAATTGCAGCATCAAATTCAAACAGCCATGCTGACTCATGGCAAAACTGCTGGGAATTTTCCAAAAATTGTCTTTTCCATTCCATTTTTGCTGGATTGTCACTCGATTTCAAATTAACCATGAGGCTTCTATCATGTCATGCAACTACAGAGTCTGAGCTGAACTTGCAGTCGAATCACCTCCATGTGGATTAGAGAAATTCTGTAACACCTACAGATATCTGTGAAAACTGAACCACGGCTATATCATTCATATCACAAATCACCATATGATACCATCATAATACATAGCACAATATTATTTTATATCCTCTCCCTTTTTTAATTTTTTTTTTCAAAGTTTTTTTTTTGTACTCCCCAAAGGACTACCCAAGAGAGTGCTTAGTCATAATGAGATATTGTTTGTTTTTCTTTGCCATATAAATTAAACAGAGTCAGACCAGTAAGGTATATTTTGGCCAATATATGACACACCACTAATCACAGGGCTCTGGGGAATGAAGGCATTGCAATGCTGGGCAGCTGGGTGGTGTAGTGGTTAAGGTTCCCGCCTGCTCCGCTGAAGGTCTTTGCCTGCATGGGTTCGACTCCCGGTTGGGGAACCTGAAATTTTCAGTGCACCTTTATGAGCAAAATCCCAGCTGGATGTCGTTCGGATGAGACGTTAAATTGGCGGCCCCTTGTATCAGTGTCTGTGCTGGGCAAGTAAAAGATCCCTCACATGGGGTAAATGTGTAACATGTTGAGGACTCCTGCTCTCTCTCTCATCTCATCAATCAACCCTCGTGAGCGCCCAGAACTGGGCTTAGAGGGCTGCACTTACCATATCTATCTATCTATCTATCTATCTGGGAAATCACCATTGGTCCATTGCTTCATTATATCATATCCAGTGAATGAGGGCAGATGGTCCTGTGACAGCCCAGCCAAAAGAGATTACATTATGAGATCCACCTCTATGACTAATACATGTATTTACATCATATATAACTTGTTGTGCAGATGGGTGGATGGATGATTGGGGCTTTACGTCATGGATTTATATACTTGGTAGGCTAATTGGGACAGGAGGACACGACAATGAGGCGAAAGATGATTGAAACAGTCGTCCAACACAGGCCCAGGTGGTCCAGAACGAGCTGGATTCGAATCCAGGACCCAGCGACTGGCAGCCCAACACTAAAAGGGACAGATGAACAGAACATATCATTTGCTTGTGTGAAGTCAGAGATACATTCATGATAATATAATGGTGAATTTGGTGTTACCGCAAATGCTTTCGAGACCTAACCTATACATATATAGGGACCTGACATTTTCACTGAAAGTCTGATATATATAGGCCTAGAGACTGCTCCAGACACCAATGGGCCCTTCACTACATATGGAGTGTAATGCATTAAAGGGAGGAGCAATAAAGTCATCATGTAATGTATGAGATCAGAATGGATAAAACACCCAGAGCAAACAAAGCCTGTGTAACAGACAGCCTGTTTTATCTGACGTCTTGTTGGTAAACAGCTCTAAATGGGCAAATGCATCCTTTGTGTCTGAGCCCAGCCATAGTCGCAGATCCCAAGACATCTTCCTAAAAGCCAACAAGATCCGAGCTGTTGCCTTGATGTATGTATACCATTGATATCAGGCAAAAAAAGAAAAGTGCAGCTGAATGCCTAAAGTGACACTGACACCTTGTGAGCTGATAATGGAAAGTGTTGATATTGAGAATGCCTCCTCATGCCACTATCAACCTGTATCAAACCATGATCATACCAGTATCACGCAGTCACGAGACTGATACAGTGTATGCTCTGATAGCCCCACACTGATATCAGCTACTCCACATTTGTTTCGCTTGTCACTTAATATTCACTTCAAAGCAAGCAGGATCCTAGCAGGGTGTATCAGCAAACATTAATTGACACAAGACTGGGGCAGGAGATTGATAACATGGAAAAGTCAAGACTAGGTTTGTAGGGTCAGAGGTTGAACGACCCAAAGTATATCAAATACCCACTCAGATGATCAGGGACGACTTTTGATCTAAATTTAGAAGTATACAAGAGATCCAAAAGATCCAGTTTGATCAGGCCAAAGTTTCTGTTTTGCAGATAAAATCGAGTCAAGTATGCACACTGTGTGAACACTGTTAGAGCATGTGATGTATGTTTACAGTTCAACTAAGGACATTTACTAGGCTGAAGTTTCGTTACACATTTTCAAGGGGATCTCAAGATCAGGAACTATCAGAGTGAAGTCTCTTATATTACACATCTATACTGATGTTACAAGTTGAGACTACAACTTGCTGTGTTACACGAACTTGACACAGCTATCACATTTCATAGGAAGGGTCTTATATCAAGTAAGAGCTATAAAAAGCTATGGATTGCATTCCACTCTGCTCCCAGAGATGCTTATCATGAATACAGCTCTTTTTGCCATTTATCAGGTTACAAACCTCCCTGGTTGGTCTCCTGGTCGGGCTTGTGGAGGTGTGCCCATGGTGGTTGGGGCTTTTTAGTGTTGTTGGGTGTGTATGCCTAGCTCGACGGCTCAGTGTTTATAGGGTACAATGTATGTCTGATGGTGATAAATCACATTCTATAAGAGCCATATAAAAATCATTTCATGGCTAGGTAACTGGCATTGCAGGTGGCAGACTTGTCCATTTTTCAAAGCAATGTTTGCTGAAGCAGCATTAAGCCATAGGGGGTTTGGCATGGCCCTACCACAAGGAGCAAACTGACACCCATACATAAATGTAAGCTGTCTTTGTGAGCAAGTTAGCAGCCAGTAAATCAGCCAGGTTTCTACAGTTCACTTGCTTCTGGGCTATCAGTAACCACTGCATGTGGAATTCCAGGGAGACAGCTCAGTCAAGATGGATTCCCTGCCTCTGCAACTTGTGAGCAACTTGTGGGAGCTCCAGCAGATGCAATTGTCAGCCAGTTCTGCATCTAGTTTTAGGAGGATCTCCTTCAAGGAAATGACAAAACAATTGCATGAGACTATGAAATAAAATGTGCCATTGTGCTGCAATTGATGTTATTTCAAAGGAATCGCTCTTCACTCTCCTCAGTCTGCTCTTCAAGTCCAGGATTCCCTGCTATGCACTACACGTACACAATACACTGCTACTGAGTGACAGTGACTGTGACACTACTTAACTATTATGCTCAAAATTAGATTTTTTTTAACTGCACATTGTTCTACTTTCCTCATGTCAAAAACTCTCCTATATCAGAAAGAATATTAAAACCTTGAATTTAACCAAATGCACATTCTGCAAGCAGATATTCCCTTTGTGAGCAAGTTACAAAATTCACTGTTGTGGTCAAACATTTCTACAACCTGGGATCTACAATATGTGTGACCATGATTCGGATAATTTAAACACCTGACATACTGGCATCTATTTATATAAGCTGCAGTGAGAACCTTGGTCAGCCTGCATCAGAATGAGTTTCATACAATCCCTCTGCAGCAGCTACATTGATATCCCTATGCCAATATACACTGATATTACTGGTATCTGACATGACTGGCATGTGAACATCAACTGGATGTTACAACCTCATCAAGGCAGTCTGGATTGTACACAGAACCTGTCTGAAGTAGGATGCTCCATTTAATTCTGGGAAGCAGGCCAAAATACCCCAGAACCCAAACAGGATGATCCATAAACTACAGAACACCACAACACTGGCACAACTAGGTCAGTTAGGCCGAAAGGTCACCAGGTCAAACCTGGCTCAGATCAAACTAGGTCATTGGACCGGAAGTGTCAGAAGGTCAACGCTCTATCGCAGATCTATCGCAGATCTATCCCTGATCCATCGCATACACACAGCTGCAGAATATGAACATTTTATGACATACGAAAGGGCATGCAACAAGAAGGATCGGATCAGACAGCATATTACAAAATTGTGTCCTAATTGCACAGTTAATAGATATTCCTAGCGCAGGCAAACAGGCTGCGCCCCAATTAATCGCAAGTTATTACATGAGCAGCAATCAGGCTCCGATATCATCCAATGCAAGGCTCACTCACAATTGAGACAAGCATGTGATGAACCAGAATGCCTTGACATATATTGCATAAAAAAATACCATCACTCCATCGGTGTACCTGAAATCACGCTCACGTACTGGCAGCCATATGTGGGCAGCAGTTTCACAGGAGGAGCGACAAGTAAAAAGAATGCTTTCATAGTTTTGCAATACAGTATCTCATTAATTTAAATTATTGAGCACTGAGGAAGCCTTGATTCAAATGACCTAGATTAACTCATGTGTGATGAATCTGGTCAAAACTGGGTCAGTGAAATATTGCAGTCCCTTCTCAGTGGCACTGCTGGGACTGCAGGGGACAGTATGCTGCCAGGTTAGGCACTTGGTCTCCAATAATTTTACTTTTGCTGCTGTTCTGCGGGTAACGGTAGCGTTCTCTTAGCTGTTTTGTTTACCAAAAAATAAAATGTAATGACAATGAAAAGTTATTGATTTCTTCAACATTTCTGAAGAGAATATATGAATATCAGTCTGTATGTATACAGACAAGATTAGGCCCAATACAAGTTTGTCAACAGTTATAAAATTTTGCTCACGCCAATCATGGACTTGTTAAACCTGTTACTTTGAACAGGACTCAAGCCCAGGAGCTCCCAGGACCTTCAGTGGAAAATTGCCTTCCAGACTGGAGAAACCAGAAATCAGGCAGGTTTCAGCTTATTATCAAATTCTTGGATTCCCAATCTACACCATGTGAAGGGACTCATAAGTTAATAATGCGAAAAAACATTTGGCTCAAAAGCCTTACAGATCAAGCATGTATCCTTCATGTGCATCACAACATTACCAAGCAGTGGCAAGCAAATATCTTTACTCCAATTTATAAGGTAAGAGTGTGAAAGAAACCACATTACTGACATCAGACAAAGAAAAGAGAGAAAGGTCTGAAAAAACTGCAAGAAGCTGTAATTACATTCAACAGGATACATCAATCAATCAGAAAAATCTTGATAGAATCCAGGTTCATAATTAACACATCCTCCAGTTTCCACCTGCCACATCTTGGACTAAATACAATCTAGGCACAGTTTTTCACCTCCCCTATCTCTTTATTGCATTAATATCATAACAATATGTCATTTACACTTATGCATATTTTTTTCCAGGTGTAGATCTCACTCACCGATGCTGGTATTATTTATGGGACAACATGGAAACTCAATGCAAAACAACACAGCAATTATTAAAGACAGCATGTCAACAGAAGCATATGCTCAAATTATAATTTAAAGAATGACAACCATCTATTGCAACATCACATTGATCACTTAAATTTATCAAAACGCTCTACTCTATGTATGTAGTTCAGTTTATAAGGTTGTGTCAAATTTTGTCTTTTCAAACATCATCAATGTCAAAGGAAGTACAAACACTCTTGATCACAACTGTAGAGATCTGGAAACTCATGAATTTTGACTGGCAATATTATTGGCTCATGGCAGAGAGATGTTTATGGGGTAATTTTAATGGAGAAAGCAACAGATTAACAGGAAAATAAAGGGAATAAGTGATTTAAGCTGCAGTTTAATGTTAATATCTGATTAAATGAAGCATGTGATTGTTTTGGATAAGGCAGATTGATGAGATTCAAGATTTCTTTTTATTTCTAATTTTATTCCTAGCAACAAAACCTTCTATCACCAGTGGGTCTATAAAAGTCAGTTTTACAGGCAAATCAATACAATTTGAATCCATTCAAACAGAGATTGCTTAAATCAGACAGAACAAATTAAAGCAAAATATTCAAACCCAACTACATAATCACTGTATTAAAAAATTTAAGTAACATTTGCCAAATTATGCCAAAGCACATATGCTTTTATCCATTATCTCTTTCAGAGAGAGACCACATGTTCCCATGAGAAGGATGCCAAGCTTCATATATGTCGGAATACGACCAAAAAAAAAGCCGTGCAACTCTGAGGAGACTGGATGTAAAAATGTAATACAGGAGGAAAAAGGTCATTTTTTGTCTCCGGAGTCCAAACGTATTAGAACACATTATATTTGATGTTTTTGTGAGCTTTCCAGAAGCACTTTGGAGTCTGGAACAGACTGTTTCAATGGAACACCAGACAGAATCCTGTGCCAATATGTACATTTTGACTTGACTTCATTGTTCTGGGTTTGGCAGTCAGCATGCAATGGAGATCTTCAAACTAAAACTGGATATTATATAGGTATATCCATTATCCAAAGTACAGCGAAGGCACGCACATCTGGAAAGTCAGTCTCGAAGAACATGCAAGAGCTTTCCTGATATAGAAACTACAGATGTGCAGGGTATGTTCATTTGTTTTATTCTAAATCATAGCTGATGGTTTTGTACAAACACGAAATAATCATCGATGAAATGATAATCAACAGTAACTCAATTAGATTCAATCATATTTAAAACTCACACAAAAAAGAAATTTGGCAATGGTCTGGCCCATCTGGAATATCCGGCTCCCTTTTTCCCTGTTCCCGGAACTCATCTGATATTCAAAGTGACTGGATACCCTGGATGGCTATGTTTGAATGTTAGAAGTTCTATCATAAATGAGGCATCTCACTTAAGGAATCGAAGTTACAGAACAATTTCCATTCTCCAGGTAAGAGCTCTAACACTGTTGAATCCATACTAGGAGGAGACTTTCAAGGGGTGAATGCTTCATGAAAAAAACATGCCAGAAATGGAACAAATTTGTATAACTTCCTGGTGACTTTCTCATCATTAACAAGGTTAAGGCTTAACATTTCTAAAGAAGTCTTCCTTCCCTGGGCTGCATCAGTCTGTACCAGGCTGCACCTGCAATGTGTGCAACAAGAGGTGCAAGTGAGCATGCCTTGATTACAGGAAGCGATTTCTCAGGTTGTCATATTCAGGTAACAACTTTGTTCAGGTACTTTGCTCTCTCCAATCTCCAGTGCTCATGGACAGGTAGTCTGCCCAGGTACAGGTTATCTGCCCAGGTAGTCCCCCCAGGTAGTCCACCCAGGCCCCTGACATCCTCAATCTCCCTGTGTCTCAGCAAAGTCAGCATCCTTTTTGCATCATTTCAGCCTTTTTTTGTTCTTTTTGGGAGCAACCAGACATCAGCCAGACAGACCAACAGACAAAACAGGTTGACACATGTATGCACCTGAGGACTCGGTGAGGAGAGACGATGGGAAAAGGGAAGAGCAGGCTTGGAGCAGATCAGCCAACATGGCACGTCAGGAAAAAGACAGGGAAAAATATGCTGTTCGCATTATATGGCAGGTAGCAAAAAAGTCAGTCTGGCTTCTCAGATTCTTCTCAGATTTTTCTCTGATTCTGCTCAGATTAAGCTGATTGTGGGTTGGTTGGCAATACCAGGTAGCTTCAGGTGAGCTAAGCTAAAATATAAGACATGCAGTATCTGCAGCACCAGACATGACAATATATATTTATAAAGCATTATCAGAATCAAAAGGCTGTGGTTATGAATTGTTTATTTAAAGAAGCCTTTGGTTATTCGTGCCAGACTTGTGTGCCATGTCAGGTGTGTACTGCATGCAGTTGGGTGCAGTCAGGTATGCTGATGTTAGCTTGATGAAGACACAGGGAATTGGAAGAAAACTGTCATGAAAATACACTGTATGAAAAAAGCAAAAATTCCTTTTAAAAACATATACTCAAAGCAGTATCAGCAGCCAGTTATCAGCAACAACCAAACTTTAACATCTTGACACTGCGAGGAGTATGAACTTTAACTGTAACACCAGCTGTGTTACAGTTAAAGTTCATACTTGGCAGCACAAGAACAGCTTAAGTAAGAATATATAATAGGCCTACAATACCGTAACATCATTCTGTTCAGCAACCAAAATGGCATCAGGGTACAACTCACCTGCAAGCAAAAATAAAGACAAATGTCAAAATAAATCTTACTCAAAAACATTTAATGAATCGCAGGAATATTCCATGTATAAATGGACAGACAAAAAAGTGCAAAATTAGAAACGGTTACCAAGTAATGTCAATTTGGGAGTGTCAGTTATAGCCTGTGAATAGCTTTGTACAATTGTTCCCGGTAAAACAGCAAATAGAATACCATAATTCGCCTAGAACAACAGCAAATCAAATCACTGGTGCCCAACCTGAACTCACAGTCCCTCGCAGTCCAAGCAGTGATGCTGAGAAGGGACCGGACTGCAATATTTCACTGACCTAGTTTTGACCAGATTACTCACGTATGAGTTAATCTACTTTATTATTCAAACGAGAACTTCATTCAAATGAGCACATTTCTGACGAATTAATGCAGCTGATACGTTAAAATAAAGGCATAACACAAATTAATAGCCAATCAAATATTGAGAGAGAAAAATAGAATCAACATCTGCCAATTTAAAATTTCTTTGAGACATCGCAAGTACCTACTGGTCCGCTAAATGCGGTGAGGCACGAGACTGTCTATACCAGAACGGAGCCCACCAGAGGGCCAGAAGACAGGAAGTGTTCACAGAGGGCGTTTAGGGTGTTTAATGACGTATTTCTAGCACTTGGTATAATGGGTGGTTGTGTTCTGCCACAGAGACGTTGCCTGGCAGCCTGCCTTGGTTTAATCAACCGTGAATGCCTCCAGACGAAACACATGTTAAAGGCTTGTCGTATCGTCCTTTGAAATGCTCTCTAAAAAGCTCAGCAGCTCAAAGCTCGCTTCAGGTTGATTCTGGCTGCTTCTGCATGCGATGTCTGCTCCCAGCACGCCAGCCCCAACAGGCTACATAGCTCTGATAAAATCACACTGGTCTGGTCTCCATTTGACGTAAGGAGACTTGCGATTGGATATATTCTATTAAATCATGTCAGTGGCAGAACATGTTTTTGGATATCATTATGGTTGGTTAACGCTTAAAAATAGCAGATATAAATCTTTCTGACTGGTCAATGCAATTTCAAAGAAAACGGACAAAATGTGGCTGACTGACCAATCAGAAAGCATTGAAATATTCCTAAAGACAACGCACCAGATATTTCGTTCGTAAACAGTAATCTTTTTAGACGAAAATAATCTTCAACACGATAGTAACTTGCAACTTGGGATAAACGCTCCCCTGAGCCTGCTCTTTTCGTGCGTTAATAATTTGCGCCAACCACTTTGAACTGCATCAACTCTAAGAGACTACGACTGCAGGCAAAGGACTGGGCTCCATCGAGTGCTCTCCTATCGACCACTAAATACTGAATCATTGCTGATAATCGCAACTTCCGATCGTGAACCCCGATATCTGAACGCGCTGCTGGCAACCACTGGCAGCTGAGCAGAAGAACTCCTGTCTGGGCAGGGCCCATGACACAGCACTCAGAGCAGTCAGCTGGTGCACAAGGCATGCAGATGAGGCAACCACAAATAAGGCTCGGATAAATCTAGACCTGCAATACGAAACAAGATACCATAATTTCAATGAAAGAAAAGGTCGAAACACCAAAATATATAGGCCTACAATAGACTTATCATTGTGACACATCAATGCAAGCTAGTACCCGTAAGTACTGAGAAGGCCTGCAGCTGTTTCATTCCGAGACGCCAAGCCGTACCACGAAAGACAAGGAAAATACAGGACAATTTTAAGGAAACAACAGCCATTTAGGATGTTTGTAGCTTTATCAAATAACACAAAGAGTAACTAACAGTATATATGCTATCAAATGTTGCTTTTTTGCATTCAGCCATTCATATGTTTTTAAGTATAAGCTGGTCATGCAACATATCATTGCAAAAATGTCATGACTGCACTTGCAGGTCTCCTGCAATGATAATGGAATTGCTATAGTCTCAGGTATATCCACAACCCATTGTCGACTCTAACCAGACATAAGAACACGAAGGAGTTCTTCCTCAAGCACTATGAAAAACTCCATTTTCTAGGAACAGATAATTGAATTGAACAAAGAGGAAACCTTGTTAATACTGTTAGACCACGGGCCAGAAAGTGAAACCCTCCCCCCCCGGAGGGAATTTTCGGGACCCCCCTAGTTTTCTTCCTGAATGTGTTAGGAGTTCATTTCAGGTTGTTTCCGCAATTTAAAAGCGTGTAAACTCCAGAAAAAATCACTTTTTCTGAATACCGCGTGACGAATTTCGATATTTTTAGCGTAACGCACTTTCCTTCACCAAATTGGCAATAACTCCCTCAATAATCATCTTTATGGCACAACAAAGGTGTCATTGGAACCACAAATAAGCAGGCTACATGATACAATGTTGTTTTACTCAAAAATACGGACTGAAATTTGTTAGGAAGCCATTTTCCTACCCCTACCCCTACATTTTATTTAATAAAATGATTTCCGCCCATATATAATCACCATTTGAGGCTAAATACTATGCAAAATAATCATAAATTCAGCCTGGGTGAATTTAATCAATCACTTTTAAAACAACTATCAACACTAGAAACACACAGTCACAAATAAATCCATAAAAATCTATTTATCTGAGCACCGCATCGGGAATTTAGTTGTTTTTAGCGTAACAGACTTTCTGTCACAAAATTAGCCATAACTCGGTCAATAATAATTTTTATTACACAATGTAGGTGTCATTGGAACCACAAATAAGAAGGCTACATGATAAAATGTTGCTTTAGTTGAGGAGAGGGACTGAAGTTTAACAGAAGGCCATTTTCTTACCCCTACCCCTAACATGTTTTTTAAAATAAAAGATTTCTGAACACTTATAATCATCAATTTCAGCTAAATTCTAAAAAAAAAGAAACGAATTAAGACTAGGTTAATTTTCTCCCATCAGTTTAATGGTAATTCAGTATATTTACTAGGCTATCTGGTGCATATAGTATATTTATTTTGGAAAAGGGGTCTGGACACCCCAGCCACACCTTAGTGAAATATGGACTATCGCAGATTTCTGCTAAAATTTGAACACTTCCACTCATTGAATTGGCTGTAAAGTGGTCATAGAAATGGCCAGGCATATTAAGTTTTATATGATGATTTAGTATATTTGCCAGGCTATCTGATGCATATAGTTCAATTTTGGAAAAAGGGTGTGGACACCCTAGCCACACCTTAGTGAAATATGGACTGTCGCAGATTTTTGCTAAAATTTGAACACTTCCACACATTGAATTGGCTGTAAACTAGTCATAGGAATGACCAGGCATATTAAGTTTCATATGGTAATTTAGTATATTTGCCAAGCTATCTGATGCATTTAGTTTAATTTTGGAAAAAGGGTGTGGACACCCTAGCCACACCTTTGTGTAATATGGACTGTCGCAGATTTTTGCTAAAATTTGTACACTTCCACACATTGAATTGGCTGTAAAGCGGTAATAAAAATGATAAAGCTTGTTAAGTTTTATATGGTGATTTAGTATATTTACCAGGCTATCTGACGCTTATTGTTTCATTTTGGACAAAGGGTCTGGACACACCAGCCACACCTTCCGAAATATGGAATGTCGCAGATTTTTGCTAAAATTTGTACACTTCCACATATTGAATTGGCCGTGAAGGGGTAATAAAAATGATAAAGCTTATTAAGTTTTATATGGTAATCTAGTATATTTACCAGGCTATCTGGGGCATATAGTTTAATATTTTTAAAAGGGTGTGGACACCCTAGCCACACCTTTGTTAAATTTGGACGATCGCAGATTTCTGCTTAAATTTTAACACTTCCACACATTGAATTTTCTGTAAAGTGGTAATAAAAATGATAAAGTATATTAAGTTTTATATGGTAATTAAGTATTTTTACCAGGCATCTGGTGCATATAGTTTCATTTTGGACAAAGGGTCTGGACACCCTAGCCATGCCTTTGTATAATTTGGAATGTTGCAGATCAAATTTTGCTAACATTGAACACTTCACATTGAAATGGCTATAAAGTGGTTGTAGAAATGGTCAGGCATATTAAGTTGTATATGGTAACTTAGTATATTTACCAGGCAATCTTGTGCATATAGTTTCATTTTGAATAAAGGATGTGGACACCCCAGCCGTAAGTGAAAGTGTGAGAGTATTCAAATTTTTAGCAAGAATTTGCGATAGTCCAAATTTCATAAAGGTATGGCTAGGGTGTCCAGACCCTTTGTCCAAAATGAGACTATATGTACTAGATAGCCCTGGAAAAAATACTTAATTACCATTTTAAACTTGATATGCTTTATCATTTATATTAACACTTCATGGCCAATTCAATGTGTGGAAGTGTTCAAATTTCAGTAAAAAATCTGCGATATTCCAAATTTCACAAAGGTATGGCTGGGGTGTCCACAGTCTCCACACCCTTTGTCAAAAATGAAATTATATGCACCAGATAGCCTGGTAAATATACTAAATTACCATATTAAACTTAATATGCTTTATCATTTTTATTACCGCTTCGCAGCCAATTCAATGTATGGAAGTGTTAAAATTTTAGCAAAAATCTATGCCAGTCCAAATTTCACAATGGTGTGGCTGTGGTGTCCAGACCTTTTTTGCAAAATGAAACTATATGCCCCAGATAGCCTGGTAAATATACTCTATCACCATATAAAACTTAATAAGCTTTATCATTTTAATTACCACTTTACAGCAAATTCAATAAGTGGAAGTGTTCAAATTTTAGCAAAAATCTGCGACAGTCCGTACTTCACAAAGGTGTGGCTAGGGTGTCCACACCCTTTTTCCAAAATTAAACTATATGCATCAGATAGCCTGGCAAATATACTAAATTACCATATAAAACTTAATATGCTTTATCATTTTTATTACCACTTTACAGCCAATTCAATGAGTGGAAGTGTTCAAATTTTAGCAGAAATCTACGATAGTCCAAATTTAACTAAGGTGTGGCCAGGGTGTCCAGACCCGTTGTCAAAAATTACAACATATGCATCAGATAGCCTGGCAAATATACTAAATCATCATATAAAACTTAATATGCCTGGCCATTTCTATGACCACTTTACAGCCAATTCAATGAGTGGAAGTGTTCAAATTTTAGCAGAAATCTGCGATAGTCCATATTTCACTAAGGTGTGGCTGGGTTGTCCAGACCCCTTTTCCAAAATAAATATACTATATGCACCAGATAGCCTAGTAAATATACTGAATTACCATTAAACTGATGGGAGAGAATTAACCTAGTCTTAATTCGTTTCTTTTTTTTTAGAATTTAGCTGAAATTGATGATTATAAGTGTTCAGAAATCTTTTATTTTAAAAAACATGTTAGGGGTAGGGGTAAGAAAATGGCCTTCTGTTAAACTTCAGTCCCTCTCCTCAACTAAAGCAACATTTTATCATGTAGCCTTCTTATTTGTGGTTCCAATGACACCTACATTGTGTAATAAAAATTATTATTGACCGAGTTATGGCTAATTTTGTGACAGAAAGTCTGTTACGCTAAAAACAACTAAATTCCCGATGCGGTGCTCAGATAAATAGATTTTTATGGATTTATTTGTGACTGTGTGTTTCTAGTGTTGATAGTTGTTTTAAAAGTGATTGATTAAATTCACCCAGGCTGAATTTATGATTATTTTGCATAGTATTTAGCCTCAAATGGTGATTATATATGGGCGGAAATCATTTTATTAAATAAAATGTAGGGGTAGGGGTAGGAAAATGGCTTCCTAACAAATTTCAGTCCGTATTTTTGAGTAAAACAACATTGTATCATGTAGCCTGCTTATTTGTGGTTCCAATGACACCTTTGTTGTGCCATAAAGATGATTATTGAGGGAGTTATTGCCAATTTGGTGAAGGAAAGTGCGTCACGCTAAAAATATCGAAATTCGTCACGCGGTATTCAGAAAAAGTGATTTTTTCTGGAGTTTACACGCTTTTAAATTGCGGAAACAACCTGAAATGAACTCCTAACACATCCAGGAAGAAAACTAGGGGGGTCCCGAAAATTCCCTCCGGGGGGGGGGAGGGTTTCACTTTCTGGCCCGTGGTCTATGTACAAGTGCCACATCAGCCCAAGACAAACTAACAGCTGAGAGCCACATACCCCAATCATCATGATCATAGACAAAACAGTAGAGAAACATAAGGTATTCGGTTGTCGCCAGCGTTGGTAAATATATTTTATCCTTATAACGCAATAATTAGAAACTAACATAAGGAGCTACAAAGGACGACCATGTATTGTATACTGTATGGCTGATGAAAGTCCATTGTCAAATTGCGCTGTGTGTGAGCGGTGTATCGAATCAGGGACCTTTGAACGATAGGGCAAGACTTTTTACCATAAAGCGACTGAGAATAACCAGCTGGACCTCACTAATCAATGTACATGTAATGCAACATCTTCTAAATTTCTGAAGGTATACGGTACCGCAGAGGAGCCACGGAGCAGCATTGGAGCTGGGCGTGTAACTCGGCATGGATGCCTTGGGGTGGATGGTGGGCAGCACATTCCCTGGGAATCTACTTGTGCCACTGCTTCTGATGCTGTTGGCATCTGATGCAGTCTGTGGGGAAGCAGGTTGAGACAGACAATCTGAGATGATTTCCTGCAGAGATTGGATGCACACAATGGACCTGGTGGGGGCCAGAGGGGAGGGTGAGGGAGAAATGGATACCTGGTCAGTTAGGGCCATTAGCCAGCTTGGACCAGGTCAGCCTCACCAGGGGCTTTGTTGCTTCAAGAATGCCAGAGAGCAGAAGCCAGAAAGCAACCAGAAGGCAACCAGCAAGCAGGGAGCAGTAAGCAGTTAGAAAGCAACCAGTATAAGCGGCCAGAAAACAGTATCTAGGCAACCAAAACAACCAGTAAGCTACTGGAAAATAACTTTCAAAGAAGCAAATGGTAAAACGCTGGAGACCAACCGGTAAAACGATGAGAAAGCAACCAGTACCCAATTTTCCGATGGTTTGAACGCATGTAGCCAGCAACCTTCTTTTTTTTTTTTTTAAGCGATAGAAAACAACCAGCAACAAGCCATCGAGCAGTCAGTTGAGAGTCAGTAAGCTGGTTAGCCAGCCAGTAATCAAGGGATTTCATTGCAAACTATCCAGCTGCCAGTAACCAAATTCAGCACTCAATAGCCTGAGGCTTTTGTCCAGTCTATGGCAGATGACTTGGGATGGAAATGTGCAAGATGTAAGCATCATGCTGACAACACACAAACTTTGTGAAGGAATAACAACCATGTTTGACAGTACAGCCACCAAGCAAGTCTGAGGCTGGAGGCAAATGCACCTGATGCTGGAACAGGAGTTGGGGGCTCGTAGTGCCACTTGGCAATGTTTTGACCACAACAAAGGTGGACAGAGCCCTGGACTAAACAGCAACAAACACAAAGCAACCCACCTGGGGCAGCCAGGCCAGCTGAACGTGAGGTTCTGAGTCCTGATCCAGGGCACCAGGACATTGTACATCTACATTTAAACAAAAATACTAGTAAATCAGTCTTAATCATTTAGTTAATCAGGGCCAAAATATATGGATGATCACATGGGAAACAGTCTCAAGACTAAGTCGTTCAAACGACTTTTACCTTCAGTAATATTAATGGTATGCTTAAAATTTTTAGCCAACTTTAAAGTCAAACTCCCGCCATCACTTCCAATTTGCAATATATATATATATATATACATTTGCCTCAACAGAACATTGCTTAATGCTCGAAGCCTCAAACCGTCTGTTCTGAACATCACTCGTTAAAAACCACAGTTTTATATCATAAGCGCAAACTGATATACTCAGGATGAAACGGATAATCCATTGTGGCAACTTAAATTGAAGAAATTTGTATCCTTTTTCAAAGAGAGGTTATCCAGAAAACACACAAGGAAATAATAAGTATTCAGTTGTATCTTACGAAGCAATTGCATCCAATGCAGTTTGCAAGATGGTGTTCCACCACCAACTTGAAGACAGAATTCATGCAAGTTCGAAAGAAACTAGAACTTTCAAACAGAAATCCTACTTACCAGAAACACAAATTCGTTACATCAACATGATCTAGGTCTGAGAAACAGATATCCTCTCAGAGATTTCTAAAAGAAAATGGGCTTGTTACATGGAAGTGAAAAAAGCACCTGCAACATGGAAGGTTTTCAACTGACTTTCAAACTTACAACTTTAAATTAGGACATAGGTGGGCTCATAAAACATTACTTCCTTCCACGCTAACTAGCCACTTCTTATGCGGGGTCCTATTTCTTTGGGTTAATTGGTTTTAGTCGAAGCTTCATAACAATAAGTCAGGGAATTCAAGTATAAAGAATAAAAGCATGAGCGTGTTACATGTTGTCAGGATTTATACCTTGCAGGACTTTTTATTTCTTGCATCTGCATTTTACTTGCTAATTGGGATAAACATGCATTGAAGGTTGGTGGAAGACGGGGCTTCACATTCTGTAATTTTGTTCAAATGAAACCTAGGCTAATCCAAAAAGCAATAGTGAGTTTGTGTTTTAAGTCTCATCAGCAGATTCAGCACCTTCCGATTGAACGAGTGAGTTTGTGTTCTACGCATAGAATGGGCCATTTAGAGGCACCTCAGCACTTTCCGAAAGAAAGGAACTTTGACAATGTAGCAAAGTGCACTATCTTCAAAGTACATCACAGCATATCAAACCACAAAAGTTTGAGACGAACTCATCGGTTCAAAATTTTTGTATATATGCACAAAAAATGTACCCTGCACAGATCTGCAAAGATGATTTAATTCCGGGATACATGTGTCAGATTCAATGAAATGAATCTTCTTTGCTCACAACATTTTGGACATTAAAGATGCATTTGTACATTTCAGAGTAGTTTGTAGCAAAGTCTTGACATTCATTTAATTAACTCTAAAACATGTGACTTTTCTTGGAGCATGGCATTTCCAAATTTTGAAATGAAATATCATGGAAGAGTTTGTGTCGCATGTTGATGACCTATTAATGGCCAAAACGACCTAAATACTACTTTATAAATGCAATAGACCTATTTTATATTTATTTATGATGAATATTTAAATGCAAAAACCGTTCAGATTGTCCAAAATCTGTCACATTGATGACGTCGCAATATCATATTGCTGAAAATAATATTAATATAGTAAGTATGCTTTAATCCTTCAAAAAAAGAATCGTCTCACGATTGAGTTCTATAGAATACATCGTGAACTGATTTTCAGACTGCATAGCAATTAGAAGACATTAAAATGCTAAATTGTTCAATTTACTAAAGCTTGAAAAGGCATACATAGCTCAGGACAGGTCCTCATTCAATCCGAAACAGCCCACACAAATAAATTGTTCACATTGGAGTCATTTCTTGCCATAATTGCATGTTAAATGTATAAATCCAACTATAGCCTACAGGCTTTTAGGATTTCAATACTGATTCAAAACATTGAAGGTCAAAAAATAAAGAAGACACATAATAAATTAAATACTGCATAAATTTATTGAAAAAAAAAAGTCTAAATCATGATCAATATTGGTCTGTGACTAGCTCAGTGATAGCATGCCGGGCTCAAACCTCAGGGACCCAGGTTCAATTCCAAGTCTGGGCAACCCATATCAGG
Source organism: Platynereis dumerilii (assembly GCA_026936325.1). NCBI lineage: Eukaryota > Metazoa > Annelida > Polychaeta > Phyllodocida > Nereididae > Platynereis > Platynereis dumerilii. Next base: position 16,332,217 of record JAPTHN010000001.1, read on the forward strand.
CGGGTGTTCATTTGTGCAGTCCTCCCAAGTCCCAACCAACCCTCTAAAACAGGGTTTTCCCCCTCTTACCTTAATTTTAATGCAAAAGCCCTATTTTTGGACAACTTAAAAACCCTCTAAAAAAATACCATTAAATGGTTATTTCATTACTTTCTGTCCTCCGAAATTGTTGAGCTGGTATGACAACCCGGTCAAAAACTGCCCAGAATAAAGCTTGAGGAGAATGCTCACTGCTCAACCATTGATCAGATGCTGTGATATAGCCTTGAATTTAAAAACTACAGGAAGTGCATTGTAAAACTGTATCAACTGAAAGTTTTGGCTATAATTGTGATTTTCTCAAAGCGATATTTTATTCATATTAGGACCCCGATTTTTTTGTGAAAACCCTCTGAAAAGGAATTCGGAACCCTGGAACCGACGTTCCTGAGGTTGGGAGGTCTGTTTCTGTTCTAAGAGTTTGAATTGCCTCGTTACTGCAGTCCCTTCTGGTCCTATTAAGCCTAGTGCATAAATACAAGATGTAAAGCCATAACATCCATCATCCTCCTCTTCTACGTGTTTCAAAGATTTTCACAGAAGGGGTTGAAAAGAAATAAGTTGGCAGTATCACTGAATATGAAACACACCGAAGGATTATTGAACAAGTACCTTCGATGCACCCAGAGAATCTAACCTAGACAAACCGCTCAGGATGTCCACATTATGATAGATTTGCGTCACGAGCGTCTCAGCCAATCAGCGCTAAGCATTTCCCTCCACTTCTAAAGTTTACCGGCAATTTTCGAAGCAACTATTAACTCCTCAGAGACGTATGAGATATCATTTTAAAGGTCTCGGAGAGACCTATCTACTCATATAAGTATCATACCCGTAACCCTTACGGGAAAGTGCGTAATAGCGAAATCGGCCTCATTTGCATAACTTGCTTGAAGGTCTGTTCATTGGTCAGTTTTGTGGGTGTGTCTGACTTAATCACTGAAGGCTTTGCTGAAGTGCTTCGATGAGTAACAACTGTGCAATATTATACAGTTTTCGCACAAGCCCTCTTGCAATATTAGTCACCTCGGTGCCATAATATAAAGTTATCGCACAGCACTGAGTGCAATATCAGTTTTTATGGCACCGAGGTGACTAATATTGCACGAGGGCGCAGCCCGAGTGCAATATTAGTCACCGAGGTGCCATAAAAACTGATATTGCACGAGGTGATGTGCAATAACTGTTATATCATATGGTTTTTTGTGTCAAATGCAAAGAAAAGGGCTGGAATTCCTTGTCCAAACTCTTTTTGTGTTTCTTTTGATCTGGCTTTTAAAAATGTATCTCGTCAAAAGGCAATATATATTTCACTCACAAAAATTTTTTTCACACTTTCGGAATGGAAAAATGATTTACTTGATGACGGATTTTATTTTAGATTTTTTTCTGAAACTTTATAGCAGACTTTAGACCTCTAAACACTAAAAAATCACGGAAAAATCTGCAAAAACGCTGTTTTTCGGTCACTTATTGCTATATTCTGTTCAAACAAATAAAATAATCAATACGAAATCAATATATCCCAATAGCCCTTTAATAGCCGCATCTTTTGCCGCAAAAACCAGCTTTCTACCTTCTTTCGTTGCGGTGCAGTGAATCTTTTAGTAAAATTGAAAAACACAACCTTTTTGTTTGCTTGTGGCTGCAGCAGCATAAAAATATGGTGCTTCCTCTCAGGTCCGTCCAATCTTTCACATGTTAAAATGAGCGTGCAATATAATGCGTGCAATATCGTAGATTGTTCCATGACCCCTATGTAACAAGCCTCCTGATTGGCCAACAACCCAGCTGCATAATGTGATTTTCACCTGTGTGCGGTGTGTGACAGGCAGGTCAATAACAAATGTGTTATTCACTGATCAGTGAATATAACTTTTGATATCATATGGCTAGCGGAAATACTAGCTTCTCATTGGCTGACAGCCGTGCAATATTCTACGATATTGCACGCATTATATTGCAGGATGATTTTAACATGTGAAAGATTGGACGGACCTGAGAGGAAGCACCATGTTTCAGTGCTGCTGCAGCCACAGACTGACAAACAATTTGTGTTTTCCCATTTCAGTAAAAAGTGCACTGTACAACAACGGAGGCAGTTAGAAAGCTGGTTTTAGCGGCAAAAGATGCGTCTATTAAAGGGCTATTGGGATTTATAATTTTCGTATTGATTATTTTATATGCTTGATCAGAATAGAGCAATAAGTGACCGAAAAACAGCGTTTTTGCCGATTTTTCCGTGATTTTTTATTGTTTAGAGGTCTAAAGTCTGCTATAAAGTTTCAGAAAAAATTCTAAAATAAAATACATCATCAAGTAAATCATTTTTCCATTCCGATAGTGTGAAAAATTTTTTTGTGAGTGAAATATTTATTGCCTTTTGACGAGATACATTTTAAAAAGGCGGATCAAAAGAAACACAAAAAGAGTTTGGACAAGGAATAACAGCCCTTTTCTTTGCATTTGACACAAAAAAACCATATGATATAACAGTTATTGCACATCACCTCGTGCAATATCAGTTTTTATGGCACCTCGGTGACTAATATTGCACTCGGGCTGCGCCCTCGTGCAATATTAGTCACCTCGGTGCCATAAAAACTGATATTGCACTCGGTGCTGTGCGATAACTGTATATTATTGACCTCCCTGGAATAAAAATTTCCAAAAAAAAAATTTTTCCAAAAAAAAAAAGATTTCCGGAAAAAAAAATTTTCGAAAAAAAAAAAAAATTTCCAAAAAAGAAAATTTTCCACAAAAAAATATTTCCCAAAAAAAGAAAAATTTTCCTGAAAAAAAATATTATCCCCAGAAAAAATTATGGAACAAAATAATTGTGGACTTCAGTTTCGGTCAATATCAGGTTTTACGGGCCTGACCTAGTGATATATATTGACCTCAACCAAAGTCCATAATTGTATAATATTGCACGGCTGTCAGCCAATGAGAAGCGAGTATTTCCGCTAGCCATATGATATTTATACTTAATTCATTGAGCGATCAAGATGTTTTCGGACTGTTTTCCATATCACACATGGGACTTGGAGGATCCGATGCAAGAGAAATGGAGATAAATGATGCTAAAAATTGCTAATGATACTCCATCAGAACCGAACTTAGCACATTTGAATTCATCGAATATGTAGAGATTACTATATATCAGGGGATTGCAGCATTCAGGACTAATTCACCAACAAGTCACACTTGCATAATGCTGTATTATTACATCCAATAGTGCTGTTGCTACAATTGATGACCATGCTTTTCATGCCAGATTGTGTGGGCGGAATTAGTTTACTCTGAAAACAGTTGACAAATCATGTGTGTACAAAATACTACACCATGTTGACAATGGGATTGGGTGAAAAAGGAGTGGAGTAAGCCAGGTCAGCTGTTTTGATGCATTCAATTGATGCTAGTTGCTGAAACTGCCTGGAAAACCTATCAACTGTCCCAGAATCCTAACACTTATAGTATGAGTTCATTCAACCTGTCCTTGCATCATTTATGCCTTCATGAATGTGATGTAGTAGAGTTCCATGTCCGAGGTGTAAAAATATGGTGCGTTGATCCACGAAGGTCCAACAGGGGTCCAAGACGGGCCAGAAGGGCCACATGCTCTAAAAAGGTTCCAAGTAGGGGGTCTTAACCTCCGTGCACGCGCAAGATATTTTGTTGAGCCTCCTTGGGCCCTTTCAGACACTCTTGGCAGAGGGGTAAAGCATTTCCGGTCCAGGACATCCATTGAAACCCCCTCCCTCCCAGCAGGTGCAAAATAATCAAGCATCCCAGATAACAGGTCCATGCACCACTTGCACTGAAAAGGTAATTCTTCGAGAATTATGTAATTCATAAGTTCATAACACGCACTTGAATCACTATGAACAGCTGTCCCAACTTGAAATGCAGAGGAAGATGCAAAGAAAGGTAGCAAGTTCCTAAGATGTACAGAAAATATGGAGCCTGTACAAAGAAAGATTATTGTTTTTAATTCCACACTTGTGAATGAATGCAATCAAAATTGTATCGGAGAGTAAGGGGAGACATGATAGAAGTGTATAAGATCTTGACTGGGAAGTATGATGAAGAGGTCACAACGGACTTCATGAAGACAAAGCATGGAGATACCAGAGGTCATAAATATAAATTATACAAACAACACTGCCGCCTAAACATCAGGAAATTCTCCTTCACCTTCCGAGTGGTCAACATGTGGAACAGCTTACCAGAATCAATTGTCAACGCGAAAACAGTGAAGTCATTCGAAGGAAGACTAGACAAATGGTGGAAAGACGTGGAATGGAAGTATGACGTTGACGCAGAGATAACCAACCGCCCAAGTAGCCGTCGTACACAGTATACCGAAGAGCTGACACCAGAGGCCGAACAGGCCTAATAAAGTCAGAAGAGGACCTGTAAGTACCTGTAAGTACCTGTAAAATTGTTACATAATTGCTAATTTTAAAAAGTTACCATAAAAACTAGGAAAAGGATGCTTAAAAATTTGGGCAGCTGATCAAATATATGTTATTGAGAAGGAAGTTGCTTGGAAAAAGTTTCAGTTTGTTGAGTCCATAATTATGCAACTGGACACAAAACTGTAAATTTGGAAATTTTTGCAAGATGGAAAGAAAGATACACCATGTTTTTAGATTTCCATGGCGTATGGGAAGTATTGACTCCATTCATAACAGCATATCGAAAGATACATATAAAATACTTCTTACAATGTATTCAAATAACTTCACCCAGGCCAGGGTCGTGAACAAATAGGGCTCTCTAATATATAATTAACAATCACATGATGAATTCCGCTTTTCCATGAATTTATCAGTTCTATACATTCCTAGAAATACAGGTTTGCTGTTACCTCCTGGATTATGTGGGTTACATGTATTGTACATGAATTGTGGTTTTCTACAATGGGGATTCCAACATGTCACAAGCCCACTACAACACTACTATAATGTATAATGTTGGCAGAGCTCTTCCTTGAATCCTCAAGCTGTCAAATATGATAAATATACCATGGGCAATAATTCATAACAAACCACGGTGAATTATTAAACTGTTGACACATTTAAAATGATAAGTGGAGATTAATAGCCCAATCGATCTTGCAAGTGAATTTTATCAGTACATGTAATTCAAAAACTTATAATTTGATAAATCCTAATAGGATTATCCTATAGGCCTACTTGCTAAAGTTTTGATAAAGTTTGAGCGGTGAATACTGATTTCAATCATCAGACGGACAGAGTAAACATAAATTAGGAAGTTAACCAAACCCAAAAATATCAAAAACATTCAATCTTCTTCTTCGTCGTCTTCTTCTTCTTATTGTAGTGTTCCGTTCCTCGTGGAACCACCTTCATGCACATATAATATGAAGTAATGTTAAACTGCAGTCGCATTGTTGGGGATTAGTTTCTTTCTAAGAGTGTGCAGATTAAAAACTAGACAATCACATTTTGGTGCTCATCACTTTCTTTACACCAACAATGAGTGTTTGACATGGTGCCTGATGCTGCCTATTACTTTGTGAGGTGCTCAATGCTTGCATACTTTTGCCACCTTTTTATGTCTTTTTTCTTTGCAGCCTTTTATAATTTTGCAGCTGTTGTTGGTGGAAAAATATTTAGCAAAAACTTAGATGCCATTATCTAATTATCTAAGTTGAAAAGTGTCAAAACAACATGAAATGAAACAAGGGAGTATCTTGACTGCGGTGTGGTGGCAGATATTTTAAATTGTAGAATTGCCTGCTCCTCATCTCCTACTAAAAATGTATACAGTGTAGGCAACAAGTGATTATAATTTGTTTTCTTGGAAGGGGAAGGGATGCATTCTCAACAACTGTCAAGTGGAATAAATGACAAGCAGACATCATACCTTAAATTTTCAAGATTTTCTTAAACACAATTTTATGAAACCCATTTCAGATTGAATAATTTTTTCTAAAGGAATTCTGCCCTAATCCACCCAAGAGGCAGGAAAAAATACAAATCTATGCTGCTGAGTAAAAACATGTCAACTTTTGAGTCTTTAGCAGCCCATCATGAGAGATTCATGTGCAATTTCATGGTACACATGCCAGGGGCAATGTCATCATGTTACCACAGCACATCTACCATTTTTTTCTGCCATGAAAGGTGTAAAACATGTCACCAACAGCACTCAACGTGCTCAGATGTCTGCATGGAATCACTGACACATAGTGACACAGGTTGCACAGCTGCTTGCATGTACAGTGTTGCAATGAACTTGAAAGAAGAAACTGTGACAATAAGTACTGAAAGATAAATCATTTATAAACCACTCCAGACCTATTAGTATTATGGACTCACTTGGGAGTAATTATATTGACACATATAACTTCATGATATACATAATTTGCAACATACTATAGGCCTACTATATCACAATATTGGCCATAATGTTGTTGTTTTTTTTAGATTTATTAATTTGAAATTATTGTCACTTCAAGATCACACTACCAATCCAATTAAGACACCAAATAATTTATCAAAACATTGTGAGAGCAAATCATAATTTATCAAAACATTTTCAGATTAAATAGATCTAAACATCTGGACACTCCTCATCTTTGAGTTTACAACTGACAAAGTAAGGTAGTGTGAGACTGAGTGGCAGAAGGTTATCAGGAGTGGTAGTATGATTTTATCGAGTCCTATCAACGAATCTATCAGGCCAGAAGGGCTAAAACAGCAGTCCATAGCCAGGAGGCCAAAGAGCTGCATGGCTGAGGGGCTAAAGCAGAAAGCAAGAGGCTGTCATATTTATAAACAAGAAGTTGTTATCCAAGCTATGCCCTTGGTCAAACATGGCGCGTGTGAGCCACGTGGTGTATGATTTAGGATCAACCACCCTGACCTGCCCCCACCCTCAAACTTCACACATGTTAGTCCTCCCAGGTCCACCAGGTGCACTGTCCATACCCTAACCCCCCCCCCCCCTCTTCCACGTGCATCATCCTCTTGCCCCAGGCTCAACACACAACACCAAGAGCAACTGAGATCAACCAAAGACATCTTGCAAAGCCAACATTGCTGCCGGAGGAGTAACTCAGTCAGCTTATAGCACTATAGTGAAGCATCTTCAAAGGCTACATGGGCCTATCAGGTGCAACTCAGTCTGACAGCTTCACAAGCCTGGGGGGGGTACTCAAATTTTTTTCTGATACATATGCTACGCTGGAAGTTCGGCGACCTGACCCGGTGCTAGGCGGTCGGTCGTAGCGAAAATACCCCGACCCTAGGATTTTTTTTGTCGCCGCGATGGTATTTACCTGTTTTTCTCAGGTATTAACCAGTAATTTCACGAAAAATTAACATCGCATTTCGATAAAAGTTCCTATTTAAATTTAGGGGCCAACTCTAGGAATTATGTCAGATTTTTAGGCCCAACTCTAGGAATTTTTCAGTTGAAAAAGGGGGCCTACTGAGCCGAGCATAGGTGTACACTTGAACATAGTGAGTACCCCCCCCCAGGTTCACAAGCAACACCAAGGCAAGCTTTACTGACCATACAGCCTCTCACTACACAATCAGTGAGTGATCCAACCACAGCCACAGGAGTACTTGCATGATTTTGGTAATCCAGACTCCAGAGCGCGTATTATATATCCGATTATAAATTAATTTATCTCGGTTAAAATTAAAATTAATTTTGTGTATAGTATATAAATTATATATGTGAAATTTGAAAGTTACATGGACCCCTTGTTTTACTACTATCCAACATTCTCTTTGCTGTAAACCTCATTAAAGATTAGTTTGGTTAAAAATATCTTGTTATAAAATAGTAATGTACGGGTAAACCGATAGCGGCCCACACATTTATATCAAGTGACACAATGAAACTACACAATGAGATGTCTTTTGAAGTATATCAGTAATACCTGAAAAGCCATATATGCATGTTCAGATTTAAGAAAGATACATGGGGCATATAACAGGTCCTCACAAAACCCTTTTTTTTTCTCTTGATGTGGTGCACATATAAATATCCCTTAATTGGCTGTCTCTGAGAAAACCATGCGGGGGGTGAAACGTGGCCCGAGCCGGATCTTAACGAAATTTTCACCGAACGCCCTTTAGACACAATAATGAAGGTTGGTGAAGTCCGTTTTTCTGTGATTTCAATTCTTCCTTGATATTACCCCACTTGAAAATAGGGTGTCAAGTGTGGCGCAAAATTCCTTTAACATGGGTTTCAATGGGAAAACATGCCAACTTTAGCACAACAGGAACCAGAGCGCAGCGCATGGTTTGAAAATTTTATGATGGAGGATGATTACACATGACTTGAATATTCTAAATTCACTTTTTGTTGCGTGGAACACTCCTGCATAAGCCAGATATAAGCATTTTTAGATAGCGGAAGGTGGCAAATTTCTTTGCTTTTCACCAAAAATTAAAAAATACTAAAAATGTCATAATTCTGCTAAGATTTGTCCAAATTTGACAATTTTAGTGTCTAACTATATGTTTTGGGCAATTCCGAACCTCTTGGGATGATTTTTATTTTGATTGGAGGTCAAGGTCACTGCCTAAGGTCAAGGTCAAAGTCGATTTTCTCTGTAATTTCATAATATTTCAAGTTTTAGTCCCAAATAACTATCAAAAAGTCCCATAATATCAATGCTTATTCAGCATAAACTGATTTTATAAATTTCTAGCTATATGTTAGTATCCTAAACTGTATCAAAAACCTGATTTTTTCACCATAGGGGGCGCTTTCAAATTTTCGAAATTTCATAATTTTTCCAATTTGCAGGTTAAATATTTTGAAGATGTCCATCGATCATTGTGCCTTAATAATTCAGAGTTCAATGGATTACTGCTATTGCATGAAAGTCAAATAAGGGATTCTGGGCCAGAAAACAGACCTTAGAATATGATATGAATGTTTTCGGCAGCCATTATTGAAAATTTTGTTATCTCAGTTAATGTCAAAACTAATAGAGATAACAGAAAAGTTTTTGTTTCTACACCTATGTTTTCAGGGTCAAGGAATAAAACAAAAACATTTTTATCATTGTATGTTATGTAATATATGTGTAATATGGCTGACACAACAACAACAAAAAGTATCTTTGCTGATATCTGCGGAGGTTACAGAAATATTGGAATAATTCTTAGGTTTATACCTATGTTTACATGGTCAGGGAATATGATACAGTAATTTTCCATGCTCTATAGATGCGCTTTCAAGTATGGGAGACGGGGGCATGTTGGTCCGATTTTTTATTTTTTGGCTCAATCAAAAAGATCTCTAAATATTTGAAAAATCTCTTTACTGACTGACATAGATCTGAACATCTACACTACAGTTTATCACATCAAGCAGAGGACAGATGTTTGGCCGGATATCTCAGCAACCTGAAGCCCCTCAGGAGAAATACACATACCTATGTATAGCTTAGCTCTGTTGTAATATGAATATCACTTTTCTGTGATATTTTGGGGCTTTTTTGTTCGATATTTGCCAATTTATGATAATTTTAGTCCAATTTCGCACAATGTTGACATTTGTGACGCTACCAATCTGACACACAATGGGCAGATACGTCACAAAAGTGCACTGCAGCGCCACCCCAGGCTTAGTTATAGTCAAGTTGGTATCAGCAGAACAACCAATCTCATGGTATTGATTTTTATGGACTGTACAAACAATGCTAAATTTCTGTTACAATGTGAGATGTGACAAACTGTAGCCTTATGCCAAACCAAGCCAATCTACCTTCAATAGTTGTGGAGAAAAATAAATTTGAATTTTTTTTTTTATGGTCCGACATGCCCCGGACTCGGGGCATGTTGGACCGCAATGTGGGGGAGGTTGGACTATGGTATAAAAGTCCACAAAAGTAGAAGAAAGTGAGCAAACACCACATTTTATTCTCACAGATCACAACACACACTTGTGTGTCATTGCAGAATGATTATATCCGAATATTTAGCCAAATGATTTTAATAAATCTTGTTTCAGCTAGAAAGGCTAGCAGATTAGTCAACTGAATTGATTTTGCCCTCATATTGTACAGGAATGACTTAGGTGCTCTATTCATGTTAGAAATTATCCAGCTGGCATTTTGCGGATTATTTTTTGTCAGTCAATCGAGTTTACAATGGTCCAACGTGCCCCGGCCATGCTCGTCCAACCTGCCTCATCCTAACCTCTTACAAAAATGTGCATGCCTCACTAACAAGTTTGAATTTAAACTCGGGAAACTTATATCAAACTTTACATAAGTAGTTGACAGTTTCAATTTACGAGACTTGTCTGACTTGATCCCCCTTATTTTAAGAAGGGTAACCTAGTCATTGAGACTTGGAAAAAGTCACTTTTATGCTGAAAATGAGGAAACCTGAAATAGAACTCACACTTTTCCTTCTATGCTCATGAAATATTTTGCCAAACGGCACACCACTAAAGGTCTCTATTTACGATTTGGATAACTGCCCATGTTTTAAAAAATATATATATTGGGGATGGTCCAGCGTACTCCGAGGTCCAACGTGCCCTAAGATCCAACGTGCCCCGAGGTCCAAAGTGCCCCGGTCTCCCCTACACATGCAGTCGACCAGTCGTCCTTCAAATGCTAACAGTATCAATACTTTTGCTTTCTAATATGCTAGTATAAAGGTGCACAGAATTGATTAGCATAGGGGAGAGCGGGGCACAGTGAGACGGCAGGCACAGTGTGACAAAGCCCGTAGCGTCTGGCTGGTACTGTTAACAGATCAACTCTCTCTTGTATAGAACAAAAAGTAGGTAAGTGAAAGACTGTCCTATATCCTGAATGCCTACACAGCATATCGGGAGTGGAATTTCAATATTTTGGTTTTCAGCCAGAAAAATTGAATAATTTTGCTAAACGGCTCTTTGTTATAATTCCCAAGAAAAATGATATAATGCAAATCAATTGCCAGGGATTCAAACCGTGATTATTTGTCTGAGTTTAGTGAGATGATGAACCACAGTACAGGCATTCGGTCCGCAGGATTCAAAAATCTTATAAAGAGAGCTGCGTAAGGCACAGTGAGAAAGCTTGAGGCGGGGCACAGTGAGACATCACAAAATACACTAAAAACGAATTGAATATAATGCATAGCTCACAATTCACTATTAAAAACAAAATTCCTGCTGTAAACTACTGATTTTAGTGAGTCACATCCAAGGGAAGCATCAGAAAGAAATTTGATCAGTATGCAACAGGTTCGGCAGGTTAAATAAGTTAAATGTGTCCTGTGCGATGTAGTTTCGAAACATGCTCAGAAAAGGACCTAAAAAATCACCTGGCCAGCTGCTTTTATGAGAGTACAGTAGTTTCTGTAGCAACAATTGATGGAACAATTCCGTAGGTCCTGAGGATCGGCAGTTATGGCAGAAGGTTCCCTGTCTCACTGTGCCCCGCCTGCTGTCTGACTGTGCCCCACCCAAGGGGCACAGTGAGACACCTATCGAGCATGGACGTAGCTCAAAATTACTCCAAACCTGTAAAAGGTAGGAACCTGAAACTACTGGACCATATACCCAACATCATTATCTATAATGTGGACCTGATATCATTTAACTTGTTACTTCCGACATTTTGGAACACTTGAAAATAACAAAAGTGTCTCACTGTGCCCCGCCCTCCCCAACCCTTCACTATCATGTCTATCAATGACTGGTATTTTAGCCATAAAATGTATGCCTTTGTGGCTGTGCTATTGCCTCTTATCAGAAATAGATAGACTGTATTTTGTGTCAATAAATGTACAAAACCAAAAGTACATGTTTGTTCAGTTTTAAAGCTATGATCAGGCGAACAATTCAAGACAAATTGGAAAATATTATGTTGGGAAATTTTTTATGGATGTCAAACTCATTTACATGCTAACATGGCGCATAGAAACTATTTGATCAGAGGTCTTTGCAGATCAGCGTCCCAACTTGCAGCTGAATTCATTTTCAAACTCTTCATGTGACATAGGCAGGCCACTTTGCAGTGACCCTTAACTGAGCCATAAGGAAGGTTGTTGTTAACAGAACTGGCTTGAAAGAATAAGGAGCGACCCTTTCACCCTTGCCGGATAAGACTCAGCTGATTTTAACAAAAAGCTCCTTTAGGGAGCAAGCCAACAATATGACACTGAAATTGTATTAATTTCATCATCTTTAATTGTGGTAAGGTCAAATATCACTTTTTTCCATTCCATTAAGTAAGCAAAATGGTAATCAAAAGACATTGTGTGAAGAATCATTCCAATATTCCGCAGATATCAGACAAGATACTTTTTGTAGTTGTTGTGGCAGCCAAATTACACATATATTACATAACATACAATGATAAAAATGTTTTTGTTTTATTCCTTGACCCTGAAAACATAGGTATAGAAACAAAAACTTTTCTGTTATCTCTATTAGTTTTGACATTAACTGAGATGACAAAATTTTCAATAATGGCTGCCGAAAACATTCAAATCATATTCTAAGGTCTGTTTTCTGGCCCAGTAATAGCAGTAATCCATTGAACTCTGAATTATTAAGGCACAATGATCGATGGACATCTTCAAAATATTTAACCTGCAAATTGGAAAAATTATGAAATTTCGAAAATTTGAAAGCGCCCCCTATGGTTAAAAAAAACAGGTTTTTGATACAGTTTAGGATACTAACATACAGCTAGAAATTTATAAAATCAGTTTATGCTGAATAAGCATTAATATTATGGGACTTTTTGATAGATATCTGGGACTAAAACTTGAAATATTATGAAATTACAGAAAAAATTGACTTTGACCTTGACCTTAGGCAGTGACCTTGACCTCCAATCAAAATAAAAATTATCCCAAGAGGTGCGGAATTGCCCAAAACATATATTTAGACACTAAAATTGTCAAATTTGGACAAATCTTAGCAGAATTATGACATTTTTAGTATTTTTTAATTTTTTGTGACACACAAAGAAATTTGCCACCCTCCGCTATCTTAAAATGCTTGTATCTGGCTTATAAAGGAGTGTTCCACGCTACAAAAAGTGAATTTAGAATATTCAAGTCATGTGTAATCATCCTCCATCATAAAATTTTCAAACCATGCGCTGCGCTCTGGTTCCTATAGTGCTAAAGTTGGCATGTTTTCCCATTGAAACCCATGTTAAAGGAATTTTGCGCCACACTTGACACCCTATTTTCAAGTGGGGTAAAATCAAGGAAGAATTGAAATTATAGAAAAACGGACTTGACCAACCTTCATTATTGTGTTTAAAGGGCATTTGGTGAAAATTTCGTTAAAATCCGGCTCGGGCCACGTTTCACTTTACTGTACAACCTGCATGGTTTTCTCAGAGACAGCCAATTAAATACTTCCTTTGAATCCTTCCATATGCCTTTAAAAAGATCCATTCTTCTGCAAGCAACCCACAAGACCCCTACAGCATCCCATGTGCAAGAAATTGAGATTTGTTCTCTCCCTTCAACAGTCACACATCCTTTTTTCTCAGTTGCAAGATTTAAAGGGGCTTCTTGCTTCAAATTGCCTACAAAATACCTGCCATGTCAGCAAATCAGCAACCATTTCTCTTGGCATTTTTTCCACAATCCTGAAGGAAAGGGTTAGATGAGAGGAGACAGGGATAAACACAGGATGTATTGGGCTTGTTTGAGCTGTTCTTCTGTGATCTAGGAGTGTAAAATTGTGTTGTAAATCCTTTTGGCTTGATTCAAATGTACAAGATGAATGACCTCCTGAAAAACATTGGTTAAAGGTTCCTGCCTGCTCTGCTGAAGGCATTTGCCTGCATGGGTCCAAACCCGTGTTGGGAGCATTTTCAGTGGACCTTCATGAGCAAAATCCCAGCTCGATGTCATTGGGATGAGACATTAAATTAGCCACCCCTTTTACAGTCACTGAGTGTCAGTGCTGGGCAAGTAAAAGATCCCTTACATGGGGCAAATGAGTAACATGTTGAGTACTTCCACTCTATCTCCTCCGTTTCATTTTTCAACACTCATCAGCGGCTGCACTTTCAGTTGTTTAAGGTAAATTTCAAGCCAAGAGCTGAATTAGACTATATATAGTGGGGGCACATATCATGACAATCTTGCGGGTCCATGTCTCTCTGTCTGTCCGTCCGTCCATCTGCCTACACAAGCAGATTGCGTTAAAGTATTGCATTTAAAAATATTTTTGCATAGATTGCGTTAGATAATATTATTATCAATTTCAAAATTTATCTATGCAATTTGATAATGGCTTTTGATTACATTGGGCAGTAGACAATAACAATAATTATTGTTTTTAACATCAGATGTGTTATATCTGTTTTCAAAACAGGTATAACATACTATAGAATAGGACACGGCGTACCGACACTAATTGAGACTAATTAATGACAATTAAATAGAACAAACTCCCACAGACAACTTTTCTGATAATCTTTGCGGAACCCATAAATACAATATATAGGGAAGTTTATTTAAACAACCCCCCCCCCTCCCCTCCCCCAAAAAATGAAAAAAGTTCATTGACTTCACATAAACTTTTCCGGTAACTATACTCTTCCATTAAGAGATCTGCAAAAGAATGCTTTAATTTTAGATTAGACTTCTAAACTTTTAATAAAATGATTCAGACGATCAAAGAATTTTGCCATCTTTGAAAAAAATTCTCCAGTGACAGCGAGTCAGTCACTAGAAAATTTTGTAGCCAAAATGTACTTTAAATGTGAGAAAAATGATTAAAAATGTTGAAGGAATGGATGAAGATAAGAGTTGTAATTAGAGAGTGTTCTAACAGAATCTGCACAGGCATTCACGAGCCATGCATACATCATGTTTCATTTCCGGTGCATGAAACAGAGTGTTAATCATTTGAGCAACTGTTATGAGCCCTGACTGACTGCCTGTATCAGGTAGCGCCTGTCAGACCGATTAATTAGCTTTTTCTCCCAATAACAAATAATTGATCACCCCATAAATCACCCAGTGCAAAACTGCACAGCTCCAAACTGTTCACTCTTTTCAGCTCACCCACTACAATGAGCTGACCAATTACTGCACATTGTGCATTGCTGTTCAAGTCATTTGAATCAATTGTTGGTTCTATGGGAATGATGAATTTGATAGAGCAAGGTTTAACTGTAAAACATTGCAGTGGTCCCTACTTCTCGCATAATCTTCAAACTTGGCATGTTATTGGGCATTATGTAATGCATTTTGGCTCCAAAGGACCGGCGGGGAATACTGGTGAGATGAGGTGTCCTGGCACAGGATGAAACAACCGTCCAACATGGAGCGCCTTGGTCAAGAACCAAACTCAGGTCGAAGAAATCAATAGCCCAGCGTGCTACCACTGAAACTTGAGTATATATGAAGGATTTGAGTATCAATTCAATGCCAGTTACACACCACAACCACTGAAAACGAAAACAGCTGTAAACTTTAAAGCAATTTCCAAGAGCTTAAAGCATTGTTTGTTATCCATGTTGGCATATTTTGCAATGTACATCCATACATTCATTGTGGAGGATACATTGTTGACGTTCAAGCGGAGCTCGTAAATCCAGCTGAAAAATTCAGTAGAGAGTCTAGGTTGTAACAGGCCTCAGAAGGCTGATGCAGAGCTCTATGGACAAAAACTTGCACAACTTGAAAGCCTCAAAGCAACAAACAGCATCGGTTGGGAGCTACTCCTCAACAAACACAGAGAAGCACATACATCATTCAGATAAAGGATGGTGGCAATAATGTTTCTAATAACCAAAAACAATGTACTTGCACGAGCAGCCAGCAATCCATCAAGCCAGCCTCCAGCCAGACTTGCTCATATTTCCTTTCAATTTTTACATTCATCATGTTCATCTGGCAATGCCACAGCAATTCTACAGCACTGCATTGCTTCACCCACAGACATGTCTATTATTGATAGAGCAGCATTTGTTATATTAAACCACATTTCAACCTGTCAGCTAGCAATTTAGTAGCAAATGTGGCTCTACCAACATTCAGGATTTCCAAAACTAGAAATTATGATATTAAGTAAAGCATTCAGTAGAAACCCATGCACATCACACCAAAGTATTTCAGAAAAGGTCAATAGAATACAATAAATGTAATATATACATGTAATAAAATGCATTTTTCTCGGAATTTCATTTGCTTTGTTTATCTCAAATGCAAAAACCTTAAACAAAAGTAAAGCAAAAATCAAAAGATTGCGGAGAATCATATTGCATTTGGCTGTCACTGAACGTAACAAAATATATCCTAGAAACGAGTTCAGAATTTTGCTTCCTTTGTCTAACTTCATTTAATTGTATGGTCATTTCTCATATTTCAGTCAATAAAATTTTGAAAATAGTGAAAAGATCTGACAACTGGAGTCCTGGTCTTATGGTCTTATTTCTTTTTTCAAAATCTGGGATTTTTTTTTCATCATTCTTAAGGTGAAATCACTGCGTCATAGCTGTCGTGATACTTATTAGGATACATTAATATGAGCTGTCAACAATGCTGCTAAGTCACAGTCAAACCGTCAAACGTGAATCTTTTGGCACAGGTACCCTATTCAAGTACACTCAGATCATGACTATATGAATGGTGCATTATATGTGAGTATGTATGTGTGGTCAATCCAATGTTAGGTGGCAGTGCCAAGATTCTTTCAAGATGGTGTATGGTCCAGCACAAATATACACAGTGTTACACACTGCATCAGGGCATTCCAGAGTCCGTTCACAAAATAAACCACGCACTTCTCCAACCAAAACAATGGAGTGGTCAGTGAATCAAAGAGATTCTTCTTCCAGTATATTGTACATTAACAACAAGTACTAAGTCAGTTCCAACTACCAAAGGTACAGGACTGTGAATCTTGCAGCTGGAAATGATGCAGCGATGACTTATTATAAATTATAGCAACATTTTCTGAATTATCCAAAGACAAAGAAGCTAAGATGTCTCAGTTTGATTCCTGGTCCTGTTGAGGCAACCCATATCTTGTACCGAAAATCAAAGGACCTTTTTCACATTCCTTGGACCTTGTCACATTCCCTTCACCCTGCCTTTTCTTACAACTTAAAGTGTTATCAAAGTGAAAATGCATGAGGTAATGCCCTGTTACCTATTCAGCCTCCCTCAGTGATAAATGAAATTGAAAAATTTCGTGCCAAAGTTACCGCAAACTCTTTTTTTACGGCACAGCCTTGACATGAATGTTCGACATCAAATTATATTGTACCATATACGTCCATGATTATGTGTTACGGCAAACTAAGTTTTACGTTGTGGTCAAAGCAGCTATACTGGACATTGGACACTCGGTCAGTAGTCACTGGTCAGCTGAGCTAGGACAATGACCCATCTGCAAGGTTTTGTGCATGCATTCACTAAATACTGCTAAAATGCAGTGAAAATGTATGGAGAAATCTTAAGTGTGGCTTAAACTTACATCTACTTGAAATACACTGATATAAACATTGTGCATATGCCAAGTGTGTGATGCCTGTGGCTGCCAAGTTATTGAACTAAGCCCTCCTCAGTATTAGGCAGGCACGACCATCAAGCATAATGATCCACTTGGAAACTGCACTGATCTCATACTTGGGTCTTGGGTTGTGTCACGGATTGGGCAGTTGGTTATCAATGGATATCATATATTCGCAATACAAAACAAAACAACAATACATTGAAGAATAAGTATCTGTAATTTAAGTAATGCGTTTCGACCAAGGAAAGTTGGTACATTTTGCTAAAATTTTGACCAATCGTCAATTATATTAAATAGATACGCTATTTTAAATTAAGACATACAACCACTGAAAATCTACGGAGATTCCTAAAAAAAAAAAAAAAAAAATCACTTCTGTACTGCTATGGATTCTATAGCATCTATCCTTAATGCTACCAATTGCGGGCATCATATATATAAGCGTGAAAATGAACTAAGACTCGAAGAGGAAGAGATTTGGGAGTCTGTACAACTTCCATTTAATTTCCCGAAATGTACACTGCATCAGTCCACTATACTGAGATGCCAATATAGATGTATCTGTGAGTCACAGTGACAGTAGTATAATCCATGGTTTAGGTTCAGAGTCTTCTGAGCAGAAACCCATTTCAAAGCTGTCTGGATTTGTCAGCGAAGTTTTGAAGCACGTCCGCAAGTTTTAAGAAGGATTGAAGTATTGCAGAAACTGTGGTAGTCCAGAAGGAGGGTTGAGGGTCAGCTTTGAAAAAAGAGAAAAGAGAGAAAAAAGAGAAAGGAAGTAAAGAGAGGAGCAGAGGAGAGGGGGGGTCATCCTGTCACTCTGATGGACACAGGCCTCTCCCCCATCTTCTTTTTGCACTGACCAAATTGCCTGCCAAACAAGATCTCCATTTTTATGACTTCTCCTCATGGTCTGTAAGCAGGTTAATATGCAGCTCACAAGCCCCTCTATGAAAAAAGCCACTTTGCCTAAAGTCGCTCAGCATGTCTGCAAGCTACAGCGACATAAAGGCCGACCAGTCATGAAAATGGCATAAAAAAGGACCTGGAGCAACGAGGCCCGCCCGGCAGATATGCCTAGTTTGCTCCCTAACCATCCTTATCGCAAGATAACACAGCCAGGATGTGATATCAATCTAGCTTAGTCTTCACCAGCAGTTTCCTCTTATGAAATTGGAATTGCAAAGGAATTAACCAAGCATTGGCACTTGAATGGCAGAACGTCCCTGGCTCTTAAACTGCGCCGCAAAGTGAAACATCCGAAAGAGTCGCATCAATGGCAAGACTCGGCCACAAGTGCTGTCTGTGGCAAGACAAAGAGAAAGCGGCTAGACACTAGACACAAGTGCCTCAAGTGCACCCACAAGCAAAGAGGAGGGGAAGCAGGAGGAGGAAGTTGCTTCACTACAGCATCTTCTTCTTCCCCTCCTCCTCATCCTTCCATTGGCCCTTCATGTGATGGCCCTCCACTCCCCTCTAGGCACTCCCTTTACTCAGCAGTTCTCAGTGTCCCATCCATGGGCCCTATTGCCAATAGCATTGCTGCTGAATCTGCTCCTGATGCATTGATGCTTCTGATGTTGCCACTGATGTTGCCACTGAGGTTTCCACTGAGGTTTGCCGGCCCCTTTCAGCAGATGGCCTCCATCAGATTTGTACCCAACTTCCTGTGGCCACCAATGACACGGCATGAGGCAGAGGCGTAACAGAAATATGCCCCATGAAAGTGCTGTAACCAGCTAAAGCGGCCACTAACGACATGCTAGTAGGGCCCTGTGGCCGCCTTATGGACTGCCGCTGCCACCGTTTTATCTGTGCACTTCCTGAAATCAACGACCAAGGGAGGCGCTAAACCTCACTGCCGATTTCCGTTCAGCGTTTGAAAAAAGGGAGCGGGGAAAACGGGGAGCCAAGTGCCGTGAATGATGGCCTCCTATTACCTTGCATCAAACACACACTGCACCTGGAGGGCCGAAGAAAGGGGGTTTTAGGGGAAAGAGACAGCAAATAAGGACAGCAAAGGAAGATATAAAGGCCTGGAAAAGTGTAACAAATGATGTTGACTCCTCTCCCTCTCAAGTCTGTGATATCTCCATCATTGCATATCCTCTTTTTTTGATAAAGTAAGTTCATTAAATCTTCATTCTTGAAGCAGCGATTTGTCCAGTGGATCCTTTCACACAAACGCATAAGAATCTTTTTGACGGAATTGTTTTCTATCTTGCATTTTTAAAAACTTTTATGTCTCCTGTTTTTATCATTTAAACATCTACTTAATTCTTGAAGGTTCAATATTTCTCATCCAATCACGTTGAGCTCTATTACTGAGTCCATTTTTGCAACTGGTTAGTACATGTTTCTCTCCAACAACTTGCAAGGTCTTCAGAAGGAAAAGGACATCTCTTTTTTCACAAATCATGAGTTCAGGAAGCCTGAGTTTGGTTCTAAAAGATATTTCCATGCATCCCAACAAAACGCCAAGGTCCATAATCCTTAAAAGGTGGTATCTTCTTCCTTTGCCATCTCTGCATTTTAATGCATGATCATGATGCAAAGACCTTGCATTAACTTTCCCTGGAGGAAACTGAGTCTGCCACAAAACAGCATGCAACACACACACAGAAACGTGAAGCTACTTTAGAACCATTCATACGTGAACATTGTTGCTGGGAGGTTTTCAGAACTTCAAAAGGAGAATTTTGTCCAGACAGAAGTTTTCAGACACACCACACCTCCAAAACGCCATCGAAAAAGTCACATTATTTAAATTGAAATTTTTTCAGAATAAAATGAAAATGCTCATGATTGAAAACGAAATTCAAACTTGAATATGGATTCATGGAAATGCCACACCTTGTAAAAATGATCAAGCAAATTTGCCTGTACAGGATAATGACCACCGCGCACCTTCAATATGATCACAAGCTACAACATGTTTCCAAAATGCTGCTCGTTCCTTTGCTCCAGTCTCCTGAGGCCAATGCACTTCCAGCACAAAGTGAGTTTCAACTTCAGTATCATGTCATGTTAATGATGGCCCTGGGCTCCTCATCTCCCTTGTGCAGGGCTCTTGATACAACTGTTTTTCCTCTGAGGACCAAATGACAACATGCACTCCCATTGCCCTCCAGAAATGCATGCATACTGCCAGATAGACACACTAAGTCAGCAACCAAAGCTCTTAAAAGCAGCTACTGACAGAGCACATCTAATTCAGTATGGTGTATAACAATGAAACTCACACAAAAATATATCACAACTTTCCAAAAAACAAGTAACCTCATATCAACAAATAATCTTTTCAAAATATGTAACAATTACATGTCCAGATAGTATCATCAGATATTCACATCAAATGACAAAATTTATTTTGTGTTATAATACAACAATGTACAACAGAATACAAGAATATAAGTTGTGGGTTCAAAAATCCCTCAAATACAAATCAATGGAACAAAACCATGCATACAAATGAGATTGCACAAGCTGATTGTACAAGTTGAACAAATGTCAGTTTCTATAGGATTGCAGAGACGCATTGGCACATTGTATAGGAAGCAATTATTGGGGCTTTGAACAAAAGGATACTTTTGGGAATGTACATGGGATTATATTACACAAAACAAATTTGTATTCATATCAGCCAAGGCAGTTGTACATTTCAAAATGGGATTATTTGACACCGAACATTGGCAAACAAATTTGAATTAATAATCATAGCAGAACTTCAGGGCAGTTGTCAATGTATGTAACACTGTTCGGTGATGCAACATGCCGACTATCATATAAGCAAAAGTAGGAGTAAATATGATGTGGAGAAAGGCTGCTAGCTTGCAAATATACCTCCTGGGTGGGGCCTGCTAATACTCCAGCATAGATTTCCATTAAAAGTATTTCATATGGAATGGTTCTGTGATATATCTGGCTATTTAAATAAACTAGAACATCAATGATACTTCCTATCTTATCATATTGGTTAATATGATTTGCAAAAGCCTCATGACATATATCTCAGAGGCATTACATGATTAGTAGTCTGCTGGTTGAACTATTCGAGGGCAACTCCCTTAAGCATCATCAAAGACCCCCTGCTCAGCCTCACTTAGGCCACTCCATCATCAAAACCCTTCTTCTGTCACTTGTCATCAACACTCCACCTCATCATCAACCTGCTCTGCTCAGTGTTACCTGCTGTCATAACAGACATACCTGCAAGACCTACCTGCACTAGATACTGCCAGACAGAGAAGTGGGCCAATAAGGTGTATGGTAAGATAGTTAAACATACCAAGCAGCCCAAGAGCCCGACACCCAAGATACCCAGAAACCCAAAATGCCTGAAGACATCTTCCGCGGCTCCTGGAAACTGATAGGAACACAAGGAAGGTTGTTGAGTAACGTTCTGGGTCACCTTTTTACAAAGGTCAATGTGCTTTCCTTGTGTCTGGTCTCCCCTTACAAAAACATTGCTTTTTCGACCTTCTCTGTACAATTATATCATCTTTTTTTTTATAAATGGAGAAGCAGTCTACATGTCATCTTCCCACAATTATTCTTCATGAAGGCCCAACAAATATCCAAGCAAAATATGATCAAATCATCATAATTGCTTTGCAGCATTATGTTGTAGAACAACCCAAGGCCCATTGACAAAGGTCACCTTTGAGATTGAAGTACCTCAAGGCTCCCCTTTTTGCCCCACATGTGCCAGACCAGCCAGACCATTACACTCTGCTGTTTGTGTAGAGCCATTCCAAGCATTGACAAGCAATGATCTAAGCATGGAGAACCATTATTTTTCCATTCCTTTTTTTTGCTCCAACCAACTCAGAAGACTAAGAAATGCTAGGCACGAGGCCAGGCAACACGTAGGTGTAGCGGATTATCTGAGCGATCAAGGATGAAATGCCAAAAGGGCCATGGCGTGTCTGTGCCTCCACGTCATGTGCTCCTATCACCAGGCAACAGACGCAAAGCCAAAAGTCATCGAATGTCAGCCAAACACCTTTTCTTTTAATCTTTCCTCACATTTTTCTTCCTCTGCGTCTGTCTGGCATGTTCCAAATTGTCCTGGGAGAAATTCGCTTTGAAACTGCAGAAGTATGTGGGTGCAGACAACACAATCAAAGGCAGATAATCAGCAAGGCATAACAGACGAGAACAATTTCCCCTCCATCATGAATTTCAGCGACTCCAACTTCACAACAGCACAAAACGGATCGCCCCGGGCATTGCATTGAAAGGGACGAACCGTTCTGACCTCGAGCTGTTACCAACAGCCCTCATTGTCCCGAGCAAAAGAGGGGAGGTTTAATCCCATGCAGAATTAATAGCTCTAAGATTTTGAAACATGCCAAACAGAGCAGGGGGAGATGAGACAGTCTGATCGTGGGGGAATGAATCGTGCCTTTGCACATGATGAGACTCACTGGGAGCTCACACCGAGTGGAGGAATGTTTGAAGAGGGAAGGGGAATCACAGAGCATCATGCTGCAGAGGCATCCAGCACAAGGCTGCTGCTCCTGGCATTGTTGCATCTTGGACCTACTGCAGCAGCTGATTGTTCTACTGCCGATGGAGATACTGCTGATGATGCTGCTGCTACTGCGGAGGCAGGAAAGGCCGACGAAAGGCGTGGGCGTTCTTGGAGGAGATGCCACGGAGACGATGCCTGCTAGAGATGCCATCGGCGTGAAGGACATACGGACAGACAACCTCGGCCATAATTCAGGAATTAAGAAGGCATCTGCAGGAGAAAGCAGCCGGCTTTGTGCAGCAGCAACCAAGGTCACCCCCAAGAACAATGAGGATTTTTCAAAAACTTTGCAGACAGAACTTTCCTGTCATTACTCATTACACTGAGGCCACAAGAGGCAAGCTAGGCAGCATGGCCCTCAATGCCTCCAGTGCAGAGTGTAATAAAGCATTCCTTTAACCTCTGCCGCTGCCGATGTTGCTACCAATGCTCTTGAAGGCTCCTTAAAAGAAACTAACAATAACTCATCGGGATATTTATGTTTAAAACCACCGTGTTCGCTTAATTTAAGATGGGCATTGGCCATGGCAAGAAGGTGATAGAGTTGTTTTATGTCCTGTATTCCTCCACATATTGAGCTGATTAGGGCAGGAACAATCTCTTAAACACCGAAGATGCCCTTGAAGGCTCATAAAACAATGTTAAAAGAAACATACAATAACTCAAGAATGTCCATGCATAAAAACGCCTCGTTTAGCGAGATTTAAGAAATGCAATGGCCATGAGGTGTGAAGCGGGTGTAATGGTTTAATTCTATATTACTGGACCTGCTAATAGATAGGTGGAGACAACATGACCGGATGTTTGTCCAGGGTTAACCCAGTTGAACATAAATGTATATTTTTATACAGAAATATGGATCTGACAAATCAAGAAGAGATGTCAAAATACAAAAGCAGTGTTCATATACACCGTGAAATCAGAAAGAAAAGTGAGCCGCACAAATGATTTCATAAATGCCAAAGCATCGATGACACAGGATGCTATCATTCTCTTGGTTGTAGTGCTACAGCTTCATTTGGGGTGAGGACAAATGTCAGAGTATTGCAAACCAAATCAAGGTAAGATGAAGACGCTTGAGCTGACAGGCTTTATTTGCTGTGGCGGCAACTTGTGGGATGTCTGCCTGGTCTTAACGGTGTCTCAGTTGAATGTCTCAGAGATCCAAGTGTCTCGGCTGAGTGTCTTAGCAGCAAGAGATCCCTGCCGCAGCCTTGTTGGGCAATTTGCCATTCCCTGCAGCTTCTCAAATCATCATCACCTGGCCTTGTGGTTTCATTTCTCCACCGTTGTGTGTTAAAACACTTCCCTCATCTTTGTGGTCCCATTATTCCTTAATTGTCTGTAACCACTGCCACTGCATGGGATTCAATGAATCTGAATAAAATTCAATGAAGTTGAATAAATTGAATTTCAGAAAATCTGTCCGGGATTCTGTCAAGCAGGTCAAGCGCACTAATTAAGAGGGTCGCATATTAAATAATTTCAAATTTAATCACATCTTAACAGCATAAAGAAATATAAACAAGAGCACCATGCACAAGCGGTATCAAAGCAATTACGTACATATGAAATCTATCAAAGTCAGCATGAGGTTTTAACTGCTGCATGCATTTGACCTGCACTCACACACTAATTGGTGGTAATAATTTAAGCAGCCATCTTGGACTTCGCAGAATATTCTTGATCCAGACCTTCAGTCGATTCCCTATTTTTGAAAATGTTCTTCATCCATAAGCAAATATCTATTCCAAATTTCATAACTAAGTGAAACACTCGGGTCACAGCAGAAAATTCAAGAAAAGCGGCCATTTGTGGCGGCCATTTTGGCAGCTATCTTGAATTTCTCTTCATGTTCCTGATCCACACCCACAGGCCAACATCTGCAACAAATTTCATAACTCTGAAGTGAAATACTAAGCTCACAGATTGATACTTGTATGTATACCTTAACCAGGACAACGACAATGATGACACCGATCGAGTGAAGATAATTTAATAGCTCTTCCATTCTTAAACAAAACAGATGAGCTGAATAGAAAATACAGAAACTTTCACGACAAGCAGTTAATTTATTCTACAAAAAGTAGAACTTCATGGTGTATTCACATATTACAATTATAAGTTATTCACAACAATATCCTAGAAAAATTATTTGAAAAAGGACAAACAGTTGCGTAAATCAACAGCAAATTGCAAGAACTCCACCATTGTGTGTTTTTGAAATACTACACATGGCCACATAAGTGATTCAAAATCATGGGCATTTAAGAGTAGAATAATTATTAAGCAAGACACATTTCACATGTTCACAAAACTGTGTTAGGAAAACTTCAATCATTACCAAAAATATCATTCATCGTCCGTGATACACGATTTGTGTTTCACATGCATGATTCGGCAAATTTGTGTCGTGATGAAGACCTATGCTGTTTTTTTCTCATACAGAAATATATACTTGCAATTGTAAGATTTGTTATAATAATTACAAAATCCACAGTAGAAATTTACAAAAGACAGAAAACCAGTATTGTTTAGCGGCATTTTGCAGTAATACCAAACTATGAAAAAGGGGCTTTCTAATGACATTGAGAGCTTAAAATCAATGTCTGATCACGAAAATTTATGAATTATCAGGTATTGTTTCCCTTGTCAACAAGGCTGAATAAGCAAACGACGAGACAGTTTTCGAAAGTCAGGCAGCCATGTGCATATATTTCCCACAACAGAGGACAACCACCACAGCAGTGAACACTGAACAGCACACAGTAGGGATTGGCAATTGACCATGTAGTGTTCTTTAGATGTCTGATGGAGTTCATCTGATACACTGATGTGTGCTTGGGATCAATTTGTTAAAATCACTACAGAGCACTGGATGACATGCAGTATATCTGGCCAAACCAGTGCTCATAGTGCTGGCCAATTGATTGCTATTGGATGCACCAGAAATGCACCAGACATCCAAGGCTGGCATTGTTTAATAGAATCCACATAAAAAATTGAATAATGAATGCAGCAGGAACTGGCCTTGTAAACGAAGGCCTCCTTGTAAATGTTGTAAAATTGGAGGGAGTTAATTTCAACCTATCGGGGAAAAGTCGAGAGTCGAGTAGGATGAGAGGCAAGGTGATGAGCAGCGACAGAGATGGCAATGCCGTGATAGCTGAGCCTTTCCCTCAAGTTATCAACCATACTTGGTCTGATCAGTTCTCAACGAAGCATGCATGTCTGTCGATATTGCCCTTGTTCAAGGTGACCAGTAGAATCAAAATTAACAACAGGAAAGACTTCCAAATTCGTGGAATATTACGGATGATCCGATACTACTTTTTCACTTCTAATTTAATACCGATACCGGATTTTGTTGCCGATAACACCGATATCCGACACCAATCCAACTCCAATACCTTTGGTTACACATGAAGCAATGCCTCCAATCCGTTACTGGTACTGCCTTTTGGCTGTTGATACCCCCGATACTGATACTAGTATAGAAACATCCCCATATTATATTTATCGAGACAATAGTGCCGCAATCTTATTAAACAACAATGAATAGGCAGATTTCACTGAGGACCAAGACTCTTGAAGAGCCAGCTTGCAAGCACATTTGGACAACATGAAGCACATTGGGTTGGACATGAAGCATTTGGCATTGCTCTGAATGATTGCAGTCAATGTGCAAGTTGCGTGAGGACAGCCAACACTCGATAAATTTCCGACTCGTGTTTTACATCGTTTAACATCCACATTCAGCCAGCGGTTATCAATCATGTGTGATGGCTGGCTGGCTGGTCCTTCAGACTTACATTCTTCAACAAGGTCTTTAGCAGTCCCCCACTACATCATAATCACTATCATACATCACTCCAACCTGACTCCAGGAATAGTGCTGCAATACCTTCATAAAAAGCTCCAATGAAGTTCATTCAGACTTCAAGGTCTCACTATACTATCTATAGATTTATATGAACATTGGAAGTAATGACAAGGGGAATTTAAACAGCAATATAGAAAAACATGAGTGTCACATACATATTGTTAATTAATAATTAATTTGTTTTAGCTGAAGAAGCAATAAACATGCTAGATATACAAACCATTTCCAAGGGGACCAAATCTTCAATTTCAGCAAAGGTCACTGAAGGTCACTGAAGCAGCCATGAGTCCAAATCTTCAGTCTCCACTGATCAGACAAATTTTCCAGCCATCCATGAATCTTCGGTCAGGATAAAAATCAAAGAAGCGCGCAAAATAACCTCAGACTCACTTAAAAATGTTAAAGCCAAGGACTGAATCTAAGTATTTCTTTATGAGCCTTTATAACGGATTAGTTTCGATATGTCTTTAACATGTTAATTTGAACATGTTGAAGTGTTTGGCTGTTTGTAGAATACAACCCTCTGGTTCCCTGCAGTTCTCCAAGGTAAAATAAATTCATAATATTACTTTGAAGTTTGAACCACAATAGTAATCGAAGTTGGCCCATGTGGCAAACGGTAAGGTATTATAACTATCGAAAGTCTAAATTTGTATTGTAGACAATCATGAATGCTTATGGAGACCAATCGGGAATCTTTATTCATGCAATATGAAATGTTCAATGGACTACTTTTAAGTCGAGAAGGGTTCAAGCATCTAACAATCTACATCGTATCACAGACTAAAAGAACATGCTCAGCTGGCAATCATGCTGAATATTACCTAGATCATACACAGTTCATCACAGGTATACCTTTGTATTTCTTTCACTAGAATGGACTCTGCTACAACATAGTGAGTGACCAGATCATAATGGAGACACTAATGAATGACCATACATATTGTAGAGTGACAATATAGAAAGCTCATTGGGTTAAGAATGTGTGATGATTGAGGGATGATTGAGTCACAATCGAGTGACCACAGGACAGTGGACAGTGGTCAGTCAATGCAGCTTGTGGCTATTGGCTGGGTCACAAAGGTGATGGACTCGTGTCAAGTTTTATTTAACAAGAGCTGGACATAATAACAGGACCTGGGGACAAGTGACACTGACTTTGACACAAACATACCATTAATTAATCTAGCCAGTCACTCTAACAAGACAATTATGTGAAGGCTGCCCTGGGCACTTGGCTGGACATGTCCTGACCAGTCGGTGAGATTCATTGACCACTACGGACAGTCGTCGGACACAGTCAGACCGAAGACATGAATTACATTTAGGATGACTAGATGACTTAGTGGCAATTGGAATCATCAGACGGAAAAACAGTGGTCATGTCATCGCATGTTGACATGCTTTGTTACAGGCGATAGGCTTGGAAACTCCACACAAATCTTCCAGTATCTCCATCTCATGAGACTTATTACAATAAGGTTGTTTGTATGGAGGAAATGTTCCAAAAACATTTTGGTAGGACTCTTTTCCGAGTCTGTCAACAACTCCCTCAATTTACAAACAAATAGCGAGGAAAAGAAAAAAGTTTTTTTTTAAATTCACTGTTCAATGCTAATTCATTTCAGTTGCATTTCCAGCATTTCAGACTTGGACATCTCTTTCTTAAATCTTGAGGAAGTCAGGCTGATTTCGCCCAATAGATATCACTGTATACAGAGCATCTTTTAGTGAATATTTTAACCACAAAGTCTGGGTCCAGGATATTTGCCATGCATGTACGTCGTAGTACGAAAATTCCAGAACGGTGAAACAATGGTGTCACTGGCGTCTCACTATAAATGATGAGTTACATTCATGAATAAATGCACCAAGAAACTGAAAAAAAAAGTCCAAGTAGTTATGCAAACTTGAGCCTCAAGGAAAATTTGACACTTTTTTACCCAAATTCCTGGACTGAATAAGAAATATATACATGTGTAATACTCCAGGTGTTAGCAGGTAGGTTCCCCTGCGAGTTGGGAGTTACTGTTTACATTACTAAGTGTTGTTGTTAATGTGCTTGTCTATTGGTGGATGGGTGGATGATTGGGGCTTTATATGTTCTGTATTCATAGACTTTATGGCATGGAGGAGGACGCCACAATGGGTCGAAGGATGGTTGAAAATGCTGTCAAACATGAGTTCCATGTCATTGCTGAGCAGCCAAGCTCAGCCAGGACTAGGTTCGATTCCCATCAAAGGCAGGCCAGCTTTTTATAGATGTAGTAGTTACCTCAGGACTTTCTGTGCGCAAGAAATGGACCAGCTAATGTTTTGATCCTACAGCGTAGACCTAAATTGGGTGCCTTGATATTCAATGTTATCAATTTTAAAAAGGTCATTCAGCAACCGATCTGTTTTCGATCCAGATCTTGTTCGCAACAAGTATCAGCCCTCGCATTGTGCCCCAGAGCCACATGTTGGCCCCAGCGGCCACGTATCAGCCCCAACTGCCAAATCACGGCACAACAGTAGATTGGGATAACTCGAGATCCCAAGGGCCTATATGTGGTCTCGAAAGCACATTATGAGAGCCAATATGTGAAATGCCATGTGATAACTTATTTATACCATGATTGAACTGATTTGTAATAGTATGTTATGGTAGCAAAAGTCAGCAATCATACAATCATTATGATAACTGTAGCAGTAGAACATTTGTTCAGAACAGCTGTTTATTACAATTCAAAAGTAAGATATCACACTGGTCAGCCATAGTGTTTATTCATCAATGTATTTACAGCATGATAGGGCTGATAAAACAGTGTCTGACAAGTGTGATATTAGTCTTTTAGCAAGTCATATATAGCCATTCAAGAACAAATCAGTTCAGTTATGGTATGAATAAGTTATAACGAGCATTCAAGGCCCTTGAGACCATGTATCTGCCCTCAATTGTGCTCTGAAACCATGTATCGGCCCTCCTATTGTGCCCTCGAGACCATTATCGGCCCTCATATCGTGCTCTTGAGACGATGTATCGGCCCTTGGCATCACGTATCAGCCCTCCATCTGGTCATGACAATATATACATGATGTACAGGGATGACTTCCAACATAAGCCCAGGTGACCCGGCAAGAGCTGGATTCGAACCCTGGACCCAGCGATTGGAAGTCCAGCACGCTGCCGCTAGACCAAACCTCCCTCCTAGTTGGATAAAGATACCTGCCGATTATCTAGCATTGGTATCGGATTATCGGTGCATCCCGTTTAGATGCCATGAGTATCTGGTCTGCAGCATCAATGACAGCTGAATTATGCATGAATAGAAAATACCACACTAACATTCTGATGTATACTTTTGCCATCCACAATACTGAGCAATATTATCAAATAAGACATCTTTTTGACGTGTCCAGACTGTGCAGTCACATTACCAGGGGCAGTCTATAAGTCTTTGCCACGTGTCAATCTGGGAAATTAATCAAATGTCACCAAGATCAAAATGATTGTCCTTAGGACAAACTGGCAGTCTATCAAGGAGTAATACACTCATGCCTGACAGCAACTACCATAACTCAACAAGGAAGTAAATTTCACATGTCAACATTCACAAACACATTCTCACGACACATCACTATTTACAGACGTAGTTTTAGCATTATAAATACATTCAGAGGTATAGGATGGTGTATACTAATTAATTAGTTAATTGCAATAATTTGTCATGATTAAACTACCCTTCGGAAGACTTTCTCCAAAATAACGCCAAAGTCAAAGTCAAAAATCTTTTATTTAACCAGGATGGCCCATTCGGTTTACACTGGTTTCCAATGAGGTCCTGACACATAATTAGACACCAGTAGATAACTCAGGCATCACCAGCTTTTATTTTAAGGTTTTTTGGAACCTTTAAAAAAAAGTAGGAGCACCTGAACATTAAATTAATGCATGTTATCAAACGGAGAGCCATATTATATTAAGCCACCAATATAGACATCCCCCATTCACAAGCTTTGAATTTCAACAATTTGAAATTTCTACCAAACATTCTGTAATAATAAGTCAGAAGACTCATGACATTATTTATATTCCTCAAATGAAGTAGAACGTCACACCCCTTAACACAAACACCCTGGAAAATTTAGAGGCCACGAGATCAAAATAGTTTATAGAGAGGGGTCTATATTTAGGAATATTCCACAAAATACAGCGTTAAATATAGTTGTTGATACACCCTATAATTCACATTGTCAGTAAATCATTTTGCTAAATACCATTTAAGAGCACGGTGATGACAATACTTTCCACAATTACACCATGGTCCTTTCATGGAGTCCAATTCTATTATGATATGGAGCACATAAGACATACTCTGGAATCAAGGTGCATGAAAGTGACAGTCTCACCGATAGAAATTGTCACAAAATATAAGACCCTGGACTGGTAGTAGAGCAAGATTGAATTCCTGACACAGTTATTCCTCATTCAGACCCACTGACCATGAAATCGCTGCCAAATTACTCCCTCATTATCACAGGTTACACATTTCTTCATGTGGATTTTTATGCGAATTATGTCCCTTTTCAGAGCACACCTGTGACAGCCAAGTGGCATCTGCACAGCATCGAGCCACAGGATGACGCTTTTCTTGAAATTCACAAGATCCACAAGATATTATTTGTTCAGGACAGTTTTACTGGAAGTACATGACTTGGGATGATGCATTACTGCTTCTTGGAGCGACTGTAGGTGGCAGGTTCAGACGCACCAGCCTCCAAACTCAGTGACTTGGGATGATGCAGATGCACACGATTATAAAATTAGATTCTTCAATCAGCTTAAATCGATCTGCAAACCTGAATGGCTCATTAACATTGGATTGCATTTAAAAACTGGAATAATAATAAGAACATTAAATTTTGTATGATACAAAAAGTACGTACGACACAAAAAAATATAAGTCCAATATTGTTTTCAGAAAAATAGAGCTAGATGTAAAGCTGGTAACAGGCCACTTCAAAACAGTTTAAACAGGCTTATGAAGCGAATAAAAAGTGATTTAAAACTCCCTCATAAAAGTCTAAATTGCTTTAAGATAGACCTCAGAGATCTCTCCCAGAAAAGTGAGAGTGGCTGGAACATGGTCTCAAAGATTGTTCAACTTGTTCAAAGTAAATGTTTAATTTCTGCCATTATGTCAATGTTTCTGGGAGCTCAAACACAAGTGGACCAGCAGCTGATCAGAGTAGCACCACCCCCACCCACCCTCTACTCCGCTCTGCTCTCCTCCAGTTGTGAGCTCCTTCTCTTGAGAGATATGGCCACTTGACACACTTCCATGATGACCAACAGCTCCGTACACATTCTTATCAATCCTTATCTTGAACCAGGACGAGTCTATGACCAGTCAGGTTCAAACTGAATCCCTCTGTCCTTCTTGGACTTTCAAGCTTTGTATTTGCAATTGGGTGGCCTGATTGGTTAGTCTGTGGTTAAGGCGTGGTTATCAACACTGACCTGCTCTCAGGTCTTGGACTGGGACTAAAATATTTTACATAGATCTACAAACACAAAACCCCGAACCCACTTCAGCTGCTCGGGGTAGTCACACCACTAGGCCGAAAACAATATGGTCCTAAACGCTTAAAAAACTTAAGCAAAAGCTACTCATTTAATTATAAAGATGATAGATATAGATAGATAGATAGATATGGTAAGTGTTGCCCTCTAAGCCCAGTTCTGGGCGCTCACGAAGGTTGACTGATGAGATGGGAGAGAGAGCAGGAATCCTCAATATGTTACACATTTACCCCATATGAGGGATCTCTTACTTGCCCAGCATAGACGCTGATCCAAGGGGCCACCAATTTAACGTCTCATCCGAACGACATTCAACTGGCATTTTGCTCATGAAGGTCCACTGAAAATTTTGGGTTCCCAGCCAGGAGTCTTTATCATTTTAATACTATCAATATAGCACACTGCAAAAAGACGCACATGATCAAAACTTCCTCCTCTGACAGAACTTCTCAGACACTCTGCTTCTTGCATGGCCACATTCTTTTGGTGTTCACTCATGTTCAAATAGGACCAGTTTTTCAATGTTTTGATTTTTTTCACCATTCTTCAGACATTTCTTTTCACTGCCTGGCTTTTTCTTCGGCTTTTTATTCCTATGCACCAAAGAAAACCAGTTCAGTCGACCTCTGATGGCTGCCCTTGTCCCAGACACACATCAGCTGATTCACTCCTGCCATCAGCTGATAGTGTTGTTGAAGGGGGCGCCACCAGACGGTCATGTCTGTGTTCCAAACCTGTTGCCAGATACACAGGTTCCAAGTCTTGAATTTTGAGTCCGTGTTAAGTGCAGCCACATGTAGCACTCATCTTGAGTCAATTTAAGACATCCATGGACTAATTTACAAACTGCTTACGGAAATTGGTTTAAAAAAGAAGAGACTTGAATAATTGGAATCATTTTATATGTAGGCTTATGAGGCAAGCAGACGACATGTTAAAGTTTCAGACAGACAGATCAATTTAATCAGCACATTTACTTATGAGGTATCGATCTAAATTTCCTGATTTAAAAATTCATAGAGGTTTTACGTCAGAGCGAGTGCCAGAAGTGAGATAGTCAGGAGAGCGTATTGGAGTGGGAGGGGAGATCACGTGACTGAAAGTAGTCCGTCTGTGTTTGGTTGAGGGGGGGGGGGGCAAAGAGAGAGGGGGGAGCGGAAGCAGAAAGAGTGATTTGGCCAGACTGTGGCGTCCACCAAGCTGTCTAGTGTCTACCCAGCTTCCTAGCTGCAGGGAAAACACTACTTGCAGCTACTAGTGTACTCTGTGAGTCCCTGAATGAGATCAGGCTAATTCTGCTTTAGTCTGAACTACCAGACTATCCTAGATTCCCAGAAGCACTGGCTATGTCAAGAATGAAATGCAAATGCCTGAGATGGCCAGGAAAGAATTATTCCTTTTTCTCAATCTTGGTTATCATGCAGCTACCACGAAACAATTGACGTTGGTTGATTGCTATGCATGGAATGTGGTCTCGCGTCATTCACAGGGTCAGGGACTGGGGGCATTCCTCCCCCTCTGGAGGCTCTGATTTCCCTCCAATCTTGTTACATGAATCCATGTAACATGGAAATATATTCCAGTTGTTACATGTCTTTTACATGGATGTTACATGAGACTACATGAATTTCCATGCATGATACATTTATGAAAGTATAGGCCTGCCTACACTCAACGATAATGGATATTGGTCTACATGTATTTCTGTAATTAATGCTGTGTTGTCAGAAACATTATGTAGGGCAGGCATGATAAAGGAATATTAGCAATTTACAAATGGCCTTGCCATCGGCACAGGGTGCCAAACACGTTAATCTCCAGCTCAAGGCCATAATTGTTTGGGTCGAGCTGTATTGGCCATTTCCCACAGCTAATATGATCGATAAACCATGTGTATTATTGATGATCTCACAGGCTATATACCTGGGAATGGACTGCCTGAGCTGCCCAGCCTATGTGGCTATGGACCTCAGAAGCCTGGGGCTACAATTACGACCCACATGCATCAGCTGATTTATGTTGTGAACGTTGTGACCCACTTGTGAGGTTACACCAAAAGTCACACCACGGCACAACTCAGCTGTTCGACTCACTCTGTCAATACAATGCACATTTACACAACAGGGGATCCAGAATGCGGTATGGAAATGCTGATTAATTCACTGCCTGCCAGCTCATAGTACTGAACTGGGATTTATGTCCATCGGAAATAAAGAAACTGGAAATGTATTCACCATTTGCAAAATACCATACTTTACAGTGCATATATAAAGACCAAATTCTTGAAATGTATGCAAAAACAAACAAGAAAATCAGCATATTGGCGTTTGATACCACCAAATATCAATAACAACAAATGTAAGACAATCTGGCAGAACAACAAAAATGACCCAGAGATGACCTTGATGGTAATAAGCCAAGAGCAGGCACCTTGAGACAAGAGCAAATGCAATCAACACCAAGACTGGCACTGGGATGACCCCTGGATGACCAGCTGACACCTAAACAAATTGTTACATCACACTGCTGACCCAATTATCGCCAGAATTGACCTCTGCAGAGCAACTCAAGGTCATCATCACACTACCCTGGATCCCTGGAGGCACCAAAGTCATTAGTGACCTTTGACCCTTTTACACGTGGAGGTAAAACATATCAAATGTAGGATAGTAAAAATACCTTGGTGTGGACATGAGGAGCAACAATAAGCAAATCTTCACCCCACAAAGGGTATTATTACATTCTTGTAAATCAAGCGAGTCTGTGTGATTTGAAATTCAAGACCAGTCCATCAAGTTACTAGCTTGTAATTTCAGCTCTAAAAGCCATCTTCCTGCCCCCTTCTGTCACATTTGACCTTTAATTGTACACCTCTCAAGTCACTGACTCAGTCACACCAAAAACCAGCAGACCCTACGGTATTTCAAGTGGGAGGTCTGAGGCTTTTCAAGGTCTAGAAAGTCAGCCATGAGCCCCCAGGGCATATATCACTGGAGCACAAGAGGTCTTCAAATTGCCATATTGTGGTTGGCTGTTCCCATACGCCTCCTCAATTCTAACGGAATGACATTGGTGGCTAAATTACTACAAGTAATGGGCCAATCAAATTTTAAGAAGGCTTATGAGTCAAAATTTGAGTGTTTGGAAATAAATATCGGAACATGAGCGAGGAAATCCGAGAAATATAAATTTTCTTCTGTAAAAAGGTCACAAAAAGTTTATGTAGGCCTAAATCTATTAGCCAAAACAGTAACTCAATCCAAGGGTTGGTTAATCGTTAGGTTGCTTCATGAAGTTCATGTGATCCCATTTTCCACCTTTCTCACGCCTATAGCTCGAAGATCAAAGATGATCAAATTCCTGTGGTTTTACAGTGTAAAGGTGCTAAAGGAATTTGACAGATCTTTGTATAAGTGCCATTGAGACAAAAATGTGACAACTAAACACAGGAGTGTCCTCCTATGGCAGACATTGGTGCACTTGACTAGAGAAGACGCACTAGAGGAATGTGGTCCTTGAGTCCTTAATTTTGATAAGACATCTTACACATCTTAACTGTTCTTATTTCAGAGTAAACTGAAAAGAATGCATTCTGGGGAATTCAGAAGATAAAGAAATCAAATGTCATGGGCTAAACTTTAAAGCTCAGCTGCTAAGTGGGCCTATGGGTCTATTAGCCCTATTTTTTAATGCAAAATTCTTTTCTTTCTTTATATCTTTTGTCTTGTGCTGTCCTTTTTTTTTTTTTTTTT
This sequence comes from Platynereis dumerilii, assembly GCA_026936325.1. Taxonomy (NCBI): domain Eukaryota; kingdom Metazoa; phylum Annelida; class Polychaeta; order Phyllodocida; family Nereididae; genus Platynereis; species Platynereis dumerilii. Next base: position 16,368,495 of record JAPTHN010000001.1, read on the forward strand.
TTTGCTCAATCTAAGATTCTTTTCAGATATCTCACTGATTCTAGATTTTCTTTTCGAGAGTTTTTCAGGAAAGCAAGCCAAGCTGTAAGAACAAGCATAACCTTTGGCCAGCAGTTTCCAGAAAATCCATGCATGATAACACTGTAGACACGCATTTTGCTTGGCTTTGTTTGGGAAAGGGGGAGGAGAGGGGGGGTCCCAGGAATGTCTGTTTTGGCGCCTAAATAACCCGGTCACAAGGCTGACCCTGGGGAATCCCCAACCTCCACATGAGCTATTTTTAGCCCTTCTTTGTTGTCCTTTGGACGCACTCATGCGTGACATTCCTCTCAACAAAACATTCCCACGTTCGCGCTGAATTATGATCCTCAATTAATAGCTGCAAAGTATTTCGATCATTTTCACTGAAGATTGGGTGTTAGCACCTATTGTACCAGTTACAACAAGCTATTTTTTATCGGTTTGTTATTTTCTCATTATTCATGGTTGTGAGAGAGAATACTGTGTTAACCATTTTCCAGAATTTGAGACAACTCACACATTGCACACACATGCAAAAAGAAGTGGGGAGTACGTAATTTAATAGGCCCTATAATATATACCACGATATAAGACAAATAAAATGTATAACGTTGTGCTCAGTTCAACTTTAAAATTTAAATCTAGCTTCAAAAGATTTTTTTTATTGATACATAACCCTCATTAATACCACAGATCATGCTATATTATCAAAACTTAAAATCTGATCAATATAGAACTATACAGTTCTATGAATGAACAATACACCATATATGTATGCACTTCTCTCACAAAAATCTCCCTGCCTCTGTACCTCACACACTGTCACAGAGATCTCACAGAGGTCACACAGCATGAGCAGCACTCACACACTGTATGAACAGCACTGTATGAGCAGCCCTGCTGGCATTATCAAGGGCCAGACACAAAGAGGCCATAAAGCTTTATGAAGGACTGGTGTAAATCCAGACTGGATCAGCAGATTAATTCAACGACCTCAAAAATGACTAGACAAGGCTGACACAAGGCTCAGGGTGGATGTACTATGGGGCCCTAGGGGCCACTAAAAACACTAATTCCTCATAACAAGGGCACGCCACAGTGATCAGCCCTCTATCGGCAAGAGATCAAACCACTCCAGGTCATAACATTTACATCATATGTACCCAAAAAGGACAAAAACAGCCCAAAAGGCCCATAAAAAGCCAGAAACTGCCGGGACCTATGTAGGATGCTATTTATCATAGAACCTCTATATATTCTATATTTCATATGCAATTCTTTTCGAAGAATTTTGACATCATTGCCAGATCATAAAATACCAAATGATGAAAAAGAATGAAGTGAAAAAGAAGTTAAACCGAACAAAAAGCAAAAGAAAAAGACTGTCGCACAAGTAACATGAACCCACAAAAAAAAGTTGTTCATCATACATCAATTTTTGTTTAATTCGTAAATGAAATAAAAACATACGCGTAATTCAAATCATATGAAGGTATTTCTTATATTTGCATTCCTCACCAAAAGGCAAGTGCATAGTGAAACCTGAGTGTATTTATACAACACTGCACCCATATAAATGATATAACGCAAACTATCATAAAATCCTATCAGCATGTACTGAGTTAGGTGATCCCACCAACATCCAAAAGAGATCAAACAGCCATGCAGTGGTCACACCGTGGCCATACCATGGTCATCTGAGCTAATAATAGGAATCCAGAGATCAACCTCCCATAAAAAGACAACCAATGGACTCTGCAATGGATCACAGGTCAATGACTGCCGGAGACTGCAGGAAACAGGACTAGAATTGCTGACTCTAGTGGTCGGGACTAAAAATTTCGCAAAATATCACTTGTGCCTATATCAGAAAGCAAAAAAATAAATATAACCACTAAGAACTTATCTATCTTATCTTATCTTATCTGTTTCATTCATAAATCTGAGACTGAGTCTGACCAACTGTCAATGACTGCGAACATCAGAATCTAGAATTGACAGCCGTCAAATGCAATGAAACTAGACGTCAACACGATATAAGAGAAGTGTTCGCAACACTAATGGTCTAATGAACACATATTTACGAAGGTATACAAACTGCTGGCAGTGTGTGACATACTGCAGCAGCTGCTTTACACGCCTTTCGCAACCACTGGACCAAACAAAAAATACCAGGGGTGCCGGAAGGAATCACGGGCGGCCCTGCCCCCTTGGACAAGGGCAGGGAGGGGGCAATTGCCCCCCTGCCCCCCTCCTGTTCTGGCAAATAGTATTGCTTACGAGTACATTGGGCTTAAAGGTAATTACAAAATATCTACAGTTACGAGTTAAATATGACTCTAATTTTGTTTAAAGCAACTTTTAGATTAAAAGATACATACAACATTCTTGACCTACTCATGCAGGCCAAGACCTTGGCCAACAATATTTGACCTTGACTCTCCCCATCTCCAAACTGTCCTAATCAAGTAATTCCGCCATGCTTTCCAATCCCAGGGAGGAAATGACAATGGACAGATGTATCAGGGTCTCAATGGTATCTGTTAATTTTGGAAGGCCTCTCCATTACATAACCAGGAAAAGAACCCGATGGTTCCAGAGAAGGTATGGGTACTGTCATCAGGTGCTGTTAACGTTGCGGTATTTTCCGAAATTGGGAGGAATCAGTCTCAAGTTCTTACACACTGGCGTTTAGTGAGGATGGCAAAGATCAGACTTTCTTCTGACACCCAGCTGGTCAACCCCACACACTCATTCTTCCGTCAAAGCCAGGAGTCTCAGCTGGAATTGCATAGTCCTCCTGTGACGGTTATTTCCCAAACTGATAAATCAGCATTTAAGACACAGAAAATAGAAATTCTAAACAGGTGATTGTAGCTTGATATCCAGAAAATTGCTGCCTTCTACAGATTCTACCGATATCTAGCCAATGTAATGGCCATATCATATGATATGACACTTACCGTATTTGTCATTGAAAATTTTGATTAATTTGATCTCATGGGATATTTTCATTGAAAAACATATAAATTTAAAGATTTCGCTTCCATTGGCATTGGAAGAAAAGAAAGGCAATTGTTTATCCAAACAATCAATAATGCCCAAATATTAGTTTAAATCAGAATCTCTGCCGATTGTTTAAATTGACCTTTTTTGTGACCCATCATGCAATGATTATGTTTGATTCATTGCAATTGGTGTTTTTGTCTGCTGAGGTGCAATGCATGAAGGTGCAACATTTCCCACGCACACCAATCCATGTGCAATTGCAGAGGATATCATGAGCACTTCAGTTTCCAAATGGGCTCCATTATAACACGATGGCAAAAATGAATTATGTCACTAATTGTGCGTAATGCCTGTTAAAGCCAGGGATTTAATGGCGTTTTGTTTAACAGCCCTTCGATTTTTCCTCCCCTGACAAATAGAAATGACATTAATTCTCATCGTCTAGAAATGGCTGTCCTTCAGTGAGGAGCACAGGGAAAGAAATCATATTTGCTCAGCAGCTCGGTCTATCAAAGTTTCTTTGAAGAAAGGAACGTGATGGAAATTTGGCTGGTTTTGGTAATATGAGGGCCATCCATACTCCAGGGTTATAGAATATCTGAGTCAGACTGCTTGGTGGGGCTTAGCGAAAGAGTTCCTAGTTGACCTTCCCTCACAGTCAAACTGTATGGTGGCTTACCAAAAGATTAGCTTGCATTGTAGACATTCCTTCTGGGCCAAAGTCAGACTGTATTGTGGCTTAGCAAAGAGTTGCTTGCATTGTAGACCTTCCCTATGGGTCGGGGTCGGACTGCACAGTTGCTTAGCAAAAGAGTTGTAAGCGTTGTACACCTTCCTTTTGAGTCAAAGTCAGACTGCATGGGGACTTAGGAAAAGAGTTGTTAGCATTGTAGAGTAGACCTTCTTATGGGTCAAAGTCAGAGTGTATGGTGGCTTAGGCAAAGAGTTGTCCTGACTGACAAGTCAGTCTGCTTTAAAGCAGACTGATGAAATTCATATCGAATTGGTTGTCGAATTGGCTTCTAGGTCAGTGGAGCTGCTGCCCCTGAAGTCCACGCTGTTGCCTGTCAGATCCGCGCTCAGCAGAAATCAGCAGGACTGAGCTAGATTTGATCAAAAATGCATGTAAGCGAGGACGTGAAATAGAATGTTCACCATTTCTGAAATGTTTTAGCCTGCTCGCTTACGCTCGCAACAGAAGTAGGCTGCTGTAGCCTGAGAGTTGTCAGAATTGTAGACGTTCCTTATGGGTCAAAGTCAGACTGCATGGTGGCTTAGCAAAAGAGTTGTTAGCATTGTAGACCATCCTTATGGGTCAAAGTCAGAGTGTATGGTGGCTAAACAAAATAGTTGTTCGCATTGTAGACCTTCCTTATGGGTCAAAGTCAGACTGTATGGTGGCTTGGCAAAAGAGTTGTTAGCATTGTAGACCTTCCTTATGGGTCAGAGTCAGAGTGTATGGTGGCTTATCAAAACAGTTGCTTGCATTGTAGACCATCCTCATGGGTCAAAGTCAGAGTGTATGGTGGCTTAGCAAAAGAGTTTTTCGCATTGTAGACCTTCCTTATGGGTCAAAGTCAAGACTGTATGGTGGCTTAGCAAAAGAGTTGTTAGCATTGTAGACCTTCCTTATGGGTCAAAGTCAGAGTGTATGGTGGCTTAGCAAAAGAGTTGTTTGCATTGTAGACCTTCCTTATGGGTCAAAGTCAGACTGTATGGTGGCTTACCAAAAGAGTTGTTAGCATTGTAGAGTAGACCTTCCTTATGGGTCAAAGTCAGACTGTATGGTGGCTAAGCAAAAGAGTTGTTCGCATTGTAGACCTTCCTTATGGGTCAAAGTCAGAGTGTATGGTGGCTTAGCAAAAGAGTTGCTTGCATTGTAGACCTTCCTCATGGGTCAAAGTCAGACTGTGTGGTGGCTTAGGAAAAGAGTTGTTTGCATTGTCGACCTTCCTTATTGGTCAAAGTCACACTGCATGGTGGCTTAGGAAAAGAGTTGCTTGCATTGTCGACCTTCCATATGGGTCAAAGTCAGACTGTTTGGTTGCTCTGGCTCAGGGAAACATTGTTATTGTTACACACCAAGGTTACACACATTGGTTTGTGGTGGCTCAGAAAGCCAAGTCATCCAAAAAATATGCCTAGATGAATTGACTGCCCAAGACTGGTCCAGCATGGGAGAAGAAATTGTTTAAGTTGATGCTTTCATTAGTAAAATTTCAAAAGGATTTGTCTCTGTCTGTATTGCACCGTTATGAAATACAGTGTAGACAGGTGCATTTCAAGTTCCTTATGGTGTACAGGTAAACAATTCTAACGAAACTTTGCTGATGATCTCACCGTATTTTAAACTATAAAAGTAAATTGTCCAGTCTAGGAAAGTAAATGCTCTACTTGAGTGTATTGTTCATTTGTTCTTCTTGTATCTTGCCGATGATATAGTCTTACTATAGTACTATTTCCAGGCTGGTATATTTACAAGTAGCATTGGTTTTCTTTTTTTCGTTTTTTTTTCTGGTGTGCAGGTGTATATGTGATATATTCCAGGAGAAAAAAAATGAAGGGAAAGGAAGCATGATGGGGTTGTGTGTGTCTTTCAATCATCCTTGCCTCATCTCCCCTAACTCAATTCTTGGGTGGCTTGCTTGCTTTTGCATTGCAGATTGAAATTACCTGATGTATCTCATTGCATTGTCTTTAAGACATGCATCTCAGTGTCTGTCTTCGACCTCCGTGAGTCTGTCTTATTACCTCAAATAATGTTCCGCCTCTGCTGCACTTCCTTATTCACTTTAACCAAATTCAAATGGCTTTACAATTGTCCCCGCCTTCAATCTGCAGTTATTCTTGGCTATCAATTTTAATAATTCATTGCAGTGTACTTCATGTGAAGTAGCCTTGTCCTCGTCAACTGCATTTTAAATTGCTAATTATTCCAGCTATTATTTCCAGCCTTAATACTGATAAATTCTTGCGAAACATGTTTTAGCAAATAAGATTCAGCATTGTTTCAAGGGAAGTTTCTCAAGTAATTAGAAACCGTTCGCAATTGTCTTGTTTTAGCTCAACGGTTGCATAAATTTGGGCGTGTGCTGTTCTAAAATAAAATAGAACAGTTTTGCGTCAAATGACATGCATTTGTTGTCTGGGTGTCTGATTCATTCCAAATACCTGTTGTTGGGTGCTTGATGTAAAAGGGGACCATTTAGGCCTATGCAAGGAGTAAGTACCAATTTTAAAAGCAGTACAGTAGCGTTGGGGTGCTGTTGCTGTGCAGTCTATGTCTTCTTGTGTCTGTTGACTCCTTGTGTTTTGCTTTTGGACTGGGGACAAGTTGGGAGGGAGAGAGGAAATCTTAGATCATCATAAAGGAAGACATTAACATGAATGCAAATTCCATGTGTCAAGGGTTGGGCATTAGACTGGTTTATAGGGTGTGAAACGAGGGTAAAATGTTACAAGGGGGTGAATAACATGTTCCATAATCATACAGCCTAGATAGTTTATTGCCAGGGCGACACTCAGTTACACTGTGACATTGTCATGTTCCCCATTTCCCCTTTCATCACTGTCCATTGTCATTTCCTCCCTGGGATTGGAAATCATGGCGGAATTACTTGATTAGGACAGTTTGGAGATGGGGAGAGTCAAGGTCAAATATTGTTGGCCAAGGTCTTGGCTGCGTGAGTAGGTCAAGAATTGTAGACGGCAAATTAAAAATAAAGACTTATAAAGTATTATTTTTTATTTAATAATATAGATGTTCCTATTACTGAGAGATTTTTCTATCACTGTCCGGACAACCATAAGAATCGCTCTCGCTTTCATTCATCGACTTATAACTTGGCACATGCACAATTCAATTTTATTCATACATTTCACAACAATATCTGTAGGAGCTGCCAACCAGATAATTAATGTACAATTCATTTAGCGAAAATGTCCAACAATTCAAACTGCACGAATATAACAGACCCGCGTCAATTCAAAATACACTAGAATGACAAATCCACTGGTGATAAGGAGATTGGGTAAATTTAATCATACATTTATTTTGTACCTTCAAAAATCGATCTTGTATTAGATTAACTGATCACAAGAAGCAGGAAATGGGTACAATATAATCCTGCATGTCAAGACAGCCTGGATTACAAGATGGATTAGCCTATCGATCACATGGATCAGTTTAAAGCACTTGAGAAAGGCTTAAGCCTGTTAAGATCGGTTTGTTGGCCAATTGGATTCCATTCTGGTCACTCAATGGTCATCAAACACGCCAGCACAAGAAATAGCCAAGGCCATGGGTCTTATCTTGTCAATGGCAATCTTCAATAGACTTAAATGCCCAAAAATAATTGAGGTCATTCAAATGTATTTTTATTTCGCAAACTGCTCAAAATATTTTCAAATCTGTTGAATTTCCAAGACAGGATAATCGATATATAACTGTTGATTTGTACATGTCGATAACATTGAACGAGCATTATCACGAGAATGAATCCCGATTCTTCTGGCGCGCCCGACAAACGACTTCCGACTCCCCAGGTCTCCTGAACACCGATTGCAACCCCCAATTCTTTCCGTCGGACATCGGCATCATGTTGAGTGAATTTTTTCGATGCAGTTTCCAACTTCCCATTGTTCCTGATGTGTTTTTGTCAATTATATAAATTATTTCTGGGAAATCACGAAGCTCCAGGAAGACACCAGTTTCATTTTCGACACCAACTCCAACTGCATCGACTAGAAGCCTAACTTCGACTGAATGTTTAAGTTCATGCAGACTGACTAACTGATGGATAAAACCTGTCTAGCTGCTGTCTGGAATCAAATTTATCAGTGGTATTTCAGAAACTTGATTGATTTGGCATCTCATTATAATGATTGTTCCTCTGAATTAACAGTCTGACTGACATTAAGTGCACATAAATTAACATAACACTCATTATCTGATTTATCTCACTCCTGTACTGGTATGATAGGAGATTCAATGCAAAATTTTTGTCTTGGCATTTCAACTCAATAAACATAATATGTCACTACATATGGCATGCTCTCGACCAGACACAATAGCTTATACAAAGAATCATGAAGTTTTAATGGACTCATAAAGCTACTTTATAGATATACAGTGGCAGAGGGCCACAGCAAATGCATGGGTCAGTCCAGGTGGACAACAGACCATTAGCAAACTGCATTGATGCCAAAACAACCTCACCTGGGGGAGGTCACTGGGAGATCATGCTATGGAGCTTGGATTGCCTTTGAAGTCATTTTGGACCCAATTAAAACTAGCTGGTCAGCCAAGATGGTCAGCTGTGTGGCCAGTGGTCCATTTGGTAGCCAGACGTGAAGAACAAGTACAGCACACTGCATGAAAGATGTATTCATGAGTCGTATGACTGTAAGTTGAAGTTCAACTCATACAGTGGTCAGTCTGTCAGCCAATTTAGCCTTGCCCTCCAGGCCAAGATCATTGCATGCAAGATTGTACTGAGAGCACCCAGCCAACCCGAGGCCATCTGGAAGGCCAATCGAGTCCTCCCTAAGTCTCAAGGTCAAGGTCACGTGCTGATAACTTCTGTTAATCAGCACAATCAAGGAAAAAGTTGAAAAAAAAACAGTTTCGATCATGGAATAGGAGGCATTACAGAAAAGTATAGGAGATCCCAAGGCCCGTAGCCCAAGGCCAAACATGCATGATTAGAGCAATTTGTTGAGAGCCTGCAGGGCCATTTATACACATCCTAACAGCCATGCATGCTACATCTACTGCAAAATCTGATTAAATTAAATCGACCCAAACCTGAAAGAGTTTCAAGACGCTAAGTTAAATACCTGGTGACGAAACTGCCCTTGAACAAATGAGTGACCTTGACATTGACCAGATCAAATAGGTCAGGGACTCAGGGTTTAATTTCAAGGATGTACGCAAATCACTTTCTACTAAATCACAAAAAGCACTCGAAATACCTCACACCTGGATGCTGTTAAAAATGTGAAAGGTGAAGACGAATTAGCCATAAACTTCCAAGAACAACTTTCTGTCCTCTCAAAAACTAAGAAATAAGTCTGAACTTGAGTCCAACCAGTACATTCTCAGGCGCACTCCAATTTCCCCAAGATATATTATATTATGTCATTAGGGGAAAAAGACTTTTTACATCAAATACACACCATTTATAAGATGCAACTTTTAACCGCAATAAATAATGGCGACTTCTGATTGACAGTGTTGTGCAAGTTCCCGAAAACGTGGTTTGGTTTTCCATTAAATCCACTGAAACCAAAAGCGAAGTCATATCTACAACCAACTTGTTTAGTTGTCGCTTCAGAGAGGGAGGGGGGGTGGATTTTACAGATTTAAACAAAGTTAACAAAAATTTTCCTTATTTCCAAAATGAGCACTGTTTTATTTATTGAAAGTCCAAAGGTTCCTCCACTCCCAGCCACCACAGGCTATTCCCAAAGTGGCATTGCTCTTTCTGAACATGTGACATGCTATAATAGTGAGATCCAGCTGATATGAGGAAGTAGCAAGGATATAAAAACATTATCCAGGTAGTCTGTTAAATCAGGAAGGTCAATGCTGAAGGTGTGCACCATAGAACTGATTCGCAGTAATTTGAATTTAATTTTTATCTTCGGAACAATTTTGTCGCCTATGCTGGTCCAGGTGGATCACACCAAACATTGAACTGACTTAGTTTGGGTTCCCTCAAACTATTAAAATAATGAATTGAATTTTAAAATTCGGATCGACAATGTCATATACCAATGCAAGCAAGAGTTCCAAAATAGATGTATATAAAGACATCACCCCTTTTAGACACTGTGGTTCTTTCTCCTCATGACTTCCTTTTGGTTACATCAAAGTGACAATACCAATGAAGATTTTACTGTATTAAATGGTTAATTTGTAAAATTCGTAATAAACGACTTTCAATGCATGTCTTCATTTCCCCATGTTTTCCAAGAAGTACATGACTAGTTATCCCCCTATGATGCAGAAATGCTGATTCACCCTACCACTGGAATCTGAGCCAAAACTTGAGGAAGTTTGCGGTCTTCAAGAGAAGGCATCTGAAGGCAACCCAGCTGTTTGGATTGCTCCATGCATTGGCCAACAATTGAGTCATTTGTATATAAAGGGGCTGAACAAAAAACATTCCAATTGTATTTCAACTATAAACTATTTTGATTTCATGAACTTCCTTATCTTAAGTCGAAATATATTCCAGTTATAGGACGCCAAAAATCGGACACTTTGTGTCATCGGCAAAAAGAGGGACTCATGGAGTCTGTCCAAAAACCAGAAAAACCAAACGCAGGTAATAACCACACTATGTGTCTCACTGATCCGCTGTATGATACTAAATACATCATTGTGCAGCAAGAACAGTTATTCCAGCAAAAAACTTGTTTATTTCAAGTTGAATCCTTCGGTCAGAACTTGGAAGAATAAGCACCCAAGGTCAGAATAGGTCTTTTTAAGCCAGACAGCCAGCAATACAGGCTTACAGCGTTCTTTAAATTTATTTGCCAAGCATAGACACTAATACAAGGGATCACAAATTAAACCTCTTGTCAGATTGACATTTACTTTGAATTTTGCTCCAGGAATATACACACACTTCAGAACACATATTTTGAATTTGACATTAATGATTGAACATTGGTCATTGGACCCTCCGAACAACGGACCCTCGACGGGACGGACCTTCGAAAGTCCGGATCTTCGGAATAAACGACCTTCAGGAAACCGGACCATCATCATGTAATCTTGGGTACTATAAGTGCTTATTCCTCAAAATATAACTATATTGAAGTCATTCCTTGGGTTAAAACTCACACAAGCATAGACCTTGTGGTGTTTGAGATCGAAAACCAATATATTAAGCAGAAACATTCTAAACTATGTGAGAGAAGTTCCAACCACTTAAAAGCACATAATGTAAAACATGGGGATCATAATTCAGAGTAACAAGAGAAGTTCACTGAGACCAGACATCAGTTATGGCCAAGAGAGACTGGCCAGACAATAGATATATGTTGAGGGCAGGGGGGGGGGGGCTCAGATTGATGAGGTATGGACAACACTCCTCAGCAGTTCTCCTCAGCAGCTCCTCGGATGCCCAAGGGTCAGTGCATCCTTCACTGAGTAAGGCAAAAGAAGAAAAAAGAAGAAAAGGAAGAACAAGACAAAGAAGAAAGAGAAATAAGAGCTTGCAGAAATGGATGGACCTGCCTCGCCATGCCTTATGCATACAATGCCATACATACCAATTGAAATACGAAGAAAGAACAAAAGAACAACCTTCAGGTATATGTCGCTGGTGGTGTGGTCATTGTGAGTTTCTGAGTTTCTATGTGTTTTCCAGGACAAAAGTGTTAGAATTTTTTGTGACTCCACATTAAAATTGACCAGGTATATGGGATTCTTCTTAATCTCAGTACATATTTACACAATGTGGCATGCGTTGCATTCAACAAGACAATTTTATGAGTAAACCACATGAAGTTAGAGATCTGGAGGAGGGGATCTTGGAAAACTGAGTTTATGCAATAACAGTAAATAATTCACTATTTTTTATCATAGAGATTACAATTTTATGTTAATGATCCTTCTATCACTGCTCATTAACCGTTCTAGCTAAGACAGAAACATAAACGAAGTGTCTCAGTTTTCACTACCATCCTAAATGGAAGTCTGAAGTTCCCCTCTGCGCGTACACACTTGGCCACAGGCACTTGCTGCAAGTGCAATCCAGGCAACTACAGCTCCGGGTTCAACGCATTGCCAAGAGCAGGAGAGACCATGAGAGGCACATTTCATTCAATATTTTGTCATTTCGCAATCTGTCAAGTGGCTGACAGGCAGATGTTCATCTTTGAAAAGAACAAGATGGGTTTTCAGACAATTTCAGTTTTGAGAAAATTAAGAAAAACGCCGTTTATAGAAAAAGATAAAAGTAAATTCAACTGAAGCACATCCACGCACCAAGTTTTACTCAATATTCAAATGTTTCAGATGTTTTCAAATTGTGTTTTCATCAAGTCAACAAGCTCGAGTTGAACATGTTACAGGAAAGCAGGTGCAAAAGACTTGTCACTCAACCATTTGAGAGGATTGTAATTAAGTCTGGCTGTTAGCACAGGTAGATAGACAGATAGACAGGTGCACGCGAGCCAAAAGAAATTGTATCAAAACATTAACTTCAATGTCTTGTCAAAGGCCCACAATGCTCCACATACACATTTTCAAGCCATTTTGCAAAAAATGCCAGATTCCTATTTTTCAACTATGAAAAATTTAAGCCATGTAAAAACCCAGAAAATTAATTCATTGACATTTTCTTTTTAGCAAAAAAAAAATTGAAGACTTCATCACACAGGTCGTTTCTTTTGCTATATGTTGTTTATTTTCTGAATGTTTCACATGGAACCATAGATCACAACAGGACCCCCGGGGCATTCTATCGCAGTATCATAAACAAGATCAGGCATTGGTATGCATGTACAACTCAATATAATTACAGGTGTCAAAAACACCATAGACTTCACAGCTGAGCACAGGTGCAGACAGGTCCCTAGAGGGGGTCAGGACAATGTCGGTCTTTCACTCGAGACCAATAATCAGCCTGTTTGACCTAGCATGAAATGACCTCATAAATTGCACCAGGTCTTTTTTGCACCTTCCACCTGCTGATCAATATTTACGATGGCCTAAGATGCCCGAGGCCACCGACACCTTGCAAAAATGCGACTTTAACTTCTTCTATTTCGGGCTTGAAGAAAAAAGTCATGCACATGGCTAGGCCTATTCAGGAGGCCTACTTGTCACTACTTGACAAAACCAGCAAGGAGGAAGCGTAATTATCTTATACCATAAGACAGATAAAGATAATACTGACTGGATGTATTACTTCGTAAATGCTAACTGGATGTGAAATGGTGGCTACACTGGGCCTCCATTCCATGCAGGATGGAGCATCCAGTGGCGTACAAGTTTAGGGGGGCATACGCATACCTCCCCCCCACCCCGCACATTCGCAATTGCTAGGTAAGTCCACAGACCGGGAGGAGAACCCAGGTCCCAGTATTAGTTAGACAGTAGACATGGCTTTTGAGCAGACTGTACCTGTCCCTCTGCAATTTAAGCCTCCACCATCGGTGGAGGGACAGTCAGATTTGGAAAAGCAAATAGACCGACACTATTAAAATTTCCATTAGGACTTAATCAGGCAGTAAAAGCCAGACACATGAAAATTTCATGGTCAGCTGGTACACTGTCTTGGCAGAATACATAGATTCCTCAAATCAATCATTTTGACTAATGTGTGGGCAATTTTCAATTTTCATCCCACATCAGAGAGGTCCTATAGTGTTTTATAGCTGAAGTAGCTGATAGAAATGGTGTATCACCATGAAATGTTCAATTTGATATAAGCCCAGTATTTATAATACTTTCACATAAATAGCAGGAAGGGTTTTGAACAAAGGCTGTGTAGAGTCACCCTTGTCAAACATGCCACAAGTGGCGACACCTATAATCCGCCAGGATTCAAACATTTAAGTTTTAACTGCCACTGAGGGTTTTTATTTATACACGCAGACAAATAGTCCTAACTTCTATACCTCAGAGTAGACTGTTCCCACCAGAAATTATCAGAAAGTGGTTTTAAATCGCATAACACCCTTTGACCACGACTCAACCTTTCCTTGTAATCATCACCGGAACTTGACATCATTATCATCAATACAATTAGCACACACCCTGCCAAAGAACATTCTGAATGCTAGGGAGTCATCAGTTGAGATTTCCTTACAAATTGATACTCCATTGATAGCTTGGGAATGTTGATTGGGGTGTGTGTCATTTCTAATCAAACAGAAAGCCTAGGAATGCTGGAAAAAATAGTTTTCAAACAAAAAGGAATTGATTAATTTGCGCATACTCAGCGTCAATTACACAAAAATATAATATCCCAGGGGCAAGCCACTCCCGTTCAATTTTCCTCATTATCATGACCCGAAATTCCACGAATTTCAAAATTGTTCATGGAACCCAATGTAATCATTCACAATGTCCATTATAACTGAAATTGTAAAACAAATACACGTTACACAATAATCTGATTATCTTTTTTCTCACAAGTAGGACTTATTGCATAAATAAATCATGAATAATATATAAATAGAAACAGTGTAAAACTAGAATACTGTCATGTACAGTAAACATGCCCCCGCCCTCAATAGTAATTCAACTCATCTGTACGTTACTTCGTGGCCTACAGGCAGGATTACTTGCAGATGACTCAATTGTAATAGATGAAAAGGACAAAGGCGATTGAACTCCAGAGAGAGCCACTGGTGTGGAGACAGTACTTGACTTGTGTTGTGCTGGTGTCCCCCGGATCAGCCGGGGCAGCTCAACCAATCATCTTTGTGGAGGGAGCTGCACTTTTATCTTTTGGTGACTGCCGTAAGATGAGATGAGAAGACTGGGAGTCTGGAACATACCCTATTAATTCAGGGATGCCCAGGGTCTTTCAGTTGCCCAAGCATAAAATACTGGATACAACCCGCCTCCATTTAATGTCCCATGGGCTCGGACTGGTAGAGAAACCTGGCGGATAATATATCATTTGCAAGCAAAACTATCCCGCAGACAAACAATTTCAAATTAGTATGCCACCCTATGGCCTCATACATCGTAATTAGCAGAGCCTCGTCACAAGAAGCATATCAGTTCTTATTTATTTGTGAGAAACACAAAAACACAAAAATATATATTCAAATGAAAAAAATATTTCAATCACATATCAAAATACTAGTTCTAAATGGAGCTGAAAGTGGTAAAGGTGAGAAAAACAGTCTCAAACCATACAAATAGAGGCGTCCTATCTGAACCAAGCCATACATACTTGTTTACTTCGAAAGAATTAAGAGCACCTGCCCAGCCAAATAAATTAAAGACATAAAAGGGAGTCACACGTGTGACACCCTTTCCTTTCAAAAGTCAATTTCCCTCAAACATATGGCCAGCAGTCTGACTCAAGCCCTTTGCTCCTTCATAATGTAACTCAAAGCAACAACTATTTACGTCTACTTTAACTACCAAGCTTTTGATTTAGTAAGGCTAATAATAATAAGCTTAAAACATTAATCACCAAAACCATTCAAAACATTTGTTGAAAACATTTGTGCAGAAATATTTGTAGAAATATTTGAACCAAGAAAAAATCAATAATTTCATAAGTAAATCATAACTGTTAATTCATTACAAATTTATAGTAACAATAACATAACATTTTATCAGCATATCATTGCGTCGGACCTCGCCGTTCCCAGACTTTCGTGTTGTTCGCTTACCAGAATTCATTGAACTTCGATTTTCTTGGGAGTGAGTGAGTTTGTGTTTTACGCCGGCCTGTGCTTGGTAATATGTCGGGTGTGCATAATATGGTAGCTATTGACATGCTGACCAAAATTTCTAAAGGCTGTGAAACAAAATTGCAAAAGCAGCGGTCACTCAAAAAGTACAGTTCCCAAGAAAATTGTTGCCTCTAAATAGCCCACACTGGTGCTGATGGCTTATTTTTGTCATCACAAACCTTCAAAGCTTTGTTTTTCATCCATCTACTAATTCTACTTGTATGTATTAGTTTAGTGACTTTATCTGGACACCTCCTAGGCCTAGCTGACCTTGAAGTTGAAACAACAGCGTGTACCACATGTGGCTCCACCTACTTTCACTTTGAATAGATAAGATCAAGTAAAATGATGAGGTGACTGAAAAAAAAGTTATGATGTACAATCAGAAACTTGCATTAAATATTAGCGTCTTGGTTGTGCCATCTTCGTGCTTTGGGCTTGGCATTGGCTTAATTTAACATATATGAGATCATCCATTTAACCACATAATTATTTGGGCTAATCTCCATTCTTCACTTGAGTATGATCAATGCAATTTTAATTACATTATAATTATGATGATAGAAGAAAATGCAAAATGATAACAGGTGAGACACTTCTAAAATATTTAACGGTCAATCAATACACGACCAACTTCAATTAAATATTTTTTAAACACCAGAGAAAAACGGATTTATCAAAAGTCATTAGCCAACAACTAAAATTTCAAATGGCCTCAGTTCAAAACTAAAAAATTTTCAGTATATATAAAATAACCTACGTTACTTCATATATGTGTCAGTTTAATGACAAAAATTGTAAAACAAAAAAACTCCTGTGACATTTTATAACACACTTGTTGATTTAAACAAGAATCCGAGGATTCAAACCCTGGGTTCTGTTGGGAATTAGCAATTAAGCATAATATCCATGGATACAAGATCTAAGTAGCACTGCACTGGGGAATGCAATCAGCTTTGACACCTGTCAGATTGACTTCAAGTGCTCTTTCTCAATGGCAATTTGGTAAACTGAGGGTGAAGAAAGTCTTTAGAACTTGCAGAATTGCAATTTGCATTGTTAGACTGCTTCTGAGAATAGATGCACTGCAAAAAGCAATTGCCAAATGCATTATTGGCCTTCCTTGAAACGCATGGAAGATCGTCGTGTGGGCGACATTATAATGCAAGGTCAGCTTGAAAACAGCCCCTCAAGACTCTTATGATCCATGACAAAAACAAACTATTAAAAAAAAATAAAATTTTAAATTGAAAAAAAAAAATTGTTTTTTAATAAAATAAAAAAAATCACAACAAACTATCCCGAATTCCACAACGCATTTTAGATCAGTTCTATATGAACACAAAATGGCCCACTTGACCACATCCACACCTGTATCAAGGCCGGGAAAACTTTTTTCCAAAAATCTCTCAGACTGGTTTTTTAGATAAAATTACCCTGGGGGAACACAGGGTAAAAAGGATAATGACATGGCCTTTCTGAAAATTAAATGTCATGCATTATTAGAAAAAAATAAATTCATTACACTGAGTACATATATATTTAGACCAGTAACCTTTAAGACTGCGATATCATGTTATTATTGTTATTAATTAGCTATAAATATTGCTGATCTGACGCAATGAGATAACTTGACGTAAAGCATCTATTTTTAGAATTAATTAATCGCCATGATCATAACAATGCAGGTTCCATAGTCTATTTAATTACTGTCATAGAATAAGAAAGGATTAATTGAAATCTTGATTAATTTTCATACACTCACGGAGAGAAATCCTCATGAGTGTTTTCATACCAATCGTTTGATAAAATACATGATTTCTAGCTGAGAATTGCTATACCCTATTAATTTACGTGTATTTCTAATAATTTTAAAACATTGCCTGTAATCATTGATATACCAGAAACGGTAAGGTAATATGTGGAGTGATTTAAATCCAATCAGAATTTATAAGGTCTACATACAGTACTTCTACACATAAAAGGACAGACTACATCATGTTGGCTGCATTTCTTCATGTGCTATCTTTGTGCCACATACGTGACTAAAAAAGACTAAATAAAAAGCTATTCAATGTTTTGACAGACCTCAGAGATTCAAGAATGCTAATAATAAAGTCCTCATTCAACTTTTTGAGAGATTATAAAAAGAGGTCCTCCAAAGAAGTTCAGGCATGAGGGAATCTCAATGAGTTCACACTTAACCAAGACTGACTTCAGTTTTGCAACAGTAAAACGCAAGTTTTTAAAAGTCATAAAGATAAGATCACATTTCATAAATCACTGCTCAAAAGATGAGAAAAGGAAACGAACGTATACAGCGTTTGAGAATAATAATTGACATTTATCTGAATTTTTTGTAAAGATGGATGGATGTTGGGGCTTTACGTCCTGTATTTATACGCTTGGCTAATTAGGACAGGGGGAGGACACAGCAATGAGGCGAAGGATGATTGAAACAGCCGTCCAACATAGGCACAGGTGACCCAGCAAGAGCTGGATTCGAACCCTGGACCCAGCGATTGGCAGCCCAGCACGCTACCACTAGACCAACCTTCCCCCCTTTTTTGTGATGATCCAAATAAATACATAAACCATTTCCGTTCTTGCATGCATGAAGGGGCAATGAGATCAAATCAATTATTATAATAGGCCTTTATAAATTATATTTAATCAACTTATGCAAAGACTCAGCAATTTCACAATCATTACATTTTACATAACAATTAAACTTAGCATTTTCTAAGGCAACATCGCTGTCTCACAAAGGCAAAATTACATAATTCTACAATTTGGAGTTTGTAGAAGCATGGAAGTAAACCTATTCGGCCATGGTAGAAGTCACAAATGAATGAATCCTCACAACTTCTGGAAGTTCTCGTGCAATAGCCATTGGAGTCGGCACCTTAATTTACAAGAAGTGGGGAGGAAGGGGGGGGGAGGTTACAATTGGTTCGAAGGCTGTCTGTCTGGTCTTTGGGGCCAGGGGGGGGGGGCTGTCCCTCATCAGACAGTTCTGACGCATCCATCTGAAGACTGAAGGCCACAAAAAATACTGAAGAAAGTAAAAAAAAATCTTGACTGACTGCACAATGGTCGAGACTGTACATCACTCAAATATGAATTAATCAAGCCTTCTGCTTGGTGGCATATGGTCCCAGGTTAGGACTCTGCTGAAAAAAGCCTGGCAGTGTATCCTGAAAAGGCTATAGGGTCTTCGTCAATACATATTTTTAACAACAAATCTATTACCAATCGATCAAGTACAGCAAAGTTATACCGTCACAATTGAATTACAAAGACACTTTATGCAATGTGAGAAACATCTTGCACTTATCATTGACATAATAGTATCATCCACACAGAATGTGCACAATGCTGGGCCTGGGGTCAATGAAATAGTTTCACCCGCAGTGGCATACTGGCCTGCTGGTGATCAGGCAGACAAGTCAGAGACACCATCAGAGAGAAGCTTGAACTGCCAATTAAGCCCCCAATTAGTATTTGGATCAATTGAAGTCCGTTTTGGCCTGAATTACAATGGGTGTGCTCCAAGGCCCTACAGATCTGTACAGATCTGTACCAATTGTTAGGCCTACTCTCTGAACATTGAAATGGTACAAGAGGCCTACTTGAAGTTTTGAGCCAACTCAGTCCAGGGCACTCCAAACAACCTGTTGCTGATCAGAAAATATCTCCTTCATAGGTGTCGCCACCTCCTTGACCAAATATATACTGAGCAGACCACACCAGGAAGTCCATTTGATCAAGAACATTTTGCAGAACAAACATCAACTGTACAATATCTAGAACAATAATCAAACTAGCATTTCAACAAAGTTTTTAAAACAACCACTCTAAACACTGTAAAAGGGACTTTTAAAAATCAAATTCCGGGCTAAAAACTAAAAAGAATGGGACTGACCTGGTATGGGCACAAGGTCATTGACCAATTGAAGATCCAGGGCACGACTTCTGCACTTAGGTAAATCCATGGTATTGTTTTGAGAATTTTAATATCTGAAAGAGAACAATAAATTTAAGTTAAAATTTTAGGGCAACATGACACTAATCATAGTAATGAAATAGATACCGGTACGATAGGGAGAAAGACCACAAAATATTCAAAATAAGAAAGGAATACATTTCCCCGTGCATCCATGAAGACATAAGCCTACATTTTTTTAATAAATACTTTAACCTTACATTGGATAGGTTCATTCCCCATATTATCACCCTATGAATGATTTGGTCCAAATCTCTCAAAAAATGCATGCCTATATCTTATTTATAATTTTAGGAAAAGGTAATTAGCGGAATTGTTCCTTATTATCTTCAGTCATTAATTACGTTGGTTCTACAAAGAAAAGCTACTCGATGTCTGATAGGCTAATAGACAATTGGCAGACGACTTTTTTGTTTGTTTACTTCTGAGGCTATCAGGCATGTTCTTGGAGCCTGCATGTCTGTCTTGGGCTGTCTTGGAAAACTCAAGGAGGGGATTTATCATTATCAAGGCGCCATGTGATGCCACTTCTGTCAATTTGACACGAACAACACTCATAAGATGATAGCCTCATAATGAACAATGATAAGGTCCATTGATCTTTGTTGTTATATATGGAGAACAACCAGTGTTTTTGCTGATAAAAATGTGATAACTTAGCATCATACGAAATAATCATGAAATTATTGCACATTCATTGTCATCTAATAATGACATCTATCAATAATGCATACCAATATTAAAGACTAGGGTTCAAATTTCTATCAATACAAATAGAGATAATGATATTATGATAATACTTTTGGAGTATTTTGCACCTGAAAGATAAACCAGATACCTCAGTGAAAATGCTTCTGTTCATTTTATCAGAACATTGTTTTGATTTATTCACAGGTCAAAGTGTCAGTCTGAGTCCTGCCTAAGTTTGAAACCTCTGATTGATTTGTATGATGCAGGTGGATGGATGTCACATGTAAACAAAGCTAACCAAATCAATACCTAAATCAGTTGTCATTGCAAAATCAATCAACAGCTGATCAGCATTGCTATGAGGTGTAGGACAAGTCAAGATTCCAGAACATACTAATTCATTAAATTCTTATCTATTTCTCTATAGAACATTGTATGTGTGCATGAGCAAAAAACTCACATGTTCAGTTGACAAATTGTTCACCTCTTGGGGAATTTTCTAGAAAATGCCTTTATCAACCTGATATCAACTGATAACAGTACTGACTGAAGTTTTCCCGCCAATGGCATTATGAGAGTTTGATTAAATGGAACTAAGGTACAGAACGCCCACAAAGATGCATTTTTTATGAAATCTAACAAAAATGTAAAATACATTACAGAATTAAGAGCAAAAAATTACAATAGACTTTTTTTAAAAGAAATATCTTCAGAGAGAAAATAAGGCAAACAAGGTCAAAATGGTCAATGTCAATGTTAAAGGTAAAATGATAAGTTACATGTAGTATCAATCGAAATGCAACATTGATCATGTTATAATATATAACGTTACACAACAAATTGTCAATTTTTTCTACCAATACTTCTCAGATTTTTACAAAACGATAACACACCTTTTTCCTCAGGTTTTTAGATTTTTTGGAAAATGATAACACGCTTTTTTTCCTGTAGCCCTAGGCTATAGCTGTAGTTTATTAAAACAAATCTTTTTGCACCATTGACAAATTTATAGCTCGCGTGAGTGCGGGGATGCAAAAATGGAGCAAAAATGAGTGCAATGTAGCAATATTGATAGTTATTGAGCAATTAAAGCCAGGAGTTTTTGTGATGGATCTCACATGACATTTGTTGATTAGAAGGTCACACAGTCCACCCACCAGTCATTAAACAGACTCCAGACACCAAACTAGATCCACTTATTCAAATGAGACATTCACACCAGAAACTGCACTTAATTAGCCTTATTTCACAATCACAACAAAAAAGAAAAAAAATACTACAGATTCATGAATAACAGAAAGCAATATAATCAGGTGATGTATGCAAATAATCAGGTGATCCCAGCATTCATGATAGATTTGCATTTGTAATGATTAATTGAATAAAAGAAACAAGTGAAAAATTTGGCTATGCCAGCTGCATGGTTTGTTTCAGTGTTAGATCAATGATGTAGGCTGTATCAGTGCACTGCATGAGATAAGTAATACATCTCTAGAAATTCATTATTGTGCTTCTCACAATAACAGTGACGATTTTAGAAAGTGAGTTAATTTTAATTAAATTGACATACCCCTTAAAGAAATATCTACTTAATTCATTAAACTCAAAGGCTACCTAATAAGGTAACTACCTATTATCAATTATATTGACCATGTATGCATGCCCTCACTGGCCCCTCAGCCTTGAGGAGGTATCCCAAAAGAACAGGTGTCTCCATCTAATGTATTGTAATTTCGGCTAGACTCTCCTGCCCTCTGCACACATTTAGAAGTACTAATGTTCTGCAGTAAAACAACCGCACCTTCACTGCACATCCTTTTCTGACCTCTGGTGGTAATAATAGACATCATTGACTCACTAGTCACTTCAATGATAGAACTGTGTATTTCAGAAAACAGTTAACAACCACTGGGAAACAGACTCAGGCAAGACTGTAAAGAAAAATTATTTTCATAATCCACGGGAAAATTTGAAATCAATGCATTTTGATTGGATGGCCTGTAATCAGTCACTTTTGAAACATTCCCATGGGAGGAGTAATCTCTTTTAAAACAAAAGAACACACTGGCTTATTAGGGGAAACAACTGGGCAGTCACTGAGTCTCAAAGACCAGCCTCTCCTGTTTCTAATTACCATACTCATCAACTACTTGCAGCTGATTGGTCTAGCACATGGCCATTTCAACAAATGTGATAAGGTCTTTTTCCTAGGGTCTCTTTTTGTAAGGTGACAGCCAATAAATGAAGAACAACTTAGTTTTCGTCAAGATTGCAAGCTCAGACAGGACTGACAGAACTAACATGTGCTAAAGAAAAATAATTAACTGTGTTAAGATTTGTCCATTGAACAATTACTGTATCTTTTGCTCTATGAACCTCTGTCTGCGTGTCCAGACTTGTCCAAATGAAGTACTACTGTATCTTTTGCACTATTTTAAATCTCTGTGTGTCTAGATTTGTCCATTGAATAACCAGTGTATCTTTTTTTTAACCAATATCTGTCTGTGTATCTAGATTTGTCTCATGAACAGCAATCATCTCTGCTGTGTGTCTAGAATCTCTAGATTTGTCCATTGAATAACTAGGGTATCTTTTTTTCGATTAATATCTGTCTGTGTGTCTTGATTTGTCCAATGAACAACTTAAATTTTTGCTCTATTAATCTCAGTCTTTGTGTCCAGATATGTCCAATGAACAGCTACTGTATCGTTTGATCTATCATAACTTCTATTAATCTCAGAGTGTCCAGACTTGTTCATTGAACAACTACTGTATCTTTTGCACAATTGATCTGTGTGTGTTTAGATTTGTCCATTGAACAACTACTGTATCGTTTGCTCTATTAATCTCTGTCTGTGTGTCCGACTAATCCAATGATAGTTCTAAATGAGATAAAATGGAGAACAGAACGGAATGAGAATAGGAGGGAAAATAGGACAAGATCACAAGGAGAATGACTGAATATTTGGAGAAAGAAATAT
The DNA here is from genome assembly GCA_026936325.1 of Platynereis dumerilii. Lineage (NCBI taxonomy): Eukaryota > Metazoa > Annelida > Polychaeta > Phyllodocida > Nereididae > Platynereis > Platynereis dumerilii. The sequence continues at coordinate 16,391,640 of JAPTHN010000001.1, forward strand.
GAGAAGGGAGTAATTGAGAGATGATAAGACGAGGAGAAAGTAGGATCCAGAGGAGGCTGAGATGACAGGAAAATATGATTACAGGAGGAGGAGGCCCAGGAGGAGGAGCAGGACCAGGAACAGGACGTGGAAGAAAAGAGGAGGAGGAGGAGAAGGAAGAGGAGGAGGTAGTGGAGGAAGAGGAGACCAAGGACTTAGTTAATTTTCGGCAAAATCTGCCAGACGAAAAACCATATTTTGGTTGGAAATTCGGCATTCCGCCGTGGGTTGCAACCTGGGCGAAGGTCCGTTAATGTTTTCCCCGTGATTATAAGTAGTTAATGGTTTAAAAAAGTCGTTTTTGGAAATAAGCATAAGTGGAGGGAAAGATTGGATCGAACCGAAAGTGTATTTCATCGATTTCGGCTATCAAACCAGCAGATGGATGGATGATTTGGGGCTTTAGGACAGGAGGAGGACTTGGCAATGAGGCAAAGGATGATTGAAACAGCCGTCCAACATAGGTCCAGGTGACCCGGCAAGAGCTAGATTCGAACCCTTGACCCAGCGATTGGCAGCCCAGGACGCTACCACTAGACCAACCCCCCTATCAAACCAGCAGAAAGAACCAGTTGACTGATATACTGTCAACCGGTGTCCGTCCCTAAAAGGAGGAAGAGGAGGAGGAAGAGGAAGAGGAGGAGGAAGAGGAGAGGAGGAGGAAGAGGAGTACATGTCAGAGGAGGAGTAGGTATTGAAAATGTTACAAGAGGACAAAGAGAATTCAAGAGAACGAGGAGGATGAAGAAAGGGAAGTGGAGAAAGAGGAACAGCTGAATGTTAGGAGAGAGAGCTGGGGAATGATGAAAGAAGGCAATAACAAGGAGATAACATGGTTAGGGGACAATTTAGTAATCAGACGGGTAGCTTGGGAGTTTTCCTTGTGTATAATTATTTATTTCACGGTAACGGTGGCAGTAATTATTTATATTGATAGTTATCTATTGATTTAATTGAAATTGAAACTCATATGATATTTCTTCTTTTTTTTTCAAACTTGATTTTTTAAACAAACATGTATCAGTCTTACAGTCTATACATTTAGGTGAAGAATATAACAACCTCAGCAGGTAATATGGTCTGGGCCTACGGCATCAACCAATATTACTGCTTCACCCAATAAAACTCAATATTGGTCTCCTGACTCTCCTCTATATATATAATATTGACTTTGATTTAAATATATAAAATTTATAAATACTAGTTATATAAGGTGCTCAACCAGAAAATTGTGTGCCCTCCCAGCTCTGGAAGACCCTAGTTACACCAATGATGGTTGTAGAGGGGCACACAGTCTTTGCGAAGATCCAAAATATCTTGCCGGACCGAAATGAAAATCTTGACTATTTCAAGAAATTTTAACATGTATCCAATTACAATTTTTTGGCCTGAACTCCTGGACCGGTTAAAAATCTGCAGACTGGGGGCACAATGTCATGATGGGGACACAGAGGATGCATGTTTCCTTTCAACAGACAAACCATTCATAAATTTGTAAGTATTGAAACGCTTAAATACACCCAGGCGTAGGCGGTCAATACATTGGGGGGTAGATAGATAGATAGGTATGGTAAGTGCAGCCCTCTAAGCCCAGTTCTGGGCGCTCACGAGGGTTGATTGATGAGATGAGAGAGAGAGCGGGAGTCCTCAACATGTTACACATTTACCCCATGTGAGGGATCTTTTACTTGCCCAGCACAGACACTGATACAAGGGGCCGCCAATTTAACGTCTCATCCGAACGACAGCCAGCTGGGATTTTGCTCATAAAGGTGCACTGAAAATTTCGGTTTCCCCAATTGGAAGTCGAACCCAAGCAGGCAAAGACCTTCAGCGGAGCAGACGGGAACCTTAACCACTACACCACCCAGCTGCCCAACAAAAAATTGCCCAAATAGTCCCAAAAATAAATTCACAAAATTTTCAGCCCCAAAGTGCATGAACAATTGATTCCCCCCCCCCCCCAGCTGTTCTGGTCATTTTTTTAGCGTCTCTCTTAGTATCTAAGAGAGCCGGTATTGCCACTGTCAACCTGGAAAATCTAGTGGGCGAATTATCTGCTGCCTATCATCTTCAATCCTAATGCCACGACAGTACATCATGCCATGCACATACACAAGAGGCATTAAACTTTTGGTGCATGTGAATTATATAACAAAGCCTCCAGCAAGGGAAATCCATTCTACCCCAATGCTCCAGCCATGAATGACATCATAGGGATCTCCCAGCAAGGGGTTTCCCCAACATCTCCATGACCACAGTAGTACTAGTAGTACTGTCTATATACACTAGGTGACTCCACTTTCTTCTTCTTCTTTTCCTTATTGGAATTCCCTCCTGTGTTTAGGAGCTCCCCTATTGAGAGTTATGACATGGTCAATATGATGTCAATCAATGTCAGTCAGTGATGTCAGTCAGTGACGTGAGTTGGTGACATCAGCCGGTGACATCAGCAGGTGACATCACCTTATGGCATCAGTTAGTGAATTCAGTTTTTTTTACATTAGCCAGTAACGTCAGTAGGTAACTTCAGCAGGTGAAATCAGCCGGAAATGTAATCTGGTGATGTCAGTCAGTGTCTTCAGTTCATGCCATCGGCTGGTGACGTCAGCTCGTGATATAAGCAAGTGATGTCAGGTTACAGCCCTATGTTCAGAAGGTTCAATGTTCAGAAGGTCCAATGGTCAGAAGGTTCAATGGTCAGAAGGTCCATTGTTCAGAAGGTCCAATGTTCAGAAGGTCCAATGTTCAGAATTTGAGCAACCCTTTTTAAAAATTTTTTTTTTTATTGTTGTGTTATGGTGTGGGTGCCCCCTTTGCAGTGGGGTCCTTAGGGCAGCCCTAGATTTGCCCCACACATCTTGACATATTCCCAGTCTGAGTTAGGATGGTCCCATAGTACAAGGGAGCCACAATGCAAGTGACCGTAACCACTCGGCCATGCGACTGACCTAACCATAGTGATACAATGATCCAGGCAATAAATGTAAGGCAGGCCAACTTCTCATTTTCTGTAGGCCCACTACTGATACAATATTATACAGTTATCGCACTCGGTGCTGTGCGATAACTGTATAATATTGTACTCACTAACCTACATGGATGGGCACTGCTTAATGCACATTTGCATAAAATATGTGTGACATTCTGCAGCCCTATCCATTAGGATTGCGCTTGTCCATATTGTTTTAGACACAAAACATGACCGAACGATAACGATCCAAATTCCTTTATTCCAACGTGACGTCACACCTATGACATCATAGCCTCCTGGCGGCTGGAGTGATCATTAGTGATCATGACCGAAGTCAAATACAATACAATATCCATGTCATTGCATGACATCATCAGTTTATGTGTTGTTGATGGAAATACTTCTGCTCATGAAATTGCTGTCTTTATGTGCTTTTTATATGAAAATCCAGGATAGGAGCAGTGCAGGATAGGAGCAGTGCAGGAATCAGCAGGATAGGATCAGTGCAGGATAGGAGTAGTGCAGAAAAGGAAGTGTAGAGGGAGTAGTGCAGGATAGGAGAAGTGCCCAGGGAGTAGTGCTCGAAAGGAGCAGTGCAAAGGGAGAAGTGCAGAATAGGACCAAATGCAGAATAGGAGTTCAGGATATTGGCAGTGCAGAATAGGAACAGTGCAGAATAGGAGTAGTGCAGGATAGGAGCAGTGCAGAGGGAGTAGCACAGAATAGGAGTAGTGCAGGATAGGAGTAATGCAGGATAGAATCAGAGGAGTAGTGCAGGATAGGAGCAGTGTAGAATATGAGCAGTGTAGAATAGGAGCAGTGCAAGATAGGAGCGGTGCCAAATATCATATGTACAATAGTTTAGGTGCAGCGGCCAATACACAATGGGTGCAGCTGCCCGCAGTGGATCCAAGAAAGATATAAAAGGAAAACACGTCTTAATTACAACTTGCCTGGTATTAATTCCTATGCCAGATGCATGCTCTATAATCAAGTTATGGACATCTCTTGACCCAAACATCTCCAAACAATATAGCCATTAGCCAAGACAGGACCCAAAAGACATTTTGAAAATGCTCCAATTTCAAATTTCCCGCCAAAACTGTCCATTTTGTCACTGTGACTCCATAAATGGAGATGTGTCACCAGGGTAAAAGAGGACGCTGTTTGCAGTGTTTTTAGTGAAATTCAAGATGGAGTCTCTTATAATAAAATGTGGATTCTGCAACCTTAAAATCTGCATTTATTACTGACTGCAGTGACTGGTGAGTTGTCAATATTCTTTAACCACTGCATTGATAAGAATGACCAATTATCTGACTCAAGGGACAATTACATGTGTGGATATTGATCTGAAATGCAATTAAATGGCCTGTGAAGTGGACGATTGCCTTGAATCAACATCCAATTGACCACGAAGTTGTAAGGGGCCGACCAGACGATAGTTGGAGGGAGGGCTATGAATTTTACGCCCGGGACAAACTTTTTTCGTCGACGAACAATTTTTTCGCATGCGAACTCGCGACAAACTTTTTTATAGGAATTTTAACATTACGGTACCCTAGCTACAGGTGGAAACAAACTTTTTTTTATTTCCATGTACTGGACAAACTTTTTTTTCATTGTCAAGTGGGAAACAATCTTTCTTTTTCTCTAAATATCAATAGCTCCCCCCCCCAAAGATCATCTGGTCGGCCCTAATCAGCATGGATAATTGCAATTTGTAATCAATCAAGTGACTGTGTGATAGTCATGATAGCAGCCGATGCTTCATTGCAATCAGAGTAAAAGATATTGCCCTTGAAACCAAAGATTGACATGAACCAATAAATCCACATTTTCACCTCGCAAAATTGTCAAATCTGAAAAGAACATCCATTTTGGAAAACGGCGCTCGCAGCGCCATCCTTTATAGGCATGATGTGTACACACATCCATTAAAAATTACGGGAAAGGGAACGGACTGGACGGCCAAAAATTTTTATTTCTGCTGCTAAAATAGCATAACTAGACGTACATATAAGCCCAAATCATGAAAATTCGGGCTTGGGCGATAAAGGTGCAATTTCTGTTCATAAATAATGTAAGTTCAGGGTATAAGTTGGACCACCTCCTCCAGCTTGTTCACACAGACTGTAGGACCAGTGCTAGGTCAGGGTACCTCTGTTCACAAAATTAAGTGGATCTTTGCGAACCTGACAAGACATTCCTATTTCAATCGGTACATTATAAGCAAAATGGGAAGTTCATGACATTGCATATATATTTGCTAATGATTTGTCAGTATACAAAATTAATGTGACAGGGCCAACTCAGTGGAAGATAGCTACTTGAACTGGCTACCTGGCAGTTACCAGGCAGATACTTAAAACTCTTTCCATTTCTGGCAGGTGACGGGGCCGGAATCCAACCCTCCGAAAAGCTGCAGAGCTTTGCCGGTCACGGGGCCAACTCAGCGGAAGATAGCTACTTGAACTGGCTACCTGGCAGTTACCTGACAGCTACTTGAAACTCAGTGGAAGATAGCTACTTGAACTGGCTACCTCTCAGTTACCTGGCAGCTACTTGAAACTCATCCCATTTCTCGCTGGTGAAGGGGCCGGAATGCAACCCTCCGAAAAGCTGCAGAGCTTAGCCGGTGACGGGGCCAACTCAGTGGAAGTTAGCTACTTAAACTGGCATCCTAGCAGTTACCTGGCAGCTACTTGAAACTTTGTGAAGATTGCTACTTGAACTGGCTACCTGGCAGTTACCTGGCAGCTACTTGAGTCTCTTCCAAATACTGGCTAGCCCTGGACCCCTGGGGACAGGGGTCATGAATCCTCCCATTGGAAAACCATGAGATTTGACAGACACACTCAGGGAGAATTGAATATTCTCTTTTGTGTTGGTAGTAGGGCCAAAATAAAGCATACAAGCTGAAAGTTGTCACGGATGCCAGTTTAAGTAGCTAACTTCCACTGCGTTGGCCCCGTAACCGGTCAAGCTCTGCACCTTTTGGAGGGTTGCATTCCGGCCCCTTCACCAGCCAGAAATGGGAAGAGTTTCAAGTAGCTGCCAGGTAACTGAGAGGTTGCCAGTTCAAGTAGCCATTTTCCCAAAGTTTCAAGTAGCTTCCAGGTAAGTGCCAGGTAACCAGCTTCGAGTAGCTAACTTCCACTCAGTTGGCCATGTCACCGGCCAAGCTATGCAGCTTTTCGGAGGGTTGGATTCCGGCCCCGTCACCAGCCAGAAATGGGAAGAGTTTCAAGTAGCTGCCAGGTAACTGCCATGCAGGTAGCCAGTTCAAGTAGCTAAGTTCCTCTGAGTTGGCTCCGTCACCGGCCAAGCTCTGCAGCTTTTCGGACGGTTGCACTCTGGCCCCTTCATCAGCCAGAAATGGGAAGAGTTTCAAGTAGCTGCCAAGTAACTGCCAGGTAGCTAGTTCAAGTAGCTAACTTCCACTGAGTTGGCCCCGTCACCGGCCAAGCTCTGCAGCTTTTCGGAGGGTTGCATTCCGGCCCCTTCAGCAGCCAGAAATGGTAGCCAACTTCCTGGATCTTCCAGGAGCATATATATATATATTTACATGAATTGACTTTCGGAGGGCCGAGGGGGGGGGGAAGTTGTGACCTGTTTCCATATTCTTGCCCAAATTCAGGCACAAAATTTGGGCAGCAATCAGAGCGCAATTAAGATTTTGAAATATCTTTTAAAATAATTGTCATCCACTTAAATATACAGGGGCAATCAACCAATTGGCAATTACCCCAGCATTCACAACAAAGTTTAAGGTAAATTTCCAGAAGAACTGTCTCTGAAAAAATGACAAAAATTCTGAACATTGGACCTTCTGAACAACAGACCTTCTGACCAATGGACCTTCTGAACATTGGACCTTCTGACCAATGGACCTTCTGAACATTGGACCTTCTGAATATAGGGAAGTCACCGTGATGTCAGCTAGTGAAGTCAGCCGGTGACTTCAGTTGGTGACATCAGCCAGTGACATCTGCAGGTGATGTAAGCTTGTGACATCAGTTGGTGACGTCAGCCAGTGATGTCAGCCGGTGATGTCAGCCAGTGACGTAAGTTTGTGATGTCAGCAAGTGACATCAGCCAGTGATATCAACCAGCTAGTGAATCAGCCAGTGACTTCAGTTGGTGATGTCAGCAAGTGACATCAGCAGGTGACATCAGTTGGTGATGTCAGGCAGTGAGAACAGCAGGTGATGTAAGCCAGTGATCAGTCAGTAATGTCAGCCAGTGACATCAGTAGGTGACATCAGCTGGAGACATCAGTTGGTGATGTCAGCCAGTGAAGTAGGTGGCATCAGTGACATCAGCTGGTGACCACAGTCACATATGTTAGCCAGTGATGTCAGTCATTGACGTTAGCCTGTCAATTGATGATGTCAGTTGGTGATGTCAGAGGGCAATGTCAGCCAGTGACAGCAGCAGGCGATGTCAGCTGGTTACATCAGCCATTGACGTCAGATGGTGATGTCAGCCGATGACTTCAGCAGGTGACAGTTGGTGACATCATCTGTTGATGTCAGCCTGTGACATCAGTATATATGACATCAGCCAATGATTGGCCGGTGACATCAGCCAGTAAGACATCATGCAGTTGGTGACTGGTGATGTCAGCCAGTGATGTCAGTTAGTGATGTCTGTTGACAACAGCCGGTGACATCAATAGGTGATGTTGCCAGTGATGTCAGTTAATTATGTCTGCATCAGCCATTGACTTCAGCTGGTTATGTAGCCAGTGATGTCAGCTTGTGACATCGCTTTATAATCAGCAATAATATTATTTCCGAAATAATGGCAAATTTTCAATGCACGCAACGAGAGAAACTTTAAAGTGCCTTGTGCACGGTATTTTTAAAAGTTTTGGCAATTTTGTTGCCTTTCAGTGTATCATGCAGGCTAAAAACAGGGTAAATCTCTTTATATTACCTGGATAAAAAGACCTTAAAAGTATTGCATACACAATGTATTCAATTACAGCTCAATTGAACTAAAGACAAAAGATGTCTTCATGCATCATGACATGACAGTGAGATTGAAGTGATTTAATTAACTTAGTACCTCGAATACCTCATGACATAAGGCTCTTTGTGTCTAAATTTAGCTGCAATATGTAAATGAGGACATTTTTTTTCGCAACGCCGGCGAGTTTCCAAGCTTTAAACAAGGAAAATACGAATGGACTCGCTCTAAACTACACACAATCAAGTAAGCAAAGACCAGGATTACCAGAAAACACCATCAAATCTGGCAGCAAATAATTATCTTGGACGAATTTTAGCAAAACTCTCAAGCTCAACCTACCGATCTCCAAGAATCGTTTCAGGGTGCCATTTTACTGATCATGTGACCACTTTATACGCTCAATGAAATTTTCGCGCGCTTTTTGAAAGCTGGGATCCAAGCTTTTTTTTAGCACTGCTGGCAGCTGACGTCATGTGACTATAATTGCAGCAACAATGAATGAAACGTCATTTGGTGACGTCACAAAGAAAATACTCCAGACTGGTAAATAAAATGGACTGTGTAGAAGAAATAGAGGATAAACTTCGTTGCAGCAGATGCCTAGCTGTTCATCCATTCACCTCAATAATTCACTGTATTCGTTCCATAGTGCCTGGTAAGTTAATTAAAAAAAAGGGTCTATGTTAATTAATTTATGATTATATACCTGGTAATTACTAAATTAGGCCTACCAAAGATGTCAACCGATATAAATCGTTATTGTATGTAGCTGGCATATATCCCACAGCAGCAACTGGATTCCCATGACATTATTTTAAAATCTTGTGAATTCACCAGTGTAAAATTAAAAATATTATACAAAACGTAGTATTGGTTCTTGATCATAGTAAAATTGATTTTTTATATATTTGCCCCCCGCCCCTCCCCTGAATCCGCCACTGGCGCTTGATACGTTCCACCTATTTGGAGTATTCTGAGAGGACGGTTGGCATTTCTGCAGTATTAATTGTCAATTCCATCATTGAGAAATAAATACTTTGATTCAACTTAATTTAAATAAAGTGTTAAAGTGTTAAATACTGCACATGTAACACAACTTTTAGCCTGATCTAAATTTTAAGGACAGCCTCAGCATATTTACCAATTAAGTATAATGTTAAAGGTACCTAACATTAAATTTTGATAAATTTGATAAATGTTAAGGGGCCGACCAGATGATTTTGGATGAGAGCTAGCTGATTTTTGTGTTTTGAAAAAAAAGTTTCCATTTGACCCTGAAAAAAAAAGTTGTTCAATCTGTAGGCTAGGGTAACATAATGTTAAGATTGCATTAAAAAAGTTTGCCGAGCATATGCATGCAAAAATATTGTTTGTCGACCTTCACGAAGATAGAATAAATTTCTCCCGGGAGTAAAATCCATAGACCCCCCCCCCCAACTATCATATTTGCATGAACAGATCTGTGGTACGCCGCACGCAGTGTCAACCTACTATATGTAGTGAATTATATAGAAGTCTCTGTACAAGTAAATGGTCATCTTGACACTACATGAGTTTTAAAAAGACTTAATTTACAGAAGCAATTTTTTTTTCAGGTGGGGTGTATCTCTGCGAACCATGCCATTTGCTGCTGCATCACTCATGTTGTAGGCCTAATTTGGGTAAAAATAGTTCTTCAAAACTGTGTGGAATTTGTCTGCAGTCTGTCAAAACCCTGTTAGTCTGTCCACTCTGCACAGGAATGAAATCAAGTATGTTCTTTGCTTATTCACATTATTTTGTAATTTTCGGATTAAAGAGGCATTCATTTTTCCTTAAAAATACCTTTTCTTTATCACACAGATGCACCATTGAAGCTCTGTCCTTCCTGTAGCCAAAAAATCCATACTGACCACAAAGAAATCCACAAAGATCACTTGTTTGTAATTTAATAAAATATTTAAGTGCCATACATAAATGTGTTTGGCAACGTTTTGCTCCTGAAGCGCAATGTGATATATTTATGTGATTTTTACAAAACACCTTTTTTAATGATAATATGTAGATGGCAATGCCATAGATTCGCGGAGCTCAAATTAACTGTTCTTATTTTGAAACCGTATTATAGTATACAAATATTGACTGATTTCGAGGGCATTAGTCAAATCTATTTCCCTCGAGGGTGTGCAAGTGAAAACTATTTCATGAGGCCGAAGGCCGAGGGAAATAGTTTTCCTTTCACGCAGGAGAGTAGATAAGCAGACGCATAGCCTACATTGCACTATTGTTACTAGTTTTGATGAGTTTTTTTTTGGTCTTTACTAATTAATGCCCTAATTTTATTATTTTCCTGCACTATTGCAAATGTAAGGAAAATTTTGAAAGAAAAATGTTGAAAAAAAACATTTAGGGAAAGAAGATTTTAGAAAAAAGAAATTTCGGAAAAAAAAAATGTTGGAAAAAAAAATAGGCCTATTGTAAAAATTGGGACAAAAAAAAATTGGACAAAAAAAAATTCGGAAAAAAAAAAATTTCGGAAAAAAAAAATTCTGAAAAAAAAAAATTCGGAAAAAAAAAATTTCGGAAAAAAAAAAATTTTCGGAAAATTTTTTTTTTCGGAAAAAACAAATTTCGGAAAAAAAAAAAAATTCGGAAATTTTTTTTTTTTTTGGAAAACAAATTTTGGAGGGCAATAGTCCTGGTCAATATATATACTAAAATAATGACTGACATGTGACCAGCTCTCAGCCAATGACAGCTCTGCTGTCATGGTCGAGGTATAATAATGATAAACACGAACACAATCAGTTCGGCCTAAATTAATTGATGCTATTTAAGTACAGTGATAGCAATCAGCTTTTAAACTTCACACCTCAAATAAACTTCACACATCACTGCTCACAAGCAGGCTGCTGATAGTTCAGTCATTTTCCCTGGGTGTGGCACTGCAAGCATGATGCTACACCGGTGGCGACACCTGTTAGCAAAATAAGCTTTTTTCATGCAGACGACATAAATGAGCATAAAAATGAAATTTTCAAAACAGAATAGGATAGTTAAGAACCAAATGGAATTTTTCAGACACTACTGCAGTATTGCAAGAGTAATTCAGGGATGTTTACTTTTACCGAAACTAACTGTTTAATCAGGGACCAACTCCATGGCAGGTACAGGCAGTCCTTCATTCTCACTCCACTGACAGATTCAAAACTAACTATGAGCTGTTGTTAAGCTAAGTTCGCTGACGCGACGGGCGGCTTCGCCGCCCGTCGCTACGCGAATATTAAAAGTTGTTTCACTCTGCTGACAGTCTGTACTCAATTATCATAATTATGAGATATGTGCACTCCAAATCCAAAAGCCAACTTTCAAAATTTAAACTGAAAGTATGACTAATTAGTTATATATTTTTTCATTTTACAAGCCCACAGATTTTCAAAAACACGATTTTCCCTATGATTTCAATGTTATTTCCGAAGACGAATTGGGGTGCATTCAAGTGTCAGTAGTTCTTTAAAAGTGCTGGTGGCCACTATTTTTATTTTTTATTCCTTATAGTTTCAACACACAATTTCATTCACTTTTTATGGGTAGTTCTGAACTGTATAATTTCCCTTTAATGTTGTACCCTCTTTGCCAGAGTGGAATAGAGTTTTACACCAATCTGTGGAGCTCTTTGGCTGGTCCAATGCTCTCGAGCTCTCTCGGCTGTTTGGGTTTGCTGCTGTCCAACCTCCTTTGCAAAAGTGAGATGTTTCAGAAGAGGACGCTGCTGTTTCAGTGCTCACAATTTTTCCGCCAGAGTGACCCACGTGCAATTTCCGTCAAAGATTTTCCTGTTGCACAGCTGAGAGCGCGTGTTAGCCATGGTTGTCATTTCTGATGTGCAGAACATGTTTTGGGGTAAGTTTTGAAGGCAATAATAAGTCTAGAAAGTATTCTACCACTATTTAGATAATGACTGAATGTCGGTACATGTGTTGTTACCACAACGTAATATCCAGCATCGTGTTTTTTACGAGCCACGTGGGGGGATGTCCATTTAAACCATGTGCTCTCATTATGATTATTGTGCAATGTTGATATTGATGCATTTGGCACGTTTGGCTTTGTTATGGCTTTTTATTCTGTAATTTCCTATTCTACAGTTTGACCCTTGAAGCATCTTTGTAAAACTGGATGATTTGGGCAATTAATAATTTTTTTGGCCGAATCATAATATCATCAGAATAAATTCTTTTGAATGACTGACAGTGAAGCTATTCATTTAGCTGTGTGAATAGGCTGACCTGTCTATTGCCAGAGCCGGCCTCTACATTGTCATTGTATGTGTATATTATCAATTATGCTTTCTTTGCAGGGATCACACTCGATGTCGGCAACCGCTATTCCCAGACGGTGGAGCGGTCATTCCACATCTCTATGGCTGCTATAGATCCTTCAACCGTTTCTAAAAGTAAAGAGAGTATTGTGAAATATGTTTTTGTTAGAACTTGTAAAAACTTATAAGGGGCAAAAGAACGCCGGTCAACTATAGGTGACAGACAACTAGGCTACAACACTACCATCTGGGTGACAGCCAACTAGGTGACATACCACTACCAACTAGGCTACACCTTTTGGACAACTAGGTGACAGCAGATACCCCCCAGATACCATCCAGGTGAAACATATTTTATTGGGGATACCAACCACGTGACAGATCACCTTCAATGGTGGTCAATTAGGAAATGTATTGTCACCTAGTTGGATGTGTTTTGTGAACTTGTGTCACCTAGTTGGAAGTGCTGTGTAAATTTGTGTCACCTAGTTGGAACTGCTTGTCACCTAGTTGGCACTGGTATGAAATTTCCAAATTTCTTGTCACCTAGTTGGTATTGATGTGTGTCGCCTAGTTGGTTTGTCGCCTAGTTGACCGTACACCGGGGCGAACAAAAGTTCTTCCCTCTTCACTATCCAATAATATCAGTTGCTCTGGCATAAGCTCGCAATGGTGTGCTTGAAATTTTGGAAGTTATGATTGTGTAAATTGTAAATGAATTCTTTGACTCTCGTTCAATGAAATATATCGAACAAACATGCAATGAATAATTAGAAAGATGTGCTGCATTGTTAGGGATGTTGCCCTACAGTCCAGCCTGTCCTCCACAGTCTGCTTGCAAGTTGTAACACATGTTTACCAACATATAAACACTTCTGTGGAGCTGGCAAAAATGCTCTTCAGGGTTGCCACTGGTCAGGGAAAAGTCAGGGAAATTCAAGGTCAGGGAAAAGTCAGGGAGCTTTGAAATTAGTCAGGGAAATCTGTGATTTTGCAAAAAGTCAGGGAAATCTCACCTTGGTCAGGGAAATTTTCCATAAAAACAAGTTCACGACACAAAAGTTGATGGTTTCGTGATAAGAACAATAGAGAAATGTATGACATTTGCAAGTCTAACCTGTTTGATGGTTGTAAAGTGGCCTTGAAATCAGGAATCTATAGCTTGAGGTGTCTAGAGTCCGCAACCTAGCATCATCCATTTTCTTTTTGTTTCAAATTGAAACGTCAATTCACGAAAGCCCGCGAATAGCGATGCAAAAATTTGTGCGAGAGCCTTGTTGTGGTCAGCGAAAACTTGGTTTCAAGACATGGAAAAGTCAGGGAAAAGTCAGGGAATTTCGAAATCCGACTCGAGTGGCAACCCTGCTCTTTCTCTCATACTAGAATTGAACGCTTATTTCCACGAATCTTCTTTGTACTGATTGTGTCTTTTCATTGTAGACGAGAATGTCTCCATCATGCTCCAGTACGACAAGGCAGAGTTCATGCTGTGTACGTTGAACCAAGGGAATCTGCAGCAGCAGTTAGACCTCAACTTCATAGAGGGGGAGGAGGTTACCTTCTTTTTGAAGGGAAAAGGTGAAACGTCGAATATTTATGTTGTTGAACTGTTACGATAATGATGAACTAATAGTATTTGATGTCAGTTAGAACACTGATAGAATTCATTCCACAAATTATGAATGTTTCACTTGCTATATGTTTTATATTGTCAGTATAAGCTTACACGAATCAAAAAGTTTGGAGATATTCATTACGGAAAATATAGCATGTTATTTATAGAAATCTTATTTTACCTCTGAAATGTGAAGCCAGTGAAGGAGTGCACTGCATGTAATATACACCCAGAGAATCTACCTCAGACGAATCCCTTCATCGTCGCACATTATCATAAGATTTACGTCAGAGCGTCTCAGCCAATTAGCGTGCAGGATTTCTCTTCACTTCAAATCTTTACCGGCGATTTGCGTACAGACTATTGGGTCCTCAGAGACCTAATGCCCATAATTTTAAAGGTCTCGGAAAGATCTATCTATTGCAGTATGAATCGTATCTGTACGACTGACGGAAATATGTGAATAGACGTAATCGTCCTCATTTGCATAACATGCTTGAATTCATGTTCATGTTCATTGGTCAGCCTTGGGGGCGTGTCTGACTTAATCACTGAAGGCTTTGCTGAAGTGGTAATATATGTATGGCATTTCAATTTCTACTGATTTTCAAAAACATTTAATTCATTTCTGTAATTTAATATTTTTAATGGTCCATTGAATGTTATTTGCACTTACGTACAAGTAATATTTAATATGTTAAACCAGAAATATTTCATTTGTTGAACCAGATGGCGAGAAAAGAGTATTAATTAGCTCTATTTCTGTGGTGTGACATTTTCTTAACCTTTTATTACTATTTGGTTTCAGGAATTGTTCATTTGACGGGCTACCTGGTGCCCGACGACGAAGACCAGTATCCTCAAGAGACAAGTTTTGATGAAGACATGAGTGAGGAGGATTTAAGTGATGATGATGACGACGACGATGATGATGATGAGGAGGAGGAGGACAGCGATGATGATGAAGGTAACTTTAGCGTTGGGAGACTCAATTCCGAATTCATTATGCCGACTCATTGCCGAGTTATGAGAAAATGCTAATTGTTAATTATCAGAGCCATGGTATTTCATGGGGCTCCATTATAATCTGCCAGGTTTTCTGTCTTTATTAATAAACTGTTTTTGCTCTTTCAGATGTTCCTGAGTTGCAAGAAATTACAGGTGGGTACATATGCACCATAACTAAACAAAGAGCTAATAATATATAGTTATGGAAGGTCCAACTATATCTAGTTGTCTTTTATGCATCTATGTGGGTGTTAGAATGAAATTCACCATAGAATTAAAGAAAAGAATGAAAACATTGTCAGCCTGTTTAAATTTGTGATTTTAGCCAATGGAAAACGAAAGAAGGGCGACACTGACAAAGCTGTTAAGAAAATGAAGTTTGACGAGATGGATGCTGATGACGATTCCGATGAGGTAATTATTACTTCAGAAACTTGGGCCTTAAATTAATTATTTTATCTGCCCCAATTAATGACTTATGCCAACGTATTTTTAACCGGCCTAACGGCGGTTATTAGAGGAGGTCTAAGGACGAGTGACAGGAGGAGTGAATTGAATGGATGAGTGAAACTCGTCTGCTACTTGAGTCATTATGAGATGGCCTGAAACTTGGCAATTTATGAAGGAATAGCGTGAATTTTTCATTTAAACATTTATATGTACCATAAGGATAGTATTGCTATAGGAATGATATGTGTGTATACTGTTATTTCGTCAATTGATGACTTGAATGAATTGAACATGTGAAATGTTTTTTTTTGCCTGTATATGCACCACCAACAGATGGCACCACAAAAATGTGATGCTACATGCAGCCTCCTAGTGTTAAATATTTGCAGCACAGAGCTGTGCCAAGACCTATGCTTCTGTAAGTTGACTCAGTTCTTGGCTCAAGCTGAGATTGCCTGATTCTCATTAGGCAATAAAAATCATAGACAAGTGAGTCAATAAAACTTGGCCACTTGTTTGGTTCAGTTTGTTTTAAAAGTCTTGATGACAATTACTTCAAAGTGTCATGCTTAATTACTTGTAATTGAACCTGGGCTATGAAGCTGAACAATATGCCTTAAACATGTTAAAGCATGGGGACCTATTATAAAAGCAGGATGGGTGGAAACCATGGTCATTGTGTGTCCAACCTCCGAAAAAGTCAACATCTCCCATTCCTCTTCTCGAACAATGAAATACAATGATGTATTCCATGTATTTCTAGAATTTCCATATATATATATATTTCGTTTTATTGTATAATTTCGCACAATTAGTGTCACTTCTGGTTTTTAAAAGTTCATATTTTTTATAAATTCAGGAAAATATTAGGGCTGCAACGGTTTATTGCGGTACGAATAAACCGCGGTATTAGGCCTCACGATAAACCGTACCGTCATTACAACGAATAATTCGGTAACCGTAGTTCCGATTTCCGCCACTAGGGGCGCCGCCGTCGCGCAAGTGTGATCAGCTGACTCAGGTAAAGTCAGCAGGAGATCATCCAGTTGAGCCAATTCAATTGAATTGCTGTCAAGCATGATTGATGCATCTGCACAATAGGCATCAATTGCAATTTATATTTTACCCCCTTTGACCCTGTTGACACCTGCCAATACCCAATCAGAGGAGGCAGAGGTGTGAACAAGTCTGAAGTGCAATTTAAATTTGTACATGATATCTAGAAAGCTAAACTGTGATGTTTTAAAAGTATGCTCATATAGCGATGCTCAAGTTAAGGAGTGTCTTTCCTCCAAATACTCGGTATTAGAGCCAAAAGTGGCTCAAATAAGTGAATTACGCTCGGTGCTGAACAAGCAAAAATTTGTGATAGTTGGTTTTCAAGAAGAAGAAATTAAGGATCTTCTATATAATCTATGCACCAGTTAGGTGCCAGATTCTGGTAAAACTATAGTATTACTATTATATATATTTCTTTTACTTTTGTAAAAATATTTTAATTTGTTTTTATTTATTTGTACCATTATCATTTGTACCATTTATTTGTCACTATTTTATTTTCTACATATATGTATGATTATATGTTACACCACTATGTGTGTGTGAATAAAATGATTTAAAAAAAAAAAAATTGTCAAGGCCTCCATGTGCAATTATCCTTATGGAAAAATTGTAATTAATTTACTACCCTGTCAAATCAATGCTCTTTAAAATAGGCTACAATCATGTAACTGATTTTAAAGTTTTTATCAGTTATTCTACAAACTATTATATTTGTTTTACCAGTAGCCTATACGTTATGGGCCCAATAATATCACATTAATTAGTTGAGTGTTAGTTGTAACTTAATTTCATTTAAGACATTGGGCTAGGCCATCCCCAAAAAGATTGCGGTGCATCTCTGTAATTATCTGAGGGAGGCATTGTGAAAAATAAATTTGCCGATATAACCTGAACCGTGAAATAACCGAACCGTGAGTCTCAAACCGAAGACCGTACCGAACCGTGAGGCAGTGAACCGTTGCAGCCCTAGAAAATATGGAATTATTACGGAGTTTATCTTGTAACTTTGATTCACAGGTTATCTTTTAACATGATTGGTCAGAAATAAGATAACTTTTATGACCCCTATGATATCAAAGGTCTATAGAGCTCTGAAGTTGAAGTATAGCATCGGAAGAATTATGCAATTTGTACCCCTCTTCCAATTGGCTAAGGCCATTTCCAGGAAACAAATTAGCTCTCTTGAGCAATTAAGATTTTATTGCCCCTGTTTTCTTATATGGAATATCTCATTAATTGGCAACCAGTCGGTTTTTGGAGCCTCCAGAACCTCATCCTTTAATTTGTCAAAGGAGATTCAAAAAAATTTGCTCTATATCTAGCCTATAGTACTCTCTTTTTTTTGGTAAATATTTATCATAATAATCAATTATTTAAAAAAAAATCTCTTGTGGCATTTTGATTTGATTTATTCACTCTTTCAAGTAAGTGAATCACAATTCACACGTTAATCTTGTTTTAATGCAAATTCAGAGGAAGTATCCACATGATGACCATTTTCTAAAAGATTAATTAAGCTTCTTGCACTTTTGTGAATTATCATGATTAAGTTCCTCTGGCATGTGTGGTTATTGGTCAATGACTAATAGGCCTGCTGATGGGGGGTGTAAAACACAAAATCACTCACTCTGGAGGTAACTGGTGTAAAAACCCAAAATTAAATCTATAAAACTATTGTCAAATACAAATCAATTAATTGTCACAAATGCACAGATAAATTTCCTCAATTTTCCAACTTCCTTTAAATCAATGTTGAATCATTTCCGCTGTTATAAATGACAATGGTGTAGGCCTACATGGAATCCAGGTGGATCAGATGCCTCTTTACTTGGAAGATCAAAAAAAATCTATCTTATTCAAGGCAGGATATAGAAGACATTACATTGAGACTTTTCCTGCATTTTCATGTTGCAGCAGTTCTTTGTTAGGTCTGTTCTGCACAAAGTATTGATCCCCCATGGGCCGTAGCTGACAAATTTTTCCGTTGCAACACCTTGTAAAGTATGCTTCTTCTGCCATTTTCTAATCTTTCAAATTGACATTGCTCATTCAAAACTTTGCAAAGGTATTTTGCAAATTTCCCGGAAAAGGAACTGTTCAGGTCACTCTAATGTCTACCAATCAACTCTTTCGTGCATCCTCATGGCATCACTTGCTATCTAGTAGGAGAAATGCTACCTTTAATGCAATTACATTAGGCCGGTTTTGAATCCTTGGATTCTTGTTGGACATGATTTATTCAATTCGTGTACCTATGACATCAGGTTACAAATGGGATTTATGGACTGCCAGTGTATTTCAGTACTTGTAGGTTGATCAACCTTGTGTACCTGGACTATCTAGTAAAAAGAGACTATTCTGAGGCTATTTACCAAAAGTTTTCAATGCAGTTCGCTAATATACTTTTGAAATTTTTCAGGATGATGATGATTATGATGGGAATGCTGATGATGATGAGGAGGGATTAAGTGATGATGATGATGAGGAGGATGAAGATGATGATGATGACGAGGATGATGATGACGATGAAGAAGATGATGATGAGGATGAGGAGGATGAAGAAGATGAAGAAGAAGGTACATTGCTGTGCAATGCTATGGATTAGTTGATTTTGATTTATGCCACTTATAATTATGGCCCTTTAGTACCTATTAAGTACATTTTCAAAATCCATGTCGGGGGGGGAAACAAATGGGGTTAAGTGTGTATCAGAAAATGTTTTAAGAGATGCTGCTAGAGGTCTTTTAAATTTGATCATTTTCATCCTGGAATATCCTGGAAAAGACCTCCCAATTTAGTTTTAATATTTAAATATTAATGGATTCCAATTTTTTTCCTGATGCAGATTTAGGAGACAGTTTTATCGCCAAAGAAACCAAAGTAAAAACACCGAAATCAGAAAAGAAGAAAAGTAAGTTTCTCTGTATTTTCCTTTCTGGATTGGATGGCTGGTAGAATTATTTCCAAAGTTACTGATGTACTTTAGCTTACTGTAATGTGATATTAATCTTCTGACTTTAAATTTGCAGAGGGTGAAGAAGCACAGAAAGCAGCTACAGTAAGATTACTATCTGTATTCGTATAGATCTTTTTAAGACCGTAATTAGACGCCCCCCTGAAGTTGAGAGCTAACTTGGGAAATTTTGAATGGCAGTTTCTGTTCTGTGTTTTGCTAAAATCTTAATAGCATATATTTAGAAATTTTGTTTTGGAATGATGGATTGAAATTGACATGCTGTATTCTTTAATTAATTTTCAGCCAACGACAAATGGTGCTCCAGCCTCTGGAAAGAAGGTGAAATATTGTTATAATATTTTGCAAACAGCATGCACATCTGTTGTAGTTATTGTTGCATTGTGATCTACAGGACAATCTTCTGAAAATGGTCTCAATTTATTTGCAGAAGGACAAAACACCCAAGGGAAATTTAACAGTTAAGCAGGAGAAACAGACGCCGAAGGCAGAGAAGTCGCCAAAGCAAGAGAAGTCGCCAAAGCAAGAGAAGTCGCCTAAGGGAGAAAAAACGCCAAAGGGAGAAAAAGGACAAAAGCAGACGCCAAAGGGTGAAAAGACCCCAAAAGAACAGAAGGAACAGAGTCCCAAGGGAAAAGGACAAACCCCTGGTAAAGGAGCTAAGAGGGTAATCGCAGGTGGAATCACTTTGGAAGAGGTCAAGGAAGGTCATGGCCCAGAAGCCAAGACTGGCAAAATGGTAAGCTGCTGTTATTGCCTTTTTGCCTGTGAGATTGCAATGATTGTAATGGAGCTCATACAGTCTGTTAATCACTGATTATCCATTGTTGTTTTGATTACTCGCTACTCAGTTTCTAGAGAGTAAATCTTTGTTCTTTCTTGATCTCTGCTGCTCATGTTGATACTCCCTTGTGTTGCATGCTGGAATAAATTGTCATGAAAGTTGTCCCAAAAAAAAGTTTGTTTAAGATTTGTTTATTTTTTGTGTGACTAATTAGGCTCATAAAACTCCTTCCAGGTTCAAATGTACTACTTAGGAAAGCTGGTGAATGGAAAGAAGTTTGATTCATGCCTAAATGGAAAACCATTCAAGTTCAGATTAGGAAAGAAGGAAGTCATCAAAGGATGGGATTTGGGAATTCAAGGTAACAACATTTGGAAATAAATTGAAGTTATTGTGCTGATTTTCAATTTGCGCCTGTGTGCTATCTTTTAGCGTATCACCATTTTAATTTGTTATTAAATTTTATTTTTACAGGAATGAAAGTTGGAGGCAAGAGGAAGCTCACAATTCCACCATCATTTGCGTAAGTTAATTCATGCATTTTATTCTCCTGCTTGAAGAAGTCCTTGTCATATTGACGGTCATGTATGGCATTATTTTGGCAATCTAAGGGGAACATTCTGAAGTTATGTTATAGTATGGTGCATTGTTGTTCTTCTGTGGCTTAAGTCACCATTGTAATACTTTTGATCACTGCTACACTGCAGTGCAAATACAAGAACAATGATGTTTGTCAGAACTATAAATGTTTCAATGCAATACTTTCGCAGGAGCTTCTTGTCTGAGGATGCGCTCTTACACTTAAAATATATATATATATATATATATGTATAAGCGCCATGAATGACAGAAATAATGATGCAATACAAACACTGGGGAACTTTGAAGTACCCCCACGTGAGAGAGAATTGCTAATTCAGTACTGAAATAACATGACAACTTATTCTGAGCAGATAAATAGATGTCATCGACTCGTTGCTGTAGGGTGTTAACTCTCTTGCGGCATGCCAGATTGGCAATGTAATGTTTGCTCAATGAATCAGTTGATCAATCTTATTGGTGTGACGTTTTCATACACACACCCTCTTTGCTCTAAAGTACCTTAGCCAGAGCCTCTGTGGACAGGAGATACTCCTGCTAAACTGCTGGATTCTTATGACTGATGGTTTAATTTCCAGGTACGGAAGCCAAGGCATTGGACCTATCCCCCCTAACAGCACACTCGTCTTCGATGTAGAACTTAAAGCCGTCAGTTGAGAACTTAAGACTATTTAAATTTTATGTGATTGACTTGCTGGTTATGTTCAATTGTTGATGAATTCTGAATTGAGTGCCTTTTAGCATTTATTATCTCATTAGAGAGTCATTAGAGTCGTAATACATTCAGTTATACTCATCTTTAATCTCATGTCATGATTTTAGTTCAAATGCGTTGGTGTACGTGATTTTGAGTATGGGAATGTCAGGTGAATGCATGGTTTACGTAATACATATGTTATAATATTATATGCAAGTAACGGAGAAATCTAAATGGAGTTTCCCATGGATCACAAAGACTATATGATTGGTGGATCCAAGTCATAAGCAATTCAATGAAGACCTCTGGTTCCTTCTTATTAAAGCTAACTATATTTTATGGAGTCCCGGTAAAGCGTTTATATGGAGAATTGTGATTTAAATTTACTTGAAATTATATACTTCATTATAGGATAAAAAATCAGGGATATTATAAAAACTGCATGTACTTAGTATAAAGAATTTATTACAAAATCTCGGAAAGTCCTATGCGTATTTTCATATTGTTTTTGACTTTATTAAATCTTCCAGGGAAGACTTACTGATATGCAGCTTGTTCAACTGCTATGTGATAATGTTTATAAGAAATGTCAAATAGAGATGTGAAAATGAATAAAAATATATCAAAACATTAAACTCTCACATTTTTGGAATACCTAAATTATTTGAAGTTGTACATGTATTGGTATCACGCTGAAACTGGTTCTGGTTGGATGTGAAGGTTTTGATTATTTCGCTTATTATATAAGGAGAGACTAAAGATGTTGACATTTTCAGGCGAATCTCTAGGCCGTTCTCAGATTTAGTATTCATAATGTTGACTTCATTTGCTCCAATCTCGTGGTATGTTTGTGGTCACAATTCAAGATGGTTTCATGGAATTGTAAATCTCTTAGGCCTCGTACCGATTGTGCTAGGATGCAAAATTGTCCCGTTTGAAGGTCTCTGGAAATCTTATTGTATGAGAAAATTTTTCTTGAAACTTAGGATTGGTAACCTCTCCCGGCGAAGGCTTTTGAGTTTGGCTTGTTGGTTAAAGCAGGGAGGTGTAGAGGACAGATCTATGGTTAAAGCCTCATTTATGTTGGCTGGCTCAGTCTGTGAATAGCTTGCTCATTTTTCGAACTTGATGAACGGACTACGATACTTAGGAGGTCTTCTATTTTTTCGGTGGTTATCCATGCTGATCTGATTAGTTGGATCTGAAACTGTTGTACAAGAATTCCAGATGCCAGTTAGTGTGGACTGATTCTGTTGGAGAGGTTAAATTGTGTCTAGCCCAAATAGACTGCCTTGGCCTGGAGGGGCGAAAAGCCTACCCAAGGCGGGCCAGTGGGAAACTAACGTGCTGACCAACAGCAGAACCTGAATGCCCAATAAATCCAAGGGGCAAATCAGAAGATTGCCAATTTAAAGAAAGTAGTCCAGTTTCATTCATCTTCAATGAAAAGGCAAAGCCCGAGTTCAGAAACATGTCCACCGTTCATAAATTACATCAAACTGCTCATCTGTGAGATGCAGCTGGATGTCCACCATATTGAGGCATCAACATCCGACAAATGGATGCCTTGCCCTTGGGAAGGGGATACAACAGCATATTGAGGGAATAAATTTGAGATGCCTTCCATTGGCTCCCACACATCTTTGTCGGCACATGTGTCTCCCAGAATAATTGTGAACTGGACTGCTTTGTCTGGAGTGACTTAGCATTTGCTTCCATCTGTTCTGCCAACAACCTTAGAGGGCAAGATGCCGGGAAACATCTTTGAGGTACAGACCCTCCAAAGTGCCATGACTGATCAGTCTGGCCCTAAGACGCATGGTGTTGGATCCTAATACCGAGGGATCTTTAAATTTCAGGGCAACCAGCCTGCATTCACAAGGATTTCTCTCGACGGAGGTTTTTCTATTTTCCTCAGGCCAGGTCATCATTAGCCCTTCGTGTATGAAATGGATCGCCTGATATCAGATATACACAATTTTAAAAACTTTCACATTGTTTCGCTTGCTGGTTGTTACACCAGAAACCATTTCTGGTTACACTATGGCACTTCAAATATTATTGAACCATACATAGGTTCCTCTAAATACATAACGCAAATCAGCACTTGATCCGGAAGCAAATATGGTTTTATTTTTTCAGACACAAAAATAACAGTGCAGTTCAACAAAAACATGATAATTTACTTCATAACTAAATACATTAACATGATCTGTACAAGATTAGGCAACATCCTATATCACTAGTCTTAACAAAACATTTTCTCCCAGAGAAAATAAAGTACACTAATGTTCTAAAAACCACTGGTAATGCAGCGGAGTAAGTAATGAAAGGGCTAAGGTGGTAGAAAACAAAATAATAATTCAGCACAATTTCATTGCATACATTCAAACAAAAGGCAGATTATATCGAAATGGAAAATGATATATAAGTCAGGAACTACTCATACTTATACCAGCAACTTAACGCACACATCTTGGAATACTGCAAGTTTCAAAGTAAAATAAAGAAATATGCTTCATCAATCATCATACGCACCAGGAGAAATGACTTATTACTGGAATGACTGTGGTTCAACTTATCACTACATTGAATAAGCTCAATCACAGTTAACAGAATTGTAATACTAGTTCCTATAACGGCATAAGAATTTCACAACATCTAGTCATCTACACCGCATTCCTCAAACAATATGTTAAAAGTCATTACATTTTGAAAGACACGCTTACATCAGACACCTACAGTCCTGAAATGGCTTACAACAGCCTTAACGATTAATGATCAATAATTATCAGTATAAGACCGAGATTTTACATCCTGTGACTGCAAAATCATACATCGAATCTGTACGATGACCATGAAGTTGTTCAATTTCAAAGTCAATACCATCAAAGACTATAAATTCACTTGTAACAAGCTGTAGAGTTTCATTAATAGTTAATGCTATAAATAAATAAATTCTATTTACATGTTTATATATATATATTAGTACAATGTACAGCCAGGGCACCATTAGATGGTACAAATGAACGTAGAACAAGCTGATGACTAAACATAAAACCTGACCGAAGTGACATGCTATTAATAGATTTTGGCTGAAGAGTGCCTGGATTTTTAACTAAATTTCTTATACAAGTCAGGGTATGTTTAATATGAATAAATATATATACAGAGTGAAATGCAACCATGAGTTTATTAGTAGAGCCGGCAGGTATAGCAATAGAAGAGGTGTACTAAGGGGGCGTGGTGGGGGGTTCCGAGCTGAAATAAGGAGTGGCGTCTTGAACGAGAATTGTATGGCACACGTCGCACACTTTGGAAGGCCGCAAGTTTGGTCCACTGTTGACAGTTTTAGAAAGACAATCGGCACAGAAGATTCTCCCACAATGCCGGCAGTGATGCTGCAACGAAAAATAAACAATGCATAAATTAATTTTTATAGCCATTGTCATGGCATAAAGGGGAGATATAAGTTTCAATTTTCTTGTAAATCATGCAAATTTATATCTTGAATTATTTCTTTTCAAGCAAACCTGCACTTAGCTTAGTGCAATTCAGAATTTGACATGCAAAGCAAGAGACAAGCCTAGAAGTTAGTGCACTAAAGTCAAAACTTCATGGAACCTTAGTATAGAGGCTGTATTTACGTTTGTGCATTACTTATGTGCAATTCTTAGAGATGCAAACAGCAAGTAAGTTACAGCAATACAAGCAAGAGTGATGTTGTGAACCCATTTTACCAAACCTCAAGTCTTCAACATTTAACTTCATGAACAATTTTATGAGGCCAATCATTACTTTCGACCCAGGTTCGCCTCATCAAAAAGAATCCCGCCAGCACCAGTAAGACTTAAATCGAACAGACCTTGGGGCATACCTTTCTCCGTGCCACGCCAAACTGTTGCTTGCAATTCCCACACTCGTCCACGTCTTCTTCATGCTGCCACCGAACTTCATTTTCTGATGCTCGTATCTTCTCCAATTGAATCTGAAAAGTGATAAACAGTTTATTATTGCAACATTACAAGAAAATACAAGATATGCACTATCAGATGTCGGGAACTTGTTATGCTTCCATTTATAAATATTGGTGCAAGTCGTCAACTTTTATGTTCCACAACGTTGGAAGGAATAAATAGCAAAACTCTGAGACAGTCACTTTCGCTCTCCCTTTATAGAGGGGCCAAGAAGTTATTACAAAGGGGACCATAATACTTCAGTCTGCCAGGTTAATGATTGATAATTACGATTTCTTAATTTACTTGTCACCACATCATTTTTCAGCTGAACTGATATTAGGAATACCACTTCCATTGACCTACTCACCTGAAGAGATTGTGACAATTTGACGAAGTCTCGTTGGACTGCTTCACTGTTATCCAGATCCACTTGTAATGACTGAACCTTTATTCTGTGATGAGTTACATCTTCCTGGAGCTTTTCCTGAAACAAATGTTTTAGTTTAACTCTCAAAAGCAGAGGTCTTGGGATGTTTCGAGTAATAGTTCCATCTGACCCAACTGTTAGCGCCGATGTAAAATTATCAAATATTTTTAACACTTTGTAATTGCACTATTCCTGGCAATCTTCTTAATGCGCTATGGTACAGGATTACTTTCTTTACTGCAAATCTCGTCATTACTGTGATGATATGAACCAATTTCAGACATTTTCACACAGAACAATTCAACCATTACTTCCATATTAATAGAAGATCAATTTCTAATCCTCTAATACTTTCCAATAACATATTACCACAAAGCTTCTTAATCTAAAGATAATAGTGCAGTTAACAATACCTTAGCTTTGGTTTGTTCTTCAAGCTGCCCTTGTAAGGCTGTGATGAGCTGTTTAGATTTTGCCTGAATACTCTTCAATGAAGCATCAGTTTCTTTCAGTTTGCCTTCAGCCTCCTGTCTGAGAGAACTCTGTCTTTCCATTTCTGACTTTGCACTCTGGAGCATTGCTGAGAACAGAAAGTTGCAGCTGAGTTAATATTGAGAGAAAGTGCAGTCTTTTAAGTTGATGACATAGTATATTTTTCAGAGTCAGATTATATTATAAGGTTCATTCACTCACCTAGCTCTTCCTGCATGTTTGAGATTTCATTGGTTAGCGATTCTTCAAGCCTCGTTCTTTCCTGTTGCTCGGAAACTATTTGGTCTTTCAAGAATAAGATTTCACTTTTTTTGGTGTCTGCCATGTGCTCCTTGGCAACTTTTGCTGCAATAATGTCTTCTCTATATTTTAAAAGTAGGAGATGTAATTCCTCCACAGTATTTGGCAGATTAATGCTCTCCTCCTGCATTTGCTGTGAGGTGCGTGAGTGTATTCCGACTAAACTGTCATTCTCCTCTTGAAGTTTCGTCAACTGTGAGACAAAAAGTTTAGTTGCAATTAGAATACATGAAATAAAACAATACATATAAACGATCACGATGAAAGCTATTCTAGTCTATTTAGAGAGTTGCAAACAAAGATCCATAAATGATTTAAGATTTCTTACCTCTCTCTGTATTTCTTCACGGCCCTCTGTGAGCGATTTCTGAAGATAGAAACAAAAGAGTCAAGTTGAATGCAACTCTGTCATTAATCAACGCAAATATCAGCTTGTAAAACAATAGACTAATTAGTTACTTGTACTAATAAATTTGGTCTAAAAATTTGATTGCTTCTACTCACCAATTGCGTTTGCAGTTCGGCCTGTATTTGAGTGAACTGGGTTTTGAGCACCATAATGTATTTGTCCGCTTCATCAAGCCTCGTTACAAGTGACAAGATCTCTCTTTGAGCTTCGTCAGCCTTTGTCTGTAAGCTTGTTTCTAGTTCGCTTGTGTAAGTCTGCTGGTTTGTCATGGCTTGTCTCTCCGCTTCTAACTGCCTCTCTAACGTCCTCAACTGAGCCACCATCTTTTTGCTGCTGTCCTGCACTTCCTGCAGCTGCGATTCGTAATTACTACACATATCACACGGCTGGCCTAGCTTCTGACGAGCTGCTTTCAACTGCAAAATAACCATGACAACTACACAATTTAAAACAGTTCGAAATTTATTAAATTAGGATATAAATTTTCCTTAATTTATAGCTCAAATCAGATTTACCAAGACTTAACCACAATATACTATAGCCAGAGGTACTTCCGAGTCAAGCAGGCACTCTGACATGTGTATGGCTGGATGTTGTTTATTACAAGGCTGTACCAAAATATATAGGTTACAATCATCATGCAGTGCTTTTCCTGGGACCTAAATTCCATTAGCCAAAACAGTCAATTTTGAGCGAAATGCATACATTTTTGGCTAATTTGCAACCAAAATCTGCAATGTTCATAAACCACATGGTAGATGCATCAGCCATTGCTAATGTGGCTAATGGCTAGGAAAAGCATGGATCTACATTACTTCAATCATTTGTAATTAATACAATCAAATTCTATCAAATCAAGATATCAAGTGTTGAATATTGATCTCACCTCATCCTGCAGAGCGTGCCACTCCCTCTCGCTCACTTGCCGTCTCCCCACCACAGACATGGAATTTGATACTCGGGCCTTGGCTGACGCTACAAGAGACTGGCTCAGCTCATTCTCTGGGGTGGGATCTGAAAAGTTGTGCAATCTCACACGTGAATCAGGATATGTGAATCCGAATATTGTAGGTCACAACATCACACTCTGAAGAGTCACCTTCAACACGTATCTTCCTTCATGGCTAGTAAGTTGTGACTGCTAAATAGACCAGCTGTGGTGATTGGCTTAAGCTCTAACCGCCTCACACAGTTTGCAGTGTTGTATACTTAATCATTGCAACTGTTGTTTACAATTTAGAAGACAATGGGCAATAAGCTGTTGAAATGTTTGTTATCTATAAACAGTATTTCATGGTGACAGCTGTGAACCGCTAATAGATTTTGTACATCCAATCCAATGCATTTACAAGTGAAAAACTGCCATTAACATATTAAAGCCGAGGATATACAATTGATTACCTGAATGGTCTGAGTGATGTCATATTTTAAACTTACATTTGATGACTTATATTCCTGTACCTGACCAGATCCTATACTTTCTTTGTTATGAATACATGCCATTTATGAGTCAGATATTATGATATATGGGTTGTTTTTCAATCGGGGTACGCTCTGGAAAGTCACACGGTATCCAAAATACCAGAAATACCATGCCTATATGTGGAAAAAACGTTACACAGAATGATTAAACATACTGAGACGGACCTACAGTAGCGAAAGAATTATTCAAATCGGTTGATAGCTGCCCGAAAAAAATGTATTTGTGTCATTTTGACCAAAATTGACTGTCTCATTTGCAAATTAGGCAAATATCGCTTCAGATTTTTCAGTCCTGACCTAACAGTAAGTTTTAACCAATGTGAATATGCTTTCAGCATGGTCCCAAGAGTTCAACATTAGAATTACATGCAACAACTATGATTAGTCTCTTCAGAATCCTGCATTGAACACATGAAGGTCAATTCCGTCAAATATTGTCCTCTCCGAAATATGGTCAGCAAAACAACAATAATATTAAATTAAGAGTATTTTTATTTTATAAAAATACTCCTTCAATAGATTAGACAAAGTTTTGGTAAGTGTTTCACTTCAGTTGTACGAACTGCACAATGCTCGTGGTGGAAAACACCAAAAACAGCTTTCGTCAAATAAACTGTCCTCTCCGAAAAATATGCTGTTCTCTCTGAAAATGTCTATTTTCCTTGACACGCACAAAGTTCTTGGCCAAAATTAATCAAGTAAGATGATTTTTCATTGTCAGATATATATCTATCCACTCAGCACAAGCCCATACAACTGGGTGTTCTATACATCCAGTAATAGGGGGATGAGCAGAGTGTTGACCGTGGTCAAATAATCTACAACAACGCAAAAAGTCAAATAAAAAAAAATTCACAATACTTGTAGCCCTAAAATTTTCAGAAATCCACGGCAAGGTATATAGCAACAGAAAGAAGTCATTTTGGCCAGAAAAAAAAGACCTTTATTTTTGACCCCCTTGAGACAAAACTATGTACCCCGATTGAAAAACAACCCATATGTCTCTCAGTGACAAACTGACATGCTATTTTCAATGCAAATATATGACCTCTAATGACATCAGTGATACTCTTAAATTGTCATATGACATTTTCTCGTAACTATTTGACAGCCGCACAACATTAAGTTTCACTGGTGTTATTGCAGTGCAGTTCATGTATGCGGCTATGAGTGACCTGATCAATATAATATAGATTGTACTCACCAGTTATTGCTTTCTGCATGGCTTCTGAGAGAGCTGGCACGTGGATTTGTTTCTCTGGGCTGAGTCGTATTAAAGCATCAACATCTTGCAGTGAACGTGAGTCTCCACTGATGTCAAGTTCTCTTCCGGTAGATAAAGCAGACCCTGACTGGGACCTCTTCATTGTAGGACTAGATTCTGACTCTAACATCTCTTCCGAGTTGACTGAAGTTAAGGAAGACTTGGAGCTGGATGTCGCTCGGCCGCGTTTATCCAAAAGCACCTTGAAAATATAATATTGTAAGGCTGATTATTTGAATCAAATTTTGAGTAAAGCCGAGCTCCATCTTCAAGATTGCAAGAGACCTTGCTGTCAGAAAAGGTTCACCCACAAATACTACAACATGGACATAGAATTGACCTTCATATTTGGTGTCATTTTATACAAATACGAAACTAGAAAGGCACCCATGGAGTGCAATGTGCAGCAAAGCCACAAAGAGTTTCGGGAAGCATCAGCAATATACACAAGTTGCTTTAATTTCATTAAATAATAATTTATGTTTGGCACTGAACGGAGGACACACGGTGCACTCGATTGCATCCTCTCAACCTAAATCGAAAACGCCAAGCACAGAAAACGCGCCGGACGCTCGAGTAACACCCGATCGAAAACGCCCTAACATGGCGGCCAGAAGCAAGAATGATCAATCGACGTGACGAATAAAGTGGAATAACTTATTTGATGGATTTTTACAAACCTTGGGAAGAGAACTCCTGTGAGATATTGCCATTCCGGCTATATATTAGTCCGGCGGCCAAACCCCAGATTTCATGGGAACCTCGCAGTATGGTCTGGACAATGTTTTTTTGTTGATTCTATATCTCTGAGATGTGCTCATTCAGAATCTGAATGATGCCACTCTGTCATCGTTGGGCAATTTGCATAATATGCAAATTAAGGCGGCCATTACCAAAAATCTTGTTCTCGACTGTATCTCAGTAACTATACATGATAGCAACATAATTTTGGTGTCTGACCCCATGTTTTGAGGGGTAAATAATCCAACTAGGCTATTTCCATAAATTTCACACAAATAGTTTTCGCAGAATTGACATATTGAGGCCGCCATTACTGAAAATCTTGTTTCTGACGATATCTCCGAAACTACAGGTGGTATCAAAATAATTTTGGTATCTACCACCATGTTTTGAGGGTTAAATAATGAGATGAAGCCATTTCAGTAAATATCACACCAATATTTTGTATTTAACAGGCATGTTAACAAAGCTACCATTACTGAAAGTTTGGTTTCCGACAATATCTTATTACTTCATATGGTGTCAAAACACTATTGGTGCCTATCACCATGTTTTGAGGGATAAAGAAACATATTAAGTTATTTTTATAATGATTAAACAAATATTTTATATTGTATCTCACAACTACCTGAGAAGTGTAGCTGAAAAACCGTGTGATTTACACCATGTGGTTCATCGTTGTGAACTACATGAATAATTATCTGACCTTGGCATGTACATAATGAGTAGTGAAGTCATGATGTCACAATGTTTTGGGGCTCTGATTGGACAGTGTGGTTGCCAAGAATGTACTTGGGCCTTCAAGCAAAATAATGCCATATGAAATGACTCAATATTTTTGACTGCTGGTTCTATTTTTGTTGTGAGATATACCTTTTTATCACTGATTATTGTGTTATTCTGCAATCTGATATTCAAAAGATTCACTGTTGTGAACCACATTCCTTTATGTTTTATCAAAGAATGAGCATATGTATATCAAAATAATTGTTGGGAAACAAATTAAGCCATTTCAGAAAGGACCAAGCAAATATGTTTGGATAAAGGTGCAAAGTCATTAGAGAACAATTATTGCGCTGAAGCATCTTGCCATTATTGATTTTTCTGTGTACGAAAACAAGTCACTTTCAACAATTTTATCTCTGGGAACTAAACAGTGAACACCACCAATTGTCATGTCCGCACTTCCATTTATTTTAATTCAAGGCTAATTAGGTGCTGAGGAAAGAGTTCGAATGCTCCAGGCTGCGAGCATATAACATCTTGAGTGAAACAGCCAAATAAATGTCATACCAAATTACAAACATTGACACAGTAATTACCTTATCAGGTATACTTGTTCTTGCAGTGTGCTTCCCCATGAAATCTGTAAAACATGTATCAAGTAAGCTATTAAACAAGATGTGTCCATAGCAAAATCACACCTTATCATTTCCAGCACCTCTGGAACAGCTACATTGTCGCTTGGTCCCAATTATGCTTAATTAAGCATTTACCACATCAATCATGTTTCCTTAACAGACCTGATGGAATGCAAGAGATTTTGAGTGTGAGCCAGTCTCCAAATGGCAGTCTAAATATACCATCATCACTTTTCATTTAAATTATTTTTCACAGAGTGGACAGTGTTGAAGCTATCAAGGCCAGATTTGTCCTCAAGGCCCGCCTCGAAGTCATATTCTGATGGCCATGGCCTTGGATGCCCAATTCTTGGCCTTGGACTCGGTCTCGGGTGCCTTTGGCCAGTGATGGAAGTCTCCGGACCTGCCTTGAGGCCACATTTTGATGATGGCCTTAGCCTTGGTCTCAGAGGCTCATGCCTCTGAGACCAAGGCGAATGTCTCAGCCTCAACTGCAACACTGAAAGTGGAGCTTTTGTCACATTTTTCTACTTTGCCAAGGACCGGAGCAATATTCAATGTCAATTATGGCTGTTGATCCCCTGACAGGCACCCATGAGTGTTGAGCTGTTGGCCTTCTCCTGTGATGTCAGCTACTGAATGGGAGTGCATAAAAGGAGAACTTGGTCCTTCTATTGTAAGATGAGAGGTTAGGTTCAACTTCTATAAAGCATAAAAGTTAGGCAAGAGGAGAAAAGTAGCTCTGGAGCTGTCCTTCAATCAGGGAAGTGGACTCATGCAGAATTGTAAAGAATGACATTTATATCCTAATACAATGCACAATTGGAAAAAACATTTGAATTTTTATTTTTAAAGCTTTTTTCCTGTACCCTCAGGATCTTCCAATTGGAGTAATTAACATTGAAAAAGTAGTGCATTGGCCTGGTAAAAGCATGAGGACAGTTTCAGAACAGTTCCTACAGTTTATGGTCATCATACCTGGTCACTGACCAGCCTAGAATTGGCTATTCTCCACAAATAATTGTTAAGAAGTTAATTTCCTTGGTGATATACAACAACTTTATTAACCTATTAATTTTTTATAGGGAGATAATTATTTGCTAGCCTTTCAATGAGCTTCAGTAGCAAGCATTGGTTACATTGAATATTATTGTGGCAGTTGGAGAAGTTTTATTTTTGACAGATTGGTAGAAAAATGTGACACAAGCTCCACTTCCAGTTTTGTAGTTGAGGCCAAGACATCCGCCATCCAGACTGAGGCATGAGCCTCTGAGACTGAGGCCAAGGCCATCAAAACGTGGCCTTGGGGCAAGTCCAGAGGCTTCCATCACTGGCCAAATGCACCCAAGACCGAGTCCAAGGCAGGGAATTAGGCATCCAAGGCCATGTCCATCGGAATATGAACTCGAGGCTAACCTTGAGGACAAATCCGGACTCGAGAGCTTCAACACTGTCCACTCTGTGAAAAATAATTTAAATGAAAAGTGATGATGGTATATTTAGACTGCCATTTGGAGACTGGCTCACACTCACAATATCTCGCATTCCATCAGGTCTATTAAGGAAAAATGATTGATGTGGTAAATGCTTAATTCAGTATAATTAGGACCAAGCGACAATGTTGCTGTTCCAGAGGTGCTGGAAATGATAAAGTGTGATTTTGCTATGGACACATCTTGTTTAATAGCTTACTTGATCAATGTTTTACAGATTTCATGGGGAAGCACACTGCGAGAACAAGTATACCTGATAAGGTGATTACTTTGTCAATGTTTGTAATTTGGTATGACATTTATTTGGCTGTTTCACTCAAGATGTTATATGCTCACAGACTGGATGGAGCATTTGAACTCTTTCCTTAGCACTTTTAAATTAGCCCTGAATAAAAATAAATGGGTGGTGTTCACTGTTCAGTTCCAAGCACAAAATTGTGACTTGTTTTCGTACACAGAAAAATTAATAATGGCAAGATGCATCAGTGCAATAATTGTTCTGTAATGACTTTGCACCTTTATCCAAACGTATTTGCTCGGTCCTCTCTGAAATGGCTTAGTTTGTTTCCCAACAATTATTTTGATATACATATTCTCATGCTTTGATAAAACATTAAGGGATGTGGTTCACAACAGTGAATCTTCTGAATGTCAGATTGCAGAATAACACAATAATCAGTGATAATAAGGTATATCTCACAACAAAAATAGAACCAGCAGTCAAAAATATTGAGTCATTTCATATGGCATTATTTTGCTTGAAGGCCCAAGTACATTCTTGGCAACCACACTGTCCAATCAGAGCCCCAAAACATTGTGACATCATGACTTCACTACTCATTGTGTACATGCCAAGGTCAGATAATTATTCATGTAGTTCACAACGATGAACCACATGGTGTAAATCACACGGTTTTTCAGCTACACTTCTCAGGTAGTTGTGAGATACAATATAAAATATTTGTTTAATCATTATAAAAATAACTTAATATGTTTCTTTATCCCTCAAAACATGGTGATAGGCACCAATAGTGTTTTGACACCATATGAAGTAATAAGATATTGCCGGAAACCAAACTTTCAGTAATGGCAGCTTTGTTAACATGCCTGTTAAATACAAAATATTGGTGTGATGTTTACTGAAATGGCTTCATCTCATTATTTAACTCTCAAAACATGGTAGTAGATACCAAAATTATTTTGATACCACCTGTAGTTTCGGAGATATCGTCAGAAACAAGATTTTCAGTAATGGCGGCTTCAATATGTCAATTCTGCGAAAACTATTTGTGTGAAATTTATGAAAATAGCCTAGTTGGATTATTTACCCCTCAAAACATGGTGATAGACACCATAATTATGTTGCTATCATGTATAGTTACTGAGATACAGTCGAGAACAAGATTTTTGGTAATGGCCGCCCTAATTTGCATATTATGCAAATTGCCCAACGATGACAGAGTGGCATCGTTCAGATTCTGAAAGAGCACATCTCAGAGATATGGAATCAACAAAAAAACGCTGTCCAGACCCTACTGCGAGGTTGTAGCTCACCGCCGCCGGACTATATTGCACATTTTTAAAAGTAATGGACGGCTGTGCGAAGTGAATTCATCCGTCAATACACCAAAATGTGGGACATCAATTCTCACCCCCACAGCTCACCACAACATGTGCGAGCTTCGCTGCAAATAATTATTACAGACCCGCTACAGGGAGGCACCACCTCATTGCTCTATCCTTGTCCTGTTCCAACTAACCTACCAGGGCACATAAATACAGGACATAGCCCCAAACCATTCAACCATGCAGCTGAACTGAGAAGAGTTTATATAACTTCAGCTCGTCGAAATTATATCCCTTTACATCAGCATGAATATGACGAAAAGATGTACATTCCTCAGATCTGACACCAATACTAACCTCTGATATTGAAGCATCACTGGCTTCTAAAGCTGCTTTTTGTGCTGCTTGTTGGCGTTTCTCTTCATCTCTTCTCTGCTGTTCTAAATCTCGCACTCTTTGTTCTTGAGCTTCCCGTTCTGCGTCTTTTTTCTTCAGTTCTACAAAAAGAGGAAATTTTATCATTTTCTGAATATATTCATTTATTTTAATTAGAAAATAGAGAACATCGCAAATTTCACTTGACAGTTTTTTTCCGATCTAAGTCATTTTCACTCACCTGTAATTTGTCGTTGTTGCTCTGCAGTAAGAAGTGACTCCATCCTTCTCATGTCCATCATCATAAGTCTCTGGGATTCCAAGAATTGGTCATTTGCCATTTGCCAGGTACGTTTTAGATCATCATGTTCCCTCTTCTCTTGTTCCAACAAACTGCAGACTGGAAAGTGAAAAGGAGAATGTGAAGCCATACTATGCACTGCAGAGTAAAATTTCTGCAAGTACTATATATATATATCCTTCTGCCCTGTTCAGTGGTAACATGTTGAGGACTCAATCGCTCTCTTATCCTGTCAATCAAACCTCGTTGTGAGCTGCCAGAACTGGCCTCAGAGGGCTATGTCTGTCTATCTATTTATCTATCTATCGATTACCTTACTATCTCTATCTATCTGCTATCTTAATCCTACAGGGTACTCACCGAAATTGACGAACAAATTCCCAGTATTTTCCCAGATTTTTCCCTGCTTCATATTACTCTGACATTATTCAGGCTCACCAATGCGTTG
Source organism: Platynereis dumerilii (assembly GCA_026936325.1). Lineage (NCBI taxonomy): Eukaryota > Metazoa > Annelida > Polychaeta > Phyllodocida > Nereididae > Platynereis > Platynereis dumerilii. Next base: position 16,427,738 of record JAPTHN010000001.1, read on the forward strand.
TTGCTGCTAACTGGGAGCCAAGAACTATGACTTATAGATTTAGAGGGCTGTTTCCACGCATTAACACATGTATAACCAAATTTGTTGTGTCTTCCCCTCGATTTGAGGCCAAATTTCCTGAATTTATCCAGCAGGGAATTTTTCTGTCACCATTTTCTCTGTTCAGTGGGTACCCTGTCCTTTGAATATGCAATGAAGAACACTGAAGAGAAATACACTCAAGAATCTATGACATACCTTCTTTCATCTGCAGATGCATCTTGTCATTGTCCTCCTGCAGCACGGTCTTCTGGGTGTTCAATACTGCTACGTACATCTCCAGATCTGTCCTTGATGATTTTTCTGTCTCCAGATGTTGATTCAACTCCTTAACTTTTTCGTCTTTCAATGATGATACATCTTCACCAGCCATTTCTTTAAGCTGGAATTCAAGATGAAATAAAACTTATGAATACCACATTATCAACAGGAGGAGGATCATGATTCTAAGATTGACACTGGTGCAGGACTATGTGGTCTTGTCCCTGCATAGCATTTTACACAAGTTTTTGATAAGTTTGATTAATGTGAAAGGTTCCAGATTGGCATGAGAATGAATCATTTTATAATGTCACTTTAAATGACAGTACAGTCAGTTTCACTAACCTTCAATTGCATTTGGTCGTTTTTGTCACAGGATTCCCGCAGTTTTGACTTGAGCATTTTAATTTCCTCTTCAAGTGGCAGGACGACCGATCGGAGCACCTCGGCATCTTCCTGGGCCTGGAATCAAGTGAAATGCAAGCTACGGAAAACTGGAAATCACACAGGCAAAAATAGAGCAATTTGAAATAATCCGAAATACTAAAACTTGGAAGTAAATCTAATTAAATCAACCATACTATACACAGAAGACAAAGTCACATGCTTGTGTTAACAAAGACTTATCAATAAAAGAATGCCACACTATAGGAAGATCTATAAGACCAAATTAAAGATCTAAGACTTTGATCCTAAACTGCCACAGAAGAAGACCATCACCACACTCATCTGCCTTTTTAAGTTTTTACCAGATGCAATTTTTTAAAATAATCATATTTGATGTAAAACCCCTATAATTATTTCAAAATCTTGGTAATGTAGTAAGCAGACCAAATTTTCTGTTTTCAGAATTTTGTTGACACTTCTTTGAAGCAACAGGAATTCAGACTTGGCAGGATTTGGTTCAAACAAAGCATCTTGTCAAAAATACACACAATTTAAGAATCGGTAATTTTTGATGTCAGAGCACAAAACTGTCAGCAGGCCTCGATTTTGGTTTAAAAAAACAGATGAGTTATCCTTAAATAATTTGTAGCATAAATTTAGGAAAATAATTTGATGAACTGTTGTGAAATCATTGACATTTAATTCCAAATTGCTTTATTACAAATTGATCATAAATTGTGGAAAAATCAAACAAAGAAAATATTTAGCATTAAAATGGGACACTGAATAATATCTAAAGACAGCTGTTATTTACCATTGTACTTGCCTTTTTCTTTGATTTTGATTTCTGTTTAAAAATCGAAATTAAAATGAGAAAAGCAAACACACAAATCAACAAGTCATGTGATGTGATTGTCAGAGGCAGCAGAAACCCTAGGATGGATTACCATTGCTACTCGAAGAGAGAAGTACGATTAAGCAGAGAGTTGTGAAACGCCACAACAATTCGGAGAACAAGAAACAAAATATCAATACATTTGAAAAGCATTACCTTCTTCATGCTGTCTTCCAATGACTCTGGATCCGTGCCGGGACTGACGTTGCCTGCAAGCGGCCCCGTTACTTTTTTCTGAAGCGTTTTCGCAACAGATGCAAGGAACCCCTCTCTGAAAACAAAAAGATAGACCATGAATCAAGGTTGATGACCCATTGTAAACCAAATATTGCAGCCGTAAACAGTACACAGTACAAACCACACACAGATATTATATTGTGGCACTTATTTCTAATTTATTCAGTCATTTTAAAAAACTCTAACTTTATTCTCTACCTTATTCTACAAATGATAAACAGCCCAATACAGTACAGCCAGTGCAATACATAGGCCTATCTTAATTCCTGTATAATTAGTTAATTCCCATTCCTAAATAAATTTTCATATCACCCTCAAGTTCATAATATGTGAAATAACAATGATAACAAGTAGCCTTGTTTTCTAAACATGTACATCAGCTAAAATTTCTGAATATTAAGTATTCTACCTCACAATTCAATAGAATTCTATTTTACTTTTGCAAGATAAAATGAGTCTTTCAAAATGGATTGAAATAAATAAATTTATCGAACATCAAATAATAACACTGCAATTATGAAATGCATACAAATAAGCTTAAATTCAGATCACACAAGCACAAAACAACAGAAGAAACTTCATAAATGTTATGTGGAAGAAAATTCAAGAAAGGCATGCAATGCATTGCACACACTAACTTTGAATGTGTTTGAGAATTACATCATACAATCTTTTTTTGGAAAGGCTGTATGCAAACAATTGGTAGTTAAAGCATTAAACATAATTAAAATGTATTATTAAAACCGATCAGATAAAGGAAGTTTATAAGCATATAAATCATGGGCAGAGTTTGCTTATCAAACTAAGAAGACTGAAAGAGCATGCTTAACTAAATCATAAATCACTTTAATGCTAAAAGTGGCACATCACACAACATTTATGAGACCTTTCTTGGGTCAATTTATTTCTCAAATCCTGTAATTCTGCCTCTAGTTTTTCCTGCACTTTGACCCACTTGTATCTTTCCTGGTCGATCTTCCCACTGCTCTCTTGGTGGGCTTGCCCAATAGATTCTGCAAGAAATAACCAAAGATTGGTAAGAATAACGTGCAAATTGAATATTTTGGCCTATATTCTCCATCTTAAGAAGCAGGTACTTCAATTTTTCCTAATTGATCCCATCAAGGATATAATAATATTTTTTCCCAAAAATCTCTATAACAAAGTAATACTTTATGTCAAAGTTATAGCACTGATAAGCTGCATTACACAACTTCATCCTTTTATCCATACATTTGACATATATCTAATCTCATAATTCTCATAATTGGATTATCTTCTACTCAATAAGGTCACTGTGTTTACTTTCAGGGAAATCATACATAGGCGTATCACCTTCCATAGTGCAATTAGGCCTACAGCAGCTGATGCAAACAAACAACACACCTTTCATAATATGCTGTAGGGAGGCTATCTCCTCCTGGCATTTCCTTGTCACGGCATCTATTTCATCTTCCTTTGCAGCTTCTGATATTGCCATGGCTGTCTGGATGTCTCCTACCTCTTGCTTCAAGTTTGCCGTTTCCCTCTTTAGGTCTTCATTTTCCTTTTGTGCGTTGAGCAACTGAGCTCTTATAGCTGTTACTTCCTCTGAAAGGTATTAAGAAATACTTATACATGAAGGGCTCGGAAAGTTAGTCAAGCTTCACTGTATAAAACATGTGTGAACTGTTCCAGACTTCGGAGTTACATAGTTTTCAAGGATGTACGACAACTTGATCCTCTTTCGTTAGATTGAATGTCTGAGACTCTTTTACAGTTGCTCAGTTGTTAACTTGAACTTCCAGGTAAAAACAGTAGGAAATATAGAATGTATTCTGCAAGTAAATTAATTATCACATGTCTGAATTACGTGCTGAGCCTCCCCCCCCCCCTCCTGCTTTTCTAAAATCCCATTAACTTCAATGACCTCCTCTCGCCAATTTTTGCTCGGCAAGAATGTATTCAGTCTGACAGTGACAAGAGCCTTCTATAGCTGCATATCAAACTGAATGTCTACTGTCTAAGCTTGTCTAGCAGAGGACTGGTGATCTTTGCAAAGCTTTTATGCAAGAAGATTGCCAAAGTTAGAAGTCAGATGATCTGACCTTCTTTCTGTTGATACATCTTCATGAACATTGCACGCTTCTGACTGTACTCCAATTCATTGGTCTGCATTTCTTGCTTCAGAGCACTAAGTTCTGGATCTCCACCCGTATCCAGTTCCCCTCCTGAAAAAGAAAATAAGTATTATTTATCACAAGTACGAATAGCTATCTTAGGCTTCTAAAATCCTTGTGCACATTCAGTGATTACTTGACAACTTGACATCCAAGCAACTTGTGACAAAATGGTCAACAATTACAGACTTTGAGACACAAAACACTTATTTAATAGAAGCCCACAGAAAACTATGGTTGCGCTACTAACCATAAACGTTTAAAGAGAACAGTGACATATATACATTGTATTTGTACCACTACTAGTTGTCACAGTGTCATGTGGAAAAGTTAAAGTTGAGTGGGAGGGGCACTGCAATGTCTGCAATGACTGCAAACTATAGAACAACAATAAAACAACAGCACTGTCATCTGGCCAAGAAGCATCTACACACACACTGTATGCTTGTTTCACATGATATAGACATTATACCCATCCAGTATTGCATTTTATTGCTGTTGACTCCAGTCAGTCCAAAATGTCATGGACATGGCCAGTTGTCAAAATTGACATGTAATGTGTCACAACAAAACGGTGGTGGTAGCATCGGTGTTTGTCAAAATACAATCCAATTTTACCGTTTTCTGGATTCAGGGATTCCGGAGAGACCATGGGTCCAAAATCATCCGCCTCCATAGCTCTTACTGTGATCAAAGACGCAGTTTATCCATTAATTCCGACCACCATATCGCCAATAATCTGGATCACCAACACTGTCGAGAACGCATGCGCGCACAAATTGCCCCTAAATCAATAAGGAAAAAATACAAAATAAATGTTGGCTCTCTACTTTGCCAAATATACTTCCATTTCGATCAGAAAATTACATCTGGTTATATTACAATGAATTATGCTTTGAAATAGACAAGAAAGCGATTGCAAAATAAATGTTCTGTGTTGTAAGAGGTGCAGTGTCATTGAGCGTTCTAAAAATAGCACACAAAACTGATGCCACGTGGGTGATGTCAACAAACACCTGTCAAAATGCACCAGAGGCTGGCAGAGCAGAAGCTCTCTGTAGCGAAGACGTTTACTGATTTCATTTGAACAATTAATGCAACAATTGCCAAATTTTGACTGCCGCTCTGACCAGCAAAATATGATCAGCTAGATTTTCATTCAAATCCTTAGATCCGAAAACTAAAATATATAGGTCTAGGGCACAGAAACTATCTATATAAAATGTATTTTATAAAATTCTGATACGATGAAAGAATTCTCATCAAACAATGACATATATGAAAAAAAAGAATTACATTTCCCAGCTAACAAAACTTGTGGTTAACTGAGAGCGAAATTGCCCCTCAGTTATCACTGATATGTATTTGCAAACGCTTACCCCGTGATTTTGTCGTTAGTTAACCACATGATTTTCTGGTGAATATCTTCACCAGTTAACCATGTGATTTTCTGGTGACTATCTTCACCAGTCAACCATGTGATTCTTTGGGGGCAATCTTCACCAGTTAATAACATGATTTTGTAGGGGGGGCAATCTTCACCAGTTAACCACGTTATTTTCTGGGGGCAATCTTCACCAGTTAGCCATGTGATTTTCTTAGGGCAATCTTCCACACTTAACCACATGATTATCTGGTGATAAAATCATGTGGTTGATGTTTGCAAATGCATATCAGTTTTCCCCAAGATCTTCACCAGTTAAAATTATTTGAGAAGAGGCAAAATCTCCCAACCGGTTAACCTGGCTCTACATCAAGCCAGTCAACTAAGACTGTTTGAAGCAGTATCTTGGGCTTTCAATAGCTGTGGGGCTGAAGTAAAAGCGACAAGAACTTACTGAAAATTTGTCACAACCAGTGTGGTGCAGAGAATCTCTTTTCAATCTTCTTAAGGGACCAGAATCAAGGATTGTGGTCATATATGTGTCACATTTTGGATAACTAGTCTTATGTAATAATATCCAATATGTGCTCCTTTTTGAGCTAATAAGCTTCATTCCACCAGATATTGTGCATTAATTCTGATTTAGAAATCGTAATCATTTATTTAATTAGTTTAAACCCCAGTTGAAGTAGACATGGTGCGGAACTCTGTAAACAGCTATGTTTCTAGTACAGGTGGCTCCATCTATATTTGGGGGTGGGGGTATCACAGGCGGCAGAGCTGGGGGGGCACTGGGGGCATGTACCCCCCCCCCCACTCTAAAATACATAGGGGAGAGTGGGGCCAGTTGAACCACCCTTGATTTTTCATCAGGTGGAGTAGGCATGGGAAGATACTTGCAACCTTGTGTTAGGCCTTTGTAGGCTAGTCTTTTCCATACAGATCTTCAGGCTCCATGACACATGGTAATGAAACAATCACACTTTTTCCGTTTTTCGCATAAAAATGTTAGTTTGTCACATTGAGATTGGAGATTTCATAACATTTAAATTACTTGGTCTGCGGGGATGTCATGTCATCATAAGATAATGTGTTATGTGCAGATGGAAACCCACCTCCTGAAAATGGTCTCCCTCAAAAAGGGTACATCCAGGCTACATATAGATACATGGACGTCACAGTGGGGCCAGTTGAACCAGAGGTGTTTATGGCAATTTATTATTTTTTTTTGTTTGTCTAATTTTGTATAAAATACATATATATATACAATGAGAGGTACAATTCAGTAAAACTGTTTTTCTAAGTGGCAGATTAAAATAGATTAAAATACAAATTATTATTAAAGTTTAACCGTCGACTGGTTCAACTGGCCCCAGGCTATTCTTTGAACAGAAAGAAATGTGTGAGACATTTCAAATTTAGCCTAAACATGCTATTGTCCTTGATGAACTTGTTAGCAAAAATTAAGGACTGCAGCCCCACACTTCCCCCATCATCCTTCCAATGGTTAAACGGGCCCCAATGGATGGTTCAACTGGCCCCACCCTCGGGGCCCCGAGGGTGGGGCCAGTTGAACCTTTTTTTTTTTAGAGCTCATTTGTCGGCCGTGGTAAGATATACATCAAAACCTGAACTTGGGATATTTAGACAACTTTTTAAACTACCTTTTCCAACTCGATCTGTTCTCCTTGAAAGCTGTAAAAGTATGCAGACAGGAGAGCAATTTCTAAAATATGGTTCAACTGGCCCCACTCTCCCCTAATATGCCCCTTTTTCTTCTTGAAATTACCATAGACGAGCTGCCCCGGAAGCCGGTGCCCCCCCTTTTCAAAGCGTTCCAACACCTCTGGGGGTATCTTCACCAGTTACCACGTGATTTTATGGGGACAATCTTCACCAGTTAACCATGCACCTGATTTTCTGGGGGGGGGGGGCAATCTTAATTAGGCCTCATGACAGGATACACTCCCTGCTCCCATTTGTTATTCCCGTACTATCGGCTACCCTCCATTTTGCCCCCTGCTTCCCCCCTCTTCCCCCAACTAACCCCCGCTTGCCCCCGCTTACTCCCCACTTGCCCCCGCTTATCCCCCACTAGCCCCTGCTAACACCCCCACTTGCCCCCGTTTCCCCCCACCTACCCGCTTCCCCCCGCTAGATCCAGGCGGACTGGCAGCATTTCGGGCCCATGGAAAAATAGGTCAATGGGCCCCTACATCCCTACCGTCGCCATTATCACCTCATAGATATGAATGAGATCCTCCGGATCGATTTTGATCCTTATGGAGCTGTAACAGATCCTCCAGAGCAATCTCCACACGCAGGAGTGTCAGGATGCCAAACAATTGGACTTTTCTGAACTTTTTATAACATTTTTGCCATTAAGAACTCTACCACCTGTTGGATTAACTTCTAAGGGACTGATTTGAATCAGGTACTACCAGGTATATACTGATATTTCCAATAGTTACTTCACAATATGTTCCCCAGTTTTCAAGTTTGAGTGACTGTTCAAGGAGTTGGTCATTTTGCATGTATTTTTCTCAATTCAGAACACATCCAAGGACAAGTAGAGTTGCAGGAAGACTTACTCTACAATATTTAGTCTTTGATTGCTTTCAGACTTTATTAAACTCTTGTTGAAATCATATTTTGTAGCATAATTCGACCAAAAGTGTTTCCAGTGTGTTGAACATAACCCTGCCAGAGAAGGTGAAACATCCTATAGAGGGAAAATAACACTGTCCTTCATGAGCGAGTGCATCAGAGTCAATTTTTTGTAACTCAAAATAGGCTAATAATCTAATGAATTAATGTCAATGATAAAATATCAGTTTGGTAGTCAACTGCTGACCAGCTTACTTGGGTTTTAAAGCTTGTAATTGGCTGCCCAGAAGCAGCAAACATGTGTCAGCTGCTCTGATAGGATGCGTTTCACGATTTTCTCCATTCAAAACAAAAACTCATAGGATCGTTTCACTCCATGCTTACAGCAATTTAGCTGTTATTTGAATTATGAAGGTCCACAACATTATTCAGTTTGCCGACACAATTTCTGATTACGTTTTCAGTAACCCTGACTCTTAATAAATGCCTTGAATGAACTTTTACCCTAATAAAAGCTGCATTTTAGTCATGAACAGGACTCTTCTAATCATTTGCTCCTTTCACTTGCCCAATTGGGGGTTCTTAGCATGTCTAAACTACTGCACACATCAGTCTGATTGCTTGTGTATGAGTTAATAACAACATACTTCAGCAGGTGAACATGTTTACACACCTTCGTTTCTTGGATTTATTAAAAAATTCAGGATTGTTTCTCTCCGGAGCACACAAAATTGGTCCATAAGATCGTTATTCCCCTGGGAGGATGGTTATTTGCCCCCATGAGGATCAAAATTGCTTCGGAGAATCTCATTTGTATCTATAGGGTAATCTCATTTGTATCTATAGGGTAATCATTTTCAATTAAAAAATAAAGATGCTATAGGTCAAATTTCGGATATTTTTAATATTAGGATGGGGGCTCCACATGAGAGAGTTTTTTTTCCTTTTCAATTAGTGGAGTTGGCAGTTGCAACACATAATCAAGAACCTGACAGCAAAATTATGTAGTTTTCTTGAAATTTTTATTTTATGACATCTTGCATGGGCCCCCCCCTGTGAAGATGGGCCTGTGGCAGTTGCCACTTTGCCACATAGGCCAGTCCGCCCCTGCCGGCGGGTCCCCGCTTACCCCCACTTGCCCCAACTAGCCCCCGCTTACCCCCACTTCTCCCAAGTTGCCTCCTGCTAGCCCACGGTTACCCCAACTTACCTCATCTTGCACCCAACATCCCCCCACCTGCCCCCCACTTTTCCCGCATAACCTCCTTTCCCCCCAATTCCCCCTAGTTACCCCATAGGTTTGGGGGAGTATCCTGTCATGAGGCCTAATCTTCACCACTTCACCACATGATTTTTTGGGGGTTATCGATCTTCACCACTTAACCACGTGGTATTTTGGGGGTTATCATCACCACTTAATCATGTCACTGTCACTGCTTAGGGCTTATGAAAAAGCGTGCATCAGTGAAGAACGAGTGCTGACACACTTAGGGTACTCTTTTACTGGTATATAAGTTTGTGCTTTACACTTTGACTCCATTAATTCTCTCTGCCAAAACAACCATCTTGACTCATATCATCCCCCGAGCTTCAATATGCAACTCTCTCTGTCAAGGCGGCCAGCCATATGCTAAGTGAGAAGACACAGACTACCACACATGGGGACAAGTGGAAAGCTAGCCATCTCACTCTCAGCAGGGCTGCTCAGAACAAGACAGGATGGAGGAATGTTCGTATACATGCAAGAGGTCTTTCGAGAAACTCTGTGAAAACTTGTGCTCCATCCAGGAGTCTTTGGCTAATAAGACTCGGTACCACCTCATGCTCACAAAGAAGCAGCATATCCTCACTTGTTTCAAACACGAAGGAAAGGATGCTCTACTCTGCGTCAGCATTATACGCTGGACGAAAGAGACCGAAACACTCAGGCCGAAGGACGAAGTGAACCATGCCAAGACAGTAAATCTATCCGAAGAAGAATTCACCAAGTTTGTCTCTCCACACAAGGAAATCATAGATGTCGTGAAGAGCAAAGCCAACATGCCCGAAAACGAGGAGAGCCCAGCCATAGATCTATGGCTTCAGGTGGACCAGGAGAAATGGTCAACGTTCACCATGGATCTTCCCCACTCGTGAGGTATGTAAAAACGCTGACTTTCACTCTTTTGAAATGAATAGAGACCTGTTCCAGGGACAATCTATGGAATACGACTACGAGAGTCATTACGAATTAGACAACGTCTCAGTCCCTCTACCAAAGGTTTGAGGTTATCGAACGCCACACTTATGCCACAGCTGTCAGCAGTTTAGCCGTGACGGGTGTGGAAGTAAACGTAATCCTCCTCCAGAAAGAGATGTTGTCGAAGCTTTGGACCAACTCAATCAAAACTCTTTCAAGGTTCTTGTGAGGAAAGAGATGATGAAACTTTCTCACAAAAATTTGTATTTGAGCAGCGTAAGCTTGTTGGTACATTTTTGTACATCGGAGGAATGAAGACAGCCAAAAACAGTCTCGTAAAACATGTCCAGTCTTCCGAGGACAAACTCTATACTTGTCTGCTCGATTACTGTTTCAATGTTACTCACTCAGAAATGCGTAAAGAATGAAATACCTGCAACGAAGTGAATTTAATGTAATGTAATTTAATGTATGTGATAACAAGCTTGTTAAAAATAAACTGTTACATTTTTCAACATATATCTCCACATTCGTACAGCATTACTATAGTGGTCAAAAAGTAATTTGAAGAAGAATAACAACAATACCGTTTTGAAAGTTGACTCCTTTTCAATTACCGGCTTAACCAATGTGCAGCAACATCAACAAATGCAAACAATAACAGCTATGAAAATAGACATGTTTTTGAATGACAAGATATTGCTCACTGGAGAGACATAGCTGAACCATGTTGTTAATGGGGAAGGTTACTAAATAGAATAGAGTATGACAGCCCCCATTGGGGGGGGGGGGGCTAAGAAAAAGGGACTAAACATCATTCAAAATATAATGATGCTAAGTCCCTTTTTCCTGTTCCCCCCAGGTTCCGAGAGAGAGAGAAAAGGGAGAGTCCTAGCAACTAAGGTATGTCTCGAGAAGAGAGGGAGAAGGTGAAGGCGAATCAGTAATGAGCATGTCGTATGTCCCTGTCACCCTCACCTTCCTCAGCTCTTCTCGGCTGAACAACAAAAACCGTTTTTTACACCTGCGAATCTTATTGAATCGTGTCACAATGTGTCTGTCACACTCGGATGGAGCTGGGTTGGATCGATCGAGTCGTGGTCAGGAAAATGGAGAACCAGCTCTTTTAGCTTGTCGAAGCTGAGCCTCTGCATGCACTAGTTTTGAGTGACCCCCTTCAACTTCACAACTAGAGCACCCATGTTCATCGTGTAAGTGTAAGACTTGGGTCCGCTGCTCACAAAACGCCCTATATATTCCCTCTCTTTTTTCTGTCCAATATTATATTCGGTTCGTACTGTTTAGAGTCATTCTCATAAATCACTGAGTCTGTTTCAAAGTACAAGACGTGCTCTCCGAGGCCTCTAAGAGTCTCATACAGACGCCTCCTTGCATTGGATGTGTGAATACCGCAATAAAAACATTCATGTGCGTTGTGCGACATTTCGGGTACAATGCTCGTAGGGAACTCGTATTGCATGAAACACCTGTTCTCTGAGAGCACGTTGGCTTCCTTCAAAAGTTTTGAAGGATCAGACATGATCTTGAACAGCCCAAGGGCATCTGTCACAAGTTGGTGAATACAGAGACTACTAGACTCACAGTATTTGCCCCAAAAGCTGTTGAGTAAAAGTACTCTATATTCTCTGGGTCCAGCACGATACCCTCGACATCTTCATAAAGAATTTCTCGAAATTATAGACTTTGTGAACCTTGACTATCTCGTACCCTACAGCCAGAGCGTCTCCAGGATCGATAGTAGACCACGTGCCTATCTGTCCCCTCCTCTCAGCCAAGCATACGCAACCCTTTTTGCTGAGACAGTGGGCGCAGGTTCGGCAGAGAGAAAATAGTAATTTTCCGTTGGTGGCCTTACACGATATTTCACTATTCTGAAATAGGAGGAAATGTCGCAGGGATCCAGCCTCTGCTGCAAATCTAAATCTTCCGCTAACAAAAGGATGTCGGGGTCACAAAGGAGCAGAGCCTTGAGTTCGCATTCCCAAATAATTCTGACCTCCAAATCTTCTTCTGAGGTACTCAGCCGTTCAGTCTCCAGAGTTTCCTGGGTGTGTGGGTGAGTGAGAGGTTCTACCGTCAACCCCTGCTTGTAGAACTTCCTGCAGCCATGCAATATGCATACACCCCATGAACTCTCAGGCCATCTCCCACCCCGTGACCTTGTCCCGATGGTACCCATTCACTGGCGTCCAGTTTCATCCAAGTCCCTTCCTCGGAAGACTTGTTTTTCTGACACGATGTTCCTCAGTGTTACGGGCGTGGCGAATTGTTACCCTCTACCCAGCCGGCGCGCCACCTACTCCAACAATAATATCCAGTCACAACTGTGGTTGTCATGCCCGAGCAACCAGTGGCCGGTATACGGGCGAACAGAGTTCGTTTGAAAGTGCGCTCCTTCACCCGCAAGCTGTCAGCGTCTACTGAGGCCCCCTCCCTGTCGTATAGCCTACTGACGCCATTTTTACTGTGCTCTACCAGAGTGCGGCCATCCTCTGTCTCCACTCGAACTCCTCCGTCATGAACAAGTACCTGAATTGGCCATGCACACACTGGCCTGGGTGTTGTACTGGAAAGGGTTTATCCCCACCGCCACGGCCCTCGTTCCCTCCCCTTCACTGATAGCAACCTCAACTGTCTTCTACGTTTTACCCAAAAGCCAATTACGGAATGTGTTGCACCTTTTTAGGAGGGTGTTCAACTGTTCATGTCATCCTCGCAGTACTACATCATTTCCTTCCTGAAATCGAACAATTCACTCTTCTGCCCATCATACCATTCTAGGGACTCCTCAAGGGCCTTGCGTTTTAGACAATAGGGTTGGCAGTGATCCGGGTGAGGCATTGGTCTCACATAGTCCCAGTTCTTCTTCTGGTTGGAAAATACCGGGGAATCTGCCCTTGTGGATACCCAGCAGTCCAAACACCGTGGGTAGGGTGTGGCTTGTGCCCTTACGTCATATGATCAAGCCTACCTTTTTTTCAGTCCTGTGAAATGACCTCAATAGGCTATCTTGAAAGTTTCAGTGTAAAATATTAATATTTACCTGTCCCCAGATACGATTTAAGTTTTTACTTCCAACGGAAGGTCAAAATAACCAAAAAATTTGTCAAAAATGTCATAACTCTGGAACCGTTGGTACTAGAGACATGCAAATTGGCTCAAAATAACGGGAAACCCCATATTTATATTCATCTTACATTGACATAATGGGTCAAAAGCCAATATTTGTGGAGATATTTGCAAAAAACTGTTTTTCGCACTGAATTTTACTATAGAGCTCAACTGCATTGCCAGATTTTGCCTTGAAACCTATTATGATATATTTCTGGGTTGTATATATGCCTTTAAATAGTTGATATCTGCATCTAGTTATGATTTGTCATACCCACCGGCCTCTCAAGAAGCCGGTAGAATTGTTTTTCACCCAAATCTCTGATAGCAGGGGGAAAGCTTTATAGAACAATAATCATTTACGACATGTCGACAGCATCAAGGCAATGAATTGTTGAGGAAGTGTTATTTTTTCCAAGATTGATCTACATAATAAAAAAAACTCTTAAAGCCCACTTTGACTATTTCTATTTTAGATTTAGACATTTGATCATCTTGGTTATCATCTTCAGATCCCCACACTTAAAGTTGGGTGCCAATATCTGTCCGACTGTCCATTGACCTTAGACTTAATTCATCATATCAGTTGCAGCATCATTGATCAAATTTAATGCTGTCATGGTTCATCTAGTATAAACCATAGAGTATCATCAATCAATGTCTATTCATAGATACTTTCCATTGACAATGACAACAAAACCTTCAAAGCCTCAGAAATTTTTCCTTCCTTTACTTGTGGCATTTTAAAACTACTAGTATGGATTTCGACTTCCAATCTGGCGCAAGTTCAGATCTCCTCTATTACCAATTGGTAAATGACTAGAATTGGAATGTGCCAAAGCATACAAAGGTCTAAAGACTTATACAGCTGTATAAAATGGTTTATTAAACGAAGCTACAATATATTTTGGTGGAGACTGTGATAGGGCCAAGGGCTTTTCGATACGGAAACCCTGACCTGGCTCAACAGAACCGACAAGGACCAGGAAAACGTGTACTCTCAGCAAAGAATAAAACATCCATCTAGCATGATCAGGAATCAAACCTAGGTCATAGAATTTAGCAGCCCAGTAGGTTACTATTGAGCTAGTCTCCAGGCCTTTGCTGAAAGTTGGAAAAATCAATCCTGGAAGACAATTCAATGAAGATGTAACGTTCTTGAAAATTATATGTCAGTAGTAGTGGCAACTTACAATATTCAAGACAAGAAGTTAGCAGATCATGATGGAGAAAGAAAGAGGCAGAAAGAGGAAAAGTAGAGAAGGAACAAGGTGACCCCTGCAATGGCCATAATCAGTGATATGGATTATGGAGCTACTGCATGCAATACTGGTCACCTGTATGAGTTATTAAGTTTCTCAGCAAACCAAACACAGCTGTGTATGAAAACTTATTACAGCAGCATGAACTAAGTCTTGCAGAATTGGGCAACGGGCAATTGGGCATGCATGAATTCTATCCAAACCAGAATAAAAGAGGACTTTGTCTGTGGCCTGTACGGCTGTTTTAGTCTTTTCCACAGCCCAGCATACACAGGGTTATGAGCCAGTGGAACAGGCTACGGCTGTTTTGGCTAAATTGAATATTTACACCAATTATTGTGGTGTTCTTGCAGACTTAAAAAAAATAATTCCAAATGTATATATATATGCTGCATAGTAGATTTCTGCAATTCCAATATGTAGCTACTGTGAATCATCTCGATCCGGTCAGAGACGGATAGTATGATTTTGTTTGTACATGTACTTGGCCATGAAAACTATCAGTCACTATTATACATTTGGATTAGCAAATTAGCTTGTTTTGAGCCAAATTAATAATGATGAGTCCCATGCAGTGAAAAAGCTACTATGCCAAACATACTGGTGCATTTTAACAAGTGAGATTTATTAAACTTGGCAAAAATGCAGGACTCTATAGATCTAATCATAGTGACAAAAAGTAATAGAATTTGCTCCAGGTTGTTATAATGTCAGGGTGAGACTTCCACTTCCAGATGAGGAAAGGCATATATGTATGTATATCATTTATTTTGTCTCAACCAAAGACCTGAGCACTATATATATCTGTAGCACGTAAGCCAAAATCAATTTTCTGTATACATATGCCTTGCATGGTTGTCTTATAATCCACAAAATATAATTTACAAACACTTTTATGTCGATAAAAATGCTAATTTTTGTGTTTTAAACCGATTTCTGGCAAATATTACCAAAAAAAAGGTTTTATATTCATAATTTCAATGATAGGCCATATACCATGTATATATTTTTCATTATTTGGCATGTTCACGAATTCGTGGAGGTGTAAAAACGAGCATGTACGAATCCGTGGACATGAAAAAACGAGCATAGGTGCTCGTGTACATGTAATAACTAACACTCGTGAATGTGCTTTATTATTCATTCGTGTATCTGTTAACACTAACATTCGTGGAAGTGCTATATCATTAGGGTTTAGTGTTAAAATTAGGGTTAGAGTAGTTTTTTGCCAATTTTTTTATTGCAGTGTTCGTAATCACACATACACAAATTCGTGAATTGCAATATTTCACACTTACACAAATTATAAATTCGTGTATATGTTCGTTTTTTCAGGTTTACAAATTCGTGTACATGTCAAATAGTGAAAAATATATACCTCCATATACTGTTAGCTTCATGTAGTCATGGCAGGTACTAGTAGCTCCATGATGTAGTAAGTAACTATGACATGCATGTCTTAACTGGCTCTTAGATAAGTCTTTGAATATGTTGATATGCCAGAGGAATTTAAAAATCTGTTTCAAGATGTAATCTGGCAATTTAGATGAGCTCGATAGTGAAGTTCAATACGAAAATTAGTTTTTCGTAAATATCTCCACAAATATTGGATTTAGACCTACTATGTCAATGTAAGATGAATATAAATATGGGGTTTCCCGTCATTTTGAGCCAATTTGCATGTCTCTAGGACCAACGATTCCAGAGTTACGACATTTTTGAAGAATTTTTCAGTTATTTTGACCTTCCGTCGGAAAATCTCAACTGGGGACAGGTAAATATTGTCACAGAACTTTGAAACTTCACAGTTTAACTTTTCATGTCATGGCACAGGACTGAGCAAAAGGTAGGCTGACTGGAAAGAAAACTTAATTTTGAGAGGGCACCAGCCACACCCTAACCGTGGGCATTTGCGACAATAGTATGGTGAGGAAGATAAGCAAGTCAATCACTCTGAATTTCCCAGTGTCCACCGCCATGACCTTGCTACCCCTGAATATGGCACTTGGATTCTGTGTCAGTGTTGAGGATATACAACATCAGGAAGTAGCAATCGTAGGCCTGGCCATTGTGGAAAATTAGGGTGTAGCCTTCAAAGGGTCTGTCAAAGAAGAACCGACAGAATTGACAGGCTAAGTCACGTCTGAACATGTCTGCATCCAACCTGCCGCAGTTGTCCATTGCCATGCACACTTTGCGAAGCTTATCTCCTCCCCTGTGCCTCCCCACAGATGCATGACACGTCACGCAAGGGTTTTCGCATAAAGCACAGCGAGGGTTTTCGCGATAGCCCGTACCCTTGCAGTGTTCGCATTGCCAATGCGCCACTGACACATTTGATTTGTGAAATTTGCCAGTGAGGTCATTTCAAGCTGTTTCAAAGTCTGCATAAACGTATTTTGCCAAAACGGTCGCTGCTGGGGCATGTAGCAATAGTGAATGCCAGTCACCTCCTGCTCGCATACTTCACACCTTGTAGCCGTAGCGTTGCACGATGCTCGACCGTTAGAAATGCCCACATTCATTACAGCGATGAGAATGGCTGCACATGCCGTTGCCGCTGTGGCCATCAAAGCATGCCTGGCAATTTATGTACCTGTTGCATGTCTGACAAGTAGTCTTCTCCCTTTCATCAGGTCTGCATTCATCCTAGCCACAAGATTGAAATATATACATGCAAAAGTGCTTGGCGTTCCTGTTATAGCACTCTTTGCACATGTGGAGAATGTTGCCCCCTGAGCATCTGCTAGAGATTCACTATGGCGTGAAAGTGTCCGGGGGTCGAGCCTGTCGTCCGGTTTGGCAAAAGGAGAGGAAGACAGTTCTCTGCTTTTCGTTGCCACCCAGGTTTTTCGCCCTAAAGTCCTCACCCAACTGGAACACTACTACCTGTGTGTTTGCGGCCCTCTTGAAAGCTGCAATGTCGGTAAGAGTTCACATTACGCACCAAGTTATTCAACTGCTCCAGGTGACTTTTGCATGCGTATGACACCCATGTAGCCATGTCGAGACACGAGACATAGCATAACTTGGCCAGTGCCACCACAATAGAATTTTCGACATCAACTCTGCAAAAGTCACCCTCCCGCATAACATATTGTAACCTTTGTCGAATAACCCTGGCACCTCATGGAATTCTCACCATGGCCACCTGAATTTCTAGGGGTTCGTCGAGCAAAAGCTCTTCATCCGACTGAAGTGCAGCCTGTAAGAAGTCCTCGATTAGGCCCACAAGCAGGTCCTGCAGAGGCATTGACCCTATGTTTCAGGGGCAGTAGAAAGACTTACTCGACAAATATATTCTGACTAGATGACTTTCCTGGTAGCACTCCCTGAGCCTCTCAATTATACTATCCATAGTGTCCGGCAATTCCTCCACTATCTTGGCCAAGGCTACATTATACCACCTCCTGTTGAAGTTAACTCTGTAAAATTAATGATTTCCTTAACAGCTCCCCGCAAAATTTCTCTCTTGGGCGTTCACCTCCAGATTCTCATAGAAAATGATTTAAATGACCTCATAGTTTCTACCTTCGAAAAACATGCGGTTATCATAAACCAAAAGTCCATTTAGACTGCAAATATTAATGGCAGGAACTTTTAGCCACATTAGATGGAATTATAGATGAATGACAAATTTTTGTAATTTATTCATGCCTAACATAAAACGAGAAGGATTTTGAGCAGTACCCTGCCAAAAGTGTTTTGGCTGTCAATCTTCTCTGCTAATATGTTATCCCAATATATGACAATCACCTGTTGTGGGTAGATGACCAATATGGTGGCAAAGGGGGACCAAGGGTCAGACCAATAGCATAGCAAAGGGGTGACTGATCTAAGGTATGACCAAGGGTGCTGCCGAGAGGAAGACTAAGACTGCTAAGATGGAGACCAAGGGGGGATCAAGGAGGATATGGAGAGCAAGGGAGAAACCAAGGAGAATGAGACCAAGGGGCAAACCAAGGAGAATGACTTAAGAGAATGACTGAAGAGAATGACTGGGGGGACATAATTAGAGGTGACCAATGGAACAGTCATGTCCTTGGTCATGCTTCAGTTGTCAGTAGGCTCTTGGTTACCCCAGTCAGAATCTATGGTCAACCTCCTCAGTTATCCCTTGGCAGCTTGGCTACACCTTATTCAGCCCCTAGGTAAGGCCTCAGTGATCTACTTGGGCACATCTCAGTCACGCCCCATAGTCATCATTTCAGCTGAGTAATCGTTTAAGCCCTAGTTTTGAGGGTTCAAGTTTATGACGAAGATGGTGTATCCTGCACCAAATTCCCTCAAAGTGGGTCCTGCTGGGTCCTTTAGTCTGCCTATAATTGAAATTCGCACAACAATTACCTGAGAATGTCATCCTATTAACAAGCGCTGTAGCTTTGAGATTGGGTCTCCGGTTCGCTTCACCCACGCCTTCGCGAAGAATATCTGCTCACCCGACAGCAGACATAGAAGCCAACTTTACATCTTTAGTCAGGGCATGATATTTTTCTTTGGGTACCACGTAGACTTTTCTTTTAAAGTTCATGGCCACTGATGTTCTCTTTTCACTCCTTCTCTCTCGGCTCCATCGAAGCTTTAAAAGCTGGGCGCTTTCCCTCTTCACTACTTTCCACAATAGAGAATGAGGAAGACGATGAATGCGTAGAGGAAGAGGATGGGTCCACGAAGACTCGCGAGAAGAGTCTGAAGATGATGACGCCAAGATGATGATGGATGCGGATCATGACGCTGTCGAAAGTCGTGCATGGAATCATTCCCTAAATGAGAGGCATGTGGGTGGGGATTTCCCTCAACTCCTTTTTGCGCGTTTCTCCTCCTTTTGCACTATATCCTTGAGATGAGGGAGGCATGGAGTCTACCACCGTTTTGTAGTGTCTGTACACAGCGTCTAGAGACAGTCTGCAGGGAATCAATCTACTCATGCTCAGTTCTCGTCAAGTACGCTGGGATAGTTCAATGTGAACTCTTAATACGTTGAGAATCAGCTTGATTATCGCCAAAGCCTGTTCGCCACTCACCTTACCTAATAGTTTGTGTACCAGTGTTTGAGAGACTTTGGAAGCCTCGATAATAAGTTTCACAAGGGGAAAACTTTTCTTCACATGAGCGGACATCTCGCTGTAACACGTCTACACTCTTCGCCAGTCAGCATACGAATCGGTAAGAAAACACTCTGCCTGTTCCCTTCTCCATGTATAAGTTTAATTGCCAGCCCAGTAGATTTGTCAACGTCTCCTCCCTCGAGGACCGCGTTCGGGGAACGTCTCATATTATGGCGGTTATCGACCTTTTCTGGTTTACCCTCCAACTGGCGATAATGATGTAATTCTTTCTCACACATTTCTTTTTTTCGTTTTTGTCTTTCCTTCGAGTCCAATTGTAGAGGCAACCTGGGCCTGAGCTAGCTGAGATGAAGGAGGAGGAGCGGAGACAACTGTACCCTCTCCGTCGCCAAAGACAGCGGAAACTGAAGGAAAGGGGAAGCCACACCGGCGGTGCTCCCCTACCCCCACACCTTGCTTCTGAGGCATCCTTCGTGCCCATTTCAGAGGACCGGCAGAGCCGAGATGAAGACTGCGAGAGCACGACTCATCCCAGGCCCTGAGGTCTTCCTCGTCCAAAACAGACAAGATGCGCAAACGTTGGGAGGAGCAAAGCGTGGAAGAGGACGATGAAGAATTGCAGGCTTGGGAGGAGAGTGACAATTCACATAGAACACGAAACGAAAACGTTGCGGCGAAACAGTTAGTGTATATATCCATCTAATTTTCTCACTTGCAGGGCTTGAGGGAGCGTCTGTGCAGACTCAGCAGTAAAAGCACGTGGTGGAGAGAGTATATTGTTCGTGGACGGGGATGAAGCAGATTACGGGGCTCTCTGGGAGAATCTCAAGACCGCCGAAAAAGGATTCCTTGGGTGAGAACGTTGTTCTTTTTTGAAGAGCTCTCAGGTTTTCCCTTCACCAGATCAGAAGGATCTGACTAGGGCGTTCACCAGTGTGCCCGTCCCCACGTCGGTTACGACGGTACAAAGCGTACGACCCCGTACGTCAGGGGCGATTGATGAACAATGGATGCCCCAGTAACGAGAGCTCACTCCTCCAGACATCACTTAGCTCGCGAGTGGATATTCCTTTCTTGGGACAACCGTGGAGTCCTCTCCACCCTCTTTCCACGAAGGGGCTAGTCGGAGGGGAAGCAACGACAATGAGGCGGTTCAGGAGGAGGCAGAGGAGGAGGAACTCTTCCCTATCTTCGCTGCTATCCAGGAGTGTCTGGATAAAATGAATTAGAGAGGTAATTATTTCGATTTTTGAGAGCTCCAAGTAAATGGCAGCCTTTAATTTTCATTCTCTCCTCTAGGTGTCATCAGGTGGAGCAAGACGAATTGTTGGACGGACCCATAATTTCCATCCCAGACGACTTGTGTCTGGGCATGGAGTCTCCGACGTTAACCGCCAGTGAGACTGCGCGAAGGCGCCGAGACTGTTCTGATGCGGACTGGGGGAAGCAGGATGGCTGTATACCAGAGGCAAGCAAAAGGTAAGATTCGCCCAAGAGTACATTACCTCGGTGGCAAATTTTATTTATTCTATTTCTTTCCTCTCTCCAAACGTTCAGATATTCATCAGAAGTCAAGTCGGGGGACAAGGCGGTGAAGCACTGCGAAGGCCTGAGTCTGAAGAAGAAGTCTTCGGGGAATCCTCTCCTCCTCCTCCGCCTCCATAGTCAAGCCTGGGGCTCAGATTGTTGGCAATGTGGCCGGAACTTCCCCTCTCGATGCCCGACCTAAAACATCGGGGCAGAAGTTGCTGTCTTCCTCGAGGTCTAGGCTACCAGAAGGATTAGGTGCAGCTATTAACAAACTTAGTCTTAGGTAAGGGTTGTGGTGAGGTGGGTGTACGAGAAGAAGGAAGGTCTAACACAAAAGTCCAGTAAAGACTAGTAGAGCAGGGGAGCTGTGCATAGGGGTTTTTAGTCTGTGACGTCTTGGGGAATGGGTTTTTTTGACAATCTCTATTTATTTTTTCAAGTAGAACAATAATATAACTCAGTGCTTATTTTTTCTTTTTACAGAGAGCAGAAAAAGGTTTTACTGCCCAGACGCTGATAAGGTGAGCGAGACTGGGAGGAATGATTTTGGTAATGTTGATGATGACTCTGGCGATGAAGAGTTAACGAATCTAATGGAATTAATTTTTGAAGCGAATTGCGAGGGTGACAGAGCTGATGACATTAATGAATCCAGGGGGAAGCTGTGTATACTGGCCTGCTCCGCAATTGCCAGAGGGTGGTCTGCAGGGCGCCCGGAGAGGAGAGGAATAAGCAACTTTAGGAATTGGGTTTGGACAATGAAACTCACTGTGTGGTGAACATCATGACATTCATATGTCCCAGCATAATGCACAAGCAGAACCAGATCTATTTGCAAGAAGAATGACGAGTCCTTCTGTCAGTTCAGCATCAACTGAGAGCGTGTTTTTTGAAATTTTGCTGAAGTTCAAATTTAGATCTTAATTTAATTGCAGTGAGAAAGCTGCAACTAGTTTCCTGCTACCAACCCAAAGTATATGATCTTGTCATTGTTCTGAATCTGATATGGTGTCGGCACAACTTCAAAGTTGAAGGCGAACGTGCCCTAGGTTGCGATGCTAGAAGTGAGAATTGTTAGTAGTAAAAAAAGAATGAGAATGAGGATAAACGTGGTTAGTTAGGTTAAAAACAGGAAGGATTTATAGGGTGAGGGCCCCTCACTGAGGGGAGCGAGGCGCGACTTGAACTGGTCAAGTGTAGTGGCCTCAGCAATTGTTTATGGCAGCGAGTTCCATGTACGGATCGTGCTAGGATAGAAAGTACGTTTATAAAATTCAGTTTGGCACTGAAGTTCAAAGTAAGCAATGGAATA
Source organism: Platynereis dumerilii (assembly GCA_026936325.1). Taxonomy (NCBI): domain Eukaryota; kingdom Metazoa; phylum Annelida; class Polychaeta; order Phyllodocida; family Nereididae; genus Platynereis; species Platynereis dumerilii. The sequence continues at coordinate 16,450,191 of JAPTHN010000001.1, forward strand.
TGTGATCGTCTATTTCTATCGGTGGCAAGGTGGATGTATGGAGGAAATTGAATGTCAATTAATTTGGAATTTATTTTATAAAAGATGCATAATTTCAATTTTACGCGTTTCCATGATTCATTTGGCTACATTGATGCTTGTGTTGTTAGGCCGACAACATCCTGACATTATGTTTCATATTGCTAAATTATGCTTTTAAAAGAATGAATGAATCATCTGAAAGAATAAAGATTAAAGATTAAAGATTAAATACACATTTGTTCTCAACCATAGAGCGTGTTTTGGTTGGCTGAAGTCTGACCAATGAGATGGCTGTGAGGGCATACCACCCCCTCAGTCGCTCAGCTTCCTCCTCTTTCGTCTTCTGTCTCAAAACTTTCTCTTCTTTTTCCTCAGTCACTCAGCTTCTTTGTCTTTTTCTTCTACAGTTGTGCAGCTTTCTCTTCTTTCTCCTTCCTCTTCAGTCATTCAGCTTCCTCCTCTTTCTGACTTTTTGTTGCCCCTTTCTTTCTGCTTCCCTTTCTTTCTTATCCTTGATCGAGTTTCTTTCTTTTTCTCCCCCTTCTCTTTTTCCTTTTATTCCTTTTTTCTTTGTTCTCTTTCCTTCTTCTCATTTTCAATCTTCTCCTTCTCATCCCTTGCCATCTGCCTCCACTTCCTTTCCCTCTGATAATCACAGTTCCCCGTCTTTGCCTTTGTGCAGATTAGATCTTCTTAAACAATTTGGAGATATCCCTTGTACAATGGGTTATTCTAGTTTCATGATTATGAATTAGCAACAAAGTTGATAGTGAGTTAGCTTTGAGGATGAAGCAGCATGACTGAGAGGAGATGACCAAGAGGGAGACTGTGGGGAAGACCAAAGGGCAGACTGGTGGTTTTGGCAAAAAGGTAACTGATCTAAGGTTTGATCAAGGGTTCTGTTACCAAGGGGAAGACTAAGATAGAGACCAAGGGGGGACCAAGGAGGATATAGAAACCAAGAGGGAAATTAAGGAGCATGACTGAAGGGGATAACTGAAGGGAGATAATCAGAGGTGACCAATGGGACAATTAAGGGTTGTCACATCAGTACTCTATAGCCTCTTGGTCAACCCATCAGTTAATTACAATCCTTGATTGTCCTCCTCGGTCATTGTCTTGGTCACACCTAATTTTAATTTGTTATAAATCCAATTATCCTTGAGAGTGATCAAGGGGTATGACTGAGGAGAGATTACCAAGGGGCTGACCAAAGGCAGAGACCAAATGGCAGACCAACGGTGTGGCAAAGGGTGACTGAAAGTGTGACCAAAATAGGTACCAATGGGAAACCAAGGGACAGACCAAGGGTATGGCAAAGTGTGACTGAATTCAGGTGTGACCAAGGGGGACACCAACATGTGTTCCAAGGGGGAGACTAAGGCAGAGATCAAAGCAGAGATCAAGGGGGAGACCAGGGCGAGACCAAGGAGACCGAGGGAGAGACCAATGGTACCCGCTGACAAAAACTGGTAGTTAACTGAGAGTTATCACTTGAAATTGCCCCTCAGTTATCATTTGGAAAACTGATAGGTTATTGCAAACGCTAACCACATGCATGATTTTGTCACCAGTTAACCATGTGATTTTCTGGGGCAATTTTCACCAGTTAACCACATGATTTTCTGGTGAATATCTTCACTAGTTAACCACATGCTTTTCTGAGGGCAATCTTCACCAGTTAACCACGCGATTTTCTGGGGGCAATCTTCACCGGTTTAAATTATTAGAGAAGAGGCAAAATCGCCCATTGGTTAACTTGGCTCTTCATCAAGCCAGTCAACTTAGACTGTTTCAAGCATTATCTGGGTCTCAATAGCTGTGGGGCTGAAGTAAAAGCCCCAAGAACTTGCTGAAAATTTGTCACAACCAGTGTGATGCAGTGAGGCTCCTCTCAGTCTTCTTAAGGGTTCCAGAATCAAGGATTGCAATCATACATGATTCACATTTCGGATGACTAGTATTTTGTAATAATATCCAACATGTGCTCCTTTTTGAGCTGATAAGCATCATTCCACCATATACTGAGCATTAATTCAGATTAAGAAATCATAATCATTTGCTTAATTAGTTTAAACTCAGTTAAAGTAAACTTAGTGTAAAACTCGGTAAACAGCTGTGTTTCTAGTACAGGTGGCTCCATCTATATTTTTGGGGGGCAATCTTCACCAGTTAACCACGTGAGTTTTTTCACGTGAAGAAAAACACATGATAACTCTCAGTTATGTCATGAAGATAGTCAAGTGATAATCTGGTGACATTCATCACGTGGTTATCCCGTGAAAATGTTGGGGAGTTTTTTCCCTCAGTTATGCCATGAATACGGTCAAGCGTTAATCTGGTGACATTCATCACGTGTTATCCCATGAAAATGTGGGATTTTTTTCACATGAACAAAAACATGTGATAACTCTCAGTTATGTCATGCTCACAAGTTTCCCCGCGTGTTTATCAAGTGAACTTCACGTGCATTGTCAGCTGGGTACAAGCCAAGGGATTTAAGTTTCAAGATGTGAATCTATAGCTCTGGGCTTAAACTTTCAACAACTGATCAAAAATAACCTATGTATGACAACTGGTCGAACTGGACAAGTTTTGATTTTTTGGTCACTGAGAACATTTCATGCAGCCATGCCGCAAATATGCCTTTTTTAATTTGAAAAGATCGAAGGAAGAGAAACTTTTGTCTGACCTAAATTAAAATTATCTGACGAGAACTCCCAGTGCGTCACACAAAATGTCTGACCAAAATCACTTTGCTTTTGCTTGCACTGGATAACTCTATGTGAAATGATCTAGGATCAAAGGGACCATGTACGTATCACCGTATTACTTAAAGACTTTGAAAGAGTTCTGACACAAGTGACCTTGACCTACATCTGTGACCTTGGTGGCCATAATTGTAAAAAGCTTCTGTACACAATAACTTCAATAGTATTGACTATAGATCGCCAAATTCACAGCGATTATGTATCACCATAAGAACTTGAACAAGTTATTAAATGAATGACCTTGACCTCCGTCTGTGACCTTCAACTTGAAAAATCACTATATCTATGGCCGAGGGTAGCACTTTCGTCAGCTGTCTTTTCTTAAGCTTGGGACATGATAATGCAGACAGCACATTTTTGTTTAATTTTAATGTTGGACATATATATATATATAGCTACGCCTAAAAAAAATGTAAATCAAACATCTAAAGCAACAATTGGCACGTGTATAGTATAGTATACAAATTCTTCAACTCCAAGCAGGAATCCAGCACTACCACTGTCCTGCTGCAGGAGCCAGCAGGACTCAATACAATTCTGTAGAGCGCAGAGGGTTTGCTGCTGTGCAGTTGATGTTCCTGATCAGCAAGTTGTTTTTGTAGCCGTCACTCGCGGCGCTGCAGTCGGATTCGGGTTGCGTCGCTGGTAGAAAACCATGTTTTCAAGGCGTTAGGAGGGAACTTTTGTGATCTCAGAGCTGGTCGGCTCAAATGAAAAGAAGTTATGATTAGATTTTTCTTCTTTAACCGGTGAACGATAAATTAGTCAAATGGGAACCATGAGTATGCTGAATCAGGCGGCTGTAGAAGCTCTCTGTGCCGCGAAATACCTTGAAAATTACTTGGACTGCATGGAAAACTTGCCAGATGATTTGCAGAGAAATGTTTCCTTCCTGCGGGAACTGGATTGTCAAACTTGTGGTAAGTGTCAATTTAACGATGCTCAACATTTTTGTGCGGTCAGTGTGTTTGTAAGTGGGTACTGGGCCAGCTGTAATTTTGCTGTCTGAGTCATGCCTAACGTGTGGGTTAACTCGGCTACACGTCAAATCGGCGACATCGCCGACATGACAACTCGGCGACAACTTTACCGAGTTGGCTGCAAGGATAGCCGAGTTCACCATAATTGCCAGTGATCATGTTAATAATCAACTGATTCAACTCAATGATTTATCTCTCATTTCAGAACACATGAAGGACATCGCCATTTACAAGGAGAACTATGTCAGTGAGACTGATCCCCATCACAAGAAGCGAGCCCTGAATATGATCCAGCGAGCACTTGTTAAAGTTCAAGAGATCGGCGATGAGAAACTTCAAATTGTCGCCCAAGTGGTGGAGTTCATTGACAACCGAGCCCGTCAGTTAGAGTCTGATCTCGAGAATTTAGGTCAGTATAAGCGGAACTGTAAATTCACAGTATTTTTCATCAAAAATTGTTTTCAAATGGTGATGGTGTCAAATTTATCTGGCATGGCTATAATTGCTAATTTTCATTTGAACAGATCCAACTAGTGCCCTGTCAAATAAAAGAGAAGAAGAAATTCCAGTTGTTCCCAAAATGGTCACTCCAGCCCCTGTCAAGACCTCATCCAGGGCAGCCACAAGCAGCGGAAATAGTACACCACACCATGTAGTGGAAGAAAAAGTGGAGCCACAACCTGTGCGCACTGGTACGAAACGTCAAAGAAGGCAGCGCACTCACCATGACTCAGTCTCCAAAGATGATGAGAAAAAGGTGAGAGGCTTGATCAGAAATTTTAAAGATTTCATTTAGTATTTGTGGGGTGAACCTCAATGGGGGGTGGTCTGACTTACATGCATGGATGAATTTCAGATTTTATATTATTATTACACTGGGTTCCCCCAGTGTAATAGAGAGAGAATGGGTCAAAGTGATTTTCTTTGAAGTTTTGTGGAGATAAATTGGGAGGTTTTAGAGGCTTGAAAACCAACTGGTGACCTTAGTATACTTGCTTTCTGAAATGCATTTTGTAATTTGGTGCTGCATGTGCTGGTGTTATTCATAATTTAGCAAAATTCCAAAACATTTCTTTTTCCTCTTTCAGACTTTTTTGTCAAATTGCCACATTTTAAAGTGTCTATTGTGAGCTTAGTATTTCATTCAGAGTTATGAAATTTAGTATAGGGATTCGTTTGAGGGTTTGAATCTGGAACATTTTCAGAAATTCAAGATGGCTGCCAAAATGGCTGCTATTCTTGTTTTGCCATTGTGAGTTAAGTTTTTCACTTAAGAGTATTGAAATTTGGTGTAGAAATTTGTTTGGTGGTGTGAATCAATATTTTGGGAAATACAAGATGGCTGCCAAAATGGCCATCATTCTTCAGTTGCCCACTGTGAGCTTAGTGTATCAACTAGAGGTTTGGAATTCGGTACAAGTGTAGAGATTTGTTTGAGGGTATGGATCAGTGACCCCTGAGGAATCTAAGATGACTTCTACAAAATGGCTGCATTTCTTGATTTGTTCACTGTGACTCAGCCCCCCCCCCTTGTGACGCCGCTGAATGTAACTGGTATCTCTGTTCACAAAATTTAGTGGTATATCTGCGAACCTGACAAGGCTTTCCTATTTCAATCAGTACAGTACGAGCAAAATGGGAAGTTCATTGAGTACTTTGCAAATATTTGCTTATGATTTGTGTGTACAAAGTTAAATTAAAAAAAAAGGTTCATGTATATTGAGTTTAATAAGCAGTCCATTCAGCAATAATCATATCCCATCTTTAAAAATCTTTCTAATAAAAATAATCTTGCAAAGCTTGCTAAACCCAGTGTTTGAATCCTCGGATTCTTGTATTAAATTAATTGTAGGCTGGGTTAGCTTTGTTGCTAAGATTTAGAAGCACTGTGACACATCAGTGGTTCCATTTCAGTCATTGTGTTGTTTTTTGTGGGTATATTTAACAAGAATCCTATTCTCTGATTGGTCAATTTATTGGTATGGTAGGACGGCTGTGTTGCCAAAAAGGTTGTGATTTAGAGTAGCACCGAAAATAAGGGGAAAAATTAGAAAATGTGATGCCAGCCAATGGTAACCATTCCCATGGCCAATTTTGGGTAAAATTATCAAATGGTATTTTAATATTTTCTTAGAATATGTCATGTAAATCAACAAATTTGACCTTAACTTGATAAAAAAGTCTTTACTTGAATAATATTATACTAATGGCCAATTTATGGGCTGCAATGGAAAGCCTTGCAATGACTAATCCAAGCAAACATGTAAGGGCTTTTAATTGTATGCAAAATTGTTGGTCAGCAGTTCTTCAAGAAAACATTGTTTTGTTCTTCTGAAGGCTTCTAAAATTTTGCAAGTAGTCGATTCAGGGTTATGAAAAAAAAAGAAAGAAAAAGAAATTAGATGATTGGTAATCTTTTACTGTGAAGAAGTTAGAACTACTGTAAGGTCTTCTGGTCTTGCATAATTATGTTGTGCATAAATGTGAAGAAAAAAAAGAAAATAATCATTGATTAATATTCGGTTTGCATTTCATAATTTCAGGATGACAAAGAAAAGCCAAAGAAGAAAAAGAAGAGGAAGGTCAAGAAGGACAAGGAAGGCGACCGGTCTCCGCACATTGAACCTATTGACCCTGATGAACCGACATATTGTTTGTGCGACCAAGTCTCTTATGGAGAGATGATAGGATGTGACAATGAGGAATGTGCTATAGAGTGGTTCCATTTCAATTGTGTAAATCTCTCCCACAAACCAAAAGGAAAATGGTTTTGTCCGAACTGTCGTGGTGACAAGCCTACGGTTCGGCGGCAAGACAAATGAACTGAAGTTGTTTTGTCCATTTTTGTGCTGTTTGTTCATTGATCGTGTACAGAACTTTGTAATCAATGAATGCGTTGTAAATTTATGTGTACAGTTTATAGACTATTTTATTTTACAGTGTACTCAGTTAATTAAATCTAGATTCTAGAGATGAAATTGTTTCTGACTTGTGTTCTTTGATTCACTCTATGAGGTTTGCAAATAGATTGATGACAAAGCAGCGATGGTGTTGCATTGATGTCTCCAAATATTTATTGGTTTGGGAAATGTATGCATTGCACGTTGCTCAAACAGACTTCTTCCCCAATGAATTTGCTTGATCCATGAAGACCTTAGAAGAAAGACTGATAAACCCCTGAAAGAAAATTAGTAATTGAATGACCAATAGATGTTAAAAAATAATAGCTTGGTTACATTTTAAACACCATATTTCCCGGTTGGAAAAAAAAATTGCTGAACTACACAGGCTAGGAATTTATAAGATAGAAATCCCTTTTCCACAAATGGGCATGATGTGATTCCATCAATCTGGCTGGTCTCTTTGTGCAACATATGCGTAATTGGCTCAATTTGGTTGTGAATTTGGATTAAATTTGGTGATTAGATTGAAGGCCAGTGAAGGCTCAAGTGGTAGCGTTAATAATTATATTCATGAAATTGTGGAATAAATTAAAATAAATTTTTTTGCAATTACATTAGGCTAAGTGAGTGCTTCTAAAAATATTTTAAAATGGTTCATAAATTTCAGAAAAATTCATATTAAACATCATTTATTTAATTGAACCATTAAATAAGATAATTAGGCTAAAAAGCTACTCACTCAATTACTGCAGTGCTAGTTAAGACTTGGTCTTGAAAAATTTATTATGCAATTAACATGAACCTCAATGAATAGCTATGCTTACCAGCTTACCCCTGGCTGGCCTCAGTGGCCTAGCATGCTGCAGCTCAGCACTGGCTGGCACAGCTTTTCTGCACATAGCTGAGTGAGCCAGGAACGAGGCAGCAGTGGAGTGATCAAGCGGTTTCGCCTGACCTCATAACTTTTTGATGACGTCACGAGAAGTATGCCAATGACGGAGTGTTTATAAATGCGCTGAACATGGAGGCTACGGATCGGATTGAAGGGGTTTAAATGGCATCGTCATGCCACGAAGACGTACCGGGGAAATACCTTTACCCGGAGGATGGGAGGAGTGCCTAGACGGGGACGGGAAGCCATTCTTCCTGAACCACAACTCCCAGCAATCAACCTGGGTCGATCCGAGAGACAGGTGAGATAGTTGCCCTTCCCCCCTCCGCCAACTTTCCCAGCCAACTTTTTTGCCCCTTCGCAGACTTTCCTCATTTACCAAGTTGCCAGTAGGGTTGGAACGGAGTTATTGTACAATATCAGTCGGTCTAAGGTGATTGGAATGCCTTATTTGGGGTGCAAGAGCGGCGCTTAAATTGCATTAATGGCATGCACGTGTGTATTGTTGGTGCACTTGGGGTGAATGTTTTGTGCCCACATTCCACACATTCTCGGTGTTTCTAGCAAAATTGACCCGGTCGATCTCCTTCCAACTGCTACGATATGATAGAAAATATTCTTTTCTGTAAATTTGTGTGTTTTTACGTGCGAAAATGGTCGTTTGTGGGGGTAAACGAGACTTTTAAGTGGGGCGGTACCTCTGGCATTTGAGAAAAACAGAGGTTGAGTGACCTACTTTGTCCGCTTGAGTGGGTCTCGTTCAGGCTAACTGCTGGGAAGTGGCCTGAGTGAATCCACATTCCTTGGTGGTATATTATTAGGCCAACTAGCATTAGCAAACTACTTTGCATAGTTAGATGCTAATTTGTAGCAAGCAGGTCTATGCTAACTAGATAAGAAAAAATGCCCCATCAACACAATAACAGTGTCAATAATATGACAATATGCAGAGTTGCAAATAATTGCTTAATAGCATTATATATTGTCAATGTACTAGATTTAATTCTGGGTCTCATGCAAAATCTTGTTTGCATTCAGTCAATTGAATTTGATGTGTATTGTTTTTAGGCTATGCAAAAATCAAGGCAAAACAAATCCCTAGGCTGTTACCAATTACTGTTATTCTGGTTATCATATTTTATTGGCAGCACACTGGGAGCTATTCAATTGCTGGGTCCTGGGTTCGAATCCAGCTTTTGCTTGCTCACTGGAGCTATATGTTGCAGTTGGACAGCAGTTTCAATCATCCTTCACCTCATTGCTGCGTCCTGTCGTAATTAGCTGCTATTAGCCTCAGTAACCAAATGCATACATACAGGATGTGAAGCCCCACTCATCCATCCGCCCCTCTCACCTTGTTAAGGTTACAGGCTAATGTTGTATTAATATTTAAGTGCACATCCATAAACAAATTAATTGCCAAGTTATTTAACTAAATTGATCTGGCCTAATGTAGATTCAAGTATTATGTCATAAGGGACAACCAATGTCCATAAGGCTAGATATATCAAGGAGAGTTTTTGAAGTAATTAATTCTTGCCAAACTTTGGTGCTATGAATAAATAAATTTTTCACAGTCTCAAAAATCAAAATAAATTTATATTGGATGGATTTCTCAACACTGCAAGTGTTGTTTGTATTTATAGAAATATTTTGGGATGCTGCATACTCAAAATAGATAATAATTGGCAACATTTCTGTGAAATTAATATTTAACTTGGATGATAACTCCCAAGCCCCCTGACTCCCTGAGCTCGATTATGACTTTGCCCCGTATAAAAAATATAGTACATTTTATGTAGAGAACTGTGGTGATTTTAGGCATATATAATTTTAAATAATTTTTGTCTGCAGAAGTCACTATATACCTTTTTTACTTCAATACAACTTACTTTGTGTGTTATTTCATTTGATTGATTACTGGATTAATTGAGGCTGCCCCCTACACCAGGTAATTTATACATACAAAAATTCATTATGTCAGAGTTGGAGTGCTCATCATCAGCAATCAGTTGAACATGGTGAAGGGGAGCAACCATGCCAACAGAATCGTAAAGAAAAAGTTGATGGTTACTGACTTACTGTTGAAACTTAGCAACACATGATGTTTGTGTCTTGCCAGAACTCTGATAAGTTAGTTTAAAAAAAAAAGCATAATGTAAGAAAAATATATTAGTTGTCAAGATTTTAAAATTGCAGAAATTGCTCTCTTTTAAAAAAACCGCAGAAATTGTTCTCTTGTCAAAAAGGAATTTTATTGGTTATAGCAGAAGTACAGTGATAAATCGGGGCCTTCTATTTTAACCATGATCAGAAGATCATACTTCGCAAAATTTGGCCGCTGTGTTTTATCTGTTCTTCTGCAGTGTTAATTGCAATGTATAGTAAGGTCTATTCCTTTCAAAACTATTAGTGGGGGAGGGGGTCGGGTTGGGTTTATTTTTTCCGTAAGATGCATGTGGGGGGAGGGGGGAGCACGAAAATTCGATTCAGATGTATGGGGGGTGATAATTGGTAAATAAATAATTTTAGATAGATGAGGGGTACCGGGAAAATTAGCTTTAGATGTATGGGGGTCACTATCACTCAATGATAGCTTACGCATTGTAATAAGGAAACTTTTATTGGATGCATGTAGGGTGGGTAAAAAATTTGTATTTAATGCATGTAGGGTCTCGAAAAAAATCGATGTTGACGTATGTGGGTTTCCGAAAAAATTCATTTCACATGCATGTAGGCAGTCTAAAATGTTGCTTCTTTTGAACATTGTGTTGCTTCAAATATTTCCTTGTGGTTATCTGGAGAGGCTGAAGTGGGCGAAGGCACTAAATTGTCTTTTAATTTTCCTCACAGGTTGACGAAGCCAGAAACATTTGCAGATTGTGTCGGAGATGAGCTGCCCTATGGATGGGAGGTGTCGTGGGACCCTCAAGTTGGAACATATTTTATCAACCACCTCACTCGTTAGTACTGCTTTAACAGAATTTTACATTTCATTTTGACATTTTGAAGCAAGCTATTGAAGAGGTTATTGAAAACTATAAAACGTTGCCCAACCTTTTCTTTCTAAAAATGGTTAGTTTCTTGTGTTTACAAACACGTTGATTTAATATTATGAAAATATAGAATTGTTACGGTTTTTACAGGGCTCTATCAGGAACAATAAGCAATAGATTATTTGTATTTTGTTACCCAATTGTGGAATAGAATTTTGTTGAATTTATTTATATAATTTTGTTCTGACAGAGAGAAATCAGGTGGAAGACCCCCGACATCAATGGCGGCAGCAACAGGATCAGATGCTCAAGGAGTATCTCACTGTTGCCAACCGAGATCTGCAAGCCAAGAAAGAAATCTACGCTGTAAAGAAACACCGCCTTGCTATTGCGGAGGAAGAAGTTGCTCATTTGAATGACACCTTGGCAAACTGGCGCGCTTCCCACTCAAGTAGTAAGTCATGTTTTGTAGCATTTTTGTGGCAGTTGGGTCTTCTTGTGCACTCCCTTATAAAATGCACTCAATTGCTGCTTTTTCTAGGAGATTTCCAAATTTGAAGATGCGCTGTACCTCCCTATTTGATACATATCACTGCCTAACATTAAAATTCAATTAATAAATTCTGAGATAAAGATGTTTCCTAAAAAAATCAATGCTTTGTTGATGTTTCAAGTGAATCCTAGGTATAGCTATATACTGATTATTGAGCATCTTGAATTCAGAATTTCTAAGCCCACTCTGCAAGGCCATGATTTAGATGAGTTTTCTGAAAAAGAAAGTTGAGTTGATTTTATGAATGCATGAATTTACCTTTCAGTTAACTCGACCAGCTCAGTGGCAACAAAATATGACCCTGACCTGGTGCGATCGGATGTTGCCTTGGCTCGGGATCGAGTGGCTCGGCTTAGGAATGAACTTACGCAAATTGAAGGGGAGGTACGGTACAAGGAGAGAGGGGTGGACACCCTGGTCAGGGTGGACCAGAAGATGGGTGACAATCATTACACGGTGGGAGAAGCACAAGATATCTTGAATCGTATTCGCTTCATCCGCAAATCAATGCGAGTCGGAGAGAGGGAAAAGAAAGACTTGATGGCTGTAAGTTGGAATTTATATTTGTTGCATCTTTTTGCTCTATTTTTTCTCAATCTTATAATTTATAAGTTTCAAAATGTATGCCAGTCTGTTATTTATGCCCAGATATTTTTGTTTCCCCTTACATACTTTGAAAGTTGCCTATGCAGAAGGGGCGTAAAATTTTAACTCACGTACTTTGAAGGAATTTCTGTTGTTGTAATAACCTCACATATGTTTCCATTAAATTTGACAGCATCTTTTCAACATGAGGAATGAATATCTCACTGGCAAAGGATCCTCACCTGATGTGTCTACTTTGTCAATTCCTCACGAATTACTCAGCACTGCTTCCCAAACTGATCTTTCTGGAGAAGTAAGTTTCAATTTATTTCCAGCTATGTTGATGCAGCATGTCAAATTTAATCTGCAGATTCTTTTTGTGAAATTTCTTGTTTCTATACACAATAGGTACAATATTTCTTGCTTGCAATGTATGGTTTTCAATCATCTTTAAGAATTAATGACAAATATTTAAGAAATGTATTCTAATGCCTACATGTTGTTATTTTGCAGAGTAATAACTACAACAACCAATATGCTGAAATGGTGCGACTGAGACTCCGCTATGATGAAGCATGTCAGCAAGTAACAAAACTGCAAGAACAATTAGCCTGCATAGAGGACCAGATCATCCCTGGCCAGAATGAATCTGATAAAGATAGGTAAGGACATTTGTCTTGTCTGAATCTAACACAAGGTGTTGATAAACTGCCATTCTAATTTAAGTGAGAGTGAATGATCAGGTTTAGGCCCGGTCTCATAACCAAATTGTTGGGGATGTTGATGCCTACCGATTGAACAGAAGTACTCCTCATGTTAAATTGTACATGTATGACAACTTAACTTTTCTTGTAGATTATTGCTGGTAAAAGAAAAGGAACAGTACCTCCGAGAACTGCGTAGCATTAATCCCAAGGGAAGATCTGAGGAAGAGATGGCGGAGATCAAGGGGAAGATTGCGTCTCTGGAGCAAGACCTTGTGAGGGCCATGGAGTACTCCAACAAGAAAATTGCTGATAGGTGGGTGGTTCGTCCCTGGATTCTTGATTTTTGTGACTGTCCTGTCTTTGGCTATCACTCGAGATCCTTGAGCTATTGAAAGAGCCTGTTTCAAGTCATTTCCCTAAAAATAATGGTATTATGCCTGTTTTCAGATTGAGGTTAAATGAACAGAAGTCGGTGATATTGAATCAGCTAGCAGAGGCCACACGGTTGACAACCTACTTGGAGTCGCAATTGAAGAGGTGAGTTATAGAACTTTATTCTGAAAGGGTTTGTAATTAAAATGCTAATTTTGCATTAATTAATTGAATTTTCATTTGTCTTTCAGCTTGTCTGTTAGTACGTTATCCATCTCGTCAGGATCAAGTCGAGGTTCTATGGGCTCTTTGTCGGCCAGCAGTAAAAGCTCACTCAACTCCCTGAGCTTTACGGACATTTACATGTCTGGCATGTACAATCAGTCAGACTCTAGCTTAGCTGACCTGCACAAGAGAGTAGAACAACTGTTAAGTGGACATTCAATTGCAACTGCTGAAGTGGAGGCCCCTGTTGTTGCCGCTGTTCCCCAAGCAGCTGCCCCTCAGTCTCCCCAGCAGTCGGCCTATTATGACGTGGGTCCTCCTCCGTCGTACGAACAGCACATTGAGCGTCAACAGGGCCACGAGCCTTTTGCCGCTCTCCAAGCTCGCCTCAGTCAACTCAGCATCACAGAGGAGGAGCCAGCAGAGCAGCAGATGGCTGTGACCCCTACGACCTCTAGTGTGACCTCTGGTATGACTTCTGGGTTGACCTCAGGGTCAACGTCCGCCTCCTCATCATCATCTCAAGCTCCACCCGTTTCATCATCTCATCCTAACCAGCTATACTCACCCGAGGGAGAATTTCACTATGTGCACCTGTACACACCTGAAAACGCGGCTAATATGGACAATACAATGGGCAACCCACCGCTTAGCCCCATTAGCGAATCCAGCTCAGGGGTGTGCAATAACTTGTCCGGCATCAACACTCGAAGTGTGTCGGCTGCTGTCAGTGACGAATCTGTTGCCGGTGACAGTGGTGTCTTTGAAGCGTCACACAAGCTTGATGTTTTGGAGATGGCAGCACAGGTCCAAATCAAGTTACAGTAAGTATGCTTTTCTCCTGTTATTATACTTAGAAAGTGCAAATTTGTTGTAATGTTATTCATCAGTCATGCTATTTAATAGACTTGCTTCTTTTGCAATAAAATTTTAATTTGTTTTTTGCGTGTTTATACATGATCTTGCAATAGACAAGAAATGTCATCAGTTTTTCAATCTGCTTCTTTCCTTTGCAAACAGGTATCAAGAAGCTGATGGGCATCTTCTGATAGGCTTAGAAGAAGCCCGAAATTTAACCGCCCTGGATTTCTCTGAGGAAAACAGCTCTGTGTAAGTGTTCTTTGTCATAGATCTGAGTTTTTTTTCTGCCTCTGCCTGTACTGAATGCCACTGATTATTTCTGATCTCAAATATTAGCCTGGTCTTTTTCTTAACATTGTTCTTATTTTCACTTCTCAGATATATTAAAATAGCTGTCCTGCCAAGTCCTCCAGAGGCCATCTTTTGTAGCAAATCTTCAAGCAATGTCAGAGACCCCAGCTTCCACGAAGTCTTCCGAGTGGCACTGCCTGCTGCCAAACTGCCTTACAAAACTCTCCAGGTCCATGTATTCTGCAAAGCACAAAATAAGAGAGAAGAGTGCCTGGTAGGTTTTGATTAAAATGTGCCAATTTGCGCGCTATGTTCTAATATTTATTTCAATCTCCAGTCTCAATTGACCTTGAATTATCTTAATTTTTTCCAGGGATATGCTCAAGTTAGTCTTTCTGCGTTTGACCCAAAACATGCATCTTGCATCTGGTATAATCTGCTGAGTTTAGGGTTCATGCGTTCTGAAACGGTTTCTGTGGAGAATGAAAGTGCCAATAGTGCCAATGTGGTAAGTGATTTTTTCATTTGACAATAAAGGAGAACCTGTTTTGAAATCCTTGGATTCTTGTTTGTTCAATTTAGGAGAAATGGTCGATGCAGTTAAATTTCAAAGTTCATTTAATTGTAAATTCATATTTTCTCAACTGTTATCCCAGTGGCACTCTGATATGATTATAGAGTCTGTGGAGTGTTGATTTAATCATTTGTAATATATTGTATTTCATTTTCAGGCGCCTGACAAAGTAACGCAGTTGTTAGAAGCGTCATCTGCAAGACTCAGGCGTTCGTCTTTCAATAATGTTGAAAAACAGAGTTCAGATGCTTCAAAAGATGCAAGGTTAGCAATCTTTTCAAATATTAAATATGATATTAAAATTTATTAAGTGCTGAACTTGAAAATTTCTTTTGAGTGTAATAAAACTGATAATTTAATTTTTTTTTACAGATTGCGTTCCTACTCAGACAGCACCTATGCAAGAACTTACATTTCCTCAGTGAAAGAAGAAAGCAGTGATGAATCTACCATTATATCGTCTCAGACTTCAACACTCACCAGAAACCAAGGTAATTTGCTATTTAAATATCAGAATATTTGTTACACTTGTTGCCGAAATCTCGGAAACACCTAAGCTCCACCCCACTGTAAACTGTAACTTTAAATATCTGTAATTGAAAAATTGCAGTTAGTATATATATATATCGACAGGGAATTCTTTCAAATTTCTTTGTTTGAATCTCAAATGTAATCTGATATTTCTAGGCCCTGAAGTGGATGAGGAACTGGAGGAGGAAGAGATGGTGTCGTCAGATGACGAAGATGGAGATGACACCAACTGTTGCTCAACAAATTCACAGGTAAATGATCAGTAAATACGCCATTACTGGCGTCAGCATCTCAAGCGAATGCTTATTATTATTCTAGATATCCTTTATTGTGTTCATGTCGAATGGTCAATAAATTGAATTGAATTGAATTGAAAGTTAGCTGTGTAAAAGATACAATATAAGTCCTCTGTTGATTACATGTAGAGCTTTTAATAAAAGTTATATATGAGATTACCTAATATGTATCTATCTTGAACGTTATATATGGACAATTGGCCATGATAATGCATCTCTATCTTGAATGTTATATTTGGACAATTGGCCATGATAATGCATTTCTCAGAAGCAAGCTAGATTATGATGAGATAAGTCCTAACTAAATTTTAAAAAATTGCATGAGAATAAATTTTTCTGATCCATTAGGAGGAAACTCCAGAAGCGGAAGACCTCTTTGAGGAGGAAGAGGAACTTGATGAGGACAAACTATTGCCTCTCCTGATCGATAAGGAGACCAACACAGAACTGAAGAAAAAAGAAAGTTCCTCAGAAGATGCAGTCTCTCCAGCTCGAGGCAGTTCCATCAGGCGTTCTCAGACATTTTCTCCAGCAGGCAGACCTAGTCATATAGATTATATCTGCAGGGTAAGGGTCATTATAATTGATAATAATTATACATCATTACATAGAAACTTGGGAGTTGAGGCTTAAATAAACTATACTTTGAAGCACTCCTTCAATGGCAGGCCAGATGAGACGGCCTCTTAAATAATCATCTGAGTAAATTTAGCAAAAACATTGTTATACTGAGTATGAATTGTGATGTGAATTGAGAGTTTTGAATAAACTTTTGCAATAAACTGATCTTCTTCTACTTCAGCTAAACCGAAGTGGAAGTGATAGTTCACTCAAGTACAGGAGAGGTTCGTTCCAACGAAACACAATGGAGAGACGCAGTATTCGTATGAAGGGTGGATTACATTTGAGTTCAAGAGATTTGGGCAAGGCTGCTACTGCCACTGTTACAAAACGACCGTCCAATCGGACTTCTTTAGACTTGGAATTAGACTTACAGGCATCCGAAGTGCAGCTGCTGCATCTGCAAGATGAGCTTGTTCGGTTGAGGCAAATGAAAAGCCTCTTTGAAGAAGCTAAGGCCAAAGGTGGCCAGGAATTCCCTGAATGTCTAGCTGAGGAACCCATCCAGCAGTTCTTCAAGGAAGCTGAAAAAAGAGTAAGTTTAACTAATTGTTTTTACTTTCAGCCTTAATCAACTAATGACTAAGACAAAAAAAGATTACCAAATAATTTTGATAAGCAACAGAATAAAACTTTGGCTGGAAAATTGGACTCATCAGGTGTTGTTGAGGTGTAGAGACTGTGTTTTCACTGTTATGTGGTCCTCCCCCCTGATGGAGATTGTGGCATCCCTCATCCCTATTACGAGATAGGTTTGAGAAATTGAGAGTCCTAATGTAGTATTTTTGACATTCACCAATATAGATGCACTCTTAGAGTTACGTCTCGTTAAAAATGGTTAATAATTGCTTTTGGTGGTTGGTGTTGCTAGACTGTTTAGCTGTGTTAGAAGTGGTTGTGGGAATTTAATTGTGTTTATTTCTGAATTTTCAGCACGTGAGGATTGCAGGCAAAGGAAATGTTGTCGATGAGAAGACTGAGCGCAAAATGAGGAAACACACAAAAGAGATCCACAAACTGAGGAGAAGTCACACGGACCAGCCTGATGCCGTTACCTTCAGGTAATATATTGGCAGAAAATTTCTGAATTTATATCTTCAAAGTTTCCTTCATAAATCAATAATGATAAATAATTTATATTGTGAGAACCCATAATCATAATGTATGGACCGATCCGTGGGAAAAAGAGCGGGATTTGTGGAGCAAGTCACTCATGACCCGATGAGGATGTTCTGACATGGCTTGAATTGTACAGACCAAAGTACAATAACTAATGGAATTGTTGTTGTTTCAGAGAGAAAATGGCGTTCTTTACAAAGGTCCGCATGAAGGTTCCCATGGTAATTACCAAACCGGAGGGAGACGCTACCTATGTTCCGAGAAATCCCTCGTCAAGTAGTCTGGTGGAAGATGGTGCTCCTAATTTGTCGGAGAAGGGCGAGCTTGTAAGGCAGGAAACTGGTGCTGCTGCCCCTAATACACAACTCAATGTTAATGGCGAACCCCAGGTCGCCTTGGTGCCCAGCTTGATGCCAATGCCAGGTTTGACGCCAGCCCAAAATTTGACGCCATCCCCAAGTTTGACGCCTACCCCAAGTTTGACGCCAACCCCAAGTTTGACGCCAACCCAAATTTTGACGCCAATGCCAAGTTTGACACCTCTGCCAAATTATAATAGTTTGACGCCTGTTATGGCTCCTGGATTAGCCCCTGTTTTGGCCCCTGGCCTGATCCCAGTGGAACTGACTGAAAGGACGATTTCTGAAAATGCCAAACCGAAAGTTGCTGGCCCTATTGCTAGTGACACTCTGCTGACATTAGATGAGTTGGAGGAACTTGGAGATGGAGTGGTGCCAGTTACTGAATTATAGCATTGTAGAGTGTCTTATCCACTTATCATTAGAAGATGGCATTGAACATTATAATTTATCAACTATGCAATATCTAGGGATTTTTGTGCTGTTTTTATAAACTTTATAATTTACCAATGTAGAAATTATAGCCAAGCATGTTCAAATTTATTTATACCACCTCCTGATGATAACTGACAGGTGCTACTTAATTTACTATAATGTGACTTTATGTGATTGTGTATAAATTTAACTGACATGGTTTTAACATAATGACATAGTATAGGAAGTTGTTCCAATTATATACTGGTTTGTATTTTAATTTGAAGCTTCATTGATATGTTTGTATGGCTCCCCTTAGCTTGGCTGCGAGCAGTATTTTTACTTTGAAATTTAGCATTTCAAATGGCGCATGTTTCTGTGACCTGTGCATAGAAATATGTCCAAAATTGTCTTTTGTAGAAAAGTGATTGTTAAGTATTTTGTTATTTACTGTTTGAATGTTTCAATTTACCATGCCGTAGGTCACAGTGCATGTTTCGGACAGGCTGTGCATGCAGAGAACAACTTATAATGTGCAATTTAATATTTTTTGTCCTTCGAAAGTATTACGCCTCCATTTGTAACAATAATCACTGCTGTTTATAGTGATGTTGTGACTTTGAGTGTATGGGAAAGTTATGTTGAATTTATAACGAATGCTTGTGTGTAAGTTTTCAAGTGCTTACACAAACTTGAGTTAAATGATTTAATGTAAATGAATCATGTTGGGTTGTACCCACCATATTGCAGTTTTTGACCAAGTAATGATAACGTTTATGTGGGTTTTCTATTTGTACAGTATTTGCTAATATTAATTGTTGTGGTATATTTGTGTAAGATCTTTTACTGACACAAATGCCTGAGGCATATCAATTGTTTAAAAAAACTTTGTTATAGAAGTACACTGTGTACAAATGTTACTGTGTTTGTCCATGTTAAAATGAGAATTCATGTACCTGGTACATGCTTCTGTTTATTCCACATGTTACGATACTCTGAATTATAGTTATTTACTGATGTATTGTTTGATTATTGCTTATAATTTTGTGTAAAATCCTTGAGCGAAGTCATATTTCTTTGCTGCATGTATTTCTTATTAACATCGAGCTTCCTCCAACAAGTAACTTATTTGGTTCAGCTGTCTTTCTCAGTGATGTCATCTGTGTTTTTCTTTATGTAAGTTCTTAAATACTTTTATTTTTTGTGCATGGGTGATTATTATCAAATTTATAGTATTTATCTAAAGTTTCTAAACTGGGATTATTGATCTTGAAGTCCCTTAATATTATGTGAATTTGTTTCATTTAATTATACAATTAAGAATTAAGACTATCTATATTGTTTACAATAATTTACTTGAGCCAAACTGTAATTAAACAACAATTATCAGGAAACCAATTGTGCCACAAGAACAAATTGTGCAAAAGAAACAAAAATACTCATTTGTGAATTTGAAAATTTTTAAAAGTTGATTATGAAGGATTGTATATATTGTACAGAGGCATTTAAAATATTTTATGCATTAAAAATTGGATGATACTCAGGTCCTTTGTGACATTATTTCATTGGAAAATGAAAGATACACACGTTTGATACAAATAAATTGAGAAATAAAGTCTAAAAGAGCGCAATTCATATGGCTTGTTATTAGATAATTTTAGAATAGACTCATAAGCTACAGAGAGGCATTCATTGTGACCACCTTACTCTATGGCCCAGTGGCATAGCTAGGTAGTTTCCAGAGGTGCCAGGGGCGACCCACGGATAGTCTTTGAGGGGGCAGTCCCACAATCAAAATTTAGGGAATTTTAATGCTATAAGGTTCAGTATAAGTTATTGTAACAAAAACTGTGAATGTATAAAATGAGACAAAAAAAGCAAAAACTTCGGAAATAAAATTGAAGAACTGCCAAATATTCACAATCCTCATTCCTCAGAGGGGGGAGGGCAAAGATGGCTGCAGTGAGGACCTGGGGGTACTTCCTCCCCTTCCCCACGCCGGCTACGCCCAGTGGCGTAACTGGGGGGCACCTGGGGGGGCATGCGATTCTCTGGGGGGCACCCATTATACTAATTGTATATTTTAGGTCATGTGGGGCACCTGGGGGGTCCATGGGCACGTGCCCCACCCCCCATAGGGACGCCACTGCAAGCAGCCTTACCAGGTGCGCGAAAATGGAATCCCGTATTTTGCAGGCCGCTTTTTCATGGCCGAGTTTGCGGTCCGCTTTGTCTGGAGGAAGTTGCTGACTTGCAGCAAGTCGCAAAGAAGCTTCAGTTGTTTCATTGCACTTCGCGTGTGTTGTTCTTCTGTCTCTTTGGGGGTTAAAATAACGTTCACTTGATAATTGTGTGTGCCAGATTTACCAAAAGGACACATCCCCCAACTTGTGCCACAGTGAAGGCGTTGCAGTGCCTGGTTTTTGCAAAAACATTGCTCAAATGTAGAACACCACAGCATGAGTTCGCTGAAGCTGTCAAGTGGTTTCAAAACTTCTTGACGATTGTTATTGTGGTCCTGCACAATCATGACAGTCAATATAGCTGAAATTTCTCAACAACACTGAACAATTACGCAATGATACGCCGTGTGCATGGCAGTCTTGTCAATCTGCTGTGAACAAAACATTTACCAGAAATTGAATGCCAGATGTGACAGCCAGGGCCAAGGAAAAAATTACCATGGATTCTGCAAAATCAAAATTGATGCAGTGTACTGTCCTGGATCCCAAGGATGAACTTGACGAAGTAAGCTGGAGCTGGATTAGTCTGTTGCTGCATTGTGTCATTTTCTTGTGCTTCTCCAAATCTTACACAATTAATTGTAGCTTATTGTTAACTGATCATAAAAAGGCTTCATACGAATCATAATCACAAAATAGCCCGCGTCTTCTGATAACGCAATGAGTGAGACCTTTGCAGAGCAGAGGTGCTGCTCAGTCCATGGCAGGTGCGGGCCTTATTTCGTGATTATGCCAAAAAGACACTGTAAAACTACCTGAGCCGTCAAAAAGTTTAGAAAAAAAATAATTTGGTGTCCTGTACTTGTTCGTCTGCTGGTAGATACTGCAGTTAGGCAGGATTTATTTTTAGCTTCTTGGATCTACCATCTCAACAGTTTTCTGTCTGTGAAAAAAATTTAATTTTCCCAAAATTTTTCGTCAATTGACATAATAAAAGATTAAGATTACAGGTTTTCTTTTCATCCGACCGTACTCAGAAAGTGCGACGAGAAGATCAAAGGAGCTAAAGATCAATTATGGCTGGCCTAAATGCAAGTGGGAGTCTCCAACAGTGTGGGTTGGACTGAAAATTCTGAAAAGAGTGCAGATTTTTTGTAATGGAATACTGTTTGTAATGGAATAATGGACTCCCTTTAACGGAACTGTATAGTTATGACTAGTTCTGCAACAACTTAGCATACCCCTCTCTCTCCCTTTCATTGTTGAACAGTGTTTCCTCGTACAAGGGTCTACTGCAAAATTTATTTATTTCCGTGCCTGACACTTGGTAAGTGACGGCAGGGTTTCCTTTTCATTTTAAATTAGTCTGGCAAATGCAAAACCCAAATCCTCAATGGTTAATATTAGGTTGGGGGTGTTGAATAGAAGTCAACGGTTTTGGTATGGCCCTAGAATACCAAGATACATCCTGAGCATTTAAAGTCTATCCTTAGGCATGGAATAGAATAATTCTTTCCTTACTAATGCTTAGGCGCCCCACCTGCACCGAAGCCTGTCGTGCGACTGAATGATGAGCATAGCCCATGATATGTAGCCAAACCAGTCATTGAAATTACGCCTTTCCTTAACATATGTAAAATTCCTTGAATACATGGATATGCATGCACTTGTTGCAGACATCTTATATGTGCCATGTCTGAGGACATCTTACAAATTGAATTTTGTCATAAAATAAACTTCATATAAACAACTGATAACACAAATTAGTGCTGGGGTCATTAAATAATGTAAAGCCTTTCGAACAACAAAAGCTCTAAAGTTTCTTAACTTAACTCCGTTGTTTGATGCCTGTATTAAGTACTAGCATTTTGTTTGTAAATCCTATTCAGATCTTCCTGTGTAAATCTTTGGCTCACGTATGATGCACCATGTCATTAATTCTGACTTGTCCATTGATTTCAGCGCTTGGAGAAATGTCTTGTAATTCTTAACGGACTTGTCCAGGGACTCTCAGAACGGGAATCAAATGATGCCTTACAGTCTCACGTAAGTTAATCTGGTGACAGGTTGAGTTGAATGAGTTGATCAATAAAATATTTTCATTTTCGTTCTGACAATTCAACAAATATTGCTTCAATCGTTTCAGTTTTGGTGGCGAAGTTTTGTGTTGTATGTGCCATGCCAATTCCAATAAATTCTGGGAGGTGTTAATCAAATTGTTAATTGATTGTCGTTATTTTCAAATGCAGGTATGCAAAGGGAACGCGCAGCATGAAGAAGTTCAACTTGGGTTCTTTTACTCCATTTTGATTGATCCAAAAAATGCAACAAAGGTATGTTGTGGATTTATACTAGGCCTAATAATCGAGATGACATGTGGATAAAATGCCAAAATTTGTACAAGATAATTAAGTTTCGTTTCGGGTATTGATCAAGGCTGCACAATTAATCGCAAATTTATTGTTTATCGAGATATAAAGTTATTCAATATAATAATTTTATCACAAAAATGCGATTAAAATTTAATTTAACAATTTTCAATATTTTTGACAAAAAGGGCCATTAATTTTTGTGAAATTGCAAATTTTGCTGACAGAATTGCAAACTTTTTGGTTACTCTCTTGTCTATGAATATATTGCTTGATTAATCTTCACTGTGATGTGGCACATATTTGTCTTATCTCAGCCTGTTATTGTCTTGAGGAGCCCTAGTCGTGATTGTACTACCTGCTGTATATTATCTCAACATTTATAATTTGTTTGACAATGAATATTGCGCTATACCTTCTGAAGATAACATTTTAATTCTCCTGAGCATATCATTATTAGGTGCTAATATGATACAACTTTTTGCCTTGATTCACAGAGTTTCAGAGATCTGCTGCTGGTGTGTCGAGATGGTCTGAATGTTGTATTAACCAAGACCAACCAAATAATCCACGAAAAATGGAGCAAACTACAAGATGGTGCGAGAACTCAGGTACTATCAATTTCTATTGAGACAACTGTAATGAGATTTAGATTGAAATAGTTAATTTCGGAATGTGAATTTGTGAAGCTATCTTTGGATATTATTTTCTATTTTAAAAGGTGCTATGGTTAGCCAAGGAACTTGTGAAAAATTCTACTAGGGGCTGTGATAGTGTTTGCCATTCCTTAATCAGACAGATAGCAGGTGAGTGGAAATTAAATCAAACTGTGGAATTTTATGGCAACTAATAAAATTGCAGGAAGAATAGGAAAAAAAGAAATTTTCAAACATCTATTAGTTCTCGATTTCTCATTTTGATGGGCATTGATATGTTTTTACTTCTTATGTATTTCATTCAACTTGCTGAACCAAGTAGAATCTCAATTTCTTTATTTCTTTTCCCAGGTGGCGATGTATCAACAAGAAACGTTTGGCTCACTGAGGCAGTCTTGGACATATTCACAGAAAACAAGTGAGTTTTGAAGTTCTTTTTTTAAGTTCTGTTTTGGTCCCATTGGCATTCACCCTATGACATGCAGACTCCTCTTCCTGCAGAAAATGCACACCCCCATGAGTAACCCCTCAATTCCTGCAGTCGCACATTGTAGGGAATCTGATAATGTGCACTTCTACTGTTGAAATTCAAACCTGTATTTTGTGGTTCTCCTTTGCTGGTATGACTTTATCTAATATATACTGATATTTGCTTTGCAGGGGATTCCTTGAGAAGTACCCTCACCTACTAGCTACTGCTGTCTACACATACCTCCGAGTCATCATTGACCATGGAAGTCCTTCCCTTCAAAACTTACGGCAACGCGAGATTGAATTCTGCGTTGCGTTACTCCGGGAAAAGGTAAATTTTCTAAGGAAAGCTATTCAGATTTAAGTTTATTGCCAATATATTGAAAAGAACAATTGTATAATTTTGATGATTTTGAGATATTGATAGCTCCTGAACCTGGGCTATTGATTTGAATACATATACATGTCAGCTCCTCCAGGTCTTTGGTTTTGAATTTACTTCCTAAGATCCCAGAAATTGTTCCTGTAACTAAACACAGAGCAAAGACACAATACGAAGGACGAAAAATATTGTTGCATTAATAATTATGTACAAAATTGTACATGTACATAATGAAAACCTGGAATTGTCACCTCTTTCTTGAAAATGGTAATTGAATCTTTGAATATTTCTTTCTCAGTTTTCCGACTGCATGGTAATAGGTCGAGATCTGGTAAGACTCATGCAATATGTTGCACGGGTGCCAGAGCTTGAGAAGTTATGGTACGACATGCTCCACAACCCAACTGTTTTGTGTTCAACATTCACTGGTGAGTATGGCTTGATATCGATGCAAACTAACTATGTTGATAAGCTGGACGGTGTTCCTATATCACTGACTGCATATTCCTGCTTCATTCGATGTATTTTAAAACTCTTCACTATGTTATGTTGCAGGAATTCAACAATTGATGCAAATGAGGACGTCCCGGTACTATTTCGCTAGTCGCCTTACTCCTGACATGGAGAATAAACTAGCTTTCCTTACAACCAAGGTTCGCTTTGGTCAACAAAAGAGGTACCAAGACTGGTTTCAGAGACAGGTGAGTCAGCGGTGTGTTAAAATAAACTTACTTTTTATCTGATGATTGTTATGTCTTTAGAGTGATGGGCTCGTCAGAATAAGTTTCATTGAAGTATGGCTGAAAGACATGCTTGCCATGTGTCTTAGCTCAGTTGCAACGGTCTGGGCTTTTAATCACTTGGCCTCGGATTAGACTCCAGCTGTGAATGAGTCATCTGGAGGCTATATCCAAATTCAACCATAAATCGAGGACGCAAAGCCCCATTCATTCATCCTCCTTTAGTTGTGCTGAACAACTTTCAGTTGTTGGATTTCTGTATTGAATGATATGATTCTGCCCCCCCCCCCCGCACCTTTTGTATCTGATTTCTAAATTGTCTTTGTTCTTTTTTGCAGTACTTGTCGACCCCAGAAAGTCAGTCCCTTCGCTGTGATCTCATTCGCTATATCTGTGCCGTCATCCACCCCTCCAATGAGGTGCTTTGTTCCGACATCATACCACGCTGGGCTGTGATTGGTTGGCTTCTCACTACTTGCACGGTATGTAAACATGAATTAACTATAGCGCTGAAGAGAATTATTAAGAGAGATGTTATGTTAAGGTTATATTTTAAATGCCTCTAATCTTGTCAATTTTTCTCCACAGTCAAATGTAGCAGCATCAAATGCCAAATTGTCGCTCTTCTATGACTGGATGTTTTTTGATCCAGAAAAGGACAGCATCATGAATATTGGTATGAAATCACCTTTAATGGTTGAACATTTATTGATATATTACAATTACAATTTGCTGTTTCGTATAATGAAATGTGTTGTTGAGTTTCTGTTTCTGATAACTACAATTAGCAGGATCTACATTTTAAAATTATTCAAATTCTACAACTGACTAATCTTTTAAGATGGCTGAAACTTCACATTTTACATATCACCCTGATGATAAAAGGATGAACTATTGGTATGCTCAAAGTGTATCTTGTTTATACTTGTGACTTTGATTTAATAATTGTTATATAAATTATGTTGTTATTTTGACTTTGCAGAGCCTTGTATCTTGGTCATGTACCACTCCATGAGACCTCATCCTGCCATCACAGCTACTTTGTTAGATTTTATGTGTCGAGTAAGTTCCACAGTATCTCTTAATGCGGTTGTAAGATTTACGTGTCAAGGAAATTTCATTCTGAAAAGTTGATTAGAGTCGCTGAGCCTTTGACTTTCTTTTTCAGATAATGATAAACTTCTACCCACCTCTCAGCGCACCGATAAAGCAAGGTTTCTACCGAGCCTTAAACACCATCCTTGATAAACGAGTCCTACCGTGAGTGTTAAAATGAACATGCATTTTTAACAAGTCTCCATAATGTGGACATTAATTGTGTAATATATTTGAACATACCAATTAAAATGCTGCCTCTCTCTAGGTCTCTTTCACCTTTACTTGATAACCCAAAATTGGATCGGGAGTTGAGGACGATGATCAGGGACGCCTTTCCTGATTTCTGCTCTGCAGAAGGTGAGTACAAATTTAGGAGTCTTTTATAGATTTCACTTGGTTGATTTTTTTTTTCAAATTTTGGTAATAAGTGGATTTATAATATGTGTAACTGCGTGCGACTGCTTCGAGTGTGACATGATTCGGTTCCCACACATGAGATCCATGTTAGGCGGATAAGTAATCCTTTGCCTATAATGCACCTTTTATAGACCCCAAGTCCCTGCCCTGCGCTAATAAAAATTTAAGACAAGAAGTCCAATCACTCACCATGAAATTGCCAATTTCATTGAACAAATCTATTCGTAAAATCCCCTTAATTAGTGTGTCTGGGGCCCATTTCAGTGATAGTAATCAGTTGCTAACCCTTGGAACTGAGGTCAAGTCCCGCTACAGACGACCCATGTTTGACTGATGTTTCATCCTGTGCCACGAAAGCCCCCTTGCGGGACATTGCCTCATTACCATGTTCCCTGCCTGTCCTATTAAGCCAGGCCAGTGCATAAATACAGGACGTAAAGCCCTGTCACCCATGCATCCCATTTGCCTAAACTGAAGACCCTTCAATAACTTGGGCTCAAGTTCAATATTCGGATATGTAGTTCCAGTGAGACTCTTTAAAATCACCAACCAAACAACACACTTATTGTTACACCCTAACTATTAGGTCCGGATACTGGACTTGAACCATAACTTGATAATAATTATCATTTCTACCTCCAGTAAAAGAAGATATGGGAGACATGCCAGAGTTGGAGGACCCCATGCCCGAGATGGAGAACAGCATCATCATTGCAGAGTTCAGCGACGAAGAGGATGAAATACCACTTGGTAAAGGTGACGCAACACAAACAGGACATCTCGCACTAACACACTAGTCCGCAAACACTCACTTCTAGCTAGTACTTAGTGTTTTATAGTAGGCCTCTCACAATCTAACTCCCTTAGGAACTGTTGTTTATGTTATAGATGTTATAGATGTTGTATGTGTCTTATGGTGACTTGCATGCAGACCTTCCCGTATCCAGATCAGCAGGGTCACTTGCCAGTCTTAAGCTGTGCACAAAATTATCTTTTTGTATGATTTCCAATAAACCATTTAGTTATCAAGTAGTCCTTTTGACACGTTTAGAATTCAAAGTCTAGTCCAGTACATATGTTTTTCTTAGTATTCTTTTGCTGTTGTCCCCTTGATTACTGTGAAATTCCTCGGATTAACTTTCTATTATACATATTTAATTATGTAGTCATTGTATATTATGATGATGTTTAGAATGAATTTTGAGATGCTTATCACTCTTCATACTCAAATTATTTGTGAAACACTGTACACTTGCACAAATTTTTAAAACATTCTTATCTTGTTTTTTACCCTCGTGGGATGTGTTGTATTTATGTCTTGTCTTCTTCTCTCCAGGAAAATTAAAATCAGCAGAAATAAAGGAAATAAAAGAAACCGTGACAAAAGAAATAAAAGAAACAAAAGCACCAGATATGAAGTTTCTGCCGATTAAGGAACCCCCACGGTTTGAGGAGGTGGATATTTCTGATAACATTGAGCAGCTGGATGGAGAAATCAAGAATTGTGTGATAGATCTGCAGAGTGAAACGTAAGTCAGCTATTTGTACTTCATTCGTTTGTTAATGAAGGACATTATGACAGTGTTCAAATAAGAGTTTCACAAAGTCTGTCAGTCGTGAATTAGATCTGTAGATGATATGGTGATCTGCTTTCTAGGCAACAGCTACTATATGGATGATAATCTTTGGGCTAGTAATTTACTGTAGATTGTACAAAACTTCTCTGTAACTTCCAATTATACTTATAGTAATACACTGATGTTGATTGGCTCTAAAGTACTGACTTAGGCTGTTTTGTGGTATAATACCATAACTTGTGATTGCACAAAATGATTTGGCATTGAAGATAAACTGCTATTGATGTAATGAACATCGAACGTGTACCCTCTGATGTAGTAATGCGTAAAATATCTCCTAAATTTCAGTGACAACGAAAGACGCTGTAATGTTATGTACAGACTCGTCCATGCTGTTATCCAGGTACAGGAAATGTTTTACTCTCTTTCTAATCTATTTAATTTTTAGATTGAAATAATTTTTATCTGCAGTTTTGTAATTGTCGACAATTAACTAAGGGCAGATTCTAGGCATTGGTCAAATCTTAAAAAATTTACTTGACTGCAAGGTAATTAGTATTGATCAATAGAACATTGTTTCAAACAAGTTTGTGTAAACAATATGTAAAATATAAAACAATTGTTAATTTCAGGAGGAACTGGACCAAGATTTGGCCTCCCACCTGGCTGTTTGTGTCACTCAGTTACTCATTGCACATTTCCACACAAACTTATTCCCACAACATCCGGATGAAGAGTGAGTATTCCCTTGATTATGAGGGGGAGGGTTGGTCTAGTGGTAGCGTGCTACACTGCCAATCGCTGGGTCCAGGGTTCGAATCCAGCTCTTGCCGGGTCACCTGGGCCTATGTTGGACGGCTATTTCAATCATCCTTCACATCATTGCCTTGTCGTCCTTATGTCCTAATTAGCCTACCAAGTGCATAAATACAGGACGTAAAGCCCCACTCATCCATCCATCTCTTGATTATGAATTACTGCAAATCATGTTGTGATGTATCGATCTGTAAATGAAGAAATGCAATGGTTATTTTGAAGAAGTATTGCAGCTATCAGTGTTGAAGGGTGTCTCTTCATTGTCCATGTTAACCTATTCTGAACTAGAAAATGTGAACTAACAATGTGAACGATCTCTTTACAGATCTATAGAAGACTCAATCAGTGCACCTTTATTTGTAATATTCAGGTATGTTGTTTGTTGTGCTCATTGCGACTTATTTTGCAGAATTCATTAACAAATAAATGAAAAAAATATTAAATTTGTAAAAAAAATGAGTAACATTTCTGTCAATACCTACAGACTTGTAGTTATGTCTGATTCATTATAGAAGACATTTCCTAATCTTCGTGAAAAATCTGTCTCTTCCCCAATAATAAGTTTTAAATTGCATCAGCACGAAATTATTTCTGTTGTAGGAATCTGTGTGAGACTCCTGAGGAAAACCCCGCCAGGCAACCAATATTACTTCTTTTAGAAGAGATGTACAATAAACAACCAAGACTCGGATATCACTTCTTGTACTTCTTGAAAGTCAGGTGAGTTCATTTGCTCTTAGATTTCAAGAGGTACTAATTTGTAATCAAGTCAAATGTTACTTGATTAAGAGATTGCCTCTAAATAGCCCACACTGGTGCTGATTGGATATAATACACAAACTCACTCACTAACTCGCTTGGTAAAGAGATGTTGTAAACTAGGCTTGAAATCCGCTTGATTTAAAAGAAATATATAGAAAAAACTTCACAATACTGTCATTAATTTTGCATGAACAGTATTTTGAAATTAATGAATGTGAAAATTTGCTAATATTGTGATTTTGACCGATTAATAACTTCAAATTCTTAAAGAGTATTTCAATTGTTATTTTTCTCGGCATATATCTTTGAAGTTGCAAACTCCTGTGCAAACTATAGAGACTTTTCAGTGCAGAAGAAGGAGACTTCACAATACTTAAATTATTGCAATTAACAGTGTAATTATTTTCATGTCTTTGTTAAATTCAGCAAAGTGCACGATGAGAAAATGGCAGCTTACAAGGACTTCTGCAGCAGCATGGAAACGAGGGATCTTGCGACTTGTCTAAGGACAGATTTAAAGGTTCAGTGAATTTTAAATTGCTGAGAGATTTTACAACATATATATATACATTCTGTAGTCTTTGGTGAAGTAAATAAACTCTACATGATTGCTATCAATGCTGTGTCTCGACCATCGCATATTTGTATTTTCAGCTCTGTGCCGAGGATGATGTCCGACTGTTAACGTTCTTGATACCAGATATTTATACACAGGTAACATTTTCAGAAATTTTTTCTTGACCTATTTAAAATTCTAAATAAAGGAATGAGATATGTTTATGCAAGGCTTGCATCTGCCTCGGGTAGTCTTCAAATATATGACTCTCACCACATAACCATTAACCACATGTCATTGATCATCTTTTGTTGTGGCAAGCACTTGTCCTGCTAGAACTGCAAGTCATAATTATCATACTAATACCTTTATAAAAAATTTTGCATTATATGATTAATTATTCTTTCTTGTTTCAGTTTCCCAGCATCGCTATTGGCAACACAAACTTGATGCATCTCATTGTGTCCAACATAGATGGCGTACAGGTAGATCTAAATTGACTTTTAGTGATTCTGCATAAAGACATAATAAAAATACGGCAATATCTAATAGAAGTTTGTTAATTGTAATTGACAATTACACATCTCTTGGTTTTCTTTGAACCGAATGCAGATTATTTTCATGATTCCAATTGACTTGTCTGTATTTGTTTCAGCTCCAGGACTTAGTGTGCCAGATACTTCAAGGTCATTTAGTAATGTTTAGGAAAGATAGCTTCCTATCGGTGCTAAGTAAGTATGATATCCCTTCATTTCCTCTTTTATTAACCTCCTAAAATGAAAAATATCCTGATTGATTGAAAATGCATAGTGTTATCATGTACAGAAATAACAAATAGCAATTTATGAGTCAGGATTTGGTAAATAGTTTGTTTTATTTGGTAATAGGCCTACAACTAAGTGTGCTTTACTTTTTTGCAAAACAGATGCTAGTTTGGAGTGGGAGACCATTGAACAGTATTTCTTGTGGCAACTGATTTCATCGCACAGTATTCCCATTGAACATATCATGCCTATTCTTCCAAAACTGGAGTATAACAGTAAGTTCCATTTCATCATTTAGAATATAACAGAGTGTAAATGACGTCTGCAGTGTTTGGACATATTGCATGTTTGGACATATTGCGAACTTGTTCTGTTGTTGCAGATGTTAGTTTGGTGCTTGGCAAATGATAGGAACATTTCTATTTCTACAGCTGTTTCAATTTATGTGTATTTCATTAGATGTCTCTGTGATAATTGTGATCTTTTCTCTATTTTCAGCTCATGCTGAGGCCTTGACGAGTGTGTTAATACTGCTTAAACAAGATGGGTAAGTCCGTCACTGGTGCATTTTAATTTTGTTTGAAAACAAAAGTTCATTAAATAAAATTCTTCCTTTTGTAGCTTTTTACTGTTCCACAAGTTTGTAGCCTGAAGATTAAGTAGTCAAATTGGTATACTTCTATGGGGAGTGTGTTTGACTTTGTTATTGTTACCTTTGGCATTTTGTTTGCAGGCCCACCCAGGAGTTAATCAAACCGATCTTGTGTCGAGAGTGCAGGAAACATGACATGTTCACGGTGTCCATATTGAAGTATTGGGTCCAAGAATACGAAGACAAGCTGGCAGATCTGCTTCATCACTTCATTACCAGGGCAACTGGCACTCCCAATCGCAAAAGAAAAGGGTGCGTATTGCTTATCAAACATAGACACAATCTGCAGTTGAGCCCGTTTAACTGCAGTGAAGTGAATCTCTTTAGTATCTCAGTATGCAGTCTTAGTATAATGGTTAGCACTGCTGTCTCACAATCAAGAGACGCTGGTTGTGAACCCGGTCCAGCACCTCACTTTACCAACTCCTAGGCCTGATTAAACACTCGTCAGTTGCCTCTAAATATCCAACAACAGTGCTGATGGGGCGTAAAACACAAACTCAATCACTCACTCACTTAAACACTCGTCAGAGGACTTAACCAGCTACCGACCTTAAATGATATTGCCTTTAATGCAGCATCATGTCGGATCTTTTTATAAATGCAACGTTTCTGAGCAAATTTTTCTTGGATGCTAGAAATAGCCTGTTACCTATTTCCCAATTTCATTTGCCCATTTTCCTTTGAATAATGAAGTGTATTTTTGCCCAGCAGCCAGGTAAAAGAAACGCAAGCCTCCAAGGTAAAAGATAAGGACAATCCGTCAGTAGAGCAAGTCATGGCCCACCTGGAACACATGCGACAGACCTGCAGGAATATTTCATGTGAGTTGAATGAATCTTTAACAGGCACGTTGCAAATGGTTCTCGTAGTTTGGTCAATGCAGAGCAAATTTTTAAAATTTGGAACCAGTGAAAAAAAAATCAAATTGGAATGCTTTCAAAAGTGCCAGTTTGATATTTTTGCCAATTATATTTTTACAACACTGCCTCATATTGCAGTTTTTGGTCCTTGACTTTTATGTTGATGCTGTAATTGTTGTTTAATGAAATTGTTTCTTTTCAGTCCTTACAAATGAATCTATTCAGCAAGCCTTACAACATGTTTCCAGTACTTGTTCAGAGGCTCTTAAAACAAAGTAAGTACATTTCACTAAATATTTAGGTCAAAATGTTTTTTGTGAAAAAGAAAATAAATCTCTTGATTTCTGACAGATCTATATATAGTAAGTTTGTTA
Source organism: Platynereis dumerilii (assembly GCA_026936325.1). Taxonomy (NCBI): domain Eukaryota; kingdom Metazoa; phylum Annelida; class Polychaeta; order Phyllodocida; family Nereididae; genus Platynereis; species Platynereis dumerilii. The sequence continues at coordinate 16,482,942 of JAPTHN010000001.1, forward strand.
TTAAAGCATAATTTTAACAATCCTTGATTGCATTAACTTTTTCTCGTAACAGACACAGTGAATTGCTGGCCTTAGCAGAAGACTTCGATGACATGAGGAGCACCCGAGTGCTACGAGCTGTGCCGAGCAGAAGAGCGTCTGCAGCAGGAGGCCAACTCCATTCCAAAGTGTCCATAACTCCCGTCAACAACAAAAAGAAGATCCAGGAGGAATCAGAAACCAGTGAAGAGTCTAGTGATGTAAGTTTTATGTAATTCTCACTAATTTCTAGTCTAATTGTTTTTTCTGAACTCTGATGCCATGAACTCTGATGCCATTTCAGATTAAGTCACTCACAACCTAACATCTTGTGCGTATCACTCAAAGAGACTAAAACTATCTCATATGAAATACCTGGAGTACACATTAGAAAACTTAATATGAGCAATTGTAAATGTCTTGTTCTATTTCTGTAACACAACAGTTGATTGTGTTTAATGTAACTCAATGTCTTAAAATGTCTTTTCAACTCACAAATAATTTCTTTGAATGTACTAATTGTTGTTTAATTACTCGCAGGATGAGGAAGCAATCAAACCAAAAGCGAAGAAGAGGAAAAAGATCACTCTTGATGACGACAGCGACTGATTAAACTTGCATGCAAAATACAATTCCATTACCATACATTTATGTTCAGGTTGATAGATCAAAATTGTGCTCCATTCTCAAATGATGGATCAATGTCAACACTTTTAATACACAGTAATTGAAATGCTATGTTATAATGTATATAGATATATATATATGGTATAGATAATAAACTGATTTTATCTATAAGTAAATTCTCAATTCTGTGACACGTTCGAATGCTTATCCCAAGAAAATGTAAAAGTTGAAAGTTCCCAGGAAATGTTCCCTGATGATCTAATATCCTTCACCTTCACTGTCCAGGGACATCCAATGACAGAGTGCTTTCTGGCCTAATACATATGGTCTGATTATGGTCAAAGACTCAAAGGCTTTTAAATTTGTGATTCTGTGACAATGTGTGTGCTTCTGATGGATGCGCGGCATCAAGTGCATTGTAATGCTTTCATCTTGCCTTTTCGTCCTGTGGCAAAGGACTCTTTCTGGGAGTATTAAAGGCTTTGATCTCCTGCTCTGGTCCAGGATTTGAACCCACAACCAGCTGATATTACAGTTCAAGGAGTTCACATTGAGAACATTGCAGCTGTGACTCTGAAATGGGACTTGGTTTGCCACCTGCAAACATTCTCTGAATTCACATTATGACAAGCCATGCTGCAGGTTTATCAATGATGCAATGAAACTATTAGCAGCTTCACTTGCACAGGTACAAGATGATGTGAAACGAGTGTATCTGAATTTAACATTGCCTGGTTCTTTACCATGAGAACCAAGGAGAAGTGTAAATACTTCAAATACTGCAAGTACTTTTAAATTACTCCCTCTGTGCCTGTGCACAAGTTATTAATAATAATAATAATAATAAATAATTTATTGTCATGGAAACAAGCAATTTGGCTTGTGCATAGCCCATTCACACAAAGATAGCACATTCGTAGGGGAGGCGGGGGTCAGAAGTCACAAAATTCAGAAAAAGCCCAAGAACAGAGCAGGTGTTTGTTAGATCTGAATGACCTTTGGCACAATTATGCAATATTTAGTTGGCTATAGTTGTATCACATGATAGCTGCTGTGCTGTAAATAGGTTGTAGTCAGTTCACAATTATTTAAGGCAAAGTCCGATGTGACTTTTTACCCCATGTCAGGGTCAAGAAGTCACAACCATGGGGTAACAAGTCACATGCAATTTTTGTGAACATACAGCACTATATGAGGTAATGCAGACCTGGATTTGATAAGTCATCCTTGTGCATGAAATTTATAGTGAGCCTTTCAAAGCTATCGGCATGCAATGACAATGCACCATCAGCAAAGCCGTCGTCAGAAATTGCCCAAAGTTTGCGAAATGAAATGTTGCTGCAATGCTCTCTCATCAGTACAATTGATGATGGATGATGATAAGATTGTAAGCTAAAAGCTTCTAGTGTGGAATATTTTACTTTCCTTAGCACAGAATTCTGACTTCCTGGTACCCTATGGTAAAATATCACAGTGCTGGGGTGAAATGTCACAGTGTGACATTTCACCCCTCAGCTGTTTTTTAAATTCAATACATGATCATGGCAACTTGGTGACCAAATGGCCAAAAATGGGTTCACAGCATGAAAGACAATTATCCAAAAGACCTTGAACCACTAGCACAACTTCCTATGTAACAGTGACCAGACATTAATAGAGAAAGTTCAGAATCAATGAAACCTGTTTGGGACACCAAAAATGCATGAGGTGGGTAAAAACCAACTTTGCACAATGAGTAAAATTTTCATATTCCCTGCAGACCTTCTTCTCATATAAGTGTCCCAAATTATGATTTAAGCTTAAGAATTAGGTCACTGCAAGTTGGTCAAAAAGGCCTGTGACTTTTTACCCCTGTGACTTTTCACCCCCTCTTCCCCTACAGCAGGCACATTTACACATAGATATATGAGTTATATTAATAATGAGACTGAGAGGAAAGGGTTGCATGTCAAACAATTCTTTATTACAAACAAATAATACTAGTATGTACAATTTACATAAAATAACACTAAATGGCTCGTCAGCTATCCCGCAGCTTGTGACTGAGACTGTGCTTTCTCCTCGGACTTGTGTAGTGCTTGCTCGGCTGCTGTTCTGTTTCTTTTCGCTGTGATTTTAGTCATCGGGTGAATGGGTAGAAACCCTGCCAAACCTGCAAAAATACATAATGCAATCTTTTAATATTAAAGAAATTTAATTTGGGCAAAAATTAGCAGAAACAGGTGCTTTGGGACAATAGACAGTTAATTCTTGTTTAAGGGCTAGTATAAGCTGGTGAATTAGCTCTAGAGCACTTGTTAGTATTGGACAGTTAATCACAATTTCTTTAGACTATAGCACACAGTCAGATAATGATATTTAAGGCATGTATATATATAATATACCTAATAATTTCTCCACAGATTGAGCAGGTTTAGCTCCCTTGGTCATCCAGAACTTGATTCTGTCGTAGTTAAGTCCTATCAACACTTCATTATTGTCATTTTTCATAGGGTCATAAGTTCCCAACTGTTCAATAGGTGGTTTGTCTCTGCCTTGGTGTTTTAACATGACCACCACATGGTAAAAAGGGCGATTGGCGCATCCATGCAGGGCAAGTCGGATTGCAAGTTTTCTTGAGATTGGCATCTGAAATGAGAATAATAACGGGTTATTATTATTAATAATTTATGAATGGAAAATTATCACAACGGCTCTACAAAATAGGAAATTGATTTGTGTTGACAAAGATACCACTATACACATACATGTCACATGTCATACTTATAATAGTACTAAAGTTTACCAGGTTAACTGAAGACTTTGGCTTGAAAAAGCCAATAATGAATGTTTCAATGAACTGTTTGCTGCTGTTGATCTTGAGTTGATATGCCATGGCTGATTTGGACTTTAGTTTAATGTTTCTGATAAATTTCTAATAATTACTGATGTGTAGGACAATATCAATTTGAGCTCAATGTCTCAGGCAGGCACTGACCTCATTATGGTGGTAGAATACACTATACTTACGTCTATAACAGTGTTTATATCAAAGCAAGCATGTTCATCCCAATGACCCTGATAAATATTATTAGTTTGCTAAAAATATAACAAAGGAGGAGCCACCTCCTAGTAGACAAATTCCCCCTGTCGAAAAATTGTTGCAACTAACAAGTCACGTGACACATCGTGTGTCAGCAAAGTTGAAAAGACAAAATGACAACTTTAGAAGACAAGGCGATTTGGGAAGATGGAGAGGTAAATATGGATTTGTATTGCTTGAAAATTGTGTGACAGCATCTGAAGAATATATTTTCAACCTTGGAATTAGAATTGCGAACGTACTCTTCCAGGTATTGAGACAGGACCTCGCCGGTTTTTGCCAAATTCTGGCATCCTTGAAAAAGCCTGGTGTCACTGTCAATTACCTTGTCACAAAAAAGTTGAATTTCTGGCAAGAGAAGCACTAAAATGTATTGTTTGAAGCGAATATCTCTTCTCTACATTATAAGCTATTTAACTATTTGCTGATGTTAAAAATGCAATGTCTCTTGACAGAAAAAAAGGAAAGTCAAATTTCATGGGCGATAATACAGGAATAATACATTGTCATGCAAACAATGTTTGGTTGACCCAATAGTCAAAACATAGATACAACAATATGCCTTTTTAATTGAGAGTGATGCCCCTTATCTGCTTATGGGGTTATGCCTCAATTTGGTGCGCCAAGACTTGGCAAGATCGAGTAAGTTATAGCGGCAGTCGTTATGGTTATGTACCAGTTATTCACCGACACTCGTAGATTCAATGATTTCTCAATACGCTAAGTACGTAACTTCAATGAAGTGCTGCATTTTGTAAATTTTTTTTGTAAATTAGCCTAAACGATAACAACATCCACACTTAGAACTGAGGAAGGAGACAGGATGGTCTCTGAAAGCTCTTGGAATCAAACTATGTTGTGAGTAAACGTTTAATTCCACTACAATGATAACATCATTATTTACAGGAGACGCTGGGAGAGGAGGTCCTGCGGATGGGAACTGATGAAATTACTGGCCGCACAAGACTGTTGGACAATGAAATCAAGGTTTGATCATTTTGTCTTTTCTAATATTTAAAAATGCAAGAATTATGTAGTTCTTATATAATGTTGAAGTTTTTTGCCTCTGCCAAGCAGTACCTTGGTCATCTGGGCCTATGTTGGACCGTTCAACTGTTTCAATCATCCTTCGCCTCATTGCCGTGTCCTCCTCCTGTCCTAATTAGCCTGCCAAGTGCATAAATACATGACGTAAAGCCCCAATCATCCATCCATCAATTGTTGCCTGTGCCATTGTGTAGTTGTTTTATGTTGGCTTTTATCTTTTCAGATTATGAAGTCAGAAATTATGAGGATTTCACATGAACTCCAAGCACAGAAAGACAAAATTAAAGAAAACACTGAGAAAATTAAGGTCAACAAAACTCTGCCTTATTTGGTGTCTAATGTGATAGAGGTAAGTAAAGATTATACATGTGGTTTTTGCAGAAGAAATGCTGACTATAACTTTCTTTGTAATTGAATAATGAATGTAATCTGTCAATAAATTATTTTATATTTTCAGTTATTAGATGTAGATCCTCAAGATGCTGCCGAAGAGGAAGGGGCCAATGTAGACTTAGATTCTCAAAGGAAAGGAAAATGCGCTGTAATTAAGACATCAACAAGACAGGTGAGAAAACAAATATTTTAATTTCTTTTTTTTTATCTGACACTAGTCATAAGGTTATACGCAATTGATAGTTCCTGTAAATTAATAGGCAGTGATGTAAATGATTGAAACTTAATAGTTCCTTTTAATTCCAGACATATTTTCTCCCTGTGATTGGATTAGTTGATCCCGAACAGCTCAAACCTGGAGATCTCGTGGTAAGTGTCTAACAATGTTATGTGATTTTAATGGAAGGAAAATTTTGGTCTGTGGTGTAGGCCTTGTAGCTGATCTTAATATTGACTGATTCAATTCATTACCTACTTGACAGGGTGTAAACAAAGATTCCTATCTGGTTCTGGAGACTCTGCCGGCTGAGTATGATTCAAGAGTTAAGGCTATGGAAGTTGATGAACGGCCTACGGAGCAGTACAGTGACATTGGAGGACTGGACAAGCAGATTCAAGAGGTTCGTTCCTTTGATTTGGTTTTGGCATTAGCAAATTTAGTATGAATTTCGACTGACTATACTGGCTGTGTGTATGTTTGAAATGTGAAGCTGCTCAAACTGTGCGTTCTTTCTTTCAGCTTATTGAGGCAGTGGTTTTGCCCATGACCCACAAAGAGAGATTTGAAGCTTTGGGTATTCAGCCACCAAAAGGTCAGTGTAAATAATTTTCACTAGATCTGTGAACAAAATATATATTTGGAATCGCCCTGTTGCCTCTAAATACGGGTGCTGGTGGGGTGTAAAACACAAGAAACTCACTTATCACTTAAATCGCCCTAAAGAACATGAGGTGATGGACCTACTTTAAGGGTGCACTTTTCCCATTTGAAGTGCTTTTCTGTAATGGTGACTTAGTTGATAATAGATTACCGCTTTTCCTGTCTTTACTCTTGCCTTGAATAACATTACAAATGTGGGCCTAAATGTCATCAATCAGCATATATTGAATATCAAATTATCAATTGATTACTACTTTCAACAGGAGTACTTCTGTATGGACCACCTGGCACTGGCAAAACCCTCCTTGCTCGTGCGTGTGCCGCTCAAACCAAATCTACTTTCCTGAAGCTGGCTGGACCCCAGTTGGTACAGATGTTTATCGGAGATGGAGCCAAGCTGGTCAGAGATGCTTTTGCTCTTGCCAAGGAAAAGACACCAGCTATTATCTTCATTGATGAGTTAGATGCTATTGGTAAGTGGTCCTATAACCTAAAATAATTAGTTTTGCATACCCGAACGGCTTTTTCTGCCTCCTTCGCAATGTGAATTTCACAGATTCTGGTATTGTGAATTTTTCAGAATTTATTTGTGATTTCTAAAAAAAGTCTTATTCGAATTGTTTAAATATTGTTGGAATTTTATCTCTGCAAGTCTAGAGTAATAAATTTAATTCATACAAGACGTAAAAGCTGTGTAGGCAGAGTAGCATATCTGTATGAGACCACTTCATAATTTTGGATGCTTTGCATTTCAGGAACAAAACGTTTTGACAGTGAAAAAGCCGGAGATCGTGAAGTGCAAAGAACTATGTTGGAGCTTCTCAATCAGTTAGATGGATTCCAGCCAAATGCTGATATCAAGGTAGGGCAAGTTGACCTAACTTCAGCCTCTCACCCAACTTCAGCCCCCCTACAGAAAACTCCCTGTAATTAAATGTTGATGAGGCCAAGGTGCCAGTATTGGGTTTAAAGTTATTGTCAATGTGTTTAGAATAAATTATCAAAAAGTTATGACCATCATAACAATGAATCAGGAATTTTACATGTTTTTTTGGTGGACCGCATTTTGCTTGTTTTGCGAGGCGAATAAAACGCGAAATGAAAAAAAGTTTGATAAAATGTTAAATCTGTCAGTTAGCTGTACCAATTCACCAAAGCAGGAGCAGTCCAAAAAAAGTTTCATCACAAGGAAAAATTAGTAATCTTCCATAAATTAAGGTTTTTTTCAATATTTTCCACTTGATCATTCAATGAATTAGGTGATTTATAAGACATGTCAATCTTACCTAACTTCAGCCCCCATGGTCCTAACTTCCGCCCCCATATGACCTAACTTCAGCCCCCAGGTTTCCCAAACTCCAGCCAATACATCTCACATGAGAAGTTTGTTTATTCATCCCTGAATATCTATCTATCTAAAAATTTAATTTTTAAAGCATTTTTACATCTGGCATACTGGAATAGACCAGTTGCCTGAACTGGAGTTTAAAATAAATTTTTATCCTCTTTCCGTGAAAATGATGACTTCTTTCCAAGCTTTTTTGAAATACATTTTTGGAGCATTGATTTTTTTCAGACTGTCATGTTTTATATACAGGTTAGTAATTAAGGCCAAATCTAATCATTCTGCTGTTCTTTATGACAGAATAGGATCAATTGGTTGGAGTTAGGTGCGGGGCTGAAGTTAGGTACACCCTAGGCTGAAGTTAGGTACAACACGGCTGAAGTTAGGTACATTTCCCACTATTGTCTTTTGAACACATTTGCACTGCCTTATAAAGCATGTGGTTGTATTTTTACAATATAATTGTAAAGAGGAGTGAAGGCTGGGGTTAGGTCCACAGCTACAGGTTATTCCCATGAATAGCCAGCCAATGACATGCGATCAAAAACCAAAGTAGGCTGAAGTTAGGTCAACTTGCCCTACTGGTTGGCCCTAAAAATTAGCCACAATACAATCTGCACTAATAACTGCTTTATAGGTGCAGAAAGTGTCATCTTACCTTATTGTTTCGTTTGTTAACCATCAATGAATCCTATATTTTTCCTGCATTGAATGATATGTCTTGGATCTTTCTCTTTATAAGTTTTTGCTCTTTTCTAAGCCTTTACAAAACAAATTGCCCTTTAGTGTGTCAAATTTGGCCATTTATAAACATTGCTTTGTGTGCTCCAATGTCAGTCATGAAATTGAGTAACTGAAGACTGTTATCGGCGTTATGAGTTTCCTAACTTGTCTCATTTTTCCAGGTCATTGCTGCCACCAACAGAGTAGATATTCTTGATCCTGCTTTATTGAGATCTGGACGTCTCGACAGGAAGATTGAATTCCCAACACCCACTGAAGAGGCCAGGGCCAGAATCATGCAGATACATTCCCGTAAAATGAATGTTAGGTAAGAATAACTTAAGATTCAAGTTCATCTCATAAATATTGGTGTTCCAGAATGCATCTAGCTGATCCATCTAGCTGATCGATATTTTCGAATGTGATATTGGTATAAAATGCATGTAAATTGATATCTTCAGGATTAAATATGACCGTCGAAGTGTCCATCTTTTCGAATATTTTGGTGTTTCATAAATTATCAAATGTGTCTTTTTCAGCTCTAATGTGAATTATGAAGAATTAGCCAGATGTACAGATGACTTCAATGGAGCCATGTGCAAAGCTGTTTGTGTTGAAGCTGTAAGTTACCTAAGTCTACATGGCTTTGTTTTCTTTGCCAGATATTGTATGAAAGTTAATAAATATACCTTTTGTATCTTCTCATAGCTTTCTATTTTAAATTCACTATGAAAAGCGAAGTTCTACATGTCATTAAGTCCTGCAAGATATATCTGGCCATATCTGTAAAATAAATAACGATGATGGATCTCCCGAGCATTTGACAAGAACTTACATTTTTACCTTGCAAAAAATGTCATGTCATTGGCAGAACCATCAACCAAATAGATTTTAATATGTTTAATATCTTGATTTCAGGGTATGATCGCTCTGAGGAGAGGTGCCACTGAATTGATGCATGAGGATTACATGGACGCCATTATGGAGGTGCAAGCCAAGAAGAAAGCCAATCTCAACTACTACGCCTAGTTATATCTACCATTATAGTTGTGTGTACATATTATATTTCCAATTTGTAGCTCTTGAAACTTGTTGAAAGAACTGAAAGTGTCTTTGAGACATAAGCTGGTTTAAGTTGAACAATTTCAAGTTTCATGTTTTCCACATCCAGCGTTTATATCCGGGAAAATTTCTGCTCTTGAAAATAAGACCCTAGAATTTAAACGGCTTCAGGAGTGAGCTGTGAGCGGACCTGGATTACTCTGTATATTTATTGTGATAAATAATAATAAATACGAAAGTTATAAACAAAAACTTTATTAGTTTGGTGTGATCTCGATGAAGTCCGGACTAATAGTAATACTTCAATCAAATCATAATTTGGGTAGAAAGACGTTAGGAGCATTCAAGTAGATTCAGATTTTAATTTCAACTTTGCTTTCTTGGTTAGTGATTTCCAGTTCAGAATTCTCTGAGGGTTTTGTTTTGTTAGACATGGAATTGAGGATAAAGGCGGCCTCTTCTTCCAGGGAGATTTTGCCGTTCAAGCCGTGGTACTGTTTTCTGTGACGATTCAAGTTTCCTGTAAAAAAACAACTAAGATTCAGTCTTAACTTATCTGATATGTGTGTAACCGATTAATGGATTACAGGAAAATTAATCCTGAACAGTTTAACCGACATGCAAATATAAACTTATAATGGCATTAAAAGTTCCTTGTCCAGTCGTATTCAGGAATTGCAGGTATTTTTGTTGGCTGTCTGTTGTGAGGCTTACTGTTGAAACTGCGAAATACACAACATGTGTAATGTGATGTCTTAAATTATATCATTTGCCGTACTTACCTCTGACTGTAAACGAGGCACCACAGAGGCAGGAGTGAGGTTTCTTGTCCTTATGCATGCTCATGTGGGCTTTCAAGTTGTGAGATCTGGTGAAACCTTTTCCTGAAACAATGACATTGGACATATATAGGCATTTTTCTGAAAACGCCTCCAACATCATTTTGAACATGAAAAACATGAATGTCACAGAACCCATGCAATATGGGTACCAAAAAATACCTTGGTGTTTCCTGCTTCAGCTCATATAATTTTTAAGCCAAAATAGTTACAAATTAACTAAATATAGAGCGCCAAATGATAGTACAAATGGTAACATGTGACAGTACGTGACTTTCACATGTTTTTGATTTCAAACAAAAAAAGACAGTCACATTGATCACAAGCTCGTGACCATATGTGACATTCACAGTATCTCTTGGTCACAAATGTATGACCCTCTTCTGACTGTTATGGTGTCTTGTCTGTGACTAACTGTGACCATTGGAGTTTTATACTTTAAATTTAAATAACTTTAATTAAGTGAGGAATTTGGGAGGATGAAGATTGGGATTAATGCTCTGTATATGTGTATCAGTGCTACTCTGTTATTGTTTGTTTTGTTTGTGTTTTACGCCTCTGCAGCACCTTAGTGCGCTATATCAAGGCGGGCGATCGGCGTATGATAATGAGATGAGAAGAATGTGAGTCTGGCACATACCCTATTAATTCAGGGATGCCCAAGGTCTTTCAGTTGCCCCAGCATAGAAGCTCATAGAATACTGGATACAACCCGCCTCCATTTAAAGTCCCATGGGCTCGCACTAAAGTGAGTTCCGGGGTGAGATTTGAACCCACGCCCTCAAAGCCAGTTAACAAGCGCACTTACCAATTAGGCCACGGGGGAACTCTGCTACTCTGTTATTAAAATTTATGTTAATTCAAATGAAGTTTATTTGTCCATACAGTTATGTTTTAGGCATGTTTCCTTAATTATTTTTCTCAAGAAGCCACTTCATCCTGAGTATGAAGAATTTGTAATACCGGTAACAGAAATACATTGATGTGTACTGAGTTAGCTCATTTTTTTTCGCAAAAAAAGTTGCCAATCTGCATAAAATAGAATGCCACAAAACAGTAAAATTACATCATGTGACTGATGTGATTCTGACAAGCATTGAGATACAAACAGAAGACAGTCATATTTATCACAAACTTGTGACCTTTCGTGACTGTCACGTTGGTTACAACTTCACAGGTACCCTGTGAATAACCGTGACCATTAGAATTCACTGGGGGTGAAAACGAGGGATCATAGGCATAGGAGGCAGGGGGGGAGGGTTTAAAATCATATTTTTGTGTACTTAGGTTTCTTGGGGCATTGGGGCAGTTTGGGCATTATTTTTGGGCAGCCTCCAAAGATTTTGACTGTAACAATGTCATTGTCACTGCTGTGTGACTGATTGTGACCATTCGAATCAGTCATGACAGTCAAAGTTTAAGAAAGGTTCTACATGAGAACTTATTTTCCCATGCTTGAGTCAAATATTTATTTAAGGCCTTTCATTCAAATTGAACAAGAAAGTCACGTTGATCACCATTTTGTAACCCTCTGTGACTATCAAAATGTTGCATTTGTGACTGTTTGTGACTGTTACCATTTTATGGTTACTACTGTGTGACTGAGTGTGACTATTCCAATCAGTCCTTGTTGAAGAATTTGTACATATTGGCACTTATTTTCCTTTGCTTGGGTAAAAAATGTAAAGCTATTCTTTCAAATTGAAGAAGAAAGTCATAATGATCACCATTTTGTAACCCTCACTATCTATCAAAATGCAGCATTTGTGACTGTTACTACTTAATGGTCACTGCTGTGTGACTGAATGTGACTATTCCAATCAGTCTTTGTTGATGAATGTGCCTACATGGGCACTTATTTTCCCATGCTTGAGTCAAATAATTAAAGCTGTTCTTTCAAATTGAAAAAGAAAGTCATATTGATCACCATTTTGTAACCCTCACTATCTATCAAAATGTAGCATCTGTGACTGTTACCACTTAATGGTCACTATTGTGTGACTGAGTGAGACTATTCCAATCATTCCTTGTTGAAGAATGTGCCACATGGGCACTTATTTTCCCATGCTTGAGTCAAATAGTTAAAGCTATTCTTTCAAATTGAACACTGAAGAAGAAAGTCATATTGATCACCATTTTGTAGCCCTCACTATCTATCAAAATGCAGCATTTGCGACTGTTACCACTTATGGTAACTGGTGTGTGACTGAGTGTGACTATTCCAATCAGTCCTTGTTGAAGAATGTGCCAACATGGGCACTTATTTTCCCATGCTTTAGTGCAATACTTAAAGCTATTATTCAATTTGAAGACAAAAGTTATATTGATCTCCATCTTGTAACCCTCACTATCTATCAAAATGTAGCATTTGTGACTGTTACCACTTTATGGTCACTACTGTGTGATTGAGTGTGACTTTTCCAAACAGTCCTTGTTGAAGAATGTGCCTACACGGGCAGTTGGGCACTTATTTTCCCATGCTTGAGTCAAATAGTTAAAGCTATTATATTTCAAATTGAAGAAGAAAATCATATTGATCACCATTTTGTAACCCTCACTATCTATCAAAATGTAGCATTTGTGACTGTTACCACTTAATGGTCATTGCTGTGTGATTGAGTGTGACTATTCCAAACAGTCCTTGTTGAAGAATATGCCTACACGGGCACACATTTTCCCATGCTTGAGTCAAATAGTTAAAACTATTCTTTCAAATTGAAGAAGAAAGTCATATTGATCACCATTTTGTAACCCTCAGTAACTATCAAAATGTTGCATTAATTTTGTGACTCTTACCACTTATGGTCACTACTCACTACTGTGTGACTAAGTGTGACTATTCCAATCAGTCCTTGTTGAAGAATATGCCTACATGAAACATCTTTTCAAATTTCAAGCTTACGCTCTGACCAAGTCTTGATGTTTCTTTCAGCTGACAATAAGCATTAAGTGAACATAGAAGGTCATATAATCAACCTGTATGACGAACCTCCATGCTCCATTTAATATAAATTTTTAAATCTTAAGTACGATTTGCATTGTCTCTCAGTGGTCCCAGTGTTTTTTGATGATTGATGAATCACATTGATCCAGATTTTGTGACTAATGTTGACCAATAGCCCTAACTGCAAGCCTCATAAGCAAAGTAAAAAAAAGAAACCACTATTTTTCAATATGATGTGATAATGTACCACTGTTAAGGTATTGACAAAATATTTACATTCATCTTATAATTAAATTAAATTATTTCAGTCAACCAACTCAACAATAATTCAATGACAAAAAATCAACCATTTGTAGAATATACTCTTTTGTGTAACATCTGAAAATATCACAATACAGCCTACACTGGTATTTACTCAGACATAAAATTGACTAAACCAATTTTGAACCAATTTGCAACAGTAACCAAACTGACAGTCAGTCAAGATAGGGTTTAACATTAATTAGCAACCACTGTCATTGTTAGTCAATGATAGTGACAGTCACACCGAATGACCACCTAGACTGTCACAAAAAGTCACAAACAGTCACCAAAATATTTAATTCTTTCACAAAAGACAAGGATCTTGTTGGATTTTCAAAATACTTAGCCACTGTGGCTAAATGTACCTCAGTGTGAAATGAATAATAGCCAATTTCATAGTCCAATAGCTCTGCTCCTTGTGATCAGGCATGACACAATGTTTAACAGCAATTAGGAGTTTGATAGTGTCAAGAAAAGTTCAAGAATGTCCGGAATTGCAATTAGAATCTAGTGAATGCCTTGAACACCAACCACTGTAACTACAAAAAGCTAATTGCAATTTTGCTCTTCTTTATGCCAGCAGCAATTCTGTCAGGCTGAAACATCACAGACAGTCAAACGATGATCACAGACAGTCACAGATGATCACAGACAGTCACAGATGATCACAGATAGTCACGTTTTAGTGCTGAATACTGTCGTGACTATAAAAAAGCGTGACTATTAGCGTAGCGTTACAGTGTGTTTTTTGTCCCTATGGTCTTAATGTATCAAAAAATCTGTGTGACTTTTATGTGACTGTTAAGTTCTCACTAAGATCTATCTGGTGCTGTATAGTAACGCACAGTCACATTAGCCTTTCATGGCTTTGTGACTGTTCAAAGTCAAGAAAAACTGTCACAAAAGCACCTTTTTCAAACTTTGCCAGCTTATTCATGCTGGCAAAAATCAGGAAAATTTTCTAAAAATATGCACTTTTGGTTTTATAAAAATTCAGGTCTTACTCTTTCCAATGACATCAAGATCTCAGCAATATGTTGATTGGTTTGATTACACTGCCCTCATGAACTGGACATGTCAAAATGCACATTTCGGAAAATGGACATTTTGGGGGTTAACCCTATTGTTGCATTGTTCAGGTGAACATGAAAAATATGCCATATTTTTTTTCTGTTAGGACAAACTCTCCTCTTACCAACGAGGTTAATATCAGCAAAATCAGACTTAAACTTTTCATGCTACAACATTCTAAAGTTGGAAAACCAAGTGGAGGCGATTTCAGAAAAATGCCTATATATACTTTTGAGGTTATAGGTATTTTCGCACTACTGTTCTTGGCTATCTGTGAGAGTCTATCTAGGCTTTGGCATGGTCTTTTGCATTCCTAACGGCTGAAGGTTAGACAACTTCAAGGTAATAGCTGCACGACTTCGGCGATGGCTGACCTTTATAAAGAGGGTCTCTGTCACACAGCCTCTTTATCACAGAGCTGTCCAGATGGGTTTCTTTTTCACAAAGTGCAGTCTTGCAAGGTCTCCCTTTCAAGAGGCATTCAAGGATCTTTTTGTCAAGGAGCAGTCTGGAACGGTCTCCTCGCCAAGGCAGCAGTCTTGGAAGGTCTCCTGACCAAGAGACCTTATAGGAGGATCTCCTTGTAAAGGAAGCAGTCTTGGAAGGTCTCCTTGTCAATGTGCGGTGTTATAAGGTCTCCTTGTCAAGGGAACAGTCTTTGATGGTCTCCAAGACCAAGTCATGATGCAGTGTTGAAAGGTCTCCTTAGTCAATGGAGCAGTCTTGGAAGGTATCCTTGTCAAGGGAGGATCCTTGTCAGGTAGCTGTCTTGTAAGGCCTCCTTCTCAAAGAAGCAGTGTTGGAAGGTCTCCTTGTCAAGCAAGCAGTCTTGGATGGTCTCCTTGTCAAGGGAGCAGTCTTGCAAGGTTCGCCTTGTCAAGAGGAAAGTCTTGGAAGGCCTTGTCAAGGGAGCAGTCTTGCAACATCTCCTTATCAAGGGAGCAGTCTTGCAGAGTCTCCTTTTCAAGAGAACGGTTTTGCAAGGTCTTCTTAAGGGAACAGTCCTGCAAGGACTCCTTGTCAAAAGGGCAGTCTTGAAAGGCTACCTAATCAAAAGGGAAGTCTTGGAAAGTATCCTTGTCAAGGGAGCAGTCTTGCAAGATCTCCTTGTCAAGGGAGCAGTCTTGGAAGGTATCCTTGTCAAAGGGGCAGTATCACACGGCGTCCTTGTCAAGGGGGGCAGTCTTGAAAGGCTACTTTATCAAAAGAGCAGTCTTAGAACACAGGCATTATAATTTCTTGCAAAAAGCTCACATTGCTAAACTTATCCTGTATACAACACATACAAGGTTGGCAACTCCCTCAAGATTCCTGGTTTGAGAATTCCTGCTCTAATGCTGTCTCAAGCAAGAGCATGAATTCTCAAACCAGGAGTTGCCAACCTTGTATATAAATTCAATAAGTGCATGCAGTGATAAGCTTTTTTCTCAAAATGATTGTAATGCCTGTGTCTTAGAAAGTCTCCTTGCCAATGGAGCAGTCTTGCAAGGTCTCCTTGTCAAGGAACTGGTCTTTGAAGGTCTCCTTATCAAGGGAGCAGTCTTGTCAAGGGAGCAGTCTTGGAAGGTCTCCTTGTCAAGGGAGTGGTCATGGATGGTCTCCTTGTCAAGGGAGCAGTCTTGGAAGGTCTCCTTGTCAAGGAAGCAGTCTTGAAAGATCTCCTTGTCAATGTGCAGTGTTAATAGGTCTCCTTGTCAAGGGAACAGTCTTTGATTTTCTCCAAGTCATGATGCAGTGTTGTAAGGTCTCTTAGTCAATGGAGCAGTCTTGGAAGGTCTCCAAACCAAGGAGTAGTCTTGGAAGGTCTCTTTGTCAAGGGAAGTATCATTGTCCAGTAGCTGTCTTGCAAGACCACCTCAAGGAAGCAGTGTTGGAAGGTCTCCTTGCCACGGTGCAGTCTTGGTAGTCTCCTTGTCAAACAAGCAGTCTTGGAAGGTCACCTTGTCAAGGGAACAGCCTTGGAAGGCCTCCATGCAAGGAGCAGCCCCAGAAGGTCTCCTAGTCCAGGTGCAGTTTTGGAAAGTCTCCTTGTCAAAGGAGCAGTCTTGAAAGGTCTCCTTGCTAAGGGAACAGTCTTTGAAGGTCTACTTGTCAAGGGATGTCAAGGGATGGGTTCGAACCCCGGCAGGGGAACCCAAAATTTTCAGTGTACATTCATGAGCAAAATCCCAGCTCAGGGTTCCCACTCTTTCGCCAAGTTCAAATTCAAGGTTTTTTCCAGGTTTTTCATGGCTGCCAAAACCAATTTTCAAGGCCTAAATCTGCAATTCTTTCAAACTGATTTTGCACGCCGGACAGTCGTCAAAATCCACAATTTGTTGGACTGTTTCAATTTTGGCATAGAACCCCAAATTCAAGACTTTTCTCAGGTTTTTGGTGAAAATATCACATTTTCCAGGTTTTTCCAGGCCGGGAAAAGCACAACCCAAAATTCAAGGTTTTCAAGGTTTTCCAGGTTGAGTGGGAACCCTGCTGGCAGCTGGATGTCGTTCAGATTAGATGTTAAATTCTCCTGGTCAGGGAGCAGTCTTGGGTCTCCATGTCACAGAGCAGTCAAGGAGGATTCTCCTTGTCACAAAGAAGTCTTGGAGGGTCTCCTTGTCACGGAGCAGTCAAGGAGGATTCTCTTTGTCACAGAGAAGTCTAAGAGGACTCTCCTTGTCACAGAGCAGTCTTGGAGAGTCTCCTTGTCGCATAGAAATCAAGGAGGATTCTCCTTGTCGCAGAGCAGTCTAAGAGAACTCTCCTTGTCGCAGAGCAGTCTTGGAGGGTCTCCATGTCGCAGAGCAATCAAGGAGGATTCTCCTAGTCACAGAGCAGTCTAGGATGATTCTCCTTGTAACAGAGCAGTCTTGGAGGATTCTCCTTGTCACAGAACATTCTAGGATGATTCTAATTGTCTCAGAGCAGTCTTGGAGGGTCTCCTTGTCTCAGAGCAATCTAGGAGGATTCTTCTTGTTGCAGAGCAGTCAAGGATTCTACTTGTCACAGAGCAGTCTAGGAGGATTCTCTTTGTCACAGAGCACTGAGAGCAGTCTGGGAGGATTCTCCTTGTCACAGAGCAGTCTTGGAGGGTCTCCTTGTCGCATAGTAGTAAAGGGGGATTCTCCTTGTTACAGAGCAGTCTATGAGGATTCTCCTTGTCACAGAGCAGTCTAGGAGGATTCTCCATGTCACAGAGCAGGCTTGGAGGGTCTCCTTGCCTCAGAGCAGTCTTGGAGGATTCTCTTTGTCGCAGAGCAGTCTTGATGGGTCTCCTTGTCACAGAGCAGTCAAGGAGGATTCTCATTGTCACAGAGCAGTCTAGGAGGATTCTCCTTGTCACGGAGCAGTCTTGGAGGGTCTCCTTGTCACAGAGCAGTCAAGGAAATTTCCCTTGTCCCAGAGCAGTCTAAGAGGACTCTCCTTGTCTCAGAGCAGTCTTGGAGCGTCTCCTTGTCACAGAGCAGTCAAGGAGGATTCTCCTCGTCTCAGAGCAGTCTTGGAGGGTCTCCTTGCCTCACAGCAATCTAGGAGGATTCTCTTTGTTGCAGAGCAGTCTTGGAGGGTCTCCTTGACACAGAGCAGTCAAGGAGTCATTGTCACAATGCAGTCTTGGAGGGTCTCCTTGTCACAGAGCAGTCTTGGAGGATTCTCCTTGTCACAGAGCAGTCAAGGAGGATTCTCCTTGTCACAGAGCAGTCTAGGAGGATTCTCCTTGTCACAGAGCAGTCTTGGAGGGTCTCCTTGTCACAGAGCAGTCGAGGAGGATTCTCCTTGTCACAGAGCAGTCTAAGAGGACTCTCCTTGTCACAGAGCAGTCTTGGAGGGTCTCCTTGTCACAGAGAAGTCAAGGAGGATTCTCATTGTCACAGAGCAGTCTAGAAGGATTATCCTTGTCACAGAGCAGTCTAAGAGAACTCTCCTTGTCGCAGAGCAGTCTTGGAGGGACTCCTTGTCACAGAGCAGTCAAGGAGGATTCTCCTTGTCACAGAGCAGTCTAAGAGAACTCTCCTTGTCGCAGAGCAGTCTTGGAGGGTCTCCATGTCACAGAACAGTCTAGGATGATTCTAATTGTCTCAGAGCAGTCTTGGAGGGTCTCCTTGTCTCAGAGCAATCTAGGAGGATTCTCCTTGTCACTGAGCAGTCAAGGAGGATTCTACTTGTCACAGAGCAGTCTAGGAGGATTCTCTTTGTCACAGAGCACTGAGAGCAGTCTAGGAGGATTCTCCTTGTCACAGAGCAGTCTTGGAGGGTCTCCTTGTCGCATAGTAGTCAAGGGGGATTCTCCTTGTCACAGAGCAGTCTATGAGGATTCTCCTTGTCACAGAGCAGTCTAGGAGGATTCTCCTTGTCACAGAGCAGTCTAGGAGGACTTTCCCTGTCAAAGAACAGTCTTTGAGGGTCTCCTTGTCACAGAGCAGTCTAGGAGGATTCTCCTTGTCACAGAGCAGTCTTGGAGGGTCTCCTTGTCACAGACCAGTCGAGGAGAATTCTCCTTGTCACAGAGCAGTCTAAGAGGACTCTCCTTGTCACAGAGCAGTCTTGGAGGGTCTCCTTGTCACAGAGCAGTCAAGGAGGATTCTCATTGTCACAGAGCAGTCTAGGAGGATTATCCTTGTCACAGAGCAGTCTAAGAGAACTATCCTTGTCGCAGAGCAGTCTTGGAGGGTCTCCTTGTCACAGAGCAGTATAGGAGGATTCTCCTTGTCACAGAGAAGTCTTGGAGGGTCTCCTTGTCGCAGAGCAGTTAAGGAGGATTCTCATTGTCACAGAGCAGTCTAGGAGGGTCTTCTTGTCACAGAACAGTCACGGAGGATTCTCCTTGTTGCAGTGTTCTATTTGTCAAGGAGCATTGTTGGACGGACTATTTATCAAGAAGCATTTTAGGGGGTTGAACTTGTCAAGGAGCAATCCAGCAGGGTCTCCTTGTCACAGAGCAGTCTGGAAGGGGGGGGGGGGTTACCCGGGTTAGTCTCTTTCTCAAGAGCAGCCGTCCATAATTTTTATTTTTATATAATACATTTGCATACTCACCACAAACATTGCACTTGTGTGGCTTCTCATTGCTGTGTGTCAGTAAGTGTGTATTCAGCACCTGTTGTTGGGCAAATGCTTTTCCACAGACTTTGCACCTGAATTGTTTTTCCTGAGCATGAATGAGCATGTGTCGTTGCAAATTGCCGTGTTGGTTGAAAGAGCGGGAACATGTTGGGCAGGTGTAGGGTCGGATGTCTGAGTGTGTCACTTGATGGGCTCTCAGGTGGTGCTCCTGCAAATAAAAAAGATGGAAATATCACAGATAATACAACTTGTGTTCAGAATCTGTGATGCAAGTTATCCCTGCTAATGACAGTTGATTGACAGAATGGTGAAGCTTTTTAAATCATTGAAAATTACCTTCATGAACTTCATGTCGCATTTGTCACATTCAAAAGCCCTTTTTCCTGAATGTGTCAGCATGTGATCTCTCAGCTGACTTGGGTAGTTGAACACTTTATTGCACTCCTTACAAATGAGATTTCTGGATTTGGAATGTGCGGTGGATATGTGATGCTTGAACTTTCTGTTGGTGTCAAAACGTTGGCCACATTCTGGGCAGTTTCTTGCTTTTGCCTCTTCGTGTTTAGCTTCATGGGCTTTTAATTCAGAAGCATAGGCAAACCCTCGCCCGCATGATTTACAAGCAATCGTCTGTTGATCCTGATGAGTGATCAAGTGTCTTTTCAGATGAGACAGTTGGGTGAAAGCTCTTTTGCAAACATGGCAGGTGTGCGGTCGATTGTTTCCGTGAGTTAGTAAATGAGTTTGTAAATGACTGAGTTGGCGAAACATTTTGCCACAAACCAAACAATAATGAGGTCGAATGTCGCTATGACTCAAGATATGGGTGACTAGGTTGTGTCTGGAAGCATATGTGCCACTGCAAATGTTACAACTCCATTTTGTGTTACCATCCTCATCCTTGATTTTTTGAGAGTCATCGATGTGAATATTGTACTCCACAACTTGTTTCAGGCCTTCGTCCAGTATAACCTCGGGGGTCTGTGCATCTTGCGTGTTCGGATATGCAGGGTCAATTTTTTCCAATCGGTGGTCAGTAATAGCAGAAACATCATCATTACACAATGTTGAATAAGTGCTTTCATTCATCCCAGACATAGCATCAGAAGAAACTGAATGGCAAAAATTAACGGCGCCATTTTTCCGGCTGTTGTCAGTTAGCATGTTTACGCCTCCATTCTGGTCACAGTCAATCGTCAAGATGATTCCCTTGCCAGGGATTATGTGCTGTACTTTTTGGGGTGCCAAATCTTTCATGAGCGATCGCAAACCCATTAGACCTTTTGCCATCTTGTTTTGTTTATGTAAGGCTGTACTGTTTGCAGAAACGACTCTTGTGGCGAAGTATTTACTGCATTCTGTGGTTGAAGGTACATTTTCCAAAGACTGCAAATTGGTATCAGTTTCATCCAGACCAGAACCACTGTCAATACAACTGGGACTGACATCAGTCTCGATGCTAACATTTTCATTCGCATTGCCTTGAACACCACAGTTCATTTCTGTCGCTGGTACATAATGGATTACCGTGGACACTTTCCCCTCGTGGACATCTCTTGAAGTTTTATGCGCAGGGTTGAGGAAGCTGTCCACATCAAAATCCACCCCAATCTCCACATTATCTGCACTTTTTGAATTCAAGTGATTGGGGTGTGTCGGTTTTTGTGTCATAAAGTTTTCTGTAGGATCATTAGAGTCATTTGTAGTGTTATTGCCCGGGGATAAGTGTTGTAGCCCATCATCAACGGCACTTTGACCAGATGCATTGGTACAGAGCGGTTTCACAGATGGTAGCAAAGTGCTTGCGCCCACTTCTTCGGCATTCCCCACAGCTGACAAGTCCAGGGTCTCTATGCCTCCTTCGAAGTCCATTTCTTGTAGCTCATCCATTTTCTGTTCTTGTCTGCATCAGGTTCTGAAATTGCAACGTCGCATTAGATTAATTTAATATCATTTGCTGCGCGATACTAAAGAGGCAATTTCTTGTTTAGTACAATGAAACATAATACGACAGGCCTACATACAAAGAAAAAGTTTCGAAAACAAAATATTATCGAAGATCATTAAAAAAATACCGTGCAAGCACGTAAACCCCGCTGGCTCTATGTGAAGCCATTGAGACCATTCGGATCCATGTGTCTGTCCGTATGTCCGTCCGTCCGTCCGTGTGTCCGTCCGTCCGTCTGTGTGTCCGTCCATGTGTCCATGTGTCCGGCCGTGTGTCCGTGCGTCCATGTGTCCGTGTGTCCGTCCGCCCGTCCGTGTGTCCGTCTGTGTGTCCGTCCGTCCATGTGTCCGTCCGTGGGTCCGTGTGTCCGTCCGTCCATGTGTCCGTCCGTGTGTCCGGCCGTCCGTCCGTGCGTTCGTCCGTCCGTACGTCTGTGCGTCCGCCCGTCTGTTCGTCTGTCCGTGCGTCCATCCTACTGTCCGTGTGTCCGTACGTCCGTGTGTCCGTCCGTCCGTGTGTCCGTCCATCCGTCCGTGCGTCCATCCTTCTGTCCGTGTGCCCGTGTGTCCGTACGTCCGCGTGTCCGTACGGACGCACGGACTTGTCATTCCCATCTGCATGACAAAATAAGATAACAGGCAAAATTTGAATGAAATATGAGCAACACAAAGTGAGTTATGCTTGACGAAATCCCCAGCACATTGAGGCATTGAGGACTGCAGTACCCCGTAGGCTATTACATAGCCAGCGGGGTAATAAACCATAGATATCATCTGGAGTTATTTTTTTCTGATCATGCTCATGTCATAAGACAGGACATGGAAATGTCAGTGTAATTTATCATTTGGAGACAAAAGTTTGCAATACTTCAAAAGGACATATCACATAGGACACTGAACTTAAGTATACACTGAGCTTAAGTATACACTGAGCTGAACTGACACTTGAGTCTTGACATTTAATGATTGATTTATTTTATGATATTGCAATATTATTATTTGTACCAGGAACATTCAAAGACTCCCAATGAGCTGCTACAATGCATTCCACAGTTGGGAGCTTCACTAAAGTGCACTGGTTGGATAGTAATGAATACAAACCACAATATTTGGATGAAGCTTCTCCCCAGCAGTGGCTGCAGTGCAGTGTTTACATGTTTCTGTCAATCCACAAAATCTTTAGTTCAGAGACTAACTATAGGTGGGGGCACCTGCTAATTGTTACACCTGGTGCCACCTCGTGAATAGTTTTTGAGTCTGCGCAAAACAGCTGCCATTTATTTCCGGGTAAACAGGAACGAAGTTGTGGATTAGAAATGGAAATATTTCCCTGAAACTGCTGTAGTATGTTGTTATACACCCCCTACTTCCATTGAGTGAGGCCTAATCACTACAGTTTCAAAATGGTATGTACTTATGCTGGGATCCTTCTTTATTTTACAACTACCAAAGTGGCAAAGTCTGACTTGACACCTATCACTCAGTGCACAAGTTGAATTCAGGAAAATGAATCAATCAAGTTTGATCTGATATGTCACGCTTGGCTGACCTCAGCAATGACTGTCACTCTTAACAAAGGCTTTGAAGTCATTGGGAAATTGGAAGTTGATGTTATTCAATACAATGGCATTGTCTATTGAAGAGAATGTTGGCTTTTGTAGCGCCTTTTATAAATCATTTAATTGCTTAATCAAGTTAATGCTTTGTATTATAATTTAAAAAATAATTAATTGATTTGTAACAATCAAATAACATTAAACCAAAGTTATGGCTAAATTATTTGATTTTTTTTTTAACATAGCCATTAGCCAACTGTTTAAACTAACAATAGCAAGCTTCCACTCACGTACCTATCTACTGTTTACACAAGATGACATTGATCTATTGAAAAATCAAACTAAACCAAATGTGCTAACTAGCCTATATAATAGTATTTTCTGGTTGTCTTTTTGTTGCCTTCTCCTTGTTGGTTTCTTTAAAACTTTTTTTCAATCATTGTTTAAGCCATGAGGGTGATGATGAGGCCTCTGCACAAATTTTCTTAGCTATTTATTACTGTAGGAGAGAAATTTAAGTTGTGATCGACAATCATTTGACAAAGATAAATATTGATAAGCAATAATAATCGTCGAGACGATAGCTTTCTAATTTGAGAACAATGTTTGCCATTTACGCATGTAATGAACCAATATTATCTTTCTGAAAATTTGCTTGTTGCATTTCCTGATTTATTCCGCTTCTTTCTAAGGGAATGATATATTCTGATCTTAAATTCTTAATTATGTGGGAATTTAAATGTTGCCAGACAGCCACTGCTGAAACCATACATTTTCGTTAAAGCTAATCAAGACATAATTGAGCAGTAAACCAAAGTCAGTTTTGTCACTCTGACAAAAGTACGTTAGATGTGTGGTTAAGATAATGCAGGTCTGATGGAGAAAACACGGGAATGTTAAATAAATATATCTGTATTTGGACCAGCAGCATGCCCGGTGATATTTAAAGAAATGTAGCTAATAGCTGTGCATCATACCAGAATACTGCCTTGTGCAATCCTTTTTGAAACATCAATAGGATATAGGAAATAGGATATAGGGTAAATTGAATTTGTGAATGAGTGAAAAAAACCAAATGTTACCAATCAATGTGTAGATGTATTGCATTGAATATTTTATGTAACTTAGATTCTAGAATATAGTATACTGGGGAGTTAAGAATAATCAAGGGAATGAAGTGATTTGTTGATACAAGTGACAGTGCCTTTAATGATGTATACATGTATGCCATTAGCTAGTAGTTGTTTAGCTTGGTTTGTGACTTGTCATTTATAGATCAAAATCAATTTACAAACTTGTCAGGGATATTTAGTTCCTGAATGCTGGTGTAGTCAGTCACACTTTGGTTGTATATAGTTGTGCACACTTTGTCGATTTATCAGTCGCTTATTATATGCAACTGCATTATCGATATACCTTTGGTGTGAATGTATATACTCTGTTTATAAGTTATTGGTATGTTTTTGAGTGATGTTTTTGAAGTACGTTTCTATTTTTGAAGCAGTGTTTCTCAAGTGACAGCTGTGCAGCTCTGTGTCTAGCATCCTACAATAATAAATTTAGTTTTTCACCACTGAAGCCTGAGATGCTTAGCTGCTTAAGGTTCTGAAAAAAAGTTAAACATGTTAAAAGCTACACATGATAACTTACCCTCATATTTGTAAACAAAGTTCTTGGGGCAATGGTTTAGTTTTGTTAGATGCATTCTTCAGTATGCTCAAGACATGTATATATACATGATGTATTCTTACCTAAAAAATCCATTGCTACAGCAATTGTTTCATGGTGCTTACGGAGGAATAGACAATAGTCCTCAGAATAAACCCCGCACGAAAGACCACCCTGTATTACAACTTATAAATGCCATATGTCATCATTCTCAGCTCTGCAGAACCCTCAATGATATACTGTTGCACTAGTGTCTACTCTTATTTCTTCCCCTCAAAGACAAGTCGTAGTTTGCCAGTGTATATCTACTGCATTGATGTACTTGTGTTTCGAACACTAGGTTCAGTGGCCAGCATAGGTTTCAAAACTTGACAATACAAACATGAGAAATTCTATCAAATATTGAGCACTGGATACAGGCCCATCATATTATAAACGTCCGGGATAGCATGTATGCCCCACAGAGGACAGAAATGCACCTTGAAGGGTTACTGTCTTCAGGTGGACATTGTTATGAAGGGTCTTGATACTTATAACCTGTCATGATCATCCTTTAATATGAGAGAACACTTCGTTCACAAACATGACAAAGCTCTGTTGCAAAAGGGGGTCTTCAGGAAAATAGGATTCTCTCACAGTCTTAAATGTTAAATTTTTCTATACGTATAAACTATTGCTTTTTTCACTATAGACATGATAGATGTCAAATGTATTTTTTTCAGCCGTACCACTGGCAGAGTCACAATGTCCGCGCAAGCGGGGTGGATGACATGGTTCTCCTGTCGAAGATCACAGAATCTGCGATTGTGGAGAACCTCAAGAAACGCTTCATGGATGACTGCATTTATGTATCCTTTTTCTGTTTTCAATACAATTCAATCGAGAGGGTTTTATCACTTTATTACAGGTATTAGCATTTATTTTCTTAGACCTTGTGTATAGCTGTATAGGTTAAACAGTGAATGTCTGACGTTTGAAATGTGATAAATCAGTGTTCCAGCTAGGCCATTTGAGCATGGCACCAGACCATGCCCAGATAATGGTCTTCGTCATTCCTGAATAGGATGATATTCCATCTACACCATGCCCAACACTCATCTGCCATGTCCTCTTTGGATGAAAAGAAAAAGAAAGATTTTTTTTTTGTGCCTTCATTTCATTTCTATAAAATCGTATGCCCAAATCAAATCCTAGCTGGAACACTAAAATAATGATAGGGATCATTGATAACATCCTCCCTTGGATTAGTAGAGCTTAGTAGGCTTCAATGACCTTGATACTTTTCAAGGTCACAGGGCCATAACACTGAAATACCTTGTAGGTTGGTTGACTTGTGAATGCCTGGAGTTTGGAATTTCGTACTGGGGGATCATTGATGATATCCTCTTCTTGGGCAAGTCCAACCTTTAATGATCTTGATTTACTTTTCAAGGTCACCGGACCAAAACTGTGGAAATTATTTTTAAAAAGTTAACCCCTGAATGCCTGAAGATTGTTATGGTGGCAGAAATTCTATAACACCTTGACCACCAACTTATCAGGGTCACAGGCCCCTACCGTTAGAAAACCTTTTATATAGGATAATTGATTAATGCCTGAGGTTTGTTCCTGCGTCCAATGCAAAGCTTCACCCTTGCCCTCATGCTTTGAATCCTTGGATTCTTGTTAGATACTCTTTCTTTGAGGCCATCTATGAGACAAGTGTGAGGTGTCTCAGACGCAGTGTAGATCATGAAGGTGTCTACGGGACCAGATTCAGTCAGCTTCCGATATGCATGCATTGTGCAGCTGTTACATGTATCAAGTTCTGACCTAAATCTTAATTCCTGATTCACCTGAATATTTTTTCTTTGGAAAAAAAT
Source organism: Platynereis dumerilii (assembly GCA_026936325.1). Classification (NCBI taxonomy): domain Eukaryota; kingdom Metazoa; phylum Annelida; class Polychaeta; order Phyllodocida; family Nereididae; genus Platynereis; species Platynereis dumerilii. The sequence continues at coordinate 16,509,352 of JAPTHN010000001.1, forward strand.
TCAATTGTGCTGTTTATATTTTAAATGTATCGAGGACTAAAACTTTAAAATGTTGACTGTAATTAGATTAATCTGGTTAGTCCTTGCATACATGAACTGTAACATTACAGCTGATAGTCTGAACCAGGTGCTGGAGACACCTTTGAATATAAAGTATGCAATCTGACCTGATAAAGTTCTGATGAATCATTGAATTGCATGTAAACAAGATTTATCGATCAAAATGTTGTGTTGGGCCCTGTGATTTAATTTGTGAAGTATAAAATTGCCTCCATGACTTCTTTGAAATAAAGAACACTAGTTTAAGTACATATGTACAAATTTATGAAGTAAATGTGTTTAACATAGATTTATAATGATTAAATTATTCTATGGATATTGCGAATGGTAGTAATCAAACTTCAGTGACTCTTGTAGTGACCTGGCTCTCACCTGGCTCTGGAGCCATGTGCTTCGTTGGTGGAGCCAAAATATTTTTAAGAATTTATTTGTAAACTGGTTAATTCCAAATTTCTAGTCGGATGGTCTTGTACAATTCCTTAACTTGATAAGACATACATTGGGCCAGTGTTGATCTCCGTGAACCCTTTCAAACAACTTCCAATCTACACGGAAAGGGAGATTGAACAGTACCAAGGAGCGGTGAGTTCAATTTCTTCTTGTATATTTATTAACCGGCCTAACAGCGGAGGCCGGTTAATACAGGAGCTGTAAATGGATCAGGTGAAACCATAAACAGTAACCACAAACCAGTAACCACAAACCAGTAACCACAAACCAGTAACCACAAACCAGATGTAAACCACGGTTTTTCCCCATTGTGACCTTAATATTTCACTTACAGTTATGAAATTTGGTACAGGTATGGGACTCTGGGTATGGATTTGGAACATGTTGAGAAATCCAAGATGGCTGCCGTTTTGTGGCGGCCATTTTGGCAGCCATATTTCTTCATTCTTGAACTGCCCATTGTGACCTTAATATTTCACTTACGGTTATGAAATTTGGTACAGGTATAGGCCTCTGGGTATAGATTGGGAACATGTTGAAAAATCCAAGATGGCGGCCATTTTGGCAGCCATCTTTCTTCATTCTTGAACTGCCCATTGTGACCTTAATATTTCACCTACAGTTATGAAATTTGGTACAGGTATGCGACTCTGGGTATGGATTGGGAACATGTCGAGAAATCCAAGATGGCTGCCATTTTGTGGCGGCCATTTTGGCAGCCATCTTTCTTCATTCTTGAACCGCCCATTGTGACCTTAATATTTCACTTGCAGTTATAAAATTTGGTACACGTATGGGCCTCTGGGTACGGATTGGGAACATGTTGAGAAATCCAAGATGGCTGCCGTTTTGTGGCGGCCATTTTGGCAGTCATCTTTCTTCATTCTTGAACTGCCCATTGTGACCTTAATATTTCACCTACAGTTATGAAATTTGGTACAGGTATAGTACTCTGGGTATGGATTGGGCACATGTCGAGAAATCCAAGATGGCTGCCATTTTGTGGTGGCCATTTTGGCAGCCATATTTCTTCATTCTTGAACTGCCCATTGTGACCTTAATATTTCACCTACAGTAATGAAATTCGGTACAGGTATGGGACTCTGGGTATGGATTGGGAACATGTTGAGAAATCCAAGATGGCTGCCGTTTTGTAGTGGCCATTTTGGCAGCCATATTTCTTCATTCTTGAACTGCCCATTGTGACCTTAATATTTCACTTACGGTTATGAAATTTGGTACAGGTATGGGCTTCTTGGTATGGATTGGGAACATGTTGAGAAATCCAAAATGGCGGCCATTTTGGCAGCCATCTTTCTTCATTCTTGAACTGCCCATTGTGACCCTAATATTTCACTTACAGTTATGAAATTTGGTACAGGTATGCGACTCTGGGTATGGATTGGGAACATGTCGAGAAATCCAAGATGGCTGCCGTTTTGTGGCGGCCATTTTGGCTGCCATCTTTCTTCATTCTTGAACTGCCCATTGTGACCTAAATATTTCCCTTGCAGTTATGAAATTTGGTACACGTATGGGCCTCTGGGTACGGATTGGGAACATGTTGAGAAATCCAAGATGGCTGCCATTTTGTGGCGGCCATTTTGGCAGCCATCTTTCTTCATTCTTGAACTGCCCATTGTGACCTTAATATTTCACCTACAGTTATGAAATTTGGTACAGGTATAGTACTCTGGGTATGGATTGGGAACATGTCGAGAAATCCAAGATGTTGGCCATTTTGTGTTGGCCATTTTGGCAGCCATCTTTCTTCATTCTTGAACTGCCCATTGTGACCATAATATTTCACCTACAGTTATGAAATTTGGCACAGGTATGGGACTCTGGGTATGGATTGCGAACATGTCAAGAAATCCAAGATGGCTGCCGTTTTGTGGTGGCCATGTTGGCTGCCATCTTTCTTCATTCTTGAACTGCCCATTGTGACCTAAATATTTCACTTGCAGTTATGAAATTTGGTACACGTATGGGCCTCTGGGTACGGATTGGGAACATGTCAAGAAATCCAAGATGGCTGCCGTTTTGTGGTGGCCATGTTGGCAGCTATCTTTTTTCATTTATTGAACTGCTCATAGTGACCTAAATATTTCGCTTAAGAGTTATAAAATTTGTTACAGGTATGGGCCTGTGGGTATGGATCAGGGACATGTTGAGAAATCCAAGATGTCGGCCATTTTGGCAGCCATCTTTCATTTCTTGAACTGCCCATTGTGACCTTAATATTTCACTTAAGAGTTATGAAATATGGTACAGGTATGGGGCTGTGGGTATCAGACGGGAACATGTTGAGAAATACAAGATGGCAGCCACTTTGTGGCAGCCATTTTGGCAGCCATCTTTCTTCATTTTTGAACTGACCATTGTCACCTTAATATTTCACTTACAGTTATGAAATTTGGTAAAGGCCTGTGGGTATGGATGAGTAACATGTTGAGAAATCCAAGATGGCGGCCATTTTGACAGCCTTTCCTTTTTTTAGAAATCTGTTCAGACTGCATTGATTCTATACTAATAGTCTAGCATCTTCCAATCAACTATTTCTCCTATCTTCCAATATCAGTTGCTCAGTGGTTTAAACAATGGCACCTTCAATTTCATTGCGATAGGTCGGTTTTGAATCCGCGGATTCTTGTTTAATTTATCAGTTACTGATAGTTACTCTTTGAGTTGAATTCATTTCTTGTAAATTCTTCAGCTGGAGGTCATGTAAGGTCATTTACCAGTAAAAGGAATCTGTATCATAAAGGTCACTTGCTGCCAAGCTGTATCAATAGGGTTGAAAAATTTGGAGGTCGGAAGAGAACTACAATAACTTTTCAAGGCCCTCGATAATTTGGCCAAATTATTACCAGCTCATTTGTAATCTCAGTTTATATTAAACAGATTCATTGAATAGGAATTCTAAAAGCTCAACTTATTTTCAATGTTTTCTCAGCATTCTCAGTGTCTTTAACAAAGCAATTGACAGTTGAGGACACTGAGAAGTCAAAGACTGTTTTAAAAGTATATAAATCTCTTCTAGACAAGCTATTAACATGTAATAATTCTCCAGTTCGTCTGATTTAATGGCCATACAAAATGCTTGTCATGTGAATACTCGTTAAGCAGCTCACATTACTATCTGATCCTGTGTAATATTTGTTTACCTCTCTTTTTACCCCTTTTCAGGCTTCTTACGAGAACCCTCCCCACGTGTATGCGTTGAGTGATGACATGTACCGCAACATGTTGATTGACATGGAGAACCACTGTGTCATCATTAGGTGAGTTAGATTTACTTGTATATCTGCCAGATTTGCCTTTATTTGCTCCTATTACTACAGCCGACTCAGTGAGCATAATAGGGTAGTCACAGGGTAGTCACCAAGGTGTTTTATAATCCTTATATTTGCTCTTCTTATGTGTATGTGTGTGTGCATATGTGTGTCCCATTGTGGAGATGTGTGATCTGTCATATTCTTGTGTGACTTGTCTTATGTTTGCTTGAGCTTGTTGAGTTGATCCTGACGTACGTCCACAGTGTGTGAAGAATATTATATATATATATATATATGCTTCTTAATCTTTGGAGAGGGTTTGCTGCCAGAACCACCAAATTAGTCCTTATTACTGCTCAATGGCATAATATTATGTGACTGTGTTGTGGTAGATTGGTAATTTTGTAAGGTGATGACCAGCGGCATCCGAGTAAGGGGGGGCAAATGCTTTGATGTTGTCTTGTCAACAACACAAAAATTGCAAACCCAGACCTCCTTCCGAGAATGCCTCTAAAGAACCCACACTGGTGCTGATGGGCCGTAAAACACTAACTCACTCACCTCCTTCCCAGAAGGTCTCAGCCCGATTTGCCTCACCACTTAAAAAATTAAACTGACGCTACTGCTGATTGCTAAAAAACATCTTGAGAACACAACAGATTATATGATATCTTGGTCAGATGATGTAAATGCCTGAACAACAGACAGCAATCATGTCACATGCTATGTGCAAGATGTGAGGATGCTGCTAGCTAAGTACCCATCAAGAAAGTTGCGTCAAACAGAAACCTCTTTGGTGTGTCTATTTCAAAAATTGTATACTGTCATTTAAATTTGTTGACACTTGGACATATTAAAATTTCTTGGCATATTTTGTGTATTAATTTAAGAAAATGCAACTTTGAGACTTATTGTCGAGACTCAAGGGAATACTATCAGAAGAACATACCCCTATCTCATCTGGAGCAAGCTATGTTGAAATTCTTAAGAACTGTAACTGTTGTGCAAATTCTTTTTCACTGTGATGAGAACTGAAAATGATGTGTAAATTAGTGTAATGGCATATTTGGAACTAGGAAGTTAACGGAGATGTTGGTCATGTTTAATAGGCTCCAAGAAAAAAATGCCCTGGATAGTCATTTGGTGTGAAACTAGATCTTAAACATGGCCATGACTAAGATCATTCTGATATTGTCAATGTGAACATTGCGATAAAAAACCAGTAATGTATTAAAATTCTCCTGTTCTCCTATAATAATGCCTCCCAATATGTGACCCCATTTATCAAAATATTGAGGTACTATAATAATTAAAAATTAGTTTAATTTGGAAAACCCAGATTCAGGATCAGATCTACATCATGTACTTAGGTTCATCAAAATATCAGTTAACAAAAGTGTTCATATTATTGACACTTGTATCATGTATTACCTTTTGATGCCTAATCTGGCTAATCATATTTATGATATCCTGGATGAAAAATTTAAGTAAATTAATGCATAATTGGTTTCATTAAATTTTTATATTACCCGGTATATTTGAGATTATGGCTCAGTGGCAGAGTGGTAACTGGTAGGCATGTCTGCCCTGTGCATGTGAGGATGTAGGTTCAAACCCTGTTTCTGATGTGTGGTTAGCACTGGATCTGGAAAGGGTGCTATATAAACTTGGTAGTATTATGAAGTGTTAGCCTATCAAACTAATCAAAACTATTGCATAATTATCACAGGGGGATAGTTGGTCTAGTAGTAGCGTGCTAGGCTGCCAATCGCTGGGTCCAGGGTTCGAATCAGCTCTGGTTAGGTCACCAGGGTCTGTGTTGGATGGCTGTTTTTATCATCCTTTGTCTCATTGCTCAGTCCTCTTCCTGTCCTAATTAGCCTACCAAGTGCATAAATACAGGAGGTAAAGCCCCAATCATCCATTCATCCATGCATAATTATCACAGTATTATACTTTGAAGCAGTGGACTATAATTGTAATGGGTATCCATCCTGAGCATGACAAATATTGTTGCAATTGATGCAAATCTCAGTCATTCATTGAAATCCCTTTGCAAGTTCTGAACTTCTCTGCTCAGAAACATTGTACATTTTGAGCAACCTTGACACATTGTTGATTTGCCGTGAAATCGCCTACTGTAGATTAGCAGAACAAATTACTATCGGTAAATGGACAAATTATTGATAATAACAGTGATAGCTTGAACTTTGGTACCAATTAAGAATGCTGGTTATAGGTCATGGAGCACTGATCTGTCTATGCTGAATATATACCCGATATGAAATTTTTACATAGTAGACAGCTCCCTCCAGTCTCAATCTGACTGATAAATGGCAAGTTAGAAGGTAGAACCTGTAAAGACTTAAAAGAGGTGTCTCATGAGACCTCATACCCCTGTCCAAACATACGAAATTTTGCAGTAATTATTGCAAAATAACATAAATTACGAATTATTCACTTCACTATTAGTAGCAGGCCCAGCTTTTCCAATGGTAAAAGACTCCAAAATTATTTTAAAGTCAACTTTTATATACAATATTTCAGCCTAATACTGGAAAAGACATTTAGAAACTGCAGAAAAAAGTGCAATTTTAGTATATTACGTACATGTCAACTAATCTCATTTGATTTGAACATGTTGAACATGATTAAACAGTGCAAATATGAAAGTAATGAATGGCCTAAATATGTCATCATATGATTCAGATCTATCCCAGTTGAGTCGCTTTACTATGTTTGATATGACATGAATTTGATTAAATTTCTCATTTTGTAAAATAGAGCAGGTCTCATTTTATTCTAATTATTTAAATGAAACAACAAATGGCTTGCAGCAATGGAATTTACTTGTCTTCTATACCCAAATATGACTGCAATATCATACTAAAACTTAATTATTTTTCTGGACGTCACAATGGCATTATGAACCAAGCTGTGAATACTATTTCAAAATTATCCTAAAGATATGTACTTATTGCCCTGGGTGATTCACCCAGGGTACTTTTTTTGAAAAACCAGTCTGAGAGGTTTTCTGAGAAGTGTTGTCCTGGCATGAATAGGGGTGTGGGTACAGCCAATATGGCCACTTCATGTACTAATGATGTTATAGTAAAATGCGTTTCAGATTTGGGTTGAGTTGGCTTGAGTTGATTTTTTTTTTTTTTAATTGAAAAAAAAATATTTTTTTTTATTAAATTTTTTTTTTTTTTTTACGGTTTGTTGATAGATTGTTTGAGTCTTGATGGACTGTTTTCAAGCTGACTTTGCTTTATAATATCGCCCAAATGACAATCGTCCATGCGTTTCAAGGAAGGCCAATAATGCATTTAGCATTTGCTTTTTGCAGTGTTTTTGCAGTGCATCTATTCTCAAAGCAGTCTAACAATGCTAATTGCAATTCTGCAAGTTCTAAAGCCTATTTTCATCCTCAGTTTACCAAATTGCCATTGAGGAACAGCACTTGAAGGCAATCTGATAGGTGTCAAAGCTGATTGCACTTCGCAGTGCAGTGCTACTTTGATGTTATATCCAAGGATCTTATGCTTAGGCCTATTACTCATTCCCAACAGAACCCAGGGTTTGAATCCTCGGATTCTTGTCACTGCTTATGAATGAGATCATTGAATCATGCTCATAATAATAAAATATAATAATAAAATTGCCACTGATGTTTCACAGGGATCCATATGAGGACCATTTCTCAGTATAATTGGTGTCAATTATATAACTAATTTAGTGGTATTTTGCATCCTGTCATCATTTAAAATTAAGGATGCTCTGATACCACTTTTTCGCTTCCGATCAGTTACTGATGCTGGTATTTTTTTCCGATACCTCCGATACCAGTACCATTCTGATACCGATATCTTTGGTTCCATATGGATTATGTTATATGTAACAATGCCTCTTATCCAATACTGATACTGCTAATGGTGCCAGATATCGGTGTTGGAATATCTTTGATTTGAATTCAATAATCTTCTAAAATGATTAATGCCAGACTAATGAATATCATAGATCTATTTAAATGAAATTGATTGTTGCAAAAGTTCAACTGAAGAGTAATTCAACCTAATTATAACCAAAGCACTAATGGGCCATTGGGTTAGCCCACTTGTCGGTCTCATTTCATTAAATGTTACTGCAACTCTCATTTCATTAAATGTTACTGCAACTCTACATGCTCTAGAGGATGATCTTTGTTTATAAATATCTTGAAATTATTCCAGACATAAGTAGACCTTTTAAAAAGCGATTCTCTCCCTTCAATCATTCTTTAAAAAATTTACTTAGACAGCTGAAGTACAAATGCTAGCTGAACAGAACATTTTTACATTTTTTGAGTAACAAATTATTAGGTTGACAATTTTTTTCAGAATAGTATTTGCAAGCTTGTTTGTTTGAACATATTCAATATTTTTCCTGTATTTTCTTTTTCGTTTACACAGCATTGTCTCTCGTACACAAAATGTGAAACTTTGTTTAATAGGTGAATCATTCCCTATTGGACAAGCCATCATGTATTGGGGCTATTGATATTATGGGTTATTGTTTTGATATAATAGATCATCTAATTGCCTGGCCAACAATTGTTGAGGGGCAGAGTGTAGGTGTATCAAAATAGCTTGAGGTCTTAAAAAAAAGAAGAATGAAAAAAAGGAGTATGGAAGAAAATAACAACAACAAAATGTTTACTGTGTTGGATAACAAATTGTAAATTTACATTGCAGAAATTTTAAGTTTATGGTGGACCTGTGGTGGTTCTTGAATGCTTGGATGAAAGGTTGAATTATTGTTAAATTGTGATGTTTGATGGATGCATGTGTTTGATGAATCTGTTGCCGTCCAGAAAGAAAAGAAAAGCTTGGAAAAATCTAGTAAAAACAATGAGGGAAAATAGAAATGGTGTCAAGAAAAAGTAAATAAGACATACATACACATGAAAATCAGTTCAATCAATTTTCACTGTTATGTTGTCATCGGAAAAGAGAAATTGTTTCAATTAGTCTCAGGTCACCGGCCGTCTGTCCTTATATTGCATTGATTCTATAGTTTATATTATGATGTCTGTAATTATGCATTGGATGGATACAAACTTTTCAAGCTAATTAATTTAATTGGCTTTTTTGAAAATGATGTGCACATTATTGCAATGTAACACTTGAAAAATTTTTAATTATTGTCAATAATGCAACGGAAGTTTCAAGTTTCGATTTTTGGTGTGTCTCAAATGCAATAATAAAAAAAAAATTTCTATTAAGAATATTTATATCATTTTCAGTGGAGAATCAGGTGCTGGAAAAACCGTGGCTGCAAAATACATCATGGCCTACATTGCCAAAGTGTCCGGGGGAGGTCCCAAAGTACAGGTAGGCAATTTTATTGACTGATTTCAGATCTATTTTATTTTTGTATTACTTCTTTTTAGCTTTTCTACTATTTGCTTAATTAAAGCTTTCTTGTAGTGTGTGTACCGTATTTATTTGATGAAATCTGTTGGTTAGCAACACCATAATTGCTTGATAAAAGTTAGAAGCTGCACCACCTCATCCATTTCGTTGTGGACTTGAAAGATTGTTGTAGGCCTATTAATGGATACTGATACATGTACTTTCTTCAGTTTCTTCATCCGCAGTTATGTGGCGATTAATATTGGCAATTAAGTCCTTAAAGATATATACTCCTGGTCATACAAGGATGAGGGGAAAATTTCTTACGATAATGTGGTTCAACGCCTTTGATTTTAATCAAGCAAATATGGTGGGAGGTTTTATGAATAGCATGTTGTTATTATGTCATAGTATATATATATATAGTCTATATTTTCATTTAGTATTCTCAGCGTTGCCTGTTTTTGTTTTTTGCTTCTTTTTTTTCAAATTCTTTTTAAATTTCTATTGCATTAGACCGTCCAACCATAACTGTATGCTTTCCTTAAGATATTAAGTTGTGTCTTGGTATGAATAGAAGTGTGTGAAGTAAATTATTCTCTCAGCTTGTGTTTAGAAAGTTCAAATTTTAACATTACTAACCTCTTACATGTAATTCCAGATCCAGGTTTGTTTTTTGTTCTATGAGTTATGGTTAATGTTGGTTTATGGACACTCTAATTTAAGAAAAGTTCAATCACATTATGTTAAGTTCTTGTTAAGTTCTTTTTGAAGGGACAAGTGAAAGTTATTGTCACTTTCTGGTGGTATTTCACACAAAAGTACTTCCCTGTAGACTCGTAAAGATTCCACAGTTTAAGATACTGTTGCATACCGTATTTGCTTGAAGAAGATGCACCTACTCCAAATTAAGGGTCTCTTTTAATGCCATCTTAGATCTTTGGTGACAGGGCCAAGGGGAGTACATGGCCAATTGTGCAGCGTACATAAAACGTACGTAGCTCTTTCTTGTGAATTTCGTACGTAAATTGGTTGTTTTCACGTATGAAATACGTACGAAAATTTACGTACGTAAAACATACGTAAATTTTCGTACGGATTTCATACGTGTTAAGTTGGTTTTTGGGCTATATCTCAACTTATTTGCTGATTTTTTTTTTAGACAGGCCAATACAAGGTATAAACTTAAACCATCTGTGATAACCATATTGCACTAAAATGGCCAAAGTAACTGAAAAGTGCCTGTGTGACATTTTTATGAATTGAAAATGTACGTACGTAATACGGATCGGCTCTTTTTTGTGAGTTTCGTTCGTAGAATTTACGTACGTAATTCGTATGCTGCACAATTGCTAGTGTATAGTTAAGGGTAATTGAAAAAATTACATGCAGTTGAATAGCAGGTACAAAAAATATTGCTCCGGTCACTAATCGAGGAAATGTGGTATATCTTTAATCATTAATAATTGGTAAAGATTTGAAAAGGACAAGAGCTTTACTCCCTTCCCTTCTCCTTCCTTTCAAAGTTTCTCCCTACCCCGTTTGATAATTGGTGTTCATCATCCTGCTTTAAATGTATTGTAATCAAATAATCTAAATAAGTCATTTGTGGCAATTTTGCAGTTACTCCGGTAGTAACTTGCGAACTGGTAAATTCTTCTTTGTGATCTGTAAGTGGCACATATGAAGATGGTGAGGTGATTAATGATAGACAAATATGAAAAATTACTTGAAGATTGACATGAACCACCCGTAGCACCCTTGATCAGGAAATGTCTAGGCTACATTTTCTTGGATCTTGCAAAACATATGAACTTATTAAGTGAGAACATTTAAGCTTACTGACTTCCTTATCATTTCAATATTTATGAAACCTCCAAGTTTTTGGTGACAATCATGAATTCATGATGTCCTCAAGATGTATTGTGGGTAATTCCTATGATTCTTGTACCTTAATTCCAATATTGAAAAAGAGGCTCTTTTCCTCAAAGAGCAGCAGAGGTTAATGCTCTTGAAACTACCATGAAAGAGCTGTGTCCTTAGGGGGCAAGATCATGAGTATATCAATGTTTTAGATTCCAATCTCTTATCAAGAGTTATAACTATATACCTTAGCCTTACAAACCAGTCTGCTTTACAGACGGGCAGGTTAACACAGTGAGTCTGCACACTGCAAATTTCAAGTCAAATTGGCTATCGATTTGGAATCTTGGTCAATGTTAATGCTATGTTTAAAGCCCTTACCCAGCAGAACTAAACTATCAGTATTCAGCTGTAGCCTGACCAAGCTTGCAAATTTAAGCTTCAGTGGAATGACCGAAATGACCCATATTAAATGGAATAGATACGATAGTATAGATGTCTGCTGGCCGGCTGGCCGGAATGGATTGATGGATTGAGAAAGAGACTAATGAAATAGAAGATATTTGATGAAGTGCACCCAGTATCCCTATGAAATTCATGCTATTTGCCTTTCTCAGAAAAAGCTAATATTTATTTGTGAGAGCATTGGTGCAGAAACGAGAATCACAAGTTCAGTACAGCTACTTTGCTGTTGAATCAGACTAGTGATTTTGCTTATTATCCTCGTGCACTGTATTTATTATTTCAAAGTTGTTTGGTAAACAAACTACTCTATTTTTAAACGTATTTGTGAAATATAGCCACTCTAGTAAAAACTTGATTAAAAACTTTTGAATTTTCAATGTCCTCTCAGTCCAGTAAGAAATTTATCGATCAGATTTGTGATCGCAGCTGTCTCAGGCTTTATATTGTAACAAGTATTGAGTGCCAAAGAATAATGTATTTTTATGAAGTATGTTGTTATATATGCTAGTAAGTTAGCATTTCAAAATTTGTCTGATAATAAATGTCTGAAGTGGGAGTAATCAGTCTTGGACTGCAGCCTTTTCATCTCATCATCCTTCGCCTCATTGTTATGTCCTCCTCCTGGCAGCGGCTCATTTAACAATGTAGAAGTTGAAATAGCTTCAGAAATGTCTGAAAGTGTTTTGTAGGTCTACACTCTACAGTATATGCAAATTTTGTTAGCATGGGTGCTTTAATTCATATATGATCATATATATATATAGAACTTCTCATCTTACGCTTCCAAGAACAATGAAGAAAGTTACCCAAATCTCCAAAAGTGCACTTGACTCAAGCCCCAGGTCAAGCCAAGACAGATCAGCCAGCTGATGTTTAAAAGACAGTGCTCCATACACTCATACTGTCATACACTCTACTGGTATTTCCTTGCTAGTTGTCAAAAATCGTGTAGTGTCTGGACTGTCAGTTTTTGTGCACAATTTACTCTTTCAACTTTTTTGTGATGTTAGGGAAGCTAAAACAGTGGGTTGTTTGTTTGCCTTGTGTTTACACTGCTACATTGCCATGTGTCTAACTAATAACGGCACAACTGTTGAATGAGTGTCAGTTTATGGTATTTTTAATCATCAATCCACAATTTACATGATTTTGCATGTCGCATATGTTATACACTGACTATAGTTACATTTATAGTAGGCCTATCTATGATATGTGTTAATTTTTAATCAAATTAGACTCAATTACTAATGCTCTGAAAATACTGATTTTGGGGAAATTCCCTTATTTCCTTGAATTGAGGAAGCTATTTTTATGGTCAATGAATTTTAAAGTAGAACACCAAGCACTTACACTAAGATTTTTGTTATTGGTATTAATGACTTTGAAGTTGAAGGAAATAACAGTTACCTGGCCCAGATTTTAACCCAGCTTGGATGGCTGGGCTGCTATGACTGGGCTGCTATGGCCTTGCCAAAAGACTGAAGCAATTTTGATCAATCTGATATTGAATTGACACTATATATATATCCTCTTCAAATTCTTGACCAACTACGAGAAAATGAGCAGGATGTTTTCTAATGACTCAAGTTATAAATATCGGGCAGAATGTAAAGTTATAAATATCACCTGAGAAAAACCTTTAGCATGAGATTAACTTGAATTTTTTTTGCTTTCACATATTTTTACACCGATGGGACTTTTGGAAAATTAATTTATTAATTGGAAAATTATAACTGATCGATAAGCTAAATGGTTTGATATTTGCATTCGAAATCAAATTCATAGCTAGGCAACTAATTATAGTCTATAGACTCTATGCTGTCCGCGTGTTATGGTCAACTGCTATCCCCAAAGGTTAATCTGTGGTGGAGAGACGGTGCTTATGGCCTGTATGTTGCTCCATATTAGTTTAACATGAAATATACACTCGTATGAACAAGGAAATGGGAGCTGTCCTCAGCTAAAGCATCATGTATGTCCGGAACAACTACATGCTGTGAACTATATATGATGGAGTATTATAAGACAGTATGAAAGCCTTTTATCAACAAGCCGTCATTTTTAGCATTAGGGAGCTACAGGGTGAATGGCTTGGACTTTTTTCCAAAGAAACTCTGCAGCCTAAGCCAAAATTAGTGTCAAAAGATAGCCTAGTATGTCTAGATGGTGCATTTTGGATTCCCTGACATTCCCTGACATACAGTGTGCTTCATTGTACCATAACATGAGCTAAAGTAATTTATCTATTTGAAGCTTTTGAGGAAAATTTGAACTTCAGTGACCTTGACTGTATTTTTTATAAAGGCACGTGCAAAAATGTGTAGGAAACTGCAAATTTACATCGAGAATGCCATATTGACAGCAATTCAGTTTTAAAATATTCTTTCTTGTGTGTAACTTTAATGTCTATGTTGCATATACATGTATAGCAGACTACTGACACAGAACTTCTCCTTTTACCCAGACTCAGTTGAACCACGCTGGCCTGCTTAACTCTTGGACCAGGGTTCGATTCCCTTTCCTTGCCTCGTTACTGTTTTCCCCGCCCTATAATCACTGAAAAACAAATGATTCTTTAAACTCTGACAGTATGTGCTAGTTTAGATAAACCACATAACCATTATTGGCTACTTGACAACATATTTCCATATATTTTCTGACTTTTTTTTAAACAGGAAAATGCCAAATATTTGGTGCTCCTTAGTCATTACCAATGCAAGTCTGTTAATGTCACACTCATGTTGTTCAGAGTTAAAAGTTGCATGCTGATTGATTATTTTTCATCAATTGTATCCAAGATGCTGGTTTCCTGCTATTTGACGGGTTAATCATAAGTCACAGAATGAGACATTGAGCAGTTGATGCTTGCCATTTATATGTTTAGATAAGAAGTAATTAATTGAAAGGAGACTAGGCTATTTCTGCACAATTCCTGGATTAGTTTAACACTTTTTGGACAATTGAACATTTTTGATGGACGAATAAAGAATTTTAAAATCAAAAAATGTCATGATCTGTCAAATCTGTCAATTTGTTTGTTACATACACAACTAAGGCCTACCCAAAAAACAACGTAAAATCACATTTGTGAGATGTTCAAGAATCTGTAAGCCCATAATATTATGAAGATCAAAATTTGACCGAATGAGTTGACTTTATGACTGGCAGTGCGTGATAATGATGTGTTGTGCTGATGTGCTCCAGGAATGCAGGCTTTCGTAATCATTGGACCTCTACTTGGTCACCTAGTGTTGATGAAAGTGTGTCGTTGCCTGGGGCAACAGTGTTCCATGTCAGGTCATGGTGCCGACCTATGACCCCATTTGCAAATGGTGTTCCCTTAACTGAAAGAAAATTAGCTCCACTGCATATCATTTAGCAGTCAAGAGTGAATTGATTTGCAATGAAAACTGATGCTGCGTATTGGCTTGTAATCTAATAAATTGTTTGAGGAACATGCAAACATTCAACTTAACAGGTCAATCGAGATCCATGCAAAGTAATACTGTCAAGTTTCAATTGACTTCAGGGATAGCTAATGATTTTCTAAATGAATCAAAAATGATAGTGCTGCATTATTTTTCAAATGTTGACACAGTAATTAAGATATATTGACAAATGTGCTTTTGAATTGACTGTTTAAGTCTTAACTATGCCTGATACTATTAATCTAGTAAATTTAAGTTTGCCTTAGTGGTTTATTCTTCCATTAACATCAAAAGATTTGAAACCGAAAATGTTTTAATAGCATGTTTGATAAATCTATTGATGGATTGGCTGTACCTAAAGTATTGATTAAAATAAATTGGCAAGATGCATAAGAGAAACATGACATTGTTTCAACAAAATGATGAAAACAGAGTTGTTAATAGAGCATTTTGTATTTTCAGCATGTTAAAGACATCATTCTGGAGTCAAATCCTCTCTTGGAGGCTTTTGGAAATGCTAAAACCGTCCGCAACAACAATTCTAGCAGATTTGTAAGTATTTTGATGTAAAGACCAAAAAGATCTTCTCATTTTTGAAGCTAAATAAAGTATATCGTTAGCGTTAATTTATTCCCTGAAACTGTTAAATGCCAATCTCTGGTTCTTTCTCAAACATTATGCAATAACTATTTAAATTAGTGAAGATAAAATGGCTTATTTTGTCATATTGTTAGAAATCTCACCTGTTACATTCAAAATGTACTGAAAAAGGCCTCAATTGCAAAATTGTTGGTTCGTTAATGTTGATACAAGAGAGTTTTCCTGTTTTCGGGTAAGGTTATATTTTGAGAACTTGTGATGTAACTCTTTGTTCTGTTTCAGGGAAAATATGTTGAAATTCAGTTCAGCAGAAGTGGAGCGCCCACTGGTGGAAAAATTTCAAATTTTCTTCTGGAAAAGGTAAGACTGAAATTTGGGCATTTGAAAGGTTATTTAACTCACTTTGGTGGTTTTGAATAATAAAATATTTTATAATACTCCTCTTTTCAGTCAAGAGTGGTCAGCCAAAATTCAGATGAAAGGAACTTCCACATATACTACCAACTACTTACCGGTGCTTCTCGAGAAATGATTGGTTGGTTTAATGCTGTCTTTTGTTGTTAATATAACAGTTCATGAAAGATCCTTTGCTAAGAATATATTGATTTTTGGGATTAAGCATAAAATATTTTCAAGCAAATATAATGTCAGAGGAGTATCCAAGATTTTGTGAAAGGGACAGTCGGACAGGGCAGCAATACTTAGATCATTGGAGCCTGTGGATGCAAAATGTTTCCAATTAACTATAGTATGAGGGTCCGATGAAGGGGGGGGGAGGGAGCTTGTGTGCCCCTGGATCCGCCCATGAAAGTCTCATTGCGTTGTGTAGCATCTTTGATCTTTAGTTATATAGATAAAAGACAACTGATATTATATAGGGACAGGTACAGACATTATATGGTAATTGTATATTTTGTTTGCAGAGAATTTTGGTCTCACGACACCCGACTACTACAATTACTTGAATCAAAGTGGGACTTACAAGGTTGATGGAACGGACGACAAGAAAGAGTTTCAAGATACACTGGTAGGATACTTGCTTTGGCTTATAAATCCTTTATAATTTTTTTGTGGAAGCTACATTGATGTTAGTGATGTGATGCAAAAGCGTAATGGGAAAAAGTCTCATTAAACATTTCAAAGTTAACAAACCACTTTTGTCTAAGGGCCTCCAATAACTCCCAATATGCATCGTCTGATTTGTATAGACTAGTCCTAACTATTTGAAAATGTCTTTTCCCTTTCAGCATGCAATGAGTGTGATGGGTATGACGGATTCAGACAGACACAATGTCCTCAGTATTGTGGCTGGAATTTTACATCTCGGAAACATTCAGTTTGTGGAATCTGGAAACTATGCAGCAGTCCGACAGGACGAATGTAAGTGGAATTGATGATGATTGGAAGATTATTTACCTTGTACTCGGGTTCTGTTAAATAATAAGAATAAGTTTTAATTAGCCTTGTGAGTGGGTCGCTGTGTAAAATATATACATTCTGTGCTGAGGCAAATAACAAACCTATGTTCAGGAACATAGAATTCCATAGTGCTGACTCACAGCCTTGTCATTTCATAACAACTGCCTCTAGCTTTGGTGTAAGTTGAAGTGAAACATTGAAACATATTTTTCAGATCCAATAAGATAGAAGAAAATTTGAATTGTTGAGCTAAGTTGAAATGCAATTGTAATGATTGAAAATGTGTATTTGAAATGATACTAATACGAAAAGCTATTCCCAGTGTGGAAATATTTCATAGTTTGTATCATTTTGACCTTAATTCCTTCTGGGATCTTGTTAACCTTTTCAAATGCATTGTTTCTTTTCCAGACCTAGATTTTCCTGCCTTCTTACTGGGCATCCACAAGGACAATTTGAGAACGAAACTTACAAGTCGAACGATGGACAGCAAATGGGGAGGAAAATCAGAAAACATAGAGGTTACATTAAATGTCGAACAAGCTGTCTACACAAGAGACGCTTTGGCGAAAGCTCTATACAGTCGGATGTTTGATTATTTAGTTGGGGTAGGTGTTGCGGAGTTTACTGTTGCTTGCCTTTTCTAAAAAGTTTCACCTCTTTTAACAACTTAGTCCTTTCCGTCATGTTTGATCAGTTGTATCTACATTTTCTCTAAATATTTCAGATTGTAAACACTGCCATGGAAAACAAACAAGTTGACGTCAACATAGGAATTCTCGACATCTACGGTTTTGAGATCTTTCAGAAAAATGGGTTTGAACAGTTCTGCATCAACTACGTAAATGAGAAACTACAGCAAATTTTCATTGAACTTACACTCAAGGCTGAACAGGTAACAAGTTAAGAAGTTTTTAGAGGGTGCTGGGGAAGGGAGCAGGCATGGGAGAACCGGATTTAGGGACAGAATTGACAAGGAACACACCAAAGTTTTCATCTCAAGAGCATTGCAGTGCATTCAATTAGCAACCCCTTAATGTCTGTACTGGACTAGTAAAAGAAACCACATGGGGTAAATTTGTAACATTTTGAGGACTCTGCCCTCTCCCCGTCTCATCCGTCAACCCTCGTGAGCTGCAAGATCTGGAAGTAGAGTAAGTTAGAGGGCTCCTGGAGACGGCTGCAATTACAATATCGATTTATATTGATTTGAAATAAAGTTAGAGGAAATTTGACGTAGTTGCAACATCGCACATGGTTGTCATTCAAGTGAAACATCCCACATATGGTGAAAATAGTAACATTTTGTGAAGTCCTGTCTTTCTCTGATCTCATCAATCAGCCTCCATGAGTTGCAAGAATTTGCGTTAGAGGACTGTACTATTCATACCAATCTGTTTCGAAATGCTCAAATATTGACATTAAATTGTTAGATTAAACGAGGACTTACCTGTCAGAAGTTTAATCGGAATTTTACCGAGCCTATTTTTGGTTCGTAGTTAAATCTGTCCTTTTCCAGGAAGAGTATGTGATGGAAGGCATCAAGTGGAAGGCAATCGATTACTTTAACAATAAGATCGTATGTGAATTGATAGAGGAAAAGGCCCCTCCGGGCATCATGTGTGTCTTGGACGACGTGTGTGCCACAATGCATGCAGTCTCGGAAGGGGTGGACCAGACCTTGCTTCAGAAATTGCAAAATGGTGTGGGAACTCATCAGCATTACCAGGGCTCTCAGCAGGGATTTGTCATTCATCATTATGCTGGAAAGGTAATATTTTGATCCTATTGGAGAATTTGCCAATTTTCTTCAGTCTAAATCTAAATTAGTGTGTTGTTCTGGTTCAATTGTAAAGAGACCTGTGATCTTTTAAAACGCACTTATGATCAATTGATCATATTAATAGTTAAGGATGATTGGTGGTTATGATTATGAACAAGTAACTGCAACAACCTCAGTCTTAGATCTATTCTTGATATACATGTATAAGCCCAATCTTCATGTCGAATGAAATTGATCAATCCTGTTCAGTTTTTTTTCATGGTAATTTACATTGAACTTTAATAGCTTATACCTTTGAAAGGATATCTAAACATTGGCATTGCAAGGGTCCTTCATAGACTTCAATTTTTTTTCAGGTGATATATCATGCGGAGGGCTTTTGTGAAAGAAACAGAGATGTATTATTTCCGGATCTCATTCAGCTGATGCAGGGTAGCAGCAAGTAAGTCTTTACTAAGTATTAAAATAATTAAAGATGAACTTGTTGGTTCCTAATTATGTGAATTGTTTTCTAAATTTGTCTTTTCCTGTCCAGCTACTTCATCACAAGTCTCTTCCCTGATGCTGTGGCCACTGGCGCAAGATCTCGACCTACGACAGCCAGCAACAAGATCAAGGTAATTACACATTTATGAATCACATGAACACCACTGCTTAAAAATGAAACAGCCAAAATATGACCCGTAGAAGTTAGCATGGTTTTGTGTTTTTTGATTCAGCAAATAAATTATAGTGCAGACTTATTTTGTCAGATATCTGTAGATTTAACAGCTCCATTTTCCAGCAAAAATTGTGGCTTTGGTCATGTTCTTACTGAAAATTGGAAAAGATTACAAATTGGATTTAATTTGTTTTGAAGAAAAAAACAACACTTTTTGGGAAGAATACATTTACTCTTTAGTCTTGCTTCACTTAAAGTGTCGTATCACAATCAAGTGGGACTGCTTGTGATCTACTTTCCTTATACTCTTAGTATGTTGGAACAGTAATGTTTATGATTTGTTTATTTCAATTGCAGAGTCAGGCCAATAAGTTGGTGGATGCGCTTATGAAATGCACTCCTCACTACATCAGATGCATCAAACCAAATGAGACTAAGCGGCCGAAAGATTGGGAAGAAAGCAGGTGAAGGATAAATATAATGTGGAACTTAAATTGACTTAGAGCTATGTTATCTATCTACTTGTAGGACTGCATGTATATCTGTTTTCTTCAGTTGATTTGAATTTATCATTCTCTTTCTCAGAGTAAAGCATCAAGTGGAATACCTTGGACTTAAAGAGAACATCCGCGTCAGGCGAGCTGGTTTTGCCTACAGACGTGTTTTCGACAAGTTCTTACGAAGGTAAGTGGAATTCTGTTGTAAAATATAACAGACTGTAGTTGAGTTTATCACAAGCTAGATATTAATTTCTTGAGAGACTCGTTGTTCACTGCTACAGTCAATTGTGTTGGAATGGCAATAAATTGGAAGCACTTTATTGGTTAAGTTCTGACTCCATGTTGGTATCTGGGGTCAAGCGCAGTGGCAGTGCACTGGGCTAATAAGCTCTGGGACCCGGGTTAGATTCCTGACCCAGTCAGCAAATGATGTTAGACTGATGTTTCATCTTGTACCAAGAGTGCATCTCAATTCATTATCATTGTCTCTGCTTATCCTATTAAGCTTAGTCAATTCATAAATACAGGAGGTACAACCCTATCACTCTCACCCACCCTGACTCATGTATTGACTGTGAGTCATTTACTGAAGCTACTTAACAATTCATGTTTCATGAACAGTCCTGATTCAATGCATCTTTATTTGTCTTCAGGTATATCATTTTGGCTGAGAAGCAGAATTTACCAAGGGACCAAAGACAAGCCATCACATTCTTGTTGCAAGCTGTGAACATGGACAACGACCAATACCAGTTGGGAAGGACCAAGATTTTCATCAAGAATCCTGAATCAGTAAGTTTTGTGAAACTATCAGAATCATATTCTGTAGTTACAATGATTCCATTGTTGGAAAGTACAAATATGGCTCAGGTACAGTGGAAGAATTTGAGCCAGGTATTCAATGCAATACACTCCATCAGTAAATCTGCAATTGATTATCAATTTCATTTGTAGTTGTTTCTCCTGGAAGAAATGAGAGAAAGAAAGTATGATGGTTACGCCAGGATCATCCAGAAAGCATTCCGCAAATACAATGCCAGGAAACACTTCTTCCGCCTTCGAGAGGAGGGTGAGTGAATTCAAAAAGTTGTTCCACTCGAAATCACTTGAAATCACTTGAAATTTCGGGATTCTGCTAGGCGTGGAGGCCTGTTTATTCCCTCCTTGGCTCCTATACTCTGTAATACACCTTCAAGCCTGTGTTATTTTGCCATCATTATTGTATTTTCTGTACTCATTATCCATCACAATTGTTTCTCTATCTTCTTCTTTCAGCCTGTGATATCTTGTACAACAAGAAGGAGAGGAGGAGGTTCAGTTTGAATCGAAACTTTGTGGGAGACTACATTGGCTATGAGGACAACCCGTCATTGCGAAGTTTAGTGGCCAAGAGAGAGAGAATAGAGTTTGCAGATACCGTCATTAAGTACGACAGGAGATTCAAGGTGAGTGACGTCACATCCGGGGTAACGATAAGCTAGATTAGCTTGATTGTTATCTTGAACCTTTGACATTGGTGTATAGTAAGTCGATCGGACAGACTGACATGGCACTATGAACAACTGTGTAGTTTGCGCATTGTACGCCTCCTGAGATTTTGTTATAGTAAATTGACAGATCGGTACCAGAAGATCAGCAGGACAACAAAAAATTTAATGTAGAACTTGGTTTCTGTTTGCAGAAAGTTTAAAACCCTAGAAATCAGTTCAGAAAAACAAGCCTTGTGTGACAGAGTATGACAGTGTATAAATGTCACCTCGACCTCTTATGTTTCAGACTGCCAAGAGGGATCTTCTGTTATCAGCAAAGAACTTGTACCTGATTGGTCGAGAGAAGCAGAAAAAAGGCCCTCAAAAGGGACAGATTGTTGAAGTCATCAAGCGGAAAATCCCCACTCAGACTATCAACAAAGTCTCATTAAGGTGAGGCTGCCTGTTTTTAATTAATTATTTACTCAAATAGATTTTCTTTGCATATTCTGGTAGAAAAGGTTCGATTGACAGTATTAGGGGTAGAAAAAAATGTGAATTTCAAGGCAATATGATTAAGTATGACAAAATTTTCCTAGAATGGTCACGTATCACGCGACTACTTCCAAGCCAGAAATTTGGACCTGTCATCCTAAATTTCCAGTGAGATTTAGAAAGGCTGTTCAATCGCTCGATCCAGGGTCGAATCAAGCTCTTGCCGGGTCACCTGAGCCCATGTTGGACGGCTGTTTCAATCATCCTATGCCTCTTTGCTGTGTCCTCCTTCCGTCCTAATTAGCCTACCAAGTGCATAAATACAGGACATAAAGCCCCAAGCATCCATCTGTCCATCCTTAAGCTTTCACAAATACATTTTTTCCATTTCAGTACAAGGCAGGATGACTTCTTCATAATCCATGTAGACAATGAGTACGGCAGTCTCCTAGAATCAACATTCAAGACAGAATTTATTTCTTTGCTGTCAAAACGTTATCAGGAAGCAGTCCAGAAAAACCTCAGACTTGAATTCAGTGATACGTGAGTATTATGGCAGTCATGTAAAACTTTTAATATAAAGTCTTGCCATTTCACTGTTGAATAATTATGGGCGGTGGCCAAAGGCCATCCCGCCCATATTGCTGTAATGTGAGGTTTGGTCGTCTCAGTTGTCCTCCCTATTGACGATGATTTCACTTTGCACAGGCTGCCCCAGACTTCCAGTATGAGTCAAATACATCAAATACCTTGACATCTCGCCAGGCATAACTTATAAGTGACCTTGACCTACATCTGTGACCTTGGCGGCCATATTTGTGAAAAGCTTGTGTACAACATAACTCAATTTCTATTAATCCTGGAATCATGGAACTAGCAGGGATTGTGTATGACAGCAAGACCTTGAATTAGTTCTGACATGAGTGACCTTGACCTACTTCTGTGACCTTGGCGGCCATATTTGTCAATATCTTGTGTGCACGATAACTCCTCTTGTATTTACACTAGGATCACCAAACTAACAGGGATTATGTATCATTGTAAGACCTTGAATTAGTTTTGACATCAGTGACCTTGACCTATATCTGTGACTTTGGCAGCCATATTTGTAAAAAGCTTATATACATGACAACTCCACTATTATTCTCCCTGGGACCGCCAAACTCACAGGGATTTTGTATCACAGTAACACATTGAATGAGTTGTAACATGGATGACCTTGAACTATTTCTGTGACCTTGGTGGCCATATTTGTTAAAACTTTACGTAGGCCCTACATGATGACTCACATGCAACAGAATCTGTGGCGGTGGCCGTGGATAGGAGTCGAGGTGGATAGGAGTCGGGGATGGGTAGGAGTCGGAGGTGGACAGGAGTCGGGGCGGCGGACAGGAGTCGGGGGCGGCGGATAGGAGTCGGGCCGGTGGACAGGAGTCGGGCCAGCGGACAGGAGTCGGCGGACAGGAGTCGGGATCCGCCGGGGCGGTGGGCAGGAGTGGGGGTCCGCCGGGGCGGCGGACAGGAGTCGGGGTCCAGTGGATGTTTTTTTTTATAGAAACCCCGCCAACCTAACCCAGACTCCGTAGGTGTTTATGCCACTTGCACCACTAGCACAGGTATGTGTGCATCTCGTGCACTCATTTCTAGTACACTTTGTGTTAGACCTGTAAGCCACCGCTAATAGCCGCCGCAGTTAGTTGAATTACAGCCAAGTCAGAACGTCGCCGAAATTTACACAAGTCAGAAAGTTGAAGCCACAATTTTGTTAAGTCAAGTCGCCGCTGAAATCCACAAGATTTCACTGTTCTAATAGCAATTGGAAGGTTATGATAAGGCTAATTGGTGTAATTACAAAAGAAAGGGTTCAGCTCTCCTTTGGTCAAGGTGTCGATTTCTTGAAACTTGCAATTAGCCATTGACCAAATTGAACATTGCTGAATTAAGTATTGACACATGCATGTCACATTTGACGATAATAATCCAATCTTAATTATCTAATTGTCGTCAAAATTAGCAGTAGGTCTCTCAAGTCATATTGTAGTTGAAAAGCAGCTGTATTTTCTCAAGTTGAAGTTGAAGTTGAAATTCTTCAGTCAAGCTGAAGTTAGCAGCTAAATTTGTTCCAAGCAAGTTGAAAATGAGATTATGACTTGCTTACAGGTCTACTTTGTGTCACCATCATATCATTTGCATTTATGAATATAGTTACGGTAAGTTTACTACGCTTAAACTGAAATATATACCACCATCACCTGTGCTCAGCAAAGCACTCCATGCCATAACCACCGCCCATTGCACACTTGTGTGCCTTCTAGTCTTTCCTTTCACATTCTTCAACAGCATAAAACTTAATTATCTTACTATTCTTACTCCTAACCTACTATTATGATTTGATCTGGGGAATAATCTTTAATTGTCTTTGTCTTTCACAGGATAGAGTTTGCCGTGAAGAAGGAAGGGTGGGGAGGAGGAGGCACAAGAACGGTCAAGTTTATGGATGTCAACAGCCCAACAGAACAGGCCACTTGCAAAGTCAGTGGGAAGACTCTCACTGTGGCCATCAGACAAGGTCTTCCTAAGAATTCTCGTAAGTTATAAGTATATTATTTTAGTCATTTTAAACTTTTCTCATATCTTATTTTGAGATTCTGCAGAATAGTTTATTGTCAACCGCTATGAGTAACTTTGTAACTTGTTGAGGTGCTGAATAGACAACCTTTTAAATGTAATGGCGCAGACCAACTAAGTATCTAGTGCGGGTGGCAAATCATTCATAGCTGTAAAATGTTGCACCATCTTTTTTGCTGGGCCTATTGGTCCCAAGGTTGGGTACAAATGCTACTGAAAGTCCAAAAGAATTAAAATTCAAAGGAATATTTTGCAGATGAGTGTGACAAATTTTCTTGGAAGTGCTCTCTTGCGAATAAAATTGTTCCTGTGTGATTTAATGTAAAAGACCTATTAAGCAAATCATGGATCTAATCTAAATGCAAATATATACATACAGATCTTTCATCTCCATTCCTTTAGGTCCAGGTCGACGAGAATCAGTGAGTATGAACAACAACCACAGAGGGCACCACATGCAGCACATGAACCGCCAGCCATCACGTCCTCAGCACGCACCGCCATCTTCAGGTAGAGGTGGTCCTCCCATGCGCAGGGCTCCTGCGCCTCCTCGTAAGTTAGTTTAAGATACTTCTAAGATGCTTAAAGGGTCTCTTCTGTGTGTTGGGGTGACCTTTTGGAACTCACCTGGGACGTCAATTAACTTTTTCGCAACAAATTAATAATTTATTTACTCTATACGTTATTCTCCAAACACACAGAAAAGTACCCATGTGTTAAGAAACGGAAATTTGAGAACAAAAATTTCTACTTATTCCAATGTCATGCGAAAGACTCAGAAAGACTCCCGAAGTTCGGAAAGAGTCACCAAAAGACTGAATGAAAAATGTACTGATAAGTTGATGACATTTTTAGAGATATTGTATCATTTTCAGCATTCTAGAATTTGTATGAAAATTTTAACATTACAGAACAACGTTAGTACCTTACAATAGATGATTAATATCAACAAACTACTAAGAATAAATCTTTATTAAGGGAATTTAAGGCACTGGCCAAAGAACAAATACAGTAAAGTATGTATTGAAAAGTTAATTAATATTAAGAAACATATGCCATGCAAACAGCTGAAGGTAAGTCAATGCAAAATCTGGTGAAGGATGTTTTTATATCTCTCTATAATAAGATGTTGAAATATGTCGTCAATTCAAGGCAACAGGCTATTTCAATAAAAAATTATTAAGGCGGACACAAGACACATTTTAAACTTTGCTGGATATGGTGAAGGTTAAATCATTCTCTGCTGGAATATGCAACACTTTTCTTTCTTGTCATAAGTGTGAAGTTGCAAGTAATTTGCTCACTTCTAAGATTAGGGAAGAATGTGTTTCCTTTGATGTTATAAGGTGGTTTTGGCTTTAAATTGATTCAGTTTGCTGTTTCCAAAAAGTTTTTGAGTTATTAAGTGTAATAGTATGAGGATGGTTGCTATAATTTAGCTTCCTCATTTTCAAATTTCTCTCACACCAATTCATATAAGTCGTAAAAAATTCATAAATTTAGTTTAGAAAATTATGTTTTCCGTAAATTCTGGCTGCATGAAGATGTGGATGGTAAAGGAGAGAATCTGACATTGTATCATTGGCCTCATATAAATGATATAAATAAAATACCCAGATCTATCATAAATACATCTTGGACACAAATTTAGGGAATTTAGACAAGTCAATAGTCATTTATATGAATGAGAGAACTGACGTTTGCTGTTAATTTTTTTCCAGATGCTCCGACGCCTGTTATCACCCAAAGCCGAGGACCTCCACGGAGCACAGCGCCCTCTTTACCACGCCAAGGAAGTCGAGAAACACCGACAAAAAGAGATCAACACATCAACAACTCATTTATGCAGACTCCTGACCCGGGTGTTGCTGGGTGAGGGGATATTTTGATTTGATTTGTGTTGGTGAAATTGTGCAGGGGTTGGTAAAACGAGGGAACTGCTTTGACAACAGAGGTGATGCAATCAAGTCAGTTTACATTATGAGTAAGGCTCTTGTATACAAGGAATTCTCAGTTGTGTGGAGCTTGGACTGAGCAATCTGAGTCTGCATCTTCTTGCTCTTGCCTATGTTTAGGAAGTAAACAAATCTCACATGATTTACAGTAAGTCTGTCACATCTTGACTCATTCTTGAGGAGTCCAACTCTCTCTCTCTTCTCATCAATCAATACTTGTGAGTCGTCAGAACTTTCTGCAGACTGCTTCACTTGCCACATCTATCTCTTATCTAAAGTCACTAGTGTTTATTCTACTTTACAACACAATCAAATCTTTGGCTATGCCTCTATAATGTCACAGTGTTGACAATATGTCTTCCTGATTATCTTGTACCCCAAAACAAATGGTGACTGACTAAATACCAGACCTTAGCCCTGGACCTCTGTTGTCAAATTGCTTCCCCATTGTCCACCTCATTCCACCCTGGTATTCAAGGATTTGGGCACACTCATTTTCACTTTCTTTAATTTGGGCACACAGTTAATTAATGATCAGCATCAAGAAATAATGATCTATTATTCGCTTCTGCAATTAATATATTTTATATTTTCTCAGCCGATGAATTAACAAAAGTGTATAGCATATATCATAGAATTTCTTTTGTAACATCATTGCTCTCCGTAACAAAGTTATGCCATAATCTTAGGCAATTAGCCAGTTATATCCATGTAAATTTATTGACTATAAATGTTACTAAATTGTAGATATAATTTGCTTCTTGTACAATTAATATACATTTAGCACAGCTTGTAAATTGCGAATCATTGATCGTCATAGTACTTAATATTGCGATTTTGGATTCATTTTAGCCAACATACCAACAATGATAAGTAAGAATGTGTGCTAGATGGAGTGGTATTTGCGTTTTCATTTCCTAGTTTGTTTATAGATTTTGTTTTTACTTAGATTTTTGTTTCCACTTGGGTGTGTGCTTTTTGTGTGGTGTTCTTTATGAATTCAATTTTGTATATTGTGTATAATTTGTATTGCTATGTTCACTAACATTACTGTAGTTTTAATTTCAGTAGTTGTAGTGAATTTTCAATCATTCTTTTTGGGGTTTTTCACAAATGTCAGTCCATTCTGTCACATATGCAAAATTCATCTCAAATGCTTCCAAGTTGAAGTTAGTGCAGTGATCCTGTGATAGAGACAGGGGGAGGGGGAGGAGTTTGCTCTGTGTCAGTGTGCTGGGCTGCCAATCGCTGGGTCCCGGGTTCAAATCCAGCTCTTGCCGGGTCACCTGGGCCTAAGATGGACAGCTGTTTCAGTCATCCTTTGCCTCATTGCTGTGTCCGCCTCCCGTCCTAATTAGCCCACCAAGTGCATAAATACAGGACATAAAAGCCAAAACATCCATCCATCCTTCCCATGAAAGAGACTCATAGCTGCTGCAGGAATGGGCTATTGGCATGAGACCAATGTTTTCACATTTCTGAGACCACTGCACTGGCTGACATCATACATTTAAACTTCAGACTTACTGGGGCAACTGCACATGGAGATCTCCTGTAGATTTTCTCTTTCGTTCAGTCAGCAAAGCAAATATTTTGTTTTCTAGTTTTAGCGATTGGTTTGTAGATGGGATACTACCAGTTCCATGCATGAAATGTATTCATAGAACATAGAGACATGATTGGTGTAATTTGGATTCTGTAGTTTTGGGTTACATTACTTATCTACATGAATTAAACATCAAAGTGCTCAGTTTTCCAGTGACAACTGGTGTAGTATTTTAACATAAGTCCATAACAGTTGAAATACCAAGATTTTTTATACATTTCATGAGCACTGAATTAACTGAAAAGCATACTTGTTAAGTCTAACAATTTGCGGGTGTTGCGTTATTTCACAAAGAAAGTTTGGCTTATACTGAACTATGTCATCCAGGCTCTTCAAGTGACTATGAAGCAGTTCATTGGGATCATTTCTATATGGTGATTTAATGTTAGGTCACTTCAAAGTTTTAATGATCAACAGCTTTATAGGATTTTGAATGTAATTCTCGATCTCCGGATTCATTCTAGTAATCTTGTTGTGATGAATTTATCTTCGGGAGAATTGTCAGAATTTTCGATGCAAATTGTCGGACAATTCTATCAATTCTCTGAAGGTAAATTCATCACTATAGCTTAAAAGGAGTTCATGTGACAATAAGGACATTTCAGTAGATTGACTGCAACAAAATTACACTAAGACACTAGACCTTAAGGCTTGAGGGTGGCTAATTAATTTTGTCAAGTATGATTACTATTTATTAGAACTGATGTAATGAGCTCCCCAAAGTCCCTGAACATGTGTATCAAACAAGAAGATTGTATCTTAGTACTATGTAAAGGCCTACGAATTAAAAAGTTAAAATGCATTGTATTAGCGTTTGTGCCTGTTTATTAGTGTCTAGCAATAGTAGTTACTAAGTTGGTTAACAGTTTTACTCTCTATAAAACATCTTAGTAGCGTATTAAACAAAATTGTTTTCCCTTCTAGTTCTAAACGAAGGAGTTCCCAAGAAGCACGACCAGTCCCAGGCCATGGTCGACCGAAACCCCCTCCAGCCAGAAAACCAGTGACGAACCCCAGAGCTCGCTGTCTGTACGCCTATGACGCCCAAGATACAGATGAACTCAGCTTCAACGAGGGAGAGACTATTGAAATCATCAGAGAAGGTATGTGTGTGTGGACATTGTGGGGTCTTTATTTTGGCAGTTGTTTGTGAAGAAAATTGCCTAAATAGTAAAGAAGTGTATATCATATGTACACTGCACAGCACGTTTTCATGACCACTAACAACCCATCGGCTGTCACTCATCCAAACTTCCATACCTATTAAAAGGAGACAGATGCTTACCTTAAATAAGTTAAGGGAATACAGGGCGGGGACCTGAAAATTATGCTCAGTCCCGCTATGAAACACTATCAAACGTGAAATATTTGGGCCCCAACATGTATGTATGTAGGCCTATCTGTTTCATCCTAAGAACAATGAGTTATTCTCTGAACTTAACTGATGCATTGCATAATTATTGACAAGTTATGAATAAAACAACACAAAAAATTCTCTTTCAAATATGGCTATCTCTCAGTGTATTCTCTGACCACAAGGGGCGCTACGACCACTTGGAGTAGCCCGAGACTTGTTTGTGGGGAATAGTGTTAACAATGGCTGATGTCATCAATTATGATGAGTTATTTGTTTTTCAGACCCTCAAGGCTGGTGGCTGGGCAAACTCAGAGGAAAACAAGGACTCTTCCCAAGCAATTATATTGAGAAAATCTAGTGAATGGAAAAGGAGAGATTATCAATGACTGACGTACAACTTCTCTGGGCTGGAAATACCTTGAATCCCTGGGTTTTGCTCTTTAACCCATTGTCATTCCTCTGAACTGTGCTCAGAAAAAGACGAACTATTCAACTAATTGCGAACTTTGACCTACCAAAAACAACAATAATGGTGAAATTGGAAAGAATGGATAACATTGGATACTCTTGGACCGATCTCTATTCAGGTCACAACATACAGAAAAGAAATAAGTGATTGGTGAAATAATGCTAAAGAGAGTAAAATGAATTCACATGTCTATTTGGTTTTGGAATATTGCGTTTTATTTAATGACCACTAGAGGTGCTGAGAGTCATGTATTTAAAGGTCCAATGATGGACTCCCTGCTTCTGTGATGGTAACATTTTGAGTGATACTTCCTAGACTCCTTGTACTTTGCAATTATTCATTGTAAGTCCACCCCACGCATGACATGTAATAGGACTATTTTAGATCCTAACAATGCTAACATAACCCATCTTTTACTTAGAAACGGACTCAGAAGAAAGATCGCACATGCAAAAAAGATCCTTTCCCTATTCGCTGTACCTGGTTTATAGCAATAGTGAAGAAAGGTCTTACATTGCAGGGATTTATATCACATCAAACCTACTCTCCAAGGAGACCATTAGATTAGGAGAATTGGTCGATTAGAATATATTACGTAAGTCCTGAGTCTTATAAGCTTAGATAAATTTTAAATTGGAAAAAATTCACATCTGAACATGATTTCAATTACTGTACAGATCTAGATACAGAAATACGCAATGAACTGATAAGAATAAGGTCACCAGAGTATGTATTTATTGCAAAAAAAAGACAAGTGACCAAATTTTACATGTGATCTTGTTGAACCACATTTTGTGATAGAAGATGTGTGATACCGAACAGCACAGCTTAGATCTGTGCCATTGAGATGAATCATGTTAGCAACTGTGTTATTGATAGTGACATTGACGGACAAGAGTGTTTGAAGTAATGGTAATATAAGGGAACGGTGATCCTGTAAAGTGCTGTGAATTATCTTCATAATGATAATATATTATACTCTTTTTAAGTTGTGAAATAATTCCATATACATGTTGTATGATAATTATTATGATAATTATTATGAGGCACATTTCTTTACATTCCACAATTTTGATTCTTTCTTATTATGCTTTTCCTGTCTCAGTTAACTCGCTTTTTGTCTATATTGTCCCTCTGCAAATGGTGCAAACTTTGTTGAATTCTCTTTAGCTAATGAAATATGAATTGCCAAGTGTCTGTTTGATAAGACAATTTTACAACGCATGCAATTTGGGTTATTTGTGATATTTTGAAGACGTCCTTCAAATAACTTTTGTTGTCCCTTACAAAAATTAGTTCCTCAATAAATACCAGGTATTTATACCTGGGTTTGTACAGTTAATGCACTTTTTCCAAAATATTTTTTTTAATTTCATGGAATATTTTAATTTTTCTATGCATCACATTTCTGTGTGCCATATTATTTTGATCATTTAATTATTTTGGAGATCTTGAAAAATTACTTGTGCAATGTTTTTGTTTGGCTTTTACATAAATTATAAAGTGAAGATCATGTGAAGTATTGTACTTTGAGTATTATGGCTTGACAAATATAAAGTAAATCATGTTATTATCCAGAACAATTTTGTAAAGTATGAATTAAGGGGTACTGATACTGAATCACCAATACTAGCTAGTTTTCTGAAATCAATTTTTTTTTTACTGTATCAATATCGATACTGTGTATCGAGTGGTGCATCACTAATTCTATGTGCACAATGAATCTTGTTCAGAATATTTGAGTGAATCTTGAAGAAAAGTAATTGAAACAAAATTGTTAAGATAATAGTAATTGATAGTAATTGAGAGCATATCCTCTACATGATGACTGATATTTCATATTATTTTTGACAATTTAGGACAAGTGTGAAGCTTTCCTGAAGTTACGAAATCTGAATTAATGAAATTGACCCGCAAATCTGCTGAGCAGTGTTGTTCTAAGCTACTAGCTAACTTCTAACCTATAGTTATACATGTAGCTCTCCCAATGTTACTGCCTTGTTAACTTGTATATAATTGTTACTCTTTGCCGGTTACTTGTACATATCCCCAGCTCCTGTTACGAGAAATATTTTGTAGACATTTTTAAAAAGATATTCCTGAGACTACTCCCCTATCTATGCCTGCAGAATAATGTGAATGGTAAATTGTGTGATCCCAATTTTATATTGAGTGTGGTGAAGTCCCTATTTTATAGATACAGTGTCATGCATTTGTGAGTAAGATATAAAATTTGAAAGTTTTCTTTACGCTGTATATGGAATACAGACTCCGTAGTTGAGAGTAAAGCTCTTTATTCACTCATAGATACGATACGATACGGTGAATCTTAAAATGAAACAAAAAACACAAAAAATCAGAAACTAAAATTTACAATCACACACATTCACACAAAATAAATAAATTGAAAAGAATGTCATATTTCATATACAATTAACCACTTACAAACATGTGGCTTCTCTATAACAGAGTTGCATCCAGATTGCCATCATATGTCATCAATTGTAATGTAGTAACGGTTCATGTTCATTTCATGTAACCTTCAAATTTCATGTGACCTACAAATTGTACATCCAAAATTAATACACAATACCAAATAGAAATTCTTCATAAAATCTAACTAGGTTCATTGAAACATAAATAATACCTTTTCCACAGATTAATTTGACATGTGGTTAAAATACCACAATGTCATAATGACACAACATTTTTTTATATATAAATTTTATACCAATAAATATTTTACCAAATCCCTAAATTGTACCTACACCATTACATTTTACAGTGATAAATAATTTTAAGAAGATAAGTAGAACAAAATGTACTAACCAATTTGACTCAGCTAAGCATGAGTTGACAATAAAAAGTTGGGAGTTTCCTCTCCAACTGACAGCTTCAAAGTGGCAAACTGACCAGCTTCAAACTTCAAAAATGCATTTTCATGCTGTTACATGATTGGCCCTTAATTAGGCTGATTGAGGTCACTGGACCATGGAAATAGGTCTCTCAAATTTGTAATAGCCACCAGAGTACTCATTTTCAGAGAATCTGAGAGGTGGTGCCCTCTACCAATAATAAATTCTCAAATCATAAAAAATATAGTTGAAACCAATTGCAGATTACACAGGGTCTGCAACACTCCCCCTCATTGAAATGTTGAAACATTTAAATAAATCAATAGAATGTAATGTATATAACATAATTGAGACAAATCAAAATTATTACATAAACTGTCAACCAAATCATTCATGACAAGTAAAAATAAAACAAGATTGTATATCAAGATTTTTACAACACAAGTAAAATGACAAAAAATTTAAATGACGCAAAAATTGTAAATCAAATTAAAAACAGTTTACTTTGAAGCTTCTAAAAGTACAGCTTTTGTCACAGGTCTCACGAAATGTGAACTTTTGGTCTTGACCTTAATTGACCTCACTAGATTGTCTTGACTTTTGTACACTTCAACAACGAGCCCTAATGGCCACAAGTACCTTGGTGTATTTTCATCTTTCAATAAAATTAAATCTCCAACTACAAAATTTCTTTTGGGGTCTTGCCACTTACTGCGGCGTTGGAGTTCTGGCAAATATTGTTGTATCCATTTCCTCCAAAATTGATCTGCAACATATTGCACAAACTTCCATCTGCGCCTGTAAACATCACTTGGATCTGTTACACATGGAGGACAGAATTGTTCTGACTTGTTCAACAACAACTGATTTGGACACAAAGATACACCATCATTTGGATCATCACTCAATTTGGTAATTGGTCTACTGTTGATAATGTACTCAATCTCACAAAATATTGTCTCTAGGACTTCATCTGTCATTCTGTAATGAGCATTGAAAACACCAGCAAAGACCTTACGAACCGTACGGATCAGACGTTCCCAAATGCCCCCCATGTGGGATGCATGCGGGGGATTGAAATGCCACTGAAAACCATTCTTAACACAAAATTCGTGTAATTTGTCATGACGAAGTTCTTTGAGACATTTCGACAACTCTCTATTTGCTCCAACTAAATTTGTGCCGTTATCACAGAATAGCTTTTCAGGCAATCCACGACGCGAGATAAATCTGCGAAGAGCATTTAACAAACTGTCCGTGTCCAGACTACACAATTTTTCCAAATGGATAGCCCTGACGGATAGACAAGAGAACACGCAGCCATAGCGCTTGACCTCCGAACGACCTTGTCTCACAAAAAAGGGACCAAAGCAATCGATGCCTACATATGAGAATGGAGACTTAAAAGCTTCCAGACGTTCAAATGGTAAATCTGCCATTTTTTGTTCCGACACTGGTGCGAAAAGTTTTTCGACACATAACACAATCCTTGGATACACCTTTGACAACGACCCTGCCTTTCGTAATCCAGAACTTGCTTCTCAAATCACTAAGCACCCACTCGGTACCCAGGTGTGCTTTATTATGATAATACAAAGCAATGCGGTGCGAAACAGGATGAGAATGGGGAATAAGAATTGGCTGTTTGCAAAGAGCATCCTTTGCACGATTCAACCTTCCTCCTACTTTCAACAAACCATCTTGATCAAGAAATGGACTCAAATTCCGGACACTACTTCCAACATGAAGAGACTTCCCTTGAGACAATTCTTTAATCTCCTTTGCGAAAGACTGCTCCTGGACATGATGGAGTACTAGATTTTCTGCGACCTCAAGTTCATCAACAGACAGTCTACCTTTGACGTTCACGCGTCTTCTGAGATAATCCTTCAACCTGAGCAACCATGCCACAGACCTTTTGACATCATACCAAGAAGAAAAGTGTTCAACAAGTGAATCTACAGGATGTTTCCGAGGATCAACACAAACTGCAGCACAAATTTTGACATCCGCTTTGACTTCCGGATCACCGTCGGACAAACTCGAATTGACTTTTAACAAATTCCAATCACTCTTGTGAGTTTTGAGAAACTTCGGACCACTAAACCACTTTTCAGAATCCAATTTTTGCAATGGCTTCGTAAGAAGATCTGCCGGATTTTCTTTTCCTGGGATGTGATTCCATTGCGACACTTCGGTAAGTTGGCGAATTTCACTCACTCTATTCCCAACAAATACGTGAAAGCGCTTGGTCTCGTTGGCAATGTACTTAAGCACCAATTCACTATCAACCCAAAAGTAAGACTGATTGAGACAAATATCCAATTCTCTATGCAAGGTATCACTCATACGCGCAGCAAGAACTGCAGCCTGCAATTCTAGTCTGGGTATAGTAATTGACTTGACTGGAGCTACTCTAGTCTTGCTAACCAATAGAGATGTGTGAATTTGACCATGCTTGTTAATACAACGTACGTAGCAACAGACTCCATAAGCACGAATCCCTGCGTCGCTAAAGAAATGCAATTCTACAGCAGCGTCGTCAAATAAGCTTGGCTTAATACAACGTGGAACTCTTAAATTCTCCAACTCCTGCAACTGAACAATCCACCTGTTCCAATCAGAAAGCATCTCAGAAGGAATATCATCATCCCAACCATATTTGAGTCGCGTAGCATCCTGAAACAATATCTTACCAGCAACTATCATTGGACAGACTAAGCCTAGCGGATCAAAACAAGAAGCAACAGTACTGAGCATTTGCTTTCTTGTGATACGATCACTTTCAGCAACGTTAACAGACACAAAGAACTTGTCCTCAACAACATCCCACTTAGTTCCTAAGACTTTACTACAAGCTGAAGAATCAAAATCACGGACTTCTTTGGCTCTTTCCTCTTCAGGAATGCACTGCAGCAAATCAGGATCATTAATGACAAATTTGGTCAACCGGAAACCAGCATTTTTCAGACATTTAGTAACACCTTCACAAAGTTGTAAGACTTCTTCCTTGTACTGAACCGACTTGAGGCAGTCGTCTACATAGAAAGAATTACGAATCGTGTTCGCAACTTCCTCACTAGTACTGAAATCCAACAATGTTCTACGGACTGCATAAGTAGCACTAGCAGCGCACCAAACACCTCCGAACAAATGAGAAGTCATCCTATAATGTCGCAAGATACCATCGCCATCCCACAGAAACCGCAAAGCATTACGATCATAGATTGGAATTGTGACCTGATTATACATCGCCTCGATGTCAGCCGTAAATGCATACTGATGCTGCCTAAAACGAAGAAGAACATTGAGCAACTTATTATTCAAGTCAGGACCTTGTAGACACATGCTATTCAACGACTCTCCACGATATTTTGAAGCACAGTCGAAGACGACCCGTAACTTGTCGGGTTTCTTCTCGGTAACCACAGCCTGGTGAGGCAAATACCAAACTTTCTCCGCACTTTGAATCTCACCATCGGGGACCGATTCAGCATAACCATTCTGTAACAATTTCTGAATTTCATCATCATATCTAGTGAACAGACCCTTCTTGGATAGACCAGATTTGAGAGATTTGAGCCTCGAAGAAGCTACAGCAATGTTATTTGGCATTTGAATATCATGTTTCCACGGAATGGGCAACTCATAATGACCGTCTACCAACCGAACACTTTTGTCCCACAAATCAATAACTTCTCTGTCTTTAACCGACCAAGACTGTTCCTCACGAGTAATTCCTTCATTCTCTAATCGCCACAACTTATCCACATCAACAGAGGCTGACAATGAACTGGAGATGAAATTTGCGACAACATTCTTGCTTGTCGGCTCAACAAATTTACTCAAACCATTGACACACCAACCGAACAAAGTTCTGCAAGCAAATGGTTCTCCCCTTTTACCTTTCCGAACTTCTAGGGGTACCAAAGCTTCAGCATTATCCTGCCCAAGAAGAAGATCAATTGTTTGACCACCAGCAACCAAATCAATACCTTTGAGATGAGGAAAATCTGAAATCGGACAAGAAGATTTGAACGGGATTTCTTCGACCACATAGACATTAGAGACAGTCAAATTCTGATGACCATCAAGCGATGACAAATTCAAATTGACCGAAACTGAATGAACCTCTTCGACTGGTTTGTTCAATGTTCTAATTGAATAAGTGACAGGATTACCCTTGACTTTCAAATAATCAACTAATGACCGAGTGCAGAAACTGCTAGTAGAGGCAGAATCTAAAATGGAGCACGTTTCACAATCTCCATTAACTTTGACAGGCACAACAGGCATGTGAACATCACTTGTAGTATTTACATTTGCATTTTTAACAATTTTGACTTGAGATTTTGTTACTAAATTTTCCGAACCAGAGGCATCCCGTTGACCTACGTGAATAAATTTGGTGTGACGAGCACCACAGCCTGGAACTGAGCATACACTGGACTTACGACAGTCAACGGTTGCATGATTAGAGAAGAGACAATTCTCGCACAATTTGTTTTCAGTTACAAAACGCAACCTTTCAGGTGGCTTCATATCTTTGAATTTTTGACAATAAAACAAGCGATGTTCACCTTTGCACAAAACACACTTGTAACTCTTGTAACCTTGATTAACATTCATTGAAAAAGTACTAGACCTTTTTTCATGTTTAACCTCTGAGCTTTTACCGTCAGACCTTTTGTTGGATCGTTTTCCATGCATTTTACCATACACAGGATCAGTTTCTTGCCAAGTTATCTCAACGACAAATTCAACAAATTCCTCAAATGTAGGATAACGATCATGTTTCTTCTTAACTTCAAAGACTCTCGTTCTCCATTTATTCCGGATGAATTTTTCCAGACGGTCAACAATATCGGAGATATACATATGGCTTTGAACCTCTTGAATTTTACCCATTTGTTTCAGAGTCATACAACAATTTCTCAACTGATCACAGAAGGCTTCGAGTTCTTCAGGCCCTCTAACCTCCTTTCCATCTCTCATATCATTTATCAGTCTTTGAGTTACGAGGTGAATGTTACCATACCTCTCATACAAAATTTTACGAGCTTGTTCGTAACCTGTGCCGTCACTCATATCAGCACACAACATGATAGCATCATGGGCTTTGCCCTCAGTAAATTGCAAAAGGCGGGTTAACTTTGTCTTGTCACTCTCCTTGGAGCAACTCACGGCCTCGTCAAACATAGCAATAAATGAATAATAATGAATTGGGTTACCACTAAACTTGGGAATTTCAAGTCTTGGATAGTTCAACAAGCCCATAATTTCTTTAGAGCTTAAATTGTCATTTGCCTTCACCTCGACTTTGGCTTCAGCTACTTTGCCAGCTGAAGAAATTTTCTCAAGAAATTCATGAGCAACATTCAACCCACTAACATAGTCATTTTGCACTTCAAAAAAGTGGTTATCGCTTCCTTCAATTGCTGTTTCTTCTACTAACAGTTCATGATGACTCTCGTGAGCCTGCTCATAGTTTTTGAATTTAATTTTAAGTTGTTCGAGTTCAGTTTTAACATTTTCTGCATCTCTTTCAGCGATTACTCGATTCACCTTATTAAATTGGCGTGTGAAGGCAGACTTGCGGGCTGTGCGTTGCTTCTTGGTTTCTTCCAATCGATTTGCGAGTTCTTGGTCCTGGGGACGATCTCCATCTTCTCCGTCCATGTTTATTCACTATGGAATACAGACTCCGTAGTTGAGAGTAAAGCTCTTTATTCACTCATAGATACGATACGATACGGTGAATCTTAAAATGAAACAAAAAACACAAAAATCAGAAACTAAAATTTACAATCACACACATTCACACAAAATAAATAAATTGAAAAGAATGTCATATTTCATATACAATTAACCACTTACAAACATGTGGCTTCTCTATAACAGAGTTGCATCCAGATTGCCATCATATGTCATCAATTGTAATGTAGTAACGGTTCATGTTCATTTCATGTAACCTTCAAATTTCATGTGACCTACAAATTGTACATCCAAAATTAATACACAATACCAAATAGAAATTCTTCATAAAATCTAACTAGGTTCATTGAAACATAAATAATACCTTTTCCACAGATTAATTTGACATGTGGTTAAAATACCACAATGTCATAATGACACAACATTTTTTTATATATAAATTTTATACCAATAAATATTTTACCAAATCCCTAAATTGTACCTACACCATTACATTTTACAGTGATAAATAATTTTAAGAAGATAAGTAGAACAAAATGTACTAACCAATTTGACTCAGCTAAGCATGAGTTGACAATAAAAAGTTGGGAGTTTCCTCTCCAACTGACAGCTTCAAAGTGGCAAACTGACCAGCTTCAAACTTCAAAAATGCATTTTCATGCTGTTACATGATTGGCCCTTAATTAGGCTGATTGAGGTCACTGGACCATGGAAATAGGTCTCTCAAATTTGTAATAGCCACCAGAGTACTCATTTTCAGAGAATCTGAGAGGTGGTGCCCTCTACCAATAATAAATTCTCAAATCATAAAAAATATAGTTGAAACCAATTGCAGATTACACAGGGTCTGCAACACTGTATTCTCTTAAATTATTTCCATAATCGCAAATGTCATCCATGCCATGAAAAACCTCCAAATTCTGTGAACTGGTTCATTAGTAGGGCAGTGGCACTGTATCAATCGAAATCTGTCCCATTTGGTTGAAAGTGTATTATCTGATTAGGCCTATCTGTTAAATTTTCTGCACTCATAATTGACCGGTTACATTTAGTTCCAAGTCTCAATGCCTTTTTCAATACGTATTTATACGGCTGTGTATGTTTGAACCATGTTCAGTTTCATGATTTATCAAGTGACATGATTTGTGGGTTATTCTAGCCAGAAATTAGTTGATGTAATTTCTTTGGGAAAAGTTACTGTTACATGATATATTGCCTTGGAATGGCTATTTACAGCTTACGGTGATACTTTTAGAATTAGAGCGGACCTTTATGAAAACAGGGCTTGTCTTTTTGCCAGCCTCCAGTGTTACCATTTTTGAATGCGAATGAAAGTAGGACCTTTTTCAAGAAAATCTGTATAATTGTAAATAAGGACATATTGCATGTGAATATATATGCATACACACTGTGCAATGTTTGTGTTGTATGAGCAATAAATATGCATATAAAGTGTAAATTGTTTTTGTTGCATTTATATCAAATGTAGCTCTCTGATGGGTCTCTTGTTCGGCAGTATACTGCAAAAATATCAAGAGCTTCTGATGATGGAATGGATTTGCAGATATTCCATCATGGCATACACCAAAATGGCTCATTGAGTCATGCTTATATGATCGACAGCAAATAGGTAGCACCTTGTGTGTATTTGCAGGCCATAGCACAAAACAGCATGCTGCCTGCATACATCTGTTGTTCCCTCACTACCACCTAGGAAACTGTAACTGAAGTGCTTACTACCAACCCTGCAACCCATTCAGTTAGTTTCTTATAATAACAAGAACCCACAGGTTACTAAATCGAGGTGCTGTGTTGTCTATAGATCAGATTGATCAATGAGATGGAGATTGAGCAAAGAGTCCTCTCCGCACTGCACATTTACCCCATAAGAAAACGATCAAAAGGGCTAATGATCTCATCTTATTATCGTTTTCATAGCTACGTGTTTTTCAAGTTTGCAATTTGCTTCATTCCAAAACTGTGATGTCAGAAATTTAGTTTAATAATTTCGTTTATTACAAGCACTTGTTTAGCTTGCCCTGGCTGAAAAAGGCTTCAATGAGTTGTAACTGAACCAAACAGACTACTTAGCCTCAAAGGAGAGTTGCATTTACTGACAAAAAGAGTTGTTTGAAATTGTGATGACTGGTGTCTTGTGAAAAACAGCAACACATTTTGTTTGGAAAACAATGAGGTGCAACACTCAGCTTATTAGACATGTGTTGTTTGTTGTGGTTGTACACAAATAGTAACATTGCCTGACAGTTTTAAATTCCTTTGTCATAAACCGTGATGTCAAACTCTGAACCGATATGTCACAGATTGAAGAATAGACCAATCGCATTGACAGATACCCGTTGATGTCACAGTTTAACTGCAAAACGAAGTTTTCAAAAAACATGTAGCTATGAAAACGATAATAATGACACAAACCGGGGACTTCGTTCTTGTGAGTAAACTGGAAATATTCCAAATTGACTTCCCCAGATTTGAACCCAGGCGAAGACCCTCAGGAGTTTTTTGACTGAAAACATTTGGCCACCAAGCTGTCACGAGAAATCCCTATCTTATTAATCCTAGGACCTGTTTAGTTCCATACAACCATGTCAATAAAGATCTTACTTTCTCACTGGGTGACAGAGCAGTTCAGATTACTGCCTTCTCCGCTGAAGGTTATAACTCCCATAAGGACAAACCCCGTGTGGGCAGCCAGAAAAACTCAGTGGACCTTCATGAGCAAACTCCCAGCTCACCTTCTAGCTCACCTCAATTAAAAATAATAGAACAAAACAACTTCTCGGGTCAATAAAATAATAATTGTTTTTATTTGAACATTAACAATATAGATCTATAAAAAGCTATCAACTGTTGAACCAATTTGCATCAGCCAGGAAAGCTATGAGACTCCTGAAATTGTGATGAGGACAACAGCTCCAGTAAATATTATATCAGTCTTTGAAAAAAATAATCTCACAAAGTCAAAATTACAACTAACGACATACATTTCAAGAAATTCTTAGCACAACCACATAGCAGGATATCCTACAGCAGCACGGGGACATAACAGCTCATAACTAACACACAGATCCAAACATGGAATACGTCCCTGAGCTGTAAAAAGGTGGTTTATATATGCCAGAAGAAAGGAAAGCAAGTGTTATCATCTTATCAATTGAGGTTCATATAATACTCAATTGAGTTTCATATAATACTCATCTATGAATACATTTTTGACACAAATACACCACTATACGTGAGGCTCTGGATGGGGTTTTGTGTTCCCCCTGTCCCTTGGCCAATTTACTTCTAATTTCCCTATCCCTAGGCCTTTTCACTTTAGTCTAAGTTTAGAATTACCCCATCCCCAGAGCCTCACACCTATCTCCAAGCAGAGATAACAACAATACCTAAGATATCTTACAACTCAAACAAGTAAATGTATCATACAATTAACAATGGTCAATTCAGAAAAACTTATTCAAATGTTTAGCTGAGATGGACGTTTTCAAGACTATAAATCCCTCAGACTGAGAAATACACATATAGATATATATATATATATATATATATATATATATATATACACACACATAATAATCTGACTAACTTTCCGAACTGCAGAGTATTTAATACTGTACATAAATTTGGTTTTAATTTCTAACATGTTGCATTATAAATTCACACTTCTGTTCCAACAAAAACAATAGAGATTAATTTATGTCTTGTAACCAACCCTGGCTATCCACCAAGACAAGTATAAGCACATTGTGTAATCCATGAATAAAACAATAATCAAAATATCCTGTACATATATTATACATAATAAATGTGAAGTAATTACGCAAAAGTTCCTTGAAAGTCAAATTGGAATGACTGTCAAACCTGACTAGCAATATGACACAGCCTCTGAATCGTATCAGAAAAACTTAAATGACGCATAATCAAAACTTTGTAAATGTAATCATATTCGTACACATGTAGTTTGTGGAGTCAAAACAGGACCCTTGTGCAATTTTCAATGATAAACTGTAAATGGCACATAAACAGGCACTCTCTGGCTGACAGACGGCACTACTGTGCGATGTCACAATAGCTATGATGTCATCACAAAACAACAATGAGACAATCAGAATGAACATCATCAGGAAACACACCATTAATTAACTCAGCATTATCAAATATGAAATATCAAAACAATTGCCATATAATCTATTTGAAGGGAAATATCTTAAGCAACACCCTTACTGAAAAATTTGCAAGGATCATGCATGGATCATGCAAGGATCACGTAAGGCAGTCAACGCAAGGATCATGCTAGGATAATTTTGAGCAGCCCACCTCCTCAGAGATGCAAGGCTAAACGCAAGGATCATGCAAGGATCACGTAAGAGTGCCTTGCGTATGCCTTGCAATAGTCATGCATTTTGCCTCGCGTTTAGCAGTGTAAGGACGACGCAAGGATCATGCAAGGCGCGTGCAAGGCTCATGCAAGGATGTTCTTGCGTTGTCCTTGCGTGATCCTTGCATGATCCTTGCGTCACATAACGCAAGGATCACGCAAGGATCTTGTAAGGATCATGCAAGGACAACGCAAGAATATCCTTGCATGAGCCTTGCATGATCCTTGCGTTATCCTTGCATGATCCTTACGTCATCCTTGCAAGATCCTTGCGTCATCCTTGCATGATCCTTGCGCTGATAAAAACTGCCACCAGGTCAGAGACAGGCCTGCCTCAAATAGAAGCCTCGTGGTTATTGAATGGCCGATCATGAAGGTTGGGATTAATTCGGACATAAAAACATAAAAAATAGTAGGGATTTACACTATTTGTCAAGTTCGATTTCATTCTTTTTTTGGTTTTAAGTAAATACCGCAATCTGCAAATCGGCTCGATCCACAATTTACAGTAAAATCCGCTCCGCAAAACCCGTATTGTTCCACAAATTCTGAATTTTTGCAATCCTGCGCAAGGTCGCTTTGTAATGTTTTGGACTCTTTATTTTTTTTATTTTCTTGGCTAATAAAGTAGTTTTTGCCCATTTTCCATTGAAAGTATAAGCATGTGTAGGATAGAATATTGGATTGAACCAAAATTGCATTGCAGTGTTTTTCGGTTGTGGAAAGAACCAGTGTGAAAGATATACTGTGAACTGGTGTCCGTCCCTAAAAAAACAATTAACCTCAATCTATGAAGTAAAAATTCCTTAGAGCTCTTTGCAGATTGTTGGTCACTGGTCCGCTACAAAAAATTAATCTTCTTATTTTCAATTTGCTATAACTGGCTTTACCACGTCATTGCCAGTTTTCTGTTGGTCTCCTTAATTATAAAATTAATTTAATTAGTTTATTTATTGTCACCTAAGCTGCTCAAGGGTGCCGGAACAGGGGGGGCACTTGCCCCGGGTGCCGGAACAGGGGGGGCACTTGCCCCTGCTGCCCCTGGCCAGGAGGGGCAAGGGGGGCAAGGTTGCCCTTGTCATCTCCAAGAAAAAATATTATTGAGCCTTAATTTACAGTGAATTTAGGCTAAAACCTATAAGATATATTCAAAATTGTCATTGCCGCTCAGTAAATTTTTGTCTCGCGAATTGGATTTGCCCTTTCTCGACCGACCGCCCCTGCCGCCCGCGTTTTCTTCCGGCACCCTTGGAACTGTTGATCAGTTGAAAAGTTGTGCCAAAATTAATTTGAAACTTGTTTTGAATTCAGCCCCAAAGTCAAGGT
This sequence comes from Platynereis dumerilii, assembly GCA_026936325.1. NCBI lineage: Eukaryota > Metazoa > Annelida > Polychaeta > Phyllodocida > Nereididae > Platynereis > Platynereis dumerilii. The sequence goes on from JAPTHN010000001.1 coordinate 16,553,526, forward strand.
CACTTGCACATGTGATACATCCTTGCAAAATCCTTGCAGTTGACTTAGCTTGATTTTGAGCCCCATTCAACTTTCTGCAACATTGTAAGTTATGTTAGGTCTTGCGTTATCCTTGCACTTCACTTAGACTATTTCATTTGTGCCTTGCGTTACCCTTACGTCATCCATGCATATTCCTTGCATGGACTTAGTTTTTGTGCCTTGTCTTCTGAGATCCTTACGTCACTCTTGCGTTTCACTTAAACTCTTCTTTGCATGTAACATCATTCTCACGTGGTCATCGGCTCACTCGAGCTGGCTCTGCCAGTGAGCCTCTGACCTGGTGGGCCACAAAAAGTGTGGTTTTTGAGGTTCAAGCTGATTGGTTGCGAAGGCCAGTGGACGCACAATCAGAGAGGCTGTTATAACCCAAGCAAGGTTATGTCATTCCAGACACTGCATACTGTTGACAACAGTAAACTGTAGTCTTTGATCCATTTGTTTGGCTCTATGTAACACATGGTAGCAAGCTGTTAAGTTGCTGTGAATTTTGACAACCAAAACAATGTCAAATTTTTGTTGCAAATCTATGCAGTTTCTTTTATTCATGGAATGTTAAAAGCTCAAATTGTATTATAGGCCTATGGCAATACTTCATTGAATTGATATTCCATCTATCTATCTATCTATCTATCTATCTATCTATCTATCTATCTATCTATATAATATTATATCTACGTATTCTATCTATCTATCTATCTATTTATCTATCTTTTTGTCAGTCCACCGGTCTATCTACATATATTGTAATTTACATATGAAGCTGTTAGCCTAATGGCATAATGTGGGAGTGTCATAATTTAGAGCATATTTGGAATTATGTTAATTTGCATATTTTCACACATAAATGCGGTCTGAGTTGCTCATATCATGGTCATGCAATTGATAGAATAATATTTTCCATGGTCGGATGACTTCCAAGTTAATCACTGGTCACTGAAGGCATGGGTGTCAACCAATCCACAACATGATAAAGAAATGATTGACAGGTGGTTTGAAGAAGCCAAACTTGTGAGTTCCAATATTTTGCACCTGTTCAGCCAATCAGACACAATTGATTGCATGGCTGATCATGGTTGACATCTGAACTGTTCACAGTTTTAGTATTTGCTTTTAGAACTCTGCACACATTTCACAGTTTGTGTAACTTTCAAGTGACAGTTTCTTGTTTTCAGTTTGTTTCTTTTGTTTCATTGTTCGTTGCTTGCAATGAATTCAGGCATGTCCAGTCACTGATATGAAATCTGCCTCCTGATTGGCAGAGGTGCCAGGGCGTGGCAGTTCTTAATTTGACTAAAACCACATGAAAAAGAGTCAACAGAGTCAGAGGCTCACTGGCAGAGCCAGTTCGGGAAGTGAGCCGATGACTACGGGAGAATGATGTAACATGTGCCATGCGTCATCCTTGCGTGTTCCTTGCAAGGACTTTGCTTTTTGTACTCTATCTCTTAGGATCCTTGCGTGTTCCTTACATGATCCATGCATATTCCTTGCATTTAGGAAGAATCCATGCGTGATCCTTGCATGAAAAATTGACTAAGTCCAAACTCTTGCGTGATCCTTGCGTTTTTTAGTGAATCCATGCGCCATCCTTGCAATTTTTCAGTAAGGGCAGGCTTAATTCCAAAACTGTCAACATTTCAAAGATAAAGTATATCACAAAACATTACATATGTACTTTCAGTTTCAATTTGACAATTCTAATATGAATGAATATGACACTATTATAAGGATTTAACATACATCAACCTGAACATTAAGAACAACTGTTTACACCACAACTTTCGCTTCGTTCATCTCCATTCAGGATAGATGAACAGACAAATGTAAGCTTTGTCATTCACAGTAAGTCAAGTGTGCAACATATAGAGAGATCAAATAGATGTGACGGTATCAGTAATTTTTGTTGTCTGAACACTAGGGCGACATATTTGACAAGAATAACTGATCACATCAACGTTATGCGAAACAAGTAATGAGAATCATATTAGTCAGTTTATTTTTGTACAAAATATATAGTATAAACAATCTCATTGCAAGTATAATCATTCATAACTTCCAACTTTGAACACAGAAGTATCACAGATGTAGTGAAAAGTTCTTGTTTGATTCTGTGAAACACGCTGTGTTGGCAGGAAGCTTACATTTCATCAACAATTATGGATATTTTTCAAGTTTTGCATCATTTCGAGTGTTTAAAAATTTAGCCAGCTAATAAGCAGTCAAACAAGGAATTTACTTAATATTTCATATATCTTAGTAATAATCTTACTACATTACCTTTGCCAATATTTATGGATTTCAAAATTTTGATTCATGCATCACTGATTCTGAAGCCAACACAGGATTATGGATCTCAGCATGTTAGCATGAAACATGACAAACAATGGTCTTATACTGTGGCTGTGAACTTGAACTCATTCAGCAGTATCGATGCAAAGCACTGATCATCGAAAAGTGGAAATTTAATTTGTTCGTTGAAATTTCTCAAACTTTTGACAAGCATTGATATTCTCACACAAAGCCCCGTTCTGCTCCTCTTTGACAAACTCTGTCAACTTCTGAAAAATCACATCAAACGTAGGCCGGAGGTCAGGGTCAAGCTGCCAGGTGCTTTCCATTAGATTTTTCCTGAAATTACAAAGTGAAGCATTAAGGAAATATGGAATTAACACCCACTATATCTCCAATGACTGTGGGTGCAGACATCTTAGCGTCGTCTAAAGCAGGCATGAATGCACTGTGATTCCCGTGAATCTCTTGTGCTGTGTCACTTTTTTTGTGATATCCTAGATCAGCCAGAGAATCTACCCTAGACAAATTCTTCCACCGTCGCTTTTATCATAAGATTTAGCGTCAGAGCGTCTGAGCCAATCAGCGTGCAGGATTTCTCTCCACTTTACCGGCGATTTTGCGGGGAGACTAGTGGATCCTCAGAGACCTAAGACCTATCATTTTAAAGGTCTTGGAGAGATCTGTCTATTGCAATCGTGTCTGTACGATTGTCAGACGGAAATGTGTGAATAGACGTAATTGTCCTCATTTGCATAACATGCTTGAATCCATGTTGATTGGTCAACATTGGGGGTGTGTCTGACTTAATCACTGAAGGCTCTGCTGAAGTGTCCTAGATGTGCTCAGTATTTAAATTTCTTGTGTTCCAATTATTTCATGATCCTTCTGATGTCATTCAATCAACCAACAAATACACTGTATGCAAGCCACTGCTAACACTACATGACGAACTGAAGTGAGCAAAAGAAGCTGAAGAATACAGTCATTAACGACTGAGTCAGAAGAAAAACAACCAACTTACAAAATATGGGGGCTGTCAGCCGGGGGCTGGAGCACTTGGCCAGATGTCAGTTGCTGCAGCAGATCTCCTTGTTCCATGGTGTTCTTGTACGGGGTCTCTCCGTGAGAACACACCTCCCAGACAACCACCCCATAGGACCACCTGCAATAGATATATATATTGTTTTATTGACACAAGAATATCAGTAATGATACATTTGTCAATGTTAGTATTGCGAGAAAACATTGGTTAGTAAAATGTGATAATATTTAATAGTACAAAAATTTTATAAGTATATATATATATACAATAAAAATGATAACTTTCATAAAATAGGACATGTAGGTTATATTACTTAAGGTTCCAGCCACCGTTTACTTCCACTAATCAATCATGTTACATCTAATGAATAGTATATAACAATTTATACCTAGTTATCAAAAATATAAATATGTTTAAAAAGCGATTTTCCAGACAAACAACTAGGAATAATAAATAATAATACAGTGCATACATTCATTTTCAACATTGATATCATAATATCTGTCAATAATCATAGTGAACTAAAAATAATAGGCCTGTAACCACTTTAGAGACAAAGCATCAAAAAGCATTCACATCTATATAGTATATTCATATATAGTATATTCATTACTTTTCAGCATTTATGTATAATAATATCCCTTAATAATCATATTCTTTTGCAAGCTAATACAATTGTCCATTTTTCAGAATGTTCATGATATATTATTTCGGTCTAATGTACACGATGGTGTCAAAAAGAGTTTGCAGTTATAATCTTGCAAAATGTCATCAAGAATATTTACAGAGATTTGCACAATAAGTGTATATTGTAAGTAAAATGGTGTATCAAATTATCTATACATTGTAACATAACTCATGTGAAGGTAGGAGATGTTCTGTTATACATCAGCCTGTTGCAGGAACTTTCCAAGGCTAATTTGCATTTCGGCCTCTTTACTGCTCATTATTGCTATAAACTTATCTGTGTCATCAAGTGATCTAAAGTTATTTATCAGATTTTCTGCTATCTGAAATAGTTCATTACGGTTGCACTGATTGCTTGGGCAAATAATCAGGCAGTGTATTTCATCTTCAGTCATATTTAAGCTACATTTCTCACAGATTCTATCTTCTGCCGGAATTTTTGGCCGTTGATGGCGACCCGTTTCTATACGTAGACTATGCGAGCTTGTTCTAAATCTGGCAATTTTGGTTATGATTTTACCGCTATGTCTTAAAAGCAAGTACGGCTCTAACCTGCAGTCTGTTTTAAATAGTTTATATGTTCTTAATTTAGGTTGCTGTGTACTGTCATTTATGGACTCGATTAATCTCATAAATAGAAACCAAACGAACAATGAGAACAATGCAGACTTGTATGTATATATATTGATTTGTATAGTCATGATATTTTATTCAAAATTTATTCCAGACAACAAATGTCCACACAAAACAATGCGACACATTGACAAAATATGGAATTAAGACCCTCTATATCTCCGATGCTCACTAACAGCGACAAAAACATGTCTTGAGGAAGTTACACTTTCAGAAACTCAAACGGTTACAATATGTAGAGGCCTATATATATTTTTTGTTGGATTATTTTGTTACATTTCAGAGACCAAAAGAAATTAACAACTTGTATTGTACTGATTAATGTTACATTCTGCTGCTCCAAACAAATAATAAGTCGAACATTGAATCAACAATATAAACTGGAAATGCCTTCCATATCAATAAAAGCATGACTCACACATCACTCATTTGGGTAAATTTCTTGTTCAGTATGCACTCTGGGGCCATCCATTTCACAGGCAGCAAAGTCTGAAAGGAAATAATACCATATATATAAATATTCATCTCTAGTTCTCAACCAATTGATATAAAACTCTCTTTTTTTTCTCACCATACAATGGCATACATATTATTGATTTAAAATGAGAGTTCTATAATACACAAAATGGCAGGTCAGCTACATCGCTTCAGTGCCGTACACAAATTAACTTACGTGATTGCAGACTCGGTAGTATGGCTTATCTGTCAGGTATTTTGTCAAGCCAAAGTCAGTGATTTTGAGTGTGCAATCTTCGAAAACCAAAACATTTCTTGCAGCTAAATCTCTGTGCACGATCTGAATTAAGAAAACATGGAAAGTCAAGCTAGTTGACTGGATTTAAAGGCAGATCAACTTCGGTGCAAAATTGTGTTTAGTGACCTAATCTGCACGAATGAATTCAATATGAACAAAAAAGATAATTTTTATATTTACAAATTTATATAATTCATCTTTGATACCATTATAATTATATTGTGAAAGTGAATTTGTCAATTTACACTGTGAATCTTTAAAAACAATTGATGAGAATCCAAAGATAATCTCTCACCTTTTGGGAGGAAAGGTAGACCATACCATTGGCAACATCCATACAGTATCCAATAAAGAGCTTGTCTCTTTCGTACTTGGGCATGTCAGAGTGCTTCATTTTGTTGGCTATTAGATAGTTTTTCAAATCTCCATTTGCTGCGTATTCCGTCAGGACCATTAACGGCTCTTCTGAGAGATAACAAGAGGATTTAAATCATTGAAAGTACCAAGAAAGGCCTTCAACCTTACATGTTATTTTTACAACATTTGGGCTTCACAGCATAATCTGAGACTTCACTCCACTCATGTCTCAATGGCTTCTTTCCATAATTTGCGAGTCCGCAAGAGAACACATAGGCCTATGGTGGGAATTTATTTGCTCTGCCAAAAAAATTTATTTCCTAAATTTAATTGAGAAAGGGATTTGTAAGAGTTCTCTCACATTAAACAACCGTTGTGACTGGCAGGTACTCGCCTTCTGTCAATAACTACCAGATATTCTCATAGGCCAAAGCCCATGAGGGTCCTTTCTTTACTAAGTCTTGTTGCTATTAAACTTCATCGGGGCAGAAAATAGGTCATTTCTGGAATCAACCAATCAGAGAAGTTGTTGCAAAGCTCACATTTGTAAGAACTTCTCTGATTGGCCAAGTTCTAAAGTGACCTATTTTCTGTCCAGAAGAAGTTAGCAATCTCATTCAGAGCATGCCACCTTTGAATATCTAGTAACAAGTAAGCCTAGACGATCAGGCTTGGACCTGTGATTATGTCACAATGGAGTTCTCAATACATTACAAAATCACCAAACTCACCCACAGTGCAGGACCCAATCAGTCTGATGACATTAGCATGACCTCCAGCACCCGTAATTTCCTTCAACAGCTTCAACTCTGACTTCAGGTCAGACACTTCCTTGCTGGTGGCGTCCTCTTCAAAGCACAAGAGAAAAGAAAAGTCAAGTACGCTTGTCTAACAAACTTCATATATAGATAAATTGTACGTATGAAGGGACCATGAGTTCACACTAAATAAATAGGAAGTTTGATCATTATTAATCGATGTTGTTATGTAGCAAGATTACCTTTCAGCAGGGAGGTACTAAGTATTGTGAACACTCATAGTCTGAGAAATAAAATTTTACGTCATTTGCAGCCACCATAATTTATTCCTGAAGGTATAATCGAGGACAGCATTTTCGGAATCAAACAACTTTTAGTTTCCGTTTATCCCATCAGGCAATCGATGCTGAATTATTGTGCCTCCTGCTATTTCTAGAGAATAAGTTAAAATAGTTCAATCATGCTGAAATCTGGAAAAGGAGGCTTCTTTTGCCGAGATTTTGAATGTATGAAATAACAAACGCTCACTAGTCTGGCTGGCCATTCACTTCTTCTGAACAGTACTCGCCGGAGTCTCGCCCAATGGGCCATATTTACAGTAATAGATCATACCTCTGGTCTTCTTGATGGCCACATCTATATATCCTTCACCCTGCATCAACTTTCCCTGGAACACTTCCCCAAATTCTCCTGCTCCGATAATCCGTTCTATGTGCACTCTGAAATGAAGGAAGGGCCCAAATGCCAGCTAATAAATTCCTGTTCAATTAATAGCCCCAATAGATGACACATGGTATATGTACCTTTCAATTGCAATCGTACAAACTTAATACTTACCCTATAAATAATTCTCTACCATCTAGTAGTTCAGCAGAATACTTCTAACATGATGGTGAGAGTTTCAAATGACTCAAGCAATTTCGCGCACTTCTACTACAGTTCTATTACAGGATATCATTTAGAGTTTAATTTACATGTACCCGAGACTTGTTGCATACTCAGCTGCTTCAAACATCCTTCAGCATTAGCTTTGAGGTAGACAGACAATATACAAAGTAGGGCAGGAGGTAGGGCTAGTAGGCATGAGGCAGCCTCCGTCTCTTCCTACTTCAATGTTTTGGTGATGAGCAGCAAAGAGGCTTGCAATAGGACCAAAATTCCATTAGCCACAACGGCAAATTATAAGTGAAATACCTGTATGTGCGGCTAACTTGGAATCAAAATTTATCAATTTTCATTAGCCACATGGAGGATGCAATTCGCAGCATTAGATAATGCGAGAGAGGCTAACGGCTAGGGAAAGGCACTGGAGGGACATCCCAGGTCAGTCTTTGTGAATTATTATACTGGTACCACTTTCAACTGATAACAGCAACACTTTTTTTTAAAGGATAATTAGGCAGAACTTTTAAAACTATCTGCAAAGCCTGTGAGTCAAAACACTTTGGAAGAGATATTTCAAACATAATGATAACAACAAGAATGCCATGATTACAATTCAGTAAAATACAAGAACTGACCTGTTCTTGCTGACCTCCCAATCATCCCACGGTTCAATGTAAAAGGGCGTGCCCTGTTCCACGCTCGGGCACTGTGAGAGACGTCTTTCTGAGCCATCACGAAGGAAGGAGAATTCGGTCGTGGCTGATCTTGGACTGCCCATGACTGAGTCATCCTCCACTTGGCCATACATGGGGTTCTGCATACAAACAGAAGATATTGGAATTTCCATCATAAGACAATGAAGATGGATGGATGATAGGGGCTTTTCGTCCCGTATTTATGAAGGCAGGCTTTAAGGACTGGAGGAGGACATGGCAATAAGGCAAAATGATATAAGAGAATAAAGCAATTCTTGTGAACGTGCTAGGCGCTAGGGACAGACAAGGTGGTCAAAGAAAAATCTTTCAATCAAAAATAGATCGAATCTATGGCAACCTCTCCGACCAGATAAAATTGAATAGTTATGGTTTTCAGATAGCTAAGGAAGCCCAGGAGATTTAGTTGAAAGCTCAGGCGAGTTCAAAAAGACCTTTATACTATGACAAACTAATAGTGTGAGAAATGGACTGAAAATTGTCGTTGTCCAATCTGACTGGATAAACATTTCAAACTAGAACTCACACCGCCAAGCGGAATGAAAGGAAGTGGCAGATATTGAATGCAGCAAAAACAGAGCCTAGACAAGAAATGGTGCCTTAACCAATAGCCAAATACCACAGACACTCTCAGACAGGTTGTAAGGCAAAACAAGCAATTCCCCGTGGTAGCCTACACAAAAAGTTACAAGTACAGAGCTTTTGATAAGATGAAATTCACACACCTGAGTTTTGGCATTTTAATTTAAACATCCAAATATCCAGCAATTTTGATGAATAAAACGAAAAGCTTTGTAAATCCGACCAAAACTTTGATATACAAAATTTGTTGAAACACAAGCTATTATTTATTAACTTTTGGTTTGAAAACTATTGGACTTTAGTACGGCTGAAGATCGATATAGTGATGAGGAGGCATCCAAAATAGTAGGCCTACTACAATCTAATATCATGAAAACATATCATGAAAACATGTTAGGCCCAGTCTGGTGAAACTGAGAACTGCATGCTGCTGCCATCTGGCACAAAAGTTGATTTCCTATGCTACAGGATTGCTGTCCCAAGAAATAGTTCCAATTTCATTGCACATTCACAAAATTTCTATCCAACATTGATGTATACCAGAGTCAGACTCGGCAATCACATTCTCTAAGGAAGTAGACAAGGCCATCAGCAAACTCAGAAACAGCCCCGGTGTCTTCCAGACAAAATTGTGTGTGTTCTTCTGGTCGAAAGTTGGTGGACGCTCGCAGGAGCTCGCTGAATAGCACACTAGTCACTAGGTGGCAACACAAGACAGCATATGTTCTGATCTGTGGCAATGCAAGAGCAGTCCACTTGTAGACAGTGTTAGGCCTATATGAACAAAACCTGCTCTTAGAAATTTAAACCTGCTGGCAGTTTGCAATTAAACATGACAATATATTTATAGAAAATGCAAGAGGATTCAGAGGAAACGTTATTTCAAGTTCTTAACCCTCTAAATTACATTAATCACATTTTAATGACACTAATCTGCTAGTGAGACCCCTTCAAGAGAACCAATGGATTCACCTTCTTTGCAGAGCCAATCATGGACCAGCTAGTACGTGACCATGCATCTTGACCAATCAGAATTCCCATTACATTTACATTTTTTAACTTTATGAACGGGGACCATTATCATAAACTGTCTAAGATTAGACTTTTCATTGTATTAATTTCTTGTAGATGTAGAATAGTCGATTTCTTTTGTTGTTATATATCTTTTTTTTTTCTTTTTTTTTTGCTGACGCATGTCAAATAAAACTTTATATATATATATATATATATATTTACTTAAACTGTTACTTTGTGTAAAATGTGGACCATGCAGACCCTGTGGACCATGCCTAAAAGAAACAGAACTTCGTGAGGGTAAAGGACTCTGGATGGGGTTTAATCACGAGCTATCATGCAGACCAAGCAAATTCTTCTGCCACAATATATTCAAACTAAAATAAATTGAAAAGTAAAAGTGTAGATAAAGAATTTATCTCTGCATTTTGGTCAGCATTTGATCTGCATAGTAGAATATTTGGTAAGCATGATAGAAATTTTGGTCTGCATTAAGTAAAAATTTCCACCAAATTTTAGGAATTCAGACCTAAAAGAAATGTCTAACCTTGCAGTAATTTTTATATATTGTGATCAAGAAATGAAAGGGCATGCATTTAAGGACTAATGACAAAGGCTGGATTTAAAGTGTAATTTAATTCAAACAGACAATAATTTGGCAGGGTTTTTTAATCAATGGATTACAGAGTGTCATTCACTGCAACTGGATTAAGTGCAATTCAAGTCAATCTGACAATTAAGTGCAATTCAATTCAATTTGACAATTAAGTCTTTATTTGGCAGGTTCTTATAATCAAGTTGGCAGGTTCTTTTAATCAAATTGGCAGGTTCTTGTAATCAATTGATTACAAATAGTGTCATTCATTATTTGTCTCACTGGTGGTCTGCATGACCCACATTTTAAGCCAATTGGTTCGTCCCGCGATCGCGTCCTGTCCCGCGCCCAGGTCCCGCATTTTAGGTTGTCCTAAACAGCGCGAATTTCAATGCAAAAATGAACCTGGAGAGTCCTTTTTGCTGAAATTTACAAGGAAGCATTCTCAACTTTGCAAGCAAGAGTGGCATCGTGAGTACCCACATGTGAGGTGTAATTGAATAAACAGTTAATGCCGACACTTTGTGTTGGTTAAATGGACCCAGGAAAACCTAAAAACTACACAGAAGTTCTGATCCTCTAACTGCAGCATTTCTACAACTTCGGCAATTACAAGGAGGAAGTGGGAACCACTTCCTCAATTATTGGACCATAGTCCAAATGTTAGTAGGAAACAAGCAAATTTAGTGATCTATTCTGACTTAGAACATTAATTTGCTCATAGTTTACGGTTGTCATCTTTCTGTCCAAATAATGATTATACCTATGGAATAATGTCTTAGGAATAACTAATAACCATTGTTCTACAATTTATTTGGTAGTCTAGACAGACCAGTCAGCCCTGTCAGATACAAGTTTGTCCGACCCAATTTTAAGGAGTGGAGACTATCGCACCCATGCCACTTCTCACACTCTCTCTCTGACCAGACAAGTTAATAAAATTGTAAGGGTAAAATGAATAAACTTACAGTGTCACAACGTAGAACGATGGGTGTGGCTACTCGGATTTTCTTCTTGCAATAGTAAACGAAGAGGAGAACAGCAACAACCACTACGACAACCACACCTCCTCCAATTGCACCAGCCATATTTAGAGATGATTTTTCATCACGATACTTCTTGAACTCACGAACTAACACTTTGTAGTCCACCGTGTGATAAATGACTTTCCGAGGGTTTCTCAGCTGGTAAGCCTCGTATACAAAACTGCAGTTTTGGAGCACTGCAGAAAACAGATCCCAGCACACCCTGTAAATCGTCAGACCATCCGTGGCATTTGCTGTCACAGCCGTTCTTTTCCTTATTACTTGTCGAAAAAATTTGCAAAATGGAGTACATTTCGTCTGAAAAAGACATACCAATTCACATTCAATCATTCATAACTTCTGAAAACTGACAGGGTCTCTCAAGCATCATTTATAGTTTCCTCACCACTAGAAAGTAAGTGAAAACAGAAACAACTAGAATTCGTGTCGCAAGCGGAACGAAAGGAAGTGCCTGTGGAAGTATGTGATAGAGGCTCTTAATTATTTTGGTCAGTGTTTGTTTTGATGGCAAATTTTTGGTTGATTTATATTTTAATTTTACAATAACAGGGTTTTTCCAATAATATAATATAACAATATTTGACATGTTTTATTTGCCCCCCCCCCCCCCTGTTTAATTTCAAATTTTGAGTTTTTGATGGTGGCCATTTTGTGGCTGTCATCTTGGATTTCTGCACATCTTCAGAGTCCACATCCTGGTCATGGCACCAACTCTGAGAAATGAACATCAAAAACGTGTGTTGACTGTATTGGGTCTTGTTCAAATATGGTTAACATTAATAAATAAAATGTGATGCTATTGTGACAGTGACTTAAGGCCTAACTGTTGACTTATTTTTTTAATATTTTTCCTCAATATTTCAAAAAGTACAAAATATCCATCAATCAAATCACGAGAAGACACAACTAGACTTTACAGGTTAACATTAATAAATAAAATGTGATGCTATTGTGACAGTGACTTAAGGCCTAACTGTTGACTTATTTTTTAAATATTTTTCCTTAATATTTCAAAAAGTACAAAATATCCATCAATCAAATCATGAGAAGACACAACTAGACTTCACAGGCTATATGTATGCCAAATTTCATCCAAGGACCTGCAGCACAGTCACGGAGGCTTTGAATGCTGGGGTTTGGGAGCGGGTATGGTTTTAAGGAAAAAAGTAAAATGACCAAGGGACAGAGGGCAGGAGGACACTAACTCCATCCAGAGTGCTGGGCTGAGAAACTTCCTGCTTGAGCAAAGATTTATCAGTCCTGGACTGAAACTCTGATCCATTTTTGTTGCATTCACATAGGTGTTTTTTGTTTTATATTTGTATGTTTTTTTTTCATGTTATTTTGGTCATCCAATTTACAAAATTAATGTGTCCTCATGCAGTCTATCCTGCTTTCAGCGACGTGAAGACCTACATTGATTTTTAGAATAGTCGGCAGGCTTATGATATCAATCAAAAACATTAAGGGGTAAAATGTCTAATTGTCTATATTCCCAGACCTTGTCCTCAAATTTCAGTGATGAAAATGGCTGATTAATCAGTTACATAAATTACCAATTAACCTTTAGTCTCATAAGCAGGGAGGTTTCTAAATCTCAATTGGTAGTGCAGTGACTGCAAATTGTGAGATCTCAGGTCACCTAGCTGCACCCCATTCGGACAGCAGTTTCAATCATCCTTTACTGTGTCCTCCTCCGGTCCTATTTATCTACCAAGTACATAAATACAAGACGTAATAATCATCCATTCTAAAGATTTTCAGGAATACAATTCATCTGTTTTTCATTGATTCAGTAGTTTAGTCAGATGACAGTCAAGTATGGTGAGATACGGAACCATCTGTTGAAATTAGATCTGAATAGAATTACAAAAAAGATTTTTTTGTGGGACAGGGCACCCGGCACAGACCTCTAATGGGAATTACTTGTTTTCCTCGAGATCTGTGTGAGTCACGCTGCGAGACTCTCTCAAGTCTTTTACATCGATATCTACCTGCATGTGGCTAACTCCTGTACGTTCCGCTTGCAACACAATTTCTAGTTTGTATACAATTTGGAGCTGGCTGTGGCCAGTGATGCATTTATGAGGGGTCAATTACATGTAATCTTAGCCAACAGTGATTAAGAAATGGCAATTAAATGTAGAAGAATTATGTTTTAAGAAAAGTTGAAAGATTTTCAATTACTCTGATGTGATACCAAGCTTGATAAGTATAGACATACATTAATTTACTAAATTTATAAATTGGCGTTTAAAATTCCAAAGAACATGTGAATTTGAGAGAGAGAGGCTTTGTGGCCAATTTCGTTGCTGTGTTATTGGGTCTTCAAAATTGAGGGCAAAGTGTGAAGTTGTGAGTGAGAATTTCAATAAAAGAAAAAAGGGATTTCCGGTAAAAGACGCTACCGAACGATCGAAAATAGAGGGTTTTAAACTTTTAATTGACAGTCGGAGTGGAAATGATGGTTGAATTACTTCAGGGAGGTTCTTAACTATGTTGTGTGAAAATTTGGTGAAGATCCAATGATTCTAAGCGGCTGAAATGAGCCTTCAAAGATTCACACCTTTTCCAAACAATAGACCAGCATCGACACTGTATAAAAAATATATATATCTGCATTTTCAACGAATTCTCGGCAATGAATAAAGATATCTCCATGAAATCACGAAATAATATATTTCACGAATTCAGGATTCTAAAGGGCCTAAAATTTTTATTTTAGCCCCAATAGAAGTGTCCGAAAAACTATCAAACCTTTTCGGCCAATCAGAGGGCAGTAGGGCAATCATAAACAGTTCTATTTCCTGTCTCCACAGCGCGAAATTCAAGGTTCCAATCGATCTGTAGAGTCCTTTTCTAGCAAATTTGTGAGCATGACTGCTGGAGTAAGTGAGCATGCTTGACATTGTGAATGCCCACATGTGACATTTAAGAAGATTAAGTGCCAATGCCGACACTTTTTCATGGCCAAATTGGTCTTAGAAAGGCCAAAAACATCACCAAAGTTTGGATCCCTTCCAGCCACCTGAAGGCCAACTTGTACGGAAACAAAAGGAAGTGCTGGCACTTCGTGCCTGGCACTTCCTAATTACCGGGTAGAAGACATTACATTTGCCAAATTGCCTTTCTTATGGTTTACTCCTTTATATACTAGCAACTTGACCACTTGCTACAGTTATGAGCATAAAATTAACAATCAAGACTCTTTGAATGACAGCTGACAAAATTGTGATCAAAATATTTTTGTGGGATTTTGTTTTCTGGATTTTGACAATTTCCAGGAACAGTGGATCGGAGCATAGTGAATCACTATGTTCTCCATTGTAACACTAGAAACTACTTGCAAAAAGCACTAACAATAGCGTATATTGAAAATCGCACCTTTGACAGTTTATGCCATATGTGTTTAAGGACGTAAATCGCTATCCACTGGACTTAAAAGAGGGTTTTCATACAGAAAATATTCCAAGGAATATTCGGCTATTAGAAAAATTAATTCCAATTTTATTTTTATAAAAATAAATGGCTCTTGATCACAGGCATTTCAGTCATTCACCAACACAGTCTATGGCCTGCATGATACTGACCTCCTTAAACAGCACAAGGAAGGTGGGAAAGTCTGGGCAATTCCTTTGAATCAGCCACCCTGCACCCCATTGGCATAACATTACTGCAGGGTGGTCGATTCAGGGACTTTCCCACCTTGGTGTATCTGTACCACTGGTACGTGTAGTGGTCTGGTGCAGAACTGTTGTGAACAATTGTGATGCCTGTGCTCTTGATTCACTGTGTCCCAAGCACTGATTCACTATCGGGGCACAGTGTATCAAGTTTTTTTGTCTTCATTCTGAAGATTATATCTTTGAAATCAGAAGAGGTTCTCTTATTTTTTGATCACACATTTTTACTTTACACTTATATCGTCTTTTTTTTATTTCATTAATTTTTCACCTGGCAGTTGTAGCTATTTCAAGGTCAATATCATGATTCACTAACCTGCATCTTGTAGCATCCAGTAACCAGGCGGCCATGTTGGGGATTGTGCATGACCTCAATACACAACTCGGGCTTTTCCCCTTGGTCAATGTAGTGAACTTCATGGGGGACTTTTGGGACGGAAGGAGCCCAGCCGAAACCACTGTCCTCTGACGAGTCTGAAATGAGCTACATATTGTTAAACAGCTAAAACTCCTGAAATGAGAGAAGAAACCCTAACCCTGGAACATACTGATTTTGATTGACTGTATAAATATGAAAGATAAACCATAACTTAAAGTTGGTTATACCTTTAAGACATCTTAGATGTCGCTGATTCTGAAGGTTTCTGTTTTTCTAAGCTAATTGGATTTTAGACACACTCCCTTATGAGTTTTGTCTGAATCAGACTGAGAGTACCTCCTTTTGCTTGCTTTCTTTCAATTTAGAAATAAGATCAGGAGCTATACATTGAGAAAAAATCACAATACATGCATTAGTGAGTTAAGCCAAGCTTACTTAAAAGTTAAAACTGACAGCCCAAAATACAAACCATTGACTTCCAAGTAGATATCAACTTGAGCGGCACCAATGCTGTATCCAGTGGGATAAAGTGACAGTTCATCGACACTGTTGTTCAGATTACAACTTAATCTGGAGGAGGCCAGTCCAGTGGAGACATTGGAGAGAAGGATGTGCCACCTTCGCTGCAAAAACTGAAATGCAAAGGTATCAGAAAGTGAATGGCAAATCAAATTAACACACAGCTCAGCTACGAAAGCCTAAAGATGTTCAAGGTCAAATCATTCAAGTGTTTGTCATTAACACCATACATAACATAACAGTATTAACTTCCTGAGTCCAGATTTCCAGTCTCCAGATCCATGAAAGTACAAGGAATCTACCTTCTGGAGAATGGCATTAACTTCACTTAACCTTATTCTTGTTGGAACATTTAGTAAACAGAGTTGTTGGCTAAAAGACTTACAGGCCAACAATGCGAAACATACATCAGTGTTTCCTCTGCTTATCACAGCACTTCAATTAAGAGCACTCCAGATGGAGTATCATTGAGATACTAGATTAGGTTAGGTATATTACTGATCGCAGGCCCCCTGAGGGCTATTAGTAGCCTATTACAATTCAATTTCAAAGATCATATGGTAAGAAAATAAAAGAGAATGGCGTCACAAGAGTAACTTACACTTTGATCAGGACTCCTATACAGTCTGATGTCAGAATATTCTTGTTTGGCATAGGGAGCAAAACTCCACATAGGGGACCAAGGCATGGGATAGCCACAGTCGGGCAAGCAGGACAAGACGACATCCTCACTTGGCTGCAGAATCTAGAAAACACAAGTGGAGGGCAATCTACATTTTATTTTTGTAACAAAAGTTTGCTTGATCTCACAACCTTCAATATCATTGTCAATAGAAATAAATACTGTCAGGATCACGCAAGAAAGAGAATTCAGTAGATCAAAATTTACCGGGAGATTGTTTGTATTGCCTTTTTTTAGTTCTATAATTTTTACCATTTCTTCTGTTCAAAAATGAAAGTGCAAGGCAATTCGCTTTTCCACTTGCTCATAACGGATTGAGAAGCTTTTCAGTTTGTGTAAAATCACACATTTCTTGATTATGAACAATTTCAAGCAAGTCAACAATAAACGTCTCTGTGTCACCCTGTGATGGCTCTGCTTTAACTATTATGTCAGCAGATTTAAATAATACTCTATAGCCAAAAGTTTCACTGGAAGTTGCATTTCGCATAAAATCGGCAGACCTAATAGCATTAAATACCGTATTTTCTGTATTAAAAGCACATCCCCTTAATAAAAGTCCATCCCCTCCATTAATTAATCAAAATATGACTTTATTCAAAGTTTTTAATGCAAAAAACTATTAATAGCCCATCACATCATTTACATCTGCCCACCAGGCACCTAATCCCAAAAAATAGGGTAGGCCAGTCAAAAAGTGAAGGCAAATGAAATTTCTGAGCATCAAGGCAATTTTACGACTGACAATTATTATTTCTTACCTTATATACCACAAGCTCTCTGTCTTCTTTGCGGTAAGCATAAGCGACATACCACATACCCGTGTGATTAGTTTTCCAGTTACTGTTCTTTAAATGGTTTGAAATTCTATGTTCTTGCACAGACAAACCCATGGTTGACACTAGTGGAATAGCTGTGGAAAGGCCAGACAATGAAAAGAGTAAGCACGAAGGATGCGACATGAAGGATGCGACAGGAGGGAAAAGCGGGTGCAGGACACTGACAAGGGAATTCCGGAGGAAGGAGGCGAGTGGGTGAGTTCGTGTTTTACACCCCGTTGGCATCAGTGTGGGCAATCTAAAGGCAACCTGGAAGAAGGCACTTGCATAAATATCATTCACCTAAAGGGAAGGCAACTATGTAATTAGGTCATGGGAAGACCTGTAATTATCGGTATGCTAAGCAATAAGGGTATGATATGAGAATGTTCATGAACTTATCAGAACTACACCTTTCCAAACACCTTGGGCGAGCTGGAGTCTTACTCATTAACCATGGGCGGATCCAGACAGGGTCATCATGCAGGGGGGGGGGGGGGCTGAGGTTTTTCGGAATTCGAGGGCCGCATCATCCCATATTTTCTTCAAATGCTACTTTTAAACTCAGTGGTCTAGGGGAGGGGCCCCTAGGCCCCCCTTGGATCCGCCCCTGGTAACAAACAGTCTGTACAGATCTGCAGGCCATCCTCACACCAGTTCTACCTCTGGAAAACCCTCCTTACAATAGTTCTTCCTCCAGAAAACCCTTGTCTCAGAAACATGCACAGAAAAACATACAAACAAGGAGGGAATTTTACAGACAAACACAATCAGGATATAAAGCACATTGAATAGAAACTTCACACATATGAGTAGCAAAGAGTGAAAGACAGACATACAAATCGCAACATACAACAGGGATAGAAAAAGCTACATATTCACACATGCGCTGCAAACAACCAAATATTTTTTAGCACAATGTTTACTTACAGGAGTGGTTGCCAAAAATGATAGATGACAAAACCCAAGGGTACACTGGTTGTTTGTAAGTCCAGGAAAAAGGTTCATCAGAGGCTGTAAGAAACAAGAGTCACATAATCCACATGTAAGTGATGATTTTACCAATTTACAAAAAAAAATCAATTAAAAAAACACAATCTGTATCAAATAAATTCTCAAACAGGGTTTTTCCACAAGACCATTTATTGTAATTTTTCCTTGTTTTTCACAAATTTATACAGTAATCATAATAACAAATCTACAAATTGAACATAGGCAAAGATATATATACCATTTATAGAGAGGGAGAAAATTCCTGTAAAGTTGACAATACTCATATTGCAGACCTGCTGCACGGTTATGTTGCTGTAATTGGGGATGTCATCACAACAGGAATTGTTGCGCCAGAAATGGACCACACATGCGTAACTCCCGGACATGGCGGCAGTCACATTGGCCAGAACCAAACTCCTTCCCTCGAGTTCAAAGTGGAAGCCACTGCTGCAAAAGACAGGACAGGCTTGCAGTCATGTGTAGCCTTATATTAAGAACAATGCACAGGTTCACTCAAACCAAAGGCCTAAGCCAAAATAGAGAATTGTTTTCCTTGCATCTAGTTTATTCAAAGGTATCACATTGGGGCTGCACGATAAAAGGCTGAGATGCGATATGCAATAACTGTTTCATATCGCGATGATGATAAATTATGCGATAAATTCACAAGCAAGAGATTTACCTAAAAACTCCAGCATTATAGCAAAAAGATTGAATTTCATGAAAGAAATTCCAATTCTTCGGCAAAAATGCGGACATTTTTAATGATTTATTTATCGCCCCTTTGTGCGATAACATTATCGCCCTACTTGATATCACCATAATCATTCAGCAGGCCTCCCAGCCCCTTGCCACAAAAATATAGGCCGAAAAAAATAGGCTCCCTTCCCAAAATATAGGTTTTTATAGGTCTGAAATACTTTGAAATATAGGCTTTATAGGTCATAAATTAAGCTGATCAATGATGATAACGCAGAAACCTTCTGTGCATTGCTTATTTGTCCCTTGTAAGTGTACACTAAATTAATTCAGTTAAATTTGGAAATTCTTAAAACGATTATAGCTTTACTCAAGAAACTACATCCCTCAAAATAAATAGCGCCAATAAACTTGTATAAGTCGTAAGAATTTTTTTCATAATTATGTTTGTCCCTGTATTCGATGGTTGTTTTCCACAATAAAATGCAAGAAGACTTAGCTCATTCATCTTTCATTTAAAGAGACAAGTGGTGAAAATGAATCTACAAATAAGCAAGCTAAATCTCATGCCAAACTGATATGGAGAAGTTTGACTATTTCTCCTGAAAATCTATGCATCACAAAGAGGACACTATGAAGACACAACTTGAAGTGGTCTGAATTTAAAATGCTTGTTGCACAAGCCAAACTCATGAAAGAGCCCAGAAGTGGGCTGAAGGCATTAGTCCAATATCTGGAAAACCTGTTCATAGCCTATAATGCAGTGGGTTGGTCAGCTCCAGGAGCTGAGCTACCTAATCTTTCGTCATCAGGGGCCTAACACCTTCGTGCCTCTTCTAATTGGATGTCAGTGTTGCTGCAATGAGTAATTGATGACTAGGACAATCAATACTTTCATTGAGTCTTCGAATATCCACCTTATAAAAAAAGACTTTATCACATTTGTTGAGAATGGCCATGTCCTAGACTAATCCGATGCAAACTAGACAGCGGATGGAATCCGCACCTCCATAGCTGGATAGTTGGGTTGCCTCCTGTCCCCTTTGGCCAATGTTGTGTTGGGGCAACTGAAAGACCCTGGACATCCCTGAATGAATACGTCTCATAGAGACAGGCAGACTGTGTAGGGCAACACAGAAAGCAATTTCATTGCCTACCTGTTCCTACTAGAATGCAATTGAAGCTGATGAGTACAACCTGAAAGGCATTGAACGACAAAGCACCAAAGTACATTCAGACAGTTGTGCAGCTGAAGCCCAATGGGAAACATAACTTTAGGAGGAATAATAAACTCTTATTAATAGAACCAGCTTCAAAGAACCATAACAAATTTGTAGAAAGAGCTTGCATACATGTGCATACTTTTCATAAGAAATAAGGAAAATGTGATGCATGAAAAGAGAGTTCAAAAACTATTATGCCAGAAAGGTCTGAATGCAACCACCTCAAACGTCCTTCGTTTTAAGGACGGCCGTCCTTCGATTTAAGTATGCCCGCCACTTTCTCCCTTCTGAACTGAAGAGGTTGTACTGAAATCATAGGACGACCATCCTGAAATCGTAGGACGTCCTGAAATCTGCGGTCGGCCGCGACCTGTTGACAATTAAGTTTGACAACGGGTACATTTGATTCGATCTACTCTAACTACTCCGGAAGTTACGTATCTACTCCAGGAAGTGACGTTTCTACTCCTGGAGTAAACTACTCCAAGTTGGGTCCAAATCGAATGAAAAGGAGTACTTAAGAACGTCACTATTTGGGGGTTCCCTTCCTGTGAGGATTCCCTTGCCAATGGCAATTCAAGACGCCATGTGGTATTTTCAATTGATTGCCGTAATTGAGTCAATTGAATTACAGCAATGCACATCAAAACAATGCAATCAGTGACCAAATCAAAGCTTCTGAAGTGCCATTTATTTATGTAAACAATCATACGTCATGGGATATCCCAATTTCTTGGAGCACTTCCTATCTACTCCAAACTGCTCTAATCTACTCCCGGAAATGCAAAACGAATGATCTGGAGTGAAGTACTCCACTCCAAGAGCACTTTGGAGCAGCGAAACGAATGTACCCAACAGCATTGCTCTCTATCAAATGACAACAGCTGAAGCGCTGGACAAAACGGAAGATTTCTCCGGTTATATTAGCCGTAGAAAGTTTCAAATTTTGGGAGTCCGTCTGACGGTTTGGGAGTCCATAATATTATATTGGATTTAGCAGATTTTTTTGGAATCAATTGCAAAAGTTTCTCATTATCTCCAAAAAGCATGTCTCTAAGTGAAACATGGAAATTAACTCTGTCGTGAGACCAACAAATGAGGTATACCAAATCATTCCAATTCAAGACTTCAGTATAAAAGTGTCAATTCAAATATTGTCAATATCATAAATTAAGAAAACCATACAATAAATACAAAATAGATAAGTACAACCATGCAAATTCAATAATGAATTTATCTTCATAATTTCAAAATGTCATTGGAGATGAAAGGGCTGAAGTGTGAATCGAAGAAGTGCAATCAGCAATTCACACATTTGCTAATCATGCTTGAGCACTTAAATGTAGGCCTAATGATTGCAATTCAATTGATTGCATGAACCCAATCATACTGGAACCAAAATAATTGGGGTCAATTGTATTGGATGACAGTGACACTTGGGGGAATATGCTGGCTGCATTCAGGGTCAATTGCCGTGAATTACGAGTCTGAATTGCCGCGATTTGGTTAATCACAGAGCTGATACAAACATTAAACTGGATCACGGCGATGTACACAATAAAATGACAACCTCGCCAGCGCGTCACAAAATGGTCAAATTCTCAGCCAATAAGTAACCGATTTACACCAAACAAAGTGCAAAATGAAGCAGAGAAGATAGCCAACAAGATCAATACGATAGATTAATATGACAGACCTTATTTTCGATCCGTGTGGCCTATTTAATCCAGCAATCAGATCGAAATTCAAGTTTTTCTGTCATTTTAGATTCCTCGGAAATATCCGGAAGTTTTACGACGATTGCCGAAGTCAAAACTCGCCAGAGGTCGCCAGGGGTTCTTCCTGGAAGGGCGCTCGCTTGGAGGCGCTGCAAGCAGTTTGGGAACCAGCCAGACTGACCAATCACATCGCTTCAATCCGGCGGGGACCCGTCAAGACTACGCCGACTATGACATCAGCCGAAAGTTGCCGCATTCCCATTTAGAGACAGGCGGGGGCAGCCATATTGAATTTGCCATGATTCCGGTGCGTCGCTGTGTCAAAACGTGTCGGAAAACGCCCGTTTTCTGACTATTCTCGGCATTGCGGAGGTCTATTAACAGACATCACTGATAGATCTATCCCTAATCTATCATCCACATCACTCTGACCCTTTAGGATGCTGCGTGTGCAGAGCTGGAGGCAAAAATTGAGTAAATCACTATATGTTATGTTACCGAGCGTTGGAAACCAAGGCTGAGAGATCAGGTGGCGTAGCCGTCCAATCCTCCATAGCCCGCTGGGCTATGGAGGAATAAGTTGCTGAGTATTGTAATTAGAAAACAGAAGAGGCTGGTCTTTGAGACTCTGTGACTGCCCAATTGTCTCCCCTGAGCAAATAGGTTCTTTTGTTCAGAGATAACTCCTCCCGTGGGAGTCTCAAAAGTGACTGATTACAGGCCAACCAATCAAAATGTCTTGATTTCAAATTTTCCCATGGATTATGAAAATATGTTATTCTTTACAGTCTTGTCGGAGTCTATTTCCCTGAGTGCGAATATCATGATTTTTAAAAACATATTCAGGAACATTTTCATTTCGAAAGTTGGATATTAAAAGTCCTTTTGTCACTTCAGACATAAAATGCCAAATCCTATGCACGATCTGCATGTTATCAGGTTGTGTGAGGCTTGTAAGCCTCTAGCATATTCACTTAAAATAAATGCACTTAAATATCTTGAATTGTAGGTCTGTGATCCAAAGAATGTTACCATGTAAAAAAAAAATTGGTCTATTATCTCAGCTGTTTTGCAACCATGTTGTCAGAAAAAACAAAATTCAACAGTCACAGCAAAAGATAACGTTTTTTTTTTCTTCAGAAAAGACGTTTATAAAATGAATGGCATGGTAAAAATGTTCATGAAACTGAATCATAAGGTCAACAAGCAATTATGAATGAAAGCATTTCTTCGAAAGTCGGCATCAGCATCGCGGTTTTGTATTAAAAGAGCAAAAATATAGGTTTATATAGGTTTTATAGGTCATCTTGGGAAAAATATAGGCTGCAATTTTAAATATAGGTTTTTATAGGTTTTATAGGTTTTATAGGTTGCGCTGGGAGGCCTGTCATAATGATAAATTTGCAAAAATCGTGCAGCCCTATATCACATTCTGAATGAGGCTCCTAACTTCATCGGGAGAGAAACTTGAGAAAGTAGGTCACTTCTGAACTTGGCCAATCAGAGAAGTTCTCACAAAAGGGCAAATTAGTAAGAAAATCTCAGATTGGCCGTATTCTCAAATGACCTACTTTCTGTCCTGATGAAAATAGCAGATTCAGTCTGAGGGCATCACCTTTGAATATACTGGTGACAACTGACAAGTAAAGGATGGATGGATGATTGGGGCTTTATGTCCTGTATTTTTTCGCACTTGGTAGGCTAATTAGGACAGGAAGAGGACATGGCAATGAAGTGAAGGATGATTGAAACAGCCGTCCAACATAAGCCCAGGTGACCCAGCAAGAGCTGGATTGGAACCCTGGACCCAGCAATTGGCAGCCCCGCAAGCTGCCGCTAGATCAACCCTCCCCCCAGTGGCAAGCAAAGAAAAAGTCCCTTATTTGGCCTGTCTACAAAGATAGTTAGGCAAGCCTGACTATATAACATGTATAATGGACCAGAGAAGAGTACTTACCAGTTGGTGAAGTGACAATCGGACCCATCTGTCACCACTTCCTCACCATCTTTCAACCAAGTGAGAGAAAACAAGCGGTCCTTAGGAAAGGCAGAGCCATCATGTTCCCTGGTGCACCAAGCAGGGAAGGTCAGGCAATCCCCAGAGCAGACCAAGGACACATCTTGCCCACTCAGTGCAGACACATGTCGACTGCTGCATAAGTCTGAAATGGCAATCATGAACATGAGAAAGACTTAGGGTTGCAAAATTCCCGAGACTTTTTGTCATGGAAACTTTCCATGGAAATTTTATGGGCATTTACGGGAATATTCGGAAATATTGGAAATATTCCGAAATTTATCAAAATACCACGAAGACTGCTCTGAAGACAAGGTTAAGTCCATCAAGGATCATGGCACACAGGTTGAAATAACATGGGCATTTAGGCTAGAATTGACCTTGAGCTTCCCAGATCTTCTCAAGGCACCTTTTCTGAGGTCAGTGGGTTGGGCTAAAAAAAGAGGTAATCTCATTTTTTTCGTAAAATTAATATAATAGGCGGGTACTGTACACTAATTTTTTCGCAAGCTGATCTTATCTGTTGGGTTGGTTGATCCAAAAAGCTAAAAATTAATATGACAGGCCTTAGCCACTACTGCCACTAAGCTAACACCTTGGGTGCTATCAAGTAGACTGCTGGCTCAGACAGTCAGACTGCTCAATCATTGGTTCTCTTACCTTCAGAACAGTTTTCATCACCCCATGCCAGTACCAGGCCAATTGTCAGCATGTGCACAACACTGCATACCAGCATATTCAGTGACATCAACTGAAAACAAAAGACAAATTCAATTTGAAGTAAGATATAGCTTCTTCAATCATAGAGGATAGATGGAAGGATGGATGATTGGGATTTATGCCCTGTATTTATGCACTTGGCAGGCTTGATGAGGACAGGAAAAGGATACAGCAATAATACGTCCTGTATTTAGGAAGAGGCAGGGAGAAAGGAGGCAAGGCATGAAGGGAAAAAGCAGGGACTGAAGAAGTAGATATGTTGGAGGCAGCGAGGAAGAGGCAGAAAGAAAGGAGGAGGCAAGAGCAACTAGAAGGAGGCAAAAGTTAGGGAGGAGGCAGAGGGAGAGGTGAGTGAGAGGGAAGAGGCAGAGAGGAGGAGGCAAGATCAACTTGAAGGAGGCAAAAGTTAGGGGGGAGGCAGAGAGAGGGGCAAGAGAGATGAATGAGGCAGAGAGGAAGGAGGCAAGAGAAACTTGAAGGAGGCTAGGGCTCTGTATCGATACTTTTTTCTGATACGATACGTATCATGATACATTTGTTTCGATACACGATACATATTGCGATACGGCGCGCCAAAGTAAAGCAACCAAAAAGTTTGAATTTTTGCTCACTTGAATCCCTTCGAGCATTATATTTGGGTTAGTATAAGTTGCTCATTGACCAAAAATTCTATAGACATTGAAGACTTAGCATTTAATAACAAAAATAAGATGTTAATTATATTACTGGGAAGGGTAAAACATCAAATTTTCCTTTCAACTAATAGGATTTAATAATTCATTCAGCAAAAATCACCATTGGCAAATTGCAGTGATTATTTGAAAGTCAATAAATTTCATTGTGTTAAATTAACCATAATAAATTGATAATAATAACATTGGATATAAACATGATAAAGCAAATATCAGCTCATGCTTCTTCAAAAAAATCACACCAGGTATTCATCATAACCATGGAACAACTTGAAATCATCATTATTTCTAAGTACTTGGGAAATGGTTTTCCATCAAAATCTCAAACCCTCATTAGTTGTAATCAGTGTAAGCATGTGAGCTGAACAACTGAGACAGTTGTGTAGCATGCAATTAATAGTAAGCACCTTCGAAGTTCAAACATCTACTTAAATAAAAGTGTAACCCCAGTGGCACATTCGCCATTTGAGCTCCCACCTCCAACACATTCAAAATCACCCAATTTCACCTCCTTCCCATCCAAATAGTACCATATGCTTAAAAAACATCACCACTTGCCAAATCCGTATCATTAACCCACTCATACCACCATAATTTATCCCTTGAAACAATTCCCATTTTAGCCCCTTGACCCCAGCCTGGATCAGCCCCTGCCTTATCCTGACTCAGATGCGTTGTCCAAGGTAAACAACAGCCATGCCAATCCTCATCACATCTAATGTGCACATCTCCTCTTTTTTCAATCATGCCCTTCTGATGAATTCACTCAGTCATCAATTACCGCTTTTTTTTTCCTTCGAATCAAATGTCCATGCATTGATAGATCAGCAAGCAACACACTCCCTTCGTGAATACACTTCCGGTCTCAAAGAGTTTCCTTTGATCCACGTTGCATTTTCTCGCCATTCTGCAGTTGCTTATTCACGACACCACACTGATCTTTCTATACTATGATGTCTTTTTTTTTTTTTTTTTTTTTTTTAAATATTTTTATTGTCAGCCAGGTGTCTTGTTTAGTTTACATGGTGCATAAATAATTGGTGGTTTAATGTAAATTTAAAGTGGATAAATATGTAAATTTATAAAATCAGTTATCGTTGATGACGTTCCACTTCTTTTTATATTTCGCCATTTCATTGTTCTTTCTTGCTATGTACCGCTCGATTTCTTTTATGTTTTCTATTCTCTTCAGAAATCCTTCGAATGTTGGTCTTCCTTTTTGCATTTTCTGTTGGTAGATGTGCATTTTTGCTGTTATGATAATAAGATTAACTACCTCTTTCCTGGTGTTTGCCAGCATGATGGTTGTAGGAGTAAAGTTAATATTGCACTGGATTGATTCTTTTGCCCATCTTTGGATTTGGATCCAGAGGTTGTGGCTGGCTTGGCAGTGACAGAATAAATGACAGTAGGTCTCTTCTTCCTCTTCGCATATGTCACACCTCGGGCTGGTCTTAATTCCCCATTGGAATAACTTGCTATTGATGCCTGTGTTACGATGAAGCAACTTGAATTGGAAGGCTCTGATTGCGGCTGACACTGTAGCTTTGTAGAGGGCCTTGAAGCTTTGGCTTATTGTGGCTGTGTCAATGCTTTCATCTGCAAGATCTTGTTTCCATTTTTCTACCAGTTTGTCCAGGGGCTTCTCGATCTGGTTTACTAGTTTCCTGTATAATAATTTTGTGGGCTTTGGGCTTGCGATCAGGTATTCCAGTAGGCTTTGCGTCTCATGCAGAACTCTTTCGTTTGCTAGCCACGATCTGGGAGTTGCCGATATGATTCCATAATATTCCAGAAAATTACAGTTTAGGTGGTACTTCATGCAGAATTCCTGGAATGATAAAACTTCACCATAAGCATTTTTCAAGTCTCTCACTGTATTGATGCCCATTTCTTCCCATTGCTTGTAGTAGACCACTTTCCTGTTGATCTGTATGTGTTCATTGAACCATAGCGGCTGGTTGTTCGCGTCATTGCTTGTGATGTCTTCTTTTCTTGAGAAGCTATTTTGCAACCACAGTTTCATTACTTCTTCCCAAAATTTGTTTGTTGGTTGTAACCTCTGTTCTTGTAGCTTCTTTGCGGTAAGATTTCCTTTCAGTATTGCCGCTTTTCCTTTTTTGAAGGTGCTCAGAGCTGCTCTGGCCCATCCGCTGTTAGGGTTTCGAAGAAGTCTGCACACCCAGTTTAACTTTAGGGCAATATTATGATTTTGGATATGTGGCATTCCTAGTCCGCCTTCTGGACGTAGACCATACATAATATCTCTCTTGACTTTATCTGGCTTGTTGTTCCATACGAATTGAAAGAGGAGTTTCTGGGCTTTCTTGAAGAAAAAAGTCGGAGGTGATGGCAGGACTGACAGTTGGTATACCAGTTGAGCTTGCAGATGTGCTTTTATAATCGCTACTTTTCCCATTACTGTTAGCTGTCGACTGTTCCATATCTTTATGATATTCTCTAGCTTGTCGATTAGAGGTTGGTAATTCCTTGACATAAGATCTTGATGATTGTATGTTATGTATATCCCTAGTACTTTTATTCCGTATGGTGACCACTTGATATTCCGTTCGTTGTATAATGACAGGGGACTTTCTTTTATGACTCCGATTGGAAATAGCTCTGTTTTGTCATAGTTTACTTTGAGCCCTGATATTTTTTGGAAGTCATCGAACACTGAGAATGCTCTGTCGATGGTATGTCTTGTGAATCTCAACAGCAAGTTTGTGTCGTCTGCAAATTGACTGATTTTGTGCTCCACTCCATCGATAGTGATTCCTGTGATGTTCGGAGATTGCCTGATATAGCTTGATAGGACTTCTGCTGCTAATAAGAACAAGTATGGCGACAGAGGGCATCCTTGTCTCACTCCTCTTTGCAAGTTGAACGACTGGCATGTCCATCCATTGTTTAGTACGCAGCTTTGGGTGTTGCAATACAGTGTTTTGGTCCATTTTATCACAGATGGTCCAAAGTTAAAAGCACTTAGAGTCTGGTAGATGAACTTCCATTCTAATGAATCAAATGCTTTTTCAAAATCTATGCCTGCGATTACCTATTATACTATGATGTCTGATGATAGGTTTGCTAGCTTTTAATTGCATTCAAATTAAATTAATTGATTCCTCCTGTAAAAGACTACACTCAAACCAATTCATCAACAATCAACTTCATTGATTGCTGTCAAAGGTGTTAAGCACTGACACTTTAAAGTGCAATTCACTTTCACACCTCAGTCCCTCTCATCTTTCAACTTCATCACACTATTTAATCTAAAATAAACCAGTAGGCAGCGTAATGATGTAATAAAGAACCCTGGAATCTAGAATGTTAGCTATTATTATGTCAAGAAAACATACATTCTGATGGCATATTATGAATGGTGCGCTTTCTGTATGGGCCTACATCAATTGCTGTGCAGGCAAATTGACCATACTCAATAGACGGGTTTGGTGTTTGTAATTACAGTCACACAAATACAAGTGATGTTTTTTATGTTCTTCCTTCCCCTCCCATGTTTTCCCGGGTTTTACATGTTTTATGCTTCGCAGTCATATTACTTCATGACTTTTTGCAACTAAAGTACCTCAAAGTTGAAGTGAAGCACAACTTCAGACCAAATCCCTCCACTCACATACAATATGACCCTAAACTAAAAATACACCCGTTCTGCTTTAAAGTCTTTTTATATTGTGTTGTTTTACATCCGACCTTTGCAGCGCCTTAATTCTTCTGAATAAAAATCTGACAGATTACTCTCATTCTTCGTTCCCCTTTTTGCATTTTAATGGGTATTTTCTAGTGAATAGATAATTGTGTGAAATGGAATAGATATAACAAGAATAAACAACATCAGCATTAAATTGCATGTCAACTGCCAGTGCAGTGGAACCTGCACACATGGTCAAAGTTAAATTGCTGTTACCACTGGAGCTCACTAGCAATGCAAATTGCAATCAGCTTTGACACCTTGCCAGTTCGAATACAAAGTGCTTTTCCTCATAGCAATTTAGTCTGATAAGGGGACAAAGCTCAAGAAGCAATTTATTCGTGGCTTCACTGCACAGCAGGACTTCACACCAGTTGTACCTGTGTATTAGGAACTGCTCAAAGTGCTTTCAAAACGTAATTAGCCACTTTCCGCGAGGCGGCGCTGCAGTATAATGACGTAAACAGCGTGCCCTGATGAGTTATGATACGTACTGCGGTTCATTGAAGCTGTATCGGTTCGCCGATACAGCTCTCTGTACCGGTTAAGCGATACGATATGCATATCGGTACAGAGCCCTAAAGGAGGCAAAATTAGGGAGGAGGCAGAGAGAGAGGTTAGTGAGAGGGAAGAGGCAGAGAGGAAGGAGGGGGCGAGAGCAACTTGAAGGAGGCAAGAGCAACTTGAAGGAGGCAAAAGTTAGGAAGGAGGCAGAGGGTTGTCCAGAGGCAAGAGAAACTTGAGGCAGAGAGGAGGAGGCAAGAGAAACTTGAGGGAGGCAAAAGTTAGGGAGGAGGCAGAGGGAGAGGGGAGTGAGTGGGAAGAGGCAGAGAGGAAGGAGGAGGCAAGAGCTATTGTGGGGAGGGGGAGGTGAATAGGGGGGAAAGAAGAGAGGGAGGAGGCAAAATGGGAGAAAGCAGAGAGGGAGGAGGTAGAGAGGGAGGAGGTAGAGAGGGAGGGAGGGAGAGAGGGAGAGAGGGAGAGAGAGAGGGAGGGAGGAACAGAGGCAGACAGGAAAGAGGCAGATGAAGGAAACATGAGCTATAGGGAGGAGGTAAAATGGTAGAAAGCAGAAAGGGAGGAGAATCAGGAGATAGAGGGGAAGGAGATGAAATAGGAAGAGCGGTAGAGAGGAAGGGAGCAATAGCAACCAAAGGAGGCAAAAGTTAGGGAGGAGGCAGAGAGGGAAAAAGTAGAGGAAGGGCCAGCCCTGGGCTACCAAAGGAGCCAAAATCGAAGAAGGAGGCAGAGAGAGAGATGGCAGGGAGGGAGCAGGCACAGTGGTAAGAGGCAGACTCAAAAGCTAGAAGGAGAAGGCACACAGGAGGAAGCAGAAGAGAGTGAGGAGGCAGACATCAAGGGTTTGGAGGCGTTACAGAAGAAGGATGCAGAGAGGGAAGAGGCAGAAAGGGAGGCAGCAAGAGCAATTGAAGGAGGCAAATGCTACATTTTAGAAATAGATTTGGGCTGGGGTGTGATTTTTTATGTGAATTGATATGCTATTGCAGAACTTTTGCCTCAAGCATAACAAGGCTGAGAATGCAGCATTTTCATTGTTTTCCCCGACATTTTTCCTGGAGGGGGGGGGGCATGCGATTCTCTGGGGGGGGCACCCATAATGGTAATTTATATATTTTAGCCAAGGTTGAAAGTTCACATGGGGGGGGGGGCTAGTTGGATAATCTATCATTATCCTCTGTCGTTGTTATCCTCTGAGGGGGCACCTGAGGGGGCACAGGTCAATACTATAGGGGGGGTACTAGCCTGACTAGGTCTGGAACACTCAGCTCTGCTCAGTCAGGATCACTTGCTAAAAGCATAGAGGTAGATGTTTTCATCGACCCTCTATGTATTCATAGAGGTAACCTCTATGAATCCATCTACCTTGCAGTATTTCCTCCCATGCACAAATTAAATGAAGATTGCACTAAATATTTTTGCATGAACTGAAAGAATACAAGTTTTGGAAACTTTTCATCGCGGGAAATCAAAATTTCTATGTGGCGTTCTCAAGCTGGAAGTCTGTAAAATCTGCAGAAGAGATGCATTATGGGTGGTTTATTTATGTGATGAAAAGTGAGCTAAACCCTTCCTTTTTATGCTGGAATAAAAAAAATGTGTTTAATGTTTGATTGCTTTCCTTGAGGTGCCTAAAAATAGTAAAATTGTCAAGGTAGATGAATTCATAGAGGTAACCTCTATGAAAACATTTAGCTCTATGAAAACAGCGACCTCGATGTTTTTAGCAAGTGGCCCTGACTGTGCTGACCTAGGGGGGTACGTGCCCCCCCCCCCCCCCCGTAGGAACGCCACTGCACAAGATAAGACTGCAAAATCACTTTGTAAGTGAATTCAATCTCATCTGAATTCTGAAGTGAAGATGTCGTTGCAAAGTGAAAGTCGGCTGTAACTCACCATACTAACAAAACGCTGGTTGATTGCATTGTTGATTTCGCTCAGCTCAGGCCAGGGCCTTCTCGTTTCCGGCATGTCCGGTCCATTGAAGCTTTTACTGTTTGTTGTTCAATGTGCAGGTCTGTCGAGAATGATCACATTTCGGTTACCGGTACTCCAATGCAAAGCCGAACATCCAGGGTAGCAGAGACACCAGTCATGAGGGAAGAATTGGTCCAAGATGAGGGCCACATGCGTGACGAAAAGGTCAAGATTAGATCGAGGCTGAGGCCAAAAGCGCCACCTGCGAAAGGGCACCGCATGCGAGCGATTGAAGATTATCCCAGGGCCTTCGACGTGGCTCGGAGCCTCTCGAACTCGTAGGCTAGCTAACAAGAAGAAGGGAGGATCCGAGCACTGTGCCGCAAGAAGGTTACGGTGGAGATGAATACAGTGCTCAATGGATCCCCAGCTCACTGCTTGGGTGTGCCACAAGGTAAACATGTACCTCCACTTCTATTGTTTTTTAAATGACTACAGGTCTACCTCGCTATCTACTCTAGGATAGGTCCTGAATCTAATCATAATAATAGCCATAGCAGGAATCTCGTCTCACTCATAAGGCTTTCTTCTCTCAACCCATAACACCTTCAATTACACTCCTAAACCTGTCAATTAATCTGAAGTTCCCGATAGGGCAACTTTTACCTATCAATATTCATTATTTCCATGGTTACATAAATTTATCTTGAGAATTTGGCAAAAATACACGTTTTTTCACATAAGTATCTCCCACCGCTATATTTATCTGCCACAACAATGGCTGTAATGCATTTAATATTAATGGCCATTGAATTCCGCATCTTTTGATATGCAGCCGGACTTTCTATGGTCAATATAACTACCCAGTTACCCGATATTCCTATTAGGACTTTGCCAAAAACCACATTTTCCACATACAAATCTCGAAGCTATTGATTTCTCTGCCACATCAAGGCCAGTAATGCATATCATATCGCAGGCCACTAAATTCTGCATCTTTTCCCACACTCATGCAACTTCTATGTCCAATATTTAACTACCAAGCTCCCAGAAATTCAGTTGCGTCATGCATTTAGGAAAAATCATATTTTCCAACAGCTGCAGCCTCTCACTGGTTGTAGTGCTGTACACCCCGCTGTAATAGTTCCAAACAATCCAGTACATTACTTCATCGAACTGAAAGCTAACTGAAAGCTGCAAATAAGACCTGGCTTCACTTTACTCTAACCTGGGAAGAACCTGGAACTTGGCACAAGAAACCCTAACGGGTCAACAGCTAGTAAGTTAATGAAGTGACAAAAGAAAAAGGTCAGTTAGGGGCGACCATTTAATTTCCTAGGGGACTTAGAGGTTTTCTCAGCAGGAAACAGGGAGGACGGACGCAGGGGGGGGGGGATTCAACCCCCCCCCCCCCCACCAGACCAAAATTTAAATATTTTTACATGTTAGTTTTATCATTGCGCGGTCGCGTTATGTCGCGAAGGCCCGATAGAGCCCCCACCGGAATTTTCCCTGGCAGGAAATTATTTCTTTCATGGTTTCATGGTGACGGCAACAGTATATTAATTTATTTCAACCCCAAATATTCATTCCTGAATCAAGCAACACCCTATCAGGAAATACCATTGGCAGAAACTATTTATTTCTAGACTGCCCAAGAAGAATTTATCAACTGATTTATTTATTTCAGCAAAACTAAGGGAAGAAATTATGTATTTCAACACCCCCAGAAATTAAATGGTCTCCCCCTTAATTGCAAGGAGGCAGAAAGGGCAAGAAATAATTGCGCAAAAATGGCTGACAAAGCTTGGAGGAAAATTGGAGGCACGGGCTGACGGGCAGATCTGATGCTTGGGAAGGGGAGGCAAGAAGTGCCATTTTTATGGATGATAAATGTCACATTGTGGATGTTTTTGATGAGTTGGTAAAATATATATTTACCCAATAATAATGCTCAGGCAAAAAGGAAGATTTAATATATTTTGTCTGAAATATTATGGTGTCTGTAAGCTACACCTGGTCCCACAATATGCTAACTGATGTTTGGCTTAATTGCTGAACATCCATTAGTAACCCAGTGGAATACACATACTTATATACAGTAGATTTATCTGTCACATTTTCAAAATGTTTTGGTGCCCTTTTTTACTCTTGGATTTTCGACGACTGGCTGACTGACATCACTGGCTGACTTCATCGGCTAACTTCACCGGCTTATATCACTAACTGACATCACTAACTGACATCACCAGCTGATGTCCCAAACTGACATCACTGGCCTACATCGCTGGCTGACATCACTAACTGACATCACCAGCTGATGTCCCTAACTGACATCACTGGCTGACATCGTTGGCTGACATCACTAACTGACATCACCGGCTGATGTCCCCAACTGACATCGCTGGCTGACATCACTGGCTGACTTCCCCAACTGACATCACCAGCTGACATAATTAGCTGACGTCTTGCTGACATCACTGACTGATGTCACTGGCTTACATCACTGGCTTACATCACTGACTGACATCACTGACTGACATCACTGGCTGACATCACCAACTGACATCATAAACTGACATCTCCAACTGACATCACTGGCTGACATCACTGACTGACATCACCAGCTGACATCACTGGCTGACATCACCAGCTGACATCACTGACTGAGGTCCCCAACTGGCATCACTGGCTGAGGTCCCCAACTGACATCACTGGCTGACATCACCGACTGACATCACTGGCTGACATCACTGGCTGACATCACTGACTGACATAACTGGCTGACACCACTAGCTGACACCACTGACTGACGTCCCCAACTGATGTCCCCAACTGACATCACTGGCTGACATCACTGACTGACATCACTGGCTGACGTCACCAACTGACATCATAAACTGACATCTCCAACTGACATCACTGGTTGACATCACTGACTGACATCACCAGCTGACATCACAGGCCGACATCACCAGCTGACATCACTGACTGAGGTCCCCAACTGACATCACTGGTTGACATTACTGGCTGACATCATTGACTGACATCACCAACTGACATCACTGTCTGACATCACTGGCATCACAGGCAAACATCACTTGCTGACATCAGTGGCTGACATCACTGGTTGACATCACCGGCTGACATCACTGACTGACATTGATTGACATCATTGACCATATGATAGCTATCAATAGGGGAGCTCCTTAACACAGGAGAGAACTCCCAATAAGAGGAAGGAGAAGGTGGAGCCACCTTGTGTGAATAGACAGTACTACTACTGTGGTTGCCATGGAGATGGTAGACTTGGAACTGGATGACACCTAGTATCCCTGAAGACTAGCAGGGCTAGTCTAGTTAGTCTAATGACATATAATTATATCGTGTAAGGTCATACTTAGTCTAATGACATATATATCGTGTAAGGTCATACTTGTCCAAGAGGAGGATATTGTCAATGATCCCTTCATAAGTCAACCAACACACAAGGTTTTTCAGTGTTTTGGCCCTGTGAAAATGGGTAATTCAAGGTCAGACTCAGCTGAGAGGATCGATGATAATAAATTATGGTGAATACAAACAACCAGTATGACATTATATACTTCATGGCTCCCAAGGCTAAAGAGACCTCAGCAGAGTCAGCACAGATTGTTAACCTTAAGCAAGGTTAACGCCGAGAACTGCCAATCACAGCTTACGTTGTGCATTCTGCAGACTGGGGAACAGCATGAAGAGAGCAGTCTTGCCAACTTGACCTCTTTTCCTAAAGAAAACTTCACCACAAACAGCCTCATTGACTTCTAGTTGGAGATTTCAAGGGCCCAGGCTTGGGCAGGACAAATCTCAGGCAAAGGACAACTGCGGAGTTGCACCACTGACAGGAAGTGACCAGATAACTTTCCTCTAGGCTTCACAAACTAATAGAATTTCCATTCAGAGAACCAAGCACATCTAATCATGGAAGAACAAGTAACATAGAACCCTTTAATTCCAGGGATCTCAGATCACATCTTCACCACTACACACTCAATGTTATGCCATTACGATACCTACAGAAACCATGAAGGATCAGAAAATTCAGGAAAGCCAACTGGGTAACCATGACAACTGAAATTTCCACCTGAATT
The DNA here is from genome assembly GCA_026936325.1 of Platynereis dumerilii. NCBI lineage: Eukaryota > Metazoa > Annelida > Polychaeta > Phyllodocida > Nereididae > Platynereis > Platynereis dumerilii. Next base: position 16,589,344 of record JAPTHN010000001.1, read on the forward strand.
AGCAGATTAGCGAGGGAAGGCTCAAGCAGAAGGTCAAAATGTCGTAGGGCCTACTGCTGTGGATCTATAGTTTCTCAACAAACAATTCCTGTGTTAAAACCAGTTTGATGACCTCGGCCTTGGCTCGGTCTGGGATGCCAAATCCTTGGCCTGGCTTCAGGACTTTGGACCATAGGCCAGTGTTGGAGGCATCGAGGCCTTGATGATGGCCTCGGTCTCGGAGGCTCATGCCTCGGTCTCAGCTTCGGATATTCCAGCCTCTTCTATATCACTGGTTAAAATTGCTGCCAACAACTACTAGACAACCTATCATGCCAATCAAAAATTGTGCCTGCAGCCTGCACCAGGCAGATCACCGCCAATGATCGCTGGGCCCTCTTACTACAAGTCATCTACACTCACAGAACAATGATTATCCAGTAGATTAAAACAGCCTGATGAAGAGAATGAAATTCTTACTACACTAGCCACTAGGCAAGTTACCATCTTGCACACAAGGCCCAATAACATTACAATCCAACTTAATCTAAACGGAAAACGATAATGTTGTATCAGACTTGTAACATCATCAATGACAACAAAAGAATTTCAAATTTTAATACTGTCTATTTTATTTTCTGACACAGCTAAACTGCCTAACAGTAAATAGAAGTGAATCTGCGTCAACTACCTGAGATAGTAATTAACGATAGCAACTAAAGTTAAATTGTCTGAAGCCGTAATATCACTGGCTCACATTCACATCAAAATGCTGACATAAATGTCACATAATCTTCTTAACATTTAAACTAAACCTCACTGCCATGTTGTGCAATGTCAGCACCTTCCTCATGCATCCCACTTACCTAAACACTTGACCTATCCTTCCCTGGCATCTCTTTACTTCAGATGCACCCCAACAGCCCTCTTACCTCTCCTTTATTTACCTAATCCACCCTAAATCCACTTCGACACTAGAGTTGCATGAGTTTCACCTGCTGCAATTCCTTACACCAGGGGCCGCCACTGGCTCCAGTAAACCAATCTGCCACCTTCAGGATATTTCCCAAACTACACCCAAAAACACAGATCTGTTTTGTAGCTCTTTCCCATCACTAACTCTTCTTTAAACATTAAATGCTTCACAAATAACATTCAATCAGTCAACTTTGAATTATACCATAAGCAATCTCTCATCCCACGATCTTTCACCCTCTCCCACCATAGGCCAACCTGCAAGGTGCTGTTCAATAATATCAAGTATTGACAATTCTGCCACCAACTGGATTGACATTAACTGATTCATTACTATATTACTACCACAACTCATCATCATGTTCCATTCATGTGCGTTTGCCATTGAATTATCATTAGCCTGCCATTGCAACTGCCTCTCACTTCCACAACTTTCACTCCTAAATTTGTATTTTCCTTTTCCATTTTACTCTCTTCATGCACTAATGTTGGCCTACCACTCTCTCTTCCATGATATAATGGGCAACTTCTAGTTGTTAACATCCAAACAGTTAAATTAGATTTAAAGAATTAGATTTAAATATAGCAAGCACAAATTCACTGTTATTCATTGAAGATAGCAAATTCAGAATTTGAATAAATATATAAGGCATATAACAATATTATTTCATATAATAGCAAAGTCAGTTTTGCTGAAAAAGTCCAAACATTCATCAGTCCATTGTCAATTCCAAGGTTTGCTTTTGAACATGTATCTCTGATTACAGTGTCTCATGAGTCATGATACTTGAAAATTGTCTCTAGCCCGTAGTTTTAGGTTGACCAGTGATGACGTCCCACAGTCCCCTGATCTCACCAAGCCAAATCAACTGGGTATTTCCCTGTGAGACAAGCTTTACAATGGCCAACTCCTCCCTCCGTCTTTTCTATGCCTTCACACACCGCTTTCTCCAGTCCATTCACAGAAAGGTATGCCACACTGTCAGCCCCTATAAACAACAAAGAACTAATTATAATATCTATATCATTTTCAGAATGGGTTGCAAGTGTAGAACATGTCCAGCTGTGGGAATACAGTTGATAATTATCGAACTAAGTAGGCTACCAGAAAACAACAGCGAATTACAAGAACCCAGGGGTTCAAAATGGAGGTGGTATAGTATCTTACTTCATATCCCCCAAAAAAGACTTTCCCCGAGTGGCTAGAACCAGGTATTGTTTATATTTTGTGCTAAATTTTAGAATTTTCAAAATAGTCCATTTCAAGAAAATTTTACACTAAACTATACAGATATATGGCTACAAAAGAAGTAACTTCCTAATATGATTAGGTAAATATTTGTTGAAGTTTACCAATTTATTGTTTTAATACCATTAATTTTTGAGAAACTGAAATTTGAGAAAAATATCAGAAATCCTCATTTTCCCCAGATTTTTTGGATTTTATGAAAATTTCGTAACATCGGCCCTCCAAATGAGTTTAGTCATTTAAAGAAGTATAATTTAGACATCTAAACGCAAAATTTCCGCAGTGTAACTCCAAAATTGACGGAATCATGGAGCATTGAAGAAATAACATTTTTCACAAATTTTGCTGAATTTACTGTTATTAATTTTTGTGAGAGCATTTATACCCCCAAAACGAACATTAAGGGTATTTAATGCATATGATGGTAGAATTTCATTTCCATAGGTATAACCGTTTCAGAGTTCTGCTCTGGAAACTAAAAAAAAAGTTTTTTTCTAATTTTCAATATTTTGCAAAAACTCGACCAATTGCTTGAATATGAACACCAAAATGCACATATATAATATGTGCTGTAAGACCCATTCATGCGCCAAATATCATATATGGGTGAAGTCATTTTAGATGAGGCCAAAAGTGTCACATAAGGGTAAATTTTTAAATGCATGTTTTAGTATGTATTCCTCATCCAGCCTGTGCTCCATAGTCTTAATTTTTATGAAATATACTTTTTATGTCCTTAAGTTACACAGACACTGCCCCACATAGAATTGTGCTGAGGAGAGTCTATGTCGTCACGTAGGTGAGAAATTTTGGTTGACTCCACTTTATTTAATCCCTATTGTTGATAATAGCAAACATTGATCATATAATCATTGTTCCAGGTATGGACGATCATTTAAAATAATTTTAGCAGACAAATTACCATTTTGCTTTGAAATACACATATTGACGGAACAAAAATATATGTTCATCAATTTTGCTTCTTCGATGTTCTGTCAAAATAAAGCACATAGGTATACTCAGTAAATTTTTGGATTAAAATGTAAAAACACACAGAATGTATGAGAAAATGGTAAAATCCAAGCCATCTAACCTGTTGTGTAAAAGATATAGGGATATTTTTAGTGTTACATCATATTTGACATAGTCCTGTAGGTGAGAATTCTGTCACACGTACATCATAATTGACCAAGTTTCAAAAATGATGTCAAATTGTGTATAAATAAACTTTACCAGTAAATGCAATTATAAACATTTCAATAAAAACAAACAAGGCTCAAATGTTAATTCCCCCTAATATAACACAAAAGAGGAATTTCACCAAGAAGCCGGAAAATAAGTTGCTAGAAGCTACACACATGCACCAAACACTCATTATGAATAACTGACTCAAGCTAGAACTTAAATTCTCTGAAATTCCATAAAATATATAAAAGAACAAGTAAGGTAAAGTAGATTAGTTAAAATCCTCATTCATGACAACAGTAAAAATACAAATAATCAGCAGAATTTAAATGAAACGTCAATTATGATGTACGCCTATTAATCTTGGCTTAACGAAATCAAACACAATGTATTGTTGAGATAAACTGCATAAGTAAAGGAAGCTACCCAAAATACATGATAATTCTTAATTTAATGTTGAGATTACTGTCATATATCTAAGATTTATGCTGTACATCACATTTGACATTACAAGTGTCAAATGTGATGTACATCAAAGAATCTTATGTTATTGTCAGATAAGAATGAAATGCATGTGCGAAATCTCATGACAAGGACTACAAAAGTCTGGGAATTTAATTAACAGTACTTTTCTCTATTTTGGTAATGTTTTCATATGAAAAAGCACGAAAATTCATCAGTACATCATAATTGACCAATAATAACTTCTTGGTCAATAATGATGTACTGTCCATTATGATGTACCAATTTGATACTTTTTGACATATGAAACATTTTGTTGTGTGACAGTCCTGTATCTTCATGCAAGGCCAATTTCAGAAACAAAACTTATTATTCGCAGCAAAATGAAAAATTTTGATTAATGTGATGCTTCTCTACACATGAGAACACCTCTGTCAGTGACGTTACATCATATCCGTCCTGTAGGTGAGAATCCCAGAATTATTGACATTCAAAATTTGCATCCTCCATATCACAGCCTTTGCTGCTCTGTAGGATATCCTTTTAAACATTTTAGATAAATCTTGTGGAATACTTATTTTGGCAGCATACAAACCCATAAAAATATTACTGGGTGTTTCAAAATTTTTGGTTTGAAATTTGGCCGTCCTGTAGGTGAGAATTTTTTCAGTGACAGCAGGTGTCATGTTTGGACTGCAACCATTTGACTATAGCTGGATATTCCTTTTAAAGCTGACTGGTATGTGATTATTTATCATAGACTTTCTTGATTTAATGGAAAATAAATCAACCAAACGGCACTTAAATAGGAAAAAAACCCATTTTTAGAAAACGTTTTTTCTGGATTGACCATGTTTGACATTTATGATGTACGTGACGCGAGGTTTCGGTGGCCCAAGAAATATTCTGAGAACATTTCACATACCAAATGGAATTAAAAAACTTAAGTTCAGGTATATAGGTAGTCATAAAAATTAAAAAAACTGAGCATAACTTACTTGAGTTGCTAACCATCAGCTGTCAAAGTAACACCGTTTCAAAATGTGACGTTTGACATCCCCAAAAATGGACCATTTTGAGAGTTTCGGTCCCTGGTCTCAATGATGAAGCCATAATTTCACATAAAAGTGGATTTATTATGAAGACAAAATTGTTTTCTACATCTCAGGGAATTTTAAAGAACTTATTACTAGCCAAACTTTTTTTATGTCGTGTTATAGGTCAAAATCCTGGCTGGCCTCGTTTAAAATGACTTCACCCATATACAAGTGCTATAGTTTAGGCACAGCGGCCAATAAACAATGTGTGCAGCCGCCCCCGGTGGATCCAAGCAAGATATAAAAGGAAGTCACGTCCTAATTTCAACATGCCTGGTATTCATGTCTATGCCAGATGCATGCTTTATAATCAAGTTATCCACATCTCTGGACTCAAACATCTCCAAACAAAATAGCCAAGACAGGGCCCAAAAGACATTCTGAAAATGCTCAAATTTCAAATTTCCCGCCAAAACTGTCCATTTTGTCACTGTGATTGCATAAATGGAGATGTGTACACACCTCCATTAAAAATTATCAAACTATCTTATACTTTCAATGCATATTGAACAAACATGCAGTTGATAATCTTTTTTTTGTTCCCATATATATATTCTGTGAGTGATATCGTAAACTCAGAATGTTGTAGTCACAATCTCGTGTATCAGTGATTAAGTCAACATTGAGTCATGTCAGGTAAACAATACTGTAAAATAAATGTTGGTGTATATTACCTAGCTGGTCAGCCATTTCTGTCACAGCTACAGTATTGGCAATGAGTTCGTCCTTCGTGGGGATGTTGATTCCCATGTAGCAAGGGTACTTGAGTGGAGGTGAAGCAATTCGAATGTGCACCTTCATTAGTAAAAGAAATAAGTATAAGTTTATTCAACAACGAATGATAAAAGAATTCCACCTGCATCTGCACTGATCTAGGTTAGTGATGAAACAATTTCGCCGATTTACTGTAACAGCTGATTTTGCTGAGCTAAGCCCAAAATCGATTCCAGCAATTTTCCAACGGGAAAAAATTAGATTTTCCTTTCTTCTGCAAGTTCAGTTGATTGGAGACACTCAAAAAGTTGTTTGTAGTGAATGCACAAATTCTATTTAAAATCCATTATTGAATCGGTGACCTCACCAAATAATTGGTCCTGAAGATTATGCCGATTTTTCACCACAAATCTAGGTAGTACGTGGAAAATAGATAGATAGATATGGTAAGTGCAGTGCTCACAGGGGTGATTGATGAGATGGGAGAGAGAGTGGGAGACCTTAACATGTTACACATTTACCCCATGTGAAGGATCTTTTACTTGCCCAGCACAGACACTGATACAAGGGGCCGCCAATTTAACGTCTCATCTGAGCGACATCCAGCTGGGATTTTGCTCATGAAGGTTCACTGAAAATTTCGGGTTCCCCACCCGGGGTCAAACCATGCAGGCAAAGACCTTCAGCGGAGCAGGCGGTCACCTAAAGCACTCAATCACCCAGCTGCCTATGATGGCTTATTTATGCTACTGACCTGTTTTGCTCCAGCATTCCGCAGCAGTTTAACAATAGAGCTCATTGTGTTTCCTCGCACTATGGAGTCATCAACAATTACGATCTTCTTTCCTTTGAAATTTTCTGTGAGAGGTCCAAACTTCTTTGCCACTCCCAACTGACGCAATCGCATGCTTGGTTGGATGAAGGTTCTGCCGACATATCGGTTCTTGCAGAGAACCTCTTGGTAGGGCAGTCCACACTGAAAGAAATGAGCCAATCTTGAAAACTCACATATGTACCAGGGACTACAGGTTCCACTTAGTAGGCACTTACTCATCCAGTATGCACTATGCATGCATATCATATTAAGTTGTCCATGCCCAACATTAGAGGCAACCATGCCATAATTTCCATTTAGGAGTAAAGCTCATTGTGAGAGCAACATCGCCACTTCTTGCCAATATTTTTCCTGACAAGCAAATACACTAATGCTACTCATTTAGTTAATTTGATATTGATATAAAAGTTACAGATGCCAACAAATTTTGAACAAAATGCAGTTTTACCAATGCTTTGAATTTTTGAATAAAAATCGATTGAGCCGTGGAATTACAGAGTACGGTAAAGACTGGATAGTGAGAAAGTTAGTGTTGGCTTAGATCTGCTAATCAATGCTAATGGTGTTGTTCATACCTGCTCAGCATATCCTAGAGCAGCAGGAGTGGCAGATTCTGGGACTGTGCTGACCAGATCAGCATCACAGGGAGATTCAAGTCCAAGTTGACGGCCACATCTCTTTCTGACGCTGTAGACCATCTGACCTGAGATTTGCAAAAGGAGATTCATTGTTTCTTGCAATAACACTGTACCCAACCGGAAATAGATCGGGAGCGTAACTGCAGTTACGCTCTCAAAACGTCCACCATGATTATTGTCGATTCAGAGGTTTACAGGCACTTTCCTCGTCTTGTAATACCAATTGGAGCTGCTTGTACTATTTCAGATGTCCTGTGTACATGTTAGAGCACTGCTGGGGTCATTAATTGGTCAGCAATTGCCTGTAATTCAACGAATTTTAGTTTGAAGCCAAGGTCATTGGGAGCGTAACTCAAATTTTTGGGAGCGTAACTGTAAAGTTTTTCTTTGGATAAGGAGAGTAACTCACTGAAGAAAATGCTTTGTTGGCTTGGATATGGCTATTTTCCTTCAACATGGACTCGTTATTGTGGACTGACAGGACTGAAGTGTTTTGGGGGAGAGGGGGTGGGCACACTCTGGACGAATTTCAAGATCCAGATATTGTATATTAATAAAAAAAAAAGATTGGCATATCTTCGGAGCTATTGAATTTCAATATTTCATATAAGTCTATAAAACTTGTCTATGTACAGAGTGCAGCTGGTAGTATTTTTTTTTTTGCAGAATCCTCAAACTGTTCAAGATTGCAGAACGTCAGAATTCCTTGCCCTACAGAAGTCCAGAATTCGTGCAGAAGTGATGAATCAGGCCACTGGGCAGCTGGGCCTAGAAATCAAAATGCCTGCAGAAAGAAAAGCGATTTTCAAATTGTATGATTAGCTACATGATTTGAATGAAGAAAACCAATTAACAAGAGAGTTGAGAGCCATCGAAAATATCTATCTATCTATCTATCTAGCTGTCGGTCTGTCAATCTATCTATCTGTCTATCTATCTATCTATCCATCTATCAATCAATCTATCTATCTATCTATCTATCTACCCATCTACCCATCTGTCTATCAGATTCTACCTATATCTATTAAACTCGCACATGAATTCAATTTCAAAGCTGTTTAATGGCTATTTGCTATACAATTAATACAAATCAGTGCAAGTTTCGAGTCCCCACCCTGTATAAAGCCTACGTGTACTCATACAGCAGAGCTCTCACAACCCCGGCAGTTCCCTCATTCAGCATTTCAGGCTGATGACATGCTATTGGATAGTTCCTTTTCAGCTATTCTACGATGAGTGAAAAAGTTAAACTTTGTTCAATATCACCCTGACTCCGAATAGGCTCAGATATATAAAGATGGTTCAATACCCACTATACCTGAAGAATAACTCTCTATTTGAATTTTTAACACACCTATCATATGAACACAGCATGGTTCATTTATACCTACCCTGCCATCACGCCCGAAATCATTGAAGTTTAATTAATATTCTAGTCTTTTTTTGTCAGTTTATTTTCTCGCAGAGTAAGTACTAGGGCATCCCAATACCAATAATTGCCATTAAGAAAAGTTCCTCTTGCCATACTACATTGCTTTTAATGAATCACAATTGAAGAGTCTGTCAATTGAGTTGACAGGTTCTTCAAAGTGTGAAGATTAGTTAACCAAGTAGGCCTACATTGTAGCCTTAATTGCAATACAGGATTGCCTGACACTCATAATTAAAACCCGCTTTGTATAATGCTTTATAATACTGCCTCAGTGTGTGGTTGTTGTATTTAAAAAGATGAGTTACGCTCTTTAAAGTTTGAGTTACGCTCCTAAACATTTTACAGATTGTTGAGTTACGCTCCGGCCGAATATAAATTTATGTGCAGTTGCTGAACTTTTGGGCTGTTTTTGAATCAAAATCAAACTGCCATCCTGTCTTTAACTAACCAAATAACCCCCTCACAAAGTGCCTTGCCATAGGAAAGCTCAGCAAATGAATGATAGCCAGTCAAACTTCTGAATCGAGGGGTAAGATGGTGGCCGCTTTAGGAGCGTAACTGCAGTTACGCTCCTGATTCATTTCCGGTTGGGTACAGTGAATAAGAGCAATGTAAAATCTTAAATGACTAGAATATTGTTTGGATGACCAACATTAGGCTGTCATTAGCCTTACAGATCTTTCTGCTAAGTTAAATGTGGAGATGTAGCTGAGACTTGCTAAGTGAGATATTGCACTGACTATGGTATAACCACAGAGGAATCTTCCTCTATGGTGTACCATATATAATGGCATCTGATTTAATAATGATATATATATATATATATATATGTGTAGCTTTTCAAATTATGCCAGTGGATCATGAATTCGACAATTTTCAGCCTGTCACATATCACTTCCAAGTGCACCATTATAGTACATAATGAACATAACAGTGCATATGTTCTCAGATGTAACATTGTGCAAGTAGCGAGTAGTACTAAGTACCAAACAAATCTCAGATTTGCATCTCATAAATATCAAATTACAGATCGATTATCAGATACTTCAAGAAACAAAATAATCTAGAATGTAAATAATTAAAGCCATGAACGTACCTTCCATAATACTGTCAGGCCGTGCAAAGTAGACATACTCAAATATACAAAGTGCAGGAGGTTTGTCATTTGGACGTGGGACAACACACATCGATTTTACCCCATCTTTGCTGATCTTCACAATTTCTCCTAAAATAAGAAGACACTGAAACATGAATGGAAGCATTGATAAAATATTATGCACAATGTTGAGGAGGTTAACTTATTAGAAGGATTCAATTACCGGGTAAAACCTCCCTGTAGTACTTGGCTCCTATGGACTGAAAGGCACATGATTCGGATGACACAATGTAGCCTTCACAGTCTATATTTTTGTCTGAAATGTAACGACAATCATAAGTGCATTATTAGTGCATGTGGCTTTTTCTCACATATTCACTTCAACTCAATCTATAGCATATAAATATTCATAAATAGTAATTTTCTTACCATAGTCTTCTACGTAACCAGGAGCCATTAATTTCCCCAAACATAAAGGTCTGTTGCCGAAGGGATCTCGGACAGCATAGATAACATCTTTGAACAATACCAGGAATGAGTACGAAGTGTAGGTGAATGTCATAAGCTGCCTTATTCTGAAGGAAAAAGAATGTAAGGTGATATCTATAAAGTATGGACTATGAAGAGAAATATCGGAAGTCCTGTTAAAATATTTGACAGTATTGACATGTCAAAACTAAAACAGTTACTCTTTATAACTTCTTAAGTACAAAGCTACTCACCTAGCAACCCAATCAGCACCGTTAGGCTCTCCATCAGGTGGCGAATGGGCTAGTAACTGTGTGATAAGCTCACTGTCTGATCCACTGGACAGTCCCACTCCATGCCGTAATATCTGAAAGACATTTTATGAAATCCATACTGAATGAATCAATTTCAATAAGTTTCTTTAGTTTTTAGACAAAAAATACACAGAATTAGCAAGTATGCAACCTAACTTAACTCAGGGAAATGTAACAGAGTGCCAAACTTCATACTTCATGTGAAATTTTATGCACATCACTATTAAAGTGCCATGTAGATTGTAGATACAAGTGGAGTCCCTCGTCTTACCGATTGTTTAAGTTTGTTCGCATTGACCAGTTCTCCATTGTGGGCGACAGCTATTTTTCCTTGCAATGTCTCAACAACGAAGGGTTGGCAGTTGGTCACTTCTGATTCTCCTGCTGTAGAATATCTTGTGTGTCCTAGAAAACATTATATACGTTTTAGAAAAGAATGGGTTACATTATATCCGTTTTAGAAAAGAATGGGTTACATTTACATGTATAACAGTTCTGGAAAAGTTATTCTTGTTCACTATATCCTTTTCATGGAAAAAATGTTTTGCATTGTTTCATATAAATGAAAATTTAATAAATTATTCTTTTTTTCATGACTTAGCCATGCGCAGGTTTCGTTCCCAAAATCTGGGAGTCTTGGACGATAGGACGACTGGGAATCTGGGACCCTGACCATTTGTAATGATATTTTGGATATGTCTTAATCAATAATCATGTTGATTTGAGAATTGAGGAAGATTCTCTTCTAGGTTAGGCCTACTTATTCTGTAAACAGGTTCACAATTTCAATTAAATTAATAATCTCAACTTACCAATTCCGAGATTGCCTTTGAGTTTTCTGAAGACGTGGTCATCCTTGAAGACTTGACTGACCAAGCCCATGCCTTTGTGCTGATTAAATTTGAAAGGGTCAGTTCCTTCAGACAATACTATCCCTGCACTTTCCTGACCCCTGAAAAAGAATTATAGTTTGTCACGTCAAGCAGAGGACAGACGCTTGCCCAAATATCTCGGCAACCACAAGCCCCACAGGAGAAATACACATACCTATGTATAGCTTGGCTCATTTGTAATATGAATATCACATTTTTATGTTTTGGTGCCGTTTTTGTCCGATATTTGACAATTTATGGAAATGGCAGTCAAATTTCGCAAAATGTTGACATTTGTGATGCTGCCAATCTAAGAGACAATGGGTAGTGATGTCACAAAAGTGCACTGCTGCGTCACCCCAGACTTAGTTCTTGCCAAGTTGGTATTAAATGGACCTCCAATCTCATTGTGTTAATTTTTTTTCTGGGGTATCAGAGACACAAGAAGATGTAGCCCGGCACTAGACATTCCAGGATCAAGGGATAGAGCCCCATCACTGGCGAAGTAATCAGTAATGAGCTTCAGCCACAGGGGGCCTCACTTGTCAAGTCTGGGCCAATGGCCTGACATGGCATTTCTATTTCAATCAGTACAGTATAGCAAATTAGGAAGTTCATAATAAGTGCAGACTTTTAATTGCTTTGTGATTCATGACTCATGCTTTACAAATGTTACAACGGTCATATTGAAAAAAAAAAGTTAATGAGAAATATGTTTGACACTTTTTACCCTTAAGTCATTGTGCTATAAACACATCCCAACTACAGTCTTTAATACCATCAATGAAAATTATACCAAGATTGCTAAACCCAGTGTTAGAATCTACGGATTCTTGTAATCTGAAAGAATTGTCCTAAATTATCCAAATACATCCTAATTTTTATATTAACAGCATGGTTGAGATAAGTTGTGTTGCTGTTGTTGATCAGTTTTTTTTTGTAGAGGAGGGGGTGGGCATATTAAAGTATTTGTGAGGAAATTGCATAAGTTCCACGTCACATGACACCCATCTGTCATGAGTGATGTCTTTTCAAATATCTGACCTATCAGAGCATGCAAGTATTGAAGTATCCAATAGTAGTTCAAGGCATGTATGGAGTATTCTGTAGTGACTGTTATGTATCGTTCAGAAATAATGGGTGCTGTTTATTCGCAAAGTATAGCTTCACATTCACAGCTGTGTAATGTGTAATGTAGCGACTTCTAAGTTCTCATCTCAAGAGGAAAAGGCTGAAAAAGCTGTTTTGAGGCACAACCGAATTTCCTAAAGCTGGCAGTATGAAACAATGATTATAATCCCCTCTAGACCACTGAGATTAATAATAGACATAATTGAAGAAAATATGTGATGAGGAAGACCCGCAAATGCCGAAACGCCTAGCCTCCCTGGCCCCCATGTGCCCCCTCCCAGATAACCTTGCCTGGATCTGCCACTGGGGCTCATGTTAAGTATAGACCCTCAATCAGGAGCAGGCATTTAACTGATGAAATATGGTTACTACACAATACAAGAATATTGGGTTGACTCACATGAGCTATTTTCAGGTGTCACTTGTGATGGCCAACTAAAGCTACAGTCTGTTGATGTAGGACAAAAGTTTAAAATGTAGTGCAACCCACAAAACCATTGGTTAAAAAAGTCACCATTTGTACGTAGTTTGAAACAGGCCACAACAACATCTAGGGCAGTGTTACTATAAATGTTATCTAGTGTTCCATATATTTCCAAGAAGTATTGGGTATCTATCTGCTTTAAATAGCTCTTGAGCTTCCATGAAAGAAGAAGCATAAATTTAGAGGACGATAGAAGCTGATAGCATATATATATATGTCTGTCTATATAAAGGGCTTTAAAAATGTTTCGTGTTGATCCTGTGGGTACCAGATTTGCATTTCCAATTAAATTTTACCTCAACCATAAGCTACCACAGCTATCACGATATCTAGGCATACACTTGAGCCCTACATTGTCCCTTATGTTTTCTATAATTAATGGCCGCAGGGCCATTTTAGCAGATAGTGAGAAAAGTGGCGTCCACGGTATGAACATTCTTTTATGTCTGCACCTATTGCAATGAAATCTCACCCATGCACGGCCCCCTTTGCCTGAAACTTCGCATGATGGCTTTATTGAGTGTGATCTTTTGCTGCACAGTACAAAATTGTACATCTATAGAGTTTCGGCTTATAACGTTTGTTGATTAGGTCTCCCCCGCCTCTTTTGTGGCCATTGGTACCTTCTAGTTTATTACAAAAATTATTGTTTTGTCAAATCTGAACAGAAATTTCTCCTTCTCATAACTCAGATTTCAGATCCTATTGTCATTTGCGCAGTGTCTTTGCTCCAATGGGCTTTTCTAGTATCCGATCCTCCCCCAGTCCCCAGTCCCCGCTACTTTTTCTCCTTACCAAGCTCATTTACAAATTTTCATAGCTACAGAGTGACACCCAAGGAGTGACTCTTCCCTTTCTCTCATACATTTCACCATAAAACTTTACAAGAATCCGTTGATTCAAAGCCTGGCTCAAGTGGCAATGATGACGACAAAATATGTGGCAGTGATGACGGCAAAATATGTAGCAATGCTGGTGAAATAGTTAAGTCTACTTTTTTGGAAATGGCAGAGAAAGGTGATTCTGAATTGCGGCAAGTGAAGTGCTGTTATTGTGGTTGTTCAATGAACAAAATAATATCCAAATAACCACAAATAGAATGTGTACAATTTTTTTTAATCTTGAAGTCGCCCAATTTCCTCCTTTGAAAAATGGGCGAAATTGTCGGCCTAATAGAGCCCTGCGCGGTCACCCAATAGCACTATTTTGCAAGTAATTAATACATTTTGGTCCTTGTGGGGTAAAAGTGGAATGACACTGTTTGAACAAGCACTGGGTGATAGCAGATATGCATGATTGATTCCACTAGCTACAGGTGTGTGTAAGAACCAACACTTTAACAACAGGCTTTTATAAAAAAAGACAAATCAAGTTTTATTAATTAGCTTAACTTGATTGTGGAAAAAAAATATATATTTAAAAGAGGAAGGCCATGGTATACAATTAATGCATAATTACTATTACCTGTTAGGCTGTACTTATTATTACCAGGTGGCATTCTAATCATTAAATTAGGGGAATTCCCATTTTATGTGGGGGTATTGATACAATAACTGTAAAAATAAAATATTTCATATTTTACATGCCTATAAAATCATGGTTTAGTGTGCTATTCTTATGTTATTATTAATGTTTCTACCAGGTTACTAAAACACTAAATCTTGATTTCTCAAACTTTAGGTGAATTGCCACTTGTTATAGGGGCATTGACCCAATTGCATTGTCTTTGTCTTGAGACAACAATGGTGGTCCAACAATAGATACCCTTATGCAGCTATATTATACACTTCTTGTCTATTAAGAATGTTGGCCTATTAATATTACATTCTAATGTTATTAATGCAATTCTCTTCCAGAATATTTCCACAATTCTGCAAAAATGCAAAAGGTTGATTTTTCTAACTTTGTTATACTTATGAATGAGAACAGATGAAGGTCCAATAACTTTGGATGTTAATTTTCGAAAAGAACAACAAATTTCATTTACTAATAAGCCTACACATATTATTGATGTTACATAAACTGATATGTTCAAGTTTAGGAATTATGTAAAATATGCCAATTACTGAATGTCATCTATATCACTATATTTTCCCTAAATTAAAAAATATATATACCTATGTAACAGAAAATACTGACAGATTCTGAAGTTTGCGGTCATTTGCGGTCATATTCTGACCGCATGGATTGCCCGCCCCGCCCCGCGACCGCTTGGCCAAAAGTATGACCATGACCGCCCCGCCCCGCAAAGGTCTCAACCTGACCGCGACCGCCCCGCACCGCATGCGGTCAAGGAAACTGTGACCGCACCGCCCCGCGGGCTGCGGTCCGTGCGGGCGACCGCATTGCGGTCTGACCGCGCAGGGCTC
The DNA here is from genome assembly GCA_026936325.1 of Platynereis dumerilii. Classification (NCBI taxonomy): domain Eukaryota; kingdom Metazoa; phylum Annelida; class Polychaeta; order Phyllodocida; family Nereididae; genus Platynereis; species Platynereis dumerilii. Next base: position 16,604,644 of record JAPTHN010000001.1, read on the forward strand.
TACGGCCTATATGTACATATAGGACCGACTCTGTGGTGAGGCTGTCACGTTGTAGATCATAGATTTTGTCCGGCCATTTCTGTCAAAGTGGCATTGCTTACTTCACAAAATGTCATATAAGTTTCATAAATGTAGCCTAACTTAGGTTCCTGTACCTTCTTGCATACGTTTGCAAAGTATTTTCCCCTTATTTTACATTTATTTCACAAATTCACTCCCCTCTTCGCTTCATGTCCACACAGCAAGCCCATCGCTTGCCGACTGAAGATTTCTCGGTAAACATGGAGAAATATTGGCGCTTGACCCTATGAGCAGCCAATCATGGCTAGCCATCTGGTGGATTGTATGTGAACTACAGCAATGACCACTGGTTGAATCAATCTGGGATCCACGGCATTTCATGACCTTAGGTAGCTAGTACCGATCTTTCAAATTTGATTGATCGAGACAACAATGCAATCAACATCCGCTCATTCACAATTGTTTTGTGACGTCACATACTACCTGCTAGTCCACTGATATGTGGATGGAAACGAGTCTGGGTTGAATAGAAGTGGGTTGATAGAAGTTGGGTAGATAGAAGTTGGATGGATAGAAGTTGGGTGGATAGAAGTTGGGTGGGAGTTGGTGAATAGGAGTCGGGGGTGGATAGGAGTTGGGGGTGGACATCAACGACACTGGTTGGATAGAAGTGGTTGGATAGATGTTGGGATAGAATTGGGTGGATGAAAGTTGGTGGATGGGAGTTGGTGGAAAGGAGTCGGGGTGGATAGGAGTGGGGGTGGATAGGAGTCGGGGATGGATAGGAGTCGGGTGGATAGGAGTCGGGGGATAGGAGTCGGGGGATAGGAGTCGGGGGATAGGAGTCGGGGGGATAGGAGTCGGCGGATAGGATGGGAGTCGGCGGATAGGATGGGAGTCGGGGGATAGGATGGAAGTCGGGCGGATGGAAGTCGGGCGGATGGAAGTCGGGGGATGGGAGTCGGGGCGGATAGGAGTCTGGGGCGGATAGGAGTCTAGGGCGGATAGGAGTCTGGGGTGGATGGGAGTCGGGAGTGGATAGGAGTCGGGAGCAGATAGGAGTTTGGGGCGGATAGGAGTCTAGGGCAGATAGGAGTCTGGGGTGGATAGGAGTCGGGAGCGGATAGGAGTCTGGGGCGGATAGGAGTCGGGAGTGGATAGGAGACTGGGGTGGATAGGAGTCGGGAGTGGATAGGAGTCGGGGGTGGATAGGAGTCTAGGGCGGATAGGAGTCAGGAGTGGATAGGAGTCGGGAGTGGATAGGAGTCTGGGATGGATAGGAGTTGGGAGTGGATAGGAGTGGGGGATGGATAGGAGTCGGGATCGGATAGGAGTCTGGGGCGGATAGGAGTCTGGGGCGGATAGGAGTCGGGAGTGGATAGGAGTCGGGAGTGGATAAGAGTCGGGAGTGGATAGGAGTCTGGGGTGGATAGGAGTCGGGAGTGGATAGGAGGCGGGGGTGGATAGGAGTCTGGGGCGGATAGGAGTCTGGGGCGGATAGGAGTCGGCAGTGGATAGGAGTCGGCAGTGGATAGGAGTCTGGGGCGAATAGGAGTCGGGGGCGGATAGGAGTCGGGGGCGGATAGGAGTCGGGAGTGGATAGGAGTCGGGATTGGATAGGAGTCGGGAGTCGATAGGGGTCTGGGGCGGATAGGAGTCGGGAGTCGGGAGTCGATAGGAGTCGGGAGTGGATAGGAGTCTGGGGTGGAAAGGAGTCAGGAGTGGATATGAGTCGGGGGTTGATAGGAGTTGGGGGTGGATAGGAGTCTGGGTGGATAGGAGTCGGGAGTGGATAGGAGTAGGGAGTGGATAGGAGTCTGGGGCGCATAGGAGTCGTGGGTGGATAGGAGTGGATAGGAGTCTGGGGTGGATAGGAGTCTAGGAAGGATAGGAGTCTGGGGTGGATAGGAGTCGGGAGCAGATAGGAGTCTAGGGCGGATAGGAGTCGGGAGTCGATAGGAGTCGGGAGTTGATAGGAGTCGGGAGTCGGGAGTTGATAGGAGTCGCGAGTCGATAAGAGTCTGGGGCGGATAGGAGTCGGGAGTGAATAGGAGTCAGGTGTGGATAGGAGTCGGGGATGGATAGGAGTTGGGGGTGGATAGGAGTCAGGGGGTGGATAGGAGTCGGGGGATAGGAATCAGGTGGATAGGAGTCGGGGGTGGATAGGAGTCGGTGGTGGATAGGAGTCGGGGATGGATAGGAGTTGGGGGTGGATAGGAGTCAGGGGATTGGAGTCAGGGGATGGGAGTCTGGGGGGATGGATAGGAGTCGGGGGGATAGGAGTCGGGGTTGGATAGGAGTTGGGGTGGATAGGAGTCGGGTTGGATAGGAGTCGGGGATGGTTAGGAGTCGGGGATGGTTAGGAGTCGGGGATGGTTAGGAGTCGGGGATGGTTAGGAGTCGGGTGGATAGGAGTCGGAGGCGAGTCAGGGGATAGGAGTCGGAGGCGAGTCAGGGGATAGGAGTCGGGTAGATAGGAGTCAGGGTTGGATAGGAGTCAGGGTTGGATAGGAGTCTGTACATTTCACTTCACATATTTGGCCGACATTTCGTCCCTGTTGGACAGCATTCCATGCACCAGACAGTCCCTTATCATATGCTTCATCTAGTTGAAAAAAATTTGGAACAAAAAAACAATTTTTTTCTTTTTTTTAATTTAGGAAAAAAAATTTTAAATCTTGGAGCAGGAATGTTTATATTTTGAAAAACAGAAGTTACCCGATTTCCTTTTTTTGAAAAAATAAAAAAATTAGTGTAATTGAAAAAAAGTTGAAATTTTTTTTTTTTTTCAAATCTTGGAAAAAAAATTTTGGGAAAAAAAATAATTTTTGAAATTGAAAAAAAAAAGTAATTTCCATACATCTAGCTACCCTAACAAACCAATAAAACACAAAAACAGATATATTGAACCTGTAGTTATTGAACAGTAGAGTTGACAGACAATATTTTCAGACCATTACTCCTGAATTAGCCTGGTGAGCCAGGCTCAAAATCAGTTGTTACATTTTGCACTTAAAAACAGGATTTGCGTATTTTTCAGGACGATATTGCAACATGGAGTATGAAGCCTATTTCAAGTATTTATTGGGGAAAAAATGAGCAAATATATATATAAAGTCAGACCATCGAAGCCTAGGCATCGAAGCTAGAAATTCAAGTGCACTTACATCGATACATACAAACCAGCCAATTGTTTCTTTGTACTCTAGATAATTATAAGCAGCAAAAGAGCCACGCTTCTAGTGGAAATCACGTTTTGTGACATTTTTTGGATGGGTCTAGCAAAGTATGTATGTCATGAAGAGGGAGTTTGATAATTGATAATTGATAATTGTTTATTCATAAAAACATGTACACAAATAAAAACATAAGGGGGCAAGTGTTAAAATTAACAATAGTAGCTCCCCCTACCTGGGAAATGATACAAGCTTATTTTTTTCTTAAAACAATTTACTGAATTGCAATTTACAACTTCACTGTCAAGACTGTTCCAATTATTAACAATCCTATTTACCCAAAACATCTTTCTTTTTTCTGTGCGACAATAATGAGTATACAAATTTCTATTATGACCTCTATGTCTATTATTAAGTTTGTAAGAATCATTTACATCTATTATGGTAACATCATTAATCAATTTGTAAAATAAAATAAGATCAGTTCTTAGCCTTCTTTCTTTTAAAGTGATCATATTACAGATTTCCAGCCTATTTGAGTAATGTAAACTTTGAGAGAAAAGTAACCTTCTTGTAAAATATTTTTGCACTCTTTCAACTTTGTCAATATTAACTTTTAATACTGGTGACCAAATTTGACTTGTGTGTTCCAGAATGGGACAAACATATCTCTTGTACATAGTAACATAGAAATCAGTATCATGGTTTCTAAAAGTTGTGAATATATTTCTGATGATATAATAACCCTTTTTGATAACAGATGAACAATGTTTAGTAAATTTTAAATCTGACTGGATTATGACACCAACATCCTTGATCGAATCAACTTTTTCAATTTCCTTTCCATTTAACATGTAATTACATAAAGAAGTACCTATACATAAATATTTTGTCTTGTCAGGATTCAACTTCATTTGCCACTTATTAGCCCACACAAAAATTCTATCTAGATCTTCCTGTAGAAGTTGGCAATCAGCCCTACTTTTTATGGCTTTAAAGACTTTCGTGTCGTCCGCGTACATACTGAGGTTACTATGACATACAACGTTTGGTAAATCTGCTGAATACAGGATAAACTAGACGGGCCTAACCACGGAGTGGTGAGTGATGCGCTGCGCTACTGAGTCACATGCATGAAGTTATTGTAGGTGTGTCTAGAAATTTCGAGGGTTGGGTCGAATATGCGGCAATGTATAGCATTTATTATTGTTCACCTGCTTGTTCATTGTTTGGCATTTCAGTGGTAAATTGGGTGCCTGGCTCCTAGGCCCCCCCTCTAGATCCGCCACTGGAAAGAGTGAAAAATTGCCATGGGACCGAGTAAAAATTAAATTTCTTGGATAATTCTACTGAGTTGTAATCTATGTATTTATTAAGTTATATATATCTATCTGTCTGTCTGTCTGTCTATCTATCTGTCTATCTATCAATCTCATCTGTCTTATGTATCCTTTATTCAAACTATCTTTCTTGCTCTTTTTTTTCTCTTACATGCAGCACAAAGGACATAATTATTTAAATCCTTGATTTACCTAGTGTATATATAGCCTGTTTTTTATTTATGAAATATATAACAGATATATATATACATTAAGTATGAAGAGCTGGCAAAGGAGAGGAGTTAAGTGAAGTGCATGGTATTTTGCTTGGAATGCAGCAATGTTGTGGCTGGTATCCATTGAAAGGGCCCACTGCAAAACAGTTGTCTGATATGGTAACCCTTTTAAATATATTCGTAAAATATATTCTAAATAAAACAGTTCTGTGCTTTGACATTATCAACATGACACAAAGCATCTATTAAAGAAGTTCCAGTGGTTTTACTGAGCTCCTGACCCATTAAAAAGCCTCAGACTTTTCTTTGCAGTGCCAATATAATGTCCTAAATCTTTACCTCTGACCACTACAGTGCTGCCTCACTTAAGATTGCGGTGGCCAACTTGTGTACTACAACTGCGCTTCATGGCCAAAGAAGCATGTTCACCATGGTGAAGAGATCAGAGAGAGATGGGGCAAAATTGTTGCACTATGACACAATAGAGCTCTGAAGATGTATATGAAGACAAGGGGGAAAACTTTCAGGCTGGGAATGGAAGATCCATGTAAATAGAAGAGCTGAAAGTGGTGTGAGAAGGCTAGGAGCTCATACATAAAATTTGCACCAAATGTTAGTTGACGAATCTTGAAGGCTACGAAAAGAAGGCACTGCTAGCCACCTAGCGGTGAGCTTGCGCAGCGCAATAATAAGGGGCCAAGTACAAGAGTGTTGAAAGACTTAGTATTTTGTAACTTGAATGCAGTATTGTATAGTGCAGAGAAAGAATTTGTATTTGTTTGTTGTTGAGAATTGTGAAGTGCTAAGATTCGATGGCTTCGAGATGTTCTCTACAATGCAGTGAGTGACATGTGTCTCCCTCTTGATTAATAATATATAATTTAATATATGGTGCTAACAGATGCTACAGGTCCTCTTCTGTGAAGGGGTGGAAGTTCCAAAAGTGAAAAGGGACTCATAGGTGCAGAAATAATGGATGCTTTAGAAGTGCTAGTGAGATACAAATCGTTAATTTGGCTTCTCAGATGAAGATTGATGTATAGCATGCCCGGATCCATCGTGAATTGAGGATTTGCATAGACAGACAAAATCTGGCAAAAACCTTCTTTTGTATAGTAGGATAGACGGGTGTTTTGAGACTGTGAGTTCATTTAAAAGTGTTCACTTTTCTGGTCCAGCAGCATTTCAGTTGGTGGTGATTGCAATTGATTGGTGGACAGTACTATTAAAGAGGGTGGGGATGATAGGGCTTTATGTCTGTATGTTTTATGTCTGTATTTTTACCTAGACAAGACTTACTAATAGGACTTGCAGGGACTATGCTAATGTGGTGTCAAATGTGTGCTCCAGGTATACAATGAAACAGCTGTTGAATATAACGTCCTCAGGCCATAAATTTTAATTGGTCCAAAGGGGGTAGGTTTAAAAAACCCCCTCAACTCCCCCCTCTGTATCTGCTACTAGAACACAAGTTCCGGAGTTTAGCAGCTCATTCAGATCAGAAACATGTTTCCGACTTTGCCAATATTGTGTCTTTACTAGAGGTCTGCTCGGTTTGCACCGCACTGCGGTGGTTGCAGCTAGTGCAGTGTGTGACTTTAAAAGACTCTTTACCAAACTTTTCGCAAGCATTCAGTTTGAAGAAAACTTCCAATTGCACAAGGATGGTTGTAGGGCGGGGCCAGATCCAGGAATTTTGAAAGGGCACAGGTCCAGTTCGGCAGACATCATCATACCCTTAATTCATGGATGCTTTACGCTACTCCTCCCAAACTACTCAATGCCCACAACTACAAATTTGCAAGCACCTTTATTTCACACCTTACAACAACCATAAGTGGGTGTGGTTTCTCAAACTGTTCACATTATGCGTATTACCAGTCCACTTTTTTTGTCATTTATGCACGACTATTCATCTTCTCTCATGCAGTACTGATTGTTGTTCTGTTTTCCCTGGACTCCAATGGAGCCAGGGAGGGGCCACTGTCTTCAAAGAATGCCCTTTGCATTCTCACGGGTACTGTGCTAGTTTCTACAATGCCACGAGAGTACGTGTTCTGAACATTAAAATGGATTGAAAGGGGGACGCAGGTCTGGACCCTTGGATCCGCCCCTCCAGAGGGCATGCTGTGAGGCTGTTCAAAAATTACGTAACGCCGGAGGGGGGGGGGGAGGGGGTATGGGATAGTGTTATGCTGTGTTTTTGAAGTATGAAAATTTAATCATAGCAATGACAGTCAGTGTACAAAAATTGTATTTTTGTTGTTTGTTGAATTTTTTGGAGTACTGTCAAAAAATGGGCTATTTTTGCGTTACCGGTATGTAATTTTTGAATGGCCCCTGTCTGTGAATTGTAGGAACGGGCACATAGGCGTACGGCGAGCGGATTTTTTGGGAGGGCGAGCGACGTTTGCCCGAATTTCATAATCCAAATTCCATGGCATTTTATCATAAAATGCCTTGGGAACCATTGATTTTCAATAATGTTAGTTTGATCATCTGCCCGAAATTTTAGCCTGCTTGCCCGAATTTCCAGTGTTCCAAACTTTGGGGGGGGGGGGCGATTGCCCGCCCCTGCCCGATACGTCTACGAACGGCCATCGAAAACACAATGCATGGATCTGAATTCAGAAATAAAAATAGGGGCAGGGGCAGATCCCGAAATTGTTGGGGGGGAGCGTTGTCTGATGGAAATTATTTACCTTTTTTTTCCACACTATATTCTGCAACTTGCACAACAGCCCCCCCCCCAACACTAAATCCGCCCCTGGCCCCCTGCAAACAAACATAATTGAATGGAAGTTTATTATGGAACCCCCACTCACCTGTGTTGAAGAGCAACCAGGCCCAAGCAGACGACATGGGCTATGTCCACGTGTGTTGGCCACTCTCCCGTTGCAACGCATCCAAACACTCCACATGCTTCATGCAAACCCTCTTCAGAATCTTGATCATGTTCAGAACTTGCACTGGCCATTTTTTGCCAAGAAAAAAATGGAAAAGTGGTAGACTGAAATTTGGAGACAGTGATCACAAAGGGCCTCTTGGTGGTTGAAAAAACAATACAGTAGCTATCCAAATCAACTGCCCACTAAAAGTGATATCTCATGACCAAGATCTAGCGAGATGAGCCACTGTCAATGCAGATTTTCCCAGTTGTTGTGGTTATTTAAATGTCCTCATTCATTTCGTTCGCTCCAGTGATGGACGTCCTATGACCACGTGACACGTTGACCTACTTTTCTGGCCAAGCCTCCAGTGACACCACGTGCGTTCAGTTGGATCAGGGACTTCAGTGTTGGATCAGGGCAACTTCTGCTGTTTCAAGGGCTCTCTCTTCGATCTCCTTTAGTCATGGCAGGTAAAGTTCAATGCATTGATGGCTTGCAATTATACCTCAATTGAATTTAATAAGTTTTATGATATGCATGGAAGTTGTAAAACTTCTGTAAAAGGTCTGCAATGGGAGGGCACACAATGACACAATGTACTGGTTGACCCCTTTCAAAATGACAGCTGAGTGGTGCTGCTTCATGTGATGTAAAGAGTGGAAAATTTAGCTGTTTGTCCATTCTCCCGCTGGCAAAGTCACCTGAGCGCTGGCACAGCTGCTGTGCAGCTCGCAGTGACAGACTCTGACTTGTGAGAATGCTGTTTGTCATACCATAAGCATATAAGCTAGAACTCTCTATAGATCAATACCACAATTTTCAATGTTCAAAGCAAATTTTCTACAATTTCTACTCTGGTCTGGCTGTGTAGCCTGTGCCATCTCAGGCATCTGTAGTAGACTGTGCTAATCTGATGTCAGTAATGACAGTAATGACAGTAATGACAGTACTAATAATTAAACTTTATCACCTTACCAGTAATGTAGTTCATTTAATTATAAATGCATATTGGTAGTTAAAGCATTTTTTTTTCGAAATACTATCCTCGTAAACTTGGATTTTGATTGGTTGTTTTATTTCTAAAAATGTATATTTAAAAAATGTGCGTAATATCGTTTTAATGATAACAATATACTTTATTTAGTCCATACGGAAACTGGACCTGTTTTAAGATGAAAGATTTTTTTTTAATTGATTAAAATGCATGTATATATATGATAAATGTCATGGGTTTAAAAAAATGATGCCTACATGTACATGCATAGCTCAGTTAGACCTACACTATTATATTCACACCCTCAAGAGGCAAAAATGCAGTGTGGACTCTGTAGGCCTATTAGGGTGTCCCATTTTTCGGAAAGATTTTCGGATCAAGCTCCTTTTGGGCTCAGTTGTGCTCCTATATGTACAAAGTTCCTACACCAAATTTCAGCCAAATCTATTAAGGTTTAGACCCCCCCCTACCACCATCTTTGGAGGGCCCCTCCAGAGGCCCGAAAATGACTATTTTCGAGCATAAAAAGTGGCTATTTTCCCTCCTGAAATCAGTTGATACTACTGAAATTGGTCAAATAGGGGTATTTGAGGGTGCTGAGTTCATATATGATGATAATGAAGCAGCCAGAGGTCTAGGTGACTTCATGAAATGCTATAATTGGTTAATTCAGCCCTCGGGGTACCCGAAAATGACTATTTTCGTGCATAAAAAGTGGCTATTTTCATACCTAAAATCAGCTAACACCGCTGAAACTGGTCAAGTATGCATTTTTGAGGATCCCAAGTACACCTATTATGATACTGAATCACCCAGAGATCCAGATAACTTCAAAACATGCTTTAATTGGTCAATTTAGCGATTTAGTTTCCCAAAATGGGCTGTTTTGGCAGGGTGAATTCACTCTGGACAACGATACTCAAGTTTTAGTCATTACTGGACATGAGTATTTAATTTTACTATAAGTAATTTCAATTAGAGGAGGTAGGTAGTGAATTTAACATTTGCAAAGGGTCAGCTTTTCAACGATAATGATAGGGTTCATATAGGCCTAAATAAATTATGTAAACGCTTAAACGCTCACAATCATCAGCAAAATCTCTATATGAGATATGAAACACTCAGGCAGGTTTATAATGTTGATCAACCAAAGCTTTGGTTACCAATTAATGCCAAATTTTGAGTACTTAAATTTTGAATACATTTATACAGCTCATAGGCAATATTATCATCATGGCTGACTTAGGATCATGGAATTTTACTCAATCTCTTAAAAAACTAACATTTTTGATACTATCCATGCAAAATCAGGCTGAACGCTTATTTTTGGATGGCCTTTTTTAAAACAACAATGTGTTTCATGATGCTGAACAAGGCTGCATATTCTGATTTGTTTCCCACATCCTTTGTAGTATGGCCAACCAATTGCTTGTCATATTGAGATATTAGCCATGACATGATGAATGCCCAATGAAAGACTCAGGTCGAGCATCATTATTGCCTGGAACTTGAGGAAGGACATACCTTGAAGGTATTACCTTCCTGGTTCAAATACATCAGTATTTTAGTCGAGGGATTCTTTTCAGCTGTTGTTCAGCAGTACTATATATCAGTTGCGCATAGCTAATTGCCAAAGCTCAGAATATATTTGTTGTACTGGTGAAAGTAATTTTTTGTTTGGAACAATCATGGAAGAGAGAAGAGAATAAATCCATTTTGAAACATCTAGGGTACCTGACAGTGCCTTTGGTTGTGCTCAGCCTTTTTCACAGTCCACTGCATCTAGATATTACATCTGTTGAACAACAGTTGAACATAATTCCTCAAACTGATGTACTTGGACCAGGAAAGCCTCATCTTGCCCGTGTTCCAGGTAGTGATGACCATTGATTTGAGTATTTCATCAAACCTTCTTTGTGGCTACTTGAGCATCTCAGCATGACAGGAAATTAGTTGGCCTTGCCACCAGAAATTTCAGAAACTGGAACAATATGCCGCCATTTTATGCAGCCATTTCTAGCATCATCGAACGCATTGTTATTGCATATGATTCATCCAAGAAGGAGTTCCGAGACGATTCATATATGGATATGGATGCCACTTTGTTTTCATCATTAACAGATTGTCTTGGTGCCTGTATTTGCACTGAATGAACATACCTGACTTCAAGATGTTCTAGAAGGTCACGGTAGAATACTGTAAATCAAAACCAAATTTGCACCTAATTTTGTAATGACAATTTATGTTATACACATGTTTATTCAATGGACGGAGACAGTTTGGAAAATATACTACGGTCTTTAGAAAATTGAGAGATTGTACAAGCCTTTTTTGGAAATGATAATACTCTAACTTGACAAATGTGTTCAGTGTTCTTTCCTCAGGATTTTTATTAAAATAGGTATCCAAAATATGAAGGAAGCTGCCAAATTATACCATGCACCTTGAAGCATATTTGTCAATTGTAATGAGCATTTACGTATTTAAATTTTATCATTAGCATTAAAAAGGTGACCTTTGCAAATGTTAAATTCCAAACTTTCCACCTTTAAAATAAATCAATTATTGTATAATGAAATGTTCATGTCCAGAAATGACTAAAACATGATTATTTGTTTTGTATGAATTCACTGTCAAAATTCTGCGAAAAAAGCCAATTTTGAGCAACGAGCAGAGGGCTGAACTGACCAATTTTAGTATGTTGTTACATCATCTTGACATCTGGGTAATTCATTATCATCAAAGGTGAACTCAGAACCCTCAAAAACCCCTGCATGGCCAGTTTCATGGGCATTAACTGTTTTAGGTTGGGAAAATGGCCACTTTTTATCCTCGAAAATTACTAATTTTAGTTAATTCAAGGGCTGAATTGACCAATTTTAGCATATCATGAAGTCATCTTGACCTCTGGGTGATTCATTGTCATCATATATGAACTCAGCACCCTCAAAAACCCCTATTTGACCAATTTCAGTGGCAGTAACAGATTTCAGGTAGGAAAATAGCCACTTTTTTTGCTCGAAAATAGTCATTTCGGGCCTCTGGAGGGTCCCTCCAAAGATGGTGGTAGGGGGGGGTCTAAACCTTAATGTATTTGGCTGAAATTTGGTGTAGGAACTTTGTACGTATAGGAGCACAACTGAGCCCAAAAGGAGCTTGATCCGAAAAACTTTTCGAAAAATGGGACACCCTAAGGCCTATTTGTAGCTCTTTGTGTGAAACAAATCAAACAATCCATGGACTATGAATTGAAAGTGAAAGGTCAAATGTTGGTCAAGTGTGACTGGTAGCTGCTGGTCACTTCTGGGTTAAATCTGACAAAGCTTCTTGAGTATGCCAGTGGGTTGCAATAAAATATGCTGGCCATTGACCTGTGGAGCAGTAACCTATAGATAGGCTGGTGCACTGGATTGGCCATAGAAGGAATCTGGGGTGCACAGTGCATATAATTGTGCGTTATAAAAAAGAAGTATACTGAAACTTGAAATAGTGACGACTTAAAGTCGTTGAGGGTTGCTATATAATATGCTGGCCACTGAGAGGAAATAGCTGGCTACCTGGGGGGGGTACTCACTATGTTCAAGTGTACACCTATGCTCGGCTCAGTAGGCCCCCTTTTTCAACTGAAACATTCCTAGAGTTGGGCCTAAAAATCTGAAATAATTCCTAGAGTTGGCCCCTAAATTTAAATAGGAACTTTTATCGAATCGCGATGTTAATTTTTGGTGAAATTACGGGTTAATACCTGGGAAAAACAGACAAATACCATCGCGGCGACCAAAAAATTCCTAGAGTCGGGGTATTTTCGCGACGACCGACCGCCTAGCACCGGGTCTGGTCGCCGAACTTCCAGCCTAGCATACGTATCAAAAAAAATTTTGAGTACCCCCCCCCAGGGCTGGCTATCATGAAAATTTAGAATATTAATTCACTCTAAAATGGCGATAAATTGTATTATTCATAGCCATACATGTATTTTTGTCCATACGTGTAGCAATCCCTCCATTTTGTGATTTAGATAATTGCAACTCCATGAAATTCACTTTTAAAAAGACAATAAAAACATACTTGAGAGATTTTTTAATGTTCATCCAGGAATAAAAGAAACCTTGCTTTTTTAATGGAGATGCACGAAAGTGCCTTCTCTTAAAAAGAGATGATTTGTATTAAATTGGTTTGTGCAAGCAAGTTTCATAAAACAAGCAGAAGTAGCCTTTCCAATTGGTGTTTCTTATTAAATTGGCATTGAGCGTTGCTGTGTGGAAGTATAAGACTGGTTGGCTTCAGTATGTTCAGGACTAGGGTCTATATGGTGTTGCGGACACTGGAATGTGCATTGGAGCCACTGAATCAGTGCATCAGTACTTCAGGAAGAAAATGCCACAAGAAAGTTTTATCATACAGTGCTGTTCAGCATGTTCAGTGCAACTATTGTAAGCTGTTTTAAAACAGGGTCCAAGATTTGTCTTCAGATTCAGGGAGTGCAGGGGACAGCCAACTTGTTACACCATTGTAAAGAAGTGAAATGACAGGTGCCCAGATGACTGCAAATTTTAACCCCTGGTTATCGAATTTCTCTGATGATCTTTGGCTGTTTTTCAACCATGTCAGATGCAAAGGAACTTGTTGATTCATGATGAAGTGCCATGAGCCCATGACATCATATTATAAAACAGTTCAGTGCCATGCCACTCCCAGATTAGTTCTAGATGGCATGCTAGACGAGACAAACTACTTCACTTACAAATTACAATAGTAGTATGCCACCTACTATGTTTGGCAATCCGCAGATTCTTGTTAGATTTAAATGTTACTAGAATACAGTATGAAGGTATTATGGCTTTTGTTGTGCCTTTTCTATTGTGCAGGTGTTCAATGTTCATGCTAAAATATTTGAATAACACAGACTTTGAAATGAGGACTCATATTTATTGGAATTGCTTCAGGATGGTCCTTCATCAGTCCTCAGAAAAACAAGATATTGTTGTCAATTGAAATTTTTGTACTACTATTTTTCTTGCTTTTTCAGACCTAAAATTAGGAAAATTGGTCATTGAGGGAAAGACCAAGACTGTGCACGAAATAGAGAACCAACCGGGCAAGGTATTACTCAAGTCGAAAGACCGTATCACTTGTGGAGATGGAGTGAGGGCCCATGATATGGAGGGGAAGGCCGCCCTCTCCACTGAAACCAACTGTAACATCTTCAAGCTCCTCAACACTGCTGGTAAGTTGAGTTAACTTGTAGCTTTCTAATTTAAGCTGATATGAAGTTTGATTCACGTTTTCAGTCAGTTAAATGTTTGTGGCAGTAACATTATAATGACTCGGAGGTCATTTTTAAAAGGTCATTTGACAGTAAAAGGATTCTTTATCATGAAGGTCACTCGCTGCCAAGCTGTATTGATAAGGTTAAAAAATTAAATGGTTTGGAGGGCTGAGGGGAACGACTATAACATAAAGGCCTGATGAATGTCTAATTAATTTCAATTTAGTTGGAGAATAACATTTCCGTAATTTATTGATCCATAAGACTAAATTTGTAAATTTAGCAGGAAATTATGAACATTGATTAATTCTTTAAACCGTGTTGAAACGTAATATTTATTTTGTCTTCTTCAATAGTGTTTTCTTTTATACCGTTTCTTTAGGGTTCATTCTTGGAGAAAAAGAAGGCTTAGTTATGATAATTGTAAAATTGTTATGCTTTCTACAGGTATCAGGACGGCCTTCATTGAGAAGCACGATGACACATCATTCATTGGTTACAAGTGCGACATGATCCCCATAGAGTGGGTCACCAGGAGGGTGGCCACAGGGTCCTTCTTGAAGAGGAACGTTGGCGTCAAGGAGGGTTACCGGTTCAACCCTCCCAAATTGGAGACATTCTTCAAGGTATGATACTGTCGTCATTGAAATTTTAATTTTTGATTGCCATGTTTATCAATAAATGATGCCAATCAATGATGCCAATCTATGATGCCAATCTATTCAGGCTGAGTAGTGTGTATTAGTGACTTTTAGCGATGCACTGATACAACTTTTTCACTTACGATCCGATACCGATCCCGTTATTTTGTTGTTGATACCACCGATTTCCGATTCCATTCCGATACCGATACCATTGGTTAAATGGAGAGTAGTGCTACCGATCCGATCCGATACTGCTTTTTAGTGCTTGATCGGCACGGATACCGATCATTAGTATTGGATCGGTACATCCCTAGCGACTTTCATTGTCTACTTCACCTCAGTACATACGTAATGGCAGTCTGTAGTCCTCCAATAGGACAAGTTACGCCTAGTTATATAGGCCTATATGTGGTCAATGGAAATATTGTTGCAATTAATAATCATAATCATGTCAAAATTTTAGTTGATTTCACAAACCGACCATGTCCAGAGGGTACCCAGATTACGATTGCTGCTTTACATTTTTAGGATGACGAAAACCACGACCCCCAGTGGTCTGAGGAGGTGTTGATCGCCTCAGAACTGAAGGCGGGCGGCTACACCATTGGCCGCGATGAGGTGGCCATTATGTCAAAGACAACAGTAGCCGTTTTTGAAATCTTGGAAAGGGCCTGGGCTGCTCAGGATGTGTCCTTGATTGATATGAAGATAGAATACGGAGTCATGCCAGAGACAGGTATTGTTGGCTTCATTGTTTTAGAGTTCTACTCTGCATGCATGGGATTGTGTGCAGAATCCCATGTAACAAACTAAAATTAAAGAGAAAAATTACACACGAAGGCGCTAATATTGAACCAGAGACATTGCATTATTAGAAAGTTGGCCTCTGGCCCAACTTTCTCTAGGGATTGGCCAGGAAATATATTATCGCTTTTCAATCATACTCAGGCATCATACTGGACCTTGTAACTGTACATGTTGATTGTGTGACCCCTGAAGATGGAAAAAAAACATTTCTTGGCCTGCTAGCACCGTTAATTGTTTTATTAGGGTTGATTATATATATGTCACTATGGTGGACCTGTGACTGTAGGAAGGGAGGGTATATTCTGAGACTGCTTTTACATTGATAAGGGTACCCTCTGCAGGTCAAGCATCATGGGGTCACACTGGTGGAGGTATTTAGGACATATTTTTGATCGCCTTTAGGCTGATCTCTGTTTTTACGCGGTCACATGGCGGTGTCGGAGTTTCATGTGTCGGAGGATTTATGTGTCGGAGATTCATGTGGCGGAGTCGTAGACAAAGGCAATCAATGATGGCAGTCAATGATGGCAGTCAATGATGGCAATCAATGATGGCAATCAATGATGGCAATCAATGATGATGATAGATAGATAGATAGATAGATAGATAGATAGATAGATAAGGGGATGGCAATCAATGATGGCAATCAATGATGGCAATCAATGATGATGATAGATAGATAGATAGATAGATAGATAGATAAGGGGGCAACCATTTAATATCTCCTAAGAATAAGGGGGCAACCATTTAATATCTACTAAGAATAAGGGGGCAACCATTGAATATCTACTAAGAATAAGTGGGCAACCATTTAATATCTACTAAGATGCTACACATGGGGAGTTACTCCCGCGGACATGGGGACTTACCCCCCGGACATGGGGACCTCCCCCCGCGGGCATGGGGACTTACCCCCCCGGGCATGGGGACTTACCCCCCCCCCGCCCCGGACATGGGGACTTACCCCCCCCCCGGACATGGGGACTTACCCCCCCGGACATGGGGACTTACCCCCCGGACATGGGGACTTACCCCCGCGGACATGGGGACTTACCTCCGCGGACATGGGGACTTACCCCCTCGGACATGGGGACTTACCCCCTCGGACATGGGGACTTACCCCCTCGGACATGGGGACTTACCCCCTCGGACATGGGGACTTACCCCCACGGACATGGGGACTTACCCCCGCGGACATGGGGACTTACCCACTCGGACATTGAGACTTACCCCCGCGGACATTGGGACTTACCCCCCCGGGCATGGGGACTTACCCCCCGGACATGGGGACTTACCCCCCCGGACATGGGGACTTACCCCCGCGGACATGGGGACTTACCCCCCCCGGACATGGGGACTTACCCCCTCGGACATGGGGACTTACCCCCTCGGACATGGGGACTTACCCCCTCGGACATGGGGACTTACCCCCGCGGACATGGGGACTTACCCCCGCGGACAATGGGACTTACCCCCGCGGACATGGGGACTTACCCCCTCGGACATGGGGATAAATACCCAGCAACCCCCGCCCCCCCTCGTGAAAAAAAGTGCCCATTTGTCATGCAAGAGATGGATTATTTCCTTAGTATTAGTGAACTTGGTGAAGTATTGCCCAATCAAATTCGCAAAACAAGGTTTTGGCTTGCGTATTATGTAACACAGGCGATCATTTAGTCCCTGTGGGACAGCATAGGCGATCCATTCAATCTCCACACTACCTCTAGTTCTCTTGAAGATTATTTCAATCTTGACTCGACACTTTGTTTGTGCATATGTAAACAATGTATTGGTAGATTTAGAGTAAGTAGACGTATAACCCATATTGACTAGAAAGATAGATAGATAGATATGGATGGACAGAAATAGGTAGATTTTGATATATTTAAAAAGGATAGATATGGCTAGAAAAAGAAAGAAACCAATTAATAGGAAAGGACAGAAATATATAATTAACAAGAATTTGTGGATTCAATGCCTGGGAAGGCAGTAGAATGACCAGTTAAGAGGTAAGCACTTGCTTTAACTAGCAAAAAAAAAAATTTATGAATACCCCCCTGAGGGAAGTATGAGAGATTCAAGAAGAAATGCATGAGGGGTAAAAAAGTAGGAGGGAAGCAAACAAGAAAGAATGGAAGGAAGAACTCTGGTTACAAGTCCTGGGTTTATAAATAATCAAACGGTTGCAAACAGCATTAACAACATTTCTCACAGTTAAATTATGTAATATGTCAATTCAACACTGCATCTTGAGACTCTGGGCCAACTTTCTAATCTTCGACTCATTCATGATCGAAATTCTAGTTTAATTAGTGTTTTTGTTTTTTGTTACAATAAATGTACATGTACTAAAATGTACGAAAAGAAAAGTTGTCAAATATGAAAAGTGATGCAGCTGTAGTATCAGTTCTATGATTTTACAATTTCATGCATTAAATACTTCTCATGAAAAGCAAATGTACAATTATTCTAAATGCAGTTTTCAGTTCAAATGAAGACACTGCAAGGTCAATAACAATCAGCTTAGGAAAATTGTTGAAGGTCTTAGTTTATCTCTGGTATTGAAACAGCTCTAAATTTAAAACTGTGTCAATTTAAATCCTTGGCGAGTCAAAAAGCAGACCTTTGTGCAATAATAAACAGTAGATAAAGCGATTAGCTCCAGATTAACTTTGCAGTTTGATAATTTTGATTGTCTCAACCATGAACTTTGTCTTGTATTGGTTTAGTGAAATAGAAAAATACAGATTTTTTCATAAAGCTTTATGTAAGGCCTTGAATTTGACAAAGGATTTCAATTTTAAAAGTTTGCATATATCCGGATATCCTTATAGCTTTCCTTGAAGTGTGTAGAGGTAATTTTAAAGTACAGAAATCGGACAATTGGAGGCGGGAAGGCTGTACAACAATGAAAAGCAGGCAGATGCTGATGGTTTGCTGCAATTGCACTCTATTTTGGCGTGAAATGACAACATACTTTACAACAAACTAAATTTGCTGGACTGAGTCATGCAGACTAAATTCCAAAGTTTTTGAATTTTGTGCAATTTTTTGCGATGTGGCTCTTTTAATAGAAACAGTGTAGCGCTTAAATAGTAATCTTTAGTTATGGAGTAGGGACTTTTTAGTGGGCTGTAGAAATTTGGAATTCAGAGATGTCCTACAAGCTTTGAAATGTATAATGAGGTATGAAAACTGCCAATAAAAAATGTAGATCTATAAATTATGAAACAATTATTGTTCAACTTCATTCAAAGGTGAGATCCTTCTGGCTGATGTTATTGACAATGACTCGTGGAGGATCTGGCCGGCTGGAGACAGGCGCCTGATGAAGGACAAACAGGTCTACAGGGAACTGAAGGAGGTCACGGCCTCAGCCATGGAGGACATCAAGAAGAACTTTACTTGGGTCATGGAAAGAACTAAGGTAATGCAGGGTCAATACTTCGGCTGCTAACCTCTATAATATACAGTTGTATTGTTAGGGGCAATGGTCTCTTCTCAGACTTCTGTAGATGTGGGACTCATGGAGAGTGGCTCATAAATGAATGGGTACTTGTGGGGGGTGGACAAAATAACTGATTATCTCCGTATTGATCTATAGATGATGGGCGAAGTCTTTATGAGAGATGCATTAAATAAGAAATATGAAAGCGTAAAATATGTGACTATGGTATACCATAGGCCTATAGGCAAATTATGGATTGGAATGACAGATTTTCAAAGTTGTCCTATTCCTTTGAGAATTTTGTGAATACACATTCATGTATGTTACTCAATTTTTTGCGCCATGTGGAGCATTTGCCAAATAATGAAGAAAGTACATGTGACTATTTTCTGAATTGCAGGAGCTGGTTGCAAAGCCACATGCCAGGGCAGTGGTGATAATGGGCTCACCATCAGACACCTCTTACTGCAAGAAGATCCAAACTGCTTGCCAAGACCTGGGCGTCCCCTGTGAGCTGAGAGTGTGTTCTGCTCATAAGGCCACCGACGAGGCTCTCAACATCTTGGCCGAGTATGAAGGTTCGTACAAAGTGACTTTAGATGTGCAGATTGGAGAGCATAATACTAAAACATTAAATATTTAATTATAAGTCAGTGTGAAATAGTGAATATGTAATGTGTATTGACCTTCTACCTTCGGTAATTTGAGTGAAGTGGTACTTTAGGCCACACAGAAATAATATCGAAGCCAACCATTGTCGGAAGGACATTTGACATTTATTAGTCAAGTCTAATTATTTATCATATCAGCCGTTACTACTACATGCTAATGCTTATGTATACTGTATACAAGTAGTACATCTCTTTAATTCACCAATTACAATTTTCTTCTTCAGGTGAAGGCATCCCCACAGTATTCATTGCAGTAGCAGGACGTAGCAATGGCCTTGGACCTGTCTTGAGTGGAAATGCAACTTGGCCTGTCATCAACTGTCCTCCTGTGACTCCTGATTGGGGGGCGCAAGATATTTGGTCTTCTCTCCGTTTACCCTCTGGTAAGCATAGCAATCTTTTATGTCCAAACAATGGAATATTTCACAGAACTATAAGAATTTCTTTCACTTTAATTGGTTCATAATTCACCTTCACCAAAAAGAGAATGGCAATGTAATCGCTATGACCATGTTTGGTGGACAAGGAACTGTCCTATGAGACTTCAAAGTAAATGGTTGGGTATTATTCATAAAAGGCAGTAAAGAAAGCACCATTTACCAACCTAACATTTAAATTGGGAATGATGGATCTTTGGGTAATAGACCGAGTATTTGCTTGGTTATATAGCCCATAGCCCTGGGACCCATGCGTAGCATGGGTCATGGGTCGTCCCATTCAAAATTTTTGAGATTTTGAAATGGTATCGGGAGAATTGGTCTAGATTGAACAATTCTTATCCAAATTTGATGAAATTTTGGACTTGGGTAGCCTACATATTTTACTACTGACGGCACTAGTCTTGATGGAATTTTTACAAAGATTGGTATGGTAAAAATTACTTTTAAATCAGAGAAATGTCAAAAATAATTGAGAGAAAGCCATCAGCCTCGCTTTGGTGTGTGATGTCACCATTGTGACGTCACTAGAATAACCTATGACATCATAAACGTTTATTATGACATCACCCTCTTTCACTCAATGGGAAGACGCCATTTGTTCAATGTATAAAGAAAAAAATTATTTCAAGAACTTCACAGGGTGAGTGTTAATTTATTTTCATGTGTAGAGATACAGAAATAGGTGCCGTCAGTAGGAAATTTTGTATACTTTTAGGTGGTATAATTGAAATGAACATGATTTACATACATTTTGAGATATCTTGATTCTCTCAAACGCTGTATTTCAAATCTCATGATTTTCCAATGGGAGGATCCATGACCCCTGTCCCCAGGGGTCCAGGGCTAGGTTATATAGACATGGCGAAATTATTCATTTGAATGTGGCACCTGGTGGAAAATATCAAAACTGTCATATATATTTCTCTTTGCTGTTCTTGTATTCATAATGTTGCTGTCATTAAAGTTGATTGATATTCATTCCCTCTCATAATTTTAATTTCAGGTTTGGGCTGCGCCACGGTTCTGTCTGCTGAAGCTGCTGGATTGAACGCAGCTCAGACCCTCGCACTTTCCGACCACGTCATCTGGGCTAGACTGAGAGCTCGTTACTTGAAGACCTGGGTGTCCCTCAAAAAGGCTGACAAGGAAGCCAGGGACGACAAGTAAAAAATATGCTGTGAATTCTTGAAACACAAACGTTTTAAAATTGTCTAAGATACTGAACTTTCATCTTAAAATCATCTGAAAAAGGATTCTGATCTGTAGTATTTGTAGTTTCTTTCCAGCAGTTGACATCAATTCTTTCAGCCTTCAAAAACTAGGTAATGACCAGTAGTTAAAAGAATTCAAGATGTCAAAAGCATCCTGTTTGGTGCCATACAGCAGTGATGCCAATTTTTATGCATGTCCAAGTGAGCGTTCAGTCATTCCTGTATTCAACTGTTATTAGTGATCTGAGAGATACTTGAACATATCCTGAAAGTTTATTATGTTTTTGTTGCTGCATGAATTACTGCAACTTGCCTGCGTTCCTGGTACTTCATGAACTTTCCAATAAAGTTTATATTTGATACAAAAATATGGACTTATTTTTGCACAATAAAATAAGAACTGACATGGAGATATAGAGAATCTGTCAACTTTTTGGCTGACTTAAGCCTTTTGGCAATGGCTGTCACATGACTTTAGAGTGCATATCTTCTACTTGTCTCATATTTTGGCAGTAATTGGTGTCAGAACTGATGTTGGTCACAAGTTTGTCTGTTTGACTTCTTTGCTTTGTAAAATCTAAGTGGCCCAAAGGTAAGGGCTCTTGCTATTGTGGTGAAGGTCCGAGGATCTGTTCTTGAGGCCAAGCGCTTGAGGATAACCTGAGTGATTGATTTTCGTTTGGCATCTTGCAATGGAGCAAGGATGTTTGGATTAGAGGGACACCGGTCGTCCTAAACTCCTTATATCAGCGAACATATTGAGTAAAGGCTATCGATTTAATAAGGGTTTATAACTTTGTAGTCTGTCAACTTCTTTCACAGATTGCCAACTGCAGAGTCTTCCAAGCTAAAAGTAGATGGGCCAAACAGCTCTTGCATTGGTTACTGGACATTGAAAACGAGAAGGCGATTCATCCGCCGAAAATTAAATTTGAATTGTACAGAGTTTGGTAAACACACAAAGTAAAACGTGGTTAATTCAGTTGATTATTAAATTTTTATTAGATACAAATCTACAACTAGTGTGTCGTCGCAGGCTTATGACTGAAGGTGCACAATGCATACATAGATCTAAATGCAAAATCTGGGAAAGTCCATTTGCAAAAAGCAGTCAAAAGATATGTGCTATCCCACAAACTGGACATGTATGGAACATTAACAATCCTGGTGATCTGGTAGACCACAGATCATTTGGAGGTCAAGATATATGGCATTGGCAAGGCATTCTCACAAAATCATCTGAGTCAATTTCACCACTGACAACTGAATAATTTATCAAACACCTTCAGTCACAAGCCTGCTACACAATCATGATAATATATATGACTAGATATAATTTTGGCATTTACAGCAGAAAGAAAATGAATGGCTCCAGACAACACTCTAACCTAGCAGTGCAAAAAATCTCCAATTGTGCGCCAACATAGTTACTTGTAGCTTTTTACACTAATTTTGTCTAATACTGATGGGTAAAGAATGTCTTTTACCACTGGATACCAAAAATTTTAAAAGAATATCACATATGATTGCATATATAAATAAAGCAAATCGCTTTCACCATTGAAATTGAACTCCGTGGAACAAATTAACACAGATACAACAAGCACTTACGAATAACAAATAACTTACAAATATTTCGTCAGTTACAGCTTTAATTTAAGCATGACTTTCTGGTCTACTTGTGTAACATTTCGGCTTCATCTGATTGGTTGATGGCGGTTCATGAAGCAATCAAATTAAAGTAAAATACTACATCACAAGTAGCTCAGAATTAAATGCATGCTTGTTTAAACTGCTGTAACTTTTATTAACTCATAAAATCGCAATCTTTTCATAAATAGCACTAGCAATATTTCACAAAAATAACTTTGTGCAAAGTGAATGATAGGTAAATGTACAAAGATTTTAGATTATAAACTGGCAAGCAAGCTGATGGTATATATATATGTAAAACTGGAATAAGAATGTCACACATTTTCACAAAATGCACAAGACTGTCCACAGACAAAACTAGCATAATTACATCACTTGACATTCTATAAATCGACAATTTTGTATTTAAGCTGAACACTAGAATTCTGCTGCCAAATTTATGAAATAGTTCGATTTCCAAATCTGAAGTTCAAATATTAACTTCACAAGTTGAAAAATTATACATATATAAATTTGCTTTCACTGGAATGAGAGATTTGAAAATATTCAAAAGCACCACATTGTTTTACAACAAATTTCTTATTTCTGGATCATTTTAAAATTTGTATAAGCAGATAGCCCATAATATAGATATATGGAAGAACTTGTTAACTTATTTTGAATGTACCATGTCTCCAGGACTATTTACAAACACATGCAGTTTATCTGTTTATATAAGGACATGATTTAAAATTTAAATTCTAACAGACACCACATTCCAGACATGATTTATAAGTTTTCACAACCATTCACAATTCTTTGAATGTATATAATATTATATCATGTATATCATGTATCCATTATAATGTGTAGTATAATATTTATTTACAGATTTATTTATACCAGGTGCACAGCAGTTGCTATATATTCTTAATTCAAGGTTACGTGCCAATGAATTAAGACACAAAGTGAGTCTGATCGTCACCCTAAAATTAACAAATATGAAACTCTTGTCTACTTATAGTAAAGTTTAAATATAAGGAAAAATGCTCAGCTGCACATTTTCAAGTCTCGCAGTTTTAAAAACATAAAGAACGAAGAGATTAATGGAATAACCCATTAAAAGTCTAAAACACTTCTTCTGCATTGAGAAAGCACATCGTTGAAGTAAGGCATTATTAAAAGTCAGAAAATTAGTAAAATTAAGGCGTTACTTTTGCAACACTGCATTGTTGTATCTTTTTTCTGTGTGCTTAAAACTCTGTAAAGACAACCGCAATAAGTCTTTAATGAGAAATTATTTTAGCACAAAGCTATAAAAATTAATTTCTAACAAAATAAATATAAGAGTTTTTGTGACCTAGACGTCAGTCTTATATAATGTTATCTAGAAGACCTCATCTCCGTTGTGGGCTCCGTTGAATTCCTGCAATTGCAATTGACCTCTTCCTTGGAAGAACCTTGATGCCTTGTCCAATGCAGTGCCCTGAAATATTGGGAACAATATAATCATTAAATTCTGTACGTATTCATGAATAATTAAGGCTCTTCTGTTTTTGCACCAGAAGCCTATAAAATCTACCAGACATAGAATGTCAGACATATACAGTAGATGCAAATACTGACAAATGGACAGCAAGCTTTAGGAATGTGTTAAATTATGACAATCACGATTTTAATAATATGTCATTCCTACTGTCTCAGCAGTCACTGACAAATCATGTAGTCATATTCATGCCACTAAACCTATTCAAACATATATACGAATTGACCACAGCGGTGACAGGAGTAAAATGAAGTTTTTTAAATTTAATATGCAATAATTTCATTTAATCACTCCTAATATCAGACCAATTGCTTTCTCTATTTTAAATTAATTCATTTGGCTTTGGGTGAAATATTCATCAAATTTGTCACTGGTTTTTTTAATGAAGTTTTAATGCATTCAAAAACAATAATGCGCTCTCAATAAAAACTTTGTAAAAGTTGAGTGTTCATCCCATATTTTCATAACTGCTTATTTGTCTGTCTCACTGCAATACAATCTTCACTGCAATATCGAGAATTGAGTTCAATTAACTGCAATAATCCAAACTTCCCAAAAGAAATAATAACACAAATTGAGCTACTTACAGCAATTAGGGCCACACCCGGTTCCTTTTCGTGATATCGCCATTGACGGCTGAAATTCTCACCAAGTTTACTTGCGACCACTGACTGCATGTCATCATCTTTAGCCGCATCAGCCTAGAACAAATATCAATGTATTGAATTAGTTTTTTATGAATTATTTTTTATTGTCTTGGATTGTAATCATCTTTGGCAGGTAAAGGCATGTACATATATACCGGTATACACAAGTCAACAAAGTAATACGAGTAATGAACAGCAGAAATTCAAGCTATATGAGATATTAAAATGTTTCAAATGTAGCCATTTATTATATATTAACAAATAGTATTCTTTGTCAATTCATGCAGTATAATAAATCTGGCATAAAAATAAACTTACAGAAAGCCATGGATGCTGAACAGCCTCAGAGGCAGAAATTCTCAAGTCTGGTTCAACTTGAAGCATCATGGTAATGAGTTCCTGGAAAAAGAATCAACATTTTGAAATTCAAAAAGTCATGGATATTCCTGTTTTTAATTAATTTAAATAAAACAATATATACCAATTAAATGTAGGAATTGATGATAAAAATCAAAATTGTCATGAGGAGCTCACCTTTGCAGATTCAGAAACCTCATCCCAGTACGGAGACTTGAAGTTGAATTTGCCTTCTAAGATCTTGTCGAACAATTCTTCTTGGTTGTTCTTGGAACTGAATTTATATTATGAACGCTATGTTATTTCAGGAAATTACAAAAAAATTCAACTTCTCACAGGCCTATTCATGTAATAAAGTAAATACTGACATAGAGTACATACCTGACAAATGGAGGAAAGCCACAAAGCAGAATGTACATGATCACTCCAGCAGCCCAGACGTCAACTTTTACTCCATACCTGGAAAGATACATTAATTAAATAAGTACCACATGAAAGCAAAAAAGATGGATAGATAGATAGATAGACAGATAGACAGCTAGATAGATAGATAGATAGATAGATAGATAGATAGATAGATAGATAGATAAGGTATCGTCTGAACCCAGTTCATGGCACTCACAAGGGTTGATAGAGATAGGAGAGAGAGCGGGAGTCTCAACAAGAAAGCACCTGATATTTCTTTTTTTGTGTGTTTCAGCAAACATTTATATGCACCTCAAAGAAGGTTCTATATCTTACCCAGTTTCAGTTAGCACTTCAGGAGCAACATAGGTGGGTGTACCACATACGACCATCAATGGTTCTCCTCTGATCACTTCCGTGGCAAGACCAAAGTCTCCCAATTTCAAAGTCGTAGATCCATCAGGATGTCCACACACCTGCAAGCACAAAGGACATTCGGATAAAGCTATATAACTCTCATCATAATTCGCCACTTTCTCCCAACTAACTGTTAGTGGTTTCTGGTCCGCAATTGTTTACATTTTGCAAACAGAAAATGTTTGTAGAAATGTTTATATAGATTGGACAGTGATGGGACCTCGTGCTGTGACACGGATCTTACACCCAGTCCCACAAAATGCGAACTGACTTTTTGCCTAATTGCTGAGCATCCATGAATTGCACAGTAGAAATACACATACCTACAGGTAGATAAGCGTTTTTGCAATTTATGTCACATTTTCATGATATTTTGGTGCCCTTTTAACCGATTTTCGACCATTCGTAAAAACAGGTCAAAGTGTAAGATGGTTTAGATTTTTATGTCAAACTTCAGCCTTATGAATTACTCCTTGGCTATAAAAGCTGAAAAAAATCTTACCAACAAGTTCTCGGGTTTGATGTCTCTGTGAACAATGCGAAGGGCATGAAGGTATTTAATGGCAGTCAACAAATTGTGAATCATGGAACTGGCATCTTTTTCTGTGTATTTAGTAGCAGATGTTATTGCTTCGAACAGGTCTCCTCCCTGAAAATAAAGAAACAAATATTTCAAACAAAATGCAAGTAATTTGCATGGAGAGAAAAGTCTTCAAAACAAAGAGACTCGAGACCTCTTTGACCTAGAGGGAACATCACAAAATACTGCAATGGGATTGGTTCTTACAATGTATTAAATTACTGCAGTTTTAGACAGAGAAAATGACTAATTAATAGTAATACTTACTTTTACAAGTTCCATCACAAGATAGAGCTCATGAGGAGTGTCATATTCTTCTACTAGTTCAATGATATTTGGATGTTTCACTAATCGAAGAATTGAAACTTCATTTTCTATCATCTGTTCTTTTCCCTTGCATCTTGATTTGCTAATGATCTTTAATGCGAAAGGTTGTTTTGATTCTCTGAAAAGTAAAATATGAATGTGAAACATTTTAAAACACACAATATAATTTCCGAAAATGAGCTCTAGAGTGCATATATACTAGATCTATAGATAGACTTCATATGATAAGTGAAAATAGTATGCATAAAAAAATTAAACAAATTTTATATCTAATCAATTCTAATGGCTTTAAAAACATAAACTTTACCCTTAGAATTTGATTACGTTAACTTTAACTAATAACGAGAAGATTTGTATAAATTTATACCTATGAAGACATTCTTTGACAACAGCGAAATTTCCTTCACCGATGGTGAGGCCTATCTTGTAGTTCTCAGTTAGATCACTAGGGGGTGCTTCCCTGTGCACCATGGCAGAGTCTGTGTTACTGTGGCCATTCGTTTGATGAGAAGCCTGGGTGAAAAGAAAAGCAATTAGGAGATGGGAATTGGGAGTTGGATTGTAAAATTAATTGCGGGAGGGAGTAACAAGAGGAGTAAATGTAATAGGCAATGCTGCAGCATCACGGTACAGCATTACAATATAGCACAGGGGCAATAGAACAATTCTAATCCATAGGGGGCCATGTGAATCATCGGAGACACAAAAAAGACATTAACCTCAGGATCACATTTCAACGTGTAGACAGCAAAAATTTAATGGAATTTCGAAATCATTTTGTTGAACAAGTTGTTGTTTTGTTAAGTTAATGTGGCACACTCTTTACATTGAGCATGCATTCTATACTTTATATGAACTATATCAACTACAGAGAAAATATTTAAAGCTGACATGAATATCTGAACCCTTAAATATTACAGCCATGGAAAGAGACATGATAAAATGCAATGCTCTTGTAAGCTGCGAGGTCATTACGCCATATATTTTACCAAAATGCACAAGAAAAGGTTTCATAGATTCATGTTAAAATATATTACGAAATCAAATTGAGGACAATTGCCATTTGAGCAGAAAATGTACTCCATTCAATCGCCACATGAATATTTTTTGCTGACAGTAAAGAAATGAAACTCACAGGAGACTTGGATCTGACATTATTAGACCTTCTTGCCATTCTTGGTGAGGTGGCTGGCACTCTGGTCTGATGACTGAGGGGGCTTGCTGCTCTTGGCTGGGGTGACCTCCGCCGAGGAAATTCAAATTTCTCTGAAGAAAATTAGGAAGAATCAAAGTTTAACCGTTTTATTGACAGGGCTGGTAATGCTGTTGATCCATGCTAGAGCTCCAAATAAATAATCTCTTGGGTGTATTAAGTGCGAAAATTTCAGTTAAGTCAAATTGTTAATCCATGATCTGCCAGAACCTTGACAGACAAAATTTATTTTTTAACAATTTAAGTGAATGATATCAAACTCACCATTATTAGTAGGACTCTTCTTAGGTGAATTCAACAATCTTCTTGGAGCTTTGGGTGACTTCATCGTAATTCTTTCATTTTGCCGAACAGAGCCATATGCGCTGACATATCTGATTTCTGAAAGGTACAAAATAACAAGACATCAAATAACGAGCAAGATGATAGTGTACTAGAGACACAAATAGACACAAGACATTCTCAGTACCAGATATTTTTCAGCACCAATGCACCACGACCATAGAGACTGTAGCAAAATAATATAGGAAACTCATGGCACAATTTATTAAAGCTATAATAATTTTAGTGTCATGCATAACTAATCCATTGTATTCCAGGCTTGAGTAGTAAGTTGCACTTCATTCGGCCACACTTATAATATCCTCGTCATGAGATCTAAAATGTGACCCTGTTCACTAATACAACACCTATTCAAACCACTATTGACAAATCTTGTGAAATAACTTTTTTTGGACAACAAGAATTTCTCATTTGAAGAATCTTTTTTCAGTGAATCGAAGAAAAAAACTCTCCAGGACCACAGCTCTAGAAGGGGCAGTGGAATTATAATTGAAGACTTGATATTCTGAGCCAGACAGCGGTTCCATGTTCAAGGTCTATCCTCCATTTAATCAATGGTCTGGACTCAGTAATTGTGGTGGCCACAGACACATGGAGACCAAAAGAAATATGACTGACATGCTACCAAAATAGTTGGAATGCTTTAACACTATTAATAGGATATTGAATATTGATATCAGGTGCCATAATTGGATGTGAAACTAAATATTCTCTCCGATTATATCCTTAAAGCCAGACTCAAGACTCAGGCAGTGGCATTTTTCACAATATAACATTAAGTCATGTTGCAATATTTATGAGATACAGTTTTTCCTGCGATGGGCAAAAACTCTGCAGATGTGGAGAGGTCACTCGCGGAACAGATAATCCACTTCTGCTCCAGGAACGCCACAAGGATTGATGGATGATTGAGGCTTTACGTACTGTATTTATGCACCTGGTAGGCTAATTAAGACAGGAGAAGGACACAACAATGAGGCAAAGGATGATGGAAATAGCCATCCAACATAAGCCCAAGTGACCTGACAAGAGATGGATTCGAACCCAGAACCCAACGATTGGCCCAGCACACTGTGTTGACCCTCCCCCGAATGCCACAAGGAAACTTTTGAAAAATTTATCTATATCAGCGCAAACAGAGGCAAAAATATGTTTTTCAAAATTTTCATCTGCTGAAAGTTTCCATCTTGTGAAAATGCTACATTTACGTCATGAATATAATTTTTTGACAACATTTACATGTATGGACCTGTATGTTTAGGCCCTGTATGCTTCTGCAGAAGTATTAATGTCCTTTGAGTGAAAGGCTTTGACACAGGTCAATATTGTTACTATTTTACTCAACAACACATAATAACACTAAATACAATCTACACACTATGGAGACTTGTCTTGTCAGTACAGGACCTAATTCAGGAGATTTGCATTCAGCAACAGTGTTACAGTCCTTTGCAATAACCTAAAAGCAGTCAATGCAAGCCGCAGTAACCCCGGAATTGGGCGATAAATTTCTTCGAATGGTGAGATGTTATTTACTGTGTGGGGCTGCACTGGGGCATGCATGGAAACAATGAGTCCACTATGAGACTGTTGATTAACTTGGTTAGCAGTCCCAATTGCAGCTAACAAACTGACAATGAGGTCCAAATTGTGTAAATTGGATGAGCCGACTCTTCTTCGCAGAATGACAGATGCTCCCTGCAGCTCTCATCACACTCTGGGTCATGCATATCTGGCTGGTAGTAGCCTCACATGCTTTGACCATATGTGCATGTAATGGCACAATATTGTAGGTCTAACAGACTTCTCTGTGACACACCATTTGCAAAATATTCATCTTATCTGCCGAATATTCCATTTCTATGCAATTCTGTGACATTTCTATGTCATATCCAGCATTATTTTCCTTTCTAGGGATTCAGGAATTACCTCCGGGTCTCACTACCAGCTGATGCATGAGGTCATCACATTTGTGACTCATCAGCTCATTTCCATAGCAACCAAAACACTGCAACGTCACCATAGTGATGCCAGAGTTTGAAGAGTCTCAAACTTGTTAAAGACAAAACTCTCTCTGGATGAAAAACATCAAATCACCATTTAACACGAGATTTAAAGTTTACAGTCAAGCTGTTAAACCAGTTTTTACACTGCTGCTGTGTCTACGATTCATTCCAAGATGTATCCTCGGTGTTTTTTTATTCGGACAGCCGGAAACCAGACTTTGCAAAATTAAGGTTTAGTTTAGAACCAAGCCATTTTTACTTAGGGGCCGACCATATGATCTTTGGGGGGGGGGGCTATGGATATTTGGTGAAAAAAAAAGATTGTTTCCCACTTGACACTGAAAAAAAAAGTTTGTTCAGCACATGGAAATAAAAAAAAAAGTTTGTTTTCACCTGTAGCTAGGGTACCGTAATGTTAAAATTCCGATAAAAAAGTTTGTCGCGAGTACGCATGCGAAAAAAATTGTTTGTCGACGCGCCGCGAACGAAAAAAAAAGTTCGTCCCGGGGGTAAAGTCCATAGCCCCCCCCCCAACTATCGTCTGGTCGGCCCCTTATAAACAGTGTCTGGTTGCAAATCTAACAGGACATCAGAATGCTGATTCTGAAAATTGATCAGAGTTGTAGGAGTTAAGACCAGATATATAGCATCCAGTTGCCGTCAGTGAAACTCAAAGACCGAACTGCGGACCACCCAGCTGCATAATTTCTGTGTAATTTCCTTCTCTGGAGACTTAAGAATGAGCTCCACATCCTGCTAGCCATAGCAACCAGCTGATGCATGAGGCAACCTTATTCGTGACTCATTTCCATGGCAACCAAAACATTGCAACGTCACCATAGTGACGTCAGTGACTAAGTGTCTCAAAGAATCTCATGAATACTCTCAAGGAATATATCAACACCAAGGCAGATTGTCTGTAGGTAAAGAAGACATGAAGGCTCTTGCACTGCCTGTTGAAACCACCTACCCTACCAAAGATCCTAATCAGATCAATGCATCCATTAATCATTGAGGTTAAGTCAATGAATCAATCATGATGCTGGTGTAGTTCTTCGAATTATGTCCTCGGTGGTAACTTGACTATACAGAGCAAATCTTAAAGGTACACTTTCTATAAATTTTACAAATTAGAATACATGTACTATAGTCTTTCTTCGTCAACAGCACCTATACATGTCAAACTTCCTCCAGTATATATCCGGCCAGTAATAACTAGAATTTGTGTCGCAAGCGGAACACATGCGAGTTCACCATGCTTATGTTGTTTTGTGTTGATTCTTGGGAAAATGGTGTCGAATTTGGGGCCTAGATTTCCATACATGATCGGAGAAATATAACAGACGATAAACTTAGCAGTGGTATGACCAGGGGGGGCAGTGCCCGTTCCCCCCGAACTTCAGATACTGATGGTTGCAAAAAGTGGAAAAATGGAATAAACAACTTAATGAAGTAAAGAAGAAAGTACAAGCGGCTTACAACACAATTATGGCTATAGCAGGAAGCCCAGACCTTAAAGGTATTAAGATGAGAATGGTGTGGCAGGTGGTAAAGGCCTGCATAATACCAATTGCCAGATATGCATGGGAAGCAGTAACCACTACGAAGAAGGAACGCGAAAACCTAAAAAGGACCATAGACAGCGTCATAAAAAGAGTAATCTGCACACCCTGATTCTTTTCGAGTTTCGGAGCGGCTACGCGATCGTGTGGAAACATTAGACTTTTTGGGGTTGGTGCTCATATTGAGAACTAGTGATGATGAGGTGAGAAATGATGAAAGATATATGTTATGTGGGGAAGGTGATGGGGGTAAGTGGGGGTAAATGGGGGTAAGTGAGGTAATTTAGGTAAAGGAAGTGAGTAGGTAAGAAGAGAGAAGTTAATAGTGAAAAAGGTGGTGGGGGTAAATGGGGGTAAGTGGGGTTAAGTGGGGTAATTTAGGTAATTTAGGTAAAGGAAGTGAGTAGGTAAGAAGAGAGAAGTTTAGAGTGAAAAAGGTGGTGGGGGTAAATGGGGGTAAGTGGGGGTAATTGAGGTAATTTAGGTAAGGGAAGTGTGTAGGTAAGAAAAAAGAAGTTTAGAGTGAAAAAGGTGGTGGGGGTAAATGGGGGTAAGTGGGGGTAAGTGGGGGTAATTGAGGTAGTTTAAGTAGAGGAAGTGAGTAGAGAAGAAAAAAGGAGTTTTGGGTGGAAAAAGTGGTGGGGGTAAATGGGGCTAAGTGGGGCTAAGTGAGGGTAAGTGGAGTGATTTAAGTGTTGGAGGTGTAGAGGGAGAAAGAGTTGGATTTGGGTGGAAAAAGTGGTGGGGGTAAGTGGGGGTAAGTGAGGGTAAAATGAGGGTAAATGAGAAATTTAAGTATGGGATGTAAGGGGAGAAAGAGAGAGAGGTTGAGAGAGTAAAGGTGGTGGGGGTAAATGGGGGTAAGTGGGGGTAAGTGAGGGTGAATGAAGTAATTTAAGTACAGGGAGAAAAGTGAAAAAGTGAAGTTTTGGGTGAAAGTGAAGGTGGGGGTAAGTGGGGGTAGGAGGGGGTAAAGTAGAGATGGGTGGGGTTATGTATAGGAAGGGAGGGGTAAGTGAGGGGAAAGGGGTGATGAGAGAGAAGTGGAAGTGAGGGATTTATACGAAAAAGGGAGTTGTGATGTAGATGGTGAAAATGCTATACACTGTTTACAAAATAGAGTTTGGTTCTAGATGGTGAAAACCATATACAATGTTTACGTTTGGGTCCTAGATGGTGAAAATGGCATACAATGTTTACAAATGAAGATGTGATGCTGGATGGTGAAAATGAGATACAATGTTTACAAAAAGCTAGATCATGAAAATGGGATACACTGTTTATATTGACAGCCAATGGGCTGACAGTATGAGAAGGAAGTGAAAAATTGAAGTATATAGTAATTCTAGGAAGAAAGGGAAGAACTGGGGAAGAGAGGAAGGATAGAGGGATGTTATGAGGGGATAGATGAGGTCGTGAGAGGAATAGGTTGATGAGTAAAGGGGAATTAGAAATTGAGAGATCTGATTGGTTGTTGGAATGTAGGCCTATACTACACTAAGTGTAGCGGTGAAACAACGTTGTGAAACGGACGTTTTATAGAAGTTATTATGGATTGTTTTGAAAAATAAAAAACACCAGCTTGTAGAGAATTAAATTGCGAAGACAATGAGCCTACTTAGAGATTTCTACGATGATTACAAGTGGTTTAAAAGTTGAAGAGAAGTTGAGAGTGAAAAATCTGAAATTTTGATAAAAGAAGGAAGTGATTTGCGGTAAAAAGACGCTATCGTACGAGCGAAAATAAGGGGTTTTAATGAATAGTCAGACAGGAAATGATGGTTTTGTTTCTTCAGGGAGGTTCTAAACTGCGTTGTGTGAAAATTTGGTGAAAATCTGATGATTCTAAGCGGCTGAAATGAGCCTATAAAGATTCACACCTGCATCAACACTGTGCATATTTTTTAATTTTTTTTCAACGAATTCTCGGCAATGAATAAAGATATCTCCATAAAAAAACGAATTCATATGGTTCAAGGATTAGGGATTCTAAAGAGCCTAAAATTATAATTTTAGCCCCATTAGAAGTGTCCAAAAAACGATCGCAACTGTTTCGGCCAATCAGAGGGCAGTAAAACAATAACAACAGTATTTCTATTTCCTGTTTTGCCATGATTTTGTTGAAACTAAAAACTTAAATTGTAATTAAACAAGACACCAAAGGCACAAATGTGAGCAAGGCGCCTCAAGTTAGCCAATTCTTCATTAATTTCATGAAAAAGAAACTTTAAAAAGTGCTCCCTTGTCTCTCACAAACGATCCAAAATTTCTGACTACCCTTATTTAACCCTGTTTGCTCACAAATGCGAGTGAACTCGCAAATAAGTTACTTTCTGCAATCTTACTGTAAGATCCTTAATGAAAAACAGAGTATTCAGAATTTTCAAGGAGAGCCCTGAAACTGGCGGACAAAAGGCCTTTTTAAAAGAATGAATAGATTGTGATCGAGCTTTGTTTAGTGTTTACTGCATTACTGGAGAGTTTATAACACCACTTCTTGTGACTAAATGCTAAAAGCTCAGGTTTAAAACATAAGTGGTGAGTACCTGGGAGGAGAGCCTTTGTTTAAAATGCATTTCAGACAACTTGCAATTCGAGTACAATCCGAGATAAAAAACAGGAACATAGCAAAAATCTGAAGCACCTGCAAAAAAGGCTAATAACTTCAAAGACACTTTTTGCACTCAATGTGAAGGCTCT
The DNA here is from genome assembly GCA_026936325.1 of Platynereis dumerilii. NCBI lineage: Eukaryota > Metazoa > Annelida > Polychaeta > Phyllodocida > Nereididae > Platynereis > Platynereis dumerilii. The sequence goes on from JAPTHN010000001.1 coordinate 16,639,505, forward strand.
CCATTACACGCTGAATTTTTGTAATATAGCATGTTTGAGCAAAGTGCTTGTTTTAGTTTTATAAATTTTGGCTCAGCATGAGTCATATAGCTTGTTACAATAGATTTATCACAACTCTTGACTCAATAAAACAAAGCAAAAAAATTAAGGGAAAGAAACAGAAATATTTTATTGTTTCATTAGTTTCCTCAAAGAGATATGCCAGCTCAATGTAGGTCGAAAGCAAATGGATGTAAAACCAATCAAATTAAATTATTTCTGCTTTATCTTGATATATCACTTTAAATCTCAAAATTGTCTGGTTTTGAAAACATTGTTGCAAACTTGCAATATACAAGTTTTCTCACATTACATCTTCAAGACATTTGCAATACGGCCCTCAATGGGATAATGTACAATGTATTGACAGAGAAGCACATAACTTTAATATTGTTCAGGTAACCAGTTTGCAATCACCATAACAGCTAAAATTGATGAACCAAGTTTACTCTAAGCAGCTGTTGAGAGAGCCATTGACAGAGGCTTGCCCATAATCTGCATAAATCCGCAGTTTTTGTGCCCATGGGATCAAAGCAAGGTGGCATTGCTACACAGGACCACAGAATGACAATATTGAGAGGATGTTGGCAGTTAGACCAGCAATGGCTCTTTGCCTGCTAGCTCAGCTGCCTCATTGGGGCGTTTAGTCATCCCCAAAGGCATCACTCTGATTACCATGACAATGTGGTGCTGGCAGCCTCAACACCCGACAACAGCATCCGGAGAAATGGCATTGATACAATCTGCAACTGAGTGATTGCTACGAGTTGTGTCTCCTCTGCCAAAGGTCCTGGGTTCAAGTTCGCGATCAGAAATATTTAGTCGAAAGATCTAATCATACGCGATATCATACACGGATGATGATCGTGATGTGATATTCTGATGAGACTAGTATTGGCTCCACTTTCTTGGAGGACACACCAATGAGGCGAAAGATGATTGAAACTACAGCGCGTGTCACCCCAACATTTTGGCCCCTGCAGGTGACCCAGCGAGAGCTAGAATCAAACCAAGGACCGTAGCAATTGCAAGCCCAGAGTGTTACCAACAAAGCTAACCACCTCCCTGAAGCAGTTGTATCAGCGTCTGTCAACATCAAGACCAAGCAAGTGAAAAATCACACACATGTCACAAGGGGACATTTTTCAGACTTCAGAGCCTTTTGATCTGTCCAAGCTCATCCTTGTGTCCTGTGTGGAGTATTGTCATATCTCACATGTACGAGGGGTGTTCAGGAAGTTCTGACTAATTTTTGTAGCAGACCTTTCTCTTTGACATACTTGAATGAAATTTTCACAATACAAAATTCAGGTGTATAGCCATTGATTCTGAAAATATTCTGGCTGTGGCCAATGTTTAACTTACTTTTCTGTTGCCATGGAAACGACACCTTGTGGTAGGCAGCGCAGCTAAATTTTTTGTGCAAAACTCAAAAATTTAGCTGTGTAAATCACCATAAAATTTATTGCATATACACAATCAATTGTGAACATAGATGTTCATCAACAGCTTCACACTCTTTCAAAGTACTGTTTGTGGCATGAAAAACATTTTTTCATTCTTTCAATCCATTTGGTGAAGCAATTTTCAAAGTCCTAACTTAGAAAAGCGCTAGAAATGGCATGTCACTTGTCCTGATTTGTAGCATATCTTTTACCTCTCAGCTCATCTTTAGATTACGGAATAAACAAAAGTCACATGGTGCTAAATCATCATTGAGGTATCTTGAAGTGCTGTCCTGATGAGATCCTGGGTTTGTGTACCAGTCTTTCCTGTGAGAACACACAATTTGCTTGAAGCTCTCTGATCGCGTTTCGGGTCCATGTAAAATGCTCATCCAAAATTACTCTTTACAGTGCCAAAATCAGGTTTAAATTGCTAAACAATGGATTTGCACAACATTGTGTCATCACAAAGTTACAATAACAATTGCCAGTAGGCCCTGCTCAGGTCTGCAGTCCTTTTCAACATAATTTGGCCCTAGATTTTAGGGAAAACACAATGCCAAGTTCGCTAGAAAAATGAGCTGCGCTGGGTTCCCCATCTTGCTGTTTCCATGGCAACAAAAAAGCAACTTAAATATATTGCGTCCCAATGGTGCTTGGCCCCTTTTTGCCTTGATACCTCATGATGTATTCCTGAAAATTTGAAGACTCTAGCTTAAACATAAACATCCCTCAGAAAAATTGGTCAGAACTTTCTGAACGCCCCTCGTATACAACTACTGTATGCTTCAGAGAGATATATCTATCTATCTATCTATCTATCTATCTATCTATCTATCGATCTATCTAATCTGTCTATCTGTCTATATATATCTACCTATCTACCAACCTACCTATCTATCTAGATAATCGATCAATCAATCAATCAATCAATCAATCAATCAATCAATCAATCAATCTATCTATCTATCTATCTGGCTATCTATCTGGCTATCTATCTATCTCTCTGTCTTATATCCATCTCTCTGTGACTCTGTCCATCTACCAACAGCATCTAATACATCAGCACCAACTGGACCAAGAGCAGCATCAGCAGCAATCCAATTTATTCATTCATTGCCATCTAGAGAGTAGCTCTGAGGGCTGCCCTAAATTAACAAATCTTGTCACGTTGATCTTGGCCCAGCAATTCTGTGTTTGATCAGCAAACAGCAGCTGCTCTTGTCCATTCCACACAGAGCTACACAGCCCCAGGTCAAATGTCCATTACAACAAAGGATATTGAGTGAAATATGCACAAATCGTACTGATCATATTAGTCTGTGCTGTTAATGTTGTTAATGCTGTAAAAGTCCATAAATCCAGCCTTATATATAGCTTTGCACTGCAATAATTGCAGCTATAACCATTAATGATCTGTAAACAGTGATAATATTTCATCTCTCAGTATTGCCCATGGCTAATTTCAAAATATCACCTCCAAGAAGACAAAATCTCCGAGAAGACAAAATCTCCAAGAAGACATCACCTCCAAGAAGACAACATCTCCAAGAAGACAACATCTCATAGAGGCAAGATCTCAAAGAAGACAACATCTCCAAGAAGACAACATCTCCAAGAAGACAAAATCTCACACAGGCAAGATCTCAAAGAAGACAACATCTCAAAGAAGACAACATCTCCAAGAAGACAACATCTCCAAGAAGACAACATCTCCAAGAAGACAACATCTCCAAGAAGACAAAATCTCACACAGGCAAGATCTCAAAGAAGACAACATCTCAAAGAAGACAACATCTCCAAGAAGACAACATCTCCAAGAAGACAACATCTCCAAGAAGACAACATCTCCAAGAAGACAACATCTCCAAGAAGACAACATCTCACAGACATGAATGCATGCTGTTTCAAATTCTCCACTGCTCTATTGAATTTATTCTGTCTGAGAGAGCTAATGGCTAAAATGGTTTCAACTTCAAGTTAACCCACCTGATGTCTTTTCATCAACCAATGAGAATGTTAAAATCTTCAATGGGCTGGTTTTTAACTTTTTACCCTGGAAAAATGTTGTTCGGTGGGGGAAGGACGGAGTGATTACATTCGGCCAATGGAGAATACCGGTATCAGTGATGTCAATAAAGTTACTTCAGGTCCTATCTTTTACATTGAACTGAGTTTGTAAAATTGTCACTGAGAGACTTGTGACATCAGGGTGACTTACATGACTCATTCTGAGTCATTCACTGACATGTCCTGATGATGTGGTGAACACAGGCTATGACTCACTCACAGAATATCAGTCGTAAAAGCAGGAGTACCTATAACCATGGAATTTAGAAGGATATGACATCATTGGGCATTCTGGTAATCACTTGTATTTCTCCTGCTGTAACACTCTGGCTTGAAATCGAACCTATTTACACCGGCTTCTTCATTGACTTCAGCGAGATGCCACTACCAACATGGTCATGAATCAACAAGGACTATCACTGTCAACACAAGCTTCTCTTTTTTTCCAATCATATATGCTTCCACCTCATCTGTATGTTGGTCTCACTTGAGTCACAATGGAAATTCCTTTGGAATTCCCAGCAGGAAAAACCTTTCCAAATTCATACCATGTCAAATACCATTTCCATCTCCTTCATCCCAAGTGATCCCTCCTATCTCCAGAGTTACCCCTCCTAACTTGTAAGTCTTGTTCTCCTTATTCAGAATTCCTCTCTTCAGATAAAAAAGACTTTCATCTCAGAATGATAAAAGACAACTTACCATTGCCATCCAGATCAAAGTCATCCAGGGCGTATCTCTCCGGTCCATAAGCGAGAAAGACAGTCTCTTCGCCAAAGAAGTCCGGAAGAGACAAAATCTGGAAAAGAAGAAAGCATGATAAGTCACAATCTGGAGAATGAAAATATCTGACAAATGAAATAGGTTGGTCAGCTTGGGCCTGCAGCACATTAGTCTCACCACTTTTTCGAACCATACAGGAACAATGCCATAAAGCACATTTTTCAGGCCGAAAAGAAAAACCTGCATACACACAGGAAACTTATGCTCATGAAGATTGATGCTGTCAGAGCACAGAAGTGTACATCAACTCAATGACCAGAAGAAAGTGTGACAGTGAGATAGATATAGATGTATGGTAAGTGCAGCCCACTAAGCCCAGTTCTGGGCGCTCACGAGGGTTGATTTATGAGATGGGACAGAGCGGAAGTCCTCAACAACATTTTACACATTTACCCCATGAGAGGGATCTTTTACTTGCCCCGCACAGAAATTGATACAAGGGGTCATTAATTAAACCAGGGTTCCCACAAAATTTTACAACGGGAATTCCATGACTTTTCCATGACTTTCCATGACCAAATTTCGGATTTTCCATGACCAATGTTGTACGGGTTGAGGTCGAGATTCACCCCAAAACGAATTCACGCGATGACCATCGTTCACTGTCCGGCCATCCGATCAACCATCTGACTACCATAAGCTCCCAAATGTGTTAAATTTTAGCGTGAATCGTATTCAAAATGTGAATTTTCCATGACTTTTCAAAATATTTTGAATTTCCATGACTTTTCCATGACTTTCCATGACCACTATTTTTTCCATGACTTTCCCTGACTTTCCATGACTGTGGGAACCCTGTTAAACGTCTCTTCCGAACGACATCCAGCTGGGGATTTTGCTCACCATGGACTGTAAATTTTGGGTTCCCCATCCGGGATTCAAACCCATGCAGGCAAAGACCTTTCACAGAGCAGGTGGGAACCTTAACCACTCTGCCATCCAGCTGTCTTACATTTTAGAACTGTGTTATCTGTCTATAAAATATTTTAATTGACTGGACTTTACTCTCACTAAATTTTATCTCATTCCATTCTTCAACAGTCTCCAAGTACTTTGGGTGTAGGAGAATGCAGAATGACAGAGATTAACACAATAGCTAATCCCAATGCAACCCTAATCTAGTACAAACACAGGCTTAATTGCATGTTAATTGGATGCATGGGCCAGTCACCCTCCATCCCATGAATGAGTGGCTAAAGCACAAAGGAGGAGCCATCTCATCCCAACCATTTAATTCTGGCCAATTTTGATCATTTGCCATCTGCTGCTAGTGCAAGAGGATACCATCAATTCCCATGGGGTCTAATTACTCCAGTATCTCAGAACAATAGGAAAGCCCTACCACAGTTAAGAGGTAATGCACAATAGGGTAAGAGACGAGCAATCCACTTACATTAATTTAAATCTTCCCTAAGCAAATAATTGCCAATTTGGAGATTACATGTATTGCCAAATCCCCATGAATGGTATTAAAAGATATCAATAGTTTTGCGCATTAGCTTAAACTGCTTCTGCTTACCAGAAGAGGAAATATAGGAGAAGAAGCAGAGGAGATGGTATAGCAAATATTTATATGCTGAACCTTAATCATGTATATCTGTGTCTGTAGGTGAGTAAAAGATCCCTCACGTGGGGTAATATGTAACATCTTGAGGACTCCCCGTCTCCCAATCACTCCTCAATCTCACCAATCAACCCTTGTGAGTGCCCAGAACTGGGCCTAGAGGGCTGAACTTGCCATATCTCTCTCTTAGTTTAAATCCGTCTACCAAAATTTAGAGTGCTCACTGAGTTACTGAATACCAAAACCATCTATTGGCCAGTTCTAGAATTTGACAAATAGTCAAAGACCACAATTCCCAACCAAATTTGATCTTTTCTTCTAAAATATTCAGTACATACTTTATTCTGCTCACAACAAAAAATCATTGACTCAAACGTCTGGCCCTGTGAGTCAGGATACTGTGTAGGCTAAAATCAATGACTGGCCAGTTTAATTAATATTTCACGTGCATACTAATTAGTCCGGGTGATCATTAACCCAACAAACAACACGGAAAGCCAATTACTAACAGAAACAACAATGTCTTGTTTCTTATTTTCTTCAGGACAAGTTCAGGTAAATGCCAGGTATGCTTGCAAGTCCTACCTGTGTGAATAGGACTGACAAGAGAAAGCTCTTAAGTTTATTAGGCTGAGAGCAGTTGGTAGCACAATTAGGAGCAACAAGTGGATTTCTCATTAAACCAATTAGTGCACAAACTGAATCAGTGAGGTTACAAACCATTTCAAAAGCCTCATGAGATTCAGGTGAGTTGGATTTTGTTTTTAAATAACAAGCTTGAAAACAGAGGTCGTTGTCCTGCTTGCTTTCAAATTCTAAGTTCTGAATAATCAAATCAGAGTAATCAGAGAAGCAGAATTCTAGCATTACAGAATCCAGACACAAAACTTCACAATGAGCTCAGGTGCCACAAGTAACTACTTAGACAATGCAGATAGAGCATAATGCATATTGTGCCTCACACTATTCCACAAATTAGGCCTCCTGTTGTAGCTCATTGTATTACAGTTACAGACCAACAAATTACTGACATTTCACAATTTCATGAAATGACATCATGAACATCTGTAATCAGTCAAATGCTGAGGTGCCACACAAAGGCAATTAGGATGGTTTCTCCCCCCCCCTTCCAATGAAAGACCTCAATCTGCACTAATAAGCAATATTATACCAAGAAAAGAGAAGGATTAAATATGGCTGTTTCAGCGATATTCTGCAGGTTAATAGGCCCACCGGAAGACAGGTGTAATGTTTTCATTAGCGGATATCCGTCTGTCAGTCTGTTGCCACTATTAAGGAAAACTGCTCTATGCTTTCTAATGTAATTGGTATCACAGGAAAGCTCTTCTTGTCAGCTTTCTAATGGTGTATAGCATAAAACTATCTGGCGTACAGAGAAGAATCGTGGTAGAGATTGAAAATTTCTTATCACTTTTAGGTTCACCTAATCGTTCCATGTCAAAACACACAAGACATTTATGCCGGTTGGCCTATGCACTCTAACGTGTGCTACCGCCTTGTCTTTCTTATTAATTGTCAATTCATCAGAGACATACATCGCCTGGAAGTTGAAATATAATTTCATGGTCAGCTTCTGCGGATTCTAAAGCCAAAAAATGAAATAATCGCAATTAATAAATATTTTTAGTCTGAAACTGCAGTTGATCCAACAGATCCCAGTATGATGACATCACTACCTGGAGATTCCATTCTTTCTCACGTGATCACGTGTCACCCAATAAGGACCAATCACTCTTCAGCCCTCTTCAGGCTGACACAGTCACCAGTCACAGGCCATCAGATGATCAGAGCCTTCACACAAGACACAACCTCAACCATGCTTCCCATGCAGCCAGCTACCCCAGTACCCAGCCCGCAAGCTCTTGCATGAGGTCACCTGTCACCTTGCCTCACCCCATGATTGATCTCCATTGTCATCACAAGAGAAGGAACAGGGCATTTGCAGGGCATTTGCAGAGCATTTGAAGGCATTAGCTGAGATCATGGCACCTTGCATGATGAGAGGATCTATTTCTGTGTGTTGGGCGAAATTGGGGTAAAACACAGATTTAAGTGGTTTCTAGAGTTCAAAGAAGTCCTCAGAAGTGGGTCAATCAGTCAAGAACTCTAGAAATCTTAGTGGGTTAGAATAGAAAGAATAGAGTAGAATGGTGACAAGTCATTAATTTTAATTAAAATAGTTAATACATTTCTAGTCCATCGAAACTCTCATCTATCTATCTATCTATCTATCTATCTATCTATCGATCTATCTATCTGTCTATCTATCTATCTATCTGTCTGACTGTCTATTTATATCTGGGTAGGGCAGGTCTAGTGGTAGTGTGTTAGGCTGCCAATTGCTGGGTTCAGGGTTCGAATCCAGCTCTTACCGGGTCACCTGGGCCTACCTATGTTGGACGGCTGTTTCAATCATCCTTCGCCTCATTGCCGTGTCCTCCTTCTGTCCTAATTAGCCCACCAAGTGCATAATACAGGACGTAAAGCCCCAATCATCCGTGCATCTATCCATATCTATCCATCTATCCATATCTGGAGTGCTAGACACTTTATATATACAGATGGGAAACTAGACGGGAGCATATTTCCATATGCAAGACTAGCAGGGGGTCGACTGACATTACTGGCTGACATCATCGGCTGACATCATCGGCTGACATCACCGGCTGACATCATTGCTGACTTCATCAGCTGACATCATATAACCAGCTGACATCAGTGGCTGACATCAGTTGCTGACATCACCGGCTGACATCACCGGCTGACATCACCAGCTGACATCACCGGCTGACATCACCGGCTGACATCACCGGCTGAAATCACCGGCTGACATCAGTGGCTGACATCACCGGCTGTCATCAGTGGCTGACATCACTGACTGACATCACCGGCTGACATCAGTGGCTGACATCACCGGCTGACATCACCAGCTGACATCACCAGCTGACATCAGTGGCTGACATCAGTGGCTGACATCAGTGGATGACATCAGCGGCTGACATCAGTGGCTGACATCAGTGGCTGACATCAGTGGCTGACATCAGTGGCTGACATCACCGGCTGACATCACCAGCTGACATCACCGGCTGACATCAATGGCTGACATCACTGGCTGACATCACTGGCTGACATCACTGGCTGACATCACTGGCTGACATCACCGGTTGACATCAGTGGCTGACATCAGTGGCTGACATCACTGGCTGACATCAGTGGCTGACATCACCGGCTGACATCACCGGCTGACATCACTGGCTGACATCACTGGCTGACATCAGTGGCTGACATCAGTGGCTGACATCAATCAGTGGCTGACATCAGTGGCTGACATCACCGGCTGACATCAGTGGCTGACATCAGTGGCTGACATCACTGGCTGACATCAGTGGCTGACATCAGTGGCTGACATCACCGGCTGACATCAGTGGCTGACATCAGTGGCTGACATCACTGGCTGACATCAGTGGCTGACATCACCGGCTGACATCACTGGCTGACATCAGTGGCTGACATCAGTGGCTGACATCAGTGGCTGACATCAGTGGCTGACATCACCGGCTGACATCACCGGCTGACATCACCGGCTGACATCACCGGCTGACATCACCGGCTGACATCACTGGCTGACATCACTGGCTGACATCAACGGCTGACATCACCAGCTGACATCACTGGCTGACATCACTGGCTGACATCACTGGCTGACATCAACGGCTGACATCAGTGGCTGACATCAGTGGCTGACATCAGTGGCTGACATCACCGGCTGACATCAACGGCTGACATCAGTGGCTGACATCAGTGGCTGACATCAGTGGCTGACATCAGTGGCTGACATCACAGGCTGACATCAACGGCTGACATCAGTGGCTGACATCACCGGCTGACATCAGTGGCTGACATCACTGGCTGACATCAGTGGCTGACATCACGGCTGACATCAGTGGCTGTCATCACTGGCTAACATCAGTGGCTGACATCAGTGGCTGACATCACTGACTGACATCACCGGCTGACATCACCGGCTGACATCAGTGGCTGACATCACCGGCTGACATCAGTGGCTGACATCAGTGGCTGACATCACCGGCTGACATCACCGGCTGACATCACCGGCTGACATCACCGGCTGACATCACCGGCTGACATCAGTGGCTGACATCACCGGCTGACATCACCGGCTGACATCAGTGGCTGACATCAGTGGCTGACATCACCGGCTGACATCAGTGGCTGACATCAGTGGCTGACATCAGTGGCTGACATCACCGGCTGACATCACCGGCTGACATCACCGTCTGACATCAGTGGCTGACATCACTGGTTGATATCACTGGTTGATATCCCGGCTGACATCACTGACTAACATTGATTGACATCATTGACCATATCATAACTATCAATAGGGGAGCTCCAAAACACAGGAGAGAACTCCCAATAAGAAGAAGAAGAAAGTGTAGCCACCTAGTGTAAATAGACAGTACTACTACTGTGGTTGCCATGGAGATGGTAGACTCGGAACTGGACGACACCTCGTATCCCTAAAGAAGGGCTAGTCTAATAATGTTGCAGCCAACAACCTGATATTGCTATAGTACTACATGCTAGGGTTACATAATATAATGACATATATATTGTATGTGGAATAGTGACATGCTTGACATGCAATTTGAGCCATTATAGTGAACTGCAATTATTGGCCACATGATCCACATGAGATCATATTCTGTTATACAATAGATTGTGCATGAAATTACATTACTGGAGTAATTAGCTGATGTGATTAGACACTAACCTAATCTATCCTAATCTAACCACCAAATTTGTCTATTCATATTAAGGCTGTTCCCCTCTAAGCAGATGGAGCAAATATTGAGCTGGCATTTAATAAAGACTGATTGTTGACATTTTTGTATGAAACAAAGGGGGTGACCTGCCCCCCCCCCTTCACACACATAGTCATTTAGCAAGCATTTCTTGGTTGTGAGGGGGGGGGGGGTTGATCTCTGACCCCCCCTCCCAGTTTCCAACCCTCCCAGTTCCAGCACGTGCAGTTTACAGCATGACATTAATCTGTACTTTGGGGTAAGGAGCTGTAAGGGGAGTTATTGGAGGGGGGGGGGGTGCAGGTTTTCTAATAAGGATATTAATTTGAGAATTGGTATGAAAGGGTTAGGAGGGTTGGGGCAAACTGGATCCAGTCTAGACATCTATACAGTCAACCGTACCATGATGCACTCATTATTCAAAATATGCAAATGCACAAGTGGGCAAACTGATTTTAATAACCATAGACTGACCCAGGACAGTGTCCCTGGCATTTGGTTTCAATCAATGAAACACTCAAATCACGACCACTGATAAAGGCTGCTTCTATTTCATGACTCACTGAATATTTTACAATTCATTATTGAGTGCAATAATTACCACTGCTCAGCTTTTCCCACAATCTATTTTATCATCACTGTTTAATAAAATATTGCAATAAACTCAGGTCGTTAAATTGTAGATGTGACCTTCAATATATAAACACCAATACTCATTTGGGATATCTCTTGTTATGTTGCATTGTCCTCTTGGAGCCAAGTGCAACAGCTGTTGAGCAATGGATTGAGCATCATTGAAACAGGTGGAAATTGTAACATGCTTGGCTACCAATTATAAAATTTAATGTGGCTCTAAAGAAGCTGGGTTTTAACCCAGGATCCAGGGAAAAGTTTCTCTAACATATATCATATCATCCATGAGCTAGGCAGACCAGCAAATGGCAGCAAAAATCCCTTTCTTAATGATAATGATTTGTGGCTTTTGAGTGGCAGAGTGGTTAAGGTTCCCGCCTGCTCCGCTGAAGGTCTTTGCCTGCATGAGTTCGAACCTCGGTTGGGGACCCCGAAAATTTCAGTGGGCCTTCATGAGCACAATCTCAGCCGGATGTCGTTCAGATGAGATGTTAAATCAATGGCCGCTTACATCAGTGTCTGTGCTGGGCAAGTAAAAGATCCCTCACATGGGGTAAATGTGTAACATGTGCACCTGCACTCTCTCCCATCTCATCTATCAACCCTCATGAGCACCCAAAATAGACTTAGAGGGCTGCACTTACAATATCTATCCATCCATCTATATCTATCTTTAAAATAATACAAAAACATTTTTCAAAAGTCTATATAAGACCCTGTCACTAGACAAATTTTGCCAACAAGGTTCACAGCTCATTATATAACACTTTCAGCTCATGGCTAAAAATCAAACCTATGAAAATTTTAAGATTAAATTCATTTACACTGTACTGAAAGATTGTGTAACCAAGTTGGATTCTCTCCATTCAAGAGGAGGTAGAGTAATCTAAGCCAGAAACAGTAGATGCCTATGAACTGCTATTTGTAAATATGCCTATCAACAAAGGACTGAATTAAGCTGAACAAACAAGACTTCTGCATCAGTCCACATTTGCATTATCTGATATTCTGTCCGTTTCCATGGCAATATAGTGCTCTTTGTTCCCACAATCACTTGGTCCAGACATAAATTCCACAAAAAAAATATCAGGAAAAAATGCTGCTATGTGCAGGTCAGAAATTACATAATTTAATAGGTGTAGAAAATTCTGACAGATTTAGTACAAAAAGCCATTCGTACTATTTCATTGCATTCATATAATGAATGTCAGGTCATGAAATTGCTGCCTCCCCCAAAAGCTTATTTGTCACCAGGCAGAGGTTAAATTGTATATGGCTGTATTGGGTATGGCAGAGGTGAAAGAGGTTTGCAAATTGCCACCCAATCTGATATTGCATTTCCAGGCTTGAATGACAGCGGAGACTATTTAGTAACAGTGCAATATCCACCATTTCGAGTCATTTTACTGAGCAACATCATTATTCATTTATATACTAAACTCCAAAAAAGTTTATGGTAGCGAGCACTTTTTGAGGGATCCCGGGCTCAATTCTCTGCAGACCAGAGTAAATTTTTGTCATTTAGCCCGAACACTCGATATTGGTAAAAATTTGACATGAAACAGTCATTCAGACTATCTTTCAGTGATTCTGAAAACTGTACTGGAAGAGGCATTAAAATTATCATTCAAATCAATGCCAGGCAAGTAAAAGCCCACAAAATATATTGGGACAACTGAATGATACTATTCCACTTCAGCTGAAAAATCTCCTTGATCAGAAGACAGAATGACAACACAAATATACCATCTGTATCAGATAATGATATATGTCACAGACTGATGTCGCAAGCAAAGGACACTAGGTGCAAAAGTATCAGACAGTATTACTTGTTTGCAATATAAGCAGCACCATATAATGTTTAATCGTATACCTAGATCAAGAACACCATACAGTTATTTCACAAGGCTGAGTAAAGTATCATCACTGATCATGGTGCCAGAGGCGGCGGACCTGGGGGGGGGGGGGGGGGGCACTGGAGGCACGTACCCCCCCCCCCCACTTTATATACATAAAGTACCCCTTTTTCTCACTGAAATTACAAATTGGTATTAAAGCTGATTAAAACTGAATGGGGACACAAGAAGAAGGCGAAAGATGATTGAAACTAGCCAGAACTTGAATCGAACCCCAGACCCAGCAATTGGCAGCTCAGAGCGCGCTGCCAATGGAGCTGACCCCCCTCCCCAAATAATCATGTGAATGTAATTAAAGTATAATTCTTAATATGAATGAAAATAGCTCACCTGCTTGCCATCCATAGTGAAGATCTTCTTGACAGAGCCAGTGGTCAATTTGATAGCATCGTTGATGTCATTGAGGACCTGGTCCATAGAATGAGCAGTCTTTTTGTTAAGGAGGATGCGAACTGCCTTGCGAGGTTTCGACCCATTCCGGATGACGGTTATTAACTTTGGTCGGATGTAATCCCTGTTGTCCTCCATCAGGACCCTTCCCTCATGGGGAGATCCGGGGCGGCTGCCATGACCATTGGGCTCCTTACCCTTTGAATTGTAACTCCAGCACGGTGTAGAGCTCCGAGGGTAGTTCATCTTCTTGAAGAAGTGCGTTGAGGCACAGACGTATCCTTCTTCCTCCTCCATTTCATCTATACTGGTGATCTTTCTTGATCCGTCCATTGAGAAGATGTGTCGAACTCCGTTTGGCATCACATTTTTATCCCCGATTGGAGAATTGGTCAACTCCGCGAGGAGACTTTCAAAAGTGCGAAACCTATCGTGAGAAACAGCGTAGACCATCCCTTGGAAGTACATGTCCCCATTCCTGTAGAATCGGACCTTCTTGGCTTTCTTGACATTATTGAACAGTGAGGTACGGATGAGAGTTCCATGAGCACTGTGCGTTGGAGATGCAGCTCTGCGGTACATTCGTTGTGACGAGGTTCTGGTCCTTTCTTCGAAGTTGGGGAAATGCTGGTCGCTGCCAGGGCTAATCCCTCCATTCTCAGACATGTCTGAGTAACTGTTGTTGTAGTAGAAATCCCTGAAATATGAAAAGATGAGAAAATGTACAACAAATAGAGGTGTCATCCAATTGAGACCATCTTGAGCATTGAGGAATTTGAAAGAATTACTCTACAATTCTTACTGCATGGTGCATGGTTTCTTATCCTTATTATTAACAATCAAATATTTAAAATACCTCAAATATATCCAGACAATTCATAGACAATAGACGTACCTGAGTAAATGCAACAGTTGTGTTTCTGTGCCAAGCTGGGAAGCAATAAGCTGCAGTTGAGATCAGAAGACCAAAGCAAACAATTGCATGATCCCTTGCATTGTGTACTTTGTAAATATACCAGCACTGATGCTTTGACCAATGAATATACACTTGATGCCTGTGGGGGCTACGTACTCTATCTCCTAATATCTAGGCTTGTCTGGCCTCCTAAGCCGGCTCTTAGCATCTCTCCTGCTGCAGCAACAGGGTGGCTTTAAGCGAGCCGTCACAGCATAATATGAGCAAGACCAGCCGCAAAAGCAGACAGCCCACAGACAGCCCCCACATGGCATTCAGTGCCATTCACCCCGCCTGCCTTCTAATCAATACCCCCAATCCTTACATCTTTAACACCTTCAGGGTGGTACTGTTATCTGAGGACCTCTATACAGAGCTAACAACAATAGGTCTTCATTCCCATCACTATTATTTCATATAAATTTACAGGTTTTAAAAAGGTATTACTTAATAACTGTAACGATCACTCACATGCTGCCGTATGTCCACGTGCTGCCTTGCCGGACTGTCTGGCCCAAATGCAGCAGCATTGCTCAGAGAGCAGCTCTCAACCCCCCTCCCCCTAAGGCAGCTAATGGAACCCCCCCCCCCCCATCTAAACACAAGAATCCGCGGATTCAAAGCTAGCCATTTGGTTTTATATTAAAGGGGCAGTGATTAACATGGAATGGGTTGATAGCAATTTTGACCTAATCTAGAGTATATCCATACTGAAGACATGTAAAAAACAATTTGAAGTATGTAAATAATATCATGAAATCCTCAAAATAAAAGGCAACTGAGAAACTTCTTGTAAATTGGACGGAAAAGAAGAGAATAAAATAAAATAAGAAAGATAGATAAATAGCTAGTAAGATAGATCATGTAGATAGGCGGATGGACTTGAAAGAGGGAGCTTCCGCCTTAATAGGAAGGAATGTGCATGACTGTCGCCATGACAGATTGGAAGAACAGACATTGACTACAAGTTGAGATGATATGAACTCTCTCATTTTAATGCAAGTGAAGTACAATTAAAGAATGAACTAGGGGTCTACACTAGTTCAATAAATACCGGTCGTACCGGTTCAGTCTGGTCGGTTCCTGAAACAGCACTTCGGTATGGCTCAATTATATGAATGCCATATCCAGCTAAAAAAAGCAGTTTATAGCCGAGATTTGACAGAAAATATCCATTAAATCAATCACGGAACTCGAGAAGATCGTCATCTTGACGTCCGCTCTAGTGTGAGATGAACTTTCCGAGCCAAAAATTCGTTTTTTTCGGGAGGCGGATTTCTAATATATATGCGGATCGGCCCGAATTTGAGGTCCGACAGTACAAATTGTGTATCAATCAAGTGGATAGATGATACATATCGTATTGAATGTCGGCAACGATATAGAGCCCTAGAATAAACCCATTTCACTAAGTGGCCTGGAAATTGGCCCAAAACAACTTTTTGTTAAAACAGTGATTCATAACTTGCTTTCCACATGAAGCAGACATAGCACTTTGATTCCTGAAACACAACTTTCAAAATTTAACCTAAAGGAGTGACATTGAAATTCACTAAACATACTCCAGATTGTCACTTCAGCAAAGCCTTCAGTGTATAATTCAGACACACCCACCAACCTGGCCAATGAACAGGCCTTCACACAGGTTATGCAAATTAAGCCGATTTCACCGATTCAAGGACTTTCCTAAATCGTACAGACTAGCAAGTTACTGGAATAGATAGATCTCTCTGCTTCAAAATGATAGGTCATACGTCTCTGAGAAGTTAATAGATGCTTCGCAAATCGCCGGTAAAGTTTTGAACTGGAGAGAATGCTACTTGCTGATTGGCTGTGACGCTCTGACGCAAATCTTATGATAATGTATACGAAAATTGAAGGATTCCTCTGGGTAGATTCTCTGGGTACAGATTGTCTCTTGGATGGACCAATCAGAGGCATGGTCGGGAAATCTATCAGCCAATGGGATTGAAGGATTCATGCACTACTTTTTCCCTGGGTTAACTGATAGAATTCCTGTAAAGTTAAAACTATGGGGCCCTTCTTTTTAAACAAATTAGTGACAAAATCAATTGTTGATGTGGTAAAATAGGAAACAAAATGCATGAAAGCCAAAAATATCATACAATCAAAACACACATTTTAGAGGGAGAAGAAGGTTAGTTGTACAATTGAAGTTTTATACCAGGCCAAATTTATGAAAATTTAAACAATGTTAAATCAAGATGATTTTTTAAAATAACTTTTATGTTTTCATCAATAAAGTCAAGGCACTAAATCATTATGTTCACTGTTACGTTCTAAAAATAACATGCAAGCACTTCAAGAGGTGCTTGCAGATGGAATATCAAGCTATTTCCTATTTGCACATCTGATTTTCTGTAAGGATCTATCTATCTATCAATCTATCCATAGCCCATTGCCGGTTAATGGCATTTCAAGTTCACACCTTGACCATATTGACACAGGAAATCCAATGTATTGTAATGTATCTAATTACACTCCTGAATGGTAATTAAGCTATATTGCTGTTAGACCTGTCAGGGAATGAACTCAAGATAATTAAAGCCATATCCACCAGAGGGCCATTTTGCATACAACAGTGGACAGTGCTGCCAGCTAGCCTGTTCTTGGTTCACATGTTTATTGTTTACAGTGTTTACAGTGTTTACAGTGTTTACATGGTTTATGGTTTTCAGAATCCCATATCACCCATTCCAATAGCTACGCCTTTGGCTAGCTAAAAATGCATTATGAGTCATCACCAAGTAGCAGCAGCAGCAGCAGCAGCATCACCAAGAGCACTTTGTCACATCACAGATGCTGATGAACCTGCCTCAAATTGCAAGCTGATCACATTATCTTGAATTGTGCATAATTGCATATCAAGTTTAGCTGCAAGCATATGAAATCAGGCGGGGTATAGTTTTAATGATGACTTTAAAATGCATGACCAATAGGATGAGAAATCCGTGGTTGAGTGACTCCAGGACCAGTGTCCGGACACACTATTACAATAGTTACCCCCAGTTCACTGAACCATGTCAAAGCACTGATTTCTGGTTCAAGGGTACACCTGCTAAGCACAACGTCATACTACTGAATGGGGTGAAGTGAGCTGCCTGATGTATCAGTTTGCGGCCTGATGTAACATTATCTCTCAAATGATATCATAGCATTGTTTGCAACTTGTTTCAGCAATGCCATTACAACATACGGTGATGTAACCAAACAATTATACCAGCTGGTTGACTAAGCACCTGTGCATCTGGCAGCAAAATCATTCAATGCACAACATCATTTTCCTAAGTCAACTCCCTCTGTCACACTGACACACAATATGATCTAACAGATCCAGACAGCCGCCCAATTAATTACCACATCCAGCATATAAGATCAGACAAACGTTTCATCCATTCTACACAAACCTTTTTCATTTATCAAGTATAAAAGGTCAATCCGGTTGAAGAAACACCCGAGTCTTTTCGTATTTTAATATTAATTGTGATTTTTAATGACTTAACATTTCAATGATTTTTACAAACAGGTCTCACATAATATCATTCTACCGCAAACACATTATGTGAACAAATAAAAGTGTCTCACAAACACAGCAACAACAGAGTCTGAATAGACACATTGTAGTTTTAACTTGTGGGGAGAGAAAAACAATGATAAAACTACATTACACAAGCAGAATGATGACTGATCACAGCACTGTGCTTAAGGTATAGCTCCTTACAAAGATGTACATGTATCTACCAAAGTACGAATGTATACAATATAGACCTAGCGTGCACTCCTTCAAAGACAACATGGTGTATACGTCACAAAGCAGCAAGGCAGATATACGCGCTACTCGAAGTAATCCTATTTCTATCATCAAAATCGTTGCATAGCATTTCATAAGGCTGCACAGATTCAACCATTTTCCAGTCATTAGATTCCCTGAGGAAACATGGTATTTCGTTTCAATGTATTATCAATTTCATTCAAATTTGACGGAAACTTATTTTTTCGAACTCAACAACTGAAACTGTCAAAAGATACAGCAAACTTATAAACAGATAACATTCAATCAAATTTAATTATTTTTCTCAAACTTGGTTACTTGGTACCACATATCAATGTCTCTCTTCGACTTAAAACCTTTCACAGGCTAAGCAATGGCACTTCGACTTACAAAATTGTCAGTTCCAGTGGACCCTTTCGTGCACTTCTTTAACATTAAATGAGAGATAGTTGACAATTTATAACCATTATAATGGTTGGAAATACATGTAACGGAATTCTAAACAAGTTAATAGTCGGGTCCACTGTAATACTGCAGTATTGTTTTGATTCATTCAAATTATAACAGATTCCTTGCTCAAATTCATTAACTTCATCTGTGAATTGCAATAATTGGAAAAACATTAAACAACAATTCAGCGTTATTCAATCATGAAATAATGCCTCAACGACCTAAATCTCTAACTGACAGGAATTAAATAGACAATCAAATATAGTGAAACCCATACTGACGGCAAGAGTGCACTCTGCAATAACTAAAATCAATTTTTTCCATAAACGACAAGAAAGATTGAAGGGAGCTAAACTAATCTGGAATTTAGAATCATACACATTTGTATTTTTTTTCAAAGTAGCACAACTCAAATTTATGACTTTATTCTGACTATTGATTGACACTACATCTCAAACATGTGCATGACACTCTCAGTGTGATAGGACCTCCTATTTTAATATAGTGACATTGTGAAACAATGCAGATCAATAATAAAATAATTATTTAAGTGTTCATCCAGAAACCTAAAAAAGCACATGAACATTCAACGGAACTTAAGAAACTTTTAACTGATTTCAATTGATTCACTTCTCTTCTTTTCAGCATTAATAAGAACATAACCAATTAACAGATTACGTTTTACATTCTTTGGCCGTAGGGGAGTCTTCGTCAGATGTGGAAATTTTTCGTTTGCGAAAGTCACTTTTATTATGATATTCACCACCAGTCAGGATGTGGTGTAACGAGTTTCTCTCTTCCATTCTGGGTGCAATTTCCGTGGATGCAAAACCTGCAAACGGAGGTTCATCATCATAGTCTATGTAGACTTCAGGTTTGCTGTTCGACATGCGACTATCTTGAGTAATTTTTTTAATACTGTTCTTGAAGGTTGATGCGACTGAATTGTGCGTCAGGACTTTCTCTTTAGTGTCAAAGCTCTTACTACGAGGCAGTGACGGCCCAGCATTTGTAGAGCTGCTGTTGAAGCTAGCAACATTCGTAGAGACGTTGCTGTGCGATGTGTCTGCGACTACTTCTTCAATAGGACGGAAATTAAAAGCAGCAGGCTCCTGGTCTTGGTCGTCATCTTCCTCCAGGTCAAAGTCGTTCTCAATTTTTCCTTTTTTCGCTCTATTTTCAAACCAAGACTCGTGCCTAAACGGCGTCACAGAGTCAGACACACCTGGTGGCAATTTATTGGGAAGACCTGCAAGAAAAAGTGTTTTTGTTAAAATTTATAACATTAATCAGTAGCATCATTGGTTTTTTTAATAAGTTAATTGAATATAACTTACCAAGACGTTTTTGCAGACTGTGTAACTTGGAGACTAGTTCAATCTTTCTTCTCATTTCTCCAGTACGCACATCTTTGAGGGTGGCTTCCTTTTCTTCCTGCAGTTTGATTGTGTTTATGCCCTGAAATCAAATAGAAGTCATTTAAAATTTTGATTGAGAATTTCAAATCAACTAAGTATGTGTATGCTGCTGCCTAAGAAGAGTGTAACTGTAAGGAAAATCCACTGCATACACCACAGAAATACAACACTCTCTTTGCTCGTAAGTAGCATTACATAGCAGCATGCATGGAAGGTGTATTATCTTTAGCATTGGGAAGCAATTTTTCAGACAGAATGTTAATTCCATAATTCAAAATGCTTTGAGGGAAGAAATCATAGCACATATGTAGGCCTACGTAGACATAGTATTACGGGAAAAGCAGCTGGGCTCTATTCCATTATTTTATCGAGTGACCCAATATATCATAAATTTTGTAAATGTGCAAAAACTTGTGCGAATACAAACTCTCAGCAATTGCCTATGTTTTCATTTGCCTCTGTTTTGTTATGCGTATGCTTTTTGTTAAACAGCCCGTCCCATTTCCATTCACTGTAGATATATATATACTAGTAATAGTTATTTTATATACAGTGCTAATTCCAGTAAACTGCTCACAAGCTCTAACGGACATTTCAAGTATATCATCATTGTCCATGTAATGTAATGTTTAATATGGAAAATGAATTAATGTACGATGGGACTTGTACTCACAAACTGCAGGAGTCTGAACTTGGGCACATTGAGAGCGTTGGCCAGAGAGGGAGAAGCAGGAGGGGGCACACTACACATGGTCTCGTAGACTCTTTCCAAATTCCTGAAGAGTTTACACATCAGGAATCTTCTCTTTCTTTCCCTGAAACAAAACCAAAAGATATTATTGCAACCTTCTAGTCACAAAATGTGACATCATTGGTATGGTTGAACAATAAAACATTGCACAAGTAAAATATCTATCAATAAAGAACATCTTCAATACACTTAGTTTCGAGCAGGTTTCTGGATTTTACGCTTCACAAAAAAAGAAGTATTATTACACTGGCACTTTTATTGATTGTTCAATATATTTATACCTTGATTACATAATTATTCATCAGTAATTATACCTAAATAATCCAGAATATATGTTTGGCCATGAAAGTGAAATTAATGGTCACAGTGTCCCTACTGCTATTGACATAGGCCTAATGATCTATCACGATGAAATATTTGAAATTTTTCGATGAGTTAATTAAATTAGTTACACTTAGCAATAACATTCCCATAACCTAGGTTAAATATGTGCAAAATAATCTTTTTTTCCGTATAAAATGTGAATTTTAATTTTTAAAATATTTTTCAATTCATCATTCATATTGTCTTTTTTTAATGATAGTATGCAACTATGTATGCAGATATGTTTCACGTTGGAGATGAGGCAATGACATACAAATGTTAAAATTGAGAAACGTAAAAAAAATGCATTTTCACTTCTTTTTTAATTGATTCATTAATGATCATTGAAAAAGAAGTCAACAAAAAACAAAGAAGAATGAAGATGGGGAACAATTCAACGGAAAAAAGGTCAAACTTGAAGAACAGCAGAACTTTTTTAACAGTCAACATATTAAGTCTACCTGGGCTTTGTCCATGCTACCATTCTAGCAAATGTTTGCCTAAGGAAAAACGACCAAACAGCAGAAATAACAAATATAACACTTAAATTTGACACCTAAATTTATATTAAGGAATGAGTATTTTGAAGGGTGAATAAGTGTAATAAATATATTAGGCTGTGCAATGCAAAAATAAGGTTATTTATCAAACTGGGTGGTTTTGATTCTCAAAACAGTGATTTACAATTCTTTATTAAATGATTTACCAAGTTTTTACTGAATTCACGGAACACATCAACGGACTACTCTATGTACATGTATATACAAAGCAAATCAACTATTACGCAAAAAGTAAAAGGAAAAGGTCAGAAAAAATTGTGAAAAACAAATATAATACAAAGAAGTCAAAGATGAGACATCTTTGAAAAATTGCAAAAATTAAAACCACAGCAACAACAACAGAAAATAAGACATGCAATTGTGTCAAAACCAAAGGCTTTGATGAAGTTTGATTTGAGATGCAGGTGAAGACTTGTGAGGAACTAAACATCAAGAGTGACTATGTAACTAGTACATCAAGGTGCAAAGAAGACACTGAACCAATACTAGGCCATAGCAAAGCATCACTGCTCCACAAACTTACAAAGCCGTTTTTTCTGTTGTTGTTGCGGAGGAGGTAGGTTCTAACCTGGAACAATGAGTGGAACGCTCCCTGACGTTTTTAAATCTCTGCTACAAAATAAAAATGCAAAATAATGGTTAATGTGAAGTTAAAGGCATGTATTATTTATATTAAGTTAAAATGTTTCATTTTTTGAAATTTGGATGTTAATTTAAATACTTCCAAGTCCAGAAAGAGGGGATTGTGCATCTCTATAAGGTAATGTTCATGTAATATGGCATATTATACACAATCCACCTCAAGAAACTGCTCATAATATGTGTACATCACTTCAAAACAATGGAAGATGTATTATACATACCTTAGTATCAGGCAGATCCTGCGACACTTGCTGATCTTGGGAGAGTGAACGCACTTGCTGATCCCGGGATAGTGAACGCTTTCTTGTTCTTATTCCGGCCTGTTTTCTCAAAGCAAGCAAGATGCTATCTCCATCCCCGGATTCTATATCCACTGAATCACTCTCCTATAACAAAAGATATACATAAGGCATAAAAATTTTATAATAATTGGGAGTCAAGAATATCCATCTTCCGATTTTCAATTTTCTTTAACAGGATACACACGGATAGATGCTCGTATCCAGTTGAAAACAAGGTAACATACAAATTGGCTTAATCCTCAAGAGATGTTTCAATACTAAGTTGTCCAATCCTCTTATTGATTTGCTACTCATTTCAGATTAATTTTCCTTAAGTAGCACTTCACCAGCACTGTAAATTGAACTTTTTCAAATTCTCTAAAAATCTATTTATTAATAGTACAGGAGTTAGTTTGTGTTTTATAGCCGACTGTGGGCTATATATTTAGAGGCACACTAAAAGTACAGAAGAACCTAGACATGGAATAAGCTGCAAGTGAGCTGTACTTACATCATCATCGATCAGGAGAAGCTCGTCATCAGCATCGTCAGATTTGTCCGTCAGATCGGGAGTGAGGCGTCTGTGGTTCAAAAAGAAATTGCCAGGCCCTTGCTCAGAGTATTTAACAGCACCAGACTGAATGCTACAGTTTGTTGTGATGGCCACAGCACTTGGTTTGTCACCACTTGGTTCCTCAGACAGAATGTCAGACAGTTTGTCTTTCTGCTTAAGAGTACTTGACATATTTGATGTTTCCGAGTGGTGGGGCGATTGCACAGTACTTTGACTTGGTGTACTGTGATTTTCAGTCTTTTTATCACTTGTCATGTTTTCTACTCTTCTGTCTTCACTCTTTTTAGCATTCGTGAAATCATTGGTGTTGACAACAGTTGGTGTATTTTGTGCAATAAATCCCTTAGATATTGGAGTGTCTGACATTGACTGTTCGCTGGCTTTCTTCACCATATTACCCGGTGGACAAGAAGCTGTTTCATTAACAGCCGCAAGACGGGAAACCGCTTCAGGAGTGCCAGTACCACTTGCGCTCAGTTTGATGTGTGTCGTCTTACCGTCGCTGCACTTGACAGGAATGTTCATGTTTTTAATGACAGGAGAAAGCCTGAAGGAAGCTGGCAGGGACTTTAGATTGACTCCAGCATGAAGTTTTGTGGAAGCGACAACATTCTGAGGTCCCACTACAAGAGCTTTCACAGCCAGACCCATAGCACCTTGGGCGTTTTGGTTACCGACAGCATAATTTGGGCTCGGGACTACCAAGAACCCAGCAGGCACATACTTGACAGCATCGGGTTTCGATTTTTCTTTTTGGGGAGCTTTAGAGTCATTTAAAGAAGGCTCATTGCCCGATTGAGCATCATTAACGACAGACTTCAGGTTACCGAATGAACTTTCATTGTTAGCTGATGGTGTCATTAGCGCAGGTCGAGTAGAACTATTAGAAGAACCGTCATTATTAACCACATTGGCAGCGTTTTGATTGTTAATGCCATCTAGGTCAGTTCCAGTGACCAAGGACATGAAATTGGAAGTGGTATTGTGCGTAGCAGTGATGGGTATGAACATAACTTGTCCAAAAGGATGGAAATCCTTATCCTTTGACTTCTCGTCTTCGCTTGTGTCTTTTCCAGGATTCTCTACTTTCCCTATGTTTTCCATTTTGGTCAACTTCTTGTCATTTGTATTGCTGCTGTTCTCCAATGATTTCTCACTGACATTCTGTTCACTCATTAACGGCGGCGGGGTTGGAGTGCGATAGGGGTGGCTCACTTTAAAACGACTCCTATCATTGCTCGAATTCATGGTCGATGCACTAGCACAAACATCTGAAGAGTTCATTAGAGACATGGGAGGACCAGAATATCCTTCAATTTTCAAGTTCAACCTGCTTAATCCAGAGAGACCCACGAATCCAGCCTTGCGCTCAGATGTTTCTGCACTTCTCTTGAAATTATCTTCTTCCTTCTCCTTCGTCTGTTTTTGCTTGGAAGCTTCTGATTTTTTGAAAGTCTTTTTGTTGCCTTCAGTCCCTGCTTTATCAATACTCTTGCTTTTTCTTCTTTTGGCAGGTATGACAGCAGGCACTGTGGACTTCTCCTCCATCTTGGATTGTTCTGTCACCTTGGCAACGGGTGAGATTACCCTAGCAATGGGTGAAATCACCTTGGCAACTGGTGAAGGAGCACTGGTTTCATCTAGTTTCCCAAAATGCATGTTGGAATGAATAATGCGAATGCGAATGGGGAACATGTCCTTTGTTTTGAGGATGCGCTGCAGATTGGGAGGTATCGTGGTGGCCTTTTCTGGACGAGGTAAAATGTCAGCAATAAACATACCTGAAAGAGAACCAGACATACTTGTAACAAGCAAGAAATTACCTATCAATCGGTAAGCATGTAGAAATCTCAATACTGTAATTTCGAGGACAGAGTTTTCCAGGCCCTGCTTTGATTTGCTTCATTCAAGATGTTCATAAAAAGCATGAAAACGAGAAAATCCTTTTCAGCCAATCATAACTGAGCTCAGAAAGTGATCAGATATATGATAGCAATTTTGTGTCCCACATTATGCAGCATTTTAAGAGCACGGCAGAAAGCACTTCACTGAAAGGTTAACATATTCTTAAAGGGTACCCATTTCAAAAATAGAAGTAATCTCGAGGCAAAATTATGGAAAATCTTACCAATTTTAAATGAGGTCAGAGTTGGATACTCATACTGAGCATCAGCTGATATCTGGTTCATTTCGGTTGAGACTTTACTAAGAAGCTGAGAACGAATTCCTTCCCAGTCACAATTTGACTGTATCTCCAACAAGTACGGAGTGTCTTGTGGAATCGAGTCCAAATTTGCTGGCTCAGTTCTTTTGCGTTGTAACAGCACCATCTGAGTCTTGAATTTTCCCATAATTGGATGGACATAGTCTCCCCTTCCTCCCTCAGTCAATTGCTTGGCTGCCGGAGATAGTGTTTTAGCCACGGGAGAAATCTTCTCAGTTTTGATTTTGATACTCTTTCGTTCCGGAGTATCTGCAGGTGGTTTAACCTGTGGTTTTGTTGGTGGCTTGCTTTCTGTGTCATCCTCCTGAAATATAAATATTTCAATATTTAAGCCAAATTAATATTTGCACATTTTTTTAATTATAGCAAAAATCATCTTTTTGTACCTGGTCTTTAGCAGAGTTAATCTTTGTACACTATATCTTAAAACTTTTTGAGGATCAGTTATAATTTTAACATAGAAATTTATCAAAAGCTTATCCTTCATTATATCAACATAGTTAATCAGAAATGGTCTTTTAACTTTTAAATTGTGAAATTTTCAAAGAACATTTTCATTTCCTTTCATCAAATTTCAATTCATGCATTATGTCTATGAAATATTACCCACCTTGTCCTCGATCTTAATTGGCTTTTCAAGCAATCTCCTGCAAGCAAAAATATCATCAAAATCAAATAACTCAAGACATGGATTTTGTCAAACTCGTACAAATTAACTACTGCATAAAAGATATCAAAACGAAGAAGTGAGCAAATTTAAAGATCGTACTTCCTCATCTTCTCATTCTGGTAGACCACGACTCTGGCACAGGTTGAAGGTAGTTCATCCTCCAAGAACATATCTTCAATTGCATCATCGCTGCTTTCTTGCAAGTGTAATTCTTCTACCTATTAAATAACAAAATATAACGAAATATAAGAATCTATTTTTCAGATTCCATTTATGCTTCATATCAGAAAATCATGAGTCAGTCAGTAGTGCAAAAGCTTTATCAAGATTTTTAGTATATTCAAGCAATAGCACAATCAAAAAGCTTGAAAATTTCAACAAATTTAAATTAATTTAAATGTTTCTTTACTCCTAATACAAACCCAAAACCACATGTAGGACTCGACACTTCGCAGTTCCATCTAGCGTCAATATATATAACTAAAAAAATAATATAGCTACACCCACGCCACCTGCCGGGCACTCCATGCGCTTTCGCGCCATACCAAATCCAGTCATATTTTGATTTCGATATCAGATGATCGAGATGCGGGGAGGCTGGGTGGGAATGTTGAGTGGTTTTGGGTTTGTATTAGGAGTAAAGAAACATTTAAATTAATTTAAATTTGTTGAAGTTTCTTTACCTATAATACGAAACCCAAAACCACATGTAGGACAGAATGGCCCAAACAGGATGGAGGGATCTTGTTCAGGTAGAATAATATTAGGAGTGCACGGAAGGTGGAGTTACCCCTCAAAGAAGAACAGACTGTGTACAGCAGGTCTGCCCCATAAATAAGAGGTTAGATCATGACCCTTCAGGGAACAGTTTCCCTTCTGGCTGCTCGGATGAGTATCAATAGCCAGGGGTTGATCTGGTTGTCTTACACAACTAATAGTTAAGGGTGTAGCATCTTACCTGACTGTATTACTTACGGTTCTTCCGCCTGCACGTATGAGGGTACGTCAGGCCTGCCGTCTCAGTCAGGGACCTTGGTCCTCTCCTCGGGGTCATGGCAATGCAGTTGCGGAGAGGGATCCCCGAGTTCGTCCCCCCCCTTTTTCTTGGGAGAGCCAAGAGGAGGTATGGATGAGGAACTTGGTCTTCCAAATCTTCAATGCCGGCCACACACCCAATCAGCAGCATCCTCTCGGTCTCAAAGGTGGCAACGGCTGTGCCCGTTCTGGGAGCCACATCGGCAGTAGAACCTCTCTGGGCCCAGTTGATGAGGGCAGTTGGATCCATGAAGCCAGATCGAATACAGATTCTCTCCGGTTCAGTAGAGGATCATCAGTCAACCTGAGAATACAGATTCTACTCATTGACTGCAAGCTGAGGCTTTCATGGACCCGTACAGACAGTCCCACTTCCCTCTCAGCTTGTAATGCTGCAAACCCCGTCAGACTGACATTCCTTCTCCGTGGCGGGTGGTGTAGTGGGCAGCTTAAATCATGTCAGTCTGGGGTGGTCTTCTCCTGTCCAGTTTCTTCGTCAATCCAGCTGGTCCTGGAAGAGTCCTCCCCTTTCGTCCTGCTGGGATTTCAGGGGGAATGTAGCCCCAATCACTCTTCGGAAGTTATCGGAACCCCAACCAACACATTGGGTAGACCTGCATCATGTTCCTCTCAGTCTTGTAAAATCAAGTAGAGCACTGGGTTACTCCTCTGAACCACCTCCTTCTGGTGAAGGGAAGTAGAGTCTTGAAACCTGAGCTTCTGAACCACCATCCAATATAGTCGAAGAATGTGAGGACGTCTTTTGATCTTCTGGGGTGACAAAGCAGTGTGGTGACTGATCTTCTTCCCCAGGCTGTAACATTTATTCAAGTCAATTTGACGAATAAGTTGAGCACTTCTGTCTGTTTGGTTGTTATCAGACTGAGCCATGACTGGTCTTCTGCACCAAAAATAACAACTCAGGTAGACTGGTCTGAGGACTGTCGGCAGTCTGGCAGCACCAAGGTTCTGTCAATCCGGCATGACAGAGTGTTTCACTGATTTTCTGCACCATAACCATCTTTGAAAAGAAATCTCCCTCTTCCGTGACATTGTAGGGTGACAGCTGTTCTTCTGTACCTTAACCAGTATAGGGCATCAAGTGTGCAGATAAGTTCATAACATTTCGGTAGTATCAAGCAACGTCTAGGAGCTATCTTCAGTACCACCCTCAACAGGAGATGTAAAGGCAGGTAAATGAGGACTTCCTCTGTCCGGCCGTCAGGTGTAATCCCTCACTGCCTCCTCACTGAGCTGATCCTTTTTCCTCCTCATCAGCACATAGGGTATCCTTCGTTAAGATCATTTGCCCTTCAGGACGTACCAATTAGCATGATTAGTACAGATCGGCTATTCTCAACTTCACTAGCACATCGGACACCATGTGTTGGGGTCGTCCCTCTCCGACTGGTAGTGCGTGCCAAGCACTGACCTTGGCTAATCTTCCACCAACAATTCACTGGAGTGAATCTGTTGACATCTTCTCTATCCTGATAGTGATAAGGAGCCCAGGAGTAGTCTTCTGAACCACCATCGTCGACCCTTAGGATAGAAATGTTGAGGAACTTCTCTTAACCCCAACGATGCACAGCAGGCCACTTATGTATACAATCCCAGCCATCCCGGTCCTGGGCCCCTTGTCTTTCTGAGGAGGCTTCATTGAAGATCCCAATGGTCCTGGTGAAGTAGTGAATGCCTGGGATTTCTTGTTCACATTGTGGTTGTAAAGCCAGCAACATGTTCAAGACGGCAGGTCGGACAGTATCAAGGACACGGGCCTGGAAGTCCGATATTCCACAGATGAAGGGCAGAACTTCCATCTTACTTCCCCTTATTGTTATGTTGTTATGCAGGTTTTCTGAAAATGTTGTTGAATAAGGATTATTAACCCATTCCACAGTTGGATAGCTGTCCTGTACACCACGGTCATATCACAGCACTATAACATGTGGTGTAAATCAATAAATTTTCTTCAATTCAAATTGCAAATATTTCTAAGATATGAGCAGGTAAGGTACTTATCTGATCAAGGCTAAAAACCAAATCCCTGTTGACAGCGACTTCTTGTAGGGTGCAGTTGCAGAGTGCAGTATGTAGTATTCTGGGTCCACCAGTCTGCTTATTGTGGTATTTTAGCCAGCAATAGGAATGACTAGGCCCTGGACATGTGCTTCTACATGGACTGCATTCAATATTCACTAAGCAACCGTCTTCTATTCCACCCTTTTCGTTGGGTTCCTGAAATCTTCCAGAAAATCATGTGAATGACCAGAAGCCTGAGCAGGCTATCCAACAATGGTTATAATCAACACCTCAGTAATTGACAGGGCCCACAGTGTAAGCCAAATAATACCCACTAATGACAACCATAGTTATACTCCAGATCCCAGATACATTTCTTCTGTTTTATGAAGTTTTTAAACAGGTAGAGAACAGTTTTGCTCCAAGATGGGCGATATTCCAGGCCAACAACACACTTCCTAAATATCCACAAGGTGGCGAACAGGTGCATCGAAACAAATGCTCCCTCTAGGGAATTAAGTAGTATTTCTCAGGCAGAAAGCAGAAATCAGCATGTTCAAAGCTGTATCAGGTATCTGTTTTACTGAGCCTGATCTGTGCTTTATTGGCTGATGAGACCACACAGGTCTTGTAGGAAGGAATAAAAACAACTTATCTGTTTCGTTTATAAGGATTCCCGCGATTTCTAGGGCTTCCCGCCACTCCAATTGTGATGTAAAATGGCGTCCGAAATCCTGTCAGAATCGTTTTTGGAAGTTTTACCATGTCGTGCGGTCGTCAGAACGGATGCCATTTCTCTTTAAACTGTTGTAAAAGCACAACAGGTCGTAGTTGAAGTAAATCAGTCGAGTATTCGACGATTCACGCTTTGAAACGATGGAAACACGAGCTCCAGAGTGGAGCCAGTCGATCTTTCTTCTTCAGCGTCAAATCAAAATATGGATTTGGTATGGCGCGAAAGCGCATGGAGTGCCCGGCAGGTGGCGTGGGTGTAGCTATATTATTTTTTTAGTTATATATATTGACGCTAGATGGAACTGCGAAGTGTCGAGTCCTACATGTGGTTTTGGGTTTCGTATTATAGGTAAAGAAACCAGACTTTTTCCCATGAATTTATTTTAAACACCAGCCTGTATTGTACCAAATAATACTGATTTTACAGATGGAATTTAGAAAAGAAAACTTCTGCAAATACACAATCAGGCTCAAATACATTATCAATTTCTTACAAGCATGTCTACAATTCTAAATAACATGCATATATATATATTCCCTGAAGCAATAATCAAGTTTAGCAAATCCCCATCATCCATCTAAGGCGCTATTGCTTCACTTAGCATTACACTAGTACAACTTAGCACTAATTTAGGCCCTTAAACGCTCCAAAAGCACCTCTTAAAAGCAGCATAAACATATAGCTTTAAAGGTTCGCACAGCTAAAAAGCTGGGTTTTCTTTACTGCAATTCTCACCTGATATCTTGTTTTCAAGAATTTCTGAGTTAAGAAAATGACAGGCATAAGCATTGATAGACATCCTAAATTTTGGAGAAATCATCTTACGACAACTAATCCAAGTTCACAATATATGAGCTTACTAACAATGAAACCATCATGCTTAAATTCATAGATAGTGCTCACATAAGAGGACCATAATATCACATTTCAGTAAATGAATCGTTTAATTTTTGGCTCACCTCAGATTTTATGCTTGAAATACTGCTACGCCCGTCTGTGTCTTTCTCCTTTGATCCTGAGCTCAATTTCTGAAATGAAGAAATTATAACTGTTCTTTAAATATTTTTCAGGAAATTTGATACAGTGGTTACGGATGTGCGGCACTGTGTGCCAATAACATAGCACAAATCAGAAGTGTATCTATAACCATACTTATAATACATTACCAATACACAGCATCAACATATAAATAAATAATTTAGGATTTCACAATCAAAATGACAAGCTGTAGATACACAGCAACAATTCAGTCTTGATTCAGAAAGCAAAGTTTCAACAAAAGGATAATTTTTACTTTTCCCACTTCATTGATCATCTCAGCCAAGTCAATTAGCACATTGCTGTAATTGCAATTACAAGAAAGACACTCACCCCCACTAATTCACCTCCTTGGTGTTCCGTTGTGGTATTCTCTGCCTCCTTTGTCTGCTAAGAGAAATGAGTTTTCTTTAGCATTTCAATGTTCATTCAACTCAGAAGTTACCACAAGGCAAAACATTGGCAACATAAACATACTATATGTGACTCAAACATTTAACATTCATGATATTGGTCTCTTATTTTTTTTGCTTTTCCAAAATATTTAGTTTTGCATTTCACATCTCAGTATCCATTACCTCCCATGACAGCAGATTTCAGAATAACAGTTAACATAAGATTACAGTTAACCCTTACTGGACTACATTTATGTGCATCCCCACTTACTGCCTGTAGGGCCATTTATGTCACAAAAATTTGCTGTTGTCCCTGGTGACGTCACAAGCATAGGATTGTTTTTTTTTTGACTGCGCAGTCCAGTAAGGGTTAAAAAGCTATTATGTATCCCCTTTATGTACCCAAACACCCCTTGGCTCCAGGACTACATACCTTCTTTCGCTTGCGGGGTCCATCGTTATCAGCCAACCAAGCTACAGTATCGAAGAATACAAGGGAGTTGAGTCTGTCAATGTTTCCGATACCAATTAGAGGTTTGTTCTTCAAGCGAGTGCTTTTTCTCACAGCTGCATCTTCACTACCGCTAGCTTCAGCAGGAGTAGGAGTTGTTGATGGTTCAGATAATGACGGAGATCGTGTACCTCCCCGACCTCTTCCGGACCCCCGCCCTCGGCCTGTTCCTCTCCCTCGGCCTCTTGATGTCGCACCTCGACCTTTTGGCTTCTTAGTTTCTTTAGAAGTGGTCACGTCTGCTTTGCCATTTGACTTTCGTTTTTTTATCAAACCCATGACGTCACTAAGTGTGATCTTTCCGTCTGTATCAACAAATCATGACAGATCGTCAATTATTACGCAGTATTTAGTTTGAAATTAGTTATGTTTTAGAGAAGTCACTTCCGAATTAAAGGTACACACAAAGTATACCATAGCAATTTGATATTTGAATAAACAGACCTGTTCACAAACCCGCAGAGCCAACTTCTAAAACTTTACAGATGTACTAATTAATGAAGGAACCACAAACTAATCATCAGATCCGAATTCTTCAAAACAAATATTACCTTCACTAATCTTCACTTCTCCAGGTTCCATTTCTTCAACCTCTTGCTTGATCTCTTTCTTGATCTCTTTCTTGATCTCCTCTGTCTTAATTCCCTCAGTTTTGATTTCCTTCTGGTCCTCGCTAGATTTCTTCAAGCAATTGCAGTCGAACATGCATGACAGTTTTCCGCAATGGGTCGGGGTGCGAGGAGAGGAGGCATTCTCGTCAATACTGTCGCAAATGCACCCCAAGCGGCAGTATTGTTTGGGACAACCCAGAGATTGAGTTGAATTGTTGTCACTCTGGGCTCCCTCATCCTCCTCTTCCACTGAAGGCACAGACTCACACAGGTGGCAGACACAGCCATAGCGACAACCTGGCAGACAATAAGTGGACAACGTTAGATAATAAAGAAATAATTCATATGAGCAATAACTATTCTCCTTGGAACAAATTTTGCTAATTTAAAATATTTTGGGTCAGTTTTTCACTTTTTCTTAGAATATTTGTTAACTGAACTTTAATGATGATCATAGTGAAACCATCATGAAGCCTGGGCAGTCAGCATATGTCTTTAGGCTCTCAGCCATAACCGAATGGGAAGGATAATGTAAACTAATCAACTAGAAAGTGGACCTTAATTTACAAGGACATTCTCAATTAAGTTACAGAACTTACCAGGTCTTTTACAAGCAGTATCAGTAGGTTCTCTAGGAGAGGTAGGCACAAGCTTGAGAGCAGCAGCAGCGGCGAAGGCCATGCTAGAAGTCACAGTCACCGGTTCATAGGACACAAGAGGCTTCTTACGAGGAAAGGTGAATCCTTCTTGCTTCAACTCCCGGGCTCTTTGTTGAATGATTTGTGCGGTAACAATGCCCCACTCCTTGCTCTGCGACTCATATTTATCCAATCCAGGTGGTTCTTCGATATCAACGGGCAGAGCAGGACCAAGACGTTTCAAGCGAGGTAATGCCATCTTCTTTCTGGCAAAGGTACCATCCGATTTGCGGCCGTAGATGCGAGTGACATTACCATCAAAGGACGTAGAACCCTCAGAATGGAGGTCATCTATAGCACTGCTATCTTCACCTCCACTGACATCTTCTTCAACGGTTTCATAACTCCTGCTCACCTCCCGCCATTCATTCTCACGACTGAAATCAGGATAGCGGCAAGCTTGTCTTGGTAGATCTAACCCTAACGTATCCATCTGTACCCCTGTTAGGTGTTTGACTAGACTTTTACAGGATCCTCTGGGATATAATCCCATTCCGGACACGGCAGCGTCTTGTTGAATTTTCGCGTGATACTTGGCAAGGGATGACGACACCTGCCGAGGTATTCCTGCACTGCTCTTTTCCTTCTTCGTGTGTTTCTCAACGGCTTCTTTGCATGTGAACGAGAAGAAGATGACCCCCTCGACTTCATCTATATCTGGGTCCATGCTGTTTTTCCAACCAGCATTCATATTTCTTGTGAACTCTACTTTCTGTTTGGGCGATTTGGACCCCAAGAATTCTCCCTGTTTGACAGGACTGACGTTCAAGAGGTAGTTCTCCAACTCAGCACTAAAGAAAGCATTCTTCTTATTGCCCTCATTGTCAGGGTTTTCTGTGCTGGACAAGATTCTGTTATTCTCATCGATCTTTGGCCCAATCAGGTCCAAATTCGGCTCTGGCTCTTCAGCTGAATCCATATGAGCTGGATTAGAAACTGAATTGAGGTAATCAAAGGAATCTCGGCTACTTTCTAGTTCTTCAAGGTTATCATCCAACTTGCTCACGGCTTCGTTGTTGTTATCATCCCCCAAGCCATCTATGTGGACTTCTCCTTTGAACCAGTCGATGTCTTGAGCACTCGTCGATGCTCCTTCATCTATGTTAAATCTGGGACTCCTCGATCGACTGCAGTAGGATTTCTCAGGGCTGCTCATTCCAGTTGATTCATCTTCATCGTCACTGCTCTCCTCGCCATCACTATCGCTGCTTTCTCCTGTTCTTTTGGATGAACTAGAGGTAGACAGAAAACTCTTGTTGGGGGTAGTCTCTGCGGACGATGATGAGGGAGCAACTTCATTAGGAGGCAACTCTTTTACCCGAGTTGACATCTTCGCAATCAAGTCTGTCAATTTCTCGTTTAAGCCCAATTTCACATTATCCCCCAGGAAGTCAGGATTTTGAGGTAGAGAGTCACTCACAGGGCTACATGATCTCGGGGATGGACCTAGTCCATTTTCTCGTGTGCTCAGATTAGCTTTCTTGAATGAGAGTTCACTTCTTTTTGTTTTTTTAGGTCGAACAACAGAATCATCCGTCTCTCCATGAAGAGACAGTGACGAAGAACTCCTTTTTAAGTTCTCTCTCTCCTCCCTGTCCACAGAAGACCTGGCATTATCAACAACCATATCAATAACAGCCTGGATATGTTCACTGTTGTGAGGCAGCCTTGGCAGAGTGGTCTTAGGTACGTAGAGAGGAGGGCCTTTCGCTCCTGCTCCCTCCTGTTCAAGTCTTAGTCTTTCCATCTTTTGCAATGTCTTCCAGTGAAGCTTCTTTGTCGGGGGAACTTCAGGCTCCTTCGGCTCACCGGCAAATGATTTGTGCTTTGTTGGATCAGGAGAGGACTCCCCAGATTGACATCCCATGAGAAAACCAAAATTATTCTCCTCCGATGCATCCAAGAAGGCCTCTCTGGCGACAGACGATATCTTGATTGCTCGACCTGACCTGGATCTGCTGGTCACAGGTGACTGCTGGTCTTTCGCGCATTCGGATATGTCCTGGACTGGGGTGCTGCAGGCTAAGGGTTGAGTGGCAGACAAAGGAATTGGGTTACTTCCAGTTTGGAAAATTTTTGACTCAATAAGGGGAACTGTTGTGCCAGGAGTTGAAGCAGAGGACACAGGGAGTCCATGGTCACTTTGATTAATAGTAACGTTGTTCAGAACTTTATTGTTAAATTTGTCACCAAACTGACTGTCACTTTGCTCATCGGGTAAAATCCTCTTTATCACAGAAGCTGAAGGAGTTACACCAGTGCCAGCAGACTGACTTTTGTTGGGAGATAGCTTTTTTGGGCTGGACTTAGTAGTACTGGATTTTTCTGAGTTGCACACATTTTTCTTCAAAGTACTAACACAGTTAGAGCCTGAAGTTGACTTCTCAGAGTTACATGCGGCATTTTTCTTCAGGATACTAACATAGTCGGTGCCTGGACTTGACTTGGTATCCGAGGCACTACAGTTCAATTTTGAGTTTGATTTCACAGGACTAGTTTTGGGCGACTTAGGTGTCTTGGGCTTCTTAGGAGAGGCAATCTTTGGAGCATCTCCTTTTGCTTGACTTTTGGGTAACTTAGTCACTTTCTTGGTTTTCTCAATGTCTGGTGTTTTGGATAAACTCTTATTCTTCGGAGTATCCAATCCATTTGGTAATGGAGAAGCTGCAGAGTCATTTAGTGCAGTTTTCTTGCCCTTAAGACAATTGTTCTTTGCACCTGGACTTTTTGTCACCTTTTTCTTACCAGATGCGGGAGTACTAGATTCATTCACATTTTCCTGAGTTTCATCACATTTGGGGACACATACACTTCCTGAAGCCTTCATATCAAGCTTTGAAACATTTCCATCATTGTCTTTACCCACTTTCTTCTTTAAGACCTTTTCAGGGTTCTTAATAGGGGTCTTCTTGGGTGCTTTAGCACTCAATTTCGGAGATGCAGACGAGCTGAATGTTGGAGTAGAAGGAGTGGATCCCGGTAGACTTGAAGTGGAAGTAGCTACAGCCTCAATTGATAGATCTATATTTGACTTGGAGGGAGGTATCAAGTGATTTTTCTCTGCAGATAGCTGTCCTTTCTTACCCTGTGCTTTAGATAAGGAACCGACCCGTCTTCTTACGACGGCAGTTTTAACGTCCAACTGAAGACCTTCTTTTTCCTCTTCTTTTGACTTGGCCATAGGTGAAGCGGATGGGGACGATAGTCTTTTTACTTCAGTATCACTCAAGAACTTCAAACACACTATGAGTTTACTCTTGTCAACGGCCGCATTTTTTACCACAGATTTGCTACTAGTTTTGGAAGCAGTCTTTTCACTATCTTGCTCACTTTCTTCATTTGCGTCTGGTACACTGGCTGAAGATCCGGATCTCCTCCGAATTTGGCGAACAGGCGAATAACTAGAACTTCTCGGACCAGCTGACACCGATTTCCTGGGTGTGAGTTTTGCGACTGGAAAATTGTCTTTACCCAATTTTTTCTTAGAGTTTTCCTGAAACCAAAAGAGATAATATATAGTAACTGTATTAATTGTATATTGTGTATTTGCGTGCTTTATAGAATGTGCATACCAATGTTGAGAAAAAATAGTATTGCCTATAAATATACCAGAAACAACTGAAGCTTCAGATACCGTAACTTATCACTCTTTTCTTGGTGTATCATATCGAGAATGACATATGTTGACATAAATGTTGTCTAGGAGACATACAATAAGACAACTGCAGGTATAGCTTCCTTTCATGACCAAACAGAATTATTAGACAAAATTATCGAAATTTATCTCACACATACAATACATAAGACAGGAATAATTAGTCAGTTTCAGTCACTTCTACATACTTTGTTGTCAGTGTGTTTATGACAGATCACGTCGACAGGGAAAGGCCATTCGGCAGGAGTGAATTTGATCCCAAAAGCTTGAGCACAAGACACATGGAAAGCCGTCGTACATACGCCATCACAGCACTGGATGCAGACCCCATCTGCACCTGAGGCACCCGTCCATGCAAAGCAAAATTCACACTTCTGCAAGACGAAAGTACGACAAATGGTGAAAGGGAAAAATAACACGTGGGGTGACTTTGACATGGAAAAGCAGTGGTTGTGGAAGAATAGATAGACTAAAGAAAGATCTATCATCATTGATTGACACTTATTCCCGCATATAAGCAAAACTTTTTTCACACACTGCTTTATTACTGTAATCACTTTAAATATCTATAGAACAATAAGAAACATCCTCTCAATCATGTAGTGTTACAAATTTATTAGCTTTTATTTGAAGGGAGCTCTGTGGTTACTCCTTAATTGCTTTTGGTGTCTACAGCTCAATTCATTCTATCGACCTGTAATTGACAATTTTGACAAACTTTCATTCCAGCATGTAAAATATAACTACTCTCAACATATGGCCAGCAATAATGCCATTATAATTGCTTCGATTGAGACTGCCCAGCTTTCTCGGATCACCCAACATGGATACCTACCATCTTCATCCTACCAGCAGGGACACGCGTTACGCTAATTGGGGAGCGGTGAACAACACTCTCAAAGGCCACTTCCGGAACGCCAAGAGCACACACGATGTGACACCAGTGGCCGGTCGTTGTCCTCTTGAGGGCACCACCTCGCAGGTGACACAGCCAACAGTTCTGGAAAAAGGAGAAGGGAGCAGCATTATCACGACTACTCAGAAAGTACAAGCACCAATTTCAGAGAAAACCAGCCGCTCATTATTCTCATATGTACAATCATGTGTCTCAGTCATATCAAGTGAACAAAATTGACCATCCAACTACTTTGTTATTTATGTTACGGTCAGAAGACTCCGATATCTTCAAGTGTATATTAAATCGGACCAGTGAGAGACCTTGCATTTAAACACAATAATGCAAGGTGAATTGCGGGGGTTGCAACGACAACAAATAATAGAAGAACAGCACTAAAATACTCACAGCAGTGAACCGTTTCTGAGCACACTTGGAGCATTTCCACTGAGAATAATCTTCATCATACTGGAGGCCATAGCAGCCTGGAAAAGCAAATCAAATATCATTAATTGACAATCAACAAGTCTGACATACCTAGTTCTGTATGTGAATATTGTTATAGTTTCTTAGCAAATTGTGACAAATACCATAAGTGTAAAATCCTAAAGTGTATCATCTATCTCCAGATTCATTGGTAACGATGATTATACTCTCTGGAGATAGGATGAATTCATTTAAGCCAAAATTTGATGTCTTCTTGACTTCCCAACTCCACAGCAGCCAAGACATCAAGAAGATGTGGAAAATCCGGCTTGAATTAAATTCAACCAATCCCCAGAAATTATATATTCATAGGTATTACTGGAAAAAAAAGAAGAAAAATGTGTGTAACTTACTTGCATGAACACAGACTGCACAGCTTACGCAAGTGACTAGGGGACTGCGACCTTCCACATCTATAGCAGGAGTGAACCCAGCAGAACTCAGTCGTCCTCCGTTGCTGGAAAACATCTTGTCCGAGATGAGGGGCTTCGAGTACCTTGGCTTCTTGGCACATTTTTGTTCTGGTTTATTGTCAGCAGGCTGGAAAAGAAATTGGGATGATTTCAAACAAGCAATTTGGGAGGCAGGTATGTAATTTGGGGGGCAGGTGAGTAAGTTTGGAGGTTGATTGATGGATGATTGGGCCTTTACGTTATGTATTTATGCACTGGGTAGGCTATTTAGGAAAAGAGGAGGACACAGCAATGAGGTGAATAATGATAGAAACAGCCATCCCAGGTGACCTGCCAATAGCTGGATTCTAACCCTGGACCCAGCAATTGGCAGTCCGCCATGCCACCACTAGACCAACCCCCCCCCCCCTCCCCCCGTAAGTTTGGAGGTAGGTTAGTAACTTGAGAGATAAGTGCGTAACTAGAGAGGCAGACAGGAACTTGGGGAGGCAAGTAGGAAGGTAGGGAAAATAATTCTCGGAAGTTGGCTGCTATCTAAGGGAGGGAAGTGAGAAAGTTCCAGGAAAACTATTGAGACAGGCTGGCAACTTTGGAAATAGGCTTTTAACCAGGGAGGCAACTAGATTGGGGAATGGGTGCAAGGAGGCAACTTAAGGCAGGCAGGTAACCAGGGAGAAATGAGGTAGTAGCAAACTAGGTAACTAGGAAGGTAGGTAGTCGGCAGGAATTGGTATTTCATGATAGGAGGTAGGTTTGTCACAATATGAATAAACATGGATTCAGGCAATACTAAATGTGGGACTTTGCATTCAAAGGAATATGATCATATAAGTTCAATTAAAACAAATTATGAAACTTTCATAATTTGATTTTAAAATCTGGTAAAATTTAGTAAATTTGGGTAATCTGTACTATTCACATCTAATCACCCATCTTGATTCCAACACCAATTTGAAAGCTGATTGAGCAGTTTCCAGCGACAATGCAAATATTTTCCTTAACATCGGTAAAACAAGAGAATCCACACTTGATTAATGATTGCCTTGTGAGTCACAAGGAGGGTAAACCCTCCCCCCTCCCATTCATCAACGAACAATGCACTGCCAATGCACCCTCCAATAAGCTGCAATGATTCCAAGCCTCATGAACACAATTGAGATAGAAATCGCATAAAAAAGGCATAAAAACCGAACCAAAATTCTTCAATACAAACTCCTTTTCAATACAAATGGCTGAAGGACAATTGCTCAGACGGTTAAAGGATTATCACAGCTTAGATTTCTTCATCAATTGTATTAACATGTCACATTGTTACTGGGAGGTGGTTCAGTAAAAGAATGCCATGATGAACAAGAATTTTGTTCTGCATGAACTATTAAATCTACATTTATCTTTAACATAGCATATTCTAAATCAATATACCGATACAAATACATAGAAAACATAGACAGACAGATGAAGTAACAGATAGAGTGGGAGGAATAGATAGATAGATGAAGATGAAGATCACTGAGTACAGCTTTGCTCTTCTCACAAGTTTGGCAAGAGGAGAGTGCAATACTCTGATGCAGGTAATCGCAGCATACAAAAGTTAGAGTCATGACTCATGAGGCATTGATGTTGATCCTTTCTGAGAAGATTGTGGTCACAACATTACTCAACCACTCTCAATAAATTCTTATCAATAAATTAGTAATTAGTCATTAATTACAACATACCTGAGAAAAGAGACTGCAAATCGCACAGTGGGGTGGCACCAGGGACACTTTGGTGTTGTATCTAATTTCGGCCTCCAAATTTGGTTCTTCATTGCTCCAAAGTCCTTCGAGATCTTTTGCCCACTCAGGCATGTCTGTTAACAATTCAAAGGTTAAATATACCATTTCAACAGAAACACTTCAATGCAGTACATGACATATATTGTCCATCCATTCAAAACTGCTATACAACACTTATGTTATTCACTCTTACCTTTTTTCTTGTTTATAAAGTGCACTGTGCATTAACTTAACAATGCCAAAATCCCTAACAACCCTAAAGGGGCACAATAAAATGTAACCTTATGACAAGCGAGTCAATGGAGCCAGAAAGGTCAGTCCCCTCTTTTTCTTAGTACTAAGTCTTGATATAACTTAAGTAACTTTTAGAATTGAAATGAGCTGGAGCTGAGATAAGATCACTGGTAAGTCTTCTAAACGAAAAATATAATTTTTGAGATGGACGCAAAAAGATCTATATAATTTATCATACATACATTGAACATTTAATAATATTGGAAATGATCTGCACAGCACCAGTGTGGGCTATCTGGAGGCATGACAACTTGAAGATATGATATTATTCAAGTTTGGTCAGAACTATTGACAGTTTTAGATATTAAAGATAACTAACGAGACTCACCGTTGGCATTACTTTCATCAGGTTCCTTCTTCCTGGATCTTCTGGAAGACCCTGGCGTCGATGTGCTCATTTTAGAGGAAGGTTTGGCCGATCAGCTCATGGAAATGGTGATATGGTGTAGTTAAATACCTAATTGGTTGATTCTGTAACGACAAAGAAATTAAGAAGTTAGACAAATCTTTGAAGTCAGAAATGTCTTCAGCCTGGAGACTCCAGGTTTGTTGTCCATCACAAATTACCATTATGGAAGAATTGTGGCAGTCTCAAAGGTTTTATAATGGGTATGACATAACACAGGAACCATGCACAACCAACCTCAGAGCAACAGTGGATATTCTCCACAATATAAATTTATGCCATTAATTGATAACGGTACTTTTTTTTCAACTTGTATTTCCAAGTGCAAATCATTTTTCTGCATATAGAGCATTAATACATCCTAGGGAAGTACACTTTCATTGTGCAAAAGTATTTTACTAAAATATGGACTTGGTGCCAAAGTGATGATACTGATGAGATCACATTTCAGGATCCATTTTAAATTTTTTATGTGATTCACAAGGAAAGCATGCTGGCAGAACTATCCATCTGGTTTCTTATACTGACAACTTTTAATCAATAGAACACACATGAAATTTCAGAGATGTTGAAGACGCCCAACGAAAGTATTTGTAACGTTATTCATTCACATGGAAACATTAACTTGAGACAAAATCAGTAGTCTTCACAATCCCTTCAATCAAAATGATTCTTGAAAATAACACACACCCATGATCAGCATCACACACAAACATCTCAAACGGAATTTTAAGTGCCAAGTTGAACCTCTGTCTGGGAAGTGAGAATCAGATACAGCAACTTTCCTTAAATGCCACAGAACACAGTAAAATTTAGTTTCACTGACTTTCTCACTTTCAAAACTGTCAATTAACCAACTATATTTCAATTATTCCTTGTTTCAGCATAAAAATGTTTACCTTTAATGTACAAGTATAATGAATGAATATATTTTATTGACAGAAAGAGGTCAATATTGACCCATAAGTCATCTTGAAACCAAATGCAGCTTGAAATTGTTACAAAGTCGCGCTCAGCTCTTTTTAAGCAGGCTTACAGCAAGAAAGGCCCAGACAATTTCATAAGAAAGCCTCATGAAATTGCAAGAATAGTGCTGAAAACAAATGGGTTAATTGGCTTGAAATGTCATGTCTTATTTGCCAAATGTCAGAAATGTTGCTTCCAAAGCCTTAAAGCAATGCTTCACCTATAATGGCTGGCTAATTTTGACAGCTAGATAGCTCTGGTGGAAATCTGACATTGGAATGGCTGTCATTGCCAGCCAAGTATCAGTCTTTTACTGTCTTTAGACGACACAAGATAATATCTTAGATTGTATATTTGATAGACCTATCAGACAGAATCCTGAATCTTGACATACACAATATTGGTACACTTGTATGGTCGATAAATAATTTAGCTTGGCCGAAAGTTGAAGGACAGTAGCTGAAGGTCAGACATTGCTTTGAGTCTCTATGACCAGAAGAGAGATCTTTGTATTTAGCAGAATGTACATGGGGAGGAAATGGAGGAGAAAGGGGTTAAGTTAAGCTGGGGGTAAAAATGTGGATCTATGTCGATCTTTTATCAGTAGCACAGAGCTAATCTGAGTTCCTATAACAAGTGTTTTCAAGAGGTCGTTTTGGGAAAGTTTAAGGAACCTTTTAGTGCCCATGAAGTAGCGCACAAATCAATACTAAATTTTCCAGGCAATACATCTCAACAGTAG
The DNA here is from genome assembly GCA_026936325.1 of Platynereis dumerilii. NCBI lineage: Eukaryota > Metazoa > Annelida > Polychaeta > Phyllodocida > Nereididae > Platynereis > Platynereis dumerilii. The sequence continues at coordinate 16,682,554 of JAPTHN010000001.1, forward strand.
GTCCTAATAAATCTTATTGGTTTCAGACTTTTGTTTCCTGGAGCTTCAACGTGAAGTGGAAATGAGAAGGAAAATGGATACAGAATGTTTTATGTTATCATTTTCTTTCTCATCTTGATAACACAGTTGATATAAGATGATAACTATCCTTGACTTCACAGTTTCCTGCACATCAATGTGGCACCCAAGGTTTCATCGACATACGATTTTACGGCCCGACTAAAGTGACAGGCTCAGGGCCCCATACATAGCATCATACATACATGCAAAGCTTACAAATGGGCCAATTCTGTAGATGAGCCATTGAGAAAAGCAACTCAACAACAACAAGCCGAATTCCTATGTCAGATACGCCTATAATGACCCACATAAAGACTGTGTTACATCATTTGTTGACACTTTTAAAGCCAATACAAGCAAAATGAACCTGTCAATAACCTTTGCTTAAAAGAGATACTAAACATCACCTAAGCCTGAAAGAGTGGAAAACGTTCTCTCTCTGTGAGTATCACCTTATAAACTTCACTTCATTATATATCACCAGATTTATAACTAAACCTAAAGTTAAAATTTTTGCAATTCAAATGACTAGATAAAAGTAATACAACAGAGTAAAAATGTAGCTCCAATCTTACAAGTTTATGAAAACTTTTTTATGCCTGGTGCAGTCTTTTCCCTGAGTAGGTAAGGATTTAGAAAGTGGATTTTAAACCCTTACAATTACCTTTGAAGCATGCAGTTTGAGTCACATGACATGTTCCAATGATATCATAACTTGTGACTTCCTGAAAAAATACCAGTTATGTCCAATGTGAACTTATTATCAAGCCTTTCAATTTCTTCTTTTATTTACGGAAGACTCCTAATGTTTATATATAAAATGACAATGCCTAAAATCAGACTTTATGAGCCCCAACTTTGATTTAGATTAAGTGGAATGAGTACTATCATTAAGTAATTTACTATCATGAGTCCACTATGATTACCAGATCTATTACACCTGGTATAAATTCTAATGCTCTTAACTTAAGTCTCAAACTATTAAAAAAACAATCTGAAACATTACACTTGAAGAAATAGGATGCATACACATTTTACAAAGAGCAAAAAAGTAGCTAGTTTGCATGCCAGATGACTCATAAGAGTGTAGTGGGCACCAGTGGCCCTTTCAACATGCTTCACCGTTCCTGACATCCTATTGCTAGGCATGGCTCACACAGCTATAACTAGGCCAGACCAAAAATATGAGGTCAAGGTCAATAATGTCAATATATAAACATACAACATACCATTCCAGCAGACTTCATATTACACCATAGAGCCTCTCAATCATTCAATTAATAGACAATACAACTGAATAGTTAGAAAGTGTAATAATCATTTAAGAATCACTTTTCCTGAATATGTGTATGCACTTCACTCCTGGTGATGCACTTTAATATACTGGACCATTTGGAAGTGACATTGTGTGTGTTATGATCACTGTTACCATTTCACCAACACTTGCTGATGATGATATCCAAATTACTGTCAATAAGTTGATATATCTATTGTTAAAGGAGTAGCAAAAGATGCACCTACATGTTGTTGTGTCATATGAAGTACAGAGTCAGTGACAATGACTAATTGATTGATGTTTTATGCTGGTGACAGGTACAATACAATGTCAACAACAAACTAGGACGAAAGCACATGGCCATTTATAAATAGTTTGCCCAAGATTCTTACAACATGTGATAGCCAATCCTGGTTCAATTTTGAAGTGTGGCACACAGTGATTATCGCAAATTAGCATAAAAACAGTAGGTTATGCCTTTTCTTTGCAAATGTAAAATTGTAAATACTAATATTACCCAGTTTCACAAGGTTCTGTTTAACATGGCATCCACCAACAGACCACCACAACATTATCAGCAAACAAAGACAGTATATATAGTAGAACAATAATTATGTAGGGGCAATATCCTCTTTGCAACCTTATCATTAGTGATAAAACTGATATACCGGCAACCAAAAAGAAGGAATATGATAAATACTGATACGCTGTATCGGTATAAAATACACAATCAATGAAGCATCAATTAAATATCCTGTGTTTATAAAGACTCCCGGGATTCAGATTCAGAAAAGTCTAGGGTTTCGTGAAAAATTTCACATCACCATCATAACATTACAGCTTTTCAAAAAGTATGTAAGTCTTTTTCAACTTGCTATGCAGCACTTCACGCCAATTGGATCGGTTCACGATTCATGAAGCAGGTAATACCATTAAAAAGAAATGATACACAACAAGTTGAATTTATAAGAATCACTTGCTATTGAAACTACAGTGACTGTTCACACATGACATCTGCAGATAACCTCAAGCCATTGAGCGATCAGGGTATACCGTTTTTTTTTGCTGTTCTGTAACACTAATTCATCTCAGTTGCCTGTGATTGATGGTACTTTGCTACTGAGGAACAACACAGAAGAAGTAACTAAGTCTAAGAACTAAGAGCTGAAACAAATACCATCTACAAGTGGCTGAAATATTTCAGCTTTTGAAGCAACTCTTTATTTCCACAGAAAACAAATTAAGCAAGTTTGTAAACTTAACCTATTTAGGGGCAATTCCGTAAAGTCTGATTCACGGATTTGACACTTCAGCAGCTTGTGTAGCCCTACAATTATAGCTTAGCTATTTCATTGTTATCCAGGCATGAGGACAACTAATAGGGGCATCAGACAAGCCATCAACCAAAGCTCCAAGTGTAACAGGAGTCAAGCTATGGCAAAATATCATGGTGTCGGACGTACACCGTGTGATGTACGTCCGACACCATGATATTTGCTTTGTAGCTCAGCTCCTGTTACACTTGGAGCTTTGGTTGATGGCTTGTCTGATACCCCTATTAGTTGTCCTTGTGCCTCGATAACAATGAAAGAGCTAAACCATAATGGTAGGGCTACACAAGCTGCTAAATTGTCAAATCTGTGAATCGGACTTTACGGAATTGCCCTTAGGCAAACCAATGAAGAACACATTCAACATCCAATGTGAGCACCTTGCGATATCAATGCATCCAACTTAATCATCAGTGGGTAATTATTGAGTTATGGTGCAGTGCAGTGCACATCTGTTATTAGACCTTCCTGACCTTCTTAAAGAAATCATCTTGTGATACAGATTATTCTGGAAAGTTGTGTGTGTTTACAAACAACAGGGATGTCAATAACACAATATAGTAAAAACATACCCAGTATATATCGTCGCTTACTGAATTGCTGTATTCATGATATTATTCGGCTTAGAATCGTCATGCTTATAACCTGAAGTACTTTGTGTTTCTAATTGTCACAGTCATAAGGCAGCATCGTCATGATCATGTACGGCAGGCAGCCAGTCAATCATAATTGGCCAATCATAATCAGCCAGTTAGTCATAATCAGCACATCAATCATATACTTAGTGAAATAATAATATATCTTTTCAACTATCTACATGATCTGCCTGTATCCTGATATCTCTCTCTATTCATCAGTAAGTTAAGGCCTCTATCCATAAGTTGATCAGAGGCAGATTATAGCTTCTTCTTGGCAGTAGTTGTTGCTCCATTATTCAAGAAAGACTACTATATTACTTGTGTTTCACTACTGTAAACAATTCCAGACAGATCTGACAGAGTGGATAGATATCACATCAGGCAGGGTTCAGCTAAGTCACAAGTAACAGTGTAAATCACATCCTCGGAATACTTGGAACTGTCTATTTGCAGAAATACACAGAATACCAGATGCAAATCTGTATTCTTGTATTATTCTTAAGGGTTCAACAATGAAATAAACACACAACATTTATAAGGCCAAAGAAGAAATTTGAAAACTAATTTGCAACATTAATGAAGGTTGTCAAATGTCAAAATAGAGAATGTTTGGGTACACGAACACTGCATAAATCACAGCAGATCTTTACTAATTACCAACAAAAATCAATTTTTCAATTTATGCTATTTATTTACCTTGATACAGTCTAGCCTATACTAAAGAAAGAAAGAATGAAAATAATTACTGACTGAGTATCATTAAAAAGCATTGAACAACCCGCAGAAGATTTAGAACTTGGGACCAGTAAACAAGCACACTGCATGATTGGCCAAGAAAAAACTAGTGTTGAGATAAATATTTGAAGCACAGAAAGGGAAGACAAACATGCTCCATTGCCACTGTACTGTGTACAGACTACAGAGAGTCCTGGACAGCAGATACCACGTTCCTTAAGAACTTCACAGACAAATCCCTTTCGCAGATTTTGAAAACCAGAACCAATTTAATGGCTAACAGCCAATACTACTAACCACTTCAATCTTGCGACACCAGCTATCAATGAAGTTCTCAAATACAAATCTTATGGAGGTACCAGGTATACATAATTACTAAGAGAGACAATGGGAGTAAATTGGGAGTCAATAGTCCATGTCAATATGAAAAGTAGGTCAAGATCAGCCAAGTTCAAAATTATCCCAAGAAAAGAATGTTGTCAGTAATTGGTAGAGATAACTGACACCTTGCCAGTAATCCCTGCCAATTTGGCATTGCCAACTTGAGGATTTCCTGAGTAATCTTTGAAAAAAGGTTTTTGAATGTTTGGACAATGTGACCCTAGAAAATCGGGCAAGATCTGCTAAGTTCACACTTGTCCAAGATATTGATGTTGTCAGTAAGCCTTGCCAATTTGGCATTGCAAACAAGAGGATTACTGTAGTAATCTTGGACAAAAGATTTTGAAAGTTTGGAAAATTTGACCCTGGAAAGTAGGTCAAGATTAGCAAAGTTCAAACCTGTCCAAGAAAATGATATTGTAAGTAATCCCTTTCAATTGGCATTGCCGACTTTAGGATTTCCTGAGTGATCTTGGATAAAAGTTTTTGAAAGTTTGGACAATGTGATCCTGGAAAGTAGGTCAAGATGCAAAGTTCAAACTTGTTAAAGATATTGATGTTGTCTGTAATCCCTGCCAATGTGGCATTGCCAACTAGAGGATCTCCTGAGTAATCTTGGATAACGATTTTTGAAGGTTTTGACATTGTGACCCTGGAAGTAGGCAAAATCAGTAAAGTTCAAACCTGTCCAAGAAAATGATACAGTCAGTAATCCCTGTCAATTCGGCATTGCTGAATTGAAAACTTCTTGACTAACTTGGACCTTACCTATTTAAGTTTCCTGAATAATCTTGGACAAAAGATTTGTGAAAGTTTGGACAGTGTGACCCCAGAAAAGTAGGTCAAGATCAGCAAAGTTCACACTTGTCCAGATATTGATATTGTCAGTAATCTCTGTCGATTTAGCATTGCTAACTTGAGGATTTCCTGTGTAGTCTTTGACAAAATATTTTTGAAAGTTTGAACAATGTGACCTTGGAAAGTAGGACAAGATCTGCCAAGCTCAAACCTGTCCAAGATATCAATGTTGACAGCAATCCCTGCCAATTTGGCATTGCCAACTAGAGGATTTCCTGAGTAATCTTCAAATCTTGAACAAATGACCTTTGAAAGTTTGGACAATGTTACCCTGGAAAGTAGGTCAAGTTCAGCAAAGTGATGTTGTCAGTAATCCCTGTCAATTCAGCATTGCTGACTTGATTTCCTGAGTAATCTTGGACCTTACATATTTCAATGCTTGGCCTTGTCACCCAGAAAAGTGGGTTTTAAAGATCATCCAAGCTTAACTTGTCCAACATACTGATGTTGCCAATATGGCATGGCCAACTTGAGGAATTCCCGAGTAACCTTGGACAAAAGGTTTTTCAATGTTTGCCAGTGTTTGCACACCATGACATGAAGAAGTAGGCAAGGTAACCAAACTACAAACTTATCCAGAGATACTGATGAGGTCAATAATCCCTGTCAATCTGGCATTACCAACTTAAGCCATTCTTAATCTTGAATACAAGGTTCTTCAGTGTTTGGATAATCAATCTAAAGGCAATCCATTAGAATGATTATCCAAATACTGAAGAATACTGGCATTCAGCAATGTCAGCATGCTCAATTGTGACTGTGTTGGGTCAGAATACAAAATTTTCACTGGAGGTAGAGTTTAAAAGTCTGTGCTCATATGCACTGCTGAGCAAATCTTGCCAAATTCTGTAAGGAACAGACCTGATTTGCATTATCTTAATTGATCTAGATTCCATTCTAATTGTGCTTTTGACTTGAAATTTGCCAGTCAGCAGCCTCAGTGCGTTTGCCTGCCTATCGCAAACTGATTTGCCAAATTGACCTGTAATCCATAACCTGCAACATGCCCTGACACCAATTCCTCTGGAGACATTCCTTGGTAAAGCTTTCCAAGAGAAAGCCAAGAAATGAAATGTGCATGTGCTCAGAAATATAACACCAGCTACCATCCTTGAAATGTTTCATCACAACACCCAACAGAATATCAATGGTTTGCATTTGTAATCCAATGGCAAAAAATAATGAAAATGTAGGACTGAGCATATTTCTATCCAGCATGTAAAACATATATAGGCTGCAACTGGAACAGTTTGTAGTTGTTTTGGTCTTCCACATCAAAATGCACACATTGCACAGCTATCAATATTATGCCTTCCATGACAACTATACTGCAAAATATCTTCAGCTTGATTTTGGACAGCTACATCAGTTACAATATTAGCTACGATATGCATCATATCATATAACCAATATGACAAAAAAGATACTTCTCAGTTCTTACAATCCAACACACTCAAACAGCAGGTACTTAATGAGTGACCAGAACCTTAGAGGGTTGCACTCACCATCCATCTATCAAAATGATTTGTAAAGACAGATGATGTCAGTGACACAAGCTGCACCAGAGCCTCAATTTTATCTTGTGCAAGTTTGCAAGTCAGAATCCGAAGCAGAACCCTGGACCCTCAAACAGAGGGGAAAACTGAGTGAGCTAAGTCAAAGGTAATAAACTGGACTACTGATACAAATATATGTATACATAACATACAATTTAACAGATCTGTTACTTCAATTTTCTTATGTTGTACGAAGTATGTCTATGGCCAAAGGAAAAAAGACAATAAGGACAAAGTGTGTTCATTTTCTAAACCTCTTAACTGCATATATATCTACAATACAAGCAGTTGTCATTTACAATGAGTATGAGCCACAGTCATGTGTTTGAGGAGTTACACAACATTATATCAAAATGTATTAAAAGAAAACAAATTTAAAGCATGGTATAGTATTCATTATAATTCTTTTTTAGTCAATTTACTGCATCAGTGAAACTTGATATAGAATATTCTAGAACACCACAATTAGTTCCAAAAATGTAACCTATTAAAGGTTCACATATTAATGTTAAATAACATAAATTTGCTTTCTCCCGTACTGCGACCATTGCCAAGCAAGCTTATTCACAACTGAGTAGGCCCAGATGTAGAAATCCATCTAATTAACCTATATTTGAAGACTAAGAATCAGCAGACTAATAATTCCTCTCGGATTAATGCACGTTCAACACCACATGTGTATAGGCCTACAGGGGAAGTCAATCAGCTTCAAAATTTCATTTGATCACTGAGAAAGCCGACTTCATACAAAAGTGAACTTGTGAAGGTGAGAATCAAATATATTAAGCCAATTTCTTGACAATTGCTTTAAAATAACATATCACATGTCTACTTTCCAGTGAGACGTGTGACACCTTTGGCCACCTTGTAAAGTGTCTGCCAAGGTTAAGACCTTCAATTAGAAGAAATCTTTTTAGTATGCTAATGCTTCTTTCACTTTCTTGCCACCATGTGACCATGTAATTTAAAAGATTTACCATTACAAATGCAACTGGCATAGCAATTATAAAGAAACTGGAAAATAGGAAGAAAGCAGGAGGAAAATAGGAACGATAAAAGAAAATAGGAAAAGAATAAGAGGGACGGAGAAAAAAAGAAATTTTACAAGAAAAAAAAAGATAAAAGAGGAAGATAAAGGGAAAGACCAAAAGGAAACAATGAAGTACAGGCTGTAGAGAAAAGGAAATAAAGAGCAAAGGAAATAGGGAAAGAGGAAAAGAAAGAAAAGAAGAAAATAGGGAAAGAGGAAAGAAGGAAAACAAGAAAGAGGAGGAGAAGAGGAAATAGAAAGAAAAGTTCAAAGTTGTTTCAAGTTCCTATGAGGCTATGACATCTTTTGTCAATTTCCTGAGCTGTGTTAGAAAGAAGTACAGTGAGGAGAACAGCTGCTTGTGTTGCTGACAATTGCAACACAATGACTGAGGATATAATATAGGCTACAATTTATAAGCAATATGTCAGGGACATTTCATCAGCATGGGCAGATAGCCAGCCACAAGGTTTTGAGCAGTTCTCCATGGCCTTGCACGGTGGCTGAACTTCTTAAGTCACAGTAGCAAAATAATAATGCACAATCCAAAAACTGCAATGCCTTTCTATAACGGCCTGCAAATCTGTCCTGTTATAATCGTCAGCCTAAGCCAGCCATCTATCATCTGTATTTATATATATACAGCAGGTTCACATATTTAATACCAGACAACCGATGGCTGTCTTGTAACCCTCAGTAATAGCCACATGATGGACAGAGAAAAGGCCCCATGCCAAAGTAACTTCATTTACATCATACCAGAACAGACATTTGCTTTATCGCATTATCACACAATGATGGTTGCTACATGCTACTGTAAGCAGCTAAATTGCATCTATAGCTCACCCTTTGCCATGCCTCTGCCATGGAGTTATATTTCAGGCATTCAGCACAGGCACTCTCCTGGACTGACTGTACAGTCTGTTAGAAATAACACAAGGTGACTGACTCTGCAGAAAATCCGCTCATCCAAGCTGGCAGTGATGTCATAAGGCAGAGCCAATCAGCTTTGGTATTACAAAATTTCTAGTTCTGCAATATCCAAGAGAGGGCTCTGTTGATATGAGGCACCATGTGGGAGCCTCATGGAAGATTAAAGTCTGAAAATTTGGGCAAAATAACCAAATGTAAAGTTACATACTACTTCTATTTGTTGATATATAATATTTCCAAGGATCTATGACAAAATCCTTCTCATATTCACAGTTTTTCAGTGAAAGGGCTTGTGGTGCAATACCCCATAGGTACCTCTCCTGCCAGCTTGGGTGAGCGAACTTGCAGTTGTTCATTAAGCTACAAATCTGCAAGGAATTCCCTTAATTACAGGTAAATTAGCTGTAATTTGATAGAGTTAAGGTGTGGAATTTGGAGTTAACTTATCTGGCAAGGGATTTGACAAAAACTGTGGCTGAGACACAACCTCAGATGCTTGAAATTGGACCCTGAAAACGAAGCTGTTTTTTGCCTCAGTTTTGAAGTCATGCACCTTGATGATATTTATACTGATTATCAATTGACTAATACAGGAGTGTGCCTGTGCATTCAGAGCCAATGGTCCAATGCATCATATACTCATATATAGGAAATTCCTCATACCAGGTGGTACTGTTACAGGTACTGCATGATTGCGGTAGAAGGTGGGTAGTAGCAGAATTACATGTGGAATCATTTCAAGCCACAAATCTTTAAGAGCAGAACACTTTTTTGAGCAGTGATTAAAGAACACAAGATCCTGGACAGATCTATATACAATAGTTTGTACAGATGCACAGTATATTGGATCTGAGAGATAAGCTGAAAAAGCCTTTGAGGCTTCCCAAAAACAAGACAATAATTTCTGAAAAAGCTTTCTCCTCAAGACTCAATGCAAAAGGAAAACCGAAAGGAACTTACTCAACATAAACCTGTGAAGGCTGTTAAATACAGAGATTTTAATGTTTGTGATTGGGATTGCTATGTACCTATAAGTAACATGAGTGCCACAGTGATTTACAAAGTTACAATGCCAATGCTTAAGGGAGTATAGTATGAGTAGAATTTGCTACAGCAACTAAAGATTCTCTACGACTACAACCATCATCTGCTACCTACTACATAGTCATGCCACTACAGAGTGAACAAGCCAGTTAGCCCAACACAGGCCACAAGTGCAGAGGATTTCAGTGTAGACCGTGAGCTACAAAAAGAGCATTTGTCAGCAACCCAAAGCAAGTCCAGCAACACTTACACCAGAGTAAGTAAATTTAGAGGTTCACATTAGCCACTGAAACAATAACAAGATTTCAAATCCAGATACAAATGTGATGAATGAATTAACTTCTTTCTCAAAGCAAAGAAAAACTAAATGGACTCCACACACCAATGTGCTGTTTAGACTCCTCCAACACCAAAACTCTCCAGAATGCTAATTATTCTGAAATAGGCCTAAATACCACAAGAATCCGGGGATTCAAAGGTGGCCATGCTCAGCTTCAGTTATCTTCCAAAAAGCTGATAAATGATAATCTGCATTCGCCGCTCTCCCATGGGCTTCTTCAGTTTACGGACCAAGGCTAGGACCTTCCCCCAATTTCTGCACCCTCCTGTCGCATGACTTGACCCTGGGCAGTCATGTGACCCAATGAGCCAATTCAGTAAGCAGAGAAGCTGATAAAGATGGCCTTGATTATTCAAAGAAAATAAATTTTGCTAAAACGTGGTACCAACAGCTAAAAACATCAAAATGTGACCTTTTGACACATTTTGCTAATTTCTGAGAAATAGAAATTGCCTACTTTGAACTCATTTTGGTAGAGCAGGTCACATATATAAAACATTTGTTTTCTTGTAATTGATCGTTTTCTTGCACTGGAATTCACTCTGTTCAAAGTCATCCTCGATCTTGGGGTGAGTTTGAAAAAAATTGCCATATATATATATATACATTATGTAGGCTACCTATAGGCTATACATCTCAAAATGCTGATTCACAGTTTAACTACATGCCAGTGGTCAACATTTTGTCCTGTGAAATACTTTGTCGATCCTACACATTTTTAAAGTTAAGAAAATTGAGGTGAAAACTGCTTAAAGTCACCTCATTTTTCAGCACGTAATGAATTTATGCACTAAGTGCACTTGGCAGGCTAATTTAGACAGGAGGAGGCAAAGGATGATTAAACCGCCATCCAACATAGGCCCCTGAGACCCGGCTAGAGCTGGATTCGAGCCCTGTAAATGCACCATTTGCCTCGAGTTATAGGCCATATCCACAAGAGCTCTGTACCTTCTTAAGCATAATTGACTTGCCATAACCAATTATTTGATATGTAGGCCTAATTATCCTGCTCAAATTTTAAAAAATGATATTAACAAAATTAATATATAACCCACTTGACATAAAACTTAAACAGATGAGTGTTTATTAGCAGAGGAAGAGGAACCATACTTACACTATAGTAGCTCTTGTTACCTACAGATCTGTTTAGGCTACTTTCTCTAATGACTTAAAATGAAGCAGTCATCATCTGAGTTAAATTTAGAGAAACAGAAAGAAGGATAAACTAGAAAAAAAAGAAAAAGAAATGACAGAAAAAGAAGAAAAAAATATGAGAAGAAAGAAAGAAGAAAGAAAAAAACATGTCATCATATGGAATTTCTCAGATCAAATGAAGACATCAGTTGCTGCCATACAGTCCGGCGAGGTTGCCTATCATAATGCTGAACAACAAATACGCCTAAATAGAAGAAAATACAACACATCCAGAGAATGGCCTATCACTACTCTATGATTTGAATTTTAAAAATTGACAACTAAAATACATTACAAAACAGTCTTCAAAAATGATACAAGAGTGATATTTTAATTTATCCATTTAATTCAATTATAAATTTATAGATAGATCATATTTTAATTTATCCATTTAATTCAATTATAAATTTATAGATAGATCACATCACATGAAAATTAGGCCTACAAGTGTTGTTAAGCACTATAAAGTTCAATCAGATCTGACTATTATTGCATGGCAATTAGTGGAACTAAGTTGAAACAAAGCTGGGTCTGATCATACACCTCATTGTGGGAGCTCCTTATACAGGAGGGAAGCCCAAGAAGAAGAAGAAGAAAAGGGCATTTGTTTCAGGAGGCCATCATAATTAAATATAGAAGCATACATTAATGTTAAACTAGTTTTAATCTGGCAGTATATAATAAATGGATTGATTTAAATTTGTTTGCAATTTTTTATCACTGTAATTTGCGGAGAGAGAAATAATCAAAAAGAGCATCTGCCACAATACTAGTAGGCAATCGTGATGTCGTCCTGCTGCAAGTGAAAATCATGGGCTCCAATGGAGAAAAATAAAGTTGTTCTATCTACAAAACAAGGCAAGATTAGCTTCTATGCAACGAGAACAACGTAGGTGCTGACTAAACTGATTGATTGAATGCCAGAAAACGTTGTTTAAATTGATCATTGTTGCGAAAATTGACCTTGTGACACCCGAATTTCTGTCATTTAGAAGAGGTGGCCACCCTGTGGCCACCTAAAAATGCAATAGCCATCAACCGATATACCTACATTCACAGGTGCTAAACAGATGCACTGATAGGAGTAACAAGTTGCAGTTCTTGTACACGAGTCATTGCCAGGGAGCAACCCACTGCAGCTGAAGTCACATTTTTACAAAACATTCTAGTTGTCTGTGGTATTTATACATGTGGATAATTATAGGTAGAAATAGACAAACACAAATTGAAGTACTTAATTGATCAATTACCTCAAAATCTAGCCAGTATACACAGAAGTTTCAGCATAAGGCCAGACAAATTTAACTAGAATGGAGTGCATGAGATGCACAAAAGTATCTCTGCTAGCAAAATAAATAGATTCTATTTGACTCGTCTTGAACTAAATAATTTTTGGTAGGGATCTCTCAATGAGGTGTTGCTTTGATTTAGGAATGAATATTTGGTGAAATATACTAGATGGGAGCATTACGAGCAGGGGGTCAGCAGTGATTGCAAGACAGATAGTGTTTGCTGTAAGTCATAAAAACTTTGACCCCTAGGGTTAGCCCATACCTATGGGTGTCCCCTGAAGTGGCCCCTCCCTTGGGGATCCCCCGGGGGTGCCCCCACCCTTTGGATATCCCCGGGGTGCCCCCACCCTTGGGGTATCCCCCGGGCGTACCCCATCCTTTGGGTATCCCCCAGGGGTGCCTCACCCTTGGGGTGTCTGTCCCCTGGGGGTGCCCCGCCTTTGGGGTAAACCGGGGGTATCCCCCATGCTTGGGGTATCCCCAGGGATGCCTCACCCTTGGGGTATCCCCCAGGGGTGCCCCCACCCTTGGGGTATCCCGCGGGGGTACCCCCATCCTTGGGGTATCCCCCGGGGGTGCGGCCACCCTTGGGGTATCCCCAGGGTGTACCCCCACCCTTGCGGTATCCCCGGGTTGCTCCCACCCTAGGGGTATCCCCAAGGGGTGCCCCCACCCTTTGGATATCCCTGGGGTGCCCCCACCTTTGGGGTATCCCCAGGGGTACCCCACCCTTTGGGTAACCCCCATGGGGTATCCCCCGGAGGAGCCCTAATCTTTGGGGTATCCCCCGAGGGTAAGTCCGCGGGGGTAAGTCCCCATGTCCGCGGGGGGCCCATGTCCGAGGGGGTAAGTCCCCATGTCCGAGGGGGTAAGTCCCCATGTCCGCGGGGGTAAGTCCCCATGTCTGCGGGGGTAAGTCCCCATGTCCGCGAGGGTAAGTCCCCATGTCCTAGGGGGTAAGTCCCCCTGTCCTAGGGGGTAAGTCCCCCTGTCCTAGGGGGTAAGTCCCCCTGTCCGCGGGGGTAAGTCCCCATGTCCGCGGGGGTAAGTCCCCATGTCCGCGGGGGTAAGTCCCCATGTCCGCGGGGGTAAGTCCCCATGTCCGCGAGGGTAAGTCCCCATGTCCGCAGGGGCAAGTCCCCATGTCCGCGGGGGCAAGTCCCCATGTCCGCGGGGGCAAGTTCCCATGTCCGCGGGGGCAAGTCCCCATGCCCGCGGGGGTAAGTCCCCATGTCTGCGGGGTAAGTCCCCATGTCCGCGGGGGTAAGTCCCCATGTCCGCGGGGGTAAGTCCCCATGTCCGCGGGGGTAAGTCCCCATGTCCGGGGGGGCTAGTCCCCATGTCCTAGGGGGTAAGTCCCCCTGTCCGTGGGGGTAAGTCCCCCTGTCCGCGGCGGTAAGTCCCCATGTCCGCGGGGGTAAGTCCCCATGTCCGCGGGGGTAAGTCCCCATGTCCGCGGGGGTAAGTCCCCATGTCCGCGGGGGTAAGTCCCCCTGTCCGTGGGGGTAAGTCCCCATGTCCGCGGGGGTAAGTCCCCATGTCCGCGGGGGTAAGTCCCCATGTCCGCGGGGGTAAGTCCCCATGTCCGCGGGGGTAAGTCCACATGTCCGCGGGGGCAAGTCCCCATGTCCGCGGGGGTAAGTCCCCATGTCCGCGGGGGCAAGTCCCCATGTCCGCGGGGGTAAGTCCCCATGCCCGCGGGAGTAAGTCCTCATGTCCGCGGGTTCAAGTCCCCATGTCCGCGGGGGTAAGTCCCCATGTCCGCGGGGGTAAGTCCCCATGTCGGCGGGGATAAGTCCCCATGTCCGAGGGGGTAAGTCCCCATGTCCGCGGGGGTAAGTCCCCATGTCCGAGGGGGTAAGTCCCCATGTCCGCGGGGGTAAGTCCCCATGTCCGCAGGGGTATGTCCCCATGTCCGAGGGGGTAAGTCCCCATGTCCGAGGGGGTAAGTCCCCATGTCCGCGGGGGTAAGTCCCCATGTCCGCGGGGTAAGTCCCCATGTCCGCGAGGTAAAGTCCCCATGTCCGCGGGGGTAAGTCACCATGTCCACGGTGGTAAGTCCCCATGTCTAGCAGAGCTAATTAAATATCAGATGCCCTAGTGGTGATAGAGCTAATTAAATATCAGCTCCCCTAGTGGTGATTTTTTGCACTAGTCCCCTGTTTAGTGGACGGTGGACAGGACAGTGGACAGCCAGGACTAACAAAATCTCTGCCTCCTAGCAGAGATAATTCTTAGCTTCATCAGCTCACCCAACAGAATCTGCCCACAGAAGAGCTTTAATACCCACAATTTTTACTAAATAGACATTATAAATATAACAAGAACCCAGGGGTTCAAAATGGAGGTGGTGTGTTGTCTAAGTTCTCATCCCCTGAATCCAGCAGATCCTTAGACCTGCACTGCTATTCAGATAGATATAGTTAGATAGATATAGTTAGACAGATACAGATAAATCCATAGACAGATAGACAGATAGAAAGATATGGTATGCCCTTTAAGAGCATTGGTTGCCCACAGGGTGTTGATTGATGAGATGGCACATCTAGCGGAGTCCTCTATTATGTTGCACATCATTTACCTCATTTAAAAATAATCAAAAGGGATGTGCCAAATAGCATATATACAAGTGCAATAATAATAGTTTAGGCACAGTGGCTAATACACAATATCTGATGCAGTCTGGATCGAAGCAAGATGTCAAAGAAGTCATGTCCAAATTACAACATGCCTGCTATCCATTCCAATGCACAAAGCCCTATAATCAAGTTATCGGCTTTTCTTGACTCCAAACAAAATGGCCAAGTCAGGGCCCGAAAGACATTGTGAGAATGCTCCGATTTCAAATTTCCCGCCAAAATTTGCATTCTCTCATTGTGACTGCAAAAATGGAGATGTGCACACACCTCCATCAAAAAATTGAGATATTCGGGTTTTTTTTGTCAAACCGACCGACTCTAGAAAAAGTGACTCAAAAATACCCAAAAAGCTAAAGACCAATTATATCTGGCCTAAAATGACTACATAGATGTACAATGTACTTGTAGGCCTGTGCGAAATTGTGTATTTTATCTGGCCTAAGATGACTACATAGATGTATGATGTACTCGTAGTAGGCCTATGCTAAATTGCGTATAGGCTACCTCAACAAGAAATTGTGAAGTATTCTGGAAAGAAGTCACAACAAAGCCTGACTTTCACCCAAGTGACCTGGAACTAGGTCACACATCCAAAATCCTTATATTTGGCAAGCCTTATTACAAAACCAAATCCATCTGAGATCACATGTTGATATGTAATAGTAATAAGCACTAATCAAAATATCATAGTAAACTGTCACTATACCTAACAGCTCCTAACCACAAAGAAGTGGGTTTTTGAAATATTCAAATCAAAGTAGCAATATCATCCCAGAATTTCTTGGGACATTCATTCACCCCTTGGCCAACCTTCTGTATTTTCTTCTTGTTGTAATATATCACAATCACTGGAAGATCTATGTTACTATATTATAACAAAAATGTTATATAACAATGGTCAATGGACAACTGGGTCAACTTGGAAGAAATACTCATATCCACATAATATTCTACCCCTTCATAGAGAAGATATAATCTGCCCACTGTTAATGCAGGTAATGATTTTCAAGTACATGTACAGGAAAAGTTCACCTACTATATCTTTAACTTTCAATGTATATTTAAATAAATAATTTAAATGGCATAACTTCTACTGGGCCTAAATAGTCACTTCGATGTTCTGTATACAGTATGGTTTCAAGATCTTTGCAACAAAACAAGGAGACCAATTCACAAAAATATTTCTCATAAATCATAATTATATATATTGACAAATCATGTGGGTTGCAGGCTAAGCATTGATGATTAAGAGGGATTTATATGGAATAAATTTTGGCATATATTAGTGTAGCCTCATCCAAGAAATTAAATAAGAATCTTGTAACTACTATAGCTAACTATTATATCTAGTTTTAATCAGTTATCTGTACAAGGCCCCACCAAGGGCATGACCTTTTAAATGTTAGTTTTATAATTAAACATAGATACTGGATAGGAAGACAATGTTCTAGAATATATTTATCAAAATAACGTATGTCAGTGTAATGTCACACTAAAATATTATAATCTGATTTTGTATCATGCCAAAGGGGCACATTGACGAATCCGAAAGTTAAATACTTTTTTTCCTGATATTTGAAGTTTGATGTGATTATGTAACACGACATTGGCTAAAATTGGACCCCTTGTGAATTTATCAATATCCACAAATAAACAAAACCACCTTTTTATAACATTTGTTTTATATGCAATTACACCTGCACAGGCCTAATCAGTCGTCATGCATGAATGCACTAAAGCAACTGGCAATCAAATGCACAGGGCTATTGTGCAAAACCCCTGAGGGAAGCTCCATTCCTTATCATATGCTAATAGTATTAGAATGTGCTTAGGGATCTAGTATATATTTATATAGGGGTATTGCGAATAAATAATCCATGTTTTCACTTTTTTACTATAGGCCTATATACAATAATTAGGCTAACTAGTTATTAGTTAGATCCTATTCAAGATCTCAAAACTTACAAGTGTGCTTTTAAAATTAGGAAACCTGAATTAATTGCCATAATAACTTATAGGAATAATTCTTCAACTCTATTAATTAATTGCAGTCAATTAGTCAGCTGAGATGTATCTTTGGTCACAACGAAACATATATGTAGGGCTGGCCTAGTAATTACTTCCTCTACCTATATCAACACCTATTTGGCGAGTCATTCACTCAGTGAGGGATATTTCAAGGTGAGCTGACATACCAGCTGCAAATTGCCAATATCTATCTGGATGTTATGTACATTCTTAAATAAGCAATAAAAATTAATTTTGGTAAATAATTCCACTTAATTCTCATTAAAGCTTATAGGCATTAGTGATGATACATAACAGCTCTACCTATTACCTCCAATTAGAATGAAAATATCAAGGTCATGTGATAGCCTGCAGATCTGTGTGCCTGCATTGTTAATAGGCCTGTGATCACATGTTTCATGATTGTTTGGTTTGCAATGTAAGAAGAGTAATTACTGGACAAACCGAGTCAAAAACAATACCGGAATAGTTTACAAATTGCAGCTTTGTTTATACCCAGTTCCATTGTGCTAGGCCCATAGCAAGTCAATCTTTGATGCCCAGCTGTATGCATGCGAGTCCAATCCAGTAGGCGCATGTTATGCTGCACAGTGACAGTTCTAAACATACTAACCATGGTAAAACTTAAAACTTACAGAAGACGTGCATAACGTTCTAAAAGAACCAAAGATTGCTATGCAACATTCCATTAACTGCATGTTACCTATTTAAGAGCTGCAAAAATTGTAGCAAATTGATTGCAGCTTATACAGAGTCAATCCACAATCGTCCATACGAGCACGCTCCATGCCATACGTAATCTAACACAGAACTACAATCGATGTGTTCAAACAGACAACTATACAATCTTAAATATTTTAAAGCCATCAGACGTTCCTACCCAACCAAACTTCGCGAATCTGATAAATAACGCTTTCTAAACATGTCTACCGTGGCCGATTTGTAAGATAGGGCCTCAATGTATTACACTCAAGCAAATAGTTTTAGTTTCTCCTCACCTCAACTTTCAGTCGCCATTTTGCGTAGCGAGTGCTTACAGCAAGGCATTCTGGGTAATCAGAACCTGAGCAGAGGCCACGTGGATCACACTGTCTGATCAAAATGGGCTTTTTAATCGAGTTGTTGTAGCAAAAAATGTTATTAACGGTGTCAGACAAGTTGGTTTGGGCTTATGGGAAACAAAGATGAGACAAAAATGGAGCATTTTCCTTGAGCTGGTGCAGACAAAGAGTTGTCCATAGGGGCGCGCAAGTTGCAGTCAGCTCGCATGCTGGGGCCTGAGTCTGAAGCTCCAGCGAGCTTCGCACTCCGTTGAGTTCCAGCAGGCTTGCCTTGTCCTTGAGTGATGTCCAATTTGGTATTTTATACGTGTAGCAACATTTAATTCCCAGTGTCTTCTAGTAAAGGCTACCTTTAAGTTAACGACCGTCTCCAACGTTTTTGTAATCTTGAAGAAATGAACATTAGCCTATCCAGGAAACTTCTGCTTCAACTTGACAAGATCCACTTTTTCTCAGATTCCCGCCTAAAGTACTGCTACGTCACGCGGCATGTTTTAAGAAGGTCACAAGAACCGCCAAAAGTGTATCAGCAGACATTCTGAAGGTGGGTGAAAAAGGAAAAAAATGCTCTTCGATTCTTAAAACACATGATAACATTTTAAAATAGGCCTCCACAGCTTTCAACAATAAGCGGTGTTATAGCCTATGACATCAATGACCAAAGAAGTTCTAAATTTTCCAAGGGTTCATCAGAATTGAAAAGGTGCAATATTTAGTGCTATTAAAGGACTGATGCTTTGAATTATATTGAGGAAAAATTTAAGGTTCTAATTTAAATAGCCTATAGGCCTTACCTATATATGCTATGTGAGGTCACTATCACAGGGTTTTTTGTACCACAAAATTGTGTGAAATATATGTAGTAGGCATAATTATGTATTGTAGGCTACTAGGGAAGACCGGGGCTAGTTGTCACAATTTTTTACCTTCAGCGAACAAAGTTCGAAGAAGGTATTGTTATCACTTTGGTAAAATGTTGTCTGTCCGCCGGGCGGGCAGTCGCCGGTCGTGTGGCGGGCGGATAGATAGTTTCCGGGCCAGAACTCGGGCCCTATTGCATGTACATAGATGAAATTTGGTACACATATAGCCCGTATGGTCTAGTTGTGCCTTTTGATGGTCTGATTGATGGATAATCCGTATTATTTGAAATATTGAACAAAAAGATAAAAAATCTTTTTTTTTCGTTTCTGGATCAAGACTCGGTCACTATTACATGTACATAGATGAAATTTGATACACATATAGCCTATATGGTCCAATTGTGCCTTTTGATGGTCTGATTGATGGGTATTCTATAGTTTTTGAAATATTGAGAAAAAATAATAAAAACATTTTTTTTTCATTTCTGGCCCAAAACTTGCCCAGTGTTGCATGTACATGGAATACACATATCACCTATATGATGCTTTTGTGCCTTTTGATGGTGTGATTCATGGTCATTCTATACTTTTTGAAATATTGTCAAAATATATTGCAAATTATAATTTTTTGTTTGTGACTCAAAACTTAGCCTTTCTTGCAAGTACCTGGATAAAAATTAATCCACATTTTGCCTATGAAGATCTTTCACTGGTCTCATTGATAGATAGTTTTAACACTTTTTAAATATTTGGAAAAAAATTGAAAAATATAAATTAATATACTTCTTGGTTTTCGACCCACAGCTCATAACCTATTCCTTGTACATGTACGAAACTGCACCATAATATGTGTAAATTTGTCTAGTTCAGCCTTTCCATGGTTTTACATACCCTGGCAGGCAGGCGGGCAGATGGTAAGGCAACGGGTATATAGATAATTTCAGGCCAAGATTTGGCCACGATTGCATTATACCAATTTTGTCAACATCGCTTTTATGACTTTTAAAGATGTCTTTCGCTGAAGGTTTGCTGCTGTGCAGCCGATGTTTTTACTTCAAGTTTGACTGTATCTGAGAGGTCTTTAGGTTCAGGTCGTCTGGAAACTTCCAACCCTGTAACATTTTTGTAAGTCTTGAGAAAGTTTTTATTCAACTTTCGTCCTGATTCAGTGTAATAGAGAGAGAATGGGTCAAAGTGCTTTTCTTTGAAGTTTTGTGGAGATAATTGGGAGGTTTTAGAGGCTTAAAAACCAACTGTGGACCTTAGTATACTTGGTTCCTGAAATGCATTTTGTAATTTGGTGCTGCATGTGCTGGTGTTATTCATAATTTAGCAAAATTCCAAAACATGTCTTTTTCCTCTTTCAGACTCTTTTAGCAGCAAATTGCCAAATTTTAAAGTGTCTATTGTGAGCTTAGTATTTCACTCAGAGTTATGAAATTTAGTATAGGGATTCGTTTGAGGGTTTGAATCTGGAACATTTTCAGAAATTCAAGATGGCCACCACAAAATGGCTGCTATTCTTGTTTTGCCATTGTGAGTTAAGTTTTTCACTTAAGAGTATTGAAATTTGGTGTAGAAATTTGTTTGATGGTGTGAATCAATATTTTGGGAAATACAAGATGGCTGCCGAAATGGCTGCCGAAATGGCTGCCAAAAAATGGTCATCATTCTTCAGTAGCCCACTGTGAGCTTAGTATATCAACTAGAGGTTTGGAATTTGGTACAAGTGTAGAGATTGGTTTGAGGGTATAGATCAGTGACCCCTGAGGAATCTAAGATGACTTCTACAAAATGGCTGCATTTCTTGATTTGTTCACTGTGACTCAGCCCCCCCCCCTTGTGACGCCGCTGAATGTAAGCAGTATCTCTATTCACAAAATTTAGTGGTATATCTGCAAACATGACAAGGCTTTCCTATTTCAATCAGTACAGTACGAGCAAAATGGGAAGTTCATTGAGTACTTCGCAAATATTTGCTTATGATTTGTGTGTACAAAGTTACATTTAAAAATAAGGTTCATGTAAATTGAGTTTAATAAGCAGGCCATTCAGCAATAAACATATCCCATCTTTAAAAATCTTTCTAATAATAATAATCATGCAAAGCTTGCTAAACCCAGTGTTTGAATCCTCGGATTCTTGTTGTGAATATATGGCCAATCTTACATCTCTTGACAAATTTTCTGTAATCCAAGCATGCAATACATCGGATTCCTTTTGAAAAACAAAAATACACATCTTGTGAAGACTTTTGATGAATGGCATCATAAATCAGGGCTTATTTCTACCAGAGAATTGCTTCTCAAATTGGAGGACAATGAAATGATTTTCTAGCTAACAGCAATGAAGTCTATCATTGCCTAACATTCACAAGCAGTAAGTTTTGTACACCAAATATGGTCTCGCATCTCAATCAATTCTTGCATCTGGAAAGCTGTTCTAATGTCTTCTCTTTTACGTTCATATCTCCATTTGTAAAAAATACTATTACATAGTTCAGTAACTTTAAAAACCTTACATAGATTACTGCTTTGAACAAACCTTCCATCTTTTTCACAACAGGAAAATAAGATATACTTTAAATTCCTACCTACTGTAACATTGAAGAACTTTTAACAGCTGGATGAAAAATATTACTAACAATGATATTTTCACTATTGATACCATTTGAAAAGAATCTTAGAAACCTCTGCTGAAGATCTACACTAACTGGTTTACAATCTGCAATATGCGACAAATATCGACCATGAGTCCTATAAGGCAATCTCCATATTCTGCGCATAGCTTTGCGCCACTCTTTATATAAGATATCCATTTCACATCTATTTGAAAGGTCACAAAAAATTATTCCATATAGTGGCATACAATATTTAAGAAATAAGTCACATTTCACTGATGGCTTTAAATCACGCATGTCAGCGTTCAGACTGTTAAATTTACGCACAAAATCATTTCTAATACCATTGATATCTGATTGAGTTCTCTCTTAATGTGTCCAAGGTACAAAATCTCATCTACCCATTTTACAATTTCATCATTTACTCTTACACACATATTCGGTTGGTTCTTTGATTTACTAACATACATAAGCTTACTCTTACTACCATTAAATTTGATACAATGATCTTTCGCATACTGCTCTACTATATTTATCTGTTCTTTCAAGGCAGCAAGCGTTGCAGCTAGTAATACAATATCATCAGCGTAAGCGACACAGCCTACATAATTGTCACCCACTCTGCATCCAAAGTTACTCTTTTCTAGATTACATAACATATCATCAATATACAAGCTGAACAAACTAGGGGATAAAACCCCGCCCTGCTTGACACCATTTGATACGCTGAAATATTCTGATGTTTTTGAATTAAATTTAACTCTAATCTCCTGATTTAAGTACATGTTATATAATAATCTAATAATTAGAGGGTTGATGTTCCTCCGTAATAATTTTTCAAATAAAGCACTGAATTCAACTCTATCAAAAGCTTTTGTGGCATCTAATGCCAACATATAGACATTACCGTTATTGTTCAAATAGTAATCTAAAGTTTCTGTCACAACAGCTGTAGCCATAGTGGTAGACAACCTGCTCTTAAAGCCAAACTGCATGTCACAACTCATAAAACCTTTCTTATCTTTTGACATACTTTCTTTCAACCACGTCATAAGAAAAGCTTAACAAACAACCAGATCTTGACATTTATTTAATAACAACACAACTGCTGAAACCTATAGCCAAGTTATAAGCATTGTGACAACTTGCCCCTGTGACAACTAGCCCCGGCCTATCCTCATCACGATCATGAAGTCAATCCGATATCTCAGTAATCAAAAGAGAATATACTCTGGTTCCACTTAGAAAACACAGACAGATTGTTCACGGAGACTATGGGTTAATGCCGTCATGAATCAACGCCTTAATCTCCCAAAAAATTGTCTCAAATTGGAAGACAATGAAAGGTTTGAAAATGGTGAAAAAATTGAGTTTAAACTGTCATTTTCAGAAATCTTCACATAGCACATGACAGACCACACATTTTTGTGATATCATCACAAAAATATTCCCCGTGTTAAAAAATATCAAATTGATTTAATTGCTATGCAGCTGCTACCATCCATAGCTGAGTAGGCATTGTGACAACTTGCCCCTGTGACAACTAGCCGCGGTCTCCCCTAAGCGTGCAACGAACCCAAACTGTGCAGTGATCAATCTGAAATGTGCAGTATTCAATCTGAATTTGTGCAGTGATCAAATTCAACCTTGTGGGCTAACTTATGGTGAACTGTAGAATCCCGACCACAGGCATTTCAATCATTTGCCAACACAGCTCTATGGCCTGCATGATACTGGCCTCCTTAAACAGTACAAGGAAGGTGGGAAAGTCTGGGCAATTCCCTTGAATCAGCCACCCTGCACCCCATTGGCATAACATTACTGCAGGGTGGTCGATTCAGGGACTTTCCCACCTTGGTGTATCTGTACCACAGGTAGTGGTCCAGTGCAGAACTGTTGTGAACAATTGTGATGCCTGTGATTCCGACGATGTACTTTGTATTTCAACCAATTTGATACTTTTGTCTACCTGATGATGGTCAATTGGTCATCTTTAGGAAATTTGTAATGCTTGATATCACAATGCCAGCCCTTAAGAACACAGACTGGTTATCCATATTAATGGCAATAGTTCGCGCAGTGATATTTTTATTTTATAACCTGACAGGAATGGAGGGATAGGCTTTATAAATGCACGTGGTGTAAAGATTTATGCACTTTGAAGGCCGATTTGGACTGGCAGAACGATGTTTGAGTGAAGGATCTACATAGGCCTAGGGGAGACCGGGGTAAGTTGTGCCATTTTTTGCTTGGGGGTGACTTTCAGAAAAACAAAGGCTTAATCATGTACGTAATCTGATAATCATTCTTCATTTCACCCCAACAGTTACAGTGGACGGCACAACTTACCCCGGTCTCCCCTAATTGAAAGTGCTTGTCAAAGAAATGTATGTTGTGGAGGTGATGGAAGCAAAGTGTCAATGCAGTGATTGATAAGGTCAGTGGTGTAGGAAGTAAGGTAAACCACCCTCCCCTTCCCATTATAAATATCATCTATAAGTGGTGGTGAAAAAAAAAAGATAGATCTGTATCAACTTATGAGATGTATCCTTGTACCTATGTGTCGTCCCCTGGTGGGAATGCAGAGCAATTCACGATACAGCAACTTCAGAGGACGGATTAGGGAAGAAAAAGAGTAGTTCTTCTAAGAAGAAAGATGGGGAAGAGGTTTGAAAGTGGACACATTTGATGAAGACAGGATAAAGGATGGGTGTTTAATGCATGGGAACTGGGAAGGGCAGGAGAGGGAGGACAAAGACCTTGGACAAACCAAGGCAGGAAGCCCTCTGCCTAGACTTTTATATAGATGGATAGATAGATGGATGTTATAGATATCAAATAAATTATAACACGAATAAGTGCAAAAATGCTGATTAAGGGAGACTGGGACCAATTGTCATTATAAATTTTTGTTCCTTCAAGTTTGATGGCGTCTGAGACAGACTGAGAGGTTTCAGGTTTAGGTGTCAGGAAACTTCCAACACTGCAACATTTTTGTAAATCTTTAATAGATAAGTTTTTAGTCAACTTTCACCCTCAGCCTGATTTATGAACCATGTGTAGGGCCTAACCTTATAAGCTCGTCTGTTTTCTTTGTAACGAAAGAGCTATTGTCGTCACTTGATCAGCGTCGTCGGCGTCTTGGTTAAGGTTTGTGTAAGTGTCCATTTGTGACCTTAGTTTTCCACCTAGAGTTATGAAATTTGGTACAGGTATGTCGTTGTGGCTATGGATCTGGAACATGTCGAGAAATGCAAGACGGCTGCCATTTTGTGGTGGCCATTTTGGCAGCCATCTTTCTTGAACTGCCCATTGTGACCTTAATATTTCACCTACAGTTATGAAATTTGGTACAGGTATGGGCCTGTGGGTATGGATCAGGAGCATGTTGCGAAATACAAGATGGCAGCCAGTTTGTGGTGGCCATTTTGGCAGCCACTTCATTCTTCAACTGCCCATTGTGACCTTAATATTTCGCCTAGAGTTATAAAATTTGG
The DNA here is from genome assembly GCA_026936325.1 of Platynereis dumerilii. NCBI lineage: Eukaryota > Metazoa > Annelida > Polychaeta > Phyllodocida > Nereididae > Platynereis > Platynereis dumerilii. The sequence continues at coordinate 16,707,930 of JAPTHN010000001.1, forward strand.
TACAGGTAATTGGTCTGTGGGTATCGATCGGGAACATGTTGAGAAATCCAACGTGGCAGCCATTTTGTGGTGGCCATTTTGGCAGCCATCTTTCTTAATTCTTGAACTGCCCATTGTGATCTTAATATTTCGTTTTAGAGTTATGAAATTTGATACAGATATTGGCCTGTGAGTATGAATCGGGAACATGTCGAGAAATCCAAGACGGCCACCAAAATGGCCACTTCAGAATGGCTGACATCCTTGAACCTTTGTGACCTTGCTATTTCGCTAAGTGTTATGAAATTAGATACAGTTATTGGCCTGTGGGCATGGATCAGGAAAATGTCGATAAATCCAAGATTGTGGTCATTTTGGCAGCCATCTTTCTTTCATTCTTGAACTGCCCATTGTAACCTTAATATATCGCTTAGGGTATTGGCCTGTGGGTGATAATCTGGCACACATTGATAGATTTCATATTAACAGATGAGCGTTTAAACCGCTTGCGGTTCTGGTTTGCTTTATAAGTCTCTATTTAATCACTCATTATAAAATTGTAGTTTCTATATGTCTGACTGTTAAGAGAACAAGTCAAACAGTAAAAGTCATCAACAACTGAAGTTTCAAACTAGAAAGTGTCTCAGCAATCTGGGATCCATTTCTACCCCGACTGAGTGATGGTCAGCATCATTCGGTCAGAAATAACATAACCAGTACAAAAAGTTCATTTTCATTAAGCCCTTAAATAGATGCATCTTTTGCCGCAAAAAAAACATTTTCCTATCTGTTTGGAGGCTAGTTGTTGTTCTGTGATTTTTTTATAAAAATGAAAAATACTCAAAAGTTTTCCCTACACTCTCTTTTAGTTTATGCTACACTCAAAATGTGGTGCTTCGTCCAAGGTCCGTCCAATCTTTCACATGTTAAAATGACCATCAAATTAATCATGCGTACAATATTGTAGAATGTATGTATGGCACGGTTGTCGGCTAATGAACAATTATTATATAGGTGTTGCTTTCATTTTTTATGCTTGTACAAATCCTTTTTTAATTCTTTTTCAAGATGACAAAATACAGGATGAAGATTGAAGAAGGAATAGGCTTGGAATCATGGAAAAATGAAAAATCCTGTGCCTGAAGGTAAGATGTATTATAATATTAAAATTCTATCAAATAAACCAATTGATCAAAGCCTGAACATGACATTTGTAAACATAGAGTGATCTTGCAATGGCAATATTAAATTTAGGCCCTAGGGCCTCTAGGCTTAAGGGGGCGACCATTTAATTTCCAGTGGTGGGGGCTTGAAGTTTTCCTCAGCGGGAAATTACTCATTTCACGGTAATGGCGTAATGTTTCCCCCAAGTGAACAAAAACACGAGATAACTCAGTTATGTCATGAAAATTCTCACGTGCATAACTGGGGGGTATATTCACGTGTTTATCTGAGGAAAATTATCACTTGATAGTCTGGTGACAGTCATCATCACATATTTATCTAGTGAAAATTTGGGGAAATTCGGCCACGTGAAAAAAATCATGTGATAGGCCTAACTCGCAGTTACGTCATGATAATAGCCAAGTGTCTGTCTTGTGACATCCATCACTCATCACATGTTTATCCCATGAAAATGTTGGAGTTTCTTTCACGTGAACAAAAGCATGTGATAACTCTCAGTTATGTCATCAGTTTCCCCCGTGTTTATCATGTGAACTTCATGTGCATTGTCAGCTGGGAAGTTTTAATGCATGGATGAAAGAAGCAACACTGAAAGAAATGGCTACTTCAAGGCTTGTCCTAAACTTGTCGAAAATGACAAGCTTTTGACCACCAAGTCGTGTCCTGATGATTTGGCACATCCGGCTCTTTTTGACTACGTAATCATCAGCCAAAGGAGGGAGTGGGATCTTTACACAAACAGGTAAAATTCTTTAGTTTGTATCAGTTTCTGCTATATTTTTAATGGAGGTGTGTACACTTCTCCATTTATGCAGTCACAATGAGAGAATGGCAGTTTTGGCGGGAAATTTGAAATTTGAGCATGTTCAAAATGTCTTAAATGTCTTTTGGGCCCTTACCTGGCCATTTTCTTTGCAGATGTTTGGAGTCATAGAGCAAGCATCTGACATAGGAATTAATAGCCTGCATGTTGTATTGTGGACTTGACTTCGTTTCAATTGTGCTTGGATCCACTATGGGTGGCATCAAACATTGTGTATTGGCCACTGTGCCTTAACTATTGCACTTGTGTATATGATATTTTGCACATGAATGGGTATTATAGCATATGTATCAGCCTTTTGGTGTTCAATATTGGAAATTAAAAAAAAAAATTGTTTCGTTTCCGGAGCATAAGTCAGAAAGGGTTACTCCTATGGACATGAAAGTCTGCCATATTATATGTTAAATACCCTCAATGTGCCCTTTGGTGGTATAAATGCCCTTACAAAAATTGATAACAGGGAATTGAGCAAAATGTGAATAAAAAAGTTTTTCAATGTTCCATGATTCTGTCAAATTTGGAGTTAGATCTCTGAAATTTTGCATTTAGATGTCAAAATTATAACTCTTTAGATGTCTAAATTATAACTTTTTTAAATTACTCAACTTATTCGGAGGACCAATTTTTGAAATTTTCATAAAAACAAAAAATAATTTAGGGTTTCTGATATTTTCTCGAATATAGTTTTTAAAATACAAATTTTCTTTGGGACTCAGTTTGTGTCAGAGCCCATGGGATTTTGGGGGATGTCAGTAACTGCTGTATCCAGTGTTGATTACAGAGACGAAATAATTATATAAGTGAATAGAGTGTGTCTATTATCAGTCTTCTCATCTCATTATCATACAATAGTCACCAAAAATAAATGTGCAGCTCCTTCCACAAAGTGGAGGTTGAGCTACTGGGCTAATCACACACCTTTCCATACATATCATTTTAAATCTCTTTCTAAGTTCATTAGTCAGATGTATTCATTTTTCCATATCACATATATACCACAAGGCTATTTTGAACCTGGTTTATTTTTTAATAATCTGAAATTTAGCACAAAGTCTATAAATAACTAACCACCTCCATTTTGAACCCCTGGGTTCTTGTTTTTCTTACATTTTGGAGGAACTTTTGAGCAGAATTTTATTTAAGAACAGGTTTCTCCTATGGATTCTGATATAGGCCTAATCAAGTTCATTACATGGTATTCCTACATGCGCCAATTTTTAAACCACAAATTACATTAAATATATTTTACAAATTTCCATGGTTGTGAAGCTGGGTGAACATGAGACGGAGGTCATCTCGCAAATTATTTATACAGGGGAGCATCTCATCCTCGATGCGTAAAAATTGGTCGTGGAAAATTTCTGCAATAAAATTTTGTGGCAACCCTGAAATATCAATGACAATGTCATCTTTGCGAAAATTTTCAGAATGTTTTTTCAAAAGGGCTTCATGAAGCTACTACTCACCATACTGCTCCAAGCCAAATGTTATTTATAGTAGATAAGTGTATGTGACGTCACAACATACCAGGCCTGCAGATCTATGTGACGTGAATTCTAAGCTATGATGTCATCACAGTTCCTCTGTGACGTCATGAAGCACCTGTGTCCTGTGAATCTCAACTGATAGCTATGCCTCTTCCAACTCATATCACTCAGACCCGTTTCTGTCCACATATATCGGATAGCCATAAGGGACGAATGGGTGGATGTTGATATGGTGAGCTCACCTTGGCTTCGCAACTCACCTCAGTTTGGCAACTTTTTGACTTCAAAGAACAATATCTTTGCATTAAAGCATGCAAATGCATGTTTAATTGATTAGAAATGTAAAATGAATAGTTTTCAACATTTTGCATTGCTTCACCTTTGTTATTTGGGTATGGTGACGTCACAATTGATGGTCATGTGACCAAACAATGGATTTCTAAAGATTTTGTAATTTTTGTTTGACTTTGAAAAATAATAAGCATATTATGGGGCATAATTTCGAAACAACAAAAAAATAAATTAGCCAGCAACCTTCTAAAAGGTTCAAATGACTTGACTAGCTAGATGATTTAGCCAGACAGCGATTAATTGTGAGCTGAATTTACCTGTTATAGGAAAAATTGCCAAGCGAGGTGACCCCTAAAAAAGGGCCCAATTTTGCAACAAATCATCACCTGTGGGAAAACCATTGCGCATATTTTTTTTCAAATAGCATGCAAAAATTTCTGATTTGGTAGAGTCAGTTTATGCAAAAATATCTGATCTGGTAAATTCACCCAGTTTCTTAATATTGTCAAATAACTGCACCAAACTTGCGAAGCTGAGGTGACTTCACCCTATTACATTGTTGTATCGACCAATCAGAAATCAGTGGGGGGGAGACGGGCTAGTTGTCACAATTTTTTTTCTTCTTCAAGTTTGGCTGTCTCTGAGAGGTCTTCAGACTTCAGGTTCAGGTTAGCTATCAGAAAACTTCCAACCCCGGGGGGGGGGGGGGTACTTCGCGGACTTACGCATAGGGATGCGCCATGGCGATTTTGAAAACCAAAATCATTTTAATCCGAGACCAACGCCAAAACCACAAACCATTTTAATCTTTTAGTAAAAATATCCAAAACCAATTTAATATTTTTTAATCTTTATGATTTTTATACCATTTTAATCGTCTTTTCAAGCCGATTCTAACGGTACCAAACATGTTGGGGGTGAAAAAAGGGCAACCAAATTAATCTTAATTCATAAAAAACCAATACCATTTTAATCCTGGAAGGCCAAAAAACCAAAACCATCCAGCGGAGCCCCTATATATACACCCTTTCATAGTAAGTACCCCCCCCCCCCCGGGCTTCCAACCCTGTAACATTTTTGTAAGTTTTGAGACAGTTATTATTCAGTTTTCGTTCTGATTTATCAACCATGTGTTTCCTTGCAGGTCATAAAACAGCTAAAAGTCCTTTCTGTGAAAATGTCAAAATTGATTTAATTACTACCACGCAGAGCTCTACTATACGATCCACAGCAGAGTACCTAAAGTCCAGTCATTTTTTTGTGGCAGTAAGTTTTTGGCTGATAATTAAAAACATACCTTACTCTTGACAAAAATACTTGTCTCCTCCTGTTCCTGACACCTTGACCAAACAGTTTCATGAACAATTGGAAGTATTGGCATGTTGTAGCCCCGGTTTTGAGGTAGTCCCATTAGAATAACATTTCTGTCAACACAGCTCAAGAAGCCATTTTCTTCTACTGCTTCAATTCATGGAGACCCCAATAGTTAAGAACTTCCCTTGGGAAGTTCTTCTTGATATTGTACGGATTTGCACTTTTCCGCCGCATTTTTGGTCATTTTTCAATGTTGAATAAAACATGGCCAAGGCAAGATATCAGAAAGCTACTTCAGCACAATATAGACACTAGAAATGCCCTTTAGTGTTGGGAATTACGCATCGGAATTACGCTTGACATGGGAATTACGGCCAATTTTCAATAAAAATTTCTCGCTCCGGTTCTGGGAAAAGTATTGACATACTTTTCCTCAAAATTTTTTCCCCAGATTCTCCAAAGAAATGCGCAGTGCGGAAAGGAATATCATCTCGTGCCTCCTAGAAAATTTTCGAGAAAAAAAAGTTCGAAGTTTCGGAACGATTGGAATCTTCGTGCTTCTATTGCTGCTGTTTTGACGTCATCATTTAGAGCCAACAATGCTGATGACATCACAACAGAATGCTAAAAATAGCTCTAAATGTTCAGAAGAGCAGCAGCAATTTAGCATTGTAAGTGCCTATATGATAAAGCTGGACGATTAGAAGACATAAATTTAGTCCAAATCATCCTTGGTCATGGTGTAGGCCTACTCACCCTAATAAACCAAGAATTAAAACTCAGACTTAATCACAGATTATTTTATTGGCTAAGAACTTACTGCCAAAATAAAGTGTCTAAACTTTAATCAGCATTCAGTGACGCTTACCCCTGTGACAACTTTATATAGCCCCAATCTCCCCTATCCTCAGTTACCTTTCCAAAATATAAATAAATGCTTACTATTAATTTTGTATTTGAATAAGGTATGTGGGATAATTTTCCCAGATTCAGCCCATTTACAGCTTCAAAGCCAGCTATAGCACATCTTCGTAGGCCGGAGAACACCGGAGATATTAGTCGATTAAGTAGGCCTATTTCATTCTTTTTTGTAGACCTTAGTGTGAAGAGAGTTGAAAGACTGGCCTATATGACAATTTACATGTATATTTGCGTCTGATTTTTTGCAAACGTTAAATATCTCATAACAACAAAGATGTTCGTTGAAGGTTTGCTGCTACATGGTAACGCAGCTTGTGTTTATCAATAGGTTTAGGTATACATGTGGTGAATGAATACACAACAAGGTTCAACAGGAGTCCATTGTCAGAACCTTTTAGCCTGCCTCTAAACCACTCCGGTGATGTTAAAGCCAGACATGTATGATTATGCAGCTTTACCATACATGGTGGTTTATCAAATGGTCAAGGTTACACTTTTTCTGGCTATATCAGTGAAGGCTATTCATTCAGAAATGAAATTTTTCTTTTATTCCTTGCTTGCCATTGTTAGACCAGTGCAGCTATGCAGAACTGAAATAAAACCGTTCTGCCAATCTGCTTGGTCATTCCAAGTTCAGTTTTCCCTTTTTGCATAATTTGATATTCTGAAAGTTTATGTCCTTTTTAATAATGTCTGTAAAGTGTAAATATCAAAGCAATGTTGGCTTTGTTTATGCCAATGTTGCACTGCGAAACATTCGAATTGGTGCATCTGGTGTCTCCACATGACAGATTTATATTCATGATGAATTTTCATTATTGCAGTGAAGTGCTGAAGCTGTGTTGTATCTACTGATTCATCCAGATGTTTTGAATCTCAATTTAACCTTTTTTGTGCTTATATGATTTTCAAAATAACCCAGATGAGGTTACTATTTACGCTAACTGAAATCACCACACTGCTGACTCTGATAATCATTGGTTCTAATCTGAACATCCAAGCACAGTTCTGAAACCTTTGGTTGCAGCACCTTGTATCGCTATATGACAAGTCATATTTTTTGACCAGTGGAATACAAAGTGAATCTCATTGCTCTTTTCCATACGTTTTCTGTGAAAGACATGAAAGAATTAGATTGAAAATACTTATTGTTTTGCCAGCAAAATTATAGAGTTTGAAAGAGGTTTTGATGGCAATATATCTCCACAGCACAGACCTGTTGTCATTACAGAATGTAGTGATATCGGCCATATATAGACAATGAAAGAGTTCTGTTTAGGGAGGTCAGAATAACAAAATATATACTCATTTGACTGTGATGTCTGCACGAGTAAACTTGTATTATATATAATATATATATAGCTGAATTCCATTTCTTGGTTGTCTGATCATGACATGGGAGTCCAATCATTCCGAAAGGAATTGCCCAAAATATTTTTTTGAGTCTCGGACAAGTATTTCAGTTTTTTTTTGTTTTTTTTTCACAAATTGAATGAAAAGGCCTACCTCTGTTTCTTTCCAAAAAAAATCAGCATTTCTGCAACTTTCTTGTTTTGTATCAATTGACGTGGACTCCGTAGCTGCACTTGTTTTCCGAATGAGCTTATCCTTTATTGAAATTCCAATGTTTCCACATATTTTGGAAAATGTTCGTTACATATAGTTTAGAGACACACATTTTCTTTATGTGGGAATTATTGGGCTTTCTACAGTTAGGGGAAAAAATACCTAAAATATCCCCAGAAAGCAGGACTTGTACTGCTGCATCAACTATTTTAATTTATCAATTGTGATGTTGTTCACCCCAGGACTAATCTTATGGGAGGATTTCAAGTGATTGAAGTGAATACGACATCACAAATGCAAAATACAGCCAAATTTGTTTTTTTTCTTAACCGGGCCTTTAAATGGGACCTCATACTACCCAAAAAGCTCCCTCAATATTCCCTTGTCATGGTGAACTGACGATGCAGGGTACATGTAGCTGTCAGTTAATTCCTTGAAAATGCCTTGGTATGTTAAACTGAAGTTATAGCAGCTTGTTTGAGAAATAGTATTGTATAATGTGACTCTTTGTTTATCCCAGTTTCTGCATTAAGCATCTTTGACAATAGCAATCATTTGTCATTTTCCTTTAGGGCACTGACACTGCTTGCCATAACGGACATGCAAGGATTCCGCAGAAACAGAATAGCCAAGTGATGCAGCACGGTCAAAGATGAGTTAAAATACAATGCTGAATCTTTTAGAGGTAATGAATATATTCATGAAGTAATTTTGACATAGATACCACACAAGACGCTCCTCAAATGTGTTGTACTGAAATAAAGATTATCATTGCAATTTCCTTTTCCAGAATCTTTGGCAAGGTGAAATTATTTATTTATACATCATTGTGTGCAAATCAGCATAGTGGCAGAAGTGGAAATGAAACTATATCAGTGATCCTTAACCCTCCTCGTTTGATGTTTTCTTCTGACAAAATATAAAGACTCATTGCCTGTACACTGACCAGAACGCTACTTGCATTTTGTTTTTTGACTATATCAACTGGCAAATTTTAATACTGTGTGAGCTTTTACTATACTGTGAATATATGCCTTAATACACAAATTATTTTATAATATTCACAAAAATAGCAAGACTCACTTGTATACTTTCTATGAGAGATACCTTATCAATGAGTTGTGAGGAATGATTACATTGGCTGTTGGTATATCTTGGGATTGATTGATTTTTGAGAACATAGGCATGAACAAGTTTACATTTCTGACACTTGGTCTGCATGTGGTCAGCATGTTTAAGATATCTGGAAGATTGAATAATCTGATCCAGTTTCAAGTGAACAGTCAGCCAACAGCAAATTAACTGTGGCGAATGAAGCCATTGAAGGATGGTATGCACAGCATTATGAAGTGTTTGCATGCTTGGGTGGTAAAGTTTTGTTAAACATAAAACGATTGTTTCGATGGTTTCTCTAAGGGGCAGCAAAGGCTGAAACAGTTGAAATTGCCAGTTGATATTGTCGAATAATACAAAATTTAAATTGTGTACTCAGTACTACTACTGTACTGTACTGTACAGGAGAAAGCTCTACATAAAGAAGGTTAAAGGTCACTCAAACAGGTCCAGTCTCCTTTCTGCCACAATGCTTATTGGACATAATTACCGTATTTCCTCGAATAGAAGCCTGGTCTCAAATAGAAGCCTGTCTCATTTAGAAGCCGGATCAGAGGCTCAGGGTAAAATAATAAAAGCCTGGCTCAAATACACGCCAGGTCAGCAACTCTATACAATCCTAATTGACTGCCTTGCATGCGGCCCAAGTGTTTCCATGCAAGGTTCACTTGCGTGCCTGGCATTGACTACCTTTGCATACCCAGATGTTTAGTGATTGTTACGTTGTTTAAAACAATAAACGCCAGTCTCAAATAGACGCCTGTCTCGTATAAATGCCGGGGTAATTAGGCCCTGTAAAACAATAAACGCCCGGGCTTGTAAACGAGGAAATACGGTATGTATATTTTAATGAATAATTTCACCTGCCAAAGAGTTCTGACAAGGAAATTGCAATGATAATCTTAATTTCATTGTGAAATTTTGAGGAACATCTTAACAATTGTGGCTTATGTTACTTCATGAATATATTCATTGCCTATAAAAGATTCAGCACTGTCTTATTAACTCATCTTTGACGGTGCTGCATTGCTTGGCTATTCTTTTTCTAAGGAGTCTTTGGATCAAGTGGCAGACAGTGAGCAAGTAAGCCATACAATTTAAGTTCAGATTACAAAATTGAAAGCAACAAATATGATAGAAACTGTGATATGAATTACCAATATGACGAAGTTGTAACTTGTGACCACTATAGTAAGGTAGACCTATCAGTGGCTTTCACTAAGGAAAAAGAAATCTATACTACATTAAATTAAAGCAATTTGAGGTTGTAAACAGCGAGAAATAGGAACATAATATTCTTCAAAAGGGAAGGGAGAATCTGCAGCAATTCCCTTCTGAATGACTTGGCAGAAAGGCTGTGGCCTTGAACATTGATCAGAGATTGGTCTGCAAACCATCTACAACTTATCCTGAATTTATATGAGGTGGTTGAATACCAATCAGAAAGATACAATAGATCTGATTTTACCCTTGATCTTATACCTTCTTGAGATTTTCATAGATCTGTATCTAAAGCAGAATAATTTACATGAAAAGAAAATGTGTGCCATTACAACAAACATGTTCCAAAATATACGAAAACATTGAAATGTCCATTTAAAGGATAAAATCAATCTGAAAGCAAATCATGGGACTAGAAATTGCTGCCATCTAAAGATTCAAGTCATCAAATGACACAAAACAAAGTATAGTTGCGCAAATGCTGAGATTCTTCAGAAGAAAAACAAGGGTAGCGCCTTCAAGCAATTTGTGAAAATAACTGAAATACCAGGCATAAAGAGATTTTGAAGAGATCATCAGCTGGTCATCGGTCATTGGTCTGCAACCGTCTAAGACTCCAATCTAATGCTCTTTTATTTCTTGCGTTTGTCTCATTAAGGACTCAAAATGAAAATACTGTAGCAATAGTCAATGGTCTTGATTTATTGTCTGTTGTCACTGTCAAATACAAATTGCATTGTTAATTCATGAAGAATGGTTTTTCAAAAATCTTTTACAATGCATAATGCTGTATCAGAGCTACCAACCAATTACAGCCCCAGATGGTTTGCCTACCAGTGGCTGATCAATGCCCTAGGAAACCGCCTATCTGCCGTTACCAGTTATTCAAAAGGGAATTGCTCAAAATGCAGCCAATTTGGATCTCTCTCCTATAGAAGGTATTTACAACCTAAAATTGCTTGATCGATTTCTTAAAAAATGTTGTTATTAAGGGATAAAGTAAAAGTATGTAGCCTATGTAAGTAAGTAAAACTTAAGTTAATGTCCAGTAAAATATAAAACAGGACAACATAAACACAAGTGCTTGTATTCGACGTAAAATGAAAGATGGATCTCGCTCTACATTTAATTTGTAAATATTAAGTGCCTGAATAAAAGAAAGATTTTATTTAGATTCTGGAAGTACATAATCTGATCTATGTTTCCTTTATCAATATTAGAATACCGTTATAAGCATTAACATCTTACATGGTTATATTTTTCATATTACATTGAGATATCTTATGTATCGAGGATGTGTCTTTAATCCCTAAGCAACTAAAGATGCCAGAATATAATAAACTGATGTTCATGTGATGCCGTTTGTGTAATAGAAAACACTTCCTGGTCTTGCATTAATCTTTAATCATGAAATATATATTTTAAACTGACCTGAGAACAATATCACCTGGAAAAAATAATTGTGGATTAAAGTCCTAAAACTCAGAATTTCCAATATGCTGACCAATTCTAATCCTGAATACTCACAGTCAGTTATGGTTATTATGTGTGCGTTCTATGGGGTCTACGGTAATATAGTCAGAGAGACTTTAGGTTGACTTCGAAATCAGGAAAACAACACTTGAAACAAGAACCTTTAGCTTGCACCCTGTCTTTGTTCCTCTTGCTCATCTGCAATCCTTACAGGAAAAAATACCTAGTTGATGACAATAGGATGTCATGAACAAGATACCAAATCAACTATTCTGCTAATTTTTGAGAGAGATCATATCCTTCAGTTACATTGCATTGATCCCATAATGAAGGCTGTTGGCCTGAAACACCTTTTTGCTCAGTGCAACCACAATCTCATAATGCTGTACTGAAGCCATAGATTATAGTCAAAGATGGGTCTGACCATCTACAGACCAATGGCTGATCGAAGGTCTAGGCAACAGTCTTTCTGCCAAGTTCATTGATTCAGAAGGGAATTGCCCAAAAGGTAGCCTTTCCCCTTATGAGTCTTTCTCCTATTCCATTTATTTACAAACAATAATCACTAGAATTATTTTCTTTTTCCATTTGGTTCAGCAACACCTTTTGTATTTGTAGTATCAGACTGTGTTTTGGCAATTTTATTCACTTGTTTCCATATACAATGTAGTCTGGACTCTCCTATCTGGATTGATTTTATAATCTGCTCGAAGGACTTAGTAAAGACTCTAAAGAGTATGGCTCACTTGTCCTTTATCAGCATTAACACCTTGCTTGGAGATATTTATGGACAGAAAATTACATGTAAATTTACCTGTTCAAGAACTAGTAGTTTTATTCAATGTTCATAAGTAGGCTACTTCATGATTCATTGACACCTTGCCAGCGTTTTACTAATGTGTTAAATTGTGTAGCAGTCAGTATATTCCAGATAATTTAGATATGAAATATGAATGAGTATACAAGAAAAACCCAACCCACTCTAATTACTCCATATATGTAAAATATAAAACAGGCCTCAAAATAAGCAGTTGACAATAGACAGATCTCAAATCTACCACAGGACTTCTATAGGAATCTCTCTATGTCTATCTCATTGTGTTCGCAAAATTTCTGTAAAACTTAACTTAGAATATTGCTTCAACAGCTTGATAATGATTGATGTGTCTGAGGTCTATTTATAATTATAGATGTTAGAATTGAAGACTTTTGTACAAATGACAGGAACGATTCAGTTACAGTGTATTCGCATGCAGAAGTAAAATGATGGTCTTGTGGAGAAATCGCTTGATATTGACCTCCCATTAAAAAGCAAGTAAATTATCTGTCATCCTCTTGGTTGGAAAATGGAAACTGTCTTGCTGCTTATATGGCATGATGTTGATATTATTATTCCATGCATGAAGATTGTTGGCCGGCAGTACCTTTCTGCTCAATGCAACCACAATCTCATAATGTTGTATTGAAGCCATAGATTGTAGCTAAAGATGGGTCTACAGACCGATAGCTGATCAATGGTCTAAGCAACAGCCTTTCTGCCATGTCATTTCCTTTTGAGTCTCTTTTCTATTTCAGTTATTTACAACCAAGAGTGACTTGATTTCTTTCCCTCTGTCCCTAAGGAAATTTCATTGAGCACCAGTTTTATTATTATTTTTGCATTACTTGGATGTGCATGTTTTTGGATTTTTCTATTCCACTGTTTTTAATGTATTGCACAATATAGTCTTGCCTTTACTGTACTGATCTGCACTTAGAAGCATGGCTCAGTTGTTCTTTCCTCAATATATCCTTTATCAGTATTAGCACATTGCTTGGAGATATTTTATGCTCAAAGGTTAAGATGATTCTTTTCAAAACCTTGCAGCATTGTTCATATTTAGTAGGAAAGTGTGGGTGGTGGTGGTATATTCCTTGTGGAGTCCATAATATGATGTTCGCTGCAATGACTGTTTTTAAAATGCCTTAAATTGTGTCACTTGCAGTATGAATGGATGCTAGAAATGTTACTTTATAAATCAACAAGAAATTCTTTTAAAAAAGTGGTTGCTGTGTTTGTTAAACCAATATTTACATGAAAAGATCTTTGATGTGTGCGCACATAGCAAAGGGATAGCATTTTTTTCCCTGTTTGCTGCTCATACCTGCAGTGAATGCCTGATTGAATATAGATATGTATGATCTACACTGATGATAGTGATGAAGTGGAATACTGACAAATTTTCTATTTTTAGTTTCAAGATGTCTTTCAGCAAAGAAAAAAAAAGTTCATAAAATTGCTTGTGACCCAAGAGAATTATGTATTGCTGTGCGTGTGACAGACTGACAAATGATTCATTTTGGAGTTAAAGACAAGACAATTGAAGACATAGTGTTCTTATGTATATATATATTCACTGTACATATAAATTATGGATCGATGGACAAAGATTGCTTTTAAACATTGACTTGTAAAATATCTTTCATCCTCATGTATTGGATCATCTTGATCTTTGTCATAAGGAATATAATTTAATTATTTAAAGGAGCCACCATTTTTAATGCATATTTGAATTAATTATTTATTTATATAAACGGTAATATTGTATCAACCTAATCCATCAAAGAAAGTAAATTTATTTGATGGCAGTACCACAAATTCCATACATGAGGATTGTTGGCCAGCAATGCCTCTTAGCTCAGGATAGCCACAATCTCATAATATTAAATTGAAGCCACAGATTGTACATGTAGTCATCGATGGTCTGCAGAGCAATGGCTGATCGATGTTCTTGGCAACAGCCTTTCTGCTTTCTGCTAAATTCAGTCATTCAGAATGGAACTACCCAAAAAGGAAGAATTTCTCTTTTAAGTCCATATATTTACAACCTGAAATCTCTATACAGAATTATTATTTTTCATCCCTCAGGAATTTTGGAACAACACTTTTTGTAGCATCAGAGTACGTCTACAGGCAATTTTATTCAGTGTTTTTAACTGAATGAGCCATAGGCTCATTCAGTTCTTCTGGTTACTCTTGGCTGGTTCTCACCAATGGCAAATTATACGCAAAATCTCAAGATAGGCAAGGAGTTTGGGCTTCTTAGTGGCTAGTTTGATGTATGGAGTGAATGTGCAAAAATAATTGGAAGCAAAAGTTAGATTGGAGTGCATTTGATGGTGTTTTTGATGATATTTATCCTGATGCATTCCAGCACTGACTAGCCTCTCCACTAGCCAGTCAAGAACTGGCAACCCTCCATATGTAAATATTGGCACTTTGCCAGGAATGCAACCCATGGTTCAGTGATCAGCCACCTGATGGTAGAGTTGCAAACTAGCCATCATGGCCACCTGTAGGCAGAGATGCAAACTAGCTCAGCTTTGAGGACATCCAATCCCGGGCATCCAATTGATGTCTGTTGAAGGAATTGCCAATAATTTTAGAACTAATAGCAAATATTTTCATTGCCAAGCTGTCAAAGCTGACAGAGGTTTCAAATAAATAAAATGCCATCAAGTCTGTATTGATTACCATCACTTTTACCGTATATTTCTAGTCTAGGCCTATACACATATAAATTTCTTCCATCATGGATATTTTGAGAATATGAAAATGTTTTTAGGAGGGAAGGACAACATTCATCTGATATTTTTGTAAACAAAATATAACATTTGAATAAATACTATCTAGTACTCATGTGGAATTATGTATACTATTATATCAGTTATTAATGCATTTTCTAAAGAGCATGGCATGTACATGTATGTCTGTAAATGTTAAAAAATACATAATTAAAAATGTGAAAGGTAAATCACAGCATAAACTGATAAATAAAATAAAATAGATTTCATTGCTTGTTAAAAAACTGTTCAGTCTGTATATTTGACTCAGCATTTCAGAGTCTTGAATTTGCTTAAATGGTCTAAAATCATTGCAATTAAAATCTTTCTTAAATATACATTTTACAGTCAGTAAAATCAAGTCTAGGTTTCTCAGATCATTACAATAGCCAGGTAGTTCACTATTCCATTGGGTCACTGGTAGTACCAACCTTGGATTATATATGGAGCGACTAGAACTGTAGTTGCAATAAGTACTAACTGTTGCATGGACTAGACTAAGCTGCTAAGAGGAGGGGAATAGCTCAGTTGATAGAGCGGCGGGCTCCTATGGGGAAGTGCTGTGCCTGCATGGTCGAACACAGGCAGGGTCAGCCTCTCTATGAGCCTCTATGTATAAGTAGCCCCTGACCTTGTCCGATCCCACGGGACGTTAAATGGAGACGGGTTGTATCCAGTGTTCTATGCTGGGGCAACTGAAAGACCTGGACATCCCTGAATTAATAGGGTATGTTCCTGACTCTCAGCCTTGTCTATTCATTTATCACACAGCGATCAACCCTCAGCAAAATATCCAAGTGACAATGCTGAGTAATTATCCAGATCCAGAAGTCTATTTATAAACTGATAAATAGCTGGTCGTACCAACTTTGGATTATAGATGGAGCCACTAGGAATGTAGTTGCATGAACTTGACGTGGTAGTTTGACAGTTAGATATTTTTTTAATTTTCAAACTTTATCTATGGGACCTGCCCATTTGGCTAAAATACTTTTTCATGTAACACTGCAAAGAACCACTGCACAACTAATATTTCAGATTTAGTATGTATCAATTTTGGAAGTTATCAAACTTTAACTAAAGAGAACGAAGATGGTTTCTGAAATATGTGCATACATCATTAAAGCTGGGGAGCTGTAACTTTAAAGGAGTTGAGTATAGACGTTACCATGTTCAACAACAAAAAGGATCTGCTTCTAGTTGCATTACATCTTGTTTAAATAGTCCCCGGGCTGAACCCATTTAATGGAAAAATTTTCTTATCGATCTTAGTATTATTTCTTGTTAGGGTATGTATTGAGGCTCCAGAAAATGTTTTTCTTAAGTGTCACTGTTGGGGCGTTTTTGGTATAGGCCATTTTATAGCATTTTTTAGGGTCTTCATTTCTGGAGCACACATGGTGTCACATTTTGTCATATGACCAATAAAATAAGATGTCTACGAATCTATTATTTTGCACATGTAAACTAGAGGGTTGGAATATATAATATCTGCAATAATGGCATTGATACATCTATTATTTGTGCTTTTATTAAATATTGCAAATGGAAGTGTGGTATTTTTACGCCAAATTTCGCAGCAGTTATGAACTTATACAATGGCTAAAGTACATTAATTTTTATCAAATCTACACATAACTAGTATTAAAAACTGCGGAATTTTCCATTCTTCAATTTCATGTACAATTCATCTTGATATCATTAGTAATAAGCTCACAGTAGCCAAAACAGTGTCACCCCCTCCCTTGGTGAGTCAAGCCTGAAATGTATGAAGATGGTCGTGCACTAAGTGCTGGTGGATGCATCGTCTGCACATCATCTCTCAAAACATAATATAGTTTTGCTGTTTTGTTCCTTTGTACAATACTAGCAGCCCTGTAAAATATTTGCAAAAAATTCTCAATGTCTAAGGGTGGCCTCAGATCCCTGAATTTTTTTTTTGTGGTGATGCCTATTGTCAATTGTTGTTTTATAGAATTATGTCCCATGAAATCAAATCTCTGAAAATCAAATCAAATATGGATAGATTTCTGAGAAATAGAGCTTCAATTTGAATCCCAACTTGGATGGTTTCTACAAAAAATAGATGTTGTATGTGTCCTGAAATTTTCTGTTCAGTTGTAAAAAATTTTACAAAACTTTACAAAATTGATTAGGGTGATTCACAGAAACTGTAAGAATCTCTGAAGTGCAGAAGTTGTCTTCAGTACCATAAAAAACTACCTTGATGGAAGTACAGTGTCGTTAGACTCAGAAAAAGACCAACCGAATGTAAACTTTGTCTTTTATTTTCATAGTACAAATAATAGAGACCTGTCTTGATTTGTACGTTAATGCAGCAATGGCATGACAAGACTACAATTGTGCTAAACAAAATTTGTCAAATTCTCCCTTTCTTCAGTAAATTGTTCCATATACTTTTTTCTTATAAGAACATTTAGCAAACTTTGACATTTTAAACCAAGTGATTCCACCCTCATTGACTTGACAATATGAAACTTTTCTGAATTTCTGCGATATCCCAATTTTTCATGAATATAGCTTCCTCAATCAAAATATAATTTTCTGCCGAGAATGATAAGCAAGTAGTTATAACCATGATTACGGAAAACCACATTTTTCAGTCATTTTGCAGGATGATCTGACAATATTTGCAATATTAGGGGCAGACAATGTGAGCTAAAGTGCAGTCTGCATTAAGTTCAGTCCCCAAGCTTGGAAAAATTTCTCATCAATAAGTTATCATTTCTGATGATCAGGCATCAGCTAGGGCATGACAAGACTACGAATCATCATAAAAGTGAAATTGACAATAGCCCTAACCCTTCAGCTACATGTCCTCATCTTCCTGAACCATTCTTTTGCTATCCAAATTAACAATTCTCCCATCCTTCAGCTACTAGTCGTTGTCTTCTTCAATCATTCCTCGTGCTGTCCAAATATCCTGAGTGCTTCCTGGCATATCAGGGATTTCATGAAGCAAAGATGTCCTGCTCTGGACCAAAATTTGGTACTGAAATTAACTATCTGGTACAACATGCAACTTGTCCCAGTTGTCTTGATGTTCTGAAGGCTACCTAGCTTTCCTGAGCCATTCAGCTGCATCTTATGGAAGCATTTTTGGAAGCGTCTGCTCTTCTGACCGCTTTCAGAATATTCAGGAAGGCATGCTGAATGTGTGCTAAATGTGCTGAAGGCATTTATATATAAGGAACTGATCCAGAAAGTACCATGAAGCTATTAGGAATGGCGAGAAGCTATTCGGAATGCTGAGGAGCCTGAAAGTGCAGACAGCATGCAGAAGGTACCAAGAAAGCACTGAAAGGTGTTGAGAAATGTGCAGAGTAGTTTTAGACAAGCAAATCATCACAATGTTAAAAATTGATGTGGGAAATACGACAAACATCCTTCGCAAGGATGATTGCATTAACGATGCTCGAAGTATTTTCCAAAGAATCACTGATAACTTTAATTTGATTACCACAGAAAAGAGAGTTCTAATGCCACGGAAATAGACCCGAAGTCAGTCAGAGTTAGAACTCTAACTTTCTTAGTAAGAACTTCAACTGACTAGTCAGCTAAGTTGTCAAACTCTTACTTCACTTGACTTCAACTAACTTCAGCTAACTATTGCAATTTCTCAGGGTCCTTCCTCTTAGTTTTTGGTTGAAAATGATACCAAAACCATTTTGTGAGGTAAAAAGTAGCAAAGTTATGCAACAGTGACTTGACTTTAGCTGTGTCAACTCTAACTTGACTAACTGAACACTTACTTGCTGCTTGGAAGGCTAACTATGACTTCACTAGTCGACTTTATGCAGTTGACTTTGGAGTCTACAAGGAAACATTCTATTTCTTGATATGCTAAAGAAACACACAAGCATTAGATATTAACCCTTGTAGCCGCAATGGGGGCCTCGGAGGCCCCCCTGGGACTTTTCGCTCTCGTATCTCGCACAGTATTTGGTCAATCGCATTCAGATTTCTGTGTAATCCTAGTCCAACTAATTTAAAACAACATCCAAAAGTTGAGAATGTATCAATATTGAACATGGTCACTGGCACGAGTTTGAGCATTTTTCCGACACAAAGCCGCAATGGGGGCCTCGTGGGCCCCCACCCTTGTGTGTGTCATATAAATTCTTGATGAATACTGCACCTGTGTTGCCACTTATAACAGATCAAATTACTCTCAATACAGTCACTTTTGTATGTTTGGAGAGCTGGTATTTGCCTGTCAGTCCATTTCAACAAAATTATAATGATATTTATTTGCATTTCTAGTAAAATTTGTATAAATTTACCTTAAATCAGGTGACATTGACCTTTTAGCGATCTAAAAGCTCCAAAAATAGATTCAGCATCATCAAAAACCCCTATAGTGATGATTTTGTAAATGTAAGCTGGTGTGATGAAAGTGCAGGACCTTTATTCTTACAAAAAACTGGCTCGAAATGGACCCCTAAAAGAATGGATCTTGTAGGGCAGGAGCCAAAATGGCCATTTTCAGTGCTCCTTTTCTCATCTGTTGCAATTTTTAGGCCACAAAATGGTTTGTAATGAAATAGAAGGCAATCCCTATCATTTACAGAACAGTTTGGCTTTAAAAAACTTGAAAAATACTGCATATTCCAAAAATGAATCAAATTGGCATAAAATTTCGAAAATTGGATGTAACATTATTTCATATCCTTAGCTATACGATTTCATTTGTTCCCAATTTCACTGCCACTATCCTCCAATTTCACTTAATTTAATATACTAATACTACTTTTGATGTAAAATGTTTTAACTTTTGTATATTTTTGAGTTGAGAAAGGGACGGGGCCTCCGAGGCCCCCATTGCGGCTTTGTGTACCCAAAATCCGTTGCGGCTACAAGGGTTAAACGAGTGATAACCAATACCGATGTCGTCCTATATGACAAATTGTCTAGCATTTGCCATGGTAAAAATGTTGAACTGACCCACAGGAAACTACGTTTATGATTGAAGAACATTTTCCAGAACAGGTTAGTTTGTACAAAAAAATAAATCAGGAACATCCTATTTGATTCAACCATTGATGAAAAGCTGGCTCCATTGCTGATAAAGGGATACAACATACTAATCAAAAATGCAATAATTTTACTAAGTTTTCTTGCAGTGAAAGAAAAATGTAAAACATCTTCCTGCTACCTTGACTGCACGCTTAAAATTTCAAAGAAAGCCAAGTTCCTCTTCCCAAAACCAGCTTGCAACATTATTGCCGCAATCAAGTTCAATTCTAGTCTTAAAAAAACTGTGTCAAAGTGTGACATTAATTAACATATTTCTCATACTAATTGCGTCAATGTATTAAATGATAATTGAAAAGATATCATAAGAAGGGGTGGGGATTCCGAGCGGGGGGGGGGGGGGGGGGGGGGAGCTCCAAGGTGTTCATTGTCAAGACTAGGGTTAAGATATTTTGTGTCGAGAAATTAATTCTTGTATAAAAAGAACATTATAGTCGCTGACCCAGTAGTTTAAGATGTTGTATTTTACATTAATTTTAGACATCTTTTGAAGGTTATCACAAGAGATTGATGTCAATTTTCATGCTAGGCCTACTATCCAGTTTGATACTTTACATAGCACTTTTCTGTGCATATATATTGTGTGACATGTTACATGAATCTGATTGATACCAGTTTAAGTTCCATAAATTGTAAGTTTGGCATATGACAATGTCATCATTATTAATCTTTACCTAGTCTTTTTTTTTTTCTTGTAGTTTCACACATCTTTTTTTTTTTTTTACTTTTTTCTCGTCTAATGGTTAATCATATTCTTCAAATTTGGTCTTCTAGACTGCAATTCGACAACATTTAATCAATAAATACAGTAAAGTTATCTTTCATAAGTAATTCTCTATTTCAGACTCACTAGAGTCTGTTGCCTTTCTGATCATTGAAGTTGTGGCAGTGCGGCAAACATATAAGGGAAAGTGAGGTACGTCACTAATTTGGGTATTGTGGGCTTGCTATTTCGACTACAACATCAAGTTATACACCAAATTAAAGCTAAGAAAACTGTGCAGTTTCTTATGCTTATAACTACACGGAAGTCAATACCACATTATGTTTCTGATGGTTGCTTATTCAAAACTTTTGAAAAATTTTTGTAAAAAATTGTAGCTTTTCGATTTTCAAACTTTCATAAAACATACAGAAATGCATCAATCTGAATCAAAATAACAGTCGAATAATTGTCAGATAGTTGGTTTATATTGTGCTAACTATGAAGATTATACAATTGATAGTTTGCTTGTAATAATCAAAAATGTGACACAACAATCTTGAGAAAATTGACCTTCGCAAAAAATGCATAAATGGGGGCTACAGCATAAACGCCCCAACGTTGACACTTAAGAAAAACATTTTCTGATAGCCTATTGTATACTATAACAAGAAATTATGATAAGATTGATAAGAAAATTTTTCCATTAAAGGCCCTCAGCCCGTGGACTAAATTACCAATTGAAATTCAGAGGACCATGATTTTCTGAATTATGTGAAAATGGGTGTCAAAATCTGAGTACACTTGGGTGGCTTGTGATACCACATATAGGCATCATTCAGTTTTGCAACCCCTGGGTTCTTGTTTCCATGTACAATATCATCTCGCTTTTGCTTTCTGAATTGATTTTATAATCTGCACTTAGGAGCATGGCTCACTAGTTTTCCTTGAGGTTTTCCTTTATCAGCATTAACAGCTTGCATTGAGATATTTATGTTAAGACTTACATTTCTCTTTTCTAGGCCAAGCAGCATTATTCATATTTAGCATGGAACTTTGGGTGATGTATATAAGTCAATATTTTCAAAAGGGACCATGTAAAGTTATTGTGTTCCAGTGAAGAATTACTTATTAATATTGACTTTCAGCTCAATACAACCACAATCTCATTATGTTACAACAAGTACTGAAGCCACGGATTGTAGCCTCGATGGTCTGCAGACCAATGGCTGATTGATGTTCTCCAGAGGCAACAGCCTTTCCACAAAATCCAGTCATTCAGAAGGGAATTGCCCAAAAAGAAAAATTTCTCTTTTGAGTCCGTTCCTATTTCAGTTATTTACGTCCTGAAATCTCCATACATAATTATTTTCTTTCATCCCACAGCAATTTTGGAACAACCGTTTTGTACATCAGAGTTCGTTTGCAGACTATTTTATTCAGTGTTTTTCCCGTGTACAATATCGTCTCCCTTTTGCTTTCAGAATTGATTTTATAATCTGCACTCAGCAGCATGGCTCACTAGCTTTCCTTCAGAATTTCTCAATCAGCATTAAAAGCTTGCATGATGATATATTTGTGTGAAAAAGAATAACATTATTCTTTTTTGGACCAAACATTATTCTAGCAGGAATTATGGGTGATATAAGTCCATATTTTCGAAAGAGACCATGTAAAGTTATGGTGATCCAGTTAAGAAATACCTTATTAATTAATTATTGACTTAGCATTACAAATCCATGCATGTAAAGTATCTTTCATCGTCTAGGATTGAAAAATCTCATGCCTGGATTGCAGTGCCACAAGACAGTAACAATAACAATCTCATAATGTTGTATTGAAGCCTTACTGTAGATTGTAGCCATAGACGGTCTGCAGACCGATGGCTGATCGATGTTCTCCAGAGGGAACAGCCTTTCTGCAAAGTCATTCAGACGGGAATTGCCCAAAAGGTAGACATTCCCTTTTGAGTCTCTTTCCTATTTCAGTTATTTACTACCTAGATTAAATAGAATGGCTTGATTTCTTTTCTTATGTCCCTGAGGAAATATTATTGAGCATGACTCGTGTTTTGCATTACCTGTGTGTGTTTGGATTTTATTCCACTGTTTTCAATGTTAGTGTTGCCTTTGCTGTCTTGATTGATCTGGATGCATGGCTCAGTTGTTCCTTCCTTGAGCTTTCCTTTATCTGTATTAACACCTTGCTTGGAGATATTTTGTGTGCAAAGATTAAGATTACTCTTTTTCCAACCTTGCAGCACTGCTCATATTTAGTTGGAAAGTGTGGGTGGTATGCTCCCAGTGAAGCATATATATTTGTTGCTGCAATGACTATTTGATGCCTTAAATTGATTGCGTCACCTGCAGTATTAATGGATGTTTAAAAAAAAACATTGTTGCTTTGAAAATAAAAATACTGTCCTAGGGAGACTGGCACACAGTATATAGATTTGCCATTAATTAACGGCATTTTAACCCTAATAATTTGAAAAGTTTGGCATACAGCCTAGCAATTGCTCTTTTTATGTGTTTTCTCGTATATATCTTTATCTATCTGGTTATTTATATTTGTCTGGCCATCTAACTGGGTAGTAATCCAGCTGTGTATTTGGCAATCTGTTGATGTATTTTATAGAAAGTTTAAAGATACATTTACTATAAACCGTAACAGTGAATTGTAAGGTGATTGTTAAAATGTATTTGTGTGGTAAACAACACAAAGGAGGTTTGTCACACCACTACCCAAAGGAATGTTTGATTCAGTCTTGTGCTTATCCCCAAATTTCATGTGGTGTTTGCCAGATTCATCTTCAAGGAATGATATATCAGAGCATTGTTAGATTTACGTCAAAATAAATGCAGACAGAATGTAATAGAGATTCACACGATAACTAGAGATTCATACGATACTCAATTCTCTTTGTATTCATTTGACGTGTGGTCAGTGACCTTGGATGTCTAGTATTGTCTACACTGCATCATTATCTGTACAAAACTACTGTGTGTGCAAGTAACATATGTTGTGGCACATTATGCTGACTACGAACTGCTCCAAATGGTTCAGGTTACTGTGAATGCAAACCACTCTATAACACTACCCAGACTACAAGCCACAACTGTCATTCTATGGAAGTCACTAAGAATTGATTAATGGTTAACAACCCAAATAGGCTTAGAGACATGCATTGCAATGCCAATGAACAATGTCGATTTGATCAAGAGAAGATTATGGTGTACTTACTGCATGCTGATACAGCCGTGTGATTTGTATCCCCAGCTGTCTGTTGGTCGTGGTTCACTGTAAGGCGTTTATTGGGTAGATCGCAGTAAATTGCCAGAGATACTGTTGTGACGGTGTTGTAAAAGTGTTACCACAATGTGTTGTCTCTCCTTGTTGCCACAATGTGTTGTCACACCCTGTTGTCACTCTGTGTGGCCACTGTGAGTTAATACACAATGTTGTCAGCTGAAAGACGAGGCAGATGCAGCACAATGATTCCAATGAATGGAGCAAATGTGATTAGAGCAAATGTGATAGGAGCAATGTGAATGGAGCAAATAGGCGGTCAATCAGGTGGAGGTGCAAGAAAGGATCTGTTTATACAGCGGCAATCGAGAAGCAAAAGGTTACCTTGATACAGGATGGTTGATAGTCTAGTGTAGAACAGGCTGCTGAGAACCACCTTGCCTTACACCGTGCTTTACACCATGCACAGGCTGCAAGCAATAGAAAATACACAGATCATAGTAACAGCACTGGGTTATTGAGATATAGTGGCTGTGGCAGTGAGGCAGAGGTCAGACCGGTTGCTGTAAAGGACAGAGATCCAACAGCTTTTAGATCGCGACGCAGAACTCAACGTCATTTCATGACTGCGTAAGTGATGTAACAAAGAAGCAGTTGGAAATCGACATGTCGGCATCCGAAAGCCAATCTTAAGTAAGAAGGCAAAAGGGAAAAGGCTTCAGCATTAGGGGAGTTACTGCAAGTAAAACTAACACAGTTACAAACACACTACTCCTCAAAGCAGCCTACAAATCTCACTCACACAAATTGTTGTCAGTAATGCTGCCATAAGCTATCCATACTGTTGACACTGATAATAAATCAGTGTTATTTGTACTGGGTGCTGCATTGACTAATTGAAACATACTTTAGGCAAATGTTGACCTAATTAATGTAAATTAGTTACAATTCATAGCGTTTAATTTCTACATCATTCAGATCAATAGGCCAAGCATGAAATTATCATATTATTAAGGTGGCTGAGGCAGCTGGGTAGTACTGCATCCCAGCTCCCATCACTGCAGCAAAACCATCAGCCTCAGTTTCCTTCTGCAGCAGCAGCAGGCCTACACTCTCATAATGGCCAAGCAATGAAGATACAATCTGACAACACAAATAATATACCTGTTACTCAGTGAAAAACAAATTGCAATTCCATTTACAGCCATTGCTGTAATATAATATGACCACTTACAATAAAATTATTGCTTATAACAAACCCCCATATCAAAAAACTATTTTTATCAACAGATGCAAGTATCTCTATGCTTTGTAATACCTTCAATAATCAATTACATGTAACTGTCACATTTAGAATAATCTTAAAACAAATTTGTGTATGATGGTGCTAAATGTCAACAAATGATCGATAAATTTACCAATTGATTTAAAGTTGTCCAGAAATTACATTGAAGAGAAGCTTGCAGAATACTGCACAAAGGAAGTCAAAAAGACGTATCAAAGAACATCTACATTGTAAAACATACCAGATTGAATAGGATGAAATTCTTCAGAATTAGTTTATCCGTATCAATCACGAGAAACCAAATCAGAACTTGGTTGTAATACTATTTACCAAACAGTGTTCATCATTGCTATACATCCAAGCAATAAGGCCTGCTATGTGTAGTCAATCTGTGTGTTGTACAGTGTTACAGATGCATAGCAGCCAATTCCAGAAGTAATTTGATTCAATTAATTATATTGTTTATCACATTTCTAACATCTTACCTGATGATGTGTTATAAACAGTTTCTCAGCATATATATCCAGACAACTGCAATGGAATAGAACAATGAGATGAGACTCAGCTAAACATGTGGCCAGAATATGTATGTGTGACAGACAAGGTTTTTCTGCAGAACAAAGAATCTCCATCATATTAAGGCTGATAGGCAAAACAGGATGTAATGGAGCTAGGTGTGATCCAAGAATGTGAGGAGAAAAATACTGTGGCTAATTACATTTTCAGAAGGGATACAACTAACAATGTGACGTGGGATTTATCCTTGGTCGTAGAATTTTAACGACACAAATAATGTTTTCTACCATAAACATATAAGACCAGAGTTCCTATGATAAAATAATTCGACAAATTTTCGCATTTTCTATTGTATTAACAACTCAATGTCATGTGTATGAAAGAATAAAGCCCTTGGTATACATAAAAAGAACCACCCACAGGGGTGTCGATTAAGCTATTTTTTGTGGTCGCCCACAGGACTAGTAGCTCCACAAATTTACTAGTCCTGAATAAAATTTGGTCGCCCTGAATCGCGGAGCATCGCAATGACCAAGAAGTAGTAAGTTGAAGATAACTTTACCTGAAATGTGTTCATAATTCTGAGCTACAAAATAAAGCAGACAAAGGCAGAAAAATTAAAATATAGCTTGATAATTAGGGTCATTAGAGCATGAACCTTGTGGCCTGAAGTTTTTTTTCTTCCAAATGGTTTGCGAAAGTCTTTAAACCCAGACATTTCTGCATTGTTTCACATTCAATCACTGCTGTAACTCTCTCCAGGCCTCCTCTGTAGGCCTACACACTGATGCTGGTTTGAACCCTGGATTTCAAATTTTGATCCATCACTACAAACTTCAAAGGACAATTTGCCACTTATTTTCTGTCCAGTTTGTATGACTTTGAGGATACTTGACCCTCTTCTCCCTGTTTTCCCTTCCTTAAAATATATCCTAATATATTGTACTCATGCTATTGTCCAAAGACCCTCACTATACAATCAGTTTTCATGCACTTGCTTATAACTTTGGAAATTAACATAACTTCACTCTTTTGGGAAGGCTCAAGAATTTTGCACAGCACTGTATGAATTAACATAATAATTTAAAATGTTTTAATAGGCCCCATCACTTAGCATGCAATGATACTTAATATTGGCAGCTGCCAAATAATTGGTTGCACATATTCCATTGGAGAGTATTAATGAAGTACTTCTGCAGATTTAAGCTTGCCCAGATATTGGTGTCTGGTATCAAATTAACTTTATTTTACAAGATTTAAATAATGATCATAATTCCACAGCAAAAATATCAAAACCCAGAAGGTTTTAACTAAAAAATATCAAGTGATAGGTCCTTAATTGGAAAACAATCAGCAGCAATACACAATGTCACGGTTGGGTGCACACTTGGCTCAGGTGTAATTGGTAAACAATCAGCAGCAATCCACATGTTACGGTTGGCTGCACACCTGGCTCAGGACCTTATCTTTTGATCTCTTTGATATTTACTCGCCCATCGGACGAGTAAGAGGATTAAAACAACTAGTCCTGGTCAAAATCCACTCGCCTCGGGCGATCGGGCGACCGTTAATCGACACCCCTGCACCCATGCAGCAAATCAAGGCTTGAATGGTTGGAATTATGGTTTATGTAATCAACAACCTTCTATCTTTTGGAATTTTTGCCATTAACAAGCCGTGCAATGGAAATCAGTAAATTTCAAATTACTCCGACAGTCATTGAAATTTGAACGATTACCAAAATGCAACATTTTAAATGCTATCCTATCCCTGCACTTCCCAGGTTATAATTGATTAGATAGATAGATAGATATGGTAAGTGCAGCCCTCTAAGCCCAGTTCTGGGCGCTCACGAGGGTTGATTGATGAGATGGAAGAGAGAGCGGGAGTCCTCAACATGTTACACATTTACCCCATGTGAGGGATCTTTTACTTGCCCAGCATAGACACTGATACAAGGGGCCGCCAATTTAACGTCTCATCCGAACGACATCCAGCTGGGATTTTGCTCATGAAGGTACACTGAAAATTTTGGGTTCCCCACCCGGGGTTTGAACCCATGCAGGCAAAGACCTTCAGCGGAGCAGGCGGGAACCTTAACCACTTGGCCACCCAGCTGCATCTGATTAACCCTGTCCATCCAGTGATTGGGGTCCTATCCATAAGTCAGTGAATGACTCACTAGTTAAAGGCATGTGTCTAGCAAACAAATGGACACTGCGATGTAAAAATACATGATTTTTTGTGACGTCATGTGTGTCCCTAAAACAGCTGGATGTAATCACTCGTCTTTCCTTGGCTTTAGTTTTTATTTGTGAGTCTTTTTCTAAATGTTTCAATGGATTATGATAGAGGAGGTTGTAACTATACTGCATAATATTGTATAACTGATACCAGGGACTACCTATTTTAAGTCTCACGAGATCCACTGTCCAGCTGAAATGTTGCTCATTGTGTAAAAACTAAATGTTCTGAAGAGAAGGCAAAAGTTTTCAGAATTTATCTGTGTGGCAAACTTCCCATACATACAATGCAGATCGAGACTAATCTTGATAGAACATTACCAAAAAGATTTAATCTTCTGTTTTATCCTTTAAGAAGGTTTACTTAAAGTTCAAAATGGATATTGCTTTAAAGCTGAATTTGGAAATTGGCTGGCACTATTTTTATGTTGTTTTTCTTTTTCCGACCACTTATATCATGCCCCCGATTGGTGATGTTGGTATGGGTTTGCAAGTGCTCTATGATACACTGCAGATATAATTTAGAAGTAAGTTTCAAACAACCAGACAGGTAGGCAGCTGTCAGGCGTGGCAGCATACTCTCGGCTACTCAGCGGCTTTTCTCCAGATAGTGGGATACATTGAGGCAGGATCTCTCCCCCCGCCAAAAAAAAAGAGGGGAAACAGTTGAAACATGGGCAAGGAGTCAAGAACTTTTGGTACAAGATCAAATTAATTGAAAATCAGTCGTTAGCAAGACATTACCCTAGAAGTGGTATAATTTGGTATATATGGATAATGAAATTCAGGCAAGTATGCCTATTGGTGGCCTATGGCAAAATCAGTGCTTTTTGTGAAAGAGCAATTGCAGAAAAAATAAACAAATGAAGTCAGGAAGATGACTGGCTTTGGTGACAATATTAAGAGCAATAAATGCTATCCATCCCTGCACTTCCAAGGTTATAATTGATGAACCCTGTCCATTCAGTGAGTGGGGTCCTCCAAAAGTCAGTGAATGACTCACCAATTAAGTCATGTGTCTAGCAAACAAATTGACCATTCATTGCAATGTAAAAATATGTGAATTCTGGTGACATCATAAGTGTCCTAACACAGCTGGATGTTATCACTCGTCCTTCCTTGGCTTTAGTTTTAATTTTGAGTCTTTCTCTTAATTTGGTAATGGATTGTGAAAGAAGATATTGTTACTATATAATACATAACTGAAACCAGGGACCACCTATTTTAAGTCTCACCAGATCCACTGTCCAACTGAAATGTTGCTCATTGTGTAAAAACTAAATTTTCAAAAGAGAAGGGGAAAGTTTTCAATTTATCTGTGTGGCAAAACTTCCTTTAGATACAATGCAGGTCCGAGACTACTCTTGATAGAACATTACCAAAAAGATTTAATCTTCTGTTTTATCCTTTATAGAAGGTTTATATAAAGTTCCAAATGGATATTGCTTTAAAGCTTGGCTGGCAACTATTCTTATATTGTGGTTTTTTTTGGGGCTACTTTTGTCATGCACCCGATTGGTGGTGATGTTGTTATGGGTTTGTAAGTGCTCTATGATACAATGCATATAGAATTTAGAAGCAAGTTCCAAACAACCAGACAGGTAGACAGCTGTCAGACCAACCCTGATGGACAGTGATGGTAGTTGCTGGAATTTAAAAACTCAACAAAATCAAGCAGTAGCAGCAATGACATTTGAGTCAAGATCTATCTGAATGTCTTTGTAGCAGTCATATTGGAGCAATTTTCAAAAAGTCTGATGAACCGATCTTTAGCAGCTTGTGTACCCTACCATTGCACCTTAGCTATTTCATTGTTAAACAGACACGAGACCTTCTGCCTTGTAGCTCAGCTCCTATTGTACTTAGAGCTTTGGTTGATGACTTGTTTGATACCCCTACTACCAGGCTTCGTGCCTGTTTAACAATGAAATAGCTAACATGTACTGGTGGGGCTCCACAAGCAGCTGAAGTGTCTGATTTGAACGTCAGACTTTACAGAATTGCCCATCAGCAGTTCTGGCCATCAGTCTGGCAGCACGCACAGTGCCACAAATTAAGCTATAGGCCAGGGCCTGGCAGGTCTCCTCATGAGACATTTCCACATTTCTTTCTACCGGGCTTTTTACCTTTCTATCTTTCTATTTACATGACTTCTGGCCGCAAAGCCAGCATAACTAAAACTTTGTACTGGTTATCATAGAGTGGAATAAGATTTAGGCCTCAAGAAGGTCTTTTAAAATTGCAGTGTGTACTGCTCATGCTTGACGATAATCAGGAACATTCTACTCACTATTTTGCTATAGTTTGTTGGAGAAACATGGGTCAGATGGTTGGTGTCAAGGAGGGTAAACTGGTTATAGATACAAAAAATAAAAATTAGTCCATCGGAAGGGGAATATTCCGCACTATCATCAGCGGCCAAAAAACTCAAAATATCAGCAGTAACAAATTGATAAAGATGTGATATACAATTGGTAGCGAAACTTACAAACATAGTGTTGAGGTACATATGGTATCGCAGTAAACGATACAGGATAGAGTATTAATTAACAATTTATAGCAAAACTTACAAACATGTTCTTGATTGATACAGGATAAAGTTGTAATAGACAATTTGCAACAAATCTTAAAAACATATTGTTGAAGTAATCATTAGGGATGCACGGATATCCCGCAAAGTATCCGGTATCCAGCCGGATAGTGGAATTTGCAGGATATCCGGTATCCGGCGAAATGAGGGTATGAGAACCGGATATCTGAACCGAATATCTGGCATGTTCAAAACTTAATGAAAGGCTAAAATTTTGATAATAACCAAAGGAACGTTACCACGACAGAGTCAACAACATTATTTCACCATCTTCAAAATCACAATTCAGTTATTGAAGAAAACAAAAAAACTTTCCATCAGAGGAACAGTCCTCCTGCCGGACTAATATGTCTCAGCTCACATAAAAAATATTCATGATCAATCACAAATGACAAAAAACTTCCTTTTTTGCATGTTTACTATCCGGTTCCAACTATCCGGTTGCTATCCGGTATCCGGCAGTTGGTGTGTATCTGGTATCCGGCTATTTTCACTATCCGTGCATCACTAGTAATCATAATGTTGCAGTAAACAACTGATGAATGATCACAGTTTTCTACACAAAATAAAACTGGTGAAGCTATACCTACAAGAACAGACAGGTAGACACTAGACACCAATCATGCAGACCAACCCTGATGGCAGGTACTGGAATTTAAAACCTCAACAAAACCAGGCAGTGCCAGTAATGGCATTTGGGTCAAGATCTATCTGAATGTTTTTCTAGCAGTCATATAGGGACAATTTCGTAAAGTCCAACATACAGATCAGACACTGTAACAGCTTGTGTAGCCCTACCATTACACCTTTGCTATTTCTTCGTTAAACAGACACGAGACCTTCTGCCTTGTAGCTCAGCTCCTATTGTACTTAGAGCTTTGGTTGATGACTTGTTTGATACCCCTACTACCAGGCTTCATGCTTGTTTAACATTGAAATAGCTAACATGTAATGGTGGGGCTACACAAGCTGCTAAAGTGTCTGATTTGTACATCAGACTTTACAGAATTGCCAATCAGCAGTTCTGGCCACCAGTCTGGCAGCACGCGCACTCAGTCGCGCAGTGCAACAAATAAAGATATAAGCGAGGGCCTGGCAGGTCTCCTCATGAGACATTTCCACATTTCTTTCTACCGGGCTTTCTACCTAGTTCTATCTTTCTATTTACATGACTTTCTGGCCGCAAAGCCAGCATAACCAAAAGTTTGTATACTGGTTATCTAACAGTGAAATAAGGTTTAAAGGCCTCAAGAAGTTCTTTTAAAATTGCAGTGTGTACTGCTCTTGCATGAAGAAAATCCAGTACATTTCAATTTCTTCCTGCACCTGCATATTCTGCAATAAATTCTACAGTTTGGGAGTGAAACTGTAGAATTCTGCAATTCTGCAAGAAATTCTGCAGTTTGGGAGTGAAACTGCAGAATTCTCCAATTCTGCAACAAATTCTGCAGTTTTGGAGTGAAACTGCAGAATTCTCCTATTCTGCAATAAAGAAGAGAGGACACGTTGCTGGGGCTAGTTTGCTCTACCCCGATGTGGGGAGCAGCACTTCATGTTTCGTTTTCTTCTGGATTGGTCATCATTCTACCACTCTGCTTGGCCAATTCTCAATCACATTTCACTCTGATAAAAAATAGCGGGTACCCTGCAACCAGGTCTATTGACTGAAGTTGACAGTGTTTGTCCGTCGTTGTTTCTTTTTTCCGTACGACACGTTTTTCGGCGATTGGTCAGCTCGCAAAAATGTCATTTTACAAGCTGCTGCTTCAAAATAAACTGCTATGGACGTTTTGCCACTCTACTCGATCAACTATCAACCAAATTTCACTTTGAAAAAAGTTGCGGGTACCCTGCAACCAGGCCTAGTGATTGAAGTTGACAGTGTTTGTCCGTCGTTGTTTCTTTTTTCCATACGACACGTTTTTCAGCGATCGGTCAGCTCGCAAAAATGTCATTTTACAAGATATCATGCTGGGAGCTGCAGCACTGCAGAATTCTTCCTGCATGTTTTTTTTTTTTAAACTGCAGAATTCTACAGTTTTTTGGGAAACTGCATAATTCTGCACTTTTTTGCAGAACTGCATAATTCTGCACTTTTCTTTTTAAACTGCAGAATTCTTCAGCTTCCGACAGAACTGCATAAAACCTCCCAGGCTGCATGCTCCTACAGAATTACAGATATTGCTGCAGAAAGTTTTCAGAAGCACTGCAGTGACAGAGGACTACCAAAAACCCTGATCCCCCAAACAACAACCCCCCCCCCCCCACCACCATTGTAGCGGCAAGCCCCATGTCAAAGAGGTCTGAACTTTGAAGATGCATTGCGATAAACTACAGGAAGTAACAGAGGTTCAGAAATCATGCAGGGAGCTGCAGAACTGCAGAATTCTTCCTGAATATATTTTTGGAAACTGCAGAATTCTGCACTTTTTTGCAGAACTGCAGAATTCTGCGCTTTTTTGGCAGAACTACAGAATTCTGCACTTTTTTGCAGAACTGCAGAATTCTGCACTTCTTTTTGCAGAATTCTGAAGCTTCCGACAGAACTGCTGCAGCTAGTGCATAAAACCTCCCAGGCTGCACATCTCCAACAGAATTACAGATTTTGCTGCAGAAACTTTTTAGAAATGCTGCAGTGACAGAGGACTACCAAAACCCCAACCCCCCCCCCCCCCCCACCCGACTCCCACCCCCCCCGAAACGCTACCCCAAAAATGACATTCCCTTGGTAGCGGCAAGACCCAAGTCAACGAGGTCTGAACTTTGCAGATGCATTGCAATAAGCTGGAGGAAGTAACAGAGGTTCAGAAATCTTGCAGGGAGCTGCAGAATTGCAGAATTCTGTAGCTTCCTGCATATTTTTTTTGAAACTGCAAAATTCTGCACTTTTTTTGCAGAACTGCAGATTTTTTTTTTTTTTTTTTAAACTGCAGAATTCTGCACTGTTTTGCAGAACTGCAGAATCCTGCACTTTTTTGTAGAACTGCAGAATTCTGCACTTATTTTTTTCAGAACAGCAGAATTCTGCAGTTTTTTTCTGCAGAACTGCAGAACTGCAGAAAGAAATTATATACTCCTCAGAAAATCAGGAAAATTCTACTCACTATTTTGCTATAGTTTGTTGGAGAAACATCGGTCAGCTAGTTGTAATAGATACAAAAAATAAAAATTGGTCCATTGGAAAAACTCAGATATGGCCAGCATTGGTCAAGGATGATGCCAGTCCCGCACAAACACATTTCCTGCGTGAAATTTCCTATGTTTTATTGTTGTTAGTTGTGGAGTATCCATTGGTAACATTTCGTTGCAGTCAGCAATAGAGGATAAAGTGGTAAAAAAACAGTTAATAGCAAATCTTACAAACATACTGTTGAGGTACACGATGTCATGTTGTTGCAGTAGGGCAATTCCGTAAAGTCATCAACCAATCAGTCAAAATTTCAAAATTGGCCTGGGTATGTGCTAAGGGGGTTATAATGTGCCCAAATAAGTTTAATTTCAGGTACAGAAAAAACCAATTAATTAACTAATTTGGTTTTTGAGATATTTGCATTTAAGTAACGCTATGTTTGGTGACAGAAATTATTGCATATTTAACACTCTTAATATAAGATGCCACTGCCAGTAGAGAAATAGGTTAGCTGGTTTTATTTTGCTGTCAGTTACTGCCTGTGGGAGTGCACTTTCATTTTGCATTAAAAATTCTTGCATCAATCCTTGTGAATTCTGTTAGCCAATGGCATTTGACCTAATAAGATTCTAAATGTACGTCCATAACCAAAATTACTAAATAATTTTCCTGCTCACAGGTTAATGATGTTAACTTCATGAGACTTCTAATACAAAGCACATTTACGTCCATAAATAGCATGGCGGCCACTTTATTTATTTAACCCTAATACAATTGCCAAGATGAGAACTTTAAAGTGTGTACCTCCGAAACAAAATGCCAATGTACGTCCGAAACAGTATTATGAAAATGCATCTGGAACAAAAGAAATGATACAAGTGTTGGTGCACAGGCTTAGTCTCGTCAGAAAACTTTAGACCAGTCTATTTGGGTGTAAATTAAAGTACTAAAGGTCACAAAACAGGAAATAGATGGTATCCTTGAAATTTGGTCATTTTAACTCCTGTTTTCAGCAATAAAATGATGTGAAAAATAGTTCATAGTATGTGTTACTGGCAAGCAATTGTGTCACAAGCTCAGAGAGGCATTATACTCAGAGAAAATGAAAGATAAAATGATATCTACCAGTTTTAGCCCAGTATTTGAAGCTGTGATAGTACGAAAAGCATACACAGAAATTGTTCAAAAATGGTAGGTTTTCTTAATTTGCTAGCATATTTTTGCCAAAGGCCTGCACAATTTTATTCATCAAGTACTCTCTCAACATGTATTAAAGAAATATGTGCAATTACAGTGAAAATTGTAGGTATAACTAGAGATTTTTGTGACATTTCTGTGCTAAAATTGCCGTAAATTTAGCGGGGAAAAGGTGAAAATAACTTGCATGTTTGAGACATCACATTTGGCACAAATATACAATGCTGAAGACATTTCATGGTTCCCAATTATTGCAAGGAACTCTACTTTGTATAAAAGATTATAATTGTGGATCATTATTGCACTGCAGGCATTATCTACACTACCAATGCACACGTGTACGTCCGAAACAAAAAATATGTACGTCCGAAACAGAATATAAATGGCTACAGCTTTATGACAAATGACAATATTGCCGTGGAAATTGCCTTGGCTGATGCAAGAAATAGTTTTCTTGACAATATAGGTCAATTGATTGATTTTTCTCCATCAAAATCACAGAGTTTTGAGAGACAAGCAATCAAGTTAGAAAAGTGTCATTTCTCTGCGTACGTCCGAAACGATGACATTTTGCCTTACAGCTCAGCTCCTATTACACTTTGAGCTTTGGTTTATGGCTCGTTTGAAAGCCCTACCATAGGGCCTAGTACCTATTTAACAATGAAATAGCTAAGATGTAAGGGTAGGGCAACACAAGCTGTTAAAGTGTCTGATCTGTACGTCCGAGTTTACGGAATTGCCCAGTAAGCAATTGATAGAGGATAAAGTTGTGATAAACGATTGACAGCAAAACTTACAAGCATGTTGTTGAGGTGAACATGATATTGCAGTTAAAAACAATTGATACAGGATAAAGTTGTAATAAACAATTGACAGAAAAATTGACAAACATGTTGTTGATGTAACGTGCTGATGCAGTGAACAATAAACAATTGACAGCAAAGTTTATAAACATTTCAATGATTGAGGTAAACAAACATGCTGATGCAGTAAACAATTGACAGAGGATAAAGTTTTGATGAACAAATGATAACCAAACTTACAAGCATGTTGTTAAAGTAAACATAATATTACAGTTACAAACAATTGATACTGGAGAGAATTGTAAGAAACAATTTACTGCAAAATTTACAAACATTTTGTTGTGGCTGTTGCAGTAAATGACGGATAAATGGTGAAGTTATGAAAAACAACTGAAAAACAGCTTATCACAAAATTTAGACACATGATGTTGCGATAAAGCTGCTGATGCAGTTACAAAATAATTGATACAGGATAAAGTTGTTATAGACAATTGACAAAAAAATGTACGAACATGTTGTTGAGGAGAACATGCATGACGTGGCAATAAGTAATTGATAGATGATGAAGTTGTGAAAAACAATTGGCATCAACATTTACAAACATGCTATTGAGGTAAACATGTTGTTGCAGTAAACACTTGGCAGAGGATAAAACTGTGATAGACAATTGACCGCAAATTTACAAACATGTTGTTCAGGCAAACATGCTATTACAGTTAACAATTGATAGAGGATAAAGTTGTGATAAACAATTGACATCAAAAACTTGCAAACATATTGTTGAAGTAAACAAACACTTACAAACATGTTGTTGAGGTAAACATGCTAATACAGTTACAAACACTTGATGCAGGATAAAAGTGTAATAAACAATTGACAGAAAAATTTACAAACGTTGTTAAGGTAAACATGCTGTTGCAGTAAGCAATTGATAGAGGATGAAGATGTGATCAACAATCGATAGCAAAAATTACAATCTTGTTGTTGAGATAAACAATGATATTGAGATAAAAAATTTCATTATAGAGGATAAACTTGTGATAAACAATTGACAACAAGACTGACGAACATTTTGTAGAGGTCAGCAGGCTGTTGCATTAAGCAATTGATAGAGGATTGACTTGTGATGAACAATTGATAGCAAAAATTACAAACTTACTGTTGAGGTAAACAATGATATTGCAATAAATAATTTCATCATACATGGATAAAGTAGTGAAAAAACAATTGACAGCAAACCTTACTTACATATTGTTCAGGTAAACATGCAGATTAAATCATTTATAGAGGGTAAGGTTGTAATAAGCAATTGGCAGCAAAACTTACAATTATGTTGCTGTGCTAAACATGCAGATGTTGTTAACAATTTTTAGAGGGTGAAGTTGTTATAAAGAATTTCATTTAAACTCACATACATGTTGTTGAGGTAAAAATGCTGGTGTAGTAAACAATTGATGCAGGATAGATTTGTAATAAACAATTGGTAAAAAGTAGCAAACACATTGTTGAGGTAAATATGCGGATGCAGTAAACAATTGATAGAGGATGAAGTTGTGATTAAAAAGGATAGCCAGACTTACAAACTTGTTGTTGAGGTAAACATGTTGCATTGAACAATTGATAGAGATGATAAAATTGTGATGAACAATTGATAGCATGACATACAAACATATTGTGGAGGTAAACATGCTGATGCAGTACACAATAAACAATTGACAGCAAAGTTTATAAACATTCTGTTGAGGTAAACAAACATGCTGATGCAGTAAACAATTGATAGAGGATAAAGCTTTGATAAACAAATGATAGCCAAACTTACAAACATGTTGTTGAAGTAAACATAATATTACAGTTACAAACAATTGATACTGGAGAGAGTTGTAAACAATTTACTGCAAAATTTACAAACATTTTTTTGTGCTGTTGCAGTAAATGACGGATAGATGGTAAAGTTGTGAAAAACAACTGAAAAACAACTTATCACAAAATGTAGAAACATGATGTTGCGGTAAAGCTGCTGATGCAGTTACAAGTCATTGATACAGGATAAAGTTGTTATAGAAAATTGACAAAAAAATTTACTAACATGTTCTAGAGGAGAACAGGGGGTGGAATTAAGTAATTGATAGATGATGAAGTTGTGATTAACTATTGGCAAAAAGACTTACAAACATGTTATTGAGGTAAACATGTTGTTGCAGTAAACACTTGGTAGAGGATAAAACTGTGATAGACAATTGGCAGCAAATTTACAAACATGTTGTTCAGGCAAACATGCTATTACAGTTAACAATTGATAGAGGATACAGTTGTGATAAACAATTGACAACAAAAAATTGCAAACATGCTGTTGAAGTAAACATAATTGTTGTCGCATTAAGCAATTGACTGACATGCATGAAGATGTAATCAACATTTGATAGCAAAACTTACAAACATGTTGTTGAGGTAAACATGCTATTACAGTTACAAGCACTTGATGCAGGATAAAAGTGTAATAAACAATTGACAGAAAAATTTACAAACGTTGTTAAGGTAAACAAATACTAAACATGCTGTTGCAGTAAGCAATTGATAGAGGATGAAGATGTGATCAATCGATAGCAAAAATTACAATCTTGTTGTTGAGGTAAACAATGATATTGAGATAAACAATTTCATTATAGAGGATAAACTTGTGATAAACAATTGGCAACAAGACTGACAAACATTTTGTAGAGGTCAGCAGGCTGTTGCATTAAGCAATTGATAGAGGATTGACTTGTGATGAACAATTGATAGCAAAAATTACAAACTTACTGTTGAGATAAACAATGATATTGCAATAAGCAATTCCATCATACATGGATAAAGTATTGAAAAAACAATTGACAGCAAACCTTACTTACATATTGTTCAGGTAAACATGCAGATTAAATCATTTATAGAGGGTAAGGTTGTAATAAGCAATTGGCAGCAAAACTTACAATTATGTTGCTGTGCTAAACATGCAGATGTTGTTAACAATTTTTAGAGGGTGAAGTTGTTATAAAGAATTTCATTTAAACTTCCATACATGTTGTTGATGTACAAATGCTGGCGTAGAAAACAATTGATGCAGGATAAATTTGTAATAAACAATTGGTAAAAAGAGTAGCAAACACATTGTTGAGGTAAACATGCGGATGCAGTAAACAATTGATAGAGGATGAAGTTGTGATTAAAAAAGATAGCCAGACTTACAAACTTGTTGTTGAGGTAAACATGTTGCATTGAACAATTGGTAGAGGATAAAATTGTGATGAACAATTGGTAGCATGACTTACAAACATATTGTGGAGGAAAACATGCTGATGCAGTACACAATAAACAATTGACAGCAAAGTTTATAAACATTCTGTTGAGGTAAACAAACATGCTGATGCAGTAAACAATTGATAGAGGATAAAGCTTTGATAAACAAATGATGGCCAAACTTACAAACATGTTGTTGAAGTAAACGTAATATTACAGTTACAAACAATTGATACTGGAGAGAGCTGTAAGAAACAATTTACTGCAAAATTTACAAACATTTTGTTGTGCTGTTGCAGTAAATGATGGATAGATGGTAAAGTTGTGAAAAACAAGTGAAAAACAACTTATCACAAAATGTAGAAATGTGATGTTGCGGTAAAGCTGCTGATGCAGTTACAAATCATTGATACAGGATAAAGTTGTTATAGACAATTGACAAAAAAATTTACTAACATGTTGTTGAGGAGAACAGGAGGTGGAATTAAGTAGTTGATAGATGATGAAGTTGTGATGAACTATTGGCAACAAGATTTACAAACATGTTATTGAGGTAAACATGTTGTTGCAGTAAACACTTGGTAGAGGATAAAACTGATAGACAATTGACAGCAAATTTACAAACATGTTGTTCAGGCAAACATGCTATTAAAGTTAACAATTGATAGAGGATAAAGTTGTGATAAACAATTGACAACAAAAAATTGCAAACATGTTGTTGAAGTAAACATATTGTCCCATTAAGCAATTGACTGACATGCATGAAGATGTGATCTACATTTGATAGCCAAACTTACAAACATGTTGTTGAGGTAAACATGCTATTACAGTTACAAACACTTGATGCAAGATAAAAGTGTGATAAACAATTGACATAAAAATTTACAAACTCTGTTAATGTAAACATGCTGTTGCAGTAAGCAATTGATAGAGGATGAAGATGTGATCAACTATTGATTGCAAAAAATACAATCTTATTGTTGAGGTAAACAATGATATTGAGATAAACAGTTTCATTATAGAGGATAAACTTGTGATAAGAATTGACAACAAGACTGACAAACATTTTGTAGAGGTCAGCAGGCTGTTGCATTAAGCAATTGATAGAGGATTGACTTGTGATGAACAATTGATAGCAAAAATTACAAACTTACTGTTGAGATAAACAATGATATTGCAATAAGCAATTTCATCATACATGGATAAAGTGGTGAAAAAACAATTGACAGCAAAACTTACTTACATATTGTTCAGGTAAACATGCAGATTAAATCATTTATAGAGGGTAAGGTTGTAATAAGCAATTGGCAGCAAAACTTACAATCATGTTGCTGTGCTAAACATGCAGATGTTGAAACAATTTTTAGAGGATGAAGTTGTTATAAAGAATTTCATTTAAACTTACATACATGTTGTTGAGGTAAAAATGCTGGTGTAGTAAACAACTGATACAGGATAAATTTGTAATAAACAATTGGTAAAAAGAGTAACAAAGACATTGTTGAGGTAAACATGCGGGTGCAGTAAACAATTGATAAACTTGTTGTTGAGGTAAACATGTTGCATTGAACAATTGATAGAGGATAAAATTGTGATGAACAATTGAGATCATGACTTACAAACATATTGTGGAGGTAAACATGCTGATGCAGTACACAATAAACAATTGACAGCAAAGTTTATAAACATTCTGTTGAGGTAAACAAACATGTTGTTGTAGTAAACATAATACTAGAAGGCAAACCAGTTTGCTATGGCCGTACGGGAGCCTTCGTCAGACTTAGAGGGAGTGATCCAGGTGATGGCTTGACATATGCTTCAGATAACCCTAACACAAATTAACTGCAGTTTGAACACCAGATGAAGTGATGACCCCAGAAGAAAAACCAATGCAAT
Organism: Platynereis dumerilii; assembly: GCA_026936325.1. Classification (NCBI taxonomy): domain Eukaryota; kingdom Metazoa; phylum Annelida; class Polychaeta; order Phyllodocida; family Nereididae; genus Platynereis; species Platynereis dumerilii. The sequence goes on from JAPTHN010000001.1 coordinate 16,748,846, forward strand.
TTCTTTATGAGCGGTGGGGGGGGGGGCTTGGATTTTTCCTCAGGGAAAAATAGATAGTCCCAAATAGAGACTTTAAGTAAGGTCAACTTGACACATACTTAAAGAATATATATATATATATAAGATGCATGCAGGATTGCATATGTAGGTGAAGTTGTCAGGGAAATGAATGATTTATGTGATCTGACAATGTTATGAAGTAGTTTCACTGACTTGAAATTCCTCATCTTATTGTTCAATTAATGAAAAAAAATTATACATAAGTTATTATTATATTTTAAGTAAAAGTTGAACAGTTTTTTTAATGGAGGTGTGTAAACACACCGCCATTTTTGTAATTAGTGAGAAAGTGTATGAGGGAGTGGGTGAGAGAGTGTAAACTTTTGGCGGGAAATTCGAAATTGGAGGAGAAATTCTGGAATAACTCCTCCCATGTTTCAAATAATCTCCGAATTGTTAAATTGCCCACTACTAGAGATGCAGAGCTGTTATTGCAGCGTATTTGTATTGATCTCAAATAATTCTAAGTACTCCTTTCATAAGTTCTTTGTTTGGAGCTTCATTTTTGGTGTTACAGTCCACCATTTTGAAAATAATGTGTATTGTGTTTTGTGTATGCAAATGAGCTGTCCTCCATATTGAAAATTATGTGTATTGTGCTTTGTGTATGCAAATGAGCTGACCTTGAACTATGTCATGGGGACATTTGGATGTGTATTGGTCAGTTTGCTGACTTAGGAATGTATGTTATCATAATACTAGGTCACAGGACTTAAGATTTCAACAGTTTTATGTAAATTTCCAACTATTTCAATGCAATTTCATTCTCTGGGTGCCCAATTTAGGGATGGGTGTATTGATGGATAGGCCTAAATTAATATAGTATTTTATAGATTGCTGGCTAAATAAATGAATAGTAAAGTACCGGTAGATAAATGGAAAGAGTTGGAAAGAGATAGAAAGATAGATAGTTTATTATTAGATAGGAAGATAGAAATATAGATTAGGGCTGGCCCTTTTTCAACTTTTTTTGAAAAGTCCTGCTCCCTCATTCTAATATGAGGCCTTTAGGTCTCAGAAACCACCTAATACCAAAATTTTGCAAATTTGATGAAAAAAACCCAGGCCCCTGGGCCATTTTAGAAATTACGTTTTAGACAATAAGAAAAAACGCAAAAAGTACCTCTATCTTGAGAAATAAAGCAGATAGAGACATGATATTGACACCAAAATCTCCGGAATACCCATATTTATATTCATCGTCAATACATTTTAGGACCCTTAACCCAATACTTTTTGAGTTATTGGCAAAAAACCATATTTTTGCCTTTATTTTCATGAAAATCGTCAGCAAAAATACAATTAATTGTGTAAATCATTGATGATAGGTACCTGCTGTGCCTCTGTTTACCTGCAGTATATATCATGTAATATGAACATTTGTTTTTGTTGTTATTAGCACAAAATGCTATCAATTAGTTATTGTGAATGAGTATTACATGCATTATTGACATCAAACCACTACCTCGTTCCACCAAGTAGCTCAAAAAGTAAGAGGAGTTACATTCTTACAGAAGTTACAAAAGGATCTGCCCTAATTGTAATTTGTGTCCAATATGCTGCTAAAGCAGCTCTAGCTGTTATCAGAAATTGTGTGTGAAGTGTCTGTTAAATAATTGGTTATTTTAGGGAGGTATGCTTAGTGGATGGTTCACTCAGGACTCAGGAGTCTGCCTTCATCGGCAGGGACCAACAAGAACTGGCACATTTTGTGGACCTGCAACAATGAGATGGAACTTGAGAAGGGTAAATTAGTGCAATACAACATCAAACATTTATGCCATTAGCCTTTTGAAGTTGTTCTTGTGGTTCATTAAATTCTGCTTGTGAAAACTAAGGAATGAACTGACCAACCGTAAATATTTAGAAAATGTTTTATTCAAGATCCTGAGAAATGTCAAGAATTATGAAGCCAATGAACCCATAATGAATGAGAATAAAGCAAATTGTTATCTATTGTTGATAATATAGTGAATGCCATTAGGTATTTTAGTATAGACTACAAACTCAGAGCCATTTAACAGGGGTCAATGACAAATAAATCCAGAGAGACTAAATTGACAGAAGATTTAGCAACAATCTTTGTTTCATATGAGATAATCCAAAGCATGAGTATGGTGATGGCATAACTGGAGATAATTGATTATAGATCAAGAGGGTCCCAATGAATGGTATATGATTTTAAAAAGGGTGCACTCAGCCATGAAACACTGACAGTCAGTGATAAAAGCGATTATTATATCACAGATGTTCATAAGAAGAGAGAATTAAAAATTTGCCAATGAAAGAAATAATTAACAATCCAGCCAAAAAGTGGCTTGTGACTGTGAATCAATTCTTGGCATTGTTTTGTAATATAATTCTAAAGCTTTAAATACTGAATGAAAAATATCCTAACCAGAGTGGGCAATCAGCATTATAGTACATGTAGACTGCAAAGTCAGTGCAGAAACTCACTAGTTAGAATAATATTGTGCATGCAAATTCTATCACTGGAAAGATATAGATTATTCATTTTATTAGGAATAATTCAAACATTAGAAAATTAAATTGTGAATGTTACAACTGTTAGCTGCACTAAGTTATCCTTTTCAAGTCCTATATCAATTTGCAGGCAATCAAAATAAGTCAATTTTAGTTTTTCACTGCTGATGGTGGCAGACTCCTGAGTAAACCATCCACTAAGCATACATCCTTCAAATAACCAATTATTTAACAGACACTTCACACACAATTTCTGAAAACAGCTAGAGCTGCTTTAGCAGCATATTGGACACAAATTACAGTAAGGGCAGATCCTTTTGTAACTTTAGTAAGAATGCAACTCCTCTTACTTTTTGTGCGACTTCGTTGAACGACGCAGTGGTTTGATGTAAATAATGCATGTAATACTCATTCACAATAACTAATTGGTAGCATTTTTGTGCTAATGACAACAAAAATAAATGTTTATATTACATTATATACACTGGAGGTAAACACAGGCACAGCAGGTACCTATCATCAATGATTTACACAATTAAAATTTTGTATTTTTGCTGACGATTTTCATGAAAATAAAGGCAAAAATATGGTTTTTTGCCAATAACTCAAAAAGTATCGGGTTAAGGGTCCTAAATTGTGTTGAAGATGAATATAAATGTGGGTATTCCGGAGATTTTGGTGTCAATATCATGTCTCTATCTGCTTTAGTTCTCAAGATAGAGGTATTTTTTGCGTTTTTTCTTATTGTCTAAAACATAATTTCTTAAATGGCCAAGGGGCCTGGGTTTTTTTCATCAAATTTGCAAAATTTTGGTATTAGGTGGTTTCTAAGACCAAAAGGCCTCATATTAGAATGAGGGAGCAGGACTTTTCAAAAAAGTTGAAAAAGGGCCAGCCCTAATATAGATCTATAGAAGAATAGATAGGCCTAGATAGTAGATAGATAGATAGTTACCTAGATAAAGAAGGATGAAATCCATGTATGAATTTTATGGATTAGATGGATTGCATGACTTAGATGGATAGATTATAGAGATGAAATAAATAGCTTATACTGATTATAAGACAAAGACAAAAAGTTCTTATTTTATTATTGGTCATTTGTGAAAAGTTAATACCGAATGAAATTGTTGGTCAAAGATAATAGATTACACAGATTTATCAAAAGGATTTGGTAAACATGAGCAATAAATTGCAATTTGGTACTTGTGTTGCAATTTGTGACATGGTCCTACACGTTCGGAAGGTGGTGGAGTTAGCTCAGTTGGTAATGCACTGGGTTGCCAATCACTTGGTCCTGGATTTGAATCCCACCTTTGCTTGTAAGGGGAAGTAGTTTCAATCATTCTTTGCTTCTTTGCCATGCCCTCCTGTCCTAATTGTCCTGTGTATATAAAGGACTTAAAGTCAAATCTTTCATCCATCTGTCAAAAATATCTGTGCAAATCTGACATGGGATTTCACATAATTTCAGCTCTTTATTAAGTTTAGATAGATAGATTGAGTTAATTAGTAATTTTGGCAGTCTACTAGTTATCTGGTAGTGGTATGTGGATTGACAGTTTTTTAAACCAGCATATTAGTGACAGATGGATTGATAGATAGATAGATAGATAGATAGATAGATAGATAGATAGATAGATATGGCAAGTGCAGCCCTCTAAGTGCAGCTCTGGGATGCCACACCCTGAGTTTCAAACTGATGCAAGTTAAGACCTTCAGCAAAGGTGGCAGCAACTTTAACCACTGGGTGGCCACATGTTTTCAGTCCAAACTGAGGGTCCTTCTTTGCTGGGTCATTCAATTTGGAATGTTTTCAGTTTACTCTCAATATTGTTATGTCTCGCAGAGTTGCTCAATGTCAATTGGTTTACTATAATATAAACCTATATAAATGTTAAATATTAAGATTGAAGTCCCAGGTGGGTGTCATACATAGATGTTAAATCATTGTCTCTTTTGATCATTTTCAAAAAGAGTAAAAGTGCAATGTGCAGATTGTACAGTGGACTGCAGAAGACTCCTGCTGTATCTACCATTTCATCGTTCAATGATCACCTACTCCTCTTAAATGGCTGCACTGGTGCATACCATATATCTACTTATCTATCTATCTGTCTATTTACCTATCTATCTGTCTATCTATCTGTCCATCTATCTGTCCATCTATCTATCTATCTATCAAATAAAGTATCTATCTATTTATCTATCTGTCTATCTCTCTTTCTATTTATCCATCTATCTATCTATCTGTCCATCTATCTATATATAGGCCTATCTGAAAATACCTGTCTGAATAGTTAGGGCAGTGCAGGACCAACGATCTGCTGGAATCAGGGGATGTGAACTTAGACAACACACCACCTCCATTTTGAACCCCTGGGTTCTTGTTTTTTTTGTTTTTTTTTTGTTTTTTGGTTTTTTTAAACAAATTTTAAAAAGTTGAACAGTTTCACAAATATATGTTGTGTACACCCACAATTTTTTTGTTGATCTGTTGTTTTCGGGTAATGCCATGATAATTGGAAATGGTGGTTAATTAAAGCTACAAGGCCAAATATTTTTATATTGGAATCATCAAAATAATTACATGTTTATAACAGTTATGTTTTGATCAATCAAAATATGGCACTTATATACTTTCATGTTCAGTTGTGCTAACAGAATACTTAATATCAAAATAAATTAAAGCAAACAATGAAAATGCAATTGAAATTGCATTTATTCTGTCATCAGGTCAATTCTATTTCATACAAATGAACATTTTGTGACACTTTTAGTTAACCCTAAATGCCAATTGTAATTAGTTTATATTTCTTTCACACTGATACAGCTCATTGAGTAATTGCAATCATTAGACACTACCTGTCAACTCAAGCCAATTGCCATCAATTGATATTACCTTGACACTGACTGAGCTCAATGAGTAATTGCAATCATTAGACACTAGCTGCCAACTCAAGCCAATTGAGTTGATACTTTCTTTGACACAGTTCAATGAGTAATTGCAATCATTAGACAGCACCTGCCAACTTTTGAGCTCAGTTACTGCTCAGTGAACAGTATAAAGACCAGCCTTGGTAGCCTCATTCAGTGTACTACAAGACATGTACTGGAGAGGAACAGAAAAGAGGAACATGGCTAAATTTTGTGGACATCTGGACAAAAAAGGTATTTGCTATCATGTTGTGGATTGTGCACATTGTGCTGAGATATAAAGTCATCTTGTGGTTTTTTCCCTATGATCTTACTGAAACTTATATGTATCATACTAATAAGTAGAGCAGAGTAGGCAAGGTAAATTTCTCAATTCTCATCACTGTCGCTGATGTAAGCCCCAAAATCATTGAAGTCGTTTATTATATAATTTCCGAATTTTGCACACATTCCATTTCTACAGTAGTGTGAATTTTAAGTGAGTTTAAAAAAGTATAACATCTTAATTAATGCAATAGATGATGGCTCAGAGAACACCTACATGTATAGTTCTATGGGGAAGCCCAGACCTAGTCCCTTTTTCAATGAGAAAGGAAGCCTGCCCATAGCTGTCAAGTCCCACCAGAAGCCACCATTTCTATCGGTTCCCAGAAAATTTTTTCTGGGGGAGTATGCCCCCTATCTAAAGGAAATATTCGTGGGAGAAATCGCGCTAAAACATGATCCAGACTGCTTTGCGGAGAGGGGCGCTGTGAACAGATTGTGGCCGACCAGAGGCCGACATCCAGTCGGCTTGGGCAAGTCAATAAGCACGTTTTTGCTGAATTTGACACCAGGGGCGCCACCCGTACGATGTATATTTATATGTAATTTGATGTTGAGTTCTTAAGAGAAATTGAAGATTATATGAAAAGTTATGATAATTCCTCCCATAGGGATCTGGTTATGACTGATGCACCTATTACTACATATGAAGTAGGGATTGAGTTAAAGAGTCTGAAAGCACCTGGAATTGATGGTATCAGTAATGAATTTTATAAATACTTATCGGACTCTATGGTTGAACCGTTGACTGTTCTGTTTAATTATGTTTGGGATAAAGGAGTGTATCCTGAGAAATGGTCCGAAGGTATCATTCAGCCTTTGCATAAAAAGGGAAGTCGCAGTGAACCTGACAATTATCGTAAACTAACTTTAATGGCGTGTATGGGTAAACTATTTGAATCAATTATAAATAAAAGGCTAGTCTTTCAAACAGAAGCTTAAAAATGACCCAAATCAATTTGGTTTTTGTAAAGGCTGTAGAACTAGCGACAATGTGTTTATCTTAGATACATTGATCTCTTACCAAATGTCAAAAAAGAAACCTCTATATATCACTTTTGTAGATTTTTCAAAAGCATTTGACTTCATCAATCGAACATTCATGTACTACAAACTTATTAAACAAGGTTATTGTGGTAAAATTCTAAGCATTATCCAAAGCCTGTTCTCTAAATCCAGTGCTAAAGTTGGATGGGAAGGTCAGCTTGGTTCAACTATAGAAAGCACTTATGGGGTTCTTCAAGGAGGGATTATTAGTCCAAAATTGTTTAATTTGTTTCTTTCTGACATGGGAGAGTATTTTGATCAAGGTCAGGGTCTTACTATAAATAATACAACATTTACTCATTTGCTGTATGCTGACGATCTAGTACTTATTTCCGAGAGTGCCGCTGGCATGCAAGTTCTCTTAGACAATCTGGCACGATATTGTAGAAAATGGCATTTACTTATCAACTCGCAGAAGAGTAAAGTTATGATTATTCAACCTGGTGTAAGACATAGAGCTGGTAATGCAGATTACCAGTTTGCAATTGATAAAGGAAAACTTGAAGTTGTAGATTCATATAAATATCTAGGACATATAATTAGTAATAGTCGCAAAACTCATGGTTTGATGTATGAAAACTTAGCATCACAAGCTCAAAAGGCATTGCATGCCCTTAAAGAAAGAATTAGATCTACTGTTGGATATCTGACACCAAATTTAAGCCTCAAAATGTTTGATACGCACATCCTGCCTATACTAGAATATCACAGTGAAATCTGGTTCACAGCAAAACAAAATGATATTTTGGAAAGAATACAATTGAAATTTCTCAAAAATCTTCTTGGGGTCAGAAGTCAGTCTTCTACAATAGCTATCTTAGCAGATACTGGCCGTTTCCACTTAATATATAGACAGCAAGCAGCTGCAATTAAATATTGGCATAGACTAAAGACGGGTAACTGTCCAAAATTACTGCGTGAATGTTATAGCATTCAAATTGCACTGAATAGTAAAAACTTGCCTTGTTGGTTGTCTAAGATACATCATGTTTTTACTCATCTGGGAATTACTGATTTTAAACTGAGTCCTAATAAAATAATCTCACTCATGTTCACTAAAGCTGGAGAAAATTTGTTAGCTGAAATAAATAATAGTATGAAAAATCCTAAGTTAAGAACATACAAATTATTTAAAACTGATCTGCGTCTTGAACCTTACTTAAACTTGAATTTTCCCAAGTATATATATCGTAGTATTGCCCGCTTTAGATTGAGTTCTCACAATTTAAAAATAGAACTAGGGAGACACAAACGGCCGTATGTCCCTGCGGATGAAAGATTTTGCAAAAGATGTGCATTGGGACTAGTTGAGGATGAATATCATTGTCTCATGATTTGTGATTATTGGAAAAATGAACGTGTAGAACTTTTAGAAGTGGCTACAAAATTGATAGAAAACTTTGTGGTATTAAGTTCTCGAGCACAGTTTCTTGAAATTATAAAGAATAAAACATCCGATATAAACTATGCATTAGGTAAATTCTTAAATGTTGTTATAAAATCTGATAATAGCACTTAGTGTAAAACTATGATAATATATATATATAGTACCTATCCACGTGGTTAGGGTGGCTAATGGCACCATTGTTTTGTATGTGGCAAGCTTGCATGAGATAAACTTTTGCAAATTGTTTATTAGTGTGTATATATTATATATCATATTTGTTCTATTTTCTTAAACCTGTAAATACTTTGATAAATTGTGTTATTATCCTTCATTGTTTTAAAGATGCAATGATATGTTCTATAGTTCTAATAACAGCATAAGTGCTAAATTGTATAAAATTATGTTGTTTGCTTAATGAGTACTCTTGTTGTATATATATATTTGAACATAATATGATGTACTCTTGTATATATGTCTGTATTATAACTAGAATTTTTATTTTTTTTTATGCTCTTGTTTCTTTGTTGTTGTTTTTGGTCAATAAAAACGTACTACTACTATATTCGGCGCCCTCTGTCGGTAACCAAGATGGCGGCAAGCGATCCGGAAAAAAGTGACACAAAACGTGGTTTTGAAATTGCTCTACTACGCTACGAAAAGAGGATGTACATCAAAACTTGTGGCGCACAGCACAAGACCACGAGTAATAGAGGTATTCTGCCAAGTTATGGCCCTAATAGACCGCTAGTAAGTGAGATCTCGAAGTCAGACGATCGCGAATGAGATCGCGGACGACTTCGGACGACGTTTTCTCTATCTGCTAAATGGCCGGTACCACCCCTGGTGGTACGGCCATAATTACAGTTACAAACAATTGATACTGGAGAGAGTTGTAAGAAACAATTTACTGCAAAATTTACAAACATTTTGTTGTGCTGTTGCAGTAAATGACGGATAGATGGTAAAGTTGTGAAAAACAACTTATCACAAAATTTAGAAATGTGATGTTGTGGTAAAGCTGTTGATGCAGTTACAAATCATTGAAACAGGATAAAGTTTTTATAGACAATTGACAAAAAAATTTACTAACATGTTCTAGAGCAGAACAGGAGGTGGAATTAAGTAGTTTATAGATGATGAAGTTGTCATGAACTATTGGCAACACGATTTACAAACATGTTATTGAGGTAAACATGTTGTTTCAGTAAACACTTGGTAGAGGATAAAACTGTGATAGACAATTGCCAGCAAATTTACAAACATGTTGTTCAGGCAAACATGCTATTACAGTTAACAACTGATAGAGGATAAAGTTGTGATAAACCATTGACATCAAAGACTTGCAAACATATTGTTGAAGTAAATATATTGTCGCATTAAGCAATTGACTGACATGCATGAAGATGTGATCAACATATGATAGCAAAACTTACAAACATGTTGTGGAGGTAAACGTGCTATTACAGTTACAAACACTTGATGCAGGATAAAAGTGTAAGAAACAATTGACAGAAAAATTTACAAACTTTGCTAAGGTAAACATGCTGTTGCAGTAAGCATTTGATAGAGGATGAAGATGTGATCAACAATCGATAGCAAAAATTACAATCTTATTGTTGAGATAAACAATGATATTGAGATAAACAATTTCATTATAGAAGATAAACTTGTGATAAACAATTGGCAACAAGACTGACAAAAATTTTGTAGAGGTCAGCAGGCTGTTGCATTAAGCAATTGATAGAGGATTGACTTGTGATGAACAATTGATAGCAAAAATTACAAACTTACTGTTGAGGTAAACAATGATATTGCAATAAATAATTTCATCATACATGGATAAAGTAGTGAAAAAACAATTGACAGCAAACCTTACTTACATATTGTTCAGGTAAACATGCAGATTAAATCATTTATAGAGGGTAAGGTTATGATAAGCAATTGGCAGCAAAACTTACAATTATGTTGCTGTGCTAAACATGCAGATGTTGAAACAATTTTTAGAGGATGAAGTTGTTATAAAGAATTTCATTTAAACTTACATACATGTTGTTGAGGTAAAAATGCTGGTGTAGTAAACAATTGATACAGGATAAATTTGTAATAAACAATTGGTAAAAAGAGTAACAAAGACATTGTTGAGGTAAACAAGCGGATGCAGTAAACAATTGATAGAGGATGAAGTTGTGATTAAAAAAAGATAGCCAGACTTACAAACTTGTTCTTGAGGTAAACATGTTGCATTGAACAATTGGTAGAGGATAAAATTGTGATGAACAATTGAGAGCATGACTTACAAACATATTGTGGAGGTGAACATGCTGATGCAGTACACAATTGATAGAGGATAAAGCTTTGATAAACAAATGATAGCCAAACTTACAAACATGTTGTTGAAGTAAACATAATATTACAGTTAAAAACAATTGATACCGGAGAGAGTTGTAAGAAACAATTTACTGCAAAATTTACAAACATTTTGTTGTGCTGTTGCAGTAGATGACGGATAGATGGTAAAGTTGTGAAAAACAACTTATCACAAAATTTAGAAACGTGATGTTGCGGTAAAGCTGCTGATGCAGTTACAAATCATTGATACAGGATAAAGTTGTTATAGACAATTGATAAAAAAAAAATTTACTAACAGGTTCTAGAGGAGAACAGGAGGTGGAATTAAGTATCAATTGACAGCAAATTTACAAACATGTTGTTCAGGCAAACATGCTATTACAGTTAACAATTGATAGAAGGTAAAGTTGTGATAAACAATTGACAACAAAAAATTGCAAACATGATGTTGAAGTAAACATATTGTCGCATTAAGCAATTGACTGACATGCATGAAGAAGTGATCAACATATATGATAGCAAACTTACAAACATGTTGTTGAGGTAAACAATGCTATTACAGTTACAAACGCTTGATGCGGGATAAAAGTGTAAGAAACAATTGACAGAAAAATTTACAAACGTTATAAAGGTAAACATGCTATTGCATTAAGCAATTGATAGAGGATGAAGTTGTAATAAACAATTGATAGCAAAAATTACAAACTTATTTTTGAGATAAACAATGATATTGCAATAAGCAATTTCATGATACAGGATAAAGCAGTGAAAACACAATTGACAGCAAAACTTACTGACATGTTGTTCAGGTAAACATGCAGATTATATCATTTATAGTGGTTAAGGTTGTAATAAGAAATTGGAAGCAAAACTTACAATTCTGTTGTTGCGATAAACATACAGATGTAGTAAACAATTTATAGAGGGTGAAGTTGCAATAGAGAATTGTAGTTAAACTTACAAACTCGTTGTTGAGGTAAAAATGCTGGCACAGTAAACAATTTGTACAGGATTAATTTTTAATAAACAATCGGTAAAAAGAGTAACAAGCACATTGTTGAGGTAAAGATGCTGCTACACTGTGCTGCAGTAAACAATTGATACAGGATAAAGTTGTGATTTTAAAAAAAACCTAGACTTACAAACTTGTTGTTGAGGTAAAAATGTGGCATTGAACAATTGATACAGGATAAAATTGTGTGAAACAATTGATAGCATAACTTACTAACATGTTGCTGAGGATTACATGCTGGTGCAGTAAGAAATTGATAAAGTTGTGAAAATACAATTGGCAGTAAAACTTACAAACATGTTGCAGATGTGAACATGCTATTGCATTTAACAATTGATACAGGATAAAGTATTGATTAACAATTGACAGCAAAACAAGAAAACATACCACTGAAGTAAAATGTGGATCTAGGACAGAGTTACAATAAAGGAATCATTTACCAAGTTTACAAAGATGTTGTTGAGGTAAGCATGCTGTTGCATTGAACAATTGATTCAGGATAAGGTTGTAATAAACAACTGACAGAAAAACTTATAGAATTGTTAATGATGTTGTTGAGGTAAAAATGCTGTGGCAGGATGAAGTTGTAATAAACAATTGACAGCAAAACCTACAAACATGTTGTTGAGGTAATAATGCCGTGGCGGCGTTCAATTGATAGAGGGTAAAGTTGTGATAAACAAATTATTGCAAAACATGCCGTTGAATTAAACAATTGATAGAGGATAAACTTGTAATAAACAATTGACAGCAAAACTTAGAAACATTTTGTTGGGGTAATAATGCTGTTGCAGTATTCAATTGATAGAGGGTAAAGCTGTGATAGACAATTGATAGCATAACATACAAATATGTTGTTTGGGTTGAAAGGCTGTAGCAGCAATCAATTGATACATGATGACTCAGTAAACAATAAAAAATTGACAGCAAACCTTATAAACATTCCGTTGAGACTAGCTTACTGATGCTGTAAACAATTGATAGAGGATAAAGTTTTGATAAATAAATGATGCCCAAACTTACAAGTATGTTGTAGAGGCCAGCATGCTATTGCAGTTACAAACAATTGACACAGGATAAAGGTGTACAGTAGACAGAAAAATCTACAAACATGTCGTTGAGGTTAACATGCTATTGCAGTAAACAATTGATGTAGGATAAAGTGAAAAAAACAATCAATAGCAAAAATTACAAACATTTTGTTAGGGTAAACAGGCTGTTTCATTAAGCAATTGATAGAGGATGAAGTGGTGATAAACAATTGATAGCAACCTTATAAACATGTTGTTCAGGTAAACATGCAATTGAATCAAAATGTACATTCAGGACAGAATTGCAATAAAAAAAATTATAACTAAGTTTAAAAAGTTGTTGTTGAGTTAAACATGCTTTTGAAGTTGCAAACCAATAATACTGGATTAAGTTCTGATAAACAATTGGCAGCAAAATTTACAAATGTGTTATTGAGGTAAAAATGCTGTTTCAGTAAATTACTGATAAATGATAAAATTTTGATAAACAACTGATGACAAAACTAACAAACATGTTGTTGAGGTAAACACGCTGCAGGAAGCAATTGACAGACATGAAGTTGCCATCAACATTTGATAGGAAAGCCTAAAAACATGTTGTTGAGGTAAACATGCAATAAAAAAATTGAGGATAAAGTTTTATTTAACAATTGTCAGCAAAACTTAAAAACATGTTGTTGAGGTAAACATGCTATTGCAGTAACAAACCATTGATGTATAGATAAAGTGATGAAAACAATAATTGACAGCTAGACTTATAAACCTTTTGTTGAGGTAGACATGCTAATGCAGTAAACAATTGATAGAGGATGAAGTTTTGATAGACAAATGATAGCCGAGCATACAAACATGTTGTTGAGGTAAACATGCTATTACAATTACAAACAAATGATATGATACAGGTGTAATAAAAAATTGACAGACAAATTTACAAAGTTATGATAAACACTTGATAGCGAAACATACAAACATGTTGTTGAGGTGAACATGTTGATGCATTAAACTACTGATAGAAGATAAAGATGCAAACAACAATTGTTAGCAAAAATTACAAACTTATTGTTGAGGTAAACAATGATATTGCTATAAACAATTTCATGATAGAGGATAAAATTGTGATAAACAATTGATAGCAAACTTAAAAACATGTTGTTGAGGTAAACTTGCCATTTCAATTACAAGGAATTGATAGTGGATGAAGTAGTGAAAAAACAATTGAAAGCAAGACTTGCTAGCATGTTGTTTAGGTAAATATGCAGATTGAATCATTCATAGAGGGTAAAGTTGTAATAAGCAATTGGAAGCAAAACTTTCATGTGTTGTTGTGGTAAACATGCAGGTGTAATAAACAATTTAAAGACGGTGAAGTGGTAATAAATAATTGACAATTGACAGTTAAACTTACAAACATGTTGTTGAGGTAAACATGCTGTTGCAGTAACAATTGATAGAGGATAAATTTGTGATTAAAAAAAAAGATATCCAGACTTACAAAAACATGTTGTTGAGGTAAACATGTTGCATTAAACAATTGATAGAGGATAAAGTTATGATAAACAATTGACAACAAAAACTAACAAACATATTGTTTAAGTAAACATGTTGTTGCATTAAACAATTGACGGACATGAAGACATGATCAATGTTTGATAGCAAAAATTGCAAAATTATTGTAAACAATTGATCACAAACTTATAAACATGTTGTTCAGGTAAACATGCAGATTTAATCATTTATAGAGGGTAAAGTTGTAATAAGCAATTAGAAGCAAAACTTACATTTGTTGTTGTGGTAAACATGCAGGTGTAATAAACAATTTAAAGAGGATAAAGTGTTAATAAATATTGATAGCAAACTTATAAACATGTTGTTCAGGTAAACATGCCATTGAAGCAAATGTGGATTGAGGACAGAATTGCAATAAAAAAATTATAAACAAGTTTACAAAGTTGTTGTTGAGTTAAACATGCTTTTGAAGTTACAAACCATTGATACAGGATAAAATTGTGATAAACAATTAGCAGCAAAATTTACAAATGTGTTATTAAGGTAAAAATGCTGTTGCAGTAAATGACTGATAAATGAAAAAGTTGTGATAAACAACTGATAACAAAAACTAACAAACATGTTGTTGAGGTAAACACGTTGCAGGAAGCAATTGACAGACATGAAGTTGCCATCAACATTTGATAGGAAAGCCTAAAAACATGTTGTTGAGGTAAACATGCAATAAAAAAAATTGAGGATAAAGTTTTATTTAACAATTGTCAGCAAAACTTAAAAACATGTTGTTGAGGTAAACATGCTATTGCAGTTACAAACCATTGTGTATAGATAAAGTGATGAAATAAGTGATTGACATCTAGACTTATAAACCTTTTGTTGAGGTAGACATGCTAATGCAGTAAACAATTGATAGAGGATGAAGTTTTGATAGACAAATGATAGCCGAGCTTACAAACATGTTGTTGAGGTAAACATGCTATTGCAGTTACAAACAAATGATACAGGTATAATAAACAATTGACAGACAAATTTACAAAGTTATGATAAACACTTGATAGCGAAACATACAAACATGTTGTGGAGGTGAACATGTTGATGCATTAAGCTACTGATAGAAGATAAAGATGCAAACAACAATTGATAGCCAAAATTACAAACTTATTGTTTAGGTAAACAATGATATTGCTATAAACAATTTCATGATAGAGGATAAAATTGTGATAAACAATTGATAGCAAACTTAAAAACATGTTGTTGAGGTAAACTTGCCATTGCAATTACAAGGAATTGATAGTTGATAAAGTAGTGAAAAAACAATTGAAAGCAAGACTTGCTAGCATGTTGTTCAGGTAAACATGCAGATTGAATCATTCATAGAGGGTAAAGTTGTAATAAGCAATTGGAAGCGAAACTTTCATGTGTTGTTGTGGTAAACATGCAGGTGTAATGAACAATTTAAAGAGGGTGAAGTGGTAATAAATAATTGACAATTGACAGTTAAACTTACAAACATGTTGTTGAGGTAAACATGCTGTTGCAGTAACAATTGATAGAGGATAAATTTGTGATAAAAAAAAAAGATATCCAGACTTACAAAAACATGTTGTTGAGGTAAACATGTTGCATTAAATAATTGATAGAGGATAAAGTTATGATAAACAATTGACAACAAAAACTAACAAACATATTGTTTAAGTAAACATGTTGTTGCATTAAACAATTGACGGACATGAAGACATGATCAATGTTTGATAGCAAAAATTGCAAAATTATTGTAAACAATTGATCACAAACTTATAAACATGTTGTTCAGGTAAACATGCCATTGAAGCAAAATGTGGATTGAGGACAGAATTGCAATAAAAAAATTATAACCAAGTTTACAAAGTTGTTGTTGAGTTAAACATGCTTTTGAAGTTACAAACCATTGATACAGGATAAGATGTGATAAACAATTGGCAGCAAAATTTACAAATGTGTTATTGAGGTAAAACTGCTGTTGCAGTAAATGACTGATAAATGAAAAAGTTGTGATAAACAACTGATAACAAAAACTAACAAACATGTTGTTGAGGTAAACACGTTGCAGGAAGCAATTGACAGACATGAAGTTGCCATCAACATTTGATAGGAAAGCCTAAAAACATGTTGTTGAGGTAAACATGCAATAAAAAAATTGAGGATAAAGTTTTATTTAAAAATTGTCAGCAAAACTTAAAAACATGTTGTTGAGGTAAACATGCTATTGCAGTTACAAACCATTGATGTATAGATAAAGTGATGAAAAAAGTAATTGACAGCTAGACTTATAAACCTTTTGTTGAGGTAAACATGCTAATGCAGTAAACAATTGATAGAGGATGAAGTTTTGATAGACAAATGATAGCTGAGCTTACAAACATGTTGTTGAGGTAAACATGCTATTGCAGTTACAAACAAATGATACAGGTGTAATAAACAATTGACAGACAAATTTACAAAGTTATGATAAACACTTGATAGCGAAACATACAAACATGTCGTTGAGGTGAACATGCTGTTGCATTAAGCTACTGATAGAAGATAAAGATGCGAACAACAATTGATAGCAAAAATTACAAACTTATTGTTGAGGTAAACAATGATATTGCTATAAACAATTTCATGATAGAGGATAAAATTGTGATAAACAATTGATAGCAAACTTAAAAACATGTTGTTGAGGTAAACTTGCCATTTCAATTACAAGGAATTGATAGTGGGTAAAGTAGTGAAAAAAACAATTGAAAGCAAGACTTGCTAGCATGTTGTTCAGGTAAACATGCAGATTGAATCATTCATAGAGGGTAAAGTTGTAATAAGCAATTGGAAGCAAAACTTTCATGTGTTGTTGTGGTAAACATGCAGGTGTAATGAACAATTTAAAGAGGGTGAAGTGGTAATAAATAATTGACAATTGACAGTTAAACTTACATACATATTGTTGAGGTAAACATGCTGTTGCAGTAACAATTGATAGAGGATAAATTTTTGATTAAAAAAAAAAGATATCCAGACTTACAAAAACATGTTGTTGAGGTAAACATGTTGCATTAAAAAATTGATAGAGGATAAAGTTATGATAAACAATTGACAACAAAAACTAACAAACATATTGTTTAAGTAAACATGTTGTTGCATTAAACAATTGACAGACATGAAGACATGATCAGTGTTTGATAGCAAAAATTGCAAAATTATTGTAAACAATTGATCACAAACTTATAAACATGTTGTTCAAGTAAACATGCAGATTTAATCATTTGTAGAGGGTAAAGTTGTAATAAGCAATTGGAAGCAAAACTTACATTTGTTGTTGTGGTAATTTACACATGCAGGTGTAATAAACAATTTAAAGAGGATAAAGTGTTAATAAGTAATTGACAGTTAAACTTACAAACATGTTGTTGAGGTAAAAATGCTGTTGCAGTAACAATTGATAGAGGATAATTTGTAATACAAAAGATATCCAGACTTAAAAAACATGTTGTTGAGGTAAACATGTTGCATTAAACAATTGTTAGAGGATAAAGTTGTGATGAACAATTGATGGCATAACTTGCTAACATGTTGCTGAGGAAAACATGCTGATGCAGTAAGCAATTGATAAAGGATACATTTGTGAAAATACAATTGGCAGTAAAACTTACAAACATGTTGCAGATGTGAACATGCTATTGCAGTAAACAATTGACACAGGATAAAGTTTTGATAAACAATTGACAGCAAAACCTACAAACATGTTGTCCAAGAAAACATGCCACTGAAGAGAAATGTGGAACGAGGACAGAGTTGCAATAAAAAAATCATAACCAAGTTTACAAAGATGTTGTTGAGGTAAGCATGCTGTTGCATTGAACAATTGATTGAGGACAAGGTTGTAATAGATGGGACAGAGCCACTGGCTCACCGAGCGAAGCGAGGTGTCTCCTCCCTTATGGCTAACATGTGAGTGGAGTGATCCAGATGGTTCTAAAATTTTGGTTCTGACATCCCATAATATGATCCAGGCACTTGCGTCTCTTCACGCATGACTACACCGTGACTACGTTCTTCTTCTTCTTCTGTTAGATATTCCGCCAAAAAAAAAAAATTCCAAAAAGAAATTTTTTCCAAAAAATACGAAAATTTCTCAAAAAATTTTCATTTTCTCCGGAATTTTTTTTTTTTGATACATGATGATGCTGTTAACAATAAAAAATTGACAGCAAACCTTATAAACATACCATTGAAGCTAACTTGCTGATGCTGTAAACAATTGATAGAGGATACAGTTTTGATGAATAAATCATGCCCAAACTTACAAGTATGTCAGAGAGGTAAGCATGTTAGTGCAGTTAAAACAATTGATACAGGATAAAGGTGTAATAAACAATTGACAGAAAAATTTACAAGCATGTCGTTGAGGTAAACATGCTGTTGCAGTAAACAATTGATGCCGGATAAAGTGAAAAAAACAATCGATAGCAAAAATTACAATCATTTTGTAACGGTAAACAGGCTGTTTCTCTTAAGCAAATGATCGAGGATAAAGTGGTGATAAACAATTGACAGCAAACTTATAAACATGTTACTGGGGTAAACATACTGGTGCAGAAAGCAGTTGATACAGGATAAAGTTGTGTAAAGGCAATTGGCAATAAAACTTACAAACATGTTAAACAATTGATAGTAAACTTATAAACATGTTGTTGAGGTAAACATGCTGGTGCAGTAAACAATTGATGGAGGAATAATGAAGGATTGGTAACAAAAGTTACAAACATGTTGTTCAGGTAAACAAACATGCCATTGAAGTATAATGTGGGTAGAGGATAGATTTGCAATAAAAGAATCATAACCTAGTTTACAAAGATGTTGTTGAGGTAAACATGCTGTTGCATTAAGCAAATGCTTGAGGATAAAGTGTGATAAACAATTGATAGCAAAACTTACAAACATGCTGTTGAGGTAAACATGCTTTTGCAGTTACAAACCATTGATACAGGATAAAGTTGCGATAAACAATTGGCAGCAAAATTTAAAAATGTGTTCTTGAGGTACAAATGCTGTTGCAGTAAATGACTGATAAACTATAAATTGTGATAAACAACTGATAACAAAAACTAACAAACATGTTGTTGAAGTAAACATGTTGCTGTAAGCAATTGACAGACATGAAGATGCAATCAAAACTTGATATCCAAACTTAATAACATGTTGTTGAGGTAAACATGCAATAAGCAATTGAGGATAAAGTTTTATTTAACAATTGACAGCAAAACTTACAAACATGTTGTTAAGGTAAACATGCTATTGCTTTAGAAACAACTGATATGTAGATAAAGTGGTGAAAAAACAATTGACAGCTTGACTTACAAACATGTTGTTGAGGTAAACATGCTACCACACTTTCAAACAATTTATACAGGATAGAATAATGATAAACAATTGGAAGTCAAATTTAGAAATATGTTGTTGATGTAAACATACTGTTGCAGACAATAATTGGAAGAGAATAAAGTGGTGACGAACAAATATGGTGGCAAAATAACAAACATGTTGTTGAGGTAATAATGATGCTATGGTAAACAACTGATAGGTAATGCAGTTTAATTTACAAATGGCACCAAAACTTACAAACATGTTGTAGAGCCAAACATGCAGTTGCAGTTAACAAGTGATGGAGGATAAGGACACCAAAGCTTACAAACATATTGTTGAGGTAAAAATGACATTGCAGGAAACAATTGATAGAGGATAAAGTTGTTGGGGTAAACATGCTGTTGCAGACAAAATAAAAACAGCAAAACTTGCAACATGTCGTTGAGGTAAACATTGACAGCAAAATTTACAAACATGTTGGTGAGCCATACATGCTGTTGCAGTAAATGATAGACGATAAAGGTTTGATCAACAATTGATAGCAAAACTTACAAACATGTTGTTGAAAATGCTATTGTAGTTATAGACAATGAATAGAGAATAAAGTGGTGAAAAACAATTGATAGCAAGACTTACAAACATGCTGTTGAATTGAACATGCTATTGCAGTTACAAGCAAGTGATATAGGATAAAGTGGCAATAAAAAATTGACACCTAAATTTACAAACATTTTGTTTAGGTACACATGTATGCCAATGTAGTTAAAATTGATAGAGGATAAAGTGGTGATAAACAATTGACAGCAAAACTTTAAGTTATGTTGTTGAGGTAAAGTGAACAGATGATGTTACAGTGAGCAATTTATAAAGTTGTGATAAACAAAATGGTAGCCAAACTTACAGACAGATGTATGTTGTTTATGTAAACATACAATTATCACCTGGTTGGCTGTGAATATCACTGTTAACGGTCAAAATATCAGGGCCTATGATATTGTAAAAAATACCACCCTTCAAGGGCGATATTTTTTAACAATGGTTATGACATCACCAGCATTTCAGCTGCTTGATGATGTCACAAACCAAACAAGGGCCAGAATAATGGGATTGTGACGTCATGTCCATTGTTGCTCCATGGTGACGTCACATTTTTGTAATGGCAGAAAATAGTCCAGCTTTATAACAGAAAATGTGAGGTAAAACCAGGTGATAAAAACAAAACAACCACGCATCAGGGCACTTCGTACAATATCACTCGCTGTTGTGTGAATTAATATCACTCTCGCCCTGCGGGCTCGAGTGATATTAATTCACACAACAGCTCATGATATTGTTACTCAGTGACCCTGACTTGGGTTGTTTTGTTATAATACAGCATGCAAACAATTGATAGAGAATAAAGTTGTTATAAACATTTGATAGCCAAATATGTTATAAACATATATGCCAAATTTACTAACATGTTGTTGAGGTAAACATGCGAATGCAGTTAAAATTGATAGAGGATAAAGTTGTGACAAACAGTTGACAGCAAAACTTACAAACATGTTGTTGAGGTAAACATGATGTCGCAGTGAACAATTTATATAGGATAAAGTTGTGAAAAACAAAATGGTAGCAAAACTTACAAACATGTTGTTTATCTGTTTAGGTAAACATGCAGATACAGCAAACAATTGATAGAGGATAAAGTTGTGATAAACTTATGATCACCAAATTTACTAACATGTTGTAATGTTGTTGTGGTAAAGATGATATTGCAGTGAACAATTGATACAGGATAAATTTGTATTACAGAATTTAACAGCAAAGCTCACAAAAAATTTGTTGAGGCAAAAACTCTGAATTGCAGTATTCAATTGATTTGGATGTGGGAAACAATTTTGTTTCACAAAAACATTTAAAAAATGAATGTTATGTACGTATTGTTCTTGGAACTTGCCAATTTCGAACGCACGTAAATTGTGGTTGAATTTCTCAATTCTTGGTGAGGTACATGCGGAATGGTAGGCTACATGTTCTTAATATGTGATTCTTAAAATGTAGTTAACTAATTGAAAATACAGAAGAAAATAATAGTAAGTTCTGCTTGCAAACATGTATAAAGATAAATAGCTAAAATATGTAAACATTTCTAGTCACTTACAAGTTATTTGCTTCCATACTTGTCAAGTCCAGAGTAACGTAATGATACAAATTGAAATTGAGGCTCAAGAGCCAAGTTGAGAGAGATGACGTCACCATGGAGATGACGATGACATGGAGTCGACAGATGCTGGCTCCACCTATTGTGGTGTAGATTAACTGAAAAATTTACATTAAAATCAAACTTATAAAACACTAAAATCAAAGATATAAAATGTGCAAATAATACATTTGATTCGTAAGAAAATATCACATATAATTCATAACATATTGTGACTAACAAATTATAATTTACAAACATGTTATTAAGGCAAACATGTTGTTGCATTAAAGCAATTAGTAGAGGATAAAGTTGTGATGAATTGAGAGCAACTTACTAAGATGTTGTTGAGATAAAGATGCTGTTACAGTAAACAATTGATACATAATAAAGTTGTGATAAACAATTGACAACAAAATTTACAAATATGCTGTTGAGGTAAACATGATAGTGTAGCTAGCAAAAAATTGATAAAGGATAAAATTGTGATAAACAATTGACAGCATGATTTACAAACATGTTGTTGTGGTAAATATGATGTTGCACTGAACAATTGATACAGGATAAAGTTGTGAAAGACAAGTGGCAGCAAAACTTACAAACATGTTGTTGAGCCAACTTGAGGTAAACATGCTGATGCAGTAAAAAATTGACAGAGGACACGGATATGGTTCAGATAAGCGGGCCGTTGTGACATCATTGCAAAAACTGTTTATTTGACGCTGTCAGCATGTGACAACCGATTATTCTAGTGTCGCAAAAAGCAACAAAGCTATCAAAAACAGTAAGTCTTAGTAGGGTTTTGATGAAATAATTGTAAAAAAAACGTAATTTGGTGGGGTTTGTGGGCAGAGCCCCCAAAATTAACCATGGAAACACAATCGTTTTCATACGTTTGCCAAATATGGTCGTTTCCACAGCCCGCCGAAGTGAATTTTTTCCGAGGACAAATTTGTAATAAACAATGAACAGCATAGGTCTGTAATATTTTGTTGAGGTAAAATACTATTGCAGTATTCAATTGTCAGAGGGTAGGCCTACAGTTACGATAAACAAATGATAGCCAAACTACAAACATGTTGTTGCTGTAAACAACTGAAAGAGGTAAAGTTGTGATAAAGGCCGCTTTTCAGATAAAAGTGCAACATTTATGTGACATAATCATGGTAAAAAAAATTTGACCACAGGTCACAATTATTTTTTCCTATGGGGAATGTGTGACGTCATGACGACAGCTGTGAGCCTGTGACGCAATGATTTTATCTAGTAAACAGTCACACTGGAACTTCTTATTCAGATATTGGACTTGAGGCAAGTTGAGCCAAACTTGTTAGATAAAAAAATTGAAAAATTGTTCATTTCATAAAAATAAGTATGAGATACATGTGATGTACGTTACTTCAGAAACCCTTTCAAGAAGTTTTTGGTAGGCTTCCCACAGATAACACGGGCATTAAAAGTATTTCTAAGGTTAATCTTAAATCTAAAATCACATTTTCAATCTTGTGAGATAAAATAACTTGATAAACAATTTAACAAGGGAGTAAGTACTAGACGTTCAGGACTGACTTTATCAGGCAATTCTGTTACGGACATGACATTGACATGCCCAATTTTCACATTTTTTGTCAACGGGTGAACAAAAAACTTCGGAATGACCCTTTAAATGCATTTAAAACTAGTGTAGATGACACAGATGGCAAGAAACAACATCTCTGTTAATATAATGCTATTCGTGCACTAACTGCGCTACCCGGTATTATGTTATTGAGAGAAAACTTTGACAGAATGCAGACTCACTTTCCACTTCACCCCTGCCTGTTTCGGTGCAGGCCATTGTGCGGATGTTACGGTTTTGACAAAAAATAACATCAAGTTGTGACGTCTACAGTGTATTTTTGTAGCCCTAACCATAATAATTATTATATGTATTTACCTTCTGTTTGAAGATTAATATGGATTGTCACCATGTGCAAATGAATTTGCCAGCTATGGTAATGTTTTGAATTTTGATTTGGGTTTGACGGAAAACATAACAGGCTACAAAATGGCCCCCAAAAATCATTGACGTTTTTCACAAATAATTCACAAAAACTTTTGATTACAGAGCTATCCTTCTGCCATGAAATTGTCTTTTCTATCTCCCTGTATTGAAAGTCTGCTTATGCAACCAAAACCCTCAAAATTTGTAAATTGCAACTTGCTTAAATGAGACGTAAAGTGACAGACATTATCAGACATTTAATACTTGTTGCACTTTATCTGAAAAGTGCCATAAACAATTGTCAGGAAAACTTTGAACGCACAAAGTGTTTAACAAAAACATTTCAAAAATGAATGTATGTATTGTTCCTGGAACTTGGCTTAGCCGATTTCTAATGCACTTAATTGTGTTTGAATTTCATTATTCTTGGTGAGGTGAATGCGGCATGGTACGTGATCATAATATGTGATTCATAAAATTTGGTTAACTAATTGAAAATACAAAAAAATATAATAAGGTCTGCTTACAAGCATATATAAAGATTAACAGCTAAAATATACATTTATAATCACTTACAAGTTATTTGCTTCCATACTTCATTACTTGTCAAGTCCAAAGTAATATAATGATACAAATTGAAATTGAGGCTCAAGAGCCAAGTTGAGAGAGATGACGTCACCATGGAGATGAGTCCACATAGGGTCCACAGATGCTGGCTCCACATATTATATATTGAGTAGATTAACTGACAAACTTACATTAAAATCAAACTTATCATTTTAACACTAAAATCAAAGATATAAATTTGCAACTTAATTTATAAAACATGTGATTCATAACAAAATAGTACATATGATTTGTAACACATTGTGACCAATAAATTATGCAGAGTGTTGTTGTGATTAATAATTGGAAATTAAGTTCCTTTTTCCAAAGTTCCATGAAAATCTGTGCTTTTTGTGTAGTAATGCACCAGTTCACTATTCGCGCGATGTTGAAGCTGTCAGGTTTCATCCACAGTATTGCAATAACCTCAGTCTGGCAGTGTAATAAGCCTACATCATGCAGTTGGTTGCCCACCATGCTTATCCACCCCCCCCCCCTCTCTTGATTTATGATTTCTCTTTGGCAGAGATTTAACAGTAGGCTCAAGGGCTTTATTCAATATTCAACCATTGGAAGCCAAAAGAGCAGTTGGATTGCCGGTTGACTTTTACAAGAGACTTCCAAGCTTAAAAAATCTGTCGAACTGACAGAAAGCTTCTCATACTTTGGTACAAGATTTGAGGGCTGGGTAATGCAAGATTGTTTTACTTGAAGCTAATTATGTCCCCACATAAACACTTCTGATCACAGGTGACAGATTACATTGGGTTCGGGAATGTTTCTGGGCTGATTCTGGTACACCTATACAATTATGAAATCAAGCTTGCTCACTGGCCAATCATTCAAATCAACAAGGGTAGCTTCTGAGGCTTTCAACGCCACTATTATGCAGAGAAATTTTTTTAATTTAACCTGGCTAACAATGTTAGAAAATGTTTTCAATCATGATTACCTGCACATCTACAGCATCTTGTAATTCCTGTTCAAAGTGCTGCAGAAGGTAAGCTCACTGAAAAATTCAGAAGCCAAGAATGACCTTCACATGATCCAGTTAAGTCAGCTGACCTGGAGGGCCCTTAAAGGATTTCCTTGTCTTTAATCAGGAATGGCTGGAACTTTGTGTGTGACTTTGTGTGCAACCTTTCTGGTTCATAGAAACAGCAATTGTGATTGGGCTATTTTAATCAGGTTTGAAACTGTCTACAAGTGGACTGCTCTTGCATTGCCACAGATCAGAACATATATGCTGTCTTGTGTTGCCACCTAGTGACTAGTGTGCTATTCCGCAAGCTGCTGCGAGCGTCCACATACTTTCAACCAGAGGAACACACACAATTTTGTCTGGAAGACACCGGGGCTGTTTCTGAGTGTGCTGATGGCCTTGTCTACTTCCTTAGAGAATGTGATTGCCGAGTCTGACTCTGGTATGCATCAATATTGAATAGAAATTTTGTGAATGTGCAATGAAACTGGATCTATTTCTTTGGACAGCAATGCTGTAGCATATAAAATCAACTTTAGTGCCAGGTGGCAGCAGCAAGCAGTTCTCATTTTCACCAGACTGGGTTTGAAACATGTAAGAGCTATGTGCATGATTGACTAGATTTTCAAACGTTTCAGTTTGGCTCAGTTGTGTTTTCTCAGTCGTTGAATCCCTTAATCCTCACAGTTTATCGTAGACATGTTTGCGAGACAAAATAGCAGAGTATTCTATAAATTTCTCAAATTTAGACACATAGATGGGGTGGGGGGCTGTCTGAAAACTATTGAAGACCGACAGAATTTTATTAATTTTTCATAAATATGGATCAGACCTATTTTCTGAGATGTTTAATAGTTGGATACACTCACAGTACAGCACCCCAATTTTTAAAGTGGGATTAGGTCTTGATGGTCATTTAAAATTCTTGCCAATATTACACAAACAATGCAAGTCGAGCCATGTGAAAGGATTAAATAACACGTGGACAGGTTTTGACAACAAGAGAAACCAACACTAGGCAATAACAGGCAATTTGGGAATTATGTCAAGCTTGATCAATTAGTGAGACACTGCACCATCGGCCAGAAGCTTCATGACCTTTGTTGCCCAAATTTATTAGCCCAGATTAGATCGACCAAAAGAGACAATGAGGTTGTCTTGGGCTGCTGACAGGATCAAGATATTCAGCAGTGCAGAACCTTCCTTTCCTTTAAGTACAACTGATGCATAGGTAACTATTAGGTATTCAATAGAATATGTCACCTGTGTTCTGCATGGTGTATCAAACTTCCCATGGATTACACATTTTAACTTTGAACTTCATGACAGCAGCTGTAACTGCGGCTAAGCCAACTGCATGCACAAATTCGAAAGTAGTTACTCTTTCTGAATGCAGCTTATGGCAGAGAAAAGTCATTGTATTAGTCCTTAGAGCTCTTTGCAGATTTGCCGTCCACTGGAAAATTATTTTCTTATTATCAATTTTCAAACTGGCTTAGTCATGTCATTGAGTTTTCTGTTGGTCTCCTATATCTATCTATCTGTCTATCTATCTATCTGTCTATCTATCTGTCTATCTATCTATCTATCTATCTATCTATCTATCTATCTACCTATCTATCTATCTATCTATCCTGTTTCAAACATCCCTCGCCTCATTGCTGTGTCCTGTCCCAATTAGCCTATCAATTAGCCTATCAAGTGCATAAATACCGGACATAAAGCCCCAATCATCCATCCATCCCTCCAGTACACTTAAATTTCTTCCTGCACCTGCATAAAACTGCAGAATTATGCAGTTTCCTGCAGCATTCTGCAATTCTGCAGTTCTGCAGGAAACTGCAGAATGCTGCAGGAAGATGCAGAATTCTGCAGTTCTGCAGCTCCATGAATACCTACACAAGAAAGAGGACTGTGAGGAAACAAGTGGGATCGCTAAAATGTCATTGCACTGCGCTAGCCCACCGCCAGGTGGCTATAGCAGTGCCCTTGTTTTCATAGCCTTCCAGATTCGTCAACTAACATTTGCTGCAAATTTTATGTGTGAGCTCCTGGTTCTTTGACATAACTTTTAACGTTCTCCTTCACATGTATGTTCTGTATCTATCATGAAGTTTTTCCCCCACATGTTTAGACTTGTGTTAGGGGGTTAATTGTGTCATATTCCAAGTGTTGTGCCTCCGACATTTCACAACTGTTCACTACTCAGCACATTGAGCATGCTTCTATATATATATGCTAGGCCTGCAGTCTGCTGCACAATGCACCTGGTTAATCGGTTGCATGGGGTACAGTGAATGCACCAGGTCAACCAGGTTCTTCGGTTAAATAAAATGCACTGGTCAGACAAAAATGGGTACTTGAAAAAAGGTGCATGGCTAACATAGAAATGAAGGAAGGGAATACTTTGATTATAGAATTATCTCATCACATTTTGTAATACTGCTCAGCATGGTTACCCACAAACAAGGACCGGTGAAAATGGCTCCATTTCTTATGAGATTTCCATGCATTTAAGCTAGTGTACTGGCAATAATGGTATTGGAGATCATGTGGAGACTACAACATGTCTTTTTCCGTTTTATTTTCTGGCAAATTTAAGAAAAAAATCCAAAATGCCCTATGGTTTTGCACAACAAAAACCAGGAAAGATACACTGTAACCTAAATGGCACACCCAAGTGTAAGTCTTCCATGTTAAAGTGTGCCTTTGGGCAACTGTGGGAGTGCTTTTTAGGAGACCTGGTGCCTGAAAGCCCAATTTTGTCTCAAGACTATTGCATCCTGTAAAAAATGTATAAAGTTTAATATTTAGTATCCTATGCATATTTTGATAGAATATGTCTTACAGATATGTAGAAGCTTATATAAACATTTATTAGTGAATATCATTCTGATATACGAAGGGATGCGTCATGTTGCAAACTCAGTATAGCGCAGTGCATCATTCATCGCTATGCGATTATGGCATGTCTAGTTTTACAAACTGCTGTATCAAAATAAACTTCCATGGACGTTTTGCCTCTCTGCTCGGCCAATTCTCAACCAAAATTCATTCAGAAAAAGTTTCAGGTACCCTACAACCAGGTCTATTGACTACAGTAGTCAGTCTTTGTCCGTCGTTGTTTCTTTTTGCCGCAAGACCCTTTTTTCGGCGGTCGGTCAGCTCGCAAAAATGTCATTTTATAAACTGCTGACAGTGCTCTATCAAAATAAACTTCCATGGATGTTTTGCCTCTCTGCTCGGTCAATTCTCAACCAAATTTCATTCTGAAAAAAGTTTCAGGTACTCTGCAACCAGGGCTATTTAATACAGTAGTCAGTCTTTGTCCGTCGTTGTTTCATTTTGCCATACGGCACTTTTTTCGGCGATTAGTGTGCTCGCAAAAATGTCATTCCACAAACTTCTACCTGGTAGAACTGCAGAATTTGCTACAGAACTGCAGAATTCTGCATTTCCTGCAGAACTGCAGAATTCTGCAGTTTCTGACAGAATTCTGCAGTTACTGCAGAAGTGCATAAAACCTCCCAAGCTGCATAACTCAGAATTACAGATTTTGCTACAAAAACTTTTCAGAAACACTGGAATGACAGAGGACTACCAAAACCACAACCCCCCAAACCAACCCCCCAAATCAATGTTTCCTTGGTAGCGGCAAGCTCAATGTCAAAGAGGTCTGAACTGTACAGATGCAATACACTGGAGGAAGTAACAGAGGTTCAGAAATCATGCAGGAAGCTGCAGAACTGCAGAATTCTGAAGCTTCCTGCAGATTTTTTTGAAACTGCAGAATTCTGCTGTTTTTTTGCAGAACTGCAGTTTTTTGCAGCTTTTTATGAAAAAACTGCAGAATTCTGCAGTTTTTTACAGAATTCTGCAGTTTTTTTGCAGAACTGCATAAAACCTCCCAGGCTGCATATCTCCTACAGAATTACAGATTTTGCTGCAGAAACTTTTCAGAAACGCTGCAGTGAAAGAGGACTACCAAAACCCTGTGAACAACAATTCCACAAACCAATTTTCCAGTGGTAAATACAGCAGGCTCACAAATTATAAGGTCTGGGCCAACCAGGTCAATGTGCTCTGCTCTTGGGCAAAGAACTAAATCTTCAAAAGGCCTTCCAGAGATTGAAAACCAATAGTGGAAGCAGGCGAGATTATTCAGCTCAACGCATCAATTTGTATGGTTTGTGCTGAGAAAATGTGTCCATGAAGTTTTCATAACGGTGATGATCTATAAGGAGCACAGAACTTTGCAGGAATGGCTCTTCACTGCTTTATCCAACAGGCTGTCAGAGTCATTGGTTGGTTGTCCAATGTCCATTAGTCTTGAACATCAGACAAGCTTCCAATAAACTATATAACTTTCAGATGCAGACATTACAAATAGATTATTTAAAGTAAATTATTGATTTAAAGTTCAACCACGAGCACTGAGGCGCGCCCTAATGACTAAATCCAACATGCATGACAATGTGATGAATAGTTCCACTGACATCCAAAAGCCTCAGACAATTAAGCTAAAGATTGCAACCTCTTGCCAAGAGCCAAGGTGTTGGGGTGCTCACACAGCTGGGATCAGAGAGGGAGTGCACAGAGATTTGTGCACTAAAAAAATTTGTAGTTTTGTGTCAAAATTCAGGACTCTTTTTTAAAGCAACTACCATCCTCAGTGAAACACGTTTTGGTTATAAATCCAAGTTGTACTTTTCTGAAGCTCAGCACTGACTCCATTCAATTGCTCTTGGTTTTTTCTGGGGTTTCGTAATAAATTAACTAATGAATGTGCAAATTCATACTTGATGAATGGTCCATAACAGGTAGCTCACTAGACTGGAGAGGAGCTGTGGCTACCCAACAAGGAACATTGGTTGTCAGAGGCACTGGCCACAGGCCTATTACATCCACAACCAAACTTATGTCCATACACCTCATATTTTCCATCTGTGAAGCATTGCAGGTGAGTGGAATGTAAATTTTATTTTTTCTAGACATATTGAGCTATCTTTTTAAACCCAGCATAGGGAACTATCTTCACTTCTTCAGGGAGCTGCCATCTACTGCCAGGGAGCCAGATACAGGGAGTTGCAGTTGAATTGAAAACAGGCAGATAAATTCTGCCTGCCATCATTGTCAGGAGAAATGTGTCCTGCTAATAGTTGAGATGGCTGCAAAACTTGTTACTTGCGCATAAATCAAGAGGCAAGATGACATTTCAACATTTGATTACACAGGCAGTGTTTAAGAGACTGACATTTATGTGGGACATGGTTGTATAACTTATAAAGCAAGTGGAATATCACGTGGTAGATGCAATACCACACAAGGAACATTGGTTGTCAGAGGCACTGGTCACAGGCCTATTACATCCACTACCAAACTTATGTCCGTATGTATACCTCATATTTTCCATCTATGAAGCATTTCAGGTGGAATGTAAAATGTATTTCGCTAGACATACATGTATTGAGCTATCTTTTAGGGTAATATCTTCACTTTCTCAGGGAACTGCCATCTACTGCCAGGGTGCCAGATCCAGAGAGCAAACTTCGCCTGACTTTCTAGTAGAGTCTGTTGCAGTTGAATTGAAAACATCCATCATTGTCAGGAGAAATGCGTCCTGCTAATAATTGAGATGGCTGCAAAACTTGCTATACTTCTGCATAACTTAAGAGGCAATATGACATTGCAACATTTGATTACACAGGCAGTGTTAAAGAGACTGACATTTATGTGGGACATGGTGTTATCCCATGTCTAGCCAACTTTTGTCCCTCGTACTGAGCTTTTCCCTGGTCAATACAGATTGAGAGAGGGAAATACAACAGAAAGAAACAGGGATATATTTAGTTCAACCCATCAAATTCCTTTGGCTAATTAGCCAGCAGGGATATACTGAAAGATAATGAGATCAACAGGGATATACTGGAACTGACCAATCAAAAGACAACAGTGCCCCTATATATCATGCTTATTAGCATGTAGATACCAGCATATTTGCTGATTGTTGTGATTTAAGGCAATTAAGTGCTGCCAATTAAGAGTATTGATTTTTTTTTGTAGCACAGCTGCATTCACATTGAGTGCTTCAAACTGTTTTACATTGATATAAAATAAAAGCATTTAACAAAAAGACATGGGATAAAAAGGTTATACCATGGGTTGCGGCAGTATATCCCTGGTATAGTCACCCTCAACCCCGTATATCCCTCGACCCTTCGGGTCTCGGGATATACTGGATCTTGGGTGACTATACCAGGGATATACTGCCTCCACCCATGGTATAACCTCATAGTACAACTTATAAGGCAAGTGGAAGATCAAATGGAAGATGCAATACCAGAAGCACTGGTACCATAATTATTATATTGCAAATCCATTGTCCAATTTTACCATTTGCCAGCAAAGTGTCAACCTTTTAACAAATTTGTAGTTTTGGGTGTCCCCACACTGCACCATATATTCAAGGTACCTACTTATTATTCAAATGAAGTGTCATTAAGGTCCAGGCCTGGTCTCCTCCAGAAGTACTTAACTGCAGCTTGCACTGATCTTGTGCAAAGACTGAAATCTTGAAAAGGCCATCCAGGGATTGAATACGTATAGGTTATACAACGAATTTGAGGTGTATAACTAACATTTCAGGTGGTTATTTACCGAGGGCTTTACCCCTGAAATGTTAGTTATACACCGAAAAAGAGTTGTATAAGCGACTTATACTCCATTACTCCATATATGACTCCTGAAAGATTTTAAACTAAATTTTGTCACTTTGTTGTCATTTTAAGGTGCATTGTTTGCAGAAAATTTAGTACAACAAGCTTACTTAATCCCCAACAGTGGTATAACTAACAAATCTGTTGGTTATACCACGGCAAAAGACAATAGAAAACTGTCTGGGTGGAGTATAATAAAGGTAGAAGCAGGCAAGACTATATTCTCAATGCATTGTTTGTAACGGTCTGTGCTGAGAAAATTTGTTCACGCAGTTTCCATAATCCGGACGATTAAGGAGCACAGAACTTTGTAGGAATGCCTCTCTACTGCTTTCTCCAGCAGACTTTCAGAGTCATTTGTTAACCTAACATTAGTCTTAAGTAAAGCCGAAACTTAACTGTATAGTGTATAACCTCCAGATGCAGACACTTGAAATAGATTATATTTTTAAAATTCAATATTAAAGTTCAACCGAAGACTTGCCCTGAAGATTAACTTCAACATACATGACATTGTGATATGTGATTTTGTGATGAATACTTTATAGAAGCTCTTAATTTTTTCACCGTTTTGATAATTGAGTATAATTATTGCAAAGTAATTAGATGTACATAAACAATGAATTGATTGTTTCAGACTTTCGGTTTGACAGACAGAGGAAGTTGTGTGGTAATAGTTTGAAGCTGGATTGCACACAGGTTGCAGTTTTGTACGTGCTAGTTATATCCCGAGTTTGAGGGAATATGTGATATATCCCTGGCGTTAGCCGAGGATTATCACATATTCATGAAAACAAGGGATATAACTGACTTATACCTTAAACAAAACAAAATAGAACACAAACTAAGAGATTTTAGAAAGAAAATAAAACAAGAGGATTTGAGAGAAAACAGCTACAAACAATTGGTCACGTGAAAACAGCTACAAACAATTGGTCACGTGGGATTAATTTAATTACATGAGAGCATCTGAAAGGAATCACGGTTGATATTTACATGTATGATATGAAATTCTTTGAATAAAAGAAAGTTTTTAAAAAAATCCGAAAAATATGGAAAAAACATTTGTTGAAAAAAAAGGTGACGAGAAAAATTGGAGGGAAAAATGGCAAAAAAATTAGTGGAAAAATGTTTGTGAAAAAAATAATAATTTGGAAAATAAAATTAGGGAGGGGATGGAAAGCGAAAAAAAAGATTGGAACAATAATTTTGGTAAAAAAATTAGGGGGAGGGGAATCGGAAAAAAAATATTTTAGGGGAAAAATGTAGAAAAAAGAAATAATTGTGAAAAAAAAAATTGATAAAAAATCCAAAGAATATATGCATTTGGATTATTAGGTGGGAACCATTGGGGGGGGGGGGGAGGTTGGAGTTTTAATAGACAAGAAATTATTTATTTCATGGTAACTGCAGCAGCAATTGGGCCTTTTTATTTTGAGTGTATGACGTCCTCAAATATTTGTTTCTAAATCAAACGAAACCATGTTAAGAAATACCTCCACCACTTATTTCAAGACTTCTCAAAAGGAATTAATTTATCCCACCAAAACTAGACAAGGTATTATTTATTTTAAAAAAAAATCTTCAAAGCTTCCTCTCCCTCCCTGAGATCTAATATGGCTGACCCCTTAGTCGTGTTATTGACATTAAAATCTAATTGGGGTCAAATTAAAGGATTACGCATTTGTCAGTTTTTATACATAGGCCTACTTTTGTTTAACTTTTGTTGGTAATTCACTGTTTGGTACAGTTTTGCTGTTTGTGTAACGAGCTTTGTTAAACAATGAGGCTTATAATACTCACATGGGCGTATAAGTGAACAACAAAGAATATATGATATACCAGTCAAATACAGGCTTCTGATCGGCTGATGGCTCATAGGTATGGTATAACAATATTTAATGTTATCTGCCCCAATCAGTGTGACAAACCACTGGCTCAACCAGGGTCACGTACAGGACTCCGTAAAGTAACTACCATCCTCAGTGGAACACATTTTGGTTATCCAAGTTGTCATTTCAGGCTCAATGCCGACTCAACTTCATTGCCCCTCCATGGCTTCTTCTGTGGTTTCATAAATTTGACTGATTAATTGATTGTTTGACTGATTGATCCCATGGATAAATTAAATATTCTTTGTGATTGCTATTGGCTTGAAAATGATTACTTTGCATGTTCCATTGTCCAATGATTTTTGCCAAAACTTGATAAATATATACATGTAACTACCAAGTGACACTACCCAACCAGAAACTTTATTATTATTTAAATAAAATAAAATATTGCTTTCTTTGGTATTTTGATATATTGTGAACTCTACATTAAAAGTGTAATATGGTATGTTTAGCCATTTTAAAATGACTAAAGTAAATATGTTCAGAACTGACACAGTAAGACAGCTTAAGACATTCGAAAAATATCAAGTTCATTTGTAAACATACAGTATTTGCATAAAATTTGCATCTAAATGACTTTGAAAATTAAACATTTGTATTTGCATTTTAATGCATTTTCCTGGGAAGGTATATTTGCATTTGTATCTGGTCATCTCCAAAACACTTTAAATGTTTGTTGTCACATCTGAATTCAACCCTGTTCATAATAAATTAACACAAAGAACACGGGTTGTAATGGGGAACTGGCCATAGGCCTATTACGACCCAACCAAACTTATCACCGTACATCTCATGTAGGAAAGTTCAGGGAGCCAGGTTCACAATTTCTAGGGAGCCCCCAAGGAGCTAGTTTAGGGAGCTATTTCACCTCTGGAGCCAGATCGAGAGAGCCAATTCCACCTGACTCTCTGGTTAAGTGTGCATGCAGCCAGCACTTGAATTGAAAACAGTCGGATCAATCCCCTGCCATCATTGTCAGGAGAAATTTGTCCATCGGATAATTAATTGAGATGGCTACAAAACTTTTGACTTGCGCATAAATCAAGAGGTAAGATGACATTGCAACATTTGATTACACATGCAGTGTTAAGGAGGCTGACATTTATATGGGATAAGGCGGCATAAGGCAAGTGGAGGATCACTTCGAAGATTGCCTATGCAATACCAGAAGCACTGGTACCATATTAAATTGCAATGCCATTGTCCAATTTTATCATTTGCCAGAACATTCGGACACAAATGCAGCTAAAGAAATGACCTGTCAAGTATCAACCATTTAAGAAATTTGCAGTTTGCATATATCCCCCACACTGCATCATATATTCTAGGTAGCTTACTACCTATTCAAATGTAGTGCAAGATACATCTTTCTTTGTATTAAATGACCCAAAGACCCCTGATAGCTAATTTTAGGAAATATAGATTCATTTGAGTTACCTTGTATTCGTCACAATGGATTGCAGGGCAAAAATACACAATGGCACAGCTACCCACGTGGGATTTTGACCGTAAGAGACATCTGCTGGTTACACCTATGATTTACACTAGGGGGCCTATATCTGTCATTCTACAGAATCCTAATATTCACATGGAATGCATCCATAGAACTTTGTACATGAAATCCAATTTCTTTAACCGCTGGATGCATTACCAGTTTGCTGTGCCCAAAAATTAATAGAGGATCATTTATAGAGCAAATGAAGCCGAAGAAGACCCTACCAAAGACTATGCGTTCAGTATAAAAGTGCGCATAAGACGCAGATGGCACCAAACAAAAGACAGCACAGCTGAAGCCTCAGAAATCACTTATGAAGTTCATTACGTAGTCAATTTAAATGCCTGTCAAATAAAATGCCAGTTCGCCACTGAACTTTCTCATATTTTCCACATTTGTTCATGTCTCTAGAGTCTAGATGGTACTACCCCATACAAACACTATATCGACTTAGGCCTACATACAATCATAAATGTTCCTCAGTAATTGAAAATATGACAACTTTCTTGGTTTTAGCATATTTATTTACACATTCATCCTATCTACATATCTACAAGTAACACCTGAGGTATTATATCTACTGACGCAGTGTGTATGGTTTCTGCATATAGAAGGTGGACACCAGATCTTTCAAAAGAATACGTCTATGTTTGCTCTGATATGTTTCTACTCCATAGTACAGAAACTGTGCTTAATTTCTACCACAGCATAGCAAGTTTGATAATATCAAACGTAAAAGCACAATACCTACTCTTTAACGGCAAAAAAATGCAACTTAATATGGTTATCTTTAACTTTTGATTTCACCTTAATGTACAAGCGCAACAACAGATAGCCCTGCAACTTTAACAACACATCATTCCAACAATAACCAATTTTAACCATAATTGTGCCTTTTGATATCTTCACGACCAAACAAATCATCATTACACTGAATTAAACTGCAGGTTATTAATTATTTTCACACTGCATCATGTCACAATGATATAAAATAGAAGGTCAGGCTTGTGCTGAGTCAATGAATGAGTAACAGTTTATAGTTAAGGACAAATCAACATTAATTGGTGGACAGTTTAAATTACAAGACAAGTTTGAAGAGACAAAATTGAAAGAAAATTGAAAGAAACAACTTCAAGTGATGTAAAAGTTAAAATAAGAAATGAATAAAGAACCCACAGGTGATGACAGTACTGGTCCAGTACATGAAGTCATTAAGGGAAACAATTGCATAGTAATTCCTGTTGCTGCATTATAACGATCATAATTAAAATTTCTTTGTTTGCTGGACTGTGTAGGGTAGATTCACAATGTTTCTCGTTGCCAAAAAAAAAAAATAGAGAAAAAAAAAGACTTTAGGAAGTCAATAGAAATTGGCGATTAAGTTTCTGAGAAGCTGATAAGGTAATTCGAATGAAAGTTTCATAACGATAACCAGACAAATGAAATTTTTTTGTATTAGTAGATCGACAAAAAAACTAGACACAGCACAAGTCTGCCATTTTGAAACAAATGCAATTTTCCACAATATCCAGTGTTTGGGAAATAATAACATGTGCAGGAAAGAACACTAACTCAAATAAATGATATGTAGTTTAAACGCTGTACACGCTGCAGCTCAATGCTTTATACAATAATAAGCCACAGGCCTAACTCATGGTTGATAAGCATGACTATCACTCATAAACTGGCATGTCAAAAATAAAACTTTCAAAATTAAGCTAAAGAAAATTTGGTATGATTTGCAGGTGTTTATAATTGCTGCGCACATTTAAAGACAAATAATCAGTACATTCTTAAACATGATATGACAGACTAATTCACACATTTCACATCCTATGTGTATATTGCACTTGATTATATATCTGTGTAGCACATGTTAATTGTTGAAATCAAAATGCACTGGCCAAAAACCATGTGTGATAATAACAGCATACGATCACATCCATTCATCCAATGACAAAAAGGTCCGACATGTAAAATTTGTAAATCTAACATTTATCAATATCTAATGGACTCAAAACTTAATTATGATTAATAATGACTTCTTTAAAGTTTTGATTATACAATGTATATTAATCGCACAACTCAATTAGATCATTGACACCGGACAGTCAAGTATGAAAAATATGAATACTCTGAAAAACCAATACTTCGTTAATCTCAAACAAAAAAAACTTTCTCTCTCACAGAGATATATAACATAAATAATTTATGAACAGCTGCATTCATAAAACC
The DNA here is from genome assembly GCA_026936325.1 of Platynereis dumerilii. NCBI lineage: Eukaryota > Metazoa > Annelida > Polychaeta > Phyllodocida > Nereididae > Platynereis > Platynereis dumerilii. Next base: position 16,786,463 of record JAPTHN010000001.1, read on the forward strand.
AAGAAACCAAACAACTTAATCAACTCCAGTCATTAACTCATACAATCAACTCGTACGGCTAACATCAAGTAAAACTCAAACTTGGCAAGACAACTAAATGCGATAATGGGACAAATAGATAGAACGCTTCGCAAAAAATATCTTTACAAGTTCAAAGAAAGAATTTTAATTTATGTTGCCTTGCCCCTGAACTCATATGGCATAATATATACATGTATATATAACAACTGGACTGCAATGGGCGTTCAAACCATGATCACTGAAACTGGGATATATATATGCAATATAAACAAGCCGTTATTAACGGGACCTTTGGCAAACACACTGTATCAACATATTTATCAACATATTGTGTTAATATTTGCAATAAAATGTTAAGTTTTGGGTAGAGAAGTAATTTTCTCATGTCCCCCAATTCTGCAACAGATAAAGTGCATTAACTGCAATTAACAGCAATTACCATATTCAACATATCAAAAACAAAGACTTCCACAAGAATTAAAACATTCTCGTGTGACGTTAAGTACATTTGATCACCTTGAACAACCATGCAACTACGGTAGATGTGGTATATCTCCATTATATATTCCTATCTCTACTGACCAGCAAGTATATCACTAGATTAAATGTAAATGTAAATGTAACAGGTTTAACGTCTGCGGTCCTCCTATGAGCTCGGCCGACTGTACAATTACATCCTTGGCAGGCCTGATCAAGCTTGAATCTTTCTCAGCTCCCTGGGGAGCATACACCAGTGTGCAGCGAATATAACGCGCTCCTTAGTCAAGCATTCCACATTTGCCATCACTGCCTATTGCCAAGTACCCATTTGCACCTGGGTTGAGTGAAGCAGTGGTTTAAGGAGGATCTGCTCAGTTCCTCCATGCCGTGACTGGGGTTTGAACCCGCGACCATGCGCGTAGCAGTCAAACGCCTTATGCACTAGGCCACGACATCCACAGATTACTGTGTGTACGACTCATACATTGCGTGTTGCTTATTGCCACTACCATAATCAACCAGTTAATTAATTATACATCGTGTGTGATTACATTTGCAAAAGAATAACAGATAAATTGGACGTAAAATGAAACTGGAAGGCTTCAAACTTGCCAAAAACATTTATGATGAAAATTTGAGATCATTCTGTTAATTTCCGCCAGCGCTTCATGATCAGAATCAAACTTCTATATTACAAAACAATTTTCAAAAACTTAATCATGTTGATATTACTTATTTGGTAAATATTTCAATTTTTTATGCATATCATATTGCCACAATAACAAATTTTTCATAATCTCCAGTATTTGACTAGATGTCGAACTGATAGTCTTCTTAATCACAAAAGACTAGTAAAATGTACCCTTGATTTTATCGTTGCAAAAGATACATGTAATAATGTAAAACAATATCATAAACATCTTTATCAAACAGAAAAAGGTTAATTAGTTATATATATATTACTATTAAATACACTTTCTATTTTCCAAGTAGTAACATCAAAATATCTATTCACTGTACTCATATAATTTATATAACATTCAAATAATGATCAGGCTGCAAGTATAATTCGTTGATGGGCTCTGAGAGGTCAAGGGTAGGAAGTTGTACATATATCCAGGTTATGTATCCATGGTATCAAGCATCAGCTGTATCCATGACGACTTGTATCTATAGCGATTGGTATCTATGGAAATCGTATCCGTAGCAACATGTCTCAACAGCAACATGTCCTAAGACAATCCAGCTGAATATTCAGGATTTTTATGGCTGAATCCAGTTGAACTGATGCTGGATTTTGCATGGTACACATACAACAAACATAATCCATGTATGAATGATATAAATTAAGTCCTTGATGCCCTTATGTGTAAGTATGAAGTCCTCCAGGACAAAATATGATCAGAAGTAAATTAAGAAATCCTTTTCTTTGCTTCAGATAAAGGATTCAGCATTGTCATCATACACACCCTCTTCCGAGTTCACATGGTATCCATAAAAATACTGCAAGGAACAAGAAAATCCATCATTAAGTAAGTACGACTTTGTTTTTGATCAGTTTGTGTTTAGTAAGAGCTTGTTAGTTATATTTCCTATTCTTAAAACAGCAATGGCAGAGAGTTGATTATAAAACTTGAATCAGATATATATAAAACTGGTAATTTGGTAATTTTGGTTAGTTATTATATCTCTTTAAAACTCCATTTGATCCTTTGTTGTCAGGATAAATGATATCTGTTTCTTCTTCTAAAGCTGGAAATGAAACATGTGAAAAATATGACGTATGTTTGCAGTGCTGTCAGCTTAAGACTCACCCCATCTTCTACAGCAGATCCTGGCAGCAAAAATAAAATACAATGCAATTAATACAAATTTTCTCCATCAGACAGTAACATGTTACATGTGCACAATTAGCAGATAAAACAAGCACACAAGTCAATACAATAACAGACGACTTGAGAACATGACTTATTAAGAAACATTATTAACATTGAATATGGAGGCAGTGTGCAACATTAAAATGCCTTTTCGTTTAATCCCACTTAAATTTCAGCTAAAACTCTCCAGAAACATTCCTGTGAGCATTACACAATTTACACAAGCATGAGATTGACACAAGTTTAACAAAGTAACAAGGCAAACACAAATTCCCACTCGTTGTTTAATAGGCTTCCCTTTTAATCTCACCAGAGAAATCAACAGCATGCAATACGAATTAAGTTTGCATTAATTAATTGAAACAATTTTAAAAACAAGATAATGAAATGACGGCCCAGAACTTTGCATCAACTACGAGGTCTGTAACCTATTTTTGTCTTAAGATTCATTGTCCTACCTCTAGGTCTTCTGTGGGAGGGGAGGGCATAGAATCATCGGCAGCGAGTTCCCCTTTAAGTACAGCAGCACACACGAAAAAAAGACAAACGTTATAGAAAAGCAGAACATACAACAGACAGTACCAGAAGCCCAGAAGCAAGCATTGTTCTGCTGAGCATTGAGCCAGAGAATTGGTGCAGATAGGTTAGGCCAGGCATAATTGACCTTTAGGTTCTCAGATTTTCTCGAGGCACTTAAATTCTAACGTTAAATAAGCTGCAATCTCAATTTTTTATCACCACTCATTTTTCATGTCAATTAAAATCATGGGAACGATTTTTTTCTTGGACAGAAAATCAGTTGGGTTGGTCAATCACAGAAGCTAAAAAATAATCATGCCTGGCCTTAAGATGAAACATCACAGAGACTGATGAGACACTGACAGTTTAAGACTGATTTGAATATGAAGACAGTCAGAAAAATGCATAGATTGCACAGAACATTCAATTTGTTAGGACAAGTAACCACAAAATCCATTACAGCAAAACATATCAGAATGGATCACCGTGTTAGTCACTCAATAGGCATAGCTGAACACAATCAACCTCAGCTAGTTAATGGTTTAGACAGCATGAAAGATTTTGAAAGTGCACTGACGTTTTGTATGTGTCGCAAAATTGAAGTTAGGTCACATCAGAATTGAAATAAACTCATCATGCATTGATTAAATTTATATCAATAGTATCCTACTGCTGCATTTTCCGGGATTTGAATAACCATGGATTTTCAAACATATTTAATCTATTCCTTCAGGAAATATGAAAGAAATACTATTTCCTTCATAACTTGACAGGGGTGGATCCAGGAATTTCGAAAGGGGGAGGTCCAGCGGCTAGATGCAAAGGGCCGAAGCCAATTTGGCTGGGAAAATCTCCATGCCCTTGCTTGAACTGGTATAGCATATAATTTTAATGGCCAATGTAACAAAAGGCATGGAAACTAAACAAGGTGTCCCGGGGTCAGGCAGTAGAACACTATTGAAAATGAATCTAGTCCAGCAATATTTATCTACAATGTTAATTCAAAGTTATTAAAAGGCGTGTAGTAAAAGCTAAAATCATGCACACACTCTAAGTGGAAAATTCACTACCTTGGCCTATATCTACACATCAGCCTAAGTGAATCATATTAGTAGAACACTATAGTTGTTAAATCTGTAGTCTGAAAAAATGAAGGGAGCAAGAAACCACTTAGGACAAACATTCGCATCTACAGCTTTGTAATGCTAAGCACTAATTCAGCTAATATCATTCATCATCATCATAGTCATCATCACCATCATCATACCAATCATATAATAATAGCCTTGTTGAAAATTCCTTGAATTACGAACATACAAAGGCAATTCGAAGCTGGACTAACAAAATCAAATACATACATGATCTGTACATTTAAATGATTTAATGGACTAGGCATAAAATGTCAACCAAATCAAAGAAACTTTTCATCAAGCGATTTCTGTGATGATTTTTGTTTTGAACATTTCTGAGTGATATAAGAGTGTCTGAGCTACATCAAGTCTGCTTGTTTGACAAATTCCTTGTGAAAAATACAATGTGTCTGCTTGTATTTTCTGTGAGTATAACATGAAACATCAAGGGCAGATCAATGATAAACTTTGCAAATGTACTTGAATTTCTCAAAAGGTTTATTTGCAATTGGATTATTAAGTTTAGGACCTGTGTTCTGCAGACATTCATGTGCAGTAAAATCAAGGATTTAATTTTTTTTTTTAATTTAAAAGGCCAGCTGCTGAATATTAGTAACAGATAGATAAACCTTGGAAAACCACTGAGTCAGTTGACTGATGTCTCAATGCAAAAAGCTACACCTCAGTTTTTCTGGGGATGGCTCACCATCAAAAAATACCATGGATCTGAACCGCTTTGAACTCAGATAATCTAAAACAGGCTTTTGTTAACAGAAATGTCACTTGGGCATGAATTTAAAGTTTTCAACTATATTGTGACAGTGTGTGCCATGCTGGTGGGGATGAAAACTAAAGTGCTAAAAACTACCTAGACTGAATGAACAATTAGTGAGACTAATGTAAATTTGGTTTGAACTTTGAACAACTACTTTTAGTGGCACTACTTTTCAGAGTTTACACATCAATATAGTGTTTTTGCAAGTGCATTTAAATGTGACATTGTGAAATAGCTAATCTTCAGTGTAGTTACTTATATTTAGGTAAATGAAATTGTAACAAGTCTGGCTGAGTGCAGTTGTGAACATATCTAGATACATGTAGTCATAGTTTGATGATAAATTTGTCTGCAATTTGCTATTCCTCATTTAAAGGGGTAGAGAAAAAATCAAACAATGAAAATTTTTGTCAAGAACTACAAGAGTTGAAGAAACAAACACTAAATTCTGTTAACAGGCTGAGGCAAGGAATAATGTGAATCAATGAAGAATAAATGATGAGCAAACCTCCATAACAATAATGGCTATGTAAATAAATGAATTGACTTTGTAGCAATCCATTAATGAGATATTTATTGTGAGGCTCATTGTGAGGTTAGTGATGAAATGAAATATCTTATAAGTTCTGCAATGAAACTTAATGTTGAAGTGGAACAAAACAAATCTTTCTACAAAACAATAATGGCCTAAAGCCACAATACTGTCAATAGTCTACTATTGCACAGTCCACTATTTTACTATAGTATACTATGATTGGGAGACTTGAATACCTGGGGTAGGTGGAGGTGGCAGGGGTTCTTCCTCCTGCTCCTCAGGGGGAGGTGGAGGGGGCTGGTCGTCTTCTGTAGCATCTTTTGTCTCAGCTTCCGCAGCCTCGTCACTAGCACCATCAGTTGCAGCAGGCTTGTCTTTGTCTCCTGGTTGAGCCGCATAGCAAGTAGATGTACCATCATCAACATCATTGTCATCATGCTTGTCATCATCATCATTCTCATAAACTGTATCGTGTGTATATACGGAGAATAGTTATTTACGAGTATAATGGTTTGATGAATCATAGCTATCTCTAAAGTCTGACCAAAATTACAATTGAACGTTTCCAAACATCAAAACGATATTTTTGAAGAGAGTTATAAACTGCTGATCAAAAGGTATGTTAGCGGCTCGGTCCCAGAGTTGCACATTTCCATGTTTGTGTGATTCAGAAAACAAATTCACTGTCAATTTACTCAAACAAACAGTTAGTCTGAATGACTTTGATTAGTTATAACTTTCCATAGAAATGATATGTTATGCTTTGGAAAAAACTTTGACAGTATCAACAGTCAGAAATTAATATATCATTCCGAGAAATATAGCAACGTCAATTGATATTAAAGTTAAGAAATTCGATATTAAAGTTAAGAAATTTGAAGGTAACTTACATGAATTGGTGCAAATATAAACAGGTAGTGAAACTATTTGTACAATAGTAACTAAATAATAAGACATACAACACATAATAAAAGGAATGACGAGACTAGTTCACATTTATTTGCTGTTTCCACGAAGTACAAAAATATCATCTAAACATCAATAGCTTAAATACTGTATGTGTATAAACAATGTGCTTTGTGCGCAGTAAAATGGATGCTGAATTTCTGGATTAGAGGCTGGGACTGAAATTTATGATTTGGTATTGTTAATACTTTGGTATGTATTGGTTTGGAATGGTTGCCATGGAATTACTCAGGTTAGGGATAAATACTTGTAAACAACTTTCATTCTCGAGCTCAGTTCTCATGAAAAAGAACAAACAGAGACAAAGCATTCTTTTTTTAAGACATGATCATATAATTTGAAAAATATACTTGTGTAAATAAATATACACTGGATTTACACCCCGTACCAAAATAATTTACTTCATAACAAGTGAAATACTACCTTCGGTAAAAATTAAAGAAGTCCCACTTCTAATCGAGAAAATTCAGCAACATGGGAAGTACCAACTTGACATACAACTTGAGATCTACTCTTGTGTAAAGCGTGTATACATGTATGTGGTATTTTAGGCTTTGCCCTGAGTAAAATATACAATTCAATATATATATATTTATCACATTCATTTTATATTCATTCAAATACCTAAAAATACAATATGTAGTAAATACCAACTCAGATAATTAGAAAATAACAACTGTAAAAGTCTGCTATGGTGCCAGGTTAACATTTGAAAAGCAAAATCTTTAAACACACAAAGTAAATGTGCTAAAATGAGTAAATAGTGCATGAAAACTCAGATCATTAAACTTGGTAACATTTACAGGTGATTTCATTAGTACGCGATTCTCAGGTTCTTGGTCACAAAATACATAGCATTTTTGGTTGATCTGATTGGTTTAGAATTAATAGAACGTCACACATCTCATATATCAAACGTAGCAAGTGTATGTTTAGCATTGATTTCTCACTCAAGTGTGATTGACAAGAATCTCGTGCTAATGAAATCGCCTGTAATTAAATCTAGACTTGGCACAAAATGAACCATTTAGGACTCATAAATTGTGTATGTATTAAACAAACTTTTTTCTTCAATAACAATCAAATAACAACCAATGAATGAAATTACTCGTATTAACACATATATAGAATGTCACGGTCAGGAACCTTATGTGATAAGCACCATTATAATATTTATGCATTATACTGCAATGTGTCAAGCACCTTAGAAAAGTCATGGCTGAATAATAGCATCTTAAGCAGATTATGGAAGACGTTCGTAGTGCTGTTGCAATAACAGCAAAACTCGGCATTCATATGCATTTGCAGTAAATTATAAAGCAGCAAAATAGCACCTCACAGATCTAAATAGTAAATACTGTCATGACATTGTGTCTATAACACGGAACAATTGAGTGCTGATTTTAAATAATTTCCTATTGTAGGTAGGCTCCGCACAGTGGATGTTCCACTGATCTATTATGTCTATATATCTCTTTGAATTTGATCAGTTATAGTGTCTTTGGGTGATTTTAATGTCTTTCTCAGACAGTAGATTCTCGAGATACAACGTTTCGATGAGGCAGAGGTTTCCGCGACTGATATAATGAAATAACGTAAGGACCTGTGTAATGAAAGCAAGAGGGAACCAAATCAAAAGAAACCAATTAGCCAACACAAACTAACGACAATTTATCTAAACTATACATTAAATATAGCTTCAGTAGCTTAGACCACAAATGACAAGTATGCTACATTACAGAGACAATATTTAGCCATGACAGCCGACAGACAACACATTTAAAATGACAATATATACAGCCGACATTGAAGTACGACGGAAATGTACTGTTATATGTACATGTATAAATTCACTTGACGAAATAACTAATGGCTAGATGTGTATCTACAAGTTTGTGTGCAATTTACAGCTTGGAGGACAGAAGTCACATGTATGTGTTGTATCCTGCACTGTGTTACTATGTACAAGTCTTACACAAGTCTTACACACTTAACTTCAATAGCATGAAGTATGAACAAAGATGACGCTACTAAATGACTACTAAGTGACTACTCACAGACTACTCAGTGACTAAGTGACTACAGAATGACCGTCAGACTGACAACGAGGACGCGACCACCTACCTGCAGGAGGAGAGGGGGCGGTCTCCTCATCGCTGGGAGTTGGTTGGGTAATTTCCAGAGAGGGAGGCAAGGGGCCGGGTTCGGGAGGGGTGAAGGGGGGAGGACCTTCCTCCATGGGGGTCAAGAGTTTCTGAAAAACACAACAGCCACCAACTCCAAAGTAAGAATGAAGTCGAAAATAGAAAGGTCACAAACGGGAGGTGAAGAACAGCAGATACAAATAACACACATGGTCAGGGATCCATTTGACAGACTCCTCATGAGGCCAGAGGAACTCCAAAGCAAGTTCCAATCACCATTGTAAGTCTTAGCCATGAGTTCCTCATATTAGAAAATGAATAATTTTGGTTAGCATAAAAGATATCATAAGTATGCAAAACAAGTTAATGAACGCAATATCTCTGCCTCTATAGCAGCGTAAAATTGTTAGATTTACACTTGAGAACCTGCATGTAGAGTGCAGAATGCACACCATATTCTAAAAGTGCCGTAGTATTGCGAAATAAAGAGAAAAAGAGAAACAAGAAAACTGATTAAGAAAACCAAACCACCACAAAGTTATGAAGTTAGGAACCACAAACCACAACATACGGACAGATTATATACAGCGAATATGAAACTCTGAGGGTAAAATAACTACAGGACTAATTTAAAGAGGTGCAGGAAGATAGGAACATGCTGAATAATGCTGAAATCAAAATGAGCAGTTGTGCAAAGTTCTGGTACATATTTACAGCCATCATTGAACCAAAAAGCTTTCAAATCGATGCATATATCACAGAAAGTTAGAATTTACAATCATCATGAAAATTGTGAAAATTTGAAACTGCAAGATGTACGGTGAAAAGTTCATATTATAAAATAACTTATATATGTAATGAAGACAGCATATCCACAAGAAAGAGCTACTCCCACTGTAAAACTAAACTCCACATTAGAGGTACATGTCACTACATATTATGCAAAAAGTCACATTGAAATAGTACAAAAACCAACTTAATGAATAACCCTCTGCCATTGCTATGTCATGAAAAGCCTATTTACAGCTCATCGAAGGATTCCACAAATGCATTAAAAATAAAAATAAAAGTCATTTGTAATCTTGTAAAGTGAATAGAACTGTCAATTTAGAAATGATTTGGAATCAAACAGGCTTTTCATGACCTAATCTACAAAATTGTACAAAAATACACAATAAAACCAGAGAAATAGTCTACAATAGTCTATGAAGAGAGCAAAGCACTCAACAAAAAAGTGCAAACTATGTATATAGGCCTATTCATAATAGGAGAATTCAAGAAACACCCTGAACTTAAACATAAATTTGTGATATATACAAAGTAATCAAATATACAAAGAAAATATCAAACACCTTACATAAAATCCATATCACTTACCTGTCCATTTACAGGGTTAATTTCTTCAACAACCAAAGAAGGGAAGACGCCAGATTTTCCGTTAGCCTCTCCTTCCCACCAACCATCATCAATGCCGTTAATTTCTTTGCGTATAATTTTAATTATTTGTCCTTCTTGGAAGGCTAGCTCCTCCGCTCCTACAGCTTCATAAGGGTACAATGCTTTGGCATACAGGCATCCATCTGTTGACAAACAGAAAGAGAAGAGAATGGTAGACTTAGTTGTCAAATTGAGTGAGGCCAGATGTTCATGAGTGCATAGGCCTACACACATACGCAGAGATAATAATAGGAATCCACTGCAGAATCTCTCCCTGTTAACTTCAAAACTCAAGATGCATTGTGGCTCTACTTCTCATTTTTTCGTCAACTAATAATGGAGAAGATCACTCAGGGAAATACACTCAGGCAAGACTGTAAAGAATAACATATTTTCATAATCCATGGGAAAATTTGAAGTTGACACATTTTGATTGGATGGCCTGTTATCAGTCACTTTTGAGACATTCCCACGAGAGGAGTTAGCTCTGAACAAAAGAATCTACTGACTTAGGGAAATTAATGGGCAGTCATAGAGTTCCAAAGACCAGCCTCTTCTGTTTTCTAACTACCATACTCAACAACTTACTTGCATCTGATTGGACTAGGACATGGCCATTCTCCACAAACTTGATAAGGTCTTTTTTTGTAAGGTGGGAGAAGATATGTCTCAATGATTAATTTTGTGTTTTAGTTCGAAGGAAGGGATGCATGCTTCATTTTTGCACTTACCATTAGGTATTTCAAGTTCTTCTGCCATTGTTTTCTGAACTTCGTAGTCATTTTCAGAATAGGCCGAAACTCTTGCATCAGGTGCTTCATTGGCAGGCGGTTCAACTCTGTACTGCACTTCAGGTTCACCGTTATAGGAGAAACTTTGACCGGCATTGTCATACCCTGAACTTGGTGCACTGCTCTCGTATCCTGCACTGGGGACACTGCTGTCGTATCCAGCACTGTCTGGGTAACTATCGTATCCAGCACTTTGGGGTACGCTGTCGTAGCCTGCGCTCTGTGGGACACTGTTGTACCCAGCGCTTTGTGTCTCTGTGACTCCTCCATTCACAGAATCTTCTCCCATGACTTGGATGTAGTTTTCAGGAATGAGACCGACAGCTCCGTCGTCACTTTGTGCCTGGATGGAACAAACCAAAGATAGATCATTTTAAATCAGCTAAACAACTTTCAGAAGAGAACCTAATGGTGAAACCATCAAGTCACAATTCAATTATGTGTACAAGAAATAGATAGTCCAGTTAAAATAATAGAATTAGGGATCCACAGACTGTTGAATTACTATTTTGAATCTATTCTTTAAATGTGAAAACAAGCAAGATTAACATAATTGTTAAGCATTTTCAGAACAATACAGGTTTGTTCCTCTTCCCACCAAAACAGCGAGTGAACATATGGACAGTTTCGACACTCTTGACTTTGAACAGGTACTTACTCTGACCCAGCCATCCCCATCTCCATCCGCGACTAGTTGTATATGCTGACCTTCCTTCATAGACAGCTCATCAGGATTGGAGCCCTGGAGAAACAAATAAAAGGATTTCATTCAATATGCACAAAGACACATTGAAGAGAGTTTTCGTTTTATTACATTCAGCTTTCTACCCGAGTATATGCAATTAATTGATGCTATATAGTTTCTCCAATTCTGTGTTTGACGAAATATCTGCCAAAGACATAACGGCCATCAACAACATAAGCGAACACTAACTAGCATATCAAGTAACAGCTGCTAGAAGCTCAACCTTTACCTGGAAATCATAGAGAGCAACGCAGCTAATAGGGAAGACTCGGCCAGAGGAGTAACCGACACTGTCCACATCTCCGACAGCCGCTCTCGCTCCTTCCGTTGCCTCAAAAGTGTCGTCCACAAAATCGTCTTCCTCATAACTGACGTATGCTCCGTCGTTAGGGATGGACACGCTGGACCGCTCTCCTCCAAGGCTGCTCTTCTCATCTGCACCACTTTCTGCTCGGCTCTGAAAATGGGTTAATTAAAGAGGCAATCATTAAAGATCCATTTTAAAAGGGATTAAATTGATAAGAAACTGATATGACAGGTTGGTAAAGAGCTCATAAAGTTGGGTGACATTTCAATAGAGCACATTATATCTAGGTCTTGACATTTGCAAATCTGATGCTTTTTATTCATCAACCACATCATTTTGGCTACTGCTTGTCATCATCTTATCAATTCGTAGAGCATGTAAATTAACTGGGTGAGAGAAAGTAGCCTTGATTCAGTGGTTCTTGTAGGTTTGTCAGGTAGGCTGTCGGTCATAGCAGACATCTACTGAGTAAGAAATTAAATCACCATTTACCGGCAGATGCAAAACATGACATGTATAAGACTATAATGTTAAAACCATACCGTTTTCTGTTCAGAACTGTCAGTCTTCGTTGATGTGGGACTTTCAGATCTGTTGTACTGTGTCTCTTCGTCAACCTCAGCTTGAACTTTAGCTTGTGCAGTGGCAATGTACGCATCAGTTTCAACTGAAATAGGATATTTACATCATTAGGAGTTAATTCCAGACCAATTTCGTGAAGGTAAATTTTGAGAATGGCAATTACACGAATTAGGTTACAATGAAATGTCACTTGAATTAATAACTGAATGCCATGCTAATAAAATACATGGCTGCTTCTACAATTACATACAACCGGGGGTGTGTTCCTGAAGTAAAGACATCTATATTTACTTGTAAACATCATAACATGACAGTAGTATTGTATTGTGTTATTTTAAATCCTCTCACCTCCTCCAAGTTTGAGACATTCAACCCTCGCCATTGCCCTCGTTTTACTTGACTGAAAAGGAAAATATGAATTTAAAGATAAAGATACTTATTACCCTCTAACGTAAATTTCTGATTAATCACTTGGAAGTCCTTGCACAAAATGTGCACCAGATTCAGATTCAGATAATTTATTTGTCCATGCATCGAGAATTTGAGAGTTGCCTGGTATCGAAAATTAAATTCAAGATAAACATGTTGAAATCAGATGTACTTTGTACTCAAAAACAGAGCCGACTGACAAACACCAAATTTCACATTTTCATTAAAGTTGTTGGTACACATTTCTACTTTCCATAATGAGGCAAACAAACCAGACTCAAAAGTGTTATCATAGTTATTCTTCCTACCTCAGCCTGTCGAATCAAAGCTTTGCATTCATCTATTTGCTGCTCTGTTGTTAATTCTATTTCTTTGTCTTTTCCTTTCTCGGCCTTTTTGTCTTCTTTGCCGTCTGAATCTGAAGGCTGAAACAAAGAGCAGCAAACGTGAGACAAGATTTTAATGCACATGATGTATGGAATTTCATTAAAGCAGAGACATTTTTCGCCACAGTACATTGTAATTAGTGGACATTAACCATGGATCAAAGGAAAGACATGTCAGCAAAAATATTGAAAAGTAAACTGTAGAAATAAGTGTTAGTTGGTTATAGCTCTAAGGTCTTCATATTTAACTCACTAGAGAACTTTATATACTATACACATGTTTACATAATATTATATAGACATATCGTTATAGCAAGACAAGAATGTCAGAACCTAATGTAATCAGACAGACCTCAAAAGGGACATTGATGTGATTTGCATCATAATATCATCAAAACGTGTAACCTTGAGTCTGCTGTGCCGATCTTTTCATATTTCAATATCCCCGTATCTAAGAACTTTGTATTCTTACTTTTCTGCCAGTTTTCAAGCAGTCCTCAAGGTACTCCATCCGTTTCTGGTTTAGACTGATGATCTTATTGTCTCTAGCCATGCGATCTGCCAACCGGTTAATCTCATGTTGGCACTGTCTGTCAGCCTGGTAGTCCAGAGATACTATTCGTACCTGCAAATGAATACATTGCAAAATAATGAAAGAGATAATGAAACGAATGAGTGAATGGATTATGTAAGGAAAGATTATAGACAGAACTCAGAAGGCAGTGCAAGAAAGACACATGTGGTCACTCAGTCTTTCGACTGATTAATCTTAATACATGTAACAATGAGAGGGAAATCTTGTCATGACTGTAGCATGTGATAGAGATCTTTTGGTTATTTCAAAATGAACATATGATTAAATACAATGGAGAATGCAGCTCTCAAAAAGTAACATCTTTATTTTTTTAAAATAAACAATTGTTGAACATACCTCATCGCTATCTACAGCCTCGAAGTCATACTCGATCAGATCTGTGAAACTCTTGTTTTCATGTAAGAAGCACTCCAGGTTGTATTGTCGACTGACCTGTAAAAATATACAGCAATGTATAAGCCCAAAATTATCAAATTTACAACTGATGTGCTTGGGAAACTGTACAAGCTTTGCATGGACTCTTAACAATCTTGGTCTATTTGATGGCAAACATGAAGATTAAGAATATTTCGAAGCTTGCGTAATCTGCAACATTGCAAACATACGCTTTTTTGCCGACTCTTGATATTAAAGAAACTTGTTTCAGCTCCTGATCAGAATTAAATTGCCCACAGCACAATAGTCACATGACAACAAACAACATGTAGAGTCACTTTTGGCAGTTGGCAAGTGAATATATTTTAATACATGACATGTTCAAAATGCAACAAATATCGCTTTTTACTCACTATGTACAATTTCTCCATTATGAATTATATCCATTGTACACTTCTAAAATATTGTTTTATGCATCATGACTTAGACATACATCAGTTTTCCCTATCCTATCAAAGCAGAATGTACAACTCACCAAGGCTGCGTCTGACATGATCTTGGTGAAGCACTCCTGGGTGAGACCACAACACTCCAACTCGGTCCGAGCCATTACGATGAAGAAGTCCCTCAGCTTATCATACATCTCATTGTCAAGTAACTGAAATTTAATAGTGAAAATGTACATTCAATGGTTCATATTGTGTATTTCAGGCAACTAAAACAGGTGCGTGAATAATGTGATCACTCGAGGAACAACATTACATGGATAAGTCAGTTACTCCCCACATTGTGAAGAATTAATTTAACATGAGCCACTACAGGAACATTTTCATTAACTTATTCTATGAATAGGCAAATTTATATTACCTGAATTTAAGAGATATTTCAATTTCAAGGTTTCAAGCATTAAAAGCTTGCCAAAATTCTGTCAAATCATCATCTCACAGAATTCTGCTCCCAATTCAAAGAAAATGTTCTACAAAAACCAAAGGTCGCTTAAAAATTTAATGTCTAAAAATCACACAATATATTCATTATTACCTTTATGAGATCAGGTAGATCAATGTTATAATATCGCAGTTGTTGCGCATTGGCAGTTGCCAGTGCTAGAATGTAGTCATTGCGAGCTGCTGTTGCTTTGACTTCAATTGCATCACGTTTTGCGTTTAACTGAAATAAAAAACATTTCAAATCAGGAAAATTTTTATGACATTCAAATCATTGCCAATATATGTTACCGGTATATATGGTAATGATTTGGTGCAGTACAAACTTTAAGCTGCTGAAGCATTAATGGATAACTACATAGCATACTTACTTTTTGACTAGTTTTTTGTAAACTTGACCTAGATGTGAAAAGCCCAGTAGACTTCTTTTGTAATCTGTGAAAGGAAAAACAAGGACTTAGAACTAGGGAAGAGAATCCAAATCTTGACTTTTATAAAAAGGGAAAAGGGGGAAAAATATGAGTCTTGCAGACAGAGGGGAAACAGGCCGAGTTAAATCAAGGCAATCACAGAATTTAAAACTTGCCGATACTTCCGCTCCTTACTGTCGTTAGAGTAAAGCCAATTAAAAAATACTGGAGATCTGCATTTGGTTAGAAATACGACACTAACTGCAGTGCAGGTTGCAACATAAAAGTGATGACACAACTGGAAAACTCCCTGAGTTAAATCAAGGCAATCAAGAAGTCCGAAACTTGTCAAAGTAACTTGTTCGAAGTTGCACGATTCTCTTTCGCAGCCAGGATTTGTCATAACAAGGGCTGAAACGTGACAGCTTTCAGACAACAGGTGGCAAACAACGCATAAGAAGGGACAGAGGAGACAGAAAAAGCAAGAAATTATAGAAACACGAGCCCACTCACTTGGCATTAGCGTCATTGGCTTTCACTCGTGCTTCATGGGCGATGTGTTCCTCTGTGTTGTAAACTTTCTGCGTCAGAACCAAATCATGCACCACCTGAGACACTTCCTTTTGCAGTACCACTGCCTGTTCCGTCACCTGTAAACGGCAATACAAATCATACAGTATGATATATATTTAGTGTGTAATATTGGGCACATAACAAATACGAATTCTATATGATTGGTCCAATTTAGTAAAACTACCAAAAGAAGCATGTTTAATGTGTAGTACTGCTACATTCAACCAAAATTTGGAAGATCATTTCAAATTTATCATTTTCCGTTTTTTTTTCAGATGCAGATGAAATGATGTGATGTAGATGCAAGGTCTTGTAAATATCACAGGGGAATGGCCACTTCCCCTTTTTAATTTTATTTTTAAAAAGAAATGCAGGGACAGCAAGCACATGGATACAGGTGAGGTTGTTGGTGGTCTAACTGTCAAATATGTATGTATATTTATATATATTTTTGAAGTGAGGTCTCTATAGGCTCTTTAGCAACTAAAAGAACGGCGATCTCATATCCATCCAAATGCCATCAAACAAAGAGTTACGCCTTGGTCAAATCACATTAAATAGATCTGTAGAATATGATTGCCTGCTATAAAAAGAACAATATTACAATACAAGACAAATTACGGTGATTCCCCACAACCAAAATCATATACAATGTATATATACACACATGTAGGACATATCACTGAACTCCAATTATAGTCATCTGACCAAGTGCCTGTGACACAGTGTGACTAAATCAATACTTACGTAATAATTATCTTGCACTTTCATTCTATTTCAGGGATGGAAAAAATATTCTAGCACAATAAATGCTATGTTCTATCTTATTTTTGACGTGGAGGTCACATGAATATCTTTTGATTGACACCGCATAAAGATAACACAACACTTTCTTTAATCTAATTTCTACATCCAGTACAATCTATGTATCATCGATAACCTCGCAGAACAATATCACAAATAAGAAGCACTTTGAAGAGTACAAAAACATACATTGTACACAGGGCAAAACGCTGTAGGCTATAGAAGACAATATCTGATATATATCGATAGATATGTTTTTGACTTGCAGATGATACCATAGGAACTGTACACATCATATCAGACCTTGAAGACACCAAGAAGGCAGCAAGGATGAGGACATTGATACTGCATAAGTGCACATAATATTAAGATGAGACACTTGCACAGATTTATGTCATACTTCCGAAAGCTAATGCTACACTGTATGTTATGCTGGAAGTGCTGCATTTATAACAGCTCTCCATCTAATTAGGAATGAGGACCCCCCCAATAGTAAGAGACCATCCACTGATATGGAACCTCCTTCTCTCAAATGAACTCATTAGCAAATACTAGCATAGTACCCGTGATAATTGGTATAATGTAAGAATGGCAGAGACAGGGGGAATTTTAGGTATAGGCCTATACTTGCGTCCAGTTGGATGTGACTATGCAATCTGCAGGCAAAAAACTGTCAACTCCACTGCAGTGGCCACTGGGAAGAGAATGAGCTAGAATGAGGGGATGGGATTTGGTGGAAAGTGGGTAGAGTCGAAATGGAAGAGAATGTTGAGATGAGATATAGATATGGTTGTTGTAGATCAGCTTGATAAGCTGTATGCAAATTTTATCGAGTGTGACTTGCATAGTTTTGGAGGAGTACCCTTTACAGCTGGTGTGTCCTCACAAACTCCCTGTTGCAAATGAAGGGGCTGTTTCACAATGCGGGGATCACTACAGTTATCTTTGTGACAGGCATAGTTGGTTTCTCCATTGTGTGGTAGTCTCTCATCTGGCCAGATAGTTGATTTGGGCCTTTTGTCCTGTATGCATGCGCTATACATGAAATCCACAGAAATGTGGACAAACCAATGAAATATTAAAATATGAGTAATTGTCTGGCAACCGGTCTCAATGATGGATAAAAACCTATATTTTGGACTTCGGGCAATTTTAATCATTTTGGAGTATGGAATCCCCTGTTTTTGAGCCAACATTGTACATGACATCACACCAAAATCTGCACAACAGCAAAAGGGGATTGACACCTCATCTTTCATGAAAGATAACTTAAGTTATTTTCACTTCTCCTGGTCACTCGGCATATCATTTTGTACAGAATGACAATATTTATCATTTTTAAATATTTTGCTCGACCATGTCATGGCATATATTGAGTTATTCCCATGGCAAAAAGGGTCCTGGATGATTTATAGTCATGTCATTCCGTCACAATAATAACCTTATTATTGTTGACCTGTGTAGCATGTATATTTTAGAGATGTCTATAAGTTAAATTCTACAATGAGACCACATCAGAAAAATATTTTGGCTGGTTACCTTTAAATTTGTGGTCCGTTAGTCTTCCTAGCTACCCTGTACGGAATGACATTTTGGCTGTGACGGAATGACACAATATGTGACGGAATGACACCATAGCTGAAAATTATAGGCCTGCTGTGGTCCATATCTCCCATGGCTATGTGTATGCATTAATATTGCTTTAGTAAACTATTTCTGAGATGCCTGATTCAAAATCTAATGAATAAAGCTGACAGCCAACTTTATTTTAACACAACTCAGTTTGTGTGACGGAATGACATATTCTAATCATATCATTCTGCCAAAATATTAACCTTCATTTTGTTGTCCTGTGTAGCATGCAAAACTTGGGGGTGCTTCAAAGTTAAATTCTGCAATGAGGCGAAAGTAGAAAAGTGTTCTTTCTCATTTTTTCAAATTTGTAGTCAATTAGTATGCCTAGCTACACCATATGAAATGCCATTGTGGCTGTGACGGAATGACGCAATACTCGACAGAGTAATTGAAAAACTGTTGTATACCTACAATATAATTGCAGATTCCACTGATGATGACATCAATGAAATCGCCTATGATATATTGTTTGATAATAAATACATTTATGAGGTTGGTGGAACAGATTGGGCCATAAACAGATAACAAAATTTCACATTTTTGACAATTGACTGAGCAGAATTTACAGCAAAATGTTGTTGTCTCAACACAAAGTGTTATAGTAGTTAGTACATGTGCATGTATTGCATTGGAATCTTAATAGCTGTAATTGCAATAGAAGTATGTATTTCATCCCCTTGCAAGTGTAAAGTTATTCCTATTAATATTTTGCTAGTCCAGCCACAATAACCAGATAGGTCATGGCAACTGTCATTCCGTCACAGTGCCTCTGGCTGATGTACGTCTTGATACCAACACAAAAACTGTTGAAAAGTTCACAATTTTTGAATGACAGACAAGCTCACTTTGTAGACTTTGTAAAATGTGCAAATACATGCAGTAAAACAAATATTGGAAGAATATGTACAACAAATTCAAATAAAATTGATATTTTCTTTCACTGTCATTCCGTCACAGCAGCAGATACATTTCAAGCATACAGCAAGATATACAAATGTTTATATTGTTTAAAATTTTGCTTTGAATATGTTCCACTACAGCTATTATGCAAGTATACCCAGTTTGGTATGTGTCACCCAAATTCCTGATGTAATAGTATAAAATATATACATGTTATTATTTGTTTATTGGTTCTGTCATTCCGTCACAAATTAGATGTGGCGACCGTCATTCCGTCACACTACCTATGGTTGGTATATCTCATTGCTCTGACACAGAAACTGATGAAACTTCATAATTTCTAAATGGAAGACAAGCTAAGAATATGTGCTTTGAAAATTAACCAAACTGTAGAGTAAAAACCCATAAGATGAGCAGTTAAAATGAATTATTTGAGATGAGGAAATTCTTATGTCCATTTCACTGTCATTCCGTCACGGCAGTGAATATGCATCATATATATTTTACAGCCCTTTATATGAAGTTGCATTCAACAAAAATGCCACATATCAAATGTGTCTTAATAAAATATGCATATTTATCAGCCCTCCTTCACATTATTTCTGTGTTTTTAAAGGGAGAAGATACAATTAATGTTCAATTTTGTCATTCCGTCACCGTGGACTTCATGCTTAGTGGCCTAATTGGGACAGGAGGAGGACACAGAAATGAGGTGGAGGATGATTGAAACTGCTGACCTACAAAGGTCCCTATGGGGGTTTGTCCACCTATTATTTTTCCATCAAATAAAAAGTGTAGGAGGAGGAGATTGCATATAGTAATGAGTTGCTAATGGACTCATGGAAGAGGCTTATTAGAGACCACTCTTGACATTTTACTTATTACCTCTCGTGAACTTCTGCGTGTACTTTACAACTTCTTATTTCTACTATGAACATCTACCATCCCCAAAAATGTACTAAATCACCAGGGACATATCAGATGACTCCAAAGTAATGGCTTAGGAACCTCATCCATGCATTCTATGTGCATTTTGCAACATGAGAGATATTGTGACCCACCTTTTTGGCCATCTGGGCCTTCTGTGTCTTCAAAGGCTTGCATGCTTCGTAGATCTCGTGGTGGTAGGCGTCCGCTGCTTGCAATCGCATGCGACCTACTCTGTCCGTCTCGTCTAGCACCGTTTTCCATACTGTCATCACAGTTCTTAAATAAACCAAAACCATCAATAAATACAGCAGTAACTACAAGTTAAAAACAGCACTGCAACAAAATCTATGGACCCATCAGATGATCCAGTCCTGTGTAGTTCTGAGTGACGCACACTCTGAAATCTGAATGATGCAATCTTTGCTTCGAAAATATCATGTGAAAAAATTTGTGAAAGTATGAATTTTCCATGTCATATGAAATGTTGCCTTTGAAATGTTTGAAACTCTGCTTGGTCGAAGCAATTTTTTTGCCAGTGTTCTGATAGCTGGTCCAATTCGAGGTCAGATATTGTCAAGTGTCCTTGAAGGGCACATTAGCATCAGTGTATTAGTTAATTTACCAATGTTTCTCAGTGATATACGGAGTAGCATTAGCAGTATGGGTTTTTTTTCCACATAATTTTAACCAAGCAAATAGCAATACTTTACATAATTCAATATTCTGTGTTGGCAGTACATCATCAGGTATTGATGTTTTGCAAATGTCAGTCTGTCTGCAATACAGACCATGTACATGACGTACGGGTAGAAAAACAGAACTAAGAATCAACTGTATTTATTACTATGATGGTATTTTAACTTCAGACTTCAGAATACTGACAAAGGCTAGAATTTTAAATGTAGTGTGTGAGAAACAATTATTTTTTAATTTGTCTTAAAAATACACTGACATCTGTTTTTGGGATCATCTCCTAAGCCACAACCTTCACTCATATTACAATACCGACTGGCGTCTAAATTTCGTTTTTATGACACTCCGTTGGTCTGCTCCCACTTGAGATAACTAATCTGTCTACTCACATGACTATTGCATATATATGGAAAAGAACAATATTCACATGCAATTTTAAAAGCCACACCTAAATGAAAATATTTCCCTTTAAAAAGTAGGGAAATGTAATAATATTGATGTCCATGTAATAACATTATAAGATTGTAGGATTAGCCTGAGTAACTCAAAATTGAAATTTCACATTAACATACGATTAATAAAAAGGAAAAATGTTTCTCAGTGAATTTCTTGGTGTAGTCACCAGTCAGGGAAATTACCAGCATATGAGGACAATTGTAATTCCAGCCAAGTCCAGGCCCTGACAGGATGATTGAGTGTATGGGGTTGATCAGTTGGGTCTCAGAAGAAAGTCTGATCTCTTTGCAGCCATCCTCACCACACAGCAGCATGTCAGTGGCGGGACTTAATTCTATCCAATTTCACGAAATACTGCAAAGTCATCAGCAGCTGATGACAATTTCCTAATTTCTCTGGAGCCTTCGGGTTCTTTTCCTCATTATGTAATGGATAGGTCTGCCAAAAATCATAGAGTTAGTTGACACTGTGATACAACTTTATACCAAGTTTGGAAGTGATAGTTGCAGTAGTTCTTTTAATAGCCAGTCAAAGATGATTTTGAGCACTGCCTAAGTCATGGCTAGGCCATGACACTGTGAGAGTGTCATGGGAGGGTGATGACAATGCTAGGGTGATTGTCATGTGAGGCTGAGGACATTGGCTGTCATGAGCTGGTGATAATTTCCCCTACTGGTCACTGTAGACATGTAACTGTCTTGATATATTAATATTAATATTAACACAACAATAAATATTTTGTGTGATGATACAAGACTTTTTCACATGTAAAAGTGAAAAGGAAACATGAAAAAAACTGTCTCAGAAAAAAAAAATTACATTTTTAACACACACATACCTTCCTCGTCTGATTGGTTGCAAATTTTGGAAAAATCGAGGGGAATCATTTTAAAGATCATGAATAACAACACATACATTAAAGAACAGGAATACAGACACATTACATGAATCGAAGATTCACTGAGGCTTATACGTGACAAGTAGTTTAAGACTTAATTAACATTGACTTCAAGACATAATCATCAGAACATCAGAAGAATTTTAATTTGGCATTTGGATCTACCATTAGCGACAAAGTGCAAGTGAGACATACAATTTGAATATTTGATATTTTGACTTTATTAACACTCACTTTAAATCACATATCAATTTTTTTTCCATAAAAAATCATTTACAACATTTTATTCAATAGTATTGAATGATACCCAAAGCTGTGAAAGTTTCAGAGCATAAATAGAAACGTTTCAGTAAATGCAGCTGTTTGAAGCATCACTGCATCATGATCAAACTGAATATGCTATGAATGGATAACATAGTAAATTTATACACCCATGACACAGAAATCAAATGTGAATGAGGTCAAAAATAAAATTTCCAGCCATAAAGCCCATAATTTCAAAATAACTTGAAGCAACAAAAGAAAGATCAGAAAATAAACACACCATCACATGCTAAGAATTACCCACTATTTTAAAATGCCTCGTATATCATGTAAAATTTAAAAGTTAAAACTTCTGAACACTTTAACTGCAAAGTAGTTCATATTTTAAGATTGCTCAAAATCACTGTTATTAATTCAGCAAAGTGCTAGATAAAAAATAACGAGAACTGTTATCCAATAGGGTACCCTGTAATGTATTATGCCTAGTTCAGGGCAGTGTACCAATGTTTATGTAGAAGGTCCGTAAACTCTGAACTGCGTGTTGCTCAACACGGTGCCCAATTACACACTGAAGCACCACACACAGATCAAGTTCTATAAAGCAATATCTAAGACCAGATTAAATTTGATATCATTCTGTGCCCCTGAATCTGAAGCATGAGGATGCATTTTGTTTTGACATTCTACGTTCATCTTTCTCTCATTTTGGAGTCAATTTGGACTCATTGAATGTCATATTTGAGCCAATCCCAAAGAATTGATCTAAATTGGGAGGCCAGGGGCACTCATTAATAATGGAGGAGCATAAATGAACTTGCAGGAGACACCAGTACTGCAGTACATGCCTTGGTAGCACATCTCAGGAATTCATGACTAAATCATGAGAGTATATGTTCATCCTCGACACTTAGCACATTTGCATTCATCAATACTGTAGATATATTCCAGCCACTCAAGATGAATACTGTGTAGAAGATAACATCAGTGACTCCATGATCACCCCATAAATTTGTCATGATCTCCCATCCAGAAAGACCTTCAAATGAATCAATTATCCACCTATTCCTTCGCAATTAGTTAAGGTGGATTGCTCTTTATTGAAGTTTATTCCATTAAATAAAGTTGATTTGCGTAATAAGTTAATCTGAGGACAATCAAATTGAATTAATTTACCATATTGTCATTGAGATATTTAAATTACCTCATTAACTTCATATTTCTCCTTGTCTACATGGTCGAGTCAAGCTGTATTTAGAAGTAATTTTCCTCATAAAATCAATTTGTACCAATTCTAGGAAATTCATTCTCCTTAAAAATTAATTAGCTGCCATTTTCTTCCTACTTGCCTTATCTAGTCACACCTAATTACTTCCTAAAATATTAAGTATATACCTTTAAAATCACTACAGTCCTTATCTCTTTATCAACTGAGGGCACTGTCTAAAATTCTACAATAAGAGTCACAAGACTGATTTCATTTTTGCTCCACCACATTTACATAGATCTATCTGTAGCTGTTTGTTATTGCTACATTGTAATGATTCAGAAGCCACTGCACTGAGAACAATGTCAGCATTTGCACAGTGGTTGCCCACTTTCTCCATTCTCTAACCCCAGGGCCCTTACTCCTGCGGAGTCCTGCCCCCTAATGACATGGGCCGATCAATCATGTCCATCTCCAGCAAGCCTAAGCAAGGGTACATGTATCTTTCATGAACACCCAGCAGTGACATAGAGCAGCATTGCAACATTGCAGCATTGCCAGTATGATGCTGAGAAATCACTGATGGCCTCCAAGCATTCTCTCCACAACATATTAAGACAATATTGCTTTCTACCTCTCAAAGTTATAACAGGAGTCCATGTAGACCTATTAGAAATTAGTCAATGGAACAATAATGTACTTTGATATAACAATAACTAAATTTGTATCTAAAATTCATTGTGCATTGGAAAAACAAGATCATAGTGAATGCAGACACACAGTATTAATTTGAAATAACTGCATTTGTCTTTCCTTCGCACAAAGAACATTATCATAATGAATGTCTGGTTATAAACAGACTAGATGGTAAAAACTGCAAGTTTTATCTGTTCATCAATACATATCAAGGTCAGGACCATCAGGTAGAAATCACAACTACCGTACAGGTCTAAAATTCTACAATAAGAGTCACAAGACTGATTTTATTTTCGCTCCACCACATTTACATGATCTATCTGTAGCTGGTTGTTACTGCTAATGATTCAGAAGCCACTGCACTGAGAACAATGTCAGCATTTGCAGAGTGGTTGCCCACTTTCTCCTTTCTCTAACCCCAGGGCCCTTACTCCTGTGGAGTCCTGGCCTCTAATGACATGGGCCGATCAATCATGTCCATCTCCAGCAAGCCCAAGCAAGGGTACATGTATCTTTCATGAACACCCAGCAGTGACATAGAGCAGCATTGCAGCATTGCCAATATCATGGTATGATGCTGAGGAATCACTGATGGCCTCCAAGCATTCTCTCCATAACA
This sequence comes from Platynereis dumerilii, assembly GCA_026936325.1. Taxonomy (NCBI): domain Eukaryota; kingdom Metazoa; phylum Annelida; class Polychaeta; order Phyllodocida; family Nereididae; genus Platynereis; species Platynereis dumerilii. Next base: position 16,811,586 of record JAPTHN010000001.1, read on the forward strand.
TATTAAGACAATATTGCTTTCTACCTCTCAGAGTTATAACTGCTGGAGTCCATGTGGACCTATGAGAACTTAGTCCATGGAACAATAATATACTTTGATATAACAATAAACTAAATTTGTATCTAAAATTCATTGTGCATTGGAAAAACAAGATCATAGTGAATGCAGACACTCAGTATTAATTTGAAATAACTGCATTTGGACTTTCCTTCACACAAAGCACAATTATCATAATGAATGTCTGGTTATAAACAGACTAGATTGTAAAAACTGCATGTTTTATCTGTTCATCAATACATATCAAGGTCAGGACCATCAGGTAGAAATCACAACTACAGGTCTAGTTCATAATATTTCTAATGACACTGAGCAATATGAGATATTACCAGAGTTATCTCAACTCAGCAACTGCGAGTCCAAGATAAGAATATCAGATATTTTGTCATGAAATCATCCAGAGGCAAGCAAATCAGGATAATAATCTAAATCCTATATCAAACGATTAAAACAAATCTTGCTATTTTCATCTAGACTCATAAATAGCCCGATTAGAATGTTGTAATTTTGTCGCCCACTTCCGGCTTATATTTTTCCAGCCGGTCTTTCTTGTCATGCAAAGTGCACACATCCAATTTATAGTTTAGAGCAGAGGGATTTTCCCTGTCTGCAGCTATTTGGCTATCGGAGAAACAGATGGCCGAGTGATCGATCAATTTTTATCCTTTCTTCTCTTCTCCACATAATATTATAAGAGGTCATGAAAGTTGGCGAAGGCAGATGCAGCCGATATCCTAATCTCCATTGCTTACGAGGTTGGCAAACCAAAAACGGATCCTTTCGCCAAATAAGCATAGTATTTACTTCGAAGACAGGAGATCAATAAACGCTATATTCATAGCATCAGGTCAGATGTTTGTGACAGAACGATCAAAACATTATGGGACATGAAACGGCCAGATAAAATGCGAGCAGTCCAATAGATATGCCATCGAGGATGAGAAAAAGGCTGCTGGAAATGTGATTACAGAAATTATCACAATTGCTGACAAACAACCAAATGGAGAACCACCACCATGACAGGTCGGTCAGGCTAGAAGGCCAATTAGCTATCTAAAAGTGTTTTGGCGACCGGAGCTACTGAATAACAGAGAGCTATTTAATGATATGTATGCAGTATATAGCCAGAAACTGGTAGAGTTTTCCTGGATGTAGACTTTAGAGGAACCATTTGGTTCAATTTGTTCGATCCGAATTTATCGGTTTCACAAGACTTAAGAATTTCATAAACTTATAGCATCTTCATCTCACTGGCTGAATTGCTCCAACACAGCAAGACAGCAAACCAACCCATCAACTTTCAGCTGGTAGACCCAAACAAATTTGAAAACCAGCAAAATAGAAATCTTCTGCATATCATGCATATTCCAATGAGCACCGATCCATCAACCATTACATTGAATCTTTGATGGATGAATGATTGGGACTTTACGTCCAGTATTTATGCACTTGATAGGCTAATTGGACAGGAAGAGGACACGCCAATGAGGTGAAGGACATCAACCATTATAAATCAAAAGTACTAGTACAACATCCAAAGATTCCACATGGTGGCAGTTAAACTTCCACTTCAACAATCCGCAGACCATGTCCTTGCTCCAATATTCTAACTGATAACAGAGTAGAAAGTCTTCTCAGCAGAACTTCAACAAGTTTAAAGGATATATGTCACCACCAAAAATGAAACACTCCCGACACCACACCGATCCGCTCTCATTTATGGAAAATAATGGAACTTTCAGTAACCCTCACAAATAAATTTCAATAAACTGCAATTTTGTGAGATTACCCCTCATCTCGACTCTCATCCAAATCTTCTGAACCTTTCTGCTGAACACTTTGCTGAACATTTTGCTCGGCATACGGTTCGTCAAGGTCAGAATCAGTGAATGAATCATCGTCATCACTGAACATCCCATCATCATCCTGATGAGTGTCACTGGTCGATGGACCATCCACTTGTGATGATGACTGTGTGCTGGATCATATTATAAGTTTATAAGTTAGAAAATATATGACAGTTCAGACAAAACTTCCCTTGATATTTTAGGAAAGGAACAATAGTTCTCATTCAATACAGGGGACTTGGAACGACATCAAACATGGAAAGGCAAATTGGGGTCAGTAATTTTGATTGACACACTCCTATTTTGCTCATTTGACCTACAACTTTAATGCCCTGATAGGACCTAACTTCCACATCTAAAATGTTGTTATTTCTAATATTTTAATTTGAATATGTGATTGGCAAGTTACTGTATGAGAGGTCATTCCGTGTCATAGATGAAAGAATCTATATTACTGACTTGAGCGTAATCGGAATCTGAAGAAATGTGATAAGTTATAATATATATTGAAATAATTAGATATATCTTTAATGACTAATAGTCTAACATTACAAGCCAAACCTTCTATTTTATATTGTATTCAATTGAAAATACAATTAGCTGTCACTGTTATTTTTTTCTGAATGAAAAAAGATAATCATAATCAGTTGTGACAAGCTGCATCCCTATTAATTCTGTAAAATTAAATGTTGGTGACTACGAGACATGCAATAAAGTGATTGTGGGACAGAGACAACCAATAGACATTAAATTGGTGAATTAAACGAGTGAGGTACTTAATTTCAACAGTTGATTTCAACATGCGATAACTTACTTTGCTTCCTGGCCATCCGCCGTGGGTAGTTCCGGGGGAGGTGGGAATTGTCTTTTTGTCAAAAATTGCTGCGCCAATTTGCATAATGCCTGCAAGAGAACAAAAATTTCAATTTATTCAGCAATTCATCCATCAATTTATTCATCAATTTATTGCAACAGGTTACAATGGATTTCATTCAAAAAGGAGAATGTTGCATTTGAATCAGATTCAGCTGGATTGTTGTACTTTTATTCCGAGCCAGCAATCCACATGATGCATGCGGTGACATTACTGTGTGCATCTGTGCATGCTTTCATCTTCCCCAAAAAGAAGCTTCTGTGCTTTCAACAAAAGAATATCCATCCACAGGTTTTCTGCGTCATTAAATCAATCAGAATTCTGCAGGCAAAAACTATGCAGAACTATCCAATCTCATTGTGCACTGGGCAGCATTTTCTATAAATATCTTGGGGATGCAATCACTGGAATCAGACAAGTAGGGAACTCTCCCATGCTAGATCATTAGGAAAACACTTCCTCCCCAATTCAAAGCAAAAAACAGATGCATTCATGAATGCAAAAGCAGATCTATGGGATTTAACATCATTTTAATGCCTTCGCCATTCTCACTGAACCGTTTTCTCTCAGCGGGCCGTTTAACATTTTGGTATTTCGCTTATTAGGATTTAGTTGTAATGCATTTTCTGCAAGGAAAATATTCTAATACTCTCTCAATATCATAGCAGAACAGCAGAAAACCGCATACAAGTTTTGATCAAAAAGATCTTCCTATAGTTCAAGGAAGAGTCTGGCAAACACAATTCTGGAGCCCCAGGAAAATGGAAAGTGGTCCCAAGAGGCCATATATCTCTTGAATGTAACTACACTTGGGAAAATGATACACTGCCGTATTCTGGCTTCATTTATGAAGTAGATATATGGCAATATTTTTATACAGCTGCCAACGAAACACAAACGTAGACCTTTCCCGCATGATTTATATTGTATATGGAGTACAACACAAGTACGCCTGTTCCAATACTCTTCCTTCATGAGCCTTTTGAGGTAGTATATTGTGCGTTATTGATACAGCAACAAACGGCCACAAAATCTTAAGAAAAACATTTATGCGGCATATGACAATGAAGCATACATCGAGCGCATAATACAGCACATTAACATTTCTTCAAACTGGTATAGGGCCTATCAATGAACACCAAAAGCAACCTAAGTAATGAGAAAATATCTCAAGCTTGCTTGGGAATAACAAATCCCAACTTGAACCCAGGACTTCGGTCTACACCATGTCGCAATTGGTTTATGTAGTGACGGAAAGCCATATAACCAACAACGCCGCTCTGCATCAGTACCATTAGGACTTCGGTCTGACATTGCATGCAAGCAAACCCTTTGTGTTTAAAAACACAGCTTTCGACTAGTGGATAATAGGGCTAGCTTCCATCAAACCAATCCCATATTTCAGGGACAGTAATATACAATGATAATCTACAGCAATATTCTCATGGTAGCTCTGTGTGGAACTTGCGGAAGGCAACAATGTTGAATTAAATGAGATTACACAAAACTCCTCTAAATTATTGTGATAATGAGAGGTATTCACAGCAGCTGATGCCTGAATCCACATTAACAAAGCCTTTTATTGTGACCAACTTTTCAGCGAATCTCCGAGGGACACAATATCCTCAGAGGATTAATTTAGTCGGCTACGGCAACTGCGGCTCATCTGTGGTCTATTGTTGCAGTTGTCAAGCCTCAAATAACACTTCTTTCTAGTACTTACAAAGGAATAATATTTTTTTCTATCTTTTTGTCCTTTAACAACAGCAATTAAATGAGATTTTATCTTCTAACAGAGCACTTTCATATCATTGAAATCTTAGATTTTAAGTGAATTAAACGGAGTAACAAAATTGAAGCTGCAGACGCATGCAACATCTTATTCCAAATGTGGGGAAGAAAAATCGATAACACCTTGAAGTTTAAGTTCGCAAAATGAAGTACAAAAGTTTCCTAACTCGATAATACTTCTTAAAGGACAGCATATTGTGCCCTCTTTTGCTGTGTAAGCCCACCATAAAGAAGAAAATAAAGAATACATATTCTACAATATCTCAATTCAAGTGCATAAGCTTGAAGAGAGATTACGACAGTTTTGCAGGTAATCCTAATCCCATTGTAACAATGTTCTGTCTACTCGTCTGCCATGACGGTATTGGCAAAATTGTACTCTGGAGGATAAGCAACACAATTCATTAATCGAAAAACAAGAGGATACACTAATTAATGGAAGTTTTAGCTGATTGTATAGCATAAATTTCTAAATTGAAGGTGCCATGCAGCATTTGACTTTCCAGAGAGAGATGATAACAGCAAGTTTTGAGTACGGGCAATCAAACTCTCAAGCCCTCTCCTATCAGCAGGCAAACCTGAACACAACAGGATAATGAAACACAAGAGAATAGATTGATTGATGGAAGTTTTACCTAATCAGCTACATATAATCAATTTTGAAGAGCACACAATAATATGTTGTCAAGTTATGTCACAATGAATGAGATGGGTATTACTCCTTGCCACAATTTCTGCTGCCTGATTGGACATTATGAGATGATGGGAACAGGGTGGTTGGAAGATCCATACTGTGGCCATACAAATACAGTGTCACACACTTAATATGGGAAGACAGTCTCAACTTAGGATGGATGGATGATTCGGGCTTTACGTCCTGTATTTATGCACTGGGTAGTATAGGGTCCTGCACGGGACGGGAACGGGACTGAACTTGACAAAATTTTGCGGGAGTGGGTCAAAATTCGGAAAATTTTATCATTGTAATGCCTAGAACGGGACGGGGACGGGAACAGGACGGGAACGGGAGCAGATTTGGAAAGAACGGGCGGGAGTGAGACAAAAATCTAGTCCCGTGCAGAGCCCTACTGGGTAGGCTAATTCGGACAGGAGGAGGACACGGCAATGAGGCGAAGGATGACTGAAACAGTTGTCCAACATAGGCCCAGGTGTACCGGAAAGAGCTGGATTAGAACCCTGGAGGCCTGGACCCAGCGATTGGCAGTCCAGCACGCTTCCACTACACCAACCCTCCCTCCTCATCTCAACTTAGCACTTTCACCCATATTTATCCTCAAGATTGGAATTGTAAGAACATAGACACAAAGCTTGCATGCTGCCACATGTTAGTCTTTATTACAGGTTTAGAGGTTAATACAGCCGATGTCTTTTGCAGTTGTCAGCCCTTGTTTGCTAGAGAACTGCATATTGCATTCGAGTTATTATGGCTTATTGGTTGTTATTGCTGGCAAACCAGCCGGTCACCCACCTTGGGGTTATTCTATAACTTCTCTTCTTTTATTGCTGTGCTTCTCCATCCTCAGCTGTCCCTTCCAGCGTCTGGCTGACACACAACTGCCCAGCCTAATGTGTTTCCATAGTCAGCCTCCATAATCTTGTCTCAGACAGGACACACTTGTCAAGCTGATGGGAAACACAGCCAACCAGGGGGCTTCCCCTTGCAACCTTCCAACAGTCACCAACCGAACATCTAATATCTGAATCTGACTGCCTTGGCTTTCCTTGGCTGGACAAACTGAGCACTGGCAGCAAACGGAGTATTGGGAGTTGGCAAAGTGTATGTTGGACTGCGTTGGAGGTCAATAGATGCAATTGGACAATATGCTCACTATGCTGGGCTAGTGCTCAGTGGTTGTCGCTGTGTTGACCGTGGCTCATGAAAACATAATACACGTTGACCAGTCTACCGTCAATTCCCTGTTGTACAAGTCTTCCCTCAGTTCTCCATTTCACAAGTACTCCATTTCACAAGTACTCCGTTTCACCAGCACTCCGTTTCAATAGCACTCCACTTCACCAGTAACCGGTTCACCAGAACTCTGTTCTCCATTTCACAAGTACTCCATTTCACAAGTACTCCGTTTCACAAGTACTCCGTTTCACAAGTACTCTGTTCACCAGAACTGCTTTTAGCCAGTACCGCATCAGTCCTCCAACTCCACCAAGTCAAAATAATCTCCAGTTTCTGGCAGAGAACATTTCATCTTGAGACAGTTCATAATAGTTCACATAGGGCAAACCATCTCCCAGCTATTAACTCTTCCTTATACTTAAGACTTCTCCTTACACACAGAGTCCATATCTCAACTGCAATTTTCACTGTAGTTCATAGGACAGCGACCCAACCTCCCTGTAATATGCAGTAGAGCTACAATTTTGGGACTTCCCCCACTATCCTTCCAAGACAGTATACTGACTGCCAAAAGCAGTTGAGTTTGAACACAAAGCTTCTCTTCGAAAAGTTTAATTTAAAGCATTATATTTCAAAACCGTTTTCTTGGCTGATGAGAATATACTATGTTTTACTTTACTTTACTCAACTACTCAAACATACTCATTATTTATTACTTACTAATTACTATCGGCCTTCACATGCTTAAACAACTCAGACTGGGTGATCTATGTCGCTAATGAATAACCAGTTAAGGCAGAAGCATAAATGTATTGAATCAACATTCGACAAGTATGGAGTTGTGCGTCAACATTGCAATGAAACACTTAGCATCACAAAATCTCACAAGCAACGCCACCTTTCCCTTTGCTTCAGTATCTTTTGAAAATCCAGTTACCAATAGTATAGACTTATTTAAATAAATATAATTTTATCTCTCCTGATCAGTCTGCCTACATTGCCAAGCATAATACCCAGACTTCTATCCACAGAGTTTTGAATGACTGGTCCAGTAGCATTGATGATGGTCTGCTTGTGGGTGCATGTGCCCTAGACATCAAAAAGTGTTTCGACACTATCAACCATTCAATTCTTCTAAAAAAACTTAATTGTTATGGCTTTTGTGACACTGTAGTAAATTGGTTTTGTTCTTACCTTGGTAGAAGAGGTCATAAAGTAAGGTGTAAAAATTCAGAATCTCTAATTAAACATGTAGATATTGGCGTTCCACAGGGGTCGGTTCTCGGACCGGTTCTTTTTCTTCTTTTTGTTAATGATATTAATGTTCATGTGAGGCAGGGTTGCTGTAATTTATATGCTGATGATGTTCTTTTATATTGTACAGGTCATGATGTAGTAGATCTTAGCCAGAACCTCCAAAGCTCACTTGATGGAGTAAATGAATGGTATGCTAATAACAAACTTGTGGTTAATGCTTCGAAGTCAAGTAGCATCATTGTAAGTACTAGACAAAAGCTGAGTAGACTTGATGGTAATCATTTGAATGTTCATGTTGGTAATGATGATATAAGTGATACTAAAGTTATTGACTACCTTGGACTAAAAGTTGATCAATATTTAATGTGGAATGATTATATTGAAAAGCTTTGTAAGCAGCTCAACTCTAAAATTTCAGTCCTTTCTCGTACAAGACGTTTTGTTCCCCATGAGTCACTAATTAATATTTATTGTTCTACTATTCAACCAAATATAGACTATTGTATAACAGCGTGGGGATTCACTAGTAATTTAAATGTTGATAAGGTTCAGCGTATGCAGAATAGAGCTGCCAGGGTTATTTGTGATAATTTTGATTTTATTAATGTTAGAGGTGTCGACTTAGTCAAACAGTTAAAAATACTTAATGTTCGCCAACGTAGAGATTATTTTACAGCGGTTTTAATGTTTAAAGCTATCCATGGGCTAGCCCCTAATTACTTGTGTGATGAAATTATTATGCAAATTGAGGTGTCTCAGAGGGTTACGCGAAGTTTTGATGAAAATAATGTTTATGTTCCTCACCACACTTCACAATTGTGTAGTAATTCTTTTGCTGTTAGAGGACCGTTGGTGTGGAATAGTTTGCCTTCAGATGTTAAGTCCTCAGGAAGTCTATGTGATTTTAAAGCTAAATGTAAAAATTATTTTATGAATGTTTCTTTTTAACTTTTTTTAAAATATGTTTTTGTTTTTTATCTTCCTTTCTCTTTACATTCTTTGTATATACATCTTTTATTGTTTTTAGTTCTCTTTTGTGTTAAATCAGGGCAATATTGTAAAACAGTAAGTTTTTTACTGAATATTTCACCCTGTATAAATATATTGTATAAATAAATAAATAAATAAATAAATAAATAAATAGACTTGAGCTCTGTGATTCTTGGCACCACAGGGGCCAAACACAGTTGGCAAGCGGTGGGGCAATCCGAAATAACCATTGACCGGGGGATAACCATTGACCGAGGAGCATTGGGGACTTCCAGGAAGCAGCAGAAGGTCAATGGTGTCTTTACTGTCCTCCTGACTCCCACATAACATCTATGTCTCCCTTGGCATCTCTCAAGAGCTCCTCCACCTCTCGGCTTCTCTGTGTGACCCTGTGACACTCGGGCGATACCACTCACAGCATCCAATCTTATATTATGCAACTTTATCTCATATTATAAATCAAGTATATAGCGAGTCAGCATTGCGCAGTCTTCAATACCTCCATTCTCAGAAGGATAGATGTGGATGGCAGACCTATGCAGTTACTTCCTGCAGCAACAACTCACATTATCTCATATTCTTTTATTAGTTGGTCCTAAATCTTAAATTGTGTGTCATAAATTGTATCATCAGAAAAAAAAAACACCAAATATTGGCCTACAAAATCTGCATCAAACATTCACTTCAATAAATTTTACAGTTTAAATTGATGTCACCAGCTGATATCTGCTTTTTGCAATCTGAGTGTGATGTCATGGTCTCAGTTTGATGTCATACTTTGGAAATTGACCAGTCACTAGCCTATGGTCAGTCACTCATTAGTGCCATGGTCCGAAGTACAGATTGAAGTTTCAAATTGTATCAATTGCAACTAGCATAAGAAGCTTCAACCAGCCTTGAACCAGGAGTGGGCCTCCAGTTCATCATCTTTAAGCAACAACTTGCCAATAAGATATATATATATATATGTATGACCCACTTTCGTGAAATCTTCACATAGCCTACATGCTCTTGCAGCTCTTCAGAGCTCTAAATTTCCCAAGCTCTACATTTTGAGGATGAGAAACAAGAATAACAACCCAACCCAGTTTAGCCAATTGCAACTGACAGATATGTAACATGATACCTCTGATGAGAGCTATGTAATGTCTTCCACCAGTTACCCCACCTAGAGGGCACCCAGTGGAATTCACACTTCTTCCTCTTTCCCGTAAACTTCATTCTAGGCATTTAATAAATCAACCACAAAGATAACATCAGTTATGGGCTACTGATAACATAATCAGGGCTAATTGCTTTCAGCATTCAGAACTTGGATCAAGAATAGCAAGAAAATTATGAAATAAAGTGGATTTGAAATCTTGATATATTTGCAGCATTTGTAGAAGATGAATCATAGATAGTGAGATAGAAAGGACTAAGGCAGAGACACATAGACAGGAAAACTGATCACACTGTCACTGAAGACAGAATGGTGAATGGATCAGTGATGGACAGATAGATGAAAAGACTAGAGAATAACAGATATAATATTCACAAAATATATACAGTTGACAAAAAGTTGGATAACAATATGGAAGCTTTAAGAATAAAAGCATGTTCGAAAAGATGCTCTGTTCACAACGCGTCATTTCGAATCCAAACACACTGTTATATATATATCGGATAGCATATATATATGACACCATACACTCGGTGTCCCCATGCAGAATATACAAGTAGTTACCAGAAGTAACATACACAGTAGCTTGAAGCACCATACACAGCAGGAGCTCCCATATCAGACTTGATTCAGACAGGCTCACAGCATTGCCTGCCATAATCCTGTGCACTGCATTGCATCAAGAACACTTGGTGCGTCCAGATAGAACACTGATTCATGCCTTCAAACCTATCTCCAAAATATATATATCTTGTAAAGGTGGGGAAAAACATGTTGTTGATGTCAGTCTCAATGATGAAATATATACAATATAATGACTATACGTAACATGCAACTTATAGGGTGTATGAAGGATATGATGATTCAGAAAATTATATGTTCCTGGAACATCATGCAAAACATCCAGGTAGAAACATCCCGATTCACTTTACATCCAAAACCTTCAAGAATCAAGATGATACAATAACTGTATCACAAGAGCAATAAAGTGGTTTTGCGTCCGTGTCGTCCAACGCACAATACAATTCACGAGTAAAAGATGGCGATGCATTCGTTTTTAAAATATAAATTTATAATAATTTTTTTACCAAGAAATTCAGGTTGGAATTAAGTGGCAGGAGGGTATAATGTTATTAATGACATTGCAAAAAATTGAAATGAAGTTGGTTTAAATGGAAAACAAGCCGATTTCAAGTCGTCCGACACAGCCCGTTCCTTTGCAAATTTATTGACAACTCTAATACGGGAAGTGAGCATCACTTAGTTGCTAGACCTAGGCTCATATGATGCATTTGAAAAGCCGCTATACCTATTGGCTATACGATGCAGTGTGCATACTCGCCTGTATAGTAGGGACATAAATAAAGCTTATACGAAAAAGGTATTTTTTAATATTTTGCAGAACTAACACTTCTTGGCTATGTGCTGCACCACCTGCAGAGTGGGCAATGTGCAAACAAAGCTGCATAACGGATCATTAAATAGGGAGCGTCTGAACACATAATACACAAGGTGGCGCCGCAAATAGGGGCTCCCTGCTACCATGATTGCAGCAGGAAAAGCATGGTCAGAATGGCCAAAATTGCTCTCCTGACCTTAATATTGGTCCTATTTCCCAAATTAAAAATGTTTCATTCAGTGGATCACATTCCCTAGCTGATGCATTTATCAGATTGGTTTCTTTTCCATCACCTTTTTCAAGAATTAGCCTCATTCGCTGAGGATGCCACATTTTGGCAGATTTTGCTGTCTTAAAAATCATTTTCTGAGTGTTGTCTCAAAATAGGAAATTAATTTTGTTATTATAAGTTGCAAATATACAAGAGGAAAGATCAGTGATAACTTTTATATTTTTTAATTATTATTTTTTCTTCAAAATACTGGATTGAATGACCCAGAAATAAGGTTTTCGACCATTTTTGGAGGATATTGTGATGTTCCGAGGTCAAAAGTCTGCTACAAAGTTTCAGGAAATAAATGTGAATAAAACTCATCATCGAGTACATTATTTTCCGATTCCAAAAATGTAAAAATAATTATTATGGATGCAATAGTCACCGATTTATGACAAGATATGTTTTTAAAGTTGTGTGTCAACTTTAGGAATCACAAATGACGTCACAAATCAAAATGCTGCAGATGCACATTTTGCTGTCATAAAAAATATTTTCTCAATTATGGCTTGACATAAGAAATTAATTCTGATGTTAAAAGATGCATATCCACAAGAAGAAGGAAGAATGGTAAATTATATAAGGTTCAACTAATTTTTGCCTCAAAATACAGGATTGAACGATCCTAAAATTAGGTTTTCGACCTATTTTTGACATCATTGTGATATTACGAGGTCTAAAATCTGCTTGAAAGTTTGAGAAAATTTTTTTTCACAACTTATCATCAAGTGCATTGATTCCAAAAATGTTGAAAAAATAATTTTGGGTGCAACAGTAGCTGATTTATGACAAAATGCCTTTTTAACCTTGCGTGTCAAGTGAATCAAACTCACGTGACATACTGCTATTTTCTTTGCTTATTGCAACTTTAGGCCATAGATCTGACCAACCTGGGAGTGGACTGAACGATTGTAAAAATACCAAATTATTCTTCATTTTGATGATGGGTACATAAATAGCAATGTTGGATAGTTTTCAACTTTTTAGGGGTGCAATATAGGCCTAATGCCTTTGATTATTTAGGAGCCGACCAAATGATCTTTGGGGGTCGGGGCTATGGATTTTTGGTGAAAATAAAAGTTTGTTTCCCTCCTGACATAGAAAAAAACTGTTTGTCCAGCACATGAAAATAAAATAAAAGTTTTGTTTCCACCTGTACCTTGGGTACAGTAATTAATGTTAATATTGCTACAAAAGTTTGTCGCTCGTCCGCAAGCGAGAAGAATTTTCGTCCATGCTTTGAGCACGAAAAAAAGTTTGTCCCGGGGATAAAATCCAGGGGCATCACTTTCATTTTAAAATGGTGGGGCAAATTGGGCTGAAGCCTTTAGCGAATAGTGTCCCAGAAAATCCTTAAAATTTTTCTTCACAGAACACTCATGCTTTGGTCAAAAAGTGGTGGGCAAATGCCCCACCTACACTGAAACAACTGATAAAATCCATAGGCCCCCCCCCCCCCACTATCCTCTCGTCGGCCCCTAAAATAAACACGACTTTGCATTTTTTGACAGCAGTGTTATGTAGTAACAATGCTGTCATAATCATGAAAGTTTTGTTTCAGATAGAGGCTCACTAGGTTGCTATGGTGTGTCAGAGCCTCACTCTCATATTAATGCAAAGCTGTTTCAAAGTAGATTCTGAAAAGTGATATTACCATTATCGGGCCTGAGCTAAAACACCGCATGTTATTAGTCTTTTATGAGGTTAAATTTAATACACAACGCAGTTTAAAAAAATAATGCTTTCTTGCCATTTTGGTGAAATGAATCAATTCTTTCTTGACAGTCTCTAAATAATTTCTGAACGTGTAGTGTATTGTTTGAGTCTGAAATTATATTTCAGGAGATAGATTATGGAAGTATTTCCCCGATATTGTCACCTTCGACCGGTATTTTCACTCGATTATTCAGGTCTCCGAATTTCTTGTGACAATATCAGGCAAATACTGCCCAAGCCTTGGGATAACCTAAAACAGTATACTATTAGCAGGTGGTGCTGTGCAAGAACTGTTATATGATCATTAATTTTTGTTCTAAAAGTAAAAAATGCCTGGAAATGTGACGTCTCAAGTTTGTGTTTCTTTTGGCCCACTTGTTTAAATGTATTTCGTAATAAATCAACAACTATTGCACTCACAAAATTTTTGTTCATACTTTTGGAATCTACATAATAATAATTATGATATACTTGATAATGGGTTTGGTTAAAAAAAAATTTCTCTCTACAGCAGACTTCAAGCCTCAAAACACACAATGTCACTGAAAAATGGACAAAAATAGGTCGAAAACCTGATTTTTGGGTCGCTCAATCCAGTATTTTGAAGCAAACAATCAGTTTATCCAATATAATTTACCATTGATCCTTCTTCTGGTGGATATACAACTTTTAACACCAGAATTAATTTCCTATGTTCAGCTGTAACTAAGAAAATATTTTTTATGACAGCAAAATGTGCATCTACAGTACTTTGATTTGTGACGTCATTTGTGATCCCTTTGACACACAAGTTTAAAAACATATCTTGTCATAAATCGGTGACTATTGCATCCATAACAATTTTTTTTACATTTTTGGAATCAGAAAATAAAGTACTTGATGACGAGTTTCATTCACATTTATTTTCTGAAACTTTGTAGCAGACTTTTGACCTCAGAACATCACAATATCCTCCAAAAATGGTCGAAAACCTTATTTTTGGGTCATTCAATCCAGTATTTTGAAGAAAAAATAATAATTAAAAAATATAAAAGATATCACTGATCTTTCCTCTTGTAAATTTGCAACTTTTAATAACAAAATGAATTTCCTATGTTGAGACATCACTCAGAAAATGATTTTTAAGACAGCAAAATCTGCCAAATGTGGCATCCTCAGCGAAAGAGGCTAATTCTTGAAAAAGGTGATGGAAAAGAAACCAATCTGATAAATGCATCAGCTAGGGAATGTGATCCACTGAATAAAACTTTTTTAATTTGGGAAATAGGACCAATATTAAGGTCAGGAGAGCAATTTTGGCCGTTCTGACCATGCTATTCCTGCTGCAATCATGGTAGCAGGGAGCCCCTATTTGCGGCGCCACCTGGTGCATTGTAACTTCGGCGAACACTCCCTATTGCACTTTCATTTTTGGTATCTCATAAAATTTGCAGGATAAAAAGGAGATTGCAATTTCCTTGGACTTGTAGTAAATATTTGCCCATTTAAAGCTCATTGATTGTTGGCCGATGGTGGGCCTCTATTTGAGGTTGGTCTTTGTTTAAGCCTGGTGTTTGAGAAGGATTTAAATTTAAGCTTAAATTGATCAAACCAGCAGAACACTGGGCAAGAATCACAAGACCTGATGGTAAATATTGACTACATTATCCTATGGAAGGAGAGGGACATTCATGAATGGGGTGTCATATATGCACAATATCTGAGCATTGCATTAATTAGTTAATCTGAATATTGTGAATATTACACCAATTCGTTTACTAGAGGACCACCAGGCTCTGCTTTTATCGGTGATCAATGAAATAACACACTTTCTGAAGTATAGCCTGCACAGCCCAAGAATTTGAGGTATAAGCATTACAGGTAATTTCATTAGTACGCAATTCTTAGGTTCTAGACACACCAAATACATGAAATTTTTAGTTAATCTGATTGGTTTAGGAACAACAGAACGTCACACATTTGATTTATCAAACGTAGTGAGCACTGATTTAGCATTGATTCCTCACAGCCAAGTGTGAAAGACAAGAATCGCATGGTAATGAAATCGCCTGTAACCATAGAACCATGCTTTCCATTTACACGTTTTTAGAACTGTCCATATTCTGTAGAACTTAGTCAACTCTATAGAGGAAAGGTCTCCTTATAGGAAGATCTATACAGGAAGGAGGCATTGTTGTGTACAAAGCTAAGTTGACAGCCACAACATCTGCAGGGTTCACACCAGAAAAGGGGCAAACTAGCAAAGCACTGGAAGAAAGCTAGCAAACTAAAAAGAGCTACAAGGAAACTTTTTGTGGCTTTCTTTATTCTATAAATACACAAAAACTGGGAGACAGTATGGGAAAAGAATGTCAAGAACTAGGCAGACTGTGACACTCCCAGGACATGCTGAGAGAAATGTATACCAGGAATTGGGACAGGGTGGGGGAAAGGATAGGAGCCTCGGGACCCAGTGTGATCTGCAGGACAGAGTGAGCACAGGGAGGTACAATACTCTGAGGACATCCCTTCAACTGACACTGTTTAGTATAATCCTTGCTGCACTATATTACAGTATTGCACTGGTGTAGCTGACTATATACATCTACTGTGACTGCAAGTCCAGGACATTGACATATAATCACACCAGGGAGCAATATATTCAGTCAGTGGTCAGTTAATACTCGTATGTTTGATAGTCTTTCCTTAGCAATCACATTAATTTTCAGTTGACTGACTGTCATATTGATGCATCAAATATCCTTTGCTGCCTCTATTTTTCATCTTCAACTTCATTTATGTCTTTCAGATTCCATGCGGCTTTGTCACTTCGATGCCTAGGTTTGAATTGTCTCCAAAAAGATTTCGAAGGTTTTTTCTTCAATTTGACAGACTAAGGTCTGTGAGTGGGCCTAATATTGCCCTCATATTTTCTGAATACACCTCAGCTATTTCATATTCTGACACTTGCGCAAACTAGAACAATAAAGCTGAAATACCAAGCTTACAGCAACAGTTACTGTAACTTCGGCATTATCTCGTTAAGCCTCATAGAACCAAATGGACCGATGAGGCTTAACTGGATAATACCAATGTATTTACCAAATGTCGCTTCCATCATTTGTTCCTGACTCCTCATATACTTGTCTATTGTCGATGCTAACATAGTAACTTTTGTTTATTTCTGCTAGATAATCTGTTCACTAAAACTTGGTAAAAGGTGATTGAGATTGCACAGCATGCATAGCCACATAGGAAATCGACAGATACATTAGCACAGTCTCATTTGTTGAAACCATTTTGCTACTGCTATTGACTGACTTAAGTTAGGGGCATCAGGCTGAAACTCATAGGCTGCTTCTTTGTTAAGAAAGGTCAAGTCTGGGAAGGTGCTGATCATTGTATCACGTATATCGCCTTATAAGGTCGCTGAAATGAATGGTACCTCAAAGCACAATCCCTCTTTTTCGAGGTGAAGATTTCAAAGAAATTTGATAAGGAAAACCTTCGGGTAAAGTCGCTCATAAGCCAAGACAAAAGGCTGCAGTTCTTTTGAGATTCGCATATTTAAAAAAAAACACAACATAAACAGTGTCAGGAAAACAGAGAGCATCTGAAGAAGTGTTGGATAATGACAGGGTGTGTAGGACCAAATGTGCATCAGTTTCCTTTTCTGCGACATCGCCTCAGATCCTAATGTGGGAAATTGGTCTAATTTATTATTCCTAAAAGGCAAAAAGAGAAGGCATAATCATCCCATGCATTTAGAACATCACGTTCAGAGGCAGTAAACCATCATGCCTATGGTTATGGAGGCAAAGGCGCCTTACTGGAAGCCTGGGAGACTAGTAGGAGTTGCATACAGGAAGACTTGGCTGTAGAGATCTAGCAAGCACAAGCAGGCAATATGTCTCATGATCATGATGAATAAGATATCTCAAGGCAATCTTCCCAACATTCTTCATCATACTACATGTTCTGTGCAATCTGCAGTCTCCTTAAGATTCAATCTTATCTTAGATGAGCAGATGTATCAGTGCACAATGAACATGGTAATTTGCTGCAGGTCCTGCCTCACATTTCTGCCAGCCAATGTGCAACACTGTCTCAGGTTCTGCCACAGACTCTGCCACAGATTCTGCCCCATCTGAAGCTCATCACATGCCTTGCACTCTGCACTGACCTGATTGATATGAATTTCCAACCTGCTGATTCTAAGTCATTGACTTCATCACTTCACACAAGAGTAAGCAATGTGATGTGTTAATATTACCAGCATGTGATCAATGCAGACTTCAGTTGATATGCCATTATTACCCAGGCACTTCATTTTGCTTTCAGGAACAAGAGTATACTGAAAACCAGTAGCCAGCCTGAATTTATCTTCACTTAAACTACATTAAATGAACTATCTAAATGGATGAAACTTAAGCCATATCCTAAACCCTGGATATTGCTGATAGGGGCTGGCTCCATACATATATATTGTTAATTTAAAGTTGAACATGAAAGTTTGATGAAGATAAATCGACACTGACCAAAATCCTGCATTGCACTTCTCAATAAAATATGAAGCAACGAAAAGAGAAATTGGAAGGATGACAGAGTTTCGCAATTTCTAAATAAATGCCTCCATCGAGGACCTCCAAAAGAGACCCATATCATATTGGGAGATCTTAGCAACCATGCAACAATGAAGCTCATCCACTTGGAAAGATAAATGGGGCAAAAACATGGAGCTGCAGCTTATTAAAGTACATATGGAACCTCATTGATACTTGAGTTAATGTTAAATCAAAGCCGGTAATGCCCTGATTTTGGTTGAAAAAGCGCATTCACATACTCCCTGTTGGCTGTGCCTTTGGAAAGCAACGGAGAAGCTGTGCTTTATGCCTCCATATACCAGAGAATAGTAGTGTACAAGGACGCTAATGGATTGCAGGCTTTTAACCTTCTAAATTTCCTTCACACCTTCTAGTGAAAAACACTCCAGCCGAGGCAGGCAAAATTACCTTGTAACAGCATACTCTCTGTATGTTGCTGTACATGTAATGCCATGATTGCCTTGAACAAAATCCACACAGAATCCGCAGGTGTGGATATGAATATGGACCCATTACTACATAACACATACAGGATTTGCAATGATTTAGGAGGCCACTCAGCTTGGCAGCATTTTGTGTGAATTTCAATATAACTCCAAAAGCCACCGGAGATAGCTAGTCAACGGCAGACATTTCTGCTCGCCGAACTGCTGCGTAGATCCCAAGTCTCATGTGGTTTTCGGTTTCTGCTTTTTCTTCACTACTTTCCAAATTCACCACAACATAAGGATGTAAGTTGTAACGTATATGGCTATGTACACATAAAGGCAGAGGCGGTCTAGTCTCAGATGTCCCTAAGGAAATGAGGTCCTTAATGTCAGACGGAGTGAGGTCTCCGGGGCAAACCTCCATATTTCACACAGCCAACCTTACCTCCTCCTGTGACTGCCTGTGACCATTTGTGGAGAAATGCAACCTTCGATAAGCCATATGCAATGGACAAGACTGCATTGCAGGTATTATCTGTTATAAGGTGTATCTTTGTCATTTGAACTATTTTGAAGGTACAGCAGGTAGTATATGGAACAGAATATATCCTAAATACTCTTTGGTACATGATGTACTGCACATCTTACACTCAACAGGTGAGCCGTTGTTAAAGTAATGTTGCAAAATCATATCCTTGTTGTCTTGTCGTTGCAATATATAGCCCATGACTCGAAACCAATGAGAAAGTACCATGTATTCATTAGCACGCTTATTTTAATGTCTCATCCTAAGGAATTGGGACATCTCACTAAAGTAAAGGTGCTGCAATACACCAATGCCAGATATCTCTAAGGTTTTCTTAAATGAGAATCATCCAGAGAGTCAAACCTGAGACAATAAGCAGACAGCAGCAGGAACTCTTGCCCATCAGGCCACTCCAGCAAGAATGCCATGCAAAAAAATAATGTGATAAACTGAAAACTCCTGCTCTCAGCATCTCCTGCTCCCCAGACCACCATATCTTTTTTGCTGCTGACTTTCTATTTGCTTGCCTTCCTCATTCCTCAACCACCCCCTCCTATTGGCCTGGAATCAGGTCAGCCATCTATAATATACAACCATAGACTGCTCCGTTGCATCACCAATCCACTGAGCACTTTAGGTAGGTCTGCTGGCTCCATCAGGACCATCACCACAGAGCCATGATGCTAACTTGATAGAGGGAAAAGATGGCATGTTTATCACACCCTATAATGGCCTCTATTACACTGCTCACTGCAAAGAACCTGCAAGAGTGCGTGGCAAAAGCAGTGTAGCATAATAACATTTTAGCACATGGTTCTGAGGGAATCACTCCCCAAGATTTCTGTGGACTGAATAAATAACAAGCATCAGAGACTGAGTGAGAGGCATACTGAGCAGTCATGGCATCAAAAAGCATCTCATATTTTCATAACCAACACTCCACTCCACTCTCAACCTCATTAATGCTAAAACAAATCACTGGCCTTATCATGAAGCAGCAGTCATTTCCAGTCAATTCACTTAGTGACTGAACCATAATCACTCCACTTGAACACTGGAAAATTCATTCATAAAACAACGTTTTTAGAGGAAGGTAATTGAATGATGAAGTGCCTTGCTCTCATTAATGGCAACTCATAATGGAATATAGAAAAGCTCTGGGACAGAGTCTCCAAAAACATATATGAAGGCACAACCATGCCTGAAAATGGTGAATGGATTCGTGCCTGCTACACATTCTGCCAATTTGTAGACTGCTTTCCCCCTACACAGACTACACACAAGCTACAAGAGGAAGCTGATGCTATCCATGTAGTGCAACTGGACGGACACAACAGAGCTGGAGAGGGGCTGAAGAGACAGACATATATATATCTCATTATCAGGCACATGAGAGACCTTATAGGAGAACCATGGCAGGCTCATGGCAGATGCATTCATCTGATGACGGCCAGTATTTATTGACCTGTCTTATTATCTCAACAGAGCCTCGATTCCAGATCGGTTGTCCTTGGACACGCCATAGAACTTGTGGGGAATAGAAGGTGGATAAAAGCCAAGCATTCATCACCTGCTCGGAGGCTGCTCGGAGGCAGCACGGAGGCTGCTCGGAGGCAGCACGGAGGCTGCTCCGGGCTGCTTGTGGCTTTAGTCTTGGCTAGAAGCTTGGCTTAAGGCCTGCCATTAAGTTGCCTCTGGCTAGATCCCCAACTATTCTTCACAATAGTATCACTTTCACACCTCCACTGAAGTCGCTTGCTCCTTCCGCAGAGAATCATCTCAATATCGTCCTGGAGCATGCAACGGCATTAATCGAATCTGACATCTTCAGATTAGACTTCATCAGAAGAATATAAGCATTATGAAGCCCAGGCCTTCCTACACTTGATATGGCAATAGTCCCAATTATCTGTGGGTACATAATTCATAAATAACGATCATGTGTCAAAATTTAATGATGCCAATAGGTCTGACATGACATGCTAATAAGCTCTGTGGAATTTAAGCAATGTGCTGTTCAAATACTACAGTCAGTGTCAGCCACATCAGAAGCTACACAAGCTAAATGGATCCATTTTTTGGTAATTTTAAACATATTAGGCCATATTTAAGCCTGATTTGACTGCTCCACATTACAAGTGAGTACAATATATAGTTTTATACACCCCAAATAGCACAGAAGAATCTGTCAGCCATATTAATCCAGGAAATCCATTACACAAAAAGATGGGAGTTGAGCCATGGCCTCATTTTTGATCGATCACCTTGGGTTCAGTGCAACTATTCTGCCAGCAATGGCTTGCAGTGGCTGGCAATGGCAAGCATGCACCCATAATGTGGTTGTGTGTTACAGTGTGTACCTCGGTGGAGCATTAATCAGCTGTTTTGTTCTGGGTTATGTGGGGCAATCTGAATACACATGGCTAGGCCATGGCCCACTAAATCAAGCTAAATGAAGCTAAGTGAGTTACTGGCTGACAATTTTTAAAAGGCACATGATTTGGGGGAGATAAATGTTTCATCAAGGGCTTTTAGATTCACAATCTACAGCCAGAGTCAAGGGAGAGCAGTGGCTTCTGTTTACAAGTGAACTACCATTTTCAGGTTGAGTTAAAACTGCAGCTCAGTTAACAGCACGTGGCCATATACCCATCAGCACATCCCATTGGCATGGGGAAGACCCTCTAAAACATGCCAACAGAATGGCCAAGTGACAACGGATGACCTGTGATTAGACCCAAATAGCACCCCCATAGACCATTGTAGACATTGTAGAGATGTAGAGGAATGGGGAAGGGAGGGAGGGAGGGTGATGCTATAATAGCAAGCACTACCAATACGAGGATCAATAGGGGTAATCAATAATAAGGAGGGGAGTGGGAACCCTTGCTGCTTCACCATGACACTGCTGCTGTGATGCAGCTCCATCCTACAGCAGCTGGCTGTAGCTGCCAGTGCACTACCATCACCAGCGCTAGTTTCCAGCCAGAATGAACAGCACTAACCACAATGGTATCAACAACACAATTTCAGCATCTGAAGTTCAATTTTAGTGCCAATCATAGCATCAACAGCACAATTTCAGCATCAGGAGGTTAATTTTAGTGCCAACTATAGCATCAACTGCACAATTTCAGCATCAGAAGTGTAATTGTAGTGCCAACTATAGCATCAACTGCACAATTTCGGCATCTGAAGTTTAATTTTAGTGCCAACTATATCATCAACAACAACAATTTCAGCATCAGAAGGTTCATTTTAGTACCAACCATAGCATCAACAACACAATTTCAGCATCAGGTTAATTTTAGTGCAGACTATAGCATCAACTGCACAATTTCAGCATCAGAAGTTTAATTGTAGTGCCAACTATAGTTGCTCATCAACAGCTCAACTTCGGCATCAAAAGTTTAATTGTAGTGCCAACTTAAGCATCAACAGCACAATTTCAGCATTAATAACTTAATTTCAGAGCCAACAATCTATAGCACAGACAACACAGTTTTAGCCACAGAAGTACAACAATATCGTCAGCAACAGTATCATCTTAGTAACATATTCAGAAATAAAACAGCAATTGATATCCGGAGTTGTCTTCTTAACTTATTTCATTCTTTAAATCACTAAGAATGATATATAGACCAGCAACACAATTTTTTTTTTTTTGATTTTTTTCTATCAAATTTTGCCAGTGATATTGTATCACTTGTCCCTAAACATGATAAAGTCACTGTGGAACTGACCTGTTCCAAATAGTCTTATGTCTTACAGTGGTACCACAGAAAGCACTAATAGCTAGTTATCAAAATCATTAAATACAACACTATCGTCCACAATTCCCACACAGTAGAAAGAATTCTACATCAACAAAAGCCAGCAACAACATCACTGGCAGTTACATCTGCTGAACGAAGATAATCCACATGAGCACCTCGACGGTCTCGACCACATAAATGGTTTATCCCACTCAACCATTGCAATAAAGCAACACCATTTCTTGTTTTTACACCTGATTTACGATTGCTTTACAGCTGAGGCAATAGTCCTGTGGTCCATAATACAATCCCTGAGGAATAATGCAAGTCAGGAGACATTACATAGATAGAAGACAGCAATGCCTCTTTGAGAAAACAAGGCAGAATTTCGACTGTACGTCTCCTACAAACGTTAATTCTCAATTAGTTAATTTTTATTGTATATATCATTGACAGTCTCAAATATTCTGCAGCAGTCTGATCCCTATTTATGTCCATGACAAAATCTGGATCATCATGCAGATATTTAATATTACCATTTAGACAGACCTTTAATATTACCATTTTACTACCCAATAAACATTGATAAAGAGTAAAAGAACTAGATGAAGTATAGGATAAGGGATCATCCAGTGCATGGAATGCTGTCCCACAGGGACGAAATGTCGCCGCAATAATATATTTTTATTTATACATGTATAAGTCACAAGCCTAACACTTCAGATAGAAAGAGTTTAATTGAAGCATACGCTACTCAGTTGTACCATAAGGGGGTACCCCCAGCGGCATCCCGGGAAAAGTTTGGCATTTTGAAAATGACTCATTGCATATTGTAATGTTGGTCCAGTAGGAGGTCTACAACTTTATATATAGACTTACTCCAAAAGGATATTTAAAATTGTTTGCCAAGTTGACAACTGAAAAGTTCAGGATGGCAAGAGCCAATGAAACTATATATATTAGCTCTGGGATGGCCTACATCACTGAGGTCACATGACAACAATGACCACATGGCTAGAATCTATCTATAGATCAATATATATATCAGTCAATGCCAATGGGCCATCCATCACAGATTGCCATCCATCACAGATTGCCATCCATCACAGATTGCCATCCATCACAGATTGCCATCCATCACAGATTGCCATCCATCACTGATTGCCATCCATCACTGATTGCCATCCATCACTGATTGCCATCCATCACTGATTGCCATCCATCACAGATTGCCATCCATCACAGATTGCCATCCATCACTGATTGCCATCCATCACAGATTGCCATCCATCACTGATTGCCATCCATCACTGATTGCCATCATGAAGTATTTCACAATCATGTTTCAGCCACGAAACTGTTGTTTCCAAACTGCAGGTTGTGTTGTTTCAGCCATTCACTGAGTAATTACACCAGGTGGCGTTTTTTGGTAGTGGTGACACCTAACGTTTCGTTCTGTAACATGATTCTGGCTGTCCACGCCACGAAGGCCGCGACCAGGCTGGACAGGCCTACCACAGAGTAGCCGGCAGATCTAATGATCTAGCCGGCGACAAAAAATAGGTCAGAATCTGACACCAGCAGCTGCAGATATGAAAACCAATCAGTTGGCAACCACACAATAATACTGGGAACCACCATGGTGCCAGTGACACCTCAACAAAAATGTGTAATTGCAATTTTGAAATCTCCAATATTTACCATTCACACAAGACTAATAACACGTCAAATATCAGGGATGCCATACCGGTCTGCAATTAAGTATTATCATATCTGAATACCCTCCATAACTACACGTGATAACTGTGACAATAGGGGAAAACCATTATCTTCTCAAATCATAATTCATTGCTCATTTAGGCAATACAGATTGAACCATACACAACAAACACAATGATTTTAATGGATGGTCGCAGTGCGTTTAATCGCGAACAAAGACACACAAATTCAGTTACACCATACACTCATACCGGAGAAGACACAATACACACAGGAGAAAACGAGAACACACACAGACAGAAAACATAGATAATTGTGAAGTCGGAACAGCTATGCTCGCGCTGCCCTACAGAGTTCAAGTAAATAGAATGTCTTTGAATTTTTTTACGTTATTGAGTAATTTTTTAATTTAATTAACACTGATTGTCCATTTCCAGGTAACCGGAAACGAAGTGGTGGAAGTAGTCTTGCGGATTCGGATGAAGTTGTTGACGAAGTTGAGGCTCCCAGGCATTGATCGATCGCTTATGCCATTTTAGTCCATATGTACATTTATGCAGTGATCATTGACAATTTCATGCATCAATTACATTTTTATTGAATTTAACATGCACAATGACAATGGTGTATAAAGATGTATATTAAACAATTGGAGCCCATTACATCTGTATTTTGACAATTTCATGCTCAAGTACTACTGATTTAATTCTATCATGCATAATAACAAAGGTGTATAGAGGCGTATATTAAACAATTGGAGCCCTATATTACAATTACATTTCATCCCTAAGACATTTTTATTTCTAAATTTTTTAAATTTGATAATTTTTTAATAATCACTGCACAAGACTGTAGTTGACAATCAGGATTGGCTAGCCAGTACATGGGGTCCATGCAAAATGATTCAAGTGTGACATTTGATTTATTAAGAAAATTTTTTTTTTATAATTGGGTTCTAGTGGGGGGCGGGATTCGTTAAAAGTGCGACGCACCAATTCGGCGCGAAGAGCTTAAATAGGGAAGCTTCAATTGACAAACAATCGTCACGAGAACCTGCTATAAACACCGTGGGCAAAGAATCAGGTGAATGCGGAGCGCAGAACCTGATGCACTCGACCATGTCCATTGTTTGTGCAGTTCAATCTGCCTTAGCTACGCTAAGCTGCTATTGAACCATACACAACAAACACAATGATTTTAATGGATGGTCGCAGTGCGTTTAATCGCGAACAAAGACACACAAATTCAGTTACACCATACACTCATACCGGAGAAGACACAATACACACAGGAGAAAACGAGAACACACACAGACAGAAAACATAGATAATTGTGAAGTCGGAACAGCTATGCTCGCGCTGCCCAAACCGAGCCCAAGAGCATGCTGAACCTGTTAGTAGTGAGCGGCATAAGATAGCCTTAATTGTGGAGACTTGATTGAAAGTCTACTTAAATTATAAGGTGCAATTGAGAAGCCACGCTGCCTGAAATTAATGATGTACAAGGCGAGTGGCGAAGCGAGTGGAGGATGAAGGAGGGGGTCTTAAGTAAACCTTATAGGCATCCGATCGCCATCGGCCTAAGCGCTGGATGTCTTGAGCTGACATCCCAGCGTCAGCTGCCTCAGTGGCGGCCCCTGCCCTCAATGAATGGGTTGAGTAACATTTTGGATCAAGTCCTATTGACTTGACAAACTTTTTAATTTTATTATTGTAAGTAGGATAATCTAGTGGAACACCTGAGCTAGAATATAAGTAAGCTGCTGGGGAGGCAGGAAAGGAATGGAGATACAGTTGAGTTATGCAATGAGCACAAATGTTGTGACCCGAGCAACCCACATGGAGTGAAAATCCTTTGGGCGCGTTCTTGGAAGAGGCCACTGTATATACCATAGATCTAATGTATGGGTTGAAAGATATTGATGATCGAAGTGGGGCTTGACCTGTAAAAGTGTCTAAACAAACTTCAGATGCCCTAAGACAAGCAAAGTAATGCAGTGTGATCACAGATGCATACATAACATTCTCTCGTGAAAAGATCAAACTACTAATAATACGCTCCAGAACAGAAAAGGTGATTGGAAGCACTCTTTTGGGTGGGGCATCAATCTTTGAAACAGCCTTTACCGCTAGACGGACTCTTGATGTCCAAATTCCGGGGTCAGCGCCCCCTAGTGCTATCACCCATGACCGAACTCCTGCGAGATAGTTAGAGATAGTCGAGCTGGTGAGGCCCTGCTCTGCGAGATACGCAACGAATCTAAGAATTAACTTTTCTTCAATAGGCAGGGGTTTAAGTTGATAAATCTCTACGAACCCAAAATACCGGGAGACCGCTGTGGCATAAGCCGCCCTTGTCCTTGGGGCCCAGCCAGCTGATACGAGGGCCGAAGCACGAGCATCCAGTCCTACAAAAGGAGAAATCAATAATCAAACTCCATAAATGTCTCGTCTGGCCAAGTCATCAACCTATTAACCGAAGGGTTCCTATTTTGAAACTCTAAGACTCTAAGCCTACTAAGATCATCAGCGTCTAAGTTGTCCGCAGATGCTATATACACAGGGGCTACATTAAGATTGAACTTCTCTATTATCATAAACCAATGTCTACAGAAAAACATTAAGTGTGGAACGGGAGAATAACCACTGTTAAAAATGCTGCAAGCTGTCATGTTATCGATATGAAATATAATAGAACGGCCCACTAATTGAGGGGCCCAGGTGTGGAGAGCGGCGACAGCAGCCTGCATCTCTCTCCAGTTAATTGATTTTTCTAACATCCACCTGTGGCCCCCTGTGTATGATACAGAGAACCATTCCCTATCCATGAAACCAGAGAAGCCCAAAGATGACGCATCTGTATATATATGAACAACGCCACTGACCCAGTCGGGCTTAATCACAGAAACACCGTTATGAGCGGCAATGCACGCCACCCACCATGACAAGTCAGCCTTTGCCTCAGATGACAATCTAATTCTATGGTGCAAATATTTCACCGAATTGGCTGCTAAGAATAGTCTAGAAAGAAATGGTTTGCCTGCTCTAATAACTCGGGCCGCAAATGCACACTTGCCAAGTATGCTCAGAAGCTTGCGTTTAGTAATTACACCCAAGTCGAGCCAATGAGTGGCTTCTGACTTTATCTCCATCAAACGCTGCTCTGAAATTCTCAGCTGATTCTGAACAGTGTCTATTATTATCCCAAGAAACTCGATCACTTGGGCCGGTGCAGTGACCTTGGAGTCCTGGATCTGAAAACCCGCTAATCTAGCAGTGTCTAGCATCAGGGATAGATTAGACTCACAATTCCCGTAAGAGGGCGCTAAAATCAAAAAGTCATCTACGTAGCGTATCATTGAAGATCTAACCCCACGGTGAAACATAATTGAAGCGAGGGGGGCTGCTATTGAATCAAAGAGGAAAGGTGCAGACCTCAACCCGAAATTTAATACCTTTGAAAAATAATATTCGACCTGTCCAGCTGCATTAGCCCAAGAAAACCCCATGTGATGCCAATCGAGATTGTTAATATACACATGTTTATAGGCATCTTTTAAGTCCATTTTTGACATAAATATGGACTCAGAGTTCATTGACAAAATGAAGTCAACCGCATCATCTATAGATGCATATTTCAAGGTAAAGGACTCTGGGTCTATGTGGGAATTAACAGATCCACTAGCTGGATAGGAGAGGTCGTGTATCACGCGAACTTTGTTAGAGTTGCGTTTCATAAATGCCCCTAAAGGGGAAATGGTGTAATTTGTATAAGGGGGGGTGGAAAAAGGGCCGTATAATCTATCTAAGGCGAGGTCTGCCTCTATGATGGCAGATACCTCCTTCCGGAACTCCATGGCCGATTGCCAATTGGGATTGACAATAGTCAAATCCGCAGGAGCCCGGCCTATCCTAACCCCGTCAACAATAGAATCCATAACAACTCTAGCACGATCCTGATCAAGAACTAAGGGGAGGAAGTGATCCCAGAAGGGGAGTTTAAGTACTGGTGACCAGAGAGCTGAGAGGGGCCGATTTACACTTCTGGTTGGGGCAGGTTGACTGGGCTGCTCTTGTTTACCACAGGTGGCGCATACGTGCCGTCTGTAGCATTTGCTAGCCCATCGGCACTTATCAAATTGAAACATGAAACAGATTTCAGCGCTGACGTCTGCTCTGCTTGTACCTGAACTTTGACCTGATCCCTGTTGACCTGAGCTACGAAAATTAGATCTTCTACCTGGGTTATTCCTACCTCTATTACACTCGTGACCTGGAATATCCTGACCCCCACACTTTTGACACTTGGGTGGCGCTTTAGTAGCTCCACTGTCAAATGTGGTGACAAACAGTTCGTGGTCCAAGTTAGCAAATTCGAAGCTTCTATTCTGACCTAGCCTTTTACGATGCCTACTGTCGTATGACAAAACGTTGGCAGTTCTGAATTTTTGTGCGACATTGAGCATGAACCCCATGTACCTGGCAGCCTGATAAAAGACATTGAATCCATAGAATTTTGTGAGCAACATCATATACACAATCCAAGCCTCAAACCATTTGTACATTGAGACTATATTTCTACTACTTTTTACGGCCTTAATCTGAACATTGCCGCTTTCGTCTACAAATGATCTAATTTCATCATCGGCATTACCATCGAGAAAGTTTTCTAATGAGACGCACTCACCATTTAGAGCAGCCGATATGGAGTGAGGAGGGATGAATTCCATTCCATTCTCAAGTGACATATTATTGTTCGAGTAGGGCCCTGGGCGAGCGGGCTGGGCTGCGTAAGGTGGCAATTGGTATCTCTCGTGCGCACCATAAGCCTGATGATTGTTCATGTTCATTGAAGCGTGCGGGGGAATTTGTTGCCTGTCACATGCACCGTGAACGTGCTGGCTCGCAGAATCGACGTGAGGGTCACGATGACCCATGTTCACTGTGACGTCCCGAAATTCCGTACTGTTGAAGTTATCACGAAATCCATTAAAGTTGTCTCGGTATCCGTGAACGGGTAAAGTTGAACGCCCAGATGTGGGGGGGGGTCCCACACGATCACTGGAGATTGATGGCCACGAAGGGTGTGGGGGGCCGTGATTTCTGCTGTCAAACGAGGGAGACGGGCCTCTGCGCACTGGTGATAGCATCGGGGGGGGGTACGAAGTACGGCTCCAGCTCAAGCCTTGGGCCCCGTCTGGGCGAGTAGGCGAGCAGGCGAATCGAACTGATGGGTGAGGGGGAGCACTGTCGTTCCTGGCAGACGGATGCTGACTATGGTGGGGAAAATCGGACGAGAAGTCAATGAGGGATCCAACTTCGCTAGACATAGTATATGGTCCCGGCTGCGGCCTCATTTGTGGCTGGTGCTTCTCGTGTCCTTCAGAACATCCCCGTCCTGTGGGGCCCACGTGGCCTTTGGCAGGCTTTCCACACTTTTTGCACTTGGGCTTATTCTTACCCATGGCTAACACGTGTGACGCCTGGTACACTGCTAATCTCGCTGGGGCACGGTCGAAATCCAGACGAGGTGTTGTCGCACTGGGGAGGCCTAACGTAGGGCACTCGCCCGCCTGCTTTTCCTCACTTAGCTGCCACTGCCAATTCAAATAACTCCTTCTCTGGCTCCTTCGCAAATACAGCTGCTGAAGATTGCAAATGGCGTTAGACGTGCCAAATGCTGCTGTCACTCTCAAAGCAGAGCGCTGGGGCCGCTTCACGCTGTAGCCGAAATGACACCGGGTGGTGATTGACAGTGGGCCCAGAACGTGGCCGGACTGTGGCTACGTGACAGACAATAACTACGAGCTG
This sequence comes from Platynereis dumerilii, assembly GCA_026936325.1. Taxonomy (NCBI): domain Eukaryota; kingdom Metazoa; phylum Annelida; class Polychaeta; order Phyllodocida; family Nereididae; genus Platynereis; species Platynereis dumerilii. The sequence continues at coordinate 16,841,647 of JAPTHN010000001.1, forward strand.
TAATGGTCGATGAAGATGAAGATGAAGTCAGGCAGCGTGGCTCCTCAAAGTGGTGCAGGTATGTTAGTCCTAACGAATGTGCTCCGTGCAGCGATTCGTTAAAAGTGCGACGCACCAATTCGGCGCGAAGAGCTTAAATAGGGAAGCTTCAATTGACAAACAATCGTCACGAGAACCTGCTATAAACACCGTGGGCAAAGAATCAGGTGAATGCGGAGCGCAGAACCTGATGCACTCGACCATGTCCATTGTTTGTGCAGTTCAATCTGCCTTAGCTACGCTAAGCTGCTAGTGGAATTTAGTCACTAATAGTGCTACTGATGACCTTCCATTACTACTGGAGATAACCTAAGCAATGCAATGTAAGCATATATATTTAATTACGTAAATTGAGAGAAATCAGGCATTGGTTTTTTCGAAAATTGAAACTCATCTGTATTGATGTATAAAAAATTTTCCCCGAAAAACTGAACTTTCAGAAATTTAGACTTCATTAGATTGAGAATTTAAGTATTGCTCCACGTTTGAGCTAGTTCACAAGTTAACACAATGAAGGTCTACACATGAACAATTTGAACATGTTACATGTATATCCCTCAACTACAAATACATTCGTCTCAGTCCAATTTATTTCCATTCGACATGAAAGAGCCATGTAAACTCATGTAATACCACTATAGAACATACAAAGTGGAATCCTCAATGCTCAAAATAGTCTCAAAATAGTCTGGATCCGTAGGGATTACAGGAGAAATCCTTCAAATTAACTGCTTAATTGCATCCGCAGTGCAATAGAACTTTGAAGGCTATCACTGTGAAGGTTAGTCGCGTGCTACTCTTCTATAACAGAAATAGGACTACAACATTGAGATGAGATAATAGAGTAAAGAGGAAATAGAGAAAAGAGGAAAGAGACAATAGAGGAAATAGAGAGACAAGAAATAGAGAATGGCTGCAATAGAGAAAAGAGGATGTTGTAAAACAGGGAAAATATATACAGCATACATACACAGAAAAGAGAAATAGTCAATAGAAAAAATAGAGACTGGAGATAGAGAATGGACAAAAAAATAGAGAATAGAAGTTTGAGTCTGAGAGAATAAATGTAGAAAGAGGACAGGAGGAAGGTGGAGTAAGACTTCAACTTGGATTCAATTTGCTCAGCAGTTACTGTTCCCTTTATAAAATTAACTGCGATTGAGCCACAGCGACGCATCGTGAAATAGAGGCAACTTTCAGCAAAAAAATAACAGGAATACAATTTACAGCAATTTGCTTTGAAATCAAAGTGAAGAAATAAGTTTACAGAAAGAAATTCTCTTTCAGAACAGTATTTTGTTGAACTACTCTACTCTTCAGCTCTTTGGAACGTACAGAATCAATATCCTACAGCGTCATAGCTGGAGACTCTGAAGCATGGTATAACCATAGTCCATAGAGGAGCAAGAATTCGAAGTAAAATCTACTGACTTCCCTCCAAGTTAAAAATTTAAGTAGAAGCTATACACAGTGTCTCTGCTCCCCCCCCCCCCAGTCTCCCTCATTGCCAAGCTCCTGACAACTACACACACATCCAACTGGTGGGATAAACTGTTGCAGCTGCAGCCCCTTGCCTCTCTCTCTCTTTCCCTCTCCTGCTCCCTCATCCATGTGCAAGTGGCTCTCCTGAAGCTGTTGCATGGCTGCCAAGAAAATAACTCCAGGAAGAACAACTACAACAGTAAGCTTGGTTCAACAGCACGTTTGCTTGGTTAGGTTCGAATACAGTTCATCCATGGTTACAGAGATATCCGTGAGAGCCAAAGCTGCGCCGGGAAGCTGCTCCAGGAAGCCGCTTTGAGTCGAGTTCCAACATAGTCCCTATACAGTCCCTTAGTCAACAAAAGACATTTGGTTCAGTGGATTCCACTTCAATAGTAACTGGTTTGGTGTTCTTCTGAAGTTCTGAAGGTCTGGTCTGTACAGTCATGGCCCAAAAAATTAGATTAGCTTCCATGGTATAGTTCGCTTGAGGCAGAGTGCCACAATAGTAAATACTTAGTATTAAGTAACATTGTCAAACCACATAAAACGACCGTTCGCATAATGCATCACAAAGCAGTCTTCCCCCAAACTATTGTTTTGGTCAGCGTTAAGTTAATATAAATTGAAAAGTATTTAACAAGGAACTTGAAGGAGGACAGTCTCACATCAGACAAGCTGCTCTTTGAGGTTGGCTTGAGGCAAGGACCTCTGCCTGTACATAAGAACAGAGAGAGGCTGGAGACTCCGCAACTGTAAAACAACAGAAACGAGCAGTAACAACTCAGAACCTACACCGTTGGGTCGTGTTGGCAGTTGCTTTTAGTTAAGCAAAGTTAATTTTCAAGGCTGACCAGCTAACCAAGAGCATTAAGCCACAATTGAATTAAATCACCTCAAGGTTTCAACTAAAACCTCTTTGTCTTTCGCAAGACTTGGAAGAAGTAGCCTCAGTTGGTCGCAATTTGTCATGAACATTTTTTTGTCAAGAGGGGGTAGAAAGGGCATCATTAAATTGGTATCGGAATGGCATCGGTATGTCGGACTTGTTTTGGTATCGGAAGTGAAAACTATGACAGTTGCATCATTATTAACTTTACCCACCAGCTCCCCTAACCTTGAACCTATGTTGTGCCAACGAACCACAACTACAGTTCAATAGATTCTACTTGCTGTCTGGTGTCCTGATCATGCTGATGGTTAGAGTAAATACAGACCGGCTAGACAGTCGAGGAGAAGAGCAAGAGCCAGTTGATTTAGAGGAAAAACTTACGGGATCAACATCCAAGTCAAGACTCAAGAGTCTTCAAAAAAGATGGCATGTCATCAGTGCAATCACTCATAGACTTTGAGAAGTAAAAGTATGGCAAGGGACTATAGGAGTATCGAAATGCCAAGAAATATATTATCGAAATTTATTCATTTGGGGAGACGATTGCTATGCATTGATAGACACTTTAACAGAACTGACACATGTTCCAATAAATGTATTACATGATGATAAGGAGGCATAAGTAAGCATGTGACCATTTAGGACAATATGTGATAAACATGTGTATCACAATGTACATAGATTTTGATCATTGCCATACATGTCACACATCCCCTCAACGTCAGCTGTTTTGATAACAAGGTTGATTCTTAATTCAATTGTATATTTTGCCTGACAATGCATATATTTATGTGTATAACTCATGTGACACTATTTGCATACATTGTAAAACACACTCCTGTAAATTAGGCTGCTATCTTATCAAGTACTTAATAATATAGGCAAAGTAAAATGTTTAACAGAAGGCAAAAGTGATGCATGGTTGCATGATGTCAAGTCAATATCAGTGCATACAGGCAAAACAAAATATCATAGAGAACAGACTCCTAGAGTCCCTATTATTGCCGATAACATGAGGTGTCAGAGGGACTCCTTGAATTGGATTGTTTGACTCTCCAAAAATGTTAACTGATTGGTTATGTAACTTCTCATAAACATTGCTGTTTGTTTATGCCCAAAAACACCTCGTGTGATTAATTATCAAAACTTGTTAAGTCATTTTGTTTTGATTCTCCCATTGTCCACTGTATAACTTGCAGAGCCACTGATAACTTTAAAGTATAAACATTCATTTTGTTATCCAATATTATGTAACAATTCAAGATTCCCGCAGTATGAAAGAAAACAATTAGGTAACAAGTTTACTCTGCCATATTTTGCTCATTTGCATGCTGCTTGTGCTCATTTACATGCCCAGTTCCAGTAGACTGCATAGGGAATAAGGAAATTACAAAACCTTCAGAAGATGTTTGTTTGTTTGTGTTTTACGCCTCTGCAGCACCTTAGTGGGCTATATCGAGGCAGGCGATCGCCGTATGATGATGAGATGAGAAGACTGTGAGTCTGGTACATACTCGATTAATTCAGGGATGCCCAGGGTCTTTCAGTTGCCCCAGCATAGAACACTGGAGACAACCCGCTTCCATTTAATGTCCCGTGGGCTCGGACTAAGGTGAGTTCCCAGGAAACCAGAAGATAGGCATCAGACTGACATAAAATGACAGACATACAATGACCAAAAGAGTTGTACAAATGTCAATCCAAAATTCACTGAAAACAGTCTGACAAATTTCAATTTTAAATTGATTCATCATAAACTCTGACATAGAAATGTTATAATTTCACTAATCAGTTAGCTCCAGACGAACCAGATACAAAAGAAAGTAATCTCTTACTGTAAGTGAGTGAATTGGCATTAATGAAGCATTCAGATGCATCTGATTAATTGGATCATGTTTTCATTAGTTCTGAATCTATTTCATCTGACACAAAACTACTCAAGGTCATAGATAAATGGAAAGATTTTACAATAATTCGATTTTTCATTCTTCTTTTTACTTTCTCTTCAAAGATATAACTGCCTTTCATGATTCGCTTATAACATGCATGCCAAGCATTAAGCTTTAAAATCTGACATGCTAGTTTTGTAACAATGAAATTGCAGATTTTTCTGCTGACAAAATAAAATGCATGGCAGCAATCTTGTCGTTTCTTGTTGACATCAAAACTTTTTTTGCACCTACATATGTTTGTATTGAAATTGTGGTTACTTCTGTTCCAAACTGAGGCTTACATCAGCCAGATACCACAAATGGCAAGTAAATTGTGCTCTCTCCTAATGTCAAAAGTTAACAGACTCTGACGTTTTAGTTAGTTTAACTTCACTCGAAAAGCAAAATCGTATACATGTGGCACAGAGCATATTTCAAAGAGTGGATCGGTCTTAATCAAAAGTCAATCTTAATTCACACATATCATGATACAATAGCATGTGCACAATTAAACTGTATGTACCAGATACATAAATACTTATGCAAAATAATTATATATGCAGAAATCAAATGCAAACTTTTAAGCACATGAATATTTAAATATATTCAAGTGCACTGAGAAGCACAGTGACCCAGAACAAATGCAGAATGTGAATAATCTATGAGTGGATGTTGTGTTTTATAGTTATAACAAGTTGAGTTATCACTAGTAGTTTCATCAATACTTCTGATAATACCATATATCCTATATAACAGATCTGATGGTTAAAAGTGGGGGTGCAGGGAAAATGGGTGGGTACATAGCAAGAAGACAATGGTTATAGCCAATCTCAGACAATACCAGACAGAGACAGGCAGACACAGTGGTATTATACATGTATGCCAGTGGTTTTTTGGTCACCAATACATTTTACATCCAACCGCAGAAAAGAAATACAGACTATTTAATTACTTTCTTCAAAACAACGTACTTATTTTATAAACATGTGAAATGGAGATTTAAAATGCTCAATTTAAGCTGTTTATCCTATTCTCAAGGACATGTTTTCAATCAAGTAATTCTACAGCCTTATCCCTTTCATGTAAATTGATTAAAATATTTTGAAAAACATTCTCCAAGTAAAATTAAAGCAATGTCCTTGGCTAAATCTAAACAATTCTAAACAACTCAATGGCTCTATGGCATGATATAGACTGATACAAACTGAATAGGCCCAAGATCATTGCTTGGCTTTTGCCACTGATCTCTATTGAACAATCCACTCCACACAACTCAAGCAAGACTTAGATATTGACGTATTGATTGCTGCGGGGAAGATTTAACACTCCATCTCCCTCCGCTTTCAAAAATTGCTAGCGGCACTCGAAGGAGACCGAAGGAGACCGCTGTTTATCAGTGATGAATTGCTATTAATTGCTGACCAATGCACATTAGAAGTGTTCTCCAGATTTTTTAGATAACCGTGTTAACACAAGCACCTGCAGGTAACATGGTGAAATACTACAATTGTGGCGCTCCCACTTTTCAGCATATTCACTGTCCCTAAGAATTATCTAGACATTCATATTTCAGTCTCTGAACAGAGACAGGTAATTTATTTTTTAATGAATGTGTCTGTAACACCAGTTTCCTGAACAGAGATCAATAAAGTACTTCTCATTGTCATTTGTAATCAATAAATGCAAAGGGTGCTGCTGTGAAGCAACTTTGACTGGGCGAACAACCTTACTTCTTCATTACATCCTCCTCTAACTGCAGAACATAAGTACGTTATATAAATATCTTTTTTGACTGATAAACTGATATTCAAGTCACAGTGCAACAAAAATGAATGGAGCTTTTAGCGAACTTTGTCTGACTCTAGAATTATGTGAATTAGTCTTCATTCAACATTCGAGTAATTTAGATGGTCTGAGTCTGAGAAGTCTACAAGATGGAAGACCAAATGAACACCCTTCATCAACTTTCCAAGGCCAACTCACTGGAAATCTTGCCCTGAAACTCACTGCAATGTCTTGCCAGAGGACTACTTTGAAAACCTTTCAGTGGTTATTCACTGGTTGAGTCTCTAATACCAGAGTTCTGTGACAGTTCTGTCATTGCTTGACCTGCCTTCAATGTCATGTCTTGGGGCTATTACCAGATTCAGAAACAGGAAAGGGACACAGATTATAATCCTATAATAGTATTTACAATGTAATAGGCAGGTACTATTACTAGGTATGGTTTGTGCAGCCTGCTACATTGTTCTTAGGCAATTCTTAGCTTCTTGCTATTCAAGGAGGTTGATTGAAGACTTCCACATAGAGACTAAGAGAGGGAGGAGTCCTCCACATGGTTGTGTTGAAAAAATTTGATGTTTTTTCATTCTCATAACGATGGTACATTGTCTAGTACATTGGTATTTTCAACCTGGCTGCTGTTTAGAGGTTACTTGGATTCACTGCACCATAAAGCTTCAGGCCAGTACCATCCACATATACAACAGATAACAGCAAATACAATATGCAGATATAGATCTGAATGCAAGACAAAAAGATCTATATGGCAGCAAATCCGTGTGCAGTCAGTCACATTGTGTGCACTGAGCAGACACTGAACAAAGCCAACCATGAGAAGCTGACAGACAAATACAAAGTAGCAAAAACAAGCTTTATCCATCAGCCCAATTCGGGAAACGTGAAATCTGCTCAATCATTCCGGCGTTTTAATCTTCTGCTTGAGCGAAAGCAACAAACACCTTTTTCAAAGTCAAATTCTTCTATCATTTCTCTGGCATCCAGTATCCATCATGCACAGTTCAACCACGGATGCCGGATAAACAAAATAATAAGGCATCATTTTATGGATGCGGACACGATAAGGTTCCCCTAGCGTACAGCTGGAGCAGTATTACCCACACTGACATAGAACTCGTGCAACAGTAATCAAATCTCAATTCACTGAGGTTATCAGGAAATTTGCGCAAGTCACAGGATATTGCTCCACATTATTTCTTAAAAAGACATAATTTCCTATTTGAGTTATCTTAAAATCAAAACCAAATGATATAGGTAACTGAGGTTTGTAGTAAATTGCTACAAATAATTGCAGTGATGTTGATATTCAATTACTCATGCAGCGGATCATAATAAAGATATCATCTCATCAAAATAAGGAATTTCTAACCAATGGAGCAAATTTGTCTGGAATGACCCAGAAACATGTTATCATAGTTTATAATTTTCCTGAGGAGGGATAAAGGTAATTCTGGAGGACATTTAACATGTTCAACAACGCTAACCATTCGAAGGATGACTTCAGCTACTCTGGGATCTAATATGGAGAAAGAAATAGCCCACAATTGGAGCTATAAAAAGCTGTGAAGTAAAACCATATCTCAAAAAGGTCTTAATGAGAAGCAGATAATTGGAACATGAGATAAGCTCACCTGAAACTGTGGCAGGTTCATTTTGGACCAATTAAGAGCAGGTCTCTCTTCGTTCTCTGCTTCTTTCTCTGCTTCTTATTTCCATCTGCTTTTCGCCAAACTCCATTTCTCCTTTTGATGCAGATCTTCATGTTACTTCTCTTCAAAGTTATCTGACTCTCTTCCCAAAAATAGGCCACCAACTTGTCATGCAAATAATTTTCATTACCGGTAATCGACTTCGTAGTCACAGAGCCTGCAACCACATCTAAATATGAAGCAACTGCAATTTGGCCAATTTGAAATCTCATAAATCAGTGGATTCATTCGCTGTGGTATGTAACTAGAATATAGAAAAATATATCAAGAATTTAATAAGGCAAAATGAAATAACTGCCTCATTTAGGCTTGTCTGCCATCACGCAGACCTATCACCACCAGATCACCGACAAGAGACCACACCGATAAACTGGCGAAGGAAAAATTGGATCAGTAATGTCCAGTATTCAACACAGAATGAGGACCACCAGTTCGTGGATTCATTTCTGCAGAGTCTTTCTCTTAATCACCTGTTGCTTTCACAGTGAGACTGGCACTAGTTCAAACAGAAAAGTCGCTGAAAAAAGACGGATGTCGATAACCATCACTTATATGGGGGATCTGTCACATAAACTTGTCGAGTTTATTGATTCAGCATCATAACACAGACACATAGGTTCAGAAATGACATTATACCTGCAGATAAACCAGTTCCAAGGGGGTCTAAGGAACTTTGAAGTAAAAACATGTAATGACCTTTTCTATAGACTGATTCGCCTCATCATTGATCATCACAATCATCTGCCTTGGAGCAAGAATTTTGGTATTCGGCTCATTTTGGAGGTAGCTTCAGGTGGTCCACTAGACTCCACATGTATGATATAACATGACCCAGGTCACTGACCCCCGAGATGGCAATGTCAACAAGGCAATCATATCAGCAAGATTGAGTCAAGGCAGGAACCTAGCAGCACTGCATTTCCCCCTCAAAGCTGCCTTGCTTGTTGTGTACTGCCTTGGCCTTCTGTCAGTAATTCAGCAACTGCTTCATAGAGCCAAGCCTCTAATCCATTTAAGGCTATATGATCAATGGAGGTGTATCTCGCTGGCCAACAGGACAAAGTTGAGGCATGATGAGGTCTTACCAAAAGATGGCATATGCTGCAGAATAAACCATAGGATTACGGAGAGGAGACGGTGAAGGAAAGATTGGTGTATTTGTATGACTGGGACATTTTACTGCAGTGCTCAGCCATAAGCAAAGACTCCGAAATGTCTCAGCTCGTCAACCTTAACAAGAATCCATGGATTCAAAAACCGACCTCTTGAAGTTGCTGTTGCGGCGAGTGTTGCCCTAACCAATGAGCATCTGATGTGAGTGATGTACATGCTGAAGGAACAAAGCTCTACTTTAGTAGACTTTAGAAGTATATTGGCAGGGCACTTCGACTCCATGTAAGGTGCATGCCATGAAGGGCAATTAATGAGCTATTTCAATATGATAGAAGAAACATGGGGCATGCTTATTTCAAGAGTTTATTTGAATATCCGAAGTAATGAATCACATGTTTGTATGACATCTGTGAGTTTATTGTATTGGAATCATGTAGTTATGGCGTAAAATGACAGTGGCGTGTTAACAAGTGTCATAAGAGTTCCAGAATCATGAATGACACTTAATAGCCACTGAGCTAATGTTTTTATTGTTAACCCTGTTACATAAAATAAAGATTTTTATTATTATTTATTTTATTATGATTATTTAGTGCCTGATATGTGAGCAGAAAACAAATTTATTGTCAGGTGCTTGATGAATGTGGATTCTTGAAAGAGCGTAGTTATTGTATGAGTATATGAGCTGCTAAGCTGCGGCGTTGAAATGAAGAATAGGTTGTTGACATGGAAGGCATTGAAGACGAATAACCTGTATGCTGGCTTTTGTGACGTAATAGAGAATTAAGAAACATGAAAGGACAGTATGTGGAAAATCAGTAGAGTGCGTAAATGATTTTATGGGGATTGTAAGTGAATTTTAAAAGTTGTATAGTAGTTTTCAGTGTAAAGGAAGTTAAATAGATAAGCTGAAATTTATTTGTATATTCACATTTCGCCGCAAAGATGCAAATAAACAAACTGAGGATCTTTTGAGACTATAATTCATGGCCAAAATCAATTTGAATTTACAGAATTTTTTCCTTCTGCCAATTCAATTTATCTGATTTTTAAATGTTGAATTAATTCTAATTTTATTCAATTCATGAATTTAAGTAATTTAAATCATTAATTTAATTATTCAATTCATGAATTTAATTAATGTAAATCATTAATTGAATTATGACCAGCACTGGTGTAAACTCTATCGTCGCACCTATTCTGATCTATTCTAGCATGTGCTAACAGTAACAATCAATATATATAACAGTCATCAATTGTGATGTTTTTTGGAATATCAACTATTATCAAGATGATGATAATGATGAGACGTACAAATGGAAGAAATTGCACTGCAAATTTGTAACCATATGAACATCAATCCCACGTACCAAGCTTAACAGAACCAGCAAAGAACTTTTTTCATGCATGAAGTACCAACAAACTTTTTTTCACATGCGCTGAACAAACTTTTTTACAAGGATCATCTGATCAGCTCCTGACCATTAGGCATGGGAACACTATGTCAGCCAAGGGCTTCCTATTACATTTCCATTTGTAACCCCCAAGTCCAACATTTTTTGGATCTGCCCCTGAAACTTGATTTTAGCCAAATGTTGAAATAGGCCTATGTGGATTAAAGCAATGACACTGGTGTCACTACACAGTACACAAGTATGCATGGTTTAGACTCATGCCTTGATAGGAAGTATACACCATTTTTGGTAGCATTTTCTGATAGCATGTTTCTGTAAATTTTTGAAAAGTGTGACATTCCAACCTAAGTAGTATTTTCAAACATATATATTTGAATTTTTTTTGTAATCACTAATAAATATTATGTTTAGGCCTACTTTGATTCTACTAATTTTGTCACCCCAGCCAACTTCCAATATTATGGGAAGTCAAGTCACAGATGATGATAAGTCTACTTTAGTCTTTAGATAAGTCAAGTCAATGAACATCAAGTCAGTCAGATACAAGCAACTTTAGTAGTTTTAAAAGTCTGGAAGCAATTTGGCATTTTATTTCATAAAAAAGTACGCTAAGCAGCTAAAATTCAGTCTCCTGCATTGAGACTGGAATCTTCAGCAAAATTCATTGAAATATCCAGCAAGTCAAAATGAAATACTTGGCAGTCTGCATTCGACAATGAGACATGCAACATAACTGAACAATTGTTCAATTGAACTCACCACCTATTTTTGAGATTTCCTTTGCTTTTTATTGTGGTTTGAGGCAGTAAAACATGGCTTAAAACTCGTTTTTCTTCAAGCCAGGTTGCACAAAAAAGTGCAGACAACAAAGAGGAAGTTGATTATGCTGTCTCAAGAAAAACGTGCCCAACGAATATAGGTGGCGCCGCCTAGCGTAAATTAACTTTCCACACATTTTCTTCAGAAAACATTGCAGTCTAAAATCACGGAAAACGAGGATATAAAGACACAATCACTTGTCACTGTTACGGCGGAAGTTTCCTTTTGTCAATTATATACTGGTTCTTCCTCTTGGGCGTTTTCCTTCCATGAATAGCGCTGTTTAAGCGAATATATGCAAGCGAAAATGAGCGATAATATACGAAAATGCAGGTATTATCGTTATGACGTCCATCTCCATTTGACATGAACCAACTGGATTAAACCCACCTCGTACGAGGTCGGTTTAAAAATTCCAGTATCACACTATGTATAGCATAGTGACGTCCTCAAGCTCTTTTGGGTCTATCATCATCTATGATTATCAGAGAATAGACAGAGATGAATCTGGATAAGACAACAGCTTTAATGTAATGCTATAACAAGTGACATTGTCCATACAGTAAGATTATCACACATATGCTTTGAATATGAGCTGCTGAGGGGGGACTGTCACAGGCAGTACTGAATCTACTGATAGCATAATTGTGTTATTCGTGTTCATTAAAAGCCATCCTGATGATGGAGAAAATCTAGGATGATCACAGAATGTTGCTGGAGGTAAAACAAGCTGCAAATAGGTTCAATTTTCTGCCTCAAAGCAGACCAACCAGGTTGACTCTGCTTCCACAACCTAATTGCTCTTCTCCAGCAGCTAAATTTGGCCCAGGGACTGGCAGGGAGGAGGTGGGTAGTTAGCAGTGCACTTGCACATCCTAGAAATCACCAGGTTCTCGATAATTGCATCTTGACAGCAACAGCCAACAACACTGCGAACACTGTGAACACAGCAGAGGCAGTCTCAATATTTAAGTATGCAGAAAGAGGACTCTTAGTCTCTTCCATGCAACTCCTATGTATATATTCTTACACAGCTTAGCTGCCTTCAACATGCTCACAGCCACCACTGTGTTGCGCTTGGCAACAAATTCAGGTCCACATTGTTTTGTTTGTCAACTTATCATTACTTTATGTTTACCTAGATAAACAAGAAAGAACCAACAAAGCCAATGGAGTCCTCTCCATTCTGCCATTCTGCAGTAGAAGCATTGATGCCAAGTCAGATACCAAGTCAGGAACACAGCCATATTTGGCATATTATGAGCTACTGTGACGTCACCAAGGTCACAAAGAATGTCCCAAAGGCTGAAAGGCATTAATGGAATGCTTTGATTCCAAATCGCGGCATGACCAGCGTTATCTTCCTTGAAATATTAAACGGTTATTTCAATTATGGAGAATTTCCCCGGGTTTCCTCCCAACATGTTCCGCCAGTTCAAAACACCACAGAATATTCAGCAGTGTATTGATTTGTGGCCCAAACATGCAAATAGGCTAAATACATTTAAGTCCCAATTTCACCAGCTTATTGGTCCACAGCCATTCTGCTTACTTTATCAGATGGCACGTCTCCTATTTCATACAGTTTCTTTGTTCTTGTGGGAAAAATGTAATTGAGTGACAAATGGGCTTGACTGACAGAAAATCTCATTTTAAAACAATGTTACAGTTTCCTTTATACTGGGTTTCTGTTTGAATGCAGAGAACCAGATGTGACTTATTAGTTTTTAACCATGTTGAATATTTCCTGACTCCAAGGACTGAGGTAGTAGTATGTATTCAGCAAATATGTTTTATCAATACTAAAATAATATAACATTCAATGATTCAATTCGTAAAGCAAAGATTCCTAACTTGGTACAGCATTATAATAATTTAGTGCTTACTTTTAATAACACCTTTGACACCATAACATTAAGAAGTTGTATGATCTACAACAATAAGGAGATTTATAAGGAAATTAAAGCAAGCCTGGATTATGACCTCCTCAAAACAAGGAAACCAGCCGTATCTTAGTATTGGTGAATCAAACCTCTTCTACAAAGCAGTCTAGTAACTAGAACCAGCGGAGTCAAAAATTACTGGTTAACGAGCAAGTTCTTTCCACTTCTTTGAAGCTAACAACAGAGTTGAGTAGAACGAAGTCCTTCAAGAATCCCTTGAGGATGAAAAACATCAATTTTCTTCAAGTTTCCCAAAAAAACGAGAAAAAGCAAAATGTCAGGAGTTGAAGACTAATGCTTCCGCAGCGCAACTCGAACCACATGTTCTTACCATTACATTGATGGCATTACAAAAGGTCAAACCACTTCTTCTGAAAGCCATTGCTTTGCATTACAACAATATATACATGTACATGTTGGGGGATGTTCTTTGTTCACATGAAAATAGAAGGATAATATCATACTATAGAGTACCTCCATTTCCTCCTGTTGTAGACAAATCCATGCTGCATCTTCAAAAGGCTGGCAGATAGGCCCTACATATAACATGTATGTGCATTTGTACAACTATGATTGGGTGCAAAGTTTGCAAACAGCAACCATCAAACAATAACTTGCCACTATCAAGGGTTGATTACTAAGATATAAAGAGACTGAATAATCCCCCGTCCATGTTGTACAAAACAAATCACAAAGCTGTCTTTTTTTTCCAATATAAGGCTTTCCAGTTACCTGAAGTGATTTAACGAGCCTTTGTCACAACATGCACCATAACTGTCTACCTTTCATTACAAGTCTGCAACCAAAACACATATATACTACAGTTTGCTTTATAACATCCATTGTTTGAGCAACAACACACAAATATAGCATGGTGATGAAAATAGAACGTTTTCTTGACAAAACCACATTTTAAAATAGCACAAACTCATTGAACTGACACATATATCTTGCCAAAAAATTTCAAACTTGAGAATATAAAGAATACTTTAACAAAACAAAGGTGGATATTTACTGAATGACACAACCACCTGAGGTTATGAGGAAAGGTTCCTCAGTACAGTAGGTGGCACTGAGTGCATATTCTCATTACTTACAGCTGTTTAGCCAAACATTTCAACAACTGGAAGATCACAAAGACAAATGAGTTGCTGAAATTCAAATGACCCTGTTCACCATGCTCATTGCAACAGCTCAGATAAGAGGAGCTGCTGATATATGAGCTTATACAAGGGCTTGGAATAAGACTTCATGTGGAACTTGGTGACTGAGTTTTTGAGGGTCACCATTTCAATAACATTACGGTCAGATGATGTGGTGGCCAGAAGGCCTGAGAAGGGCACCACCTTTTGACCATGTTGACTGGTGGCCATGTCTCTTCAGGGAAAAGTGACCACTGCCCAGCCATAGTATTTTAGGGTTGATGGTAGGAAAAGAGAGAAAATGTTACCTTCCTCCTTATGTCATTAATCAAATCAAATTGGTCCCTGAACAGGTCTGTGATCCATATGCCAAACACAGTGACCAATCACCATTGATCAACCAAAAAGAAAATTTTGGCAAATCTTCATATATGCTAAGGTATAGCACTTAAGAAAGCACAGACACAGAAGAAAATATCAACCTATGTGCAATTTAACCATAGTGCGGCCAGGCTGCAATAAGCTTTAGGGCCATCATGAATAAATGCTGCAAATTTCCTTTTCTCAGCGTCTACAGCGGTGTACACTGCACAGCGGAGAAAGCACATAAAGCGTATAAAACCTCTAAAGCTTCGGAGGCAGGAAAAGACACTCAGTGCACAGTGCCACATCAATTGCATACCGCAGCCTCTGCCGTCTTTTGTGTGGAGAATTCCTGAGGGGAATAACAAGGATCGAAATGCTATTGCAACGCAGATACCAACGCTGATGCCAGTGCCGATCCAGATGCCAATCTAATGCATTAATTGAAAAGGATCACCACAATGGCACAACAGCGTTCTCAAGAATGCAGCGTCTTGCAGCCACACGCTCTAGGTGTCGGGGTACAATAGCAATGCAATATAACAGAGGCACTTTATCATAGAAGGTTGCATTCTCAGTCATTCTACTTTAAGGCAGTGTTAAGGCCTCATTCTGTTCAGCAATATATGCTAAACTGATCCTCAGCAAAATGGCTTCAACAACACAGTCAAATTGCAGTTTCTCTAGAAATACAACCATCCACCATCAGTCAAATTGACTAATTCAGAGCCATTATCTTGAAGTACCTGATTGGGCTATAATTACTTCAAGATTATATTCTTGTGAAAGTCATAACTTGTTCTCCTGAAGAGCGATAAGTGTGAACACAGTACTTCACAATATTGTTTGTCAAACTGAACCTTGGTGTAATCGCTTTGACAACAAAGACAAATCACACAAAAACATCATCAAGACACAATTCCTGCAAATGAAGCCACACGCTCAAGGGCACAATAGTAATGTAACACAAGAAATACAATCCATCACAGCGGCTAGCATTCTCCCATTCAGGCAACATTTGCAAAACATATAACACAGTCGCAGCAACAAACTCTGAGCACAGTGGCATCAGCGACAAATTAATGCGACATAGTGTTAGTAGTTACACAGGCAATTCGCACAGTAACATGCTAAACCCTGTAACAGTGACTAACACTAACATACAAGCTGTATTGACATATTGACTGATACCTTCAGCATTCTTATAAGGATGATGAAGAGACTAAAGGAAGCACAGTAGCACACTAGCTTACACTTCTACAACTCGGACGGATGGATGATACGGGCTTTATGTGTTGTATTGCGCACTTCGTAGGCTAATTAGGACAGGAGGAGGACACGGCAATGAGGTGATTGATGGTTGAAGCAACCGTCAAACATGGGTCCAGGAGACCTGGCAAGAGCTGGATTCGAACCCTAGACCAAGCGATGGCAGCCTAGCATGTAATACCACTAAGCGAATCCTCTGCTTCCACAACTTGTAAGAGACAAATTCGACCAGATCACCACAGCTACAGCTCAGCTTTCACAAGAATGCAACCACAGGCTCTATAGCTGTATAGGTACAATAGCAAGGGAATACAAGAAAGGGGGACCTCAAATCTCAACTTCCTTCCTCTCCTTATTCTTTACACAATATTTGCCAAACAAATCCAGACTCTAAGAACCTGAGCACACAAATGCAGCAGACAAATGCAGCTGACACGTAAGGAGGTGCAATATGATTCCCTAAAATAAATCATGCCCAAACTGCCAGTGTCATTCTGCCACCAAACTTCGAAGATCAGACTAAGGTCTTATAATATGCGCTTCTATTTTGGCACTTCAAAGGTGCGGAGCACTGTTTCATACATAATTAATAACAAGAACGCAAAAAGGTGCCAGATAACGGAAGACTTGCGAATCGCGATCAAACGCTGTTGTCTTTCATGATTCAACGTTGCATGAAAGAAAGCAGAAGACTTTTCTTACTATTTTTCTATGAATGATATTACACATACAAGAAAAAGAAGCAAGAATTTGTGTCTCTGAAATAACATTCATATTTAATGGCAGGACCATTATTACCTGAATTCTGCATGCAAAGCCATGCACAGCAGCATGCCATTTATCCACATGAAAGAGAGACACATCTCCAATCCTCAGTGATTACTGCTCAAAGGGCACAATTATTTCCATGTACAGTAAAGGATAACAGACATCTAAACCAAGTAAAGATAAACAGAGTCTATAACAAGATTATTCGATCCTTTGACTAAATTCACTTTCCTAACCTCCTCATGTGAGACCCTCCACACCAACCTTTGTTCTAAATCATTGCTCTGAACCCTACCTCTAAACTTGTCAGTGAAATCAATCCTTACTCTTGACTACAATGGCATGTGTATTGTTGAGCATTTCTCCAAACCCTTGCTGTCAAATCATGCTCAAATTGACTATTGCTTTGGATTCTTGCTCTGCTTTCAACCCTTGCCCCAAAATGTTGCTCCAATCCCTTAAATTCAATGCATGTTTTCAGCTCTTGTTCTAAATGTATCTTCTCAATCCCTGCTGTTATTCTTAACAAACATTTGCTCCAAATGTTCACTGTAAATCCTTTCTCTCCACTCTAGTTCTCCTATTCTGTATTCTCCCTCCTTCATCCATCTCTCAGCCTCTAAACTCTACAGATATTTCTCACCTCTTCTAAACGCTTAACCTTCTTGCAATTCTTCCACTAAATCCTTAGACCAAATCTTTGCTGAAAAATTAATGTTTACAAGAATCCTATCTGTCGTTGCTCTAGATTCTACCTCCAAAGCCAAACTGTAGATCTCCAGGACTCTTGTTCTGTACCCTTGATCTAAACCATTGCTCTCAACCTTGCTCCAAACCTCAACATTTCCATTAAAATTGTGTTTCATTCATGTCAACCCTCCTTCTCTGAATCTCCATGAAATGACATTTGTCACAATAGCTACAAAGATTGCACTCACGTCTCCTGTTATTGCTTTGTCACATCTCTACTTTATTCTCTAATCCTTATTGACACGTGCCCCTACTCTTTTCTACTTGTGTTCCATTCATGTCTCGAGTACTCTCCATTGAGTACTCTTATGTCATTGCCTCTTCCTATTTCGACTGGTCTGACTGTGACACCTCTTTAGTCTTCTCTATTGAGTAAGTACTCTTTGTCCCACATTATCTGATCCTTACTTTTTTTTAGTCATGTTTACAGCTTCAGTATTCTTTTTCCAGTGTTGTCAGCATACAATTACCTATACATTTACACAGTAATACACACTCTTTATCTTGATGGTTTCATTGCGACTCTTCTCCATACTAGTCTGTCGTTTCCATCATAATTTCCACTCCAGACGTAGTTCCTTGACAAAAACGCACTCAATGTACAATATCTTTGAGCGAAGATTAGGTTTGGGGATTTGCTTGTCGAAGGCAACCAAGCACTGAACAACATTGGATAAATCCAAGATGGCTGCAAAGATGCCACCCCCCCCCCTGCCAAAAATCCTCAAATTCAATTATCCACTATTATATGACTTCAGTATTTCACTTAGATTTAAGTAATTTGGTTTAGGGAATTGCATGTTGACGGGAACCTCCACATTCGAAGAAGTCCAAGAAGTCTAAACCGCCTCACAGCCTGTACTCTCTCTTTCTTCGATTTAGTCCTAATCCCGCATCTCAATCAAGGTCCATCTCGAAGTATTCCTTCTTACATTTACCTTTATCAATGTTTCTTGACTCTGAACTAGTCCCAACTAGTAACTTGAGTTTCAAACTAATACTCAGTCATATTGTTGTGAAACTATTTATGCAATAACCATAACTCAGCCATAATGCACCTGCTCTTGCCTAACCTCTCAGAATGTGCAGGTTCCTTACTACTAAACTCAGCTAATTGATAGAAACTTGAGAGGTCAAACACAAATTGGGAAGAGTTCTGGAGGATATCAAACATCACCTGTATTTACCAAGAGGTAGAAGGCAAAGCCAGGCATGCTGATACACTCAGCGGTAATGTATACAAAGATCCAAGTGACTCGACATGAACTTTTTGCCCCATGTAAACATAGCCACCCCAATACTGCAACATTCTGGTACCTGTGTACAAATTTTGGAGAGCATATTCAATACAGTTGTAATGTTATCTCATCTACTGTGTGAATAGTGAGAGCATACTGATGCAGGAGGTCTCAGCAGACTCACATACGAATACTGGAGTTACTCAAAACTTCAGAACAGGCCCCCTATAACCCTCCATCAAAATTAGTCTCCCTAAAAAAAACAAGTCAGTAAAAAAGCCTAACTTAAAAATAGAATACATCCCCAATGCATAAAGCACTATACTCAAGTAGAGACTCTTGATTGGAGCTTTTAAACTTTACATCCACCAGAACATTGTTGAAAGACGCCGCTGAATACTACCCATAGCACTTACATAGAAGCATAGACCATAATTAGGTCGCCAAGAAAAAAGCAAGGACTAACTAAAATGCCAAAAGGCTAAGTTCTCTTGAAGGTTTCTCAAAAAGAAAGGGCATATTATGACAACTACTGGTCCATAGAGTGAATATGGTGTACAGGACACCAATTAAGGCTTATTAAGCAAAAAATCTCTGTACCTGAGACACTATAACAATGTATAATGTGCATGTAGAAAATTATATTGAAAGAGGCACATTTATAACAAGGGCCAATTAGGGTGAGGAAAAGGTTAATTAAAGACAGATTACCACCATACCCATATCATTCTTCATTAATCTCTCCCCTGATGTCTGAAATTACATCTGAGACAAAAACAAGCAGGTAGAAGGTACATTACAACGCACTGCTTGACTTGAGTACGTTGAGGCTTAGGCCTATCACAAATCGGAAGCTGCAAGCAGAAGTATGGAATTTGAACAAATAAACAGATTTTTTTCTGAATAATATGACATCAACCAATAAAATCCTATAATTTTACAACCTAAAGAATTATGGATCATAAGTTCATAACATGCATCATAAACTTGTATGAAGAAGTATAAGGCATTCATGTAAACTACATGTAATATATATACAACAGGCCCAGCTTGATCTCTACAAGCACAGATTATCACAAAACATGGCACAGTTACATTATTGACATGATCGACATAACATGCAATGATATTGTTTCTCCATAGATTTGTATATAAAAGGGCCTGTACACATAAGACTGACCATGCTGACTTACAAACACCTTTAATGCCAATTATGTCTTGTCTGTCTCATAGAGTCATATTCATACACCAGATATGGATGGATGATTGGGGCTTTACGTCCTGTATTTATGCACTTGGTAGGCTAATTAGGACAGAAGGAGGACACGACAATGAGGCAAAGGATGATTGAAACAGCCATCCAACATAGGCCCAGGTGATCCAGCAAGAGCTGGATTCGAACCCTGGAACCAGCGATTGGCAGTCCAGCACGCTACCACTAGACCAACCCTCCCACCACATAAACGCCAATGTGTCAAATTTGTCTCAACTGCAGGCTCAAATAAAATTTACATTGCAATGGCCAAGACTGCATAGTTCCAACAGAGTTCCAAGTAACTTCCAACTTCCATATCCCTGGAGCTCTATCTTGGCATTGCTCCGGAGGTTCACATGAGTCTCCAGATTTTGGCTGACCGAACAATAATTAACTTGTGAACTTCACTTCCCATGCAACCATGCGACTGATGCCAGAAACAGACAAAAAAAGACCTGCCACTCAAAAGAGCAGATGCAAGCCAGCTAGATCAATAATGGCAGTGAAATATGGCTATGGTAAATTACATCATGTACATTGGTAATGGTATTTTCAGAATATGTATACCTTGATGATTCTTTATCAGCAGTATTCTGTACACATAACACAATGTTATTTCATTTCACAAAGGGAATACTCCTCTGATGTACAACTGTAAACATAAGATGTAGGCTGGAATATCAAAAGTTTAAAAACAAAATATTAAAAGGTATTTTGCAAATTACCTTTGGGAAGACATTTTCATAATATTATTCTTTATCAGCACATATGGTACAATGAGATAGTTATTAGACAGAAATAAGTTTTCAGACAAAATAAGTAGTATATTTATATAGGCTTACACAGCTAAGTGAAGGTGCAGCTTATAACTTCATGCATGCATCACATGCTTTGTACATGATGTACAGCGAAAATTGGTACGAGCCTCTGTGGAGCAATATCGCAATTTAATGCTTGTTGCCTCCATGGGCTTTATTGCCCTAATGAATGCAATGCACTCACAATAGGCCTATCAAATATAGATGCATTATCGCATACATATTTCAATTTATGAAGAGTGATAAAACTAAATGGACCAACAGCACAATAACAGCTCAATAACTCGGCATAGATTTATTGGGAGTTATTGGGAAAAGCCAGCAGGACATTTCCAAGTTGTGGCACTATTACATCACAATAACTTTGCTTATGTATGGATCCAAATACAGGACCCAGAACCTGGAAGCCCAAAGTGCTACCAACCTCCCCATTTTCAATATTTTCTTGATTACAGTGATTAGCAAACCTCTCCAGTTAGACATTGTAAACCTGCACTCAATCTACTGTGATTATCCACATGATCTAGCCTACTCTAGAGCAATATAAATTGCATAATGCTGAGATTTCCCCCAAATTAGAGATGTAATCAATGCTAACCGCATTAGTCCAGCTGTTCAATTCCATGGAAAAATCAATAGGATAAAACTAAAGCTCACAACACTCGGCTCTCCCAGCTAACTTTGTTGTTCATGAATTATTCATTGCATAACAATCTGAAATCAGTGTCATCCGCGGAGATCAGCCGGGAATTCATTGGACTCATTGCTATGGCTTATCTGCCCGTAAACTATGTGGCTATACATTGCATTATACAGTGTACACCATACATTGTCCTCCTTACCAGTTGGAATAGAACTGTGGTAGCACTATGCAGCTATGTTCAGTGTGGACTGAGCTTTCTGAGGAGGCAGATGCTGTTTTCTTACAGATGCTGTACATACCTCGCATAATGCATAGAGCTGGCTATCATTATATCATATAGCCTTTTCTGGGTCATATTATGACTTGTTTACAGTCACATTGCTAAGATATATTCGGCATTACTTATCACAGCATATTGCTTCATATATATACATACACACCAATATCGTAATTATTATAGCAATGCCTAGATTGTAGAAATTCAAAGACTTGATTGTTCATTATCAGTTAAGGCATTAATTAATAAACCCATAAAATATTTGATTATTGATCCCTGAATCCTGATAAAGTCAACATTTTTTTTGACAAATTTAGTGTCATGGGCCTAGGCCTAACTATTCAATAGGGTACCATATCGTCTGTCATCTCTATCTTATAATTATTTTATGTCCAATATCTGATCAATGGCATCACTGTATTTCAGATTTAGCTTCGTAAGCTTAATGCCCAGCATGACTTTTAAATTAACTGCTATGTACCAAAATCGAACATTCAAGTGGCATTATCAGAAGAAATACCGCACCATCGACAAATCAATTGAAATCATTCAATTATAAATTACTCAGTTACGACACAATGCATCAATAAACCCAGAAAGAGCAAGAATAATAGATTTATTGACTTAAAGTTAATTCCCAATCTTTTATCAACAGATATATCGCACAATTGGTGAAGTTTCAAAACTCCTCAATGATGACTAACTTGTTTAGTGAGAGTATTTGCACACCAGGCATTTTCAGAGTTCTGATTTTTGCCTTCTGTTTTCCTCTACCACATTATTGGCACGGTGCCAATTTAAATCACACAAGAAGATTGCACCTAAAGTCAAGACATTTTATTTTGGCAGTAAGTTTTTAGCCAATAAAACAATCCATGATTATGTCTGAGGTTTAATTTTTGGTTTATTAGGGTGAGTACACCATGACCAAGCATGATTTGGACTAAATTTATGTCCTCTGATCTCCCAGCTCCATCATGCAGGCACTTACAATGCTAAATTGCTGCTGCTCTTCAGCACATTTAGAGCTATTTTTAGCCTTCTGTTGTGACGTCATCAGCATTGTTGGCTCTATGACATCACTGAAACAATGGTGACGTCACAACAGCAGCAATAGAAGAAAATGGCTTCTTGAGCTGTGTTGACAGCAATGTTATTCCAATAGGATTACCTCAAAACTAGGACTACAACATGTCAATACTTCCAAATGTTTATGAAACTGTTTGGTCAAGGTGTCAGGAACAGGAGGAGACAAGTATTTTTGTCAAGAGTAAGGTATGTTTTTAATTATCAGCCAAAAACTTACTGCCAAAAAAAAAAGACTTGACTTATATATTATATCAGATGGGAGGTTCCGTCTAAATAGACCAACACACATATAATGATAGTTGTATCTTTTGAAGAACACAAAATCTTCAAAATAGCATTGCAAACACACAAAATATCCTTATAAGCTAGATATACCAATAACACATTTTTTTTACAATAATCCATTCATTCATCACACCAATAAATAAACTGGAAAACACACTGCATTCAAATAAATGTAATTAAATGAACTTACTTGAGCATATTCTTTTTCAATTTGAGCCCGTTTCTGACTGAATAACCTGCAGGAAGAAATAGGCCAATGTAATAAACACAACTTTCTTGTAAGAAATTTGTTTACATCATCTGTAAGGTTTCCCACTGTATTGGGAGCATAGAAATGTAGATTCATGTAAATTTTAATGCATGATATCCAATAAGCTGGTTAATAAATTTAGGTATTTTAATTTAGGTACATGTAAGATAATCCAATTAAACCCACCGTATATCCTCAATGAGGTCTGACTCCTGCTGATGTTTTTGGTTAAGTTTTGTGGTCTGGTCAGCATGAACATGTTTCACAACCCCCGAGTGTTTCACCTACAAAAATCGAAGATGCAGAGATTTCAGAGCAATGATTTGGCTGCAAATTGACATGACAGGTTCTTGTAATAATCACAGTCACTATCAACATGCTTATTACTAACCTTTCTCGGGGGAGGCTGCATTTTTGTGCGTTTATTTCATCCGATCCAGAGAGGTAATCAAGAAGTTGGCAGGAGCTGAGACATCTCTCAGTCAACTGCTGTCAGCCCGAAATGCAGCCACCAATGCGACCTCTGTTGGGCTTTCTGAGAATCTTGGCCAAATACACCAGATGGATCCCAATGCAATTTGCTGGCAATTTACAGCACAGCTCAGGACATGGGCCTGCTGTGCTGCTAATGATTTTAATACTTCACAAGTTGCACCCCGGCTCTTTAAAAGTGGAAAATCTCCAGTGACAGGATCAGGAATAGGCGCAAAGTGCAGCTAATTAGTGTGAGTAGGCCTATCCATGTACTACATCCGTGCAAAAATATGGGTAGGACTTGCCGGAAGGAGGCTCAACCCACGCAACCTCCTCTTTAAATCCGCCCATGTCTATATGGCCGAGGCTATTTACCAAGCCGTACTCTGCCAATAGAGCAAGAAATGGACAAATGGTCTATTCACTGAGCTCAGCCGGCGAATAGCCAGTGCCATCCACAAGAAACAACTTATTAAAATATCGCGTTGCCAGTCTCATATATAATTGACAGCCAATAACGACAAGGCGATAAAATTATTTAAAAGTAGGCCTATACACTACTGCTTACTTTCACAGAAATTTACACAAAATTTCTGAAATATAGCCCATGTATATAAATTTGCAGAGTGTGCTTTGAACCATAAAATATCTTATAGAATAAAAAGTAACAACACAATATGCTAAAAATTTGGAAATTTTAATATCACAACAAGAGACAGATAACAGATGAGGTGTGAGGACTCGATGGGGAGCTAGCTCACTACCCTTGGCTATCGGAATTGACAATTCACACAGACAGCAAGAAACTGTTCATGTGCTTGTCGACGAGTTGTCGTGCATTAACGGATGAAATGACCAAGAAACGAATGCAGCAGTAGGTGAAGGATGAGACATGAATCATCGTCAAATATTTGACTTATAACAAGAATCCTATTAACAATTAAGTACATAACTGTCATTCTACTTTATATACATGATTAACATTTATACATATTGTAGGCTACCAACTTGTATCATACACTCAGTATTATACACATATCATATCAATCTATCACATTTTAACAACTAACCAACCTCTCAACTCATCAGAATTGAACAAGTTCAAAAGTACTTTAACTCATACCTCCTCTCATTCAAATACTAATTGGCATCAGTGTAAAAACTACAGTTGGCAAAAAGTTTAGTAAAAGGGATTTATACTTGCAAATTAGAAACTACACAACATTTTGTCAAGCAATTCACAAAGTTTGTGTAGGTAAAAATTGCCATCATTGCAGAAATACTTAACACAATAATTGTAATATAAGATCGAATTTTACTGTATTCAATGCAAGACTGTCTTAGAAAACAGAAAATTTCAATTACATAACATCGTTTACGCATGCTCCGTACACAGTGAAGCAGAACCTCTCTAATATCTGTAATTAGAAACTTAAACCATTAGTTTGTATCATCCTATACTTCTAGTAACTATTGTAATTACTAACTTTGTTAACATAGCATATAACCCAATAACCTACAATCCAATTATAATTATCATGGCCATATTTGTATCACAAAAATTTATCCAAAACTATTGTAACAATGTTCAGAGGTTAGTTTTTAAACTAAGGGAAATTACAGCTAACTGATATAAATTCCTGAACACAGACATATGGATATTGAAAGATTGGATCATATTACACAATTACTTTTTTAAATGCAGAAACTTGTCTTTTCAGAATGAAGACATGTGTTGATATTGTATGACTTAACACTGTTGGCAAGAAAACTAGACATGTTTTATACATTAGTTTAGGAAGTATGAAGGCACTGTTAGCAAAAATGCGGTGTCACACAAATAATTCAATATCTAAGAGGCAACCATCACATCTCCAGAGGGGCTAGGCTGCTAGGGAGCTTTTTTTTCAGTTTTTAAAAAATAAATAACTTCCTTCTGTGCAGTCTTGCAATAAATAATTTTAGGTGGGGATATTTCTGAATGGGATGTTATTTGATTTAGAAACAAATATTTGAGGATGTTGTGCACTCGAAATGAATAATTATTACTGCGAAATAACTAATTTCTCATCGAGGAAAACGCCAAGCCCTTCCTGAATATCTAATGCTTGTTCTCCTAACATCGAAAATTTTTAAAATCCAATATATATATATCTATTGAACAAGCATGTTTCATTGCCAATGTGTTTTTGAACTGCTATTACTACTATAAGTAAATGTACACACATATATAGACAATTGTACATTGTCCATAAATTAAGTCTAAAAAAAATTAATGTCTACAAATTTGTCTGTATTTACAATAACCGTTACATAAATGCCTACTGCACCAGATTAGTCTTTAACACATAGTAAACGAATCAAAAGCAAGATGAGTACATATCTTGGCTGAAATTAACAGTAGATATCCTGAATGCCTCAATAATGATGATATCCCATAGAGAAACGAAATGCTTCATAGATATGAAGCATCTGATACAGGCCCAAAGTCTACAGAGTTTTGCCTAAATAAACCATTTTTAGATTTCAGTATTACCTATGTTATGTTTCAACCCGAAATTAAATCTGTTGTTATTCTACAAACAATTATTTAATGTATTATTAAAACTTCCCAGAAGAGCAGAAATGCAAACAAACAAGCCTATGAAGTTTTCAGAGCAATTAATTTTCCTTGTTAACACCAAGAAATAACATTTCAGTAACCTGGATTTTACAGTATAACATAAATTCTGCTTTTGAAATATTACAATTATAAGAAAGCCTTACAAGAATACAATTCGAAGAAAATGCCATGTCTTATTGATGCAAATCAGTGGACGATGGACCTTTAAGCCTTACACTATTCTGGAAGTTCCGAATAAACACTAAAACATAATGCTGGAAAGGCAAGTTACAAAAGCAATAGCAATAGAGTAAGCCAAGAGCCATCTCGGCAGAGTAAAAGGTAGAAATGTTTCCTAATCATATTCAACAGTGCTATAAAAATTATCCACGTTCATATCAAATAAGCAAAATCAACAAAAAGCTATTCAATGTTACAGAAAACAAGAATCCGCAGATTGCTACCCGGGAGTGACAAAAATCATGACAAATTTTACAGATGATATGAAGCAAAATATCACAATAAATAAGCAAGCATTACAATCTGTGAAGTAACTCTACAATCTCGGAAGCCAACATTTATTCAATGTCACTAAATTTTATAATACAGTGAGGCAGTATGGTAGAAAAGCGCAAATAACTAAATCATATGGGTTTTCGCCTTTAGGATTGGATTCACTGAGGGAAAACAACAAGTTTGCAAAATAAAATCCTGTAATTGACTATATTGGTTAAATTATTTGAAATTATGCTAACAATCAATTATGTCAAACTCTACAAGCTACCCGGTATTTATAAATTATATTCAACAGTTGACCAACATGTAGAAATTTCTCATATATTGTAACAAATTTGGCATATATGTTATTCAAAATATAGGCCCTTCCATTATTCATAAAACATTGATACATTGTATATCTATGTTAGGATTTATGTCAATACTCATGGTGAACAATGATTATAGGGAGTACTTTTCATGTCCCTTAATTACTGCTTTCTAAAATTACACTTGCAACTTAAATCATTTTTCTACTAATCTCTCATTCACCATACACCTCATTATACAAATGCATTTAGCAGAGATTTTGCCATTAGAGATCATAATTTTTTTAATTCAGTAAAACCAAGACACTTCCTGTCAAATTTGATGTCACACACTCGACTAGAATTAAACATCGAACAAGGATAGCATCTGACATAATGGTTTGAACCATTAACATGAAGTCACGTCACATTAAAGCCTACAATGACTAACACAACCTCGAACAAAATACATAATAAACAAATGGAAAGCTCAGCTTTTCGATTAACAAATATACAAATACAAAATGTACAGATAATTAATTACTCTTTAACCAAAAGACAACAGAAGAAAGAGAAGTGAATTCCATACTTAACATGGGGAACAGTACAAGAAAGCATTCTTTTTACCGCTCTGCGAGACTGCAGATAGTTTACCTATCAAAATGAACTCTAGATAAAATTAAAGAGCTTCTAAAGAGAAGGTCATAAAGGAATGTGATTGGTGAAGAGAAAACTACAGACAATCTGTCCAGTTGAAGGCTGTAATCCAACAGGGGTGAACACAAGGAGTTTAAAGTTACTTTTGAATACTCAGTGCTTTTCGAAAAATGTTCATCTTGTTTGAAAATGTCTAACAAAACATCATGAAAATCAGGGAGGGTCTACCCTTACAGATGAAAATCTGGAGATAGGCATGCAAAAGATACATTCACTGACTGGGATATTAACACATTCTCAGAATGAGTATCAAATTATAAACTATGCACGAACATACAAATAACCAAATTATCACACACTTAACGAGCTAGCTTTAAGCATCAATAATAAGTAAGATCCTGGGTAAAATCACACCACACAAATTTGTGCTTAAGATGACACTCTGAGAATGCAATAACACAGTAATGAATCAGTGTAGGCCACACATGCATAAACTGATAAAGCACAAATGATGTAAGTACTGATAACCAGATAGTCTAGCAAGGCATACTGCAAGTACATAATACGTAAATCATATTCAATAGCTGTTGGTGTCATAACATTGTAATACTTATGCATGTAATTAACATACATTCAAAATGGTTTGATGGTAGGCCCTAAAAAGCAGAAAGAATCAAAGTTTACAAAAATTGCACCTTACTTTAACATCAAAATTTTGTATCTCGATATTGATAGACACTTAGAGCAAATCATTGCGTGCATACACTTATGTTCTTAAAATCATACAATTGAAATTAGAAATACAATAACAAAAGAAGTTCTATGAATACGTCTGAGCTGTTGGGTTTGATGTCATGCTCTTCAGTATAATTGTTGCTGGTGATGGTGAGGTGATAATCCGATGAAGATTGTAGAAACAGCCACACAGTTGAAACAAATCAATTTGTAGTTTTTTTTTTGGCATACAGTACGAGACTTATCCGTAAGATTACTTGCAGCTTGCTGCAACAGCGTCAATAACCAGACTGAGCAAAACTGGTTTGTTCCGCACATTCCAGTACTTCATGTAAGTTCCAGGAGCAAGCACACTTTATAAAAGATGCCTCAGTCAACGAAACCATAGCCCTGTAAGCTACGGCACATAAAATCACCCGTTGTTTGTCCTTCCATAGAATTTGTTCACTCATATCGTAAGTGAAGTTGTTAAGACACGCAACCCACGTAATTGTTCAAGTGATATACTAACCACTTTTATGTCGTCAGCTCTGTTTCTTGGCTTTTATATGAATCTGCAAGGAAAAACATCAATTATTGAGAACAGTGATAATCATAACCACATAAAACAATTTATGCTTCATGTTTATCATTTGCAAATTCCTCACTGCTAATAACAGCTAGTAACTAAAAACATGAAACAATCAAGAATTATTATAAATCAAATTTTTTTCAGTGACTTCAACTGACTTGCCACAATTACTGTTTTAGCTTTAATGTTATGAGAACTTTACTCAGCAGTGGGCGTGATGTGAATTGGCTTTTTGTTGTTGTTGTATTTTTTTGTATTTACTATCAGCCATGCACCGCAATGCAGGCATGAAATTTGTGACTTTTACAATGATACAGCTCAATAAGATGTGTATGACATCACATGTCATTAATTACAAATCATAGAAATTAAATGCAAAATAGTCAATCACAAAGCACTTCACCATAATCACCAAGGCTGACCCTTTCTTCTATATAATTTGCAATCAATCACAAATACTCAACAGTACACAGAACTCCCATGAGAAGGAGCGACCTCACAAACGGAGTCAATCAACCCTTAGAAACATGCACTTACCTCATTTAGAATAACCCATGATGAACTCTCGGTGAGCACTCTCAACCTCATTGTGCTAATTGGACCCAGACTTTCATTGACTGAGCCTTTGGCCATGCCCGTATTGTGGCTGAAATTGCTAACTATGAGAAAATTGTCCTCCGTTTTGGGGTAGGGGTGCTCATGATTAGCATTGTCTAAGGGCCCTCCCTGTTTTTGGGTGTGTTCTTTGGGAAGGACCTCGACTGTAGTATTGAAGAAACGATCCCCTGGGTGCTCGGGGTTGCCGCTTTTAAATAAATATCTGAAATAGATACAGAAAAGATGTTTAGGTGACATTTTATTTCATGAACTAGAGAACTATTTTTATGAGCTTTGCAAATTATTTACGAAACATGCCAAAGTGTACAAACCTTCCAGAGATATTTTGTTTAAATGTCTTCACTGATGTTGCAAAGGCTTGCATGTGCATCTTCTACATTAACCTGAGACTATCGTGCAATTTTTTTTTTCAGTAACCTTTTTAATCAAGGTCTCCTACTCAAACTTGTATTAAAATTTCTAAAACAGCACAAATCGGCAATCAGTCAGTCAAAATATTACAAACGTTAGTGTGATAAGGACTTACGATTCTACTAATATAGGAGGGTTAAACTTGAAAACGACCACATCCCCAGGACGAGGGATTAATCCCCAGAAGAAGGTTTCTCCCACATAAGCCCTGTCCAGGCCGTAGCGTTGATATATTTTGATGGTAGTAGAAACTTCAGCATTTGGATTTATATGAGCTCGGTGTAAGGGCGTTTTGCCGAAGTCTTTGTCCTGCAATGTTAAGAAAATATTTACAAAATAGCAGATTATAGATACTATTTTTAAAGGTAAAGGTTTCAGGATATCCAAGTCAGAAGCAAGATGCTACACATTTTCAAACAATGACAGTGGTCATACATGGGACAGTAGAACAACAGCATTTTTATTCTAAAGTACTACTAGTGAGTGAGCGAATCAGTGTTTTACATCCCATCAGCACTGAATTCAGTATTTAGGAACTAAAGTGATAAGAGACGATTCCTTCAGGTCATTACCCAGAACTTCAGCACAAAATATTTTCCAAAATAATATGCACATCATTATCAAACGACTTCCAGTTGAGGATACTCAGTTCAAAACTTACTTATTTTGGAGAAAAAAAAATCGAATTAATTTCAAAGATGGACATGAGACACCTTTGTGTAGAAGGTGCTCATACAAATATGTCACATGAGCTTTAAAAGTGAACAATTTTATTTGATAAAATACATGCATATTATTTAGAAATCCAAAATAAGTCCAAAGCTAGGATGACTAAGGGTGTTAGAGAAAAGCTAACTAGTAGGACACTCTGATCACTTGGCTTTGAAGATGTGAGGAGCAGCAATGACAGTTAAGTGGAAAAATAATTAACTCATCAATGACTGCATTTGACCATTTGAAAGGCATTAGTAGTCACTGAAATTGGACGTACCATTTAGTTGAAATCATGAATCAAAGCAAACAGGTTCATTGACTGCAGTAAATATTTCTAAGGTTTATTTTCCATTAAAACCATAGCTGTATCGTCTGGTCAGTATCACAGATAATGGTGAAATGGTCTTCAGCCAACAGCTCCGTCTGTCACAGTACAAGGCTCCATCTTGTGGATGTCCGTGTACTAGTAGCATATTAGCTTTTACAAGAACTTTCCAATTGTAACATTGTATATTGATGTGTGTTTATCTGGTGAAATGATCCAAGAAACTATATAGGAAGTGCGGCAACCATAGCATTACAGTGGGATGCAAATTTCACTTGCTATTTCAGCTCTCAAAAAATGATATGCATTTTTTTTCAATTTCAACTTCTTTTTCAATGGGTTATGGGGCTACAACAAATTTGAAAATTTTATATTGCTAGTCTTTCGTAATTTCAACATAACCAATCCCACTCAGCAGTTAGCGCAACACTGCGGGTGACGGTTACTTGACTATATCTAGAACAACTAGCTAAGCCTATGTTGATTCACTCTGACAATCCACTCAGCTGACAATCAGCTGCCAACTATGGGAGACACACAATGCAACGGTGAGCAGTGAGAGCATGGTTAGAATTGTTTCAATCTTTCTTTTAGCAGGGACATTTCCTTCACCTCAGTTGCACACGATAGTCAATACTCCACATCTTTGTCCTGTTTTTGTAAGAATACAAACAATCAAGTTTTACAACATACGGGTATTATTTAATAGTCTGCAGGTAGGATCTCAATGAAGTATGAATACACATGCATTCAAAGCTAAAATCATTTCCAAGAAATTATTGGAAAAGAAGCTACACATTAGAGCTCAACATCAGCATACAGGGTTACCAAAGCTCTATATGAGGCTCATGTCCGGTAGTTGCAAGAAGCACCTAATCGAGCAAATATGGTATTAAATTAATCATTAGATTCAACCTTGAAGATGTCGACCATTCTTTAGTTTAATCATGTTCCTTATCTTCTTTCTATTACACTGCCTCTGTTTTTACAGCGTCTGCAGCTGTTTGTTCAATTATTGACAATAATGAGACACCTCCCAAGACCTTGCATTGAATCCATACCTTCAGTTTTTGCACTTTGCCCTTCAGTGAGGAATGAGTCCCGATGTGTTGAAACAGAGACGGTTTGAATCGCCTCCTCATTTCTGACACCGAGCGCTGACAGTGTTTCTGTAGCAACAAAGATGAATGAAGTTAATCAATAATCAATCCAAAATCAGAATTAAAGAGCATGCCTATTCATCAAATAGGTACCTGTCATTCTAACAAAACGTTACATGTAATGTCTGAGAAATCAGTTGCTCGATTTGATCACGATACTCATTTCAGAATCATTATTTCAGTAGATAACGAAAGGTTTGTCTTTATAAGACTAGGAACTCAAAATCTACATCTCTTGTCTGAATCATTAAATGTCTACAATTACTATCTGTAGAGTAATGTACAAAATGCTCACATTGCATGAACGTTCAATTGAGCAGACAATCATGCTGTTGGCCAAGAGACAACTAATAGAGGTAACATAACCTGGGGAATGCCTGAGCAATTATACTCTCTCTTTTCACAAATTGCCAGTTCTGCTAGGGTCATGCATTGCCATATATTAATTTCTCTGATTCATTCTAGTGCATTGATTCGTCTGGGCATCTATGCTGATCCTAAATTAGTTTCTGTGATACTAAAGAGCTCTATACTCACATTGTCCTTCTCGGGATTGCAGACTTTAACATACAACAAGTGGTCCAGCAACCAGTCAATAGGCTTATCACGGTGGAACATCAGGAAAAACTCAACCACCATCGGAAGGTCACTTGACTTAAACAATTTACCTGAAAATACAGAATTTAACATTTTACAAGTAGATATATGACTATGGATTCAGTCTTCATTTGATACGTCATAAGAGCTTGAGACATGACAGTGGGCAAAGAGAGTCATTCTGACACCAGTATAGAGTTTTATCCTCAGTCCAGTGTGAATCCTCGATTCTGATTGGTTGAGAGCTGAGGTGTATGAACTTTTGAACTTTTTTAAAACTTTTTTTATTGTTTATAGTGGCAGGTACAGTACATTTACATTTCATAAAAAATTCATTATAGTAAAAATACCCAGCCCTAATAGGGCTTATCTACCACTTCATGACAGTTACAAAATAAAAATCCAGGCGTACAGTGCCAACAATTCACAAAGAGTCAAAATTTACAACTTTAAACAAATTAACGTAAGTGACAACTTACAATTTCAAACAAACAAATGACAGCTTATATATTGTATAACTTTAAACTTCTTATTTCCCATGATTTTTCAATGTATTTACATAATTGATTCGGCTCATTTTTAAACATATATACAAATTTCTGTGCTGGTTCCAATTCAGTAAAATAATTACAGGTTATACTGTTGTATAATTGTGTTCTAATATCATTATATGCTGAACAATTCAATATAAAGTGTTTTTCATCCTCTATGGAGCTATCTTCACAAATTTGACATAATCTTTCTTCTACTGGCTGGTTTCTAAATCTGCCCGTTTCTATATTTAGAGGTAGTATACCAAGGCGTATTTGGGCCATTAATGATCTCCTTTTTCTATTTTCGATAAACACATAACTTTCAGTCTTAACATTACTCTTAAATGTTCTGTATGTTCTTAATTTTGGTTTTAACAACAGCAAATCACACCAAACACTATTACGATCCTCGTTAATTGGCTGTTTAAGTATTAAGCAGGGGTTTATGAGAAGCGGCAAACCTCAACAACAGCTATTTTTAGATCAACGGGTCACGTGGGTTAACGGGTCACGTGACCTGTCTGTCCAACCAGAGTTTTGCCGCTTGCCGAGCTGTTAACATCGCTCGAGAATCACTCTTTCCGAAGGCTAAAATATAACTTTTAGTGACTGATCGAAGCCTCTGCTTGTGTTTAACGGATTAATGACGCACCAGGGGACATATTGACACGTAGAGCGAGCGAATTGGCCGATTTTCGAGCCTCCTCGGCGCAAAACTTCAAGTCCAGCTGACCGCGTGGTCTTGTTTACCAACAAACAAAATGGCGTCGGAGCGCCCCCAAGGTTAGCTGAACAAGTTACGGAACAACGACGGTTAAATACAGTTGTTACAGACCTGACTTTGAGTTAAATAACATCTCCCTGGATATTTCGAGACCTCAGCTGGACACAGTTCGAAAGGGAAACTGATTTGGGTCGTTTTTCTAGACCGCGTGGGTCTGTTTACAAACTGCAACAATGGCGCCGACCCGCTCCAACAGGCAGCGTGCTCGATCCGGGCCTGACTACAATCCAAATTTACTGGTCAATTGGCCGCGAGATCGACTCCTAGATGAGTGCAAACGCTTACGGATCGTAGTACCTCGCTCCGGAAAGCGATCCGTATTGATAGCAGCCCTACAGAAGCACGGTGAGAGACAGAACTTTTATGAAATTGAAGAGGGAAGCGGCCGCCATGACGAGTCTGCCGCTAGGGGCGCCACCGACGAGGAAATCCCAGCGAGGAGCTCCCAGAATGCACCGCGCCAAATAAGCGCACATGGTGGAGTCGAAGCAGAAAGTGTGCTGTCAGATGTAATAGACGCTATTTCGGAATTAAAACAGCAAATGAATGCAATTGAAAGGCGTCTGGACAATGAAGCAACAGCCACCCAAACTTCTGCCCAACGTCAGTGTCCAGATCCAGCCTCAGCGCTTATGATGTCAGGGGTTTCCCCACAGTTTGACAGCTGTCAAAATCAACATGCTCAAGTCCGGCAGCAACAGCCACTAAACTGGCCTAACAACACATCAGAATACACCCTGGCGACTTCTTATGGGCTATTTGGAATCGGAAGCCCCAGTGCAGCAGCAGGCAGCCCGGAACAACTGGCAGGCCCCAGGCCAAGTGCAGTCCGCACAAGGTTTGGATTTACTTCCCAATCAATACCGCACGTGGTGACTGTGTCACCAGCCCTACGCCAAGCGATTATACAAGGTAGGGACGTAAATTTGGCCGCTTTGCTGGTTCCTAATTTCCGTGGGTCGGGTGATAATGCTGAAAGACTAAATGACATTTCTAGAGATTTAAGAGCTCCGCAAAAAGCTCTTACCTTGCCCCAGTTTATAGAGGCCTTCTCATCTTACAAATCGGTGATGACATCTGCTTTTCCGCACAGGCGCCAAGAGTTAGATCTTTACGAGAAAGCTATCGTAAACATGGCGTCCCGTCACCCCGGATCAGCTTTCTACGATTATCACTGCCAGTTTTCGGCCCGTGCAGCCGCTCTCCTTCGGTTCGAGAATATATGTATTGACTGGTCAGTCAGGGATGAGGTGCTGTACAATGACATCTTTGCTGGGCGTCCCGTTAACCAGTGCTCAAATTGCAGCAGCACGTCCCACGTGTCCATGTTCTGTCCGAATGAGAAGCATGCCCCTACTCCCAGGAGAGAAGCCTACGGGCAGAGAGCACAAAATGATCGGGCCGGCTCTCGATCTACAGACCGATCTACAGACATCCAAGGTCGTCCTAAGGTCTTCCACAATCAACGGGAGGTTTGCAACAACTACAACGGTGAATCTGGGTGCCGTTCGTATAATTGTAAGAGAGCCCATGTCTGCTCTGCTTGCAAAAAAGATCACCCCAAGTCTGCTTGCCCTTTAGACAAGCCAGCCCCTCCCCCAAACAAAAAATAATAGGCTATCCATCCACTCCAATTGACATTGAGCTACTAGCTCACGAACTCAAACTGCATCCTGATCAGGATTTCGTACATTATTTAACTCATGGATTACAGGCAGGATTCGACACAGGCCTTTCGTCTATGCCGTCTTCTCCTTTAGTATGTAAGAATTTATTGTCGGCTCGGAGAGACCCAGAGGCTGTGAACGAATTAATACAAAAAGAGCTTGACAAGGGCTTCTTATTGGGCCCTTTTAAGGATATACCTTTTACAAGTTACCGTATTAATCCG
Organism: Platynereis dumerilii; assembly: GCA_026936325.1. Classification (NCBI taxonomy): domain Eukaryota; kingdom Metazoa; phylum Annelida; class Polychaeta; order Phyllodocida; family Nereididae; genus Platynereis; species Platynereis dumerilii. The sequence goes on from JAPTHN010000001.1 coordinate 16,877,812, forward strand.
GTTGGAGTTGCCCAACACAAATATTCTCTTAAGAAAAGACTCATTGTGGATCTATCAGCCCCCCACGACAATCTGGACCACCCAAGCTTAAATAGCTTAATTGACAAGGAAAGTTATTCACTTCAATATGTTACAATTGATGATGCTATTAAGGTCATTAAACAGGTTGGTCAAGGGGCTCTTCTGATTAAAACGGATATATCAGATGCGTTCAAACTGCTTCCCATAAAACCAGATCTGTGGCCGTATCATGGCATTTCATGGAATGATCTGTTTTATTTCTACTCCCGACTAGTTTTTGGGAGTCGATCAAGTCCAAAGATTTTCGATACGCTCTCTCAAGCAATTTGTTGGATTTGTCAAAACAATTATAGCATTACAAATTTACTACACTTGTTGGATGACTTTTTAGTGATTGAACACCCATTGGCCCAGGCTACAAACACTAGAGATACTTTTCTTAATGTATTCCAAAGGCTCAAAGTGCCCATTGCGTTGCATAAAACTGAGGGCCCATCCACGTCATTGGAATATCTGGGGGTCATCTTAGATACCGTTAACATGGAGGCTCGCCTACCTCCTGAAAAAGTTGTCAGAATTCAGGAAGCTCTAAGTGTCTTTGCGCAGCGCAAAACATGCACCAAAAGAGAAATGCTCTCACTCCTAGGTCACATGAACTTTGCCAGTCGAGTAGTGCGCCCAGGCAGGTCCTTCATTTCTCATCTGATACAATTGTCTACCACTGTCAAGGAATTACATCATCACATTACTTTGAATGCTGCGGTCAGAAGCGATTTGAACATGTGGTCCCTTTTCCTTAAAGACTGGAATGGAGCTTCTTTCTTTATGGATGAGGCTATTTCTCCCGCTTCAAAACTGCAAATTTACACTGATGCCACCCCCACTTCCTTCGGGGGTTTCTTCAAAGACAGTTGGTTCCAGGGCTACTTCCCAGAACAATTCCTAAAGGAACGACAGTCTATGGCCCTCTGTGAACTCTTCCCGATAGTTATGGCTTGCGTCTTATGGGGGAACCAGTGGTCACAAAAGCGAATTCTTTTTCATTGTGATAACCTGGCCACTGTACAAATTATCAACAAGGGGAGGTCTAAAGTACCAAGCATTATGAAACTCATGCGAAGACTAACTTACCATTGTGCCATCAATAACTTTGTGATTTTGGCTCAACATATACCAGGTAAAGACAACTCAATTGCCGATGCTTTGTCTCGCTTTCAGATGACGCGCTTCCAGAAACTGGCCCCCCACGCAGCCAAACTGCCAACGCCGTGTCCTCCCCTGGAGAAACTGATGATGGAATAGACCACTTGGAGCACCTCTGGGGTAACACGCTTAGCAAGTCCACACTGTCTACTTATTCTTCTGGGTTGTCAACGTTTTTGAAGTTTCTGGCTGTGTCTTCACTCGTGGCACCCTGGCCACCCGGCTCCTTGCCCAAAATATCGGAATTTATTTTAATTGCTTTTGCTACCCATTGCCAGTATGCATTACATTTAAGATACGACACCATCAAGCTTTACCTGGCGGGTATCAAATTCTTCTACATAAAGCATAATAACACTGACATCCTCGCTAATAATTTACAGCTGCCGTACATTCTTCGAGCAGTCAAAAAGACTCAATCCAATACCGGTAAGGGCCTTAGGCTCCCTATCACCTTCAATATCCTGAATGACTTGTGTCAAACCTTGAGAGACGGCGTGTTCTCTCCTTTCCTCGATGTCATGTATACAACCATCTTCCAAGTGGCCTTTTACGGCTTCCTTAGGTGCGGGGAGTTTACAGTCAACAGCTTTGACACCCTTTCTCTCACTCTGAATGACATTTCATTTGACGACAGCGACTCATATTTCTCGTTAAACTTACCAGCCTCAAAAACTGACCCTTTCAGACAGGGTACCATCATACCCATATTCAATCCAGCACCTCTATTTCCAATGTCAACCATGCGCAAGTACATTGCCTACAGAAATGCTCAAGGGGCTCTTCGATCTTCTCCCTTATTCATTAATTCCGAGTCTGACCACCGCCCACTTACCAGGCTAACCTTCATCTCCAATCTCAAGGAAGCACTCTCTCGAGCTGGATACTCGGACCAACTCTTCAGCGGCCACTCCTTTCGTATTGGGGCGTGCACCTCAGGAGCCGCAGGGGGAGTTGAAGATCACATGCTTCAAGTGTTGGGCCGATGGCAATCAGGGTGCTATACTCGATACATCCGCACCCAGCTATCATCCATCTCTAATGCCCAAGCCAAGATGAGTAATCAACAATCAGCTTGAGTGCTGCTATTTCGGGCTCCCGGATAGCTTCATTCTCAATCTCTCTGGAGCGCAATCGCCTCCTATGCCTCGAGCGCAATCGCCTCGACATTTCCGCTGACAATCGTCACAATTCCTTTGGAGCGCAATCGCCTCCTACTCCTCGAGCGCAATCGCCTCGAGTACTCTGCTGACAATCGTCTCTCCTTCTTTAATGGCTAACGCCTAATCAATTCAATTATTTTATCAGCACTTATTCGTTGGGGGCTCTCGCTCACTCCGCTCTCTCGTTTGGGCTTTAATTCGGGGAATTTCTCCCCCAACTCACTATTTTTACTAGCCTAGTTCTAGTCTACTACTAGTTTTTTGCTTAAATTCTAGTCTACTACACATTTTATGTCTGATTTCTTGCCAGCCCCGTCTGGCAGTTCGTTATTTGAGCCCAGCCTTACAGGCGCTTTATAGTAGTTAGGAGGAGCTAGCAGCCCCCATTTGCCAAATTTTTATTTAGACCAATAAAGGGTCAAACTAAATCTTGGTGTCTGTTTTTCATAAATTGGCTGTTTAAGTATTAAGCAGGGGTTTATGAGAAGCGGCAAACCTCAACAACAGCTATTTTTAGATCAACGGGTCACGTGGGTTAACGGGTCACGTGACCTGTCTGTCCAACCAGAGTTTTGCCGCTTGCCGAGCTGTTAACATCGCTCGAGAATCACTCTTTCCGAAGGCTAACCCGCCATCCACCCCAACTTCCTCCTCGTAAAGGAAGTTATTACTCAACTGGATTTATTTTCTATTACGGAGTCTTCCAAATTGCATTTGAACTCCCTTCATCAACTGGAACTTTATTTACTTACCATTTACTTATATTATAAGTCAAGTTACAGACAAGTTACGCTTAACGGATCAGCTGTTTCAGGCACCCGGACGGCTTTACTTATTATGAATTTATTTACAATTGGAATTATACTTAAAGCTTACATCAAGTGGTCTCAGTCACAGCCACTCTTGGCCATTTCGGGCTCCCGGATGGCAAATGATTACACAAAATTTAATGATCTCGCACCGATATGCATGTTTCCTTTCTTACAGGTCGTTCCAGGTCAAAGACTATAATTGCCAAAAATATGTTACCACCTATGTGTTAAGATGCTCTTTTCCCTTTCAGGTCAAGTCAAATATTCAAAGACTCTAACTTAAGAACACTGTCGCCGGCTTGGCGCTGGGGAGACACTGCAGGTTGTGTATATTGCGGCCAGCTGCGGTCTCCCCCTTTTCTCTTTAACGGACTCTAGAGTAATATTATTGCAACTTAATATAAGGGCGCATGCCCTTTTCTTGTCTAAAGGACTGTGACTTCTCATCGTTATATTTACTGTTTACAATGTACATATACTCATGGTTTTGTTGTGTCCGGCCTTGATGAGAAAACATCGGCCTGCTGGTCTGAGCTCGTACAAAATCCCACCTCCCTGCCTCAAAACAAAAAATGAAAAGTAACAATAGGCAGGTTGGGGCGGCCCGCTCGCAGCTAATGACGCTCCATCTCTGGGTCTGCTGCTCCTCATTAGGTTTACTTGCTGTTATTTTAGTTAGTTTGAGTTTACTTGCTGTCATTTCAGTTTTTAGTTTATTTCTCCGTCGATTGTATTCATAGCTTTCACATGTTTTTTCTACTTATGTTTAATGCTTGTATATATGTATATGCCACAGCGGGGACTTTGCTTACCGTGAAATCGACACATGCCTAGCCACGGTGCTGTCAAATTGTTTACTATACTTGGATTATTACACTACTCATCACAGTTGATTCACCGCATGGCAGTGGCAAATAACCCAAAAAATGCAGTGCGAGGACAGCACGCCTTGGGTATATATATATGTCTTTAATATCCAGCACGAGTCCCCGCTTGCCCATCTTCAGGCGAGGACAGCCTGACAGGGCTTTAATTCGGGGAATTTCTCCCCCAACTCACTATTTTTACTAGCCTAGTTCTAGTCTACTACTAGTTTTTTGCTTAAATTCTAGTCTACTACACATTTTATGTCTGATTTCTTGCCAGCCCCGTCTGGCAGTTCGTTATTTGAGCCCAGCCTTACAGGCGCTTTATAGTAGTTAGGAGGAGCTAGCAGCCCCCATTTGCCAAATTTTTATTTAGACCAATAAAGGGTCAAACTAAATCTTGGTGTCTGTTTTTCATAAAGCTTCTTTTCAATTGCTTTTGCATTACAAACAGTCTTTTCATAAAATATTTCAACAGAATCACAGTCTTGAAATATTTCTAAAATTTCTTTAGACCAGCCTTTACATATTTTGAGATCCCATTCAAATACCTTTTTTGTGAGTCTATCATTTTCCATAAGTACAAGCCTATTCCAAAGTTTAATCATGTTAACATTTTGTCTAATCTTACAATTACTCCAACCTATATCTCCCTCTAAGCCTAAAAGAGCTGCCTTATTGTGAACCCCAAGAAAGTATCTAATTGCCCTATTTTGAATTTTATCTCCTTCTATATGACTATTATATCCCCATACCCCAGATGCATAATCTAGTATCGGAACAACATTTGCAAAATACAGTTTTTCAAAGGTATTGAACCTCATGTTCTTAATTTGTTTAAATTTAGATATCACTCCACTGAGTGCTCTACCAGCTCCACCTGCTAGAGTTTCTGAAAGCAATGTCAGAATGATGAATTCATTAAGAACTACACCTAGGTATTTATATTTATCGACAATTTCTAGTGTTGAATTATTGAATTGAAAATTGTATTTAGTTTTAGCAGATCTTTTAGGTCGAAAGTGGACAATTTTTGTTTTATCTGTGTTTACTTTCATTCTATAGTTATTACACCATTGTTCGACATGTCTCAAAATTGAATCCAAATCTTTTTCATTGTCAGCCAATAAGACTATATCATCTGCAAATGCTAGAACTGAAATTTTGAACCCATCAAGATCTATACCAATATTTAAGTTTTTCACCTCTTTAATGAGCTGATCTATGAATATACAAAATAATGTAGGGGATAAAGGATCACCTTGTTTAACACCACTTTGAATTTCAAAAGGTTGGGTATAGTAATTATTAATTTTAATATAAGCAACATAATTTTCATAAAAAGATTTTATACAATTGAAAATTTTTCCTTGGATTCCACTCTTTAGTAGAATATAATAAAGTAGGTCCCTGTCTACCCAGTCAAAAGCCTTTTGCATATCAATAAATGCACAGTAAGTACTTAGGCCTTGCAGCTGTCTATTCCGTACTATACATGTTAAAACAAATATATGATCTTCACATGATCGTCTCTTCCTGAATCCATTTTGTTCGTCTTGCAAAAGATTGTTATTTTCACTATATTCATAGATGCGACTATTTATTACAGCAGAAAATAGTTTTCCTACACAAGAAATTAGACTTATACCCCTATAGTTCAGTGGTATTTTTGGATCTTTTGAAGAACCTTTCGGGATTGGTGAAATGATAGATATTTTCCAGTTTCTCGGTATCATACCTAAGCTAAACAACTTATCCATAAGGAAATGCAACTGGATAAAAATAGACTCAGTTTTTAACACTTCATTTGGTATGTTATCGATTCCGGATGACTTATTATTCTTAACTTTCTTTATAATTTTCTTTAACTCCCCAGGTCCAATATCTTCATTTAGTACCTGGTCATAGTTTTCCATATTCTTCTCAATATCATCCTTCTCTTTCATACATTTTTCATAAAATGCATTGCTTGTAGCTTCATTAGGTCTATTTAGAAGTTCGGAAAAATCACAGCGCCACTTATTAAGAACATAATTAATATCATCATTGAGCTGTCCATTTGAGTCATAGACCACAAGTGGTATTTTCGTATTATTTCTTGGACCAAGCCTTTTTACTAACTTCCAAAATTCTCTGGGATTATGTGTACAAGTTCTTTCAATATCATTTACAGTTTCTCTATTATACAGTCTCTCAGCTTTTTTGAATGACACTGTACACCCTGTCTGTCTTCACCAGACAGGGTGTATGAGATAAACAATGATGTCACAATTGCGACCATAGGATAGTTATGACGTCATCCTTGTGGCAACAATAGTCATGACATCACAATGCCATTGTTTGAGCCATTGTGACATCATCAAGGTGACAGCTCTGGTGATGACGTCACAATGCTGTTCCTTTGTTACTGAAAGACATTTCAGACTCAGTTTGCAAGAAAATCTATGGGCATCAATAAAACAAGAAGTCTGAGGATAAAATCGTTACACCCTGCTCGTTTTTCGAGGGTACGGGAATATACACCACTCAGGCCTCCATACACCACTCAGCCTTCGGCTTCGTGGTGTATGGAGTCCTTCGTGGTGTATATTCCCGTACCCTCGAAACGAGCAGGGTGTAACTGATAGTACACATTACTTGAAATCCTAACTGGGATCACACAAAATGCCAGTAAAGCACATTATGCCAGTGAACAATTAATGAGAGATTAAAAATTCTAATTTGGGACAAACAAAAATAAATAGTTCTGGTGGATATACAAAGTATCCAGGCACCAAACCAGGGTAAAAAGAACTGAGTGTAACCACAAGTAGTATACATTCAAGCAGTCAGGTGTAAGTAAACACATCTGGCAACTGCAACAGGTAGCTGATTTTCCAGGACAGAGTCAACAGACAAATGAGACAACATGCAATTGATGTCAAATTATATAGTTCTGTTGCTGTCACTTTCCTTGCAGAACACAATACTTCAAGAGATACCGCAGTAAACCAGAACCGCAAGCGGTTTCAACGCTCGTCTGTTAATGTGAAATCTATCAATGTGTGCCTGATAATCACCCACAGGCTAATAAGTCGATCTAATTTTATTGCCAATCCACACCCAGAGGCCAATACCGGTACCAAATTTCATAACTCTAAGTGAAATACTAAGGTCACACTGGGCAGTTTAAGAATGCAGAAAGATCGCAGCCAAAATGGCTGACACAAAATGGCCACCATCTTGGATTTCTCGACATGTTCCCAATCATACCCAAGGGCCAAATTTCCATATTGCATAACTCTAAGCAAAATATCAAGGGCACAGTGGCAGTTTAAGAATGAAGAAAGATGGCTGCCAAAATGGCCGTCACGAAATGGCGGCCATCTTAGATTTCTCAATATGTTCCTGATCCATACCCACAGGGCAATATCTGTACCAAAATTCATAACTCTAAGCGAAATATTAAGGGCACAGTGGGCAGTTGAAGAATGAAGAAAGATGGCTGCCAAAATGGTCGCCACGAAATGGCCACCATCTTGGATTTCTCGACATGTTCCCAATAAATACCCACAGGCCAATACCTGTACCAAATCTCATCACTCTAAGCGAAATATTCAGGGCACAGTGGCCAGTTGAAGAATGAAGAAAGATGGCGGCCAAAATGGCCGTCACGAAATGGCGGCCATCTTAGATTTCTCAATATGTTCCTGATCCATACCCACAGGGCAATATCTGTACCAAATTTCATAACTCTAAGCGAAATATTAAGGGCACAGCGGGCAGTTGAAGAATGAAGAAAGATGGCTGCCAAAATGGCCGCCACGAAATGGTGGCCATCTTGGATTTCTCGATATGTTTCTGATCCATAACCACAGGGCAATATCTTTAGCAAATTTCATAACTCTAAGCGAAATATTAAGGTCACAGCGGGCAGTTGAAGAATGAAGAAAGATGGCTGCCAAAATGGCCGCCATGAAATGGTGGCCATCTTGGATTTCTCGATATGTTTCTGATCCATACCCACAGGGCAATGTCTTTAGCAAATTTCATAACTCTAAGCGAAAGATTAAGGGCACAGCGGGCAGTTGAAGAATGAAGAAAGATGGCTGCCAAAATGGCCGCCACGAAATGGTGGCCATCTTGGATTGCTCAATATGCTCCTGATCCATACCCATAGGCCAATATCTGTACCGAATTTCATAACTCTAAGCGAAAAATTAAGGGTATAGTGGCCAGTTGAAGAATGAAGAAAGATGGCTGCCAAGATGGCCACCATGAAATGGTGGCCATCTTGGATTTCTCAATATTTCCCTGATCCATACCCACAGGCCAATACCTGTACCAAATTTCGTAAGTCTAAGTGAAATACTAAGGTCACAAATGGACACTTACACAAACCTTAACCGGGACAACGACAACGACAACGACGACGCCGACGATCGAGTGACGACAATAGCTCTTCGTTTTCAAAGAAAACAGACGAGCTAAAAATGAAGTTCACAAGTGCAAAGTTTCAGTGCCTTATTGACCACACTACAGCAATAATACCAACATTCCTGGGTCAATAATTTATGCATAAATCTCAAAACAGGTAAAAGAGCAGTTCTTGGTTCTTAGAATATTACTCTTCATTACTTTTAATAATTAGAAGGCTTTCAAATTATAGATTGTGTACATTTTAGTGGAAACGTGTGAGCAAGCTGCGTAAAATGAACTGTGAAGCATAATCTGAGGGCAAGAGACAGAAAGTACAGCAGGCTCATCATCACATCATTACATTACCTGCCTCAGGCATCTGACTACTCTAACTTCAGACAATACAAACACTCCTATAGGAAAAGTAAAGGCAGTTGGAATAGTGATATTTATAAATTATTTACCCAAATAGGAAAATTGGAAAACTATAGAAATCAAGATATCGTTGATGTTGAGGAAGCACGGCAAATACTTGTGCAACAGGAGAAAAATGAATGGTTAAATAATATTCAATCGGTATCAAAATTAATAATTATAAAAAATTTAAAGAAGAATTTGGAACTGAAGCATACATTTACAAAATCCAAAACCGTTATCATAGATCTATCTTTGCACAACTGAGGTGTGGTATATTACCATTAAAAGTAGAAACGGGTAGATACACTAATATTCCGAAGGAGTTCAGACTTTGTATATTTTGCGATAAAAATGTAATTGAAGATGAAATGCATTTTTTATTTGACTGTTCATTGTATGAAGAGATTAGAAAAGAGTATTGGGGAAAATTTAAAAATATACTGCAATCATTTGAGTTACTCACGAGTGAGGACAAATTTTCGAAATTTATGTCAGGTGATTTTGTTAAATTATCATCAGAGTATGTCAGTATGTGCTATAATTTAAGGCAAACAAAACTGTATATCTGGATATATAATATGTAATATATTTCTTTCATTTATTCACAATTTTTATTTTGTTATCCTTTTTTTCGCAGGTCTTTATCTGAAAAATTTTCTTTTTTAAGTTATTTTCTCGAAATGTTGCTGTTCTTGTATTTTTGTTTAGTGTGTTTGTAATTATCTGTGATGGTGTTGCTTTATAGATTGTTGTTTAGCTATTATGACAAATAAGCCCATTCCAGGGCTGGGTGTGTATTTGAAACATTATTTAAATGTTGTTTGTAACTGTATACACTTGTCACATAAATAAAATTTTCTCTCTCTCTCTCTCTCCTATAATATATTGAACTTTCTTAGTTTCTATAACATATTACTAAGGCAAAGACAGGATGATTGTCACACCCAAGGCCGAAATGCATGAATCTCATCAACATCAAGCCATTTTGAAATATTTATTACAGGCCAGGTATCAGCCAATTACTAAAATGTTTGCAAATTGACTTGGCACTGTCAGTTGATGATGCAGCTAATTTTGAGTTCACCCAAGGCCAGTTTCTAAGGAGGGGATTGATAATTCAGTGTTGTCCATAACTGTTGTGACAAGTCAAGAAAAGAAATAATACTTGAATTGCAAATTTGGCCCAATATTGTCAATCATTGTCAGTTGTAATTAGCATTAATCAGTTAATTAGCTAACTTTTCGTGCAAATAGGATATGATATTCTAGCAAGGATTACGTCAAACATAAGGAAAATCAAAAAAAGTAAAAGAGCATTCATTGTTTCTGAAAATATAATCTCCATTACTTCTGATACTCGGGCAAGTTACTTTCATGAAGATGGATGGATGGATGATTGGGGCTTTACGTCCTGTATTTATGCACCTGGTAGGCTAATTAGGACACTTTCACGAAGAAGGACGGCCCTTGAATAATGTTGGCAAGACAGTTCAGTTATAATGCCACTTACCAATAAACCCTAGGTGTGAAAACTCCAGGAGCATCCAGTCATCCGTTTTCTGGTTGAGTGCAAAATTCTTCATTGTTGAAAGATACCCTGGTTTAGTGACTACATCATCTTCAAGCTGAGAGATCAAAATAGAACATAGGACAGTGTTGCTTAGCAACCATTCATTCAACATCAAACTTAAAACAAAATTTCTAACTGTCTCTCCATAGTCTCGAAGGATATTTTTATTGGTGCCAGGTGCACGGTGACCACTGACCACCCTGTTTGTCACTTTTTTTCAAACGAGGCCCAGATAACTGATAAGCAATCAAGTTACAACAAGACTTTTTTTAACACAGAGATAAAAGGAACATTCTGAATATGTGAAAAAAAATACATAAGAGCTTGATATTATACACCTTATACATTTTTTGTTTCTCTTTTTATCTCGACATTTCAAATGGTATTCTCCAATATCAATTAAAGCACAAATAATACAGGATAAGTTGAGATTATTAAAGGTTCTTTTTTTTTTTGCATGTTTCAATTTTTTTTTTGCCAGCAATTACCTGAACATAGTAGGTCCCTCTTGATCTTGCATACATCATGAGAAAGGAGAAGTCAAGATTTTGTTTTGTTCGCCATCTGGATAAATACATGAAAGTAGATTTTTCATTTGCAAAAAAAAATCTGAAATATTTCATTGTATAACTTGAGAAATGACCAGATGTCAATATATCTCAAAAATTTTCCAGACAATTCCATCTAAAGTCAAATTGACGATGGATAATCAGAGTTTTATGTCCAGTATTTATGCATGTGATAGGTCAATTAGGACTGGAAAGGGGCACAGCAATGAGGCACGGGAATGGAATTCGGGATCAAGCTATTAGGAGCAAATTGAGCCAGTTTGCTAATAATTGAGCTAACCCTCCCCCCTCTAAAGGTAAGAACACATTGTTTTGTGAAATAATCAATCGTAATTATTCTCATTAGCTTTGTAATACTAACACTGAATCAAACTGTCATATAATGATGCTCTGTCAGATTCGTTACAAGAAGGAATTAATCAACAGATCGCAAAAGAAAAGAACAATGCTTGTTATCTGATTGAAGCAATTACTCAAAACGACAACCCCATACCCTTAAATCAAGGTTTTGAAATTTACCCGGTCTCACATTTCATACATCCTATGACACAGGTCACAGAGAGTGACCCAGATCAACCCAAAATCAGATTATAGCTTAAATTACAAAGAAATGATAATTATAAATTGCTGGGAATTCCCCTAAAAAATTGAATTATATATAAGCTGTCACATGCATATGACAAATACAAGTTCTTTATCAACAATATACAGAAATTGCAACAATACATCATCAAACAAACAGAATACAGATTTACATACCTTTAAACAGTTTAAAACAGTTACAAAGGACAGAAATCAAGAGGTACATGTAGAAGTCAGTACTCACTTTACTCTCTCCTTGCTGTCCCCAAATGTCTCCTTCAAATTATCTAAGTTGGGGTAGAAGTTAGTTGGGGGTGAAATGACTTCAAGCAACCCCACGTCAATCCAGTGCCCATGCCTGCAAAACAATCATATTCAGAAGATCAGCAATTTGAAAGGTCTACGATATAGTTGAAACAATATTGGAGTATGACAAGTTGACAACCAGATGGACATATGGATAATTGCTTTACATCATGTATTTATGCATGTGATAGGCAATATCGTCCAGAGAAGGTGTTCAATTGACCCATCAATCACACCCTCTCAAGTTAACAGAGTCTCCTGGACAACATGTGGTACAGAATATTTTGCATGAACTATGAAGATTAGATGTATTGATTTTCACTGAAGGTAAAATGATTGCAAGAGCTGCAATTTGTGGACCAGAAAGCTCCATCTTAATTTTTGAAAGGTGTGTACTAATTCATGAAACTCAATACAGGTATTTCACTACCAGACCACACTTCACACTTGAAACAGGAACCTGATGGAAAGGTCTGGTTTCCTGAAAATGAGTCACCAGTTGCACCTTCACAGAGACCTGATCTCTTTCGCACACCTGCTGCTAAGATATACACAGCAGCAATGTTCAGCATGGAAATCCAATCAAGCAACCTTCAAAGCTTTGATTCTTGCAGGGCTTACACATGGGTTAGGCTACACATAATTGATCTTTCGCTTCTCGGATCTTCTCAAGACACTTTTTCTAGGGTAGGTCGGAAGGACGAAAAAAAAAAGGTGAAACTTTTTTTTTTTATAATGTCCAAAAAAATTTTTTTCGTCAGCAGATAATCTATTGTGTTGGTGAGTCTGCGAAGCTATGTGTGGCCTTAGGTACAAAGATTTTAAAACTGTGTTTCCTACTAAAATCTTGAACTGAGCAACAACGGCAGTTCGATTCCAAAGCAAGCTCTTGAGTCGAGTCTGGGTCAATATAATAAATTTTGCCAACTTGTACAGTTCCATATATTTCAGCATGCAAGCACACAGAAACCCCACATTTAGCTTAAGGTTTGTGTCATTTAAATTGAAATTTCTCATATAAGCATTTGATATGAAAACTTTCCAATACATAAATGTATGGGTGTGCCAGTACTCTTTCAATTACAGTCTGTCTCACAATATGTAAACTGGAGTTTGGCCTGAATGCTCAGCACCTACAGGTCACACAGCAGAAATACGCATACTCATGGGTAGAAGAGCCAATTTGCAATTTATTTATCACATTTTTGTGATGTTTTGGTACATTTTTTGTCAGATTTTTTACGACGACTGTGCGTTCTAGAAATGAGACAGACTGTACAGATTCAGATCTAAGTAATTAGTCAGTGATAAGAAATCATTCAAAAGAAGCATGACCACTTCACTATACAAACTATCAACTTAAGTTTGGTCATCTAAAACATGCAAGTAGTGCTATAAGCCTTTTGTTTTTATCAACATGCATCCCTTTTTATCATCCTAAGGTCAAACTTCATTTATGCTTGTAGCGTTGTTATGCTATCAATAGCCAAGCAACCTTAGTCAATAATTGATCATAAAATATTGATCTGTATGGCTTTTTCGCCTTTTTTGCCTTTTTGTGGATTCAATAACACAGTTTTTGCAATACATGAACAAACATGACTTACATGAACCATCACAAGCGTATTCACCACATGTTACATCTACTCCCAAGAGCAAACTGACGTCTGTCTGGATTCAAACCTGGGACCCATTGACTGGCAGCCCAACACACTACCACTGAGCTAACCCTCCCCAGGCCCACACATCATTACAGTTGGAACCGAGTGTGTGATATCTCCTCAGAGCACTTAGATTTTCTTTTTCAGTGTTCATGAAAGTTCAACATTCATAACAGTTAAATTATGTTGACAGCATTCATTAATATTTAAAATAAGTTACTTAAATACACACATTGTGTGTAAAGCTTTTTGTCATAGCACTCTGAAATGTCAATAACTTACAAAATAAAACTTCTAAGATAACATTGCCCAGTGCAAACATGTCTTCAGGTATGCATTAATGAAACTGGCTTTTGATCAATCCGCAACACAAATAATAGGGCCAGACGTACAAAATAATCTTGCACATCCTAAAAGAACTATTACAGAATATGACTGCATAGCACAACGGACAAGTGGGACATCAACCATAATATAGTGAGAGGATACAACAGTACAAATTGTGAACGCTTCAATGCAGTCACTACAGACACATTCATCAACAGTTAAAAAAGTTCAACTTACACTTTTTGTATTTCAGCAGACAGTCCACTGGCATATTCAGCATCCTGCAAATAGACCAGAGAAATCAATAAGAAATTTGGAAATGTTGAGTTCGGATAACAGATAGTTAAATATTGGATATGCCTTTACCATATTTAACGGTGCTTCAAAATAACATGAATAGGAAAAAGACTGGGAGGTCTGGTCTGGCTTAGCAGACACAACATAGAACATGTAAGAGGCCACTTGCTGCATGGATGGATGATTGGGGCTTTACGTCATGTATTTATGCACTTGGTATGCTAATTAGGACAGGAAGAGAGATTACAACAATGAGGTGAAGGATGATTGAAACAGCAGTGTAACATAGGCCCTGGTGACCCAGCAAGAGCTTGATTCGTACCCAGAACCCAGCGGTTGGCAGACCAGCACCCTACCACTGAGCTACCCTCTCTCCCTGGCCAATTACTGGACCCAGATTTGACTCTACCTTGTGTAACCCTTAAGTCTTCTGTTGTAACATGATTGTTATTCTGTAACACAATTGTTATTCTGTGTAACACAATTGATATCCTGAAACATGATTACTTTTATATAAATGTCTGGAAAACACTACAATAAAGTTATCAATTATTTTAGTTATCATTTGTAGCAGAAAACAATTGTTTTGTTGAGATGCTCTGATACTTGCTTTTTTCCCGTTCCATTTTTGATATGCAGGATAGGTTCTTTCTAAATACCAGTGTATCATTTTCCAATGTCATCCAATTTTGAGGACACTCCCAAGTATAACGACGGTATAATTTGTAACTCAGCACCACCAGAACATTATGTTTTTTATTCAGGAAAAACGGGAGTTGTCTCGCTAAAACCAATTGAGTGTTAAGAACTAATATTCTTAAGCCATTTACTTCAAATCCGCATAACCCCCCCACCAACCAGCTTTTTCCTGTCATGTTCTTCTTCCTTTTACTCTGTCAGTTTTCCTTAAATATAACACACAATGTCACAAATGCGCATCTCTACAATAATAAAGTGTGATGGGAGGGGTTACCTTCACAAAGGAGTAAAAGACTGAAAGAAAAGTTCAATGACAACACTTTTTCGTATTGAAATGAATTAAAAATTTTGTATGACAGTTTGGACCTTCCGTGAGTAATATCATAATTATTCAATAATTATTTTATATGTGGATTGAAACTTGTTTCTATAAAGAGATTCCCATTGCAAGAACAATATCTGATTATCATTTACTACAGAGACCATCATAATCATGACCATTTTGCCAGATAAAACTAATCAGCTAATCATTAAAATTAATGAAAATCAATTTCTGTTAATTGGGTATCAGAATTTCCTCTCCCCAAGAGCTGATCATTGCAATTAAACAGATTTTAGGCTCATTACATAGGCTTCCTGTGTGTATCTAGCTCACAACAGGATATTGGAAACATTATTAACATGCATTTAAATATCCTTAATAAGTATATGCACCATATCATGTGTATGAGATAGGAAATCAGCTTTCATCACTGGACTCAATGAAGTGTGGTGATTAACTTAACCATGTTAACAGCAATTAGTAATTGGGAGATAAATATTATTAACCCAGGTTCAATTCAAAACTCATATATATATTAGTCAGTTAACATACTACAAAATGTTGAGAAATAAAAGTTTCAATAGTTACATTTACAAGTAGTTTAGAATATATATTTGAGGACATGTAACTTCGCAATAGCTGACAATTTCTGCTTTTTACAGGATCAAAAGTATCTAAATTTGTACCCAGCTAGTTGGTGCAGGAACCCAGCTCTCAACAACTGAGCTAGCCGCTGACTTTCTTACCCCTTCTCAAAACTTACCAGTCACAGTAGGTTGACCCACCAAAGATATTAATGGCAATATGACATTTACAAACTTCAGCTCTGTTACAAATCAATATTTATTGATGTCACTAATTGACTTGTACGAGCTGATGGTGAGAGCCAAAGGTATTGACTTTAATTTAAAATAAGGTCAGTGTCCGAACTGTACACTCAGCATTTATTTGAGATGGTTATTTACCTCAGCAATGAACACAATCACCAAGGCATCGTCCTTCTCCTCCTCATTAAGGCCCTCAAGAAGCGAAGTCAGCGTTTGCATCAAATATAACTCCTTCGATCTCTTGATGGTGGGAATGCCAATAACAACAGAAACTGAAAAGAGATCAATGAAAAGAAAATCAATCGCCAAATACAACAGATGATCAGTCATGGACGCACCGAAGAAAAGGACACTCGCTCTGAGGCCATTCACTCATTGGTGTTCAATGATAAACATTGAATGATTGAAACAAGTTAAACACAGCCCAAACTTTTCTCAATTCTTTGGATTGATCTGGTAAACTTATATATAAATTATATAACAGAACCCCATCACAAGTGACTCCAAATATTTACTTACAGGTTTATACCTGTAGTAACGCAAACACTTTAGCATCAGTAGTTAAAAGGAAGATCTAATGAGTAATGGGGCACAAAATTCTAAATTCTTTTAATTGATCTTAAATAAGTTATAGAGCCAAATCCTGATCAAAATGACTTCAAATATTTACTTTCCATTGCTTTCAGCAAGTTCAGAATTCAGATGCATACACAGTAATGCAATTATGTAACATCAGGACTTTTCATCTTTGTTTTTGGCATACACATTTGATGCCGTTAAACAGCCAATACACATTTGATGCCGTTAAACAGACAATGTGTGCAGTTGGAAAACCACATGGTCTTATATGTCACTGTGACACAGAAATAATTGATTAATCTGATGAATGACTAAGTAGAATTGACTTTTAAGTTCCAATGTAAGTGTCAGACAAAACTATAAAACCTAGTTACTTTTGTCAAAATTTGAAATTACACACAATGTCAGCCACACAACCAATTAGGACACTATAATGAAGGCAATGAAAAACCCCAATTCGTTCAATCATTAACAATCTTAAAGGTATCAAATTCTCACTACCTTGCAAAATTGTAACAAGAAAAATTTATTGAAAATGAGGTGATATCAGCGCTCAGAAGAGATGAGCACATTTCCTGGTAAAATTTGAGCAATAAACAAAACCTCACAGAGTGCTAATAGCCTACCACTTGAGGATATTGTCAACTCGAGACATTTTAATTGGATCATTAAATTCTATTGATTTTATTCAGAGAATCCGGTATTGATTCATCATGTTCATAGCTTACCTCCCATGCGTCCCTTGGCCAGTTTGATTGCTGGATTTAAGCCGTCTTGTTTTCCTATCAAATGGGGTAGATAGTGGTACATTCCAGGTGGTTGTATATCGCTGGACCCCATTGACATATTTGCCAGCTTCTCTCGCATTTCTTTGGAGATTTTCATCCCTCCAGAACTGCCACTGATGAAAATACAGAAAGGAATCAATTACTTAACAGCACCCAAAAACAATGTCGCAAGTCGCATGCAGTATTTCTGCTTCAAAAGTATTAGGCGTCAATTTGCTATTATATATTTGGTATCAGGTGTTTTCCACAAATTTACTGTCAGCGTAAAGGAAACGACTCATCTGACCTGACCATCCTTTTAACGAGCAATATCTAGCTTTTTTTTTCATAGTATCTGCTTTTTTCACCAAGCAAGCAAAGTTTCAGACTTATCCCCTGCTTAGTGCAGACTCTTCTCTGTTATAAAACAGTGAATTTATGATAAACAAATTGTCGAAATTATGTAGCTAGGGTTTTGATTGCAGATTCAAATTTTCTCATTGAAGACCAAAGAATTCCGTAATCATTAATCTGAATAACTTGAGAATATCTGTGGGCAAATACAATAGCAAGATAGTGTAGATCGATAGTTGAAACATTTAGAACACGGACAGATATTTGCATTAAATGGTGAACAGAACACTCCGAATGTGTAGAGAGTATACAATCCTATGTCAAAAGGAGTTTATAGGACATAGGAGAACCATGTTACACTGCAATTAAAATTTCGACTCATATAATTGTATTATGTAGACATAAACATATTCATCTATCAATATTATTTGACTGAAAGAACTATAAATAAAAATGCATATTAATATGTGTTAGTACCAATGTATAACTTCATCTATCAGAGCCCACTAAACATAATAGCTATAAATTAAATCAAAACAAAATGGCTAACTTAAAAATTGTTACATATAACAAGCTACCTTGTATTAAATACTAACAAGAATCCGCGGATTCAAAACCGGCCTAGCCGATGAAATTGAAGGTGCCATTGCTTAAACCACTGAGCAACTTATATTGGAAGATAGGAGAAATAGTTGATTGGAAGACGTTAGACTATTAGTATAGAATCAATGCAGTTTGAACAGATTTCTAAAAAAAAGGAAAGATGGCTGTCAAAATGGCCGCCATCTTGGATTTCTCAACATGCTACGAATCCATACCCACAGGCCAATACCTGTACCAAATTTCATAACTGTAAGTGAAATATTAAGGTCACAATGGTCAGTTCAAGAATGAGGAAAGATGGCTGCCAAAATGGCTGCCACAAAGTGGCCGCCATCTTGGATTTCTCAACACGTTCCCGTCTGATACCCACAGCCCCATACCTGTACCAAATTTCATAACTCTTAAGTGAAATATTGAGGTCACAATGGGCAGTTCAAGAAATGAAGAAAGATGGCTGCCAAAATGGTCGCCATCTTGGATTTCTCAACATGTCCCTGATCCGTACCCACAAGCCCATACCTGTAACAAATTTTATAACTCTAAGCAAAATATTGAGGTCACTATGAGCAGTTCAATAAATGAAAAAAGATAGCTGCCAACATGGCTACCACAAAATGGCAGCCATCTTGGATTTCTCGACATGTTCCCAATCCATACCCAGAGTCCCATACCTGAACCAAATTTCATAACTGTAAGTGAAATATTATAGTCATAATGGGCAGTTCAAGAATGAAGAAAGATGATTGCCAAAATGGCCACCACAAAATGGCCGCCATCTTGGATTTCTCGACATGTTCCCGATCCATACCCAGAGTACTACACCTGTACAAAATTTCATAACTGCAAGTGAAATATTAAGGTCACAATGGGCAGTTCAAGAATGAAGAAAGATGGTTGCCAAAATGGCAACCACAAAATGGCAGCCATCTTGGATTTCTCGACATATTCCCAATCCGTACCCAGAGTCCAATACCTGTACCAAATTTCATAACTGTAGGTGAAATATTATGGTCACAATGGGCAGTTCAAGAATGAAGAAAGATGGCTGCCAAAATGGCAATCACAAAATGGCCGCCATCCTGGATTTCTCAACATGTCCCTGATCCATACCCACAGGCCCATACCTGTAACAAATTTTATAACTCTAGGCGAAATATTGAGGTCACTATGAGCAGTTCAATAAATGAAAAAAGATAGCTGCCAAAATGGCCACCACAAAATGGCAGCCATCTTGGATTTCTCAACATGTTCCCAATCCATACCCAAAGTCCCATATTTGTCCCAAATTTCACAACTGTAAGTGAAATATTGAGGTCACAATGGGCAGTTCAAGAATAAAGAAAGATGGCTGCCAACATGGCAATCACAAAATGGCCGCCATCTTGGATTTCTCGACATGTTCCCAATCCATACCCAGAGTCCCATACTTGTACCAAATTTCACAACTGTAAGTGAAATATTATGGTCACAATGGGCAGTTCAAGAATGAAGAAAGATGGCTGCCAAAATGGCCACCACAAAATGGCCGCCATCTTGGATTTCTCGACATGTTCCCAATCCATACCCAGAGTCCGATACCTGTACCAAATTTAATAACTGTAAGTGAAATATTATAGTCACAATGGGCAGTTCAAGAATGAAGAAAGATGGCTGCCAAAATGGCCACCACAAATTGGCCGCCATCTTGGATTTCTCGACATGTTCCCAATCCATACCCAGAGTACCATACCTGTACCAAATTTCATAACTGTAAGTGAAATATTATAGTCACAATGGGGAAAAACCCAAACGTGGTTTACATCTGGTTTGTGGTTGCAGTTTATGCCTACTGTTTATGGTTTCACCTGATCCATTTACAGCTCCTGTATTAACCGGCCTCCGCTGTTAGGCCGGTTAAAAATCATGTGTGACATGCTCACACCTTCAACAGCTAAAAACTCCTCCCCGAGCAATGCCACTCACCTCAACTGTCCACCTACCCTTCTTGATCTATCCTGTCCTTCTGATAACAGCAGAAAGCAGTTCCACTGCTGTCTTATTTACGTTTTCTACGCCAACTGTTCTCTGCCACCAGGGGCGCATGAATCTGCTCATTAGTTCCGCTTATCACATCGTCAGGGACTGGCGCCACAGGTCCATTTCCCGCCAAAAACATCCACACACTCCACAGCCAGCCTCTACTCATCGGTTCTCACTAATATTACCCTCATTTTAAAGCTCTTCTCAAGCCCTTGCCTTCAATTCTATCATTTGCCATCCTGGTCTGCCACCTGCTGCACCCTTTCACTCCTAAACCCACTGTCTACAGTGGATCAACACATTTCACTCAAGCCAAAATGCATTGCATGCAGGCAGCTGGGTTGCACTCTACATAACAATGCACTATTGTCCTGCCTTTTATTATGGGTAAATCTAGTTGAGTTATATTGCTGTTAGACCTGTCAGGGACTGAACTCAAAATACTGCAAGGCTTATCCACCAGAGGGCTATTTTCATACATACAGTGGACCTGCTGCCACCTACCCTGTTCTTGGTTCACATGGTTTCATGGTTACATGGTTACATGGTTACATGGTTACATGGTTACATGGTTACATGGTTACATGGTTACATGGTTTGTTTATGGTTTCACCTGATCCATTTACAGCTCCTGTATTAACCGGCCTCCGCTGTTAGGCCGGTTAAAAATACTGTATCCATGCAACCATTAACCATAATTCTAACTTAAGTAAAACTACTAAGTACTATCAAATAAATATAGCATGTCTTTCTAACTTAACAAATTGACTAACAATGGAGTCAAACCTATTCTAATAAGCTGTTAACTTTAGCCTAATTATTAAATAACTTATCATATATCTTGTGTATATCAAGAATTTCATGAAGATCAAAAGCTTGGATACAAGATTCACATTCTCGAAAGCCTTCAATAGAAGACAGGAATTTTAAAATAAAATGTTTACGAACAGCCAAACACTTTCTGAGGGGATAACACTGATCGGACATTGTAACTTTAAACAGTTATATAGCAGTTATTCTTTTTTTGATTAATGAGCGGGGCTCAGTTGTCATAACACAGACAGTGGATTCCTATTGTTTTATACTGCATGGTCTGAGCAATTGAGCTTTAGCGATGCTTAGAATTGCTGTTGTCTATATCCAGCTGTGCTGCATGGATCCATTTGGATCACAATGAACATACTGACTATCCTGGTAGAGAAAAGTTACGGAAAGTCAATTTGTTTTTACTTTTTACATCACCAAAGAGAAAAAGCTGACTTGTTTTTGTCCGAGATTCAACGCTCAATATTTATCAAACTGCAAAGGTTTTTTGCTTACATTGGTGTGCTTTTTATCTGTAGGGATTCTTTTTTTCCAGCAAAATTTGCTGATTCAGATCATCAAAACCTCCCAGCATGTTTAGACAGGGCTGCCAGGTTCCAAATTCTGATCGTAATATTTACTTAAATTCAGAAAATAGGAAACCAATTGATATTTGCCCCACAATGTCAACAAGCCAAATTTAATCGCAGACGTCACTTACAGTTTGTCTCAAAACATGCGAACTGGTGTTTGGCCTGATTGCTCAGCATCTACACGTCACACTGCAGAAATACGCATACTCACGGATAGAAGAGCAGATGTGTAATTTATTTATCACATTTTTGTGGTGTTTTGGTGCTTTTTTTGTCAGATTTTTTACGAAGACCAAGCGTTCTAGAAATGAGACAGACTGTAAGTACCAAAATGAAATCACAATATTTATCACCAATCACACCAGGGGAAATTTAAATTATAATTTTTTTGAAACTTTTAAAATTTATGTTTTATACGTGACAGAAGAATATATATATAACTGATAGGAATTATTGTGTGACAAACAGAAAATATCAAACAAGTTACTTGAATGTATTAACAGAAATCTATCAATTTATATCAACTGTTTGGATGTTACCTCAGCAATATCTCAATTAGGTTTTCATAATTCATATCATCATATCAATAAGAGAATAAATCAATTTGAACTTGGGAGATATTAGAGTAATTGACATATTATATGTACAAATGTAGTACCAAGGTCTGTCAATACTACTACAACTGTCATAGAACCTTTTAGAAATATAAATATGCTTATAAGTTGGTACCTCAGATAGAAAATGCAAAATGGTTGGTATTGACAATTTAATACCACTTTGCCTACACTATAAATGCATTATATAAGCAAAAAGGTTAACTTGTGACCAGTTCATCTTTTTCTTTCACGAATTTGTCATAAAGAAAATATCAAAATTAACATTAATTTAACATATTATTCAAACGAGAACCATCAACATTTGATTAATATCTGAAAGAGATGTTTTCCTGAGCTTGCTAGCACATATTTATGGACATTCCGGACATCCCCTACCTATTTGTAATTCATAAATATTCATATTTCTACACTAATCTAAAGTTAATTCATGAAATACACATGCTTGAACATCACCAATTCCAAAGCATCCTTTACTTTATAAAAGGTTATTATTGCCTCAGAGGGCACTAATTATTTATTTATTTGCACTTATTGTCACTCCTTGTGATGAGCATAAAGCACTTTCAATTTAATCAGTTAGCAACAACATGACTCATAAATATTCTAACAACAAGATTCCATTCATTCAAATCAATCAATGAATTTATCCGAAGTCTGCATATAAAAGGGTCCATTTCAGGTTCATAGAATGGGAAAACACATCTGACGGAAGTTGGTCTTTTGATAAACAAATTATAAATCAATTTCCCTAAGGTTATATATAAATGAACATGATATAGTTAGAGAAATATTGGAGGAAGTTCTCCATACATCATGAACATGCAAGGGGATGTTCTGGTTTTAAAATGACACAATGGCAAATTCCAGTGCACAAATAATCCTAAGATAATTTAATTCAAACTTTCCAGTTCCAAAATATTCATTTATCGACTTGGATAAAGCAAACAAGTTTTATGTTTATGCTTTTACTGAAAGCATAATATACATGAATAAAACATGAAAGGCAGGCTATACTTAACGACATTGCCTGCCTTTACTTTGAATTTGTTATAGTAAAACATTAAGTTAACCAACAATCTAACCGACAATTAAGACATGAAAGAAAGAATTTATCAGTTTTATATCTAAAATTGAAGATTCTATAGAATAGATAGTTCATGTTGAGGAAAGATGATATTTCAAAGATATCAATTTCAAGCAGAAGTTGCACACATCGCAAATCCAACCATACATACAGCATCTTCTCCAGGAGGCTATCGCATAACAATTAAAGCACAGCTGACATTTTAAAACATTTATGGTTAACAGCCACAGCAATCAAAATGTATGAATTAAATTCAAATGTATATTTTTTTTAAATTTCAAAATATCGTATTTGTATTTATGTATTAAAGCAGTCATGTTAAAAAAATACACAATTAGGATAAATGCTCCAAAAAATTTTAAATACATGTAGTTTCAAAAGCACAAAACCAACACAGATGTGAGCATGATAGACTTCAGAGAATCAGTAAAATTTCTTTTAAAAATCCATTCGTGAAACATGTTGCTTCTTCAGTTACATAAATACATGTTCAAAAGTTCATTTCGCAAAATTTGGGAAAGATTTGTGAAATAGCACACCTTAAGGATCTGACATCATTCAGAAATATTGAAGAACAGTTTTCGGGAAACTAATATTTTGAGAAAAAGCCCAGTCCTGAATAAGCAGATAAGCAGTATTTGTGCGTAAAGCAAAAAAAATAAAAAATAAACCATTGAAAGTGATTCTTAGCTTGGCAACAAATCAAAACAAAACAAACGATGTGCTCCAAAATAATGTTCAATAACAAGTGTCATCATGACACTTAAAAGCAATCATTATAATTAAGCAATGTTAAGAAGTTTAGACTTATTGTGTTAGATCATAAGCTAGGGTTATGACAAAGATACAGCTGCAGAAATTAATAAGCAGTGTCTTCTTACCGGGCTACTTTTGCAACAATTTCAGCACTCCTGAAATATGCCAAGCAACATGAAATCTATTGACGAGTACCACGTTGTACAATGGCTACATCACAAACAAGCAAATAACATAAGACAATGTAAAATGGGTAAGTTGGCAATATGGAAATTGGTAAAGCACCACTGCCAGCTGGAACATTTTGTAGGAAGCTGTACAGCTTTTAGACAATTTTAGTCAATGCAGTCATACAAAAAATTTGATTAGTAAAAGTTAAATATTGTTAAGATATCAAAACAATCAGACAGACGTAATGTTTCACTTTCAAAATTAATACATTCATTGGGGGAGAAAGGGGCAGCTTATCACACTGCCAATTTTACGGCAGGTTGTCAGAGGTAACACAAAGGCCTGTCTAATTCTAAATAACAGCAGCACTTAATACTGGTTTATTAGAAAGAGTCAGAGACAGACTTGTGATTCATAAATGCTTTTAATTATGTGCCTATAACTATGGATAAACTCCTCGGTGTGACAACTGACCAAAGTAATGTACTTATGTAACAACCATCCCCAGTCTCCCCAATACATACTTCAAAATTTGACACATTTAAAATGTATGAAAGCTGCATTAAGTACTTTAATAAACCCTTCAACTAGAAGGCTTCAAGTGCATTGTAAATGTCAAAGTTGGATCTGGCCTTGACATTTACAGAAAAGAGGCCTTGGAAAGACATTTAAGGGCTACCTTACAAATGAAATGTACACTCTTGATATATACATCATCAATTCATCATGCATGTACAATGTGCCATACTGAGTATAAAATGTACCCACTCAAATGCGGAATTACACAAATAGCATGACTCCACAATGAAATCACTTTATAGCCTCCATTTATAAGCCAGTCCAGCTCCACAATTTCAAAAATAATTAACTATGGGTTTTGAAATGTTCCTCCCGTGAAACTCATTCCTAGCTTTTTACTTCATTTTCCAACTTGCCATGGATTTCAAATTAACTATAGCTCAAGAATCATTAGAGTAGACCATGTAGACTGTCAGAAAACTAACTTCAACTATCACCAGTGGCACTTCGTCAGTGAGATGAGTTCCGAGAAAACATGAAATACACAAAAACAAATTTGCAAGTGCTATTGATTAGGCACATTGTTCACAGGGGCAATAAATACATTACTTTTTTCTGAATTGGGCATTAATTTATCAAACGACAAATATAATTGTGACTATAGCCAAAATAAGGAAGCAATTTTTGTCACAGAGACCTTCAGAACTTTTGCAATCGGCTTAAAAATTTAATAATCATGCCAATCATTTTTCCTATAATCTGCCATAGGTGGTCAAATTCACTTATGCAGCAGCTAATCTATTTTCCAAACTAGTGTTCCATGACATTGTAAGGTCACCATGCTTGACCAGGCAACAGTTATTTTGAACACAGCAGACAAGTAGATTAGTCTGCAACCATTATGAATGAAGGTTTGTCCTTTGACGCAAGAATTCTATTAAAACATGTATCCACGGTGCTTCCGCAAAATACCACTCTGACAGGGTGAATTCTTCATGAGCTGTTTTGTTGGCAAGTTGTTGCAAATAGTAGATTGATATGTTGAGATGTGGCAATAGACATCCTTAGTTGCTCAGCAGTCTGGGAAATTTCAGATATATAAGGACAATTGCAATTCCAGCTAAGTCCTGGCCCTGAGAGGATGATTGATCGTGTGGGACAGTTTGTTTGTTTGTGTTTTACGCCTCAGCAGCACCTTAGTGGGCTATATCGAGGCAGGCGATCGCCGTATGATGATGAGATGACAAGACTGTGAGTCTGGTATATACCCTATTAATTCAGGGATGACCAGGGTCTTTCAGTTGCCCCAGCATAGAGCACTGGATACAACCCGCCTCCATTTAATGTCCCATGGGCTCGGACTAAATTGAGTTCCGGGGTGGGATTCGAACCCACGCCCTCAGAGCCAGTGGTTGTGCAAACAAGCACTCTTAACCATTAGGCCACGGAGGAACTCTTATTGTGTGGGACAGTGGGGTTGATCAGTTGGGTAATGGGTATCAGAAGAAACTTTCAAGAAAGTCTGATCTATGTGCAACCATCTCATCACACAGCAGCATGGCAGTAGTGGAACTTATTCCATCCAATTTCGCGAAATACTGCAAAGTCATCAGCAGCTGATGAGTGATGACTGTTCCCTAAGTTCTCTGGAGCCTCTTGGTTCTTTTCCTCATTACGTAATGGATAGGTCTGGCGAAATTTATAGAGTTAGTTGACACTGTGATACAACTTAATGCCAAGTTTGGAATTAAAAGTAGCAGCAGTTATTTTTTAATAGCCTGTCAAGCACTGCCAAAATCATGGCTGGGCCATGACACTATGATAGGGTCATGAGAGGGTGATGACAGTGCTAGGGTGAGTCTCACATGGGGCTGAAGACATTGCTGTCTTGACCAGACGGTAATTTCTTTAACTGCTAAATAGTTTGTGAAATGAGACTTTAGGTAGTGATCCTTGGTATTTTTAATATCATTGTATTATCAGAAAGGAATAGATTAACTTGTCAATTGATGGGGGAATAAGATATACAGTTGTATGCAGGGTTCAAGGTACCCAATACCTGCAAGTGCGATTAAGGAGAATAATGAACCTCAGAAGAGTCCATTAAAAGCATTTACCACATTGTCACATGACTCAATAGACTGCCAGTCTTCGAAATACATCTACTGAAGTTGATTCTACTCAAGTTTGCAACCGATTATATATATCACAGTCACTGAGCAAGGCAAACAACAGCGAATGATTAGTTGGATGATATACAGTCGGACAATGACAAAGTATACAGCACTACAGCAGTACCAAGTACAGACTAATGAAACGTCAACATCACTAGCTAAGCAGCCTGCTTGAACTAACAGTTCTCTAACTTCTATTACGTTCATTGAATGCTATATTGCTAGGTAACGACAGTAACGTCCGTGCTGACCAATGAAAAATAAACTGAAGCAGCAGTACACTTGTACAGGCACACACATAGAATAATTATACACATATATATATGTATGCACATGAATATGTTAACAGTCAACCTGGGCTTTAGATGGCCATTCACCAGTTAGCAAAATGCTAATTGTATCCAAATAAGGCCAAAAGAAATTTTGAAAATACCATTGTGTTTTCAAAGTTTTAGCAATCTGGCTAAGACTTTTGATAAGATTAGCCAACATCGAACATGGCTAAAGCATTTATTTGGCCAACTAAAGTCAAGTCAACATCATGCTAAGCGAACAGTAAAGTCACTACATTAGTGCAATATGTTACTTGAACGTGTAGGCAACTGCAGGAGATATTGCCTATAAAAGCAAGTCAAACGACATGCATCGGACCATTATGGCCATCTTTCAAACACTTAATAATCACCGCACATTTTTTTCATATATGAAACAGAATGTCAGGTACAGCATAAGATCATTATGATAGACATTTGCAAATTGCAAAACACCAATTTATAAATATGTTTTGCCGACATTTGTTAGTTTTATAAGTGTCAGTGTCTCATCATGTATACCCAGCTGTGAGCTGTTATTTATCTTTATTTAAAATAAACAACATCTGTATCCATGAAGACAAGTCACTGAAATCATCACAATTGTGATATTCTTGCCCTGCGTTCATCGAACTTCAAAATTCAAAGAGCGAAAAGCGAACAGTCTGTGATCAATCTGCTAACTAACACAAATAATCAATATTGCTAATTGAAAAAATATTTATAACTTGCAAATAGAAGTATTTATTGTTTAGAAAAAAATTCAGCGTTTAGTTGTTTAAAACAAACAGTCAAGCAATTACTTCGGAAGAACTAAAATCATTTTTTATTTGTAGTCTAAAAGCATGATAAACACAACTTCGTTCAATGCACAGAACATTAAATATTGAGTGCTGCTAGTGAAAAATTACAACTATTTCATATTTTGAAAATAGCCCTAAATTGGAAGTAAAAATGATGAAGAAAGTATAAAATTCTTAAAATAAAGTATTTTTGCAAACAGCAAATTTAATCATTCCAATTCAACCTGTGTGATCTTACTTTCAGTAATAAAAAGAACTTTAAATCAATTAAAGTCATGCTCTAGTTATTCAGCCGAATGAATTTCAATTTGTAATTTGAAGGTGTCTGATTTCACAATTCCTGTTCTTTTCGTTTGATTTTCACTTTGATGTATAATATATTAAAGAGATGCACTTTTTCAAGACTTTCAAGTTGAAAATGAGCCCATATAATCATCCTCAAGTCAATGGACCTGTTTTGTACATGCAGTTGAATTAACCAAGTTAAGAAGAGTTCATGCATGCTTGGCAAAAATAAGAACTGACTCAGTTCTGCATTTGATATGAAAAGGACCCCAATTTGGCTTATTGTTCAATGAAACTTCAAGCTGGGCAGCAATTGAGGACAGTGTTTGTTTGCATGGCACATCACTTCATGCTAAAAATTTAAAATTATCTGACATTTAAATAAGAACATACTGCCCTAATTCTAAAATAAAATATGATATAGCACATCTTGTCCAAGTTAGCCAAATGGATCATACTCCAGTAATCATGTCGATTTTGTCAAGTGCTCGTAGAACATTGAATTTTATAACAAATCCATAGCAAATCCTGCTTAGACAACTTTTGGAATTTTGTTAAATGCAAATACCATGACTCCCTCAGAGCCTTGAATAGCACTTGTACCAAACAGCAACCATATTAGTTCAGTAACCATTATCCAACCGTTCTAAAATGGGTCAAGGTGACCTGGAAAGAGCTGGATTCAAACCAAGGACCCAGCGAATGGCAGCCAGAGCATTACCAAGTAAACTAACGCCCCTCCCCCACCAGAATACAGCAGTTTTCGAGCAGGCTTGGTCAGTTCACTGAAATGTATCTCTGAGACTGGAAGTGTGCTAATGCCCACCCTGACATCTGGGTAGACCCATAAACTACTCTGCTGACCTTAAAAGTTGACCATTTGCTACCAAAAAACAAAGAAATCTCTCCAAGGTCAACCAGTTGCAGTATCTTGACTGATATTTTAATGTGATTTTAATAGTTGGTCAATTGCAAGATAGCTTTAGTCTGGGCTATTGAAGTTTATGATCTGTAGGGTCTTCTTAGTGAACTGACCAAGTCTGCTCGAAAACTGCTGTAGGTGTTTAAAAGAGGCAATACGGTATTTTCACTCCTGGATCAGTTTCACCAATTGATAAACCAAACATTGGAAGGACAATTTCACTGATAATTACTCAAGGTTCAGCATATTCAACTTTTTGCATGAAAGCAAAAGTGAATTGGAGAATGTATGTAATTATATATATTCAATAACCTCGCAGACACAAAATCATACCAAACAATAATAAAAAAATTTAACACCTACTTGTTGCTTCCTTGGGCTCCTAGCAATAAAGATATTTGCTGGTAAAGCATGTGAATATCACGATCCCTCTCCTGGTTAAGAGTTTCTGCATGATGCAGCCTGTCTCTCAAATCCGCGAGACGTTTTTCAACAAGGTCTTCCAAACCAATATCTGTGAGAAACAGTTGAAATATTTAAGAAATTCAAAGCAACAAATACAAAGAAATATAGAAGGAACAATCAGACAATGGACTGCAGTTCAGACTGTTTAGTAGAAAGTTTCTGTGATGATAAAGTACTATACTGGCTGGGCTGAAAACAAAGATGATTAATTTAGCTCTTTCATACTTGTTGAGTTGGTGCAACTAAAAATATCAGAAAGTAATATTATTTGAAGAAACAGACCCTTATTGTGAACTTCAGAGGAGGCAATTGATACATTCCACAACTGGTGCACAGTCAATTTAACACAAGTCTTGACTCTTGAATTTGCTTACTGTTGATTTTGTGAAGTACTGCATGTGACTTTGAACAGAGCCATCCGACTTAATGATGTTTTTAAAATAAAACAATCCGGGCAGCATATTGGTAAGTATATTTGCTTCTGTAATAGTCACAAGATGCATTGGACTACTCATACGAAAAGAAAATTTTCCATAATATTAGAAAATGATTTTTTAGCACTCAAGACCTCACGGCACTCTATAATAATTACCCGGTATAATATTGTTTCTTGAGATCGCATTTTAAAATAACAAGACTAAAAGAGCGCGAGAGCAAGTCTTCCAAATTTTGTGTATTGACAAGCAAATAGTTATTTTACATTAGTTTTAATATCTTACACTTGTCATAGCAGGGTATCAACAATCAGTGATGATCAATCAACAAAAATTCAATTTTTTGTAATTTTACTCAAGTCAAAACTTCAAGTCACCTGTCAAGCATCACCATGTACCACTACCATACCAGTCTATTAATTAATTGCAATAGTCAATACATTGTTGAGGCCATGCTTTGGCATTACACCCCTGAAGGGCACTCAGTAGTAACACAAATGACAAACTAGTTTCTTACAAATCACTATTCACATGCTCCTATCCTGCACATTTGATCATCATCATTCATGGGAAAAGTGGAGGAGACATTCTGAGACCCCCAAATCGGTGCCTTTTTATGAACAGACAATGCAACATTTAGCAATACAAACCTTCTCCAGTAAACACAGAAACCCAGGCAATGGGCATAAACACCAAGACAATGGCCAAAATGGCCACGTTCTTGATTTTCCCCCGCATTTCTGGCTATGGCCATTCGGAGCACCTTCCCAAAGTTGACATTTTCACATCTGATCAGAGCGCATGCGCCACACCTTCAAGGGAGCGCCTGTTATTTCATTTTCTTATGTTGGGCGTGGCTGCAAGTGACCAGCAGCTACCAGTAGGGCAGGGTTGGCAAAGATATCCTGGGGGGCCTGGGCAGAGGTGGGGGTGCATTTTTGTGTGTGAAATAAATAGGTCTACATTCTTTCATAAAATTGGCGCAGTCTCAAAATTTATTAAAGCCAAAAATTTATAATTCCTGTGGGCCGTGGGCTCTGTGGTGGATTTCTTAACACTGCACCAGAGTTTTAATTTAGAAACAAATATTCTAGGTTCTTGTGCAAAATAAAGAGGCTAACAACGACCAGAGTGAAATAAAAATTTTTCATCCATGCAGTAAAACAGACTCCCCGAGTCCTGTGGATATCTAGTCCAGCATAGGCGTATCGGAGGGGGGTGGGCCACTGGGCAGGGGGGGGCGATCGCCCCCCCAAAAGTTTGGGAAACAGTAAGATTCGGGCAAAAAGGCTAAAAAATTCGGGCAGATGATTAAATACTACTGAAAATTAACGATTTCCAGGCAATTTATTTGAAATGTTTATAAATTTAGATCGTGTTGCTCACCCCCCAAAAAATCGCGCCGTACGTCTATGAACTGTCCAGACCAGGAGACTCAAGATGAATTTATGACCCGGGGGGGGGGGGATGAAGTTCAGATTTTCGTAAAAAATTGCAATTAGAAATTGATGCCTTTAGGTACGTTTCCTGTTGATTATCAGATTTTAGTATCTCGATCCCCTTTAGTAGGCCTATATCGATGCAGATTTTAAGTAACCCCCCTCCCCCCCCAGACATGCAAGCCATGCATACAATTTTATTGATTATATAGGCTATATATACATGAGCAGTGAGCACCTTGTGCAATTGTGCATACAGATTCACACACTTTTGCACATGTTCAAAAAATTTTTTTTCTAATGTTCAAACTTCATAGCCCCTTAGACCGCGGAAATTACGCCCCTGGATCTCAAAGCAAAATGGAAGAAACCGGCATTTATTTTGTGGAGCAGTAGCATTTGCTTTCAACAGCTTTGCCAGTCATGGAAACTACAGCCCTTAATTACTTCCATGTTCAATTTTGTGGGCCCCCACATCACAATCAAGTTAACATAGAGTGGCCACAACTCGTCAAAAATATGCAGATCTGCTGACAGCCTGCTTTGAAGCAGTTGGAACTTAGTCCCACAACCACAGGTGTGGAATTCACAATTAAATTGGCGCACTTTACTGACCTGAGGTCAGAGCACTTTTTTAAGGATTTTGGACTAGGAGACGAACGGAACATTCTTAAACCATAATTCACAGCATCGCGATGCTCGGCGTCTATGCAGTATAGATCATTAGATATAAAAATATAAATTCATAATCAGAGCTCCTGATTATTCTTGCAAAAAAAGGGTTTGTGAATTGTTCAGGTAATTTCAACATCAGGAGTTTGACAAATTTTGAATTTCAATTTATGAAAATTGAAATCATAATGATGACATTCATCAAAAAATATTTTTGACATGCAAAGAAGAATTAAGCCTCAGTTTGTAGAACTTTCTTCTAAAAGCATCAAATCAAGACAACCAAATGAGAGTCTCTGGAAAAAGTTGGTCTCCCAGTGACACCAATTTAGCAATGACTGGGAGACCAATTCTGTCCACTGGGGAACAAATGGTCTCCCAGTTACCATGTTAAAAAATGCGCTGCCTGAGGTTCGAGACAGGTGATTACAACAAAAATCAATGCCAAACAAGATAAAGAGAATAGCCTGCTATTTTGTATCAGGGCCCCATAAAATCCATGGGTGGGGGAGGGGAGGTACTGAACCGACATTTACATACAGCTGCGCCACAGCAGTTCTGAAAACCGGAACAATTCTAATCAAGAAACCAACGCCAAAACCATAAGCCATTCTAATCCTTCAGTAACAATTATGGTAACCAATTTAATATTTATACTTTGAAAACCATGTTAATCATCTTCTCAAGCTGATTCTAAAGATACCAAACATGTTGGGGTAGCAAAAACCAGAACGATAGCATTTCAACATTCAACACCCACAATCCTTGTTTTTCTCTGCATCAACTTTACTCCGATATCAGATGGTGAAGCCATCTGAAAAAGGCCATGTAGACCATGTGCACACATCTTGGGTCCACCTGGTCTGTATGACATAAAACTATGCATGGCCTATGCATGCCGGCACCAGCCAATGCTTAAAAGCAACTACAAGACCTTATATTATATTATTGTGATTTCAAAACAAGATCTTATTTTTAAAATCCTTTATTATTCATTTATGGCGTAACCAAGTATTTTTACACAACAAAAAACATAACTTAAAAAGATAATTTATAAGTGATAGGCTTATACAGACTTCACAAAATTAACGTTTTTAATTACATTATTTGATTCTGAAACCAAACATGCTTAAAGATTTTTGGATTTTCCTTATTTATATATATATATTGAGCTTCTTGGGATTTTGAAAGTATCTTATATTTAGTGCTGTTATAGACAATATGTAAACGTGTTTGATTCAACACTGAATTGATTCAATACCAAATGTTTGAAAATATAAATACTGATAAAATCATTGTCAGACTTCATAACTTATAATAAATTAACAAAATATATATATATAATTAACAAACAAAATACACCATTATCAGACAATGGAAATTAATTGAACTGAAAATAGGCAAAAAATAATTAAATGCCATTTTCACTGGCCTGGGTCAAACCATTAGCATATTGGAACTCCGAACTATTAGCATAATCACACATGTCCAGGGCAATTTCACAGCTTTCTTTCACAACAGGTTCAGTGTCAGCAAGGTATTCCTTGAGAAGTGTCATGCACTCAGGAGTAGCAATGGACCCCAAAGCTTCAGCACATTCATGTCTGACCATGGAGTGCTCCTTGACGTCTTTAAGATTCTCTGATAAAGCTTCAACAGAATGTTCACTTTGCACCTGTCCGAGCACATAAGCTATTTCGTGTCGGAAGAGGGCACTGTCACATCCAAGTCCTTTGGCCAAAGCCAGCACAGCATCCTTCGATCCGTTATTCCTCAGTGAAAACATAGCACGATATCGCTCAAACAAAGGAAGTTTTTCATTCAACAAAGTCTCTTGTAATTCCTCAATGTTAGAGAGATCGCTCGGTGGTGTGGGGTCCACAGAATCATAAATAGAAACACCAGAAGAACTCCCATTTTTGTTTGACATATTCCATTTGATCCTTCCCACTGCCAACTGACATGTCTCTGCTATTTCAACTATTGGAGACTTTTCGTACTTCTGGAGGATGTCCAGTGCTTCTTCAGCTCCTATAGCCCCTAGGGCTTCTCCAGCTTCATGCCTGACTATCGGTTCTTGTTTATCATCTTGTAACACTTCCAATAATTTGGGAACAGCTCGCTTGTCTTGCATCTGGCCAAGGCAAAAAGCCACTTCATGTTTCAGCAAGTCGGATGGGTCATTGAAACAATCACAAATGGCATCAACTGCTGCTTCAGATCCTTTAAGGTTTTTCAATGTGAAAAGCGCTCTAAATCTCTCCTTCAGAGGTCTTTTCTGGTCCAGCAAGAGAGTTCTGATCCTTGGGATATCCATAACTATGTCCTATTTGTAAATCTGAAACAAATTGAAAACAAATTTTTTATTGTAACAAACTTCAAAGGCGTCAATATACAGGTGTTCAAAAAGGTATCTAAATTCTGTGTCTGTGCAGTAAACAAAACTAGAACCTTACGGTTGAATGATCTCATAAAACCAACAGTAGGCAGGAGCAACTTGTTCAACTGTTCGGAGAACCAAAATTAAAAGAGAAGTTGGAAAGTTTTTATAAAGAAAACTGTTTATTTCAGATTATCACAGATTTATGCTTAGGTGAAGACAGGTGTACTGTAAGATACATTCTTCGCAAAATCTTCAGTCAATTTTTGACTTCTGTTTGCTGCTGTCTTTGGTTTTCCAAATTCACCCATTTTTCTATCATCACTGCATCATTCAGGACAAAATATTTTACTTCATCTCCAGACGTGCAGCAGTCAAGGCCGTGTTAACCATAGGGCAAACAGGGCATTTGCCCCGGGCCCATGACCTCAGGGCGGCCAATGATGAAGCTGAAAAGAGTTGCGACAGAAAAGAAAGAATGTCGCGTAACTGACGAGAGAATGTACTTTCCAGATTTTAGAGAGCATTTGGGGTGCGAGGGGGGCCCAGGTGCGTACTTGCCCCATGGGAGGTAGGGCAATGCCCTGACTCCCACCACATGACGGCGCCCACCAGCAACCCGAGGGGGGGGGGGTCAGTCTCAATAAAGCTAGCCTTAATGTGGGTCTCCAAAGACCGTATGTAATTATTTGGGAACTATTAATATTGTCT
Organism: Platynereis dumerilii; assembly: GCA_026936325.1. Lineage (NCBI taxonomy): Eukaryota > Metazoa > Annelida > Polychaeta > Phyllodocida > Nereididae > Platynereis > Platynereis dumerilii. Next base: position 16,913,314 of record JAPTHN010000001.1, read on the forward strand.
GTCTGTCTTCATTTATGACAATAATGTAGGACTATCATCGATATGGCCATAATCAATGCATTGGAAAAACTGTCTGCATCGATAAGCTATCCATACAGAGCAGCAAGTATCGAATATATCATTTACATACTATTTGGAGTACTTATTGAGAAATATTGCAAGAAATCACCTAGAATTCAGGTTGTTTACATCAAAACCGCGACAGCATACAAATTCACTTGCGCTGGTACGCATTTTGCATGCTAAATGGCTACGGAGAGTGTCCCCCTAGTGGGAAACAGTAGAACTACTAGGATCGGCGCTAGACACTATTTTGCTCATGGCACCAAAGACGGCGGGACCAGCCAGACAACATCAACCAATCACATTGCTTCATTCCAATGGCAACCAGCAACTCCATGAATCCACCGATAAAATATGTACATTTCAATGGACTGGTTCCCCCCCCCCCCTAAGCTACAGACAGGTGGGCCAGACAGCAGTCAAAACGCATCGGATTTCGCGATTTCTGCCTATTCTCGTCGTTACAGTCGTTACAGATAGATCTAGCCCTAATCTATCTGCAGCATCACTCTTGACGCATTAGGATGGCGCTTGTGTGCAGAGGTGGAGGGTGAAATAGGAGTGGTGTGGAGTAAACCACTATATGTCATGTTTAATGCTGGCATAGTTGACAGGAAGTCCAGTGTGACAGAAGTAGTAGTGTAGCACAACAGAATCTGGACTCCATCCAGATAATTAGAGCTTGGCAGGCTAATAAAAATGAAGTAAGGGGCCCCTTGCCCAGCTCTCTAAAATCTGGAAAGTACATTCTCTCGTCAGTTACGCAACATACTTTCTTTACTATCGCAACTCTTTTCAGCTTCATCATGGGCCCCCCTGAGGTCATGGGCCCGGGGCAAATGCCCTGTTCGCCCTATGGTTATTACGGCCCTGGACATACCACTACCAACCAGGCTACATTTGTTGGACAACTAGGTGACAGCAGATACCCCCAGATACCATCCAGGTGACACATTTTCTTGGGGATACCAACCAGGTGACAGATCACCTTCAATGGTGGTCAATTAGGAAATGTATTGTCACCTAGCAAGTCTACATGGACTGCAAGTTGGATGTGTTTGTGAACTTGTGTCACTAGTTGGAAGTGGTGTACGGTCAACTAGGCGACAAACCAACTAGGTGACAACCATCAGTACCAACTAGGTGACAGGAAATTTGGAAATTTCATACCAGTGCAAACTAGGTGACAAGCAGTTCCAACCAGGTGACACAAATTTACACAGCACTTCCAACTAGGTGACACAAGTTCACAAAACACATCCAACTAGGTGACAATACATTTCCTAATTGACCACCATTGAAGGGATCTGTCACCTGGTTGGTATCCCCAATAAAATATGTGTCACCTGGATGGTATCTAGCTGGGGAGTATCTGCTGTCACCTAGTTGTCCAAACAGTGTAGCCTAGTTGGTAGTGGTATGTCATCTAGTTGGTTGTCGCCTCTAGAGTTCGTAGTGATGTAGCCTAGTTGTCTGTCGCCTAGTTGACCGGCGATCGTTGGAAGTGCTGTGTAAATTGGTGTCACCTAGTTCAGTAGTTGGAACTGATTGTCACCTAGTTTGCACTGGTATGACTATGAGATTTTAAAATTTCTTGTCACCTAGTTGGTACTGACATGTGTCGCCTACTTGGTTTGTCGCCTAGTTGACCGTACCTCTGGCCAAGGGTATTTCATAATTTACACATTCATAGTAGCTACACTCCTGGAAAATTCTACATACCTCGATACCTCAGCAGATTCAACACCCAGCAGGTAGCGCACAAGACACGATTCAATGTTCCCAAGGCACTGATTGTAGATCAGGGATTGTTGATTCATTGTGTTGTGCAACATGTGGCTTGGACGAGTTTGCTGACTGACAAACACACGTGTGATTTACTTGATCAGAAGAGGGCGCACCTTGAACGTGGCGTCCTCTGGTGATTTGCAGATTATCGCTCGCGCCCTGAAAAAAACATTGCGCCATCGTGATCGTGTCTGAACAGAACGGTTTGTATTGCAGTTTTTGAGGGGTAAACGAAGAGCAACACTGCTCAAACATGGAAGATGAAGAGAATCCAGCTTTAGAAATCCTTCAAACAACTTTCGGATACCCAAGTTTCCGTTCTGAGCTTCAACAAGAAGCCACAGAAGCTGTCTTACGTGGTGAGTGTTCTGCCGCCTGTACCGGCGATTCAGCATGTGGCCAGGGTCCCCCTCCAAGGGCAACCCCCCCCCCCGCCCTCTGCATAGAACTCCCCCCCCCCCCGAGTCAGCCGTCCGACCTTGTCTAATCACTTCTTCAAGTCCATTAAATGGCTGTACTGTAATTGTAATCTTTATTTTAAATTAATTGCGTTTTTAACCATAACCATTTTTAACCGACCTAACGTCGGTTATTAGAGGGGGGTGGGTAGTGAAAGGGGACTTATGTAAACCATGTCCATGTGTCCATGTCAACATTTCTTGTCAACATGTGTATAAAAGTCCATTTGTGACCTTAGTTTTCAACTTAGAGTAATGAAATTTGGTACAGGTATGGTGCTATGGGCATGGATCTGCTACATGTTGAGAAATCCAAGATGGCTGCCATTGTGGCGGCCATTTTGGCAGCATGTAAACGATGTCCATGTGTCTATGTAAACATTTCTTGTCAACATGTGTGTAAAAGTCCATTTGTGACCTTAGTTTTCAACTTAGAGTAATGAAATTTGGTACAGGTGTGGTACCATGGGCATGAGTCTGGGACATGTCGAGAAATCCAAGATGGCTGCCATTTTGGCGGCCATATTGGCAGCCATCTTACTTCATTCTTGAACTGCCCATTGTGACCTTAATATTTCACTTACAGTTATGAAATTTGGTACAGGTATGAGACTCTGGGCATGGATTGGGAACATGTTGAGAAATCCAAGATGGCTGCCATTTTGTGGCAGCCATTTTGGCAGCCATCTTTCTTCATTCTTGAACTGCCCATTGTGACCTTAATATTTCACCTACAGTTATGAAATTTGGTACAGGTATGAGACTCTGGGCATAGATTGGGAACATGTTGCGAAATCCAAGATGGCTGCCATTTTGTGGCGGCCATTTTGGCAGCCATCTTTCTTCATTCTTGAACTTTCTTGCTACTTCTACACAGTTCTATGAGAAAATGAGGTGGAACAAACTTCAGGTCATTGAGACGTATACTATGACCATGCTTCAGTGAATTCCAGCAATACGAGACACAGATCGTGACAGATGTAGTCAGTTGTGCAGTGCACTTCTTATATTGTGGTTATGTAGAAATCACTCAGGGAAATTCAACCAGTGGAAGAACTTTGCAAATTCACCCTGTTTCACTCAGCTGTTCATGCTTGGAATTTTTTTTTTTGTGTTTGCAATCTCTTCTTTGTTGTGCAACAACCTGAATATTATAGGTCTTTGCAGTAAGATGGTCCATTGGAAAAAATTATTGTCAACTTTTCAATTTGGAAACTGGCTTTGCCATGTCGTTGACAGTTAACTGTATGTCCTAATCTTTTTATTAGGTGCATACCTTAAATAAGTTAATGAGTTTGTTTATTGACACCCATGCTGCTTGATACGACATGTGCTGAATGATCTGATTAAATGATATCACTGACACAAACGAATCATAAATACATTTTTAAGCCAGGGACATCTCACGACCCAAGTTGAATGTTATTGAAACAGTTTGGGACGCGTCTACACTCAAAGACAACTGGAATGTCCTTCTTGCCGAAATGGTACAGCACATTTGTCTGTGTGAAATGATAACCAATAATTTGGACGTCATAGGTTCGAATCACGAAGATCCCACGCACTGGAAGGTACTATAGTAAGATAATATACAAATCAATCGAACTCAACTCTTGTCTATCAAATGTGACGTAAAACCAGATTGTGCTTCGAACATTGTGCTCTATACAGAGGCAGGTAAAGGAGCCCGCCTATGGTAACAGAAAGATATGGTAAATACAGCCCTCGAGGCCTATGCTCAGTTTTTAACCGACCTAACGTCGGTTATTAGAGGGGGGTGGGTAGTGAAAGGGGACTTATGTAAACCATGTCCATGTGTCCATGTCAACATTTCTTGTCAACATGTGTATAAAAGTCCATTTGTGACCTTAGTTTTCAACTTAGAGTAATGAAATTTGGTACAGGTATGGTGCTATGGGCATGGATCTGCTACATGTTGAGAAATCCAAGATGGCTGCCATTGTGGCGGCCATTTTGGCAGCATGTAAACGATGTCCATGTGTCTATGTAAACATTTCTTGTCAACATGTGTGTAAAAGTCCATTTGTGACCTTAGTTTTCAACTTAGAGTAATGAAATTTGGTACAGGTGTGGTACCATGGACATGAATCTGGGACATGTCGAGAAATCCAAGATGGCTGCCATTTTGGCGGCCATATTGGCAGCCATCTTACTTCATTCTTGAACTGCCCATTGTGACCTTAATATTTAACTTACAGTTATGAAATTTGGTACAGGTATGAGACTCTGGGCATGGATTGGGAACATGTTGAGAAATCCAAGATGGCTGCCATTTTGTGGCAGCCATTTTGGCAGCCATCTTTCTTCATTCTTGAACTGCCCATTGTGACCTTAATATTTCACCTACAGTTATGAAATTTGGTACAGGTATGAGACTCTGGGCATAGATTGGGAACATGTTGCGAAATCCAAGATGGCTGCCATTTTGTGGCGGCCATTTTGGCAGCAATCTTTCCTCATTCTTGAACTGCCCATTGTGACCTTAATATTTCCCTGACAGTTATGAAACCTACAGGTATGGGACTCTGGGTATGGATTGTGAACATGTTGAGAAATCCAAGATGGCAGCCATTTTGTGGTGGCCATTTTGGCAGCCATCTTTCTTCATTCTTGAACTGCCCATTGTGAGCTCAATATTTCACTTACAGTTATGAAATTTGGTACAGGTATGGAACTCTGGGTATGGATTGGGAACATGTCAAGATTCCAAGATGGCAGCCATTTTGTGGTGGCCATTTTGGCAGCCATCTTTTTTTATTTATTGAACTGCTAATAGTGACCTCAATATTAGTGACCTCAATATTTCGCTTAGGAGTTAGGAAATTTGGTACAGGTATGGGCCTGTGGGTATGGATTGTGAACATGTTGAGAAATCCAAGATGGCGGCCATTTTGGCAGCCATCTTTCTTGATTTCTTGAACTGCCCATTGTGACCTCAATATTTTGCTTAGAGTTATGAAATTTGGAACAGGTATGGGGCTGTGGGTATCAGTCACGAACATGTCAAGAAATCGAAGATGGCAGCCTCTTTTTGGCAGCCATTTTGGCAGCCTTCTTTTGTCATTCTTGAACTGGCCATTGTGACCTTAATATTTCACTTACAGATATGAAATTTGGTACAGGTATTGCCCTGTGGGTATGGATGAGGACCATGTCGAGAAATCCAAGATGGCAGCCATTTTGGCAGCCATGTTTCCTTTTTTTTAGAAATCTGTTCAAACTGCATTGATTCTATACTAATAGCCTAGCATCTTCCAATCAACTATTTCTCCTATCTTCCAATATCAGTTGCTCAGTGGTTTAAGCAATGGCACCTTCAATTTCATTGCGCTAGGTCGGTTTTGAATCCGCGGATTCTTGTTACTAATTACTTCATCAACATTTATCATCATAAACTTTTTAGGCCAAGTCTGTTTAACAAGCTCAACCAATAAAGCAAGAAATTGTCTATTTACCAGGCTCGAGCGGCTCGGCCAATAGCACCGTTGGTTTGAAGAGAGCGAACCCGAGAGAGCATGATTAAAACATCAATGCTCATAAAACTTTCTCTTTAGAAATTTTATTGAATTATCACTTGCTAAGTTAGAAACAATGCGTTTGTTAGGTACAAGACCGAGGATTTATGCAGAGCCGGGCTCTGCCAATAGCCTTGTCAGTCTATTCGCAGAGCCCGGCTCTGACAATAGACAGCTGTCTATATGCAGAGCCCGCCTCTGTGAATAGACTGACAAGACTATTGGCAGAGCCCATGATGATTTTTGTGCCTTATAATGGCAGAAGCAACAACAAGATGTCAAGTTGCCGGTGAGCAATTTATTGGAACTGGCGCTATATAAGTTACTACAATTATTATAAGTTACTGACCAACATTTACTGCCTGACAGACTCTGGGAGGCTGGGGAAATTGCCATTCGAGTGGGTTTGTTACACAAGGGGCGACACAATACACTTGCCCGCTGAAGTCAAAATGCATTGTTTTGGAAGCCACAAATGAATTTTTGGTGTGCGGTGTCATATTTGGCGCATGCGCAATAGACACATTTTTGCGCCCGTGATTGAAAAACGAAGATGGCGATCAGCCGTTTTTAGAGAAGGCTTCAACTACCATGCTTTTTCAGTACATACATGACTAGTGTGGGAAGGATCGCTAAGCGATCGCAATTTGCTCTCGCTTATGGCTCTAAAAGGAGAATGAACATTTTAGGCCACACATAATTGATTCTTAGCTTCGCGGACCCGCTGACACAATAGATTTCCTGCCGATGGAAAAAAAAAAAAATTTTTTTTGACAAATTATAAACATTTTTTTTTTCACCTTTTTTTTTTTTGTCCTACCGACCAACGCTAGAAAAAGTGCCTTGAGAGGATCCGAGAGCTAAAGATCAATTATGTGTGGCCTTAGAGAGATTTAAAAACTTTTATTAATGAATTTTTATTTGCAGAGCCACTCTGTTTTTAGAATACCATTTCTATTCACAGAGCCGGCAGATTGTATAGATTTATGGATTTATTATTTTTGATGCTTATAAATGGAAATCATTTGTTGACACTGTAGCTGCTTTAGAGCTCTGGTTACATTATAATTTATGGCGCACTTAATTTGTATTCACAGACGCGGGCTCTGCATAGACTAAGAGAGATGTCTATTGGCAGTATCGGGCTCTGTGAATATGCAGGAGTGCCTAAATGCCGGTCACTGAGGTCAGCCTGTTCACATTGCCCGGCTCTGCAAATAGACAAGTCAGCCTATTCACAGAGCCCTGCTCTTCTGCCAATATACAGCTGTCTATATGCAGAGCCTGGCTCTGAATAGACAGAAATGATTATTGACAGAGCCGGGCTCTGTAAATAGAAAGGTCAGCATATTCACAGAGCCGCCCGACTTTGCCAATAAACTGAACCCGCTATTCGTAGAGCCCGGCTCTGCCTATATCGGTTGACTGAAAAACCATGTGTATAGGAAAACTCACGAATGCTTGAAATTAAGAATGTTACCCTGGTGGAGATCATCGACGATATCCTTGTCTTGGATGAGTGTGACCTTCCATGTCCTTGACCTTGACCTACTTTTCTTAGTTACTGTGTACAAATATGTACTGAAAAACCTTAGTTCATGAATGCTTGAAGTGAGGATTGCCACACTAGTAGTAGTGATTACCAGATTACTGTCCACATATCAGCTTCAGAGACCAGTATGACCTTCAATGACCTTGACATATTTTCATGGTCACACAGCCGACACACTTCAAACCCTTGTGACAAAGTTACAAAGATTATAACTCATAGTATTATGACAGTTGTCAGAGATTATTCAACAAAGTGACCTCTGAGATAAGTTTGACCTTAAATGACCTTGACCTACTTTTCAAGGTCATCGGGTGCGATGATCTGCAATCTGTGCAATCACTGAAATAAACCTGAATATCATATGATTATAGGTCAATGAATATCGGAAGTTGGGAGTGTCAGGCTGGACCAATGACATCTAGACCAGCGCTCAGCAATGATGAGTTTCAATATGTAGCGCTCTATCAAATGAATGAATTATACTAGACTTCTTGGATGCGTCCTTGTCCTTTACTTAATTTTACAAAAAAGTGACAAAATCACATTTTAAAATCATTCATGTCTATGTTTTCTTTCAGGAAATGGCGACATTTTTGTGTCCATGCCCACTGGGGCCGGGAAGTCCATGGTCTACATGTTGCCTGCAGTTGCTCACGAGGGGGTGGCGATTGTTATTTCCCCCCTGATTGCTCTCATTCAGGATCAGCTGGAGCATTTGCGATCCTGGAAGATCCCTTCGGACACTTTGAACTCTAAAATGTCTACAAGTGAGAGGAAGAGGGTCACTTCAGATCTCAGGAGTAGCCATCCAAGAACCAAGCTGTTGTACATCACCCCAGAACAGGCTGCCACCGAGAATTTCCAAATGATTGCTGATGGATTATTGAAGAAGAACATGATTTCTTATTTCGTCATTGACGAAGCGCATTGTGTCTCTCAGTGGGGTCATGACTTTCGCCCTGATTATCTTAAATTAGGTCAATTTAGGAAGAGGTTGTATGATGTGCCATGTGTTGCGTTGACAGCAACTGCCACTCCGCATGTTATTGATGACATTAAGCACTCCCTGCAATTGAAAACCCCTGTGACAACTTTCAAAACTCCCTCATTTAGGAAGAACTTGTTTTATGAAGTAGCTTTCACTGACACACTTGACGAGCCTTACCAAGATTTGGCAGACTTTGCCAGAACTGCTCTTAATGTCGAAAAGAGCGAGAAGATAGAGGAGGTCAATTGGGTCAGTATGATTACCTAATCATTTTGTGTATTTACTTATGGAACTATTAACAAAAGCTTTAGGGCAAAGTTCATGAAGCTTCACTATATAGTATGTTGTGACCCTTGACCATGTTGACCAGGTCATAGAACTGTGATCTAAAAGTTTATTTATGCTCAATGGTTCCGTTCTTAAACAATGTTAAAATACATGTACATAATGTCACATATTATTATCCGTTCTAGAATTTTTTATGAACAATTTATCCTACTCCTGTCCTATTTAGCCTACCAAGTGCATAAATACAAGACAAAAGCCCCAGTCATTGGTCCATCTTATCAACAATTTGCAATGCTGCTTAGCGTGCTTAGAGTTCTCATTTGAAGAAATTATTATACCCATCTTCGCTCGGACCACTTCCTTGCAACAAGGATTTATTGCTACCGCTTGTGATGGTTAATATCGGTCAGATAGTTATGTGCATAAATTTCACCAATTTCAGAAAGACAGAGGTTGTGGAATTGTGTATTGTCGGACGCGAGACGCCTGTGCAGAAATAGCCGGTCGTCTGTCTCGGAAGGGTGTTCCAGCAAAAGCCTATCACGCTGGCCTGGGCGACTCCGTCAGGTCTGGGGTCCAAACTGACTGGATGGAAGGGGTGGTCCCTGTGATTGTGGCGACTGTCAGTTTTGGAATGGGAGTGGACAAAGCTAATGTCAGGTAAGTTGCTTGGGAGGTCTTCGATCGCCGTAGATTTTATAAATATCAGTGGGAGATCTTTGTGTTCATTCTGTCACTTGTAAAATGAATGCTTTGTAGAAAAGAATGTCCTAGTAAGTGTTTACTGAGCTGTTGATGGCGACTTATTCCTGATGCTGGCTATTGGCCAATGCAATTTACGTTAAACAAGTATCCTTCATTTCTGCAGGTTTGTGGCTCATTGGTCTTTGCCGCAATCCATGGCAGGTTACTACCAAGAAGCAGGAAGAGCAGGGAGGGATGGCAAGTTCTCATACTGCAGAATGTACTACAGCAAAAGGGAGAGGGATACTGTGGCATTCCTGATCAAGAAGGACAATGCTAAACCTCAGGTGGGAAATCTGAAAGGATATTTTAAGTGTTGTTTGGATGACCTTGGAAGAGTCTGAATGCTACTTTTAAGTGTAACAGGATTTTAAAAATTATGAATTAAAATTTTAATGGTACGAAAAGAAAGTGCCACAATAAATAATAAGAGTACTTCCTCCAGTCAGCATATTTGCAACATAGCAATATAACGGTAATGCAGCATGATTTTATCGAGTGACTATTCCAGGTTTAATCGATTTGGCTTATAAATGCTCTCTGAATGTAATAAATTCCTCCGTGGATATCAGAAATGAACTTAGTTGAATGTTGGTCTCATAAGTGATAAGGGATTATATTTAGACTAAACTTCTATCATGTTGCCATGTTTCAGGCTAAGGGCAAAAGAGACATCAAGAAAAAGGCAACCCAGAAAAGCTTTGATGCAGTGGTCAACATGGTTGAGGAGCCACAGTAAGTTACTGAACAGTGTAACTCTATGTTTACATAAAGACGTTAAGAAGATCAGGAAAATTAGGCTTTCAAGTTTGCCGTTATGATACCACACAATGTTGTATAAATGGAAATTTCATAATTCCTCTTTCTTGTAAAGGGAAAGGAGATATAAAAGCCTTTAACTCTTCCAATAAACAACATAAGCATCATCGTCATCTCATTACATGTTCCTCTGGCACTTTGCAAAGCTTGAAATCTGTAGCATTGACACAATGCAGAAAAAAGATAAAGCCAAGTTTTAAAAATAAGTGTCTAATCTCTGTCATCCTGTAGTTCAGGAGGATCGTTATGACGTTGCAGACACAAGATTGCCAGTCATGGATTTGTGACCTTCCAAATTTCATTTCAGATGCAGACACGCAGCTATTTCCAAATTCTTCGATGACCCTCCGCCCCAATGCATCAACATGTGCGACTTCTGCAAGAATCCTAAGGAAGCCAAAGCTGCCCTGGACCTGTTCAAAGGAGATGTGATTGGAAATAAACAACCTGGACGCCACCAGGGCAGGACCTTGATGGTGGTGGACGATGGAGGAGATGACATGTACGGAGGAGGGAGGAAAGGAGTCAAATCGTAAGATTATTAAATTTTCTTTGTTTCATTATATTTTATGATATTATTGGCACCCGAAATTTAACTCGGATTATCTAATCCAATTTGCCAGTGCATTTTGAAGTGAAGAGTGCCACAGAATTAGTGTCCGAGTAGTACTTACAGAATGTATTCCCCAGAGTTCCGCCGTTATCCATCACTTACGTGTTGTTCCATATTGACTTATTAAATTTGTTTACACAAACGAGACTCTTGGAAACTATTGAATTTTGTGTGTTTCTGGATGTGTTACATAACACAACTAAACATTTCAACATATCACAATTCCAGAGAGTTTGGGATCGTCGACAATGACAGTGGTGATGATGACAGAGAAGAGAAACAAGCAGAGAGAGACAAGAATTTCAGAGAGAGGCTGATTCAGAAGGAATTCAAGAAGAGAAGAGGGGTATGTTGAAAAATGTAACACCTTGATATAGGCCTATTTTAATCCATGCAATGGAATTCACAAAGTTTGGTTATAAGCTACTATTGAAGAGTATTTGTGTATCAAAAAGGCCCTTGAAGTAGCGTTGCTTTGATCATGTTCAGCGCTCATCTTTATACTGGCTTTTATTCCATTATGATGAGTAGGAAAAGTCTTCTGAAGTTCTGATTTGACATTATATATGCTCTTGTTGTATTCACGTTTTTTGGCTTTCATAGTTCAGGGGGAAGGTTAAACTTTAGGCAAGAATAATAGGCTGCGGCGGCTGCCTAATGCAGATGATATAATATGATGATGCCAAAACATGGAGAGACCGCAGGGTGAAGATCCAAATTTTTTTTAGCATATATAGTGAATTGTTTGTTTTTAACGTAAAAATATGACACTATTTTCTTTTTACAAATCATGTCCATTAGGCCTACATGCACTTAATGTCCCAACTTGTCCAGAGGCGTTAGCTGAGTGGAATCCTAGAGGGGCGAAGACCAATCCCGAAGCAAATGGGCCCCGGAAAAACTCAGAAAATTAAAAAGTTTTAGATGTTAAAAATTATTTTTTTTAATTCTAGTGGGGGGGGGGGTAGCTGCCCCCTGACCCCTGCAGGCTACGGCCCTGTTGTCTATGACATAATCAACAAGCAGCTCAGCTGAATCATCATTTATGATATTAAAGCCAGATGAAATAACTTTTGGAAATCCTGCCATTACATTCAATGTTTCACGGGTGATCTAGGTGACGTAATGAATTGAGTGATTTTGGTTTATTTATAGCTTGCCATAGTGACGTCATCGATCAAGCCTGCTGTATTGTGATGTCATGACTATCATGCTCATTATGAATGACGTCAAATAAACGCCCACATTTTTTTTTGTTTGGCGCATGCAAAATATTTGCCTAGTATATCCCTGTGTGAGTAGCTCTGTCTTCTACCATTTGAAGACCTCTGGTCTCTGCGCGACGGTCTCCATTAGAGTAGATTTGTTTTTATGATTTACTGTATGCATTATTATGTGGCATGATTTGCATTACTACATTTGGCAGCGTCCATAATAGACAAAGATATGTGCTAACTAAAATATGAATCAGATATAATCAGATGTATCTTCCCACCAGGGGGAGAGTTCAGCTGCCAAAGATGACGAATGGGAGCCTCCAGGGCCTGACTGTGTGTTGAGGGAAGCAGACAGCCGCAGAGTACCAAAGTTAACAGTTAAAGGAAGGGAGCATTGCTTGAAGATGTTGGAGGATGCTCTCCGGTCTAATTTTGTGATCCATTTCGCCGATAATGCTACTAAAATGGCCGCCTGTGATTATGAGCCAAGAATCTGTGCAATTGAAATTGAACATGAACTGTGGAAAGCCAGTCGCTTAGCAAATCTCTACAAAGCGTCTGTGATGAAGAAGTGTTTTGAAATTAAGAAATACACGGGTAAAAAGGATCTCCATCCTGGCTTAATCCCCAAAGGGCCGAGTACTATTTCTTCCTCGGACGAAACTGAACCCAGTAGTAGTAGTTTTATGGACGATCCTTTTGCCAAAGTTTCTGCGATGTTGGGGCTCAGCAAACCATTGGTGACTTCCAGTGCAAGTGAGGATGAAACCAAGGACTGTTACGCCAATTACGTGCCTCGTGAAACTGCTGAACGACGATCTGAAAGAGCAGAGGTGGCTGCGCAACCCAAAGCCGTGCCAAAAATTGCCTACTTCTTTGAAAACAATGGAATTGAAAAGAACGAAGATAGTAATGACAGTCATATCAGTATTGACAGTGCCAATAAGAGCCCACTCAGTGAATCTATGTTAGTCAGTGAAGACTCTGTGAACGCTGACAGTATGCCTGTTTCTCCTATTGGACTGGACACTCCTGTGATAGACGAAGATGACTCTTCTTCTTCTCCCCCTCCTCCCCCTCCACCTCCACCTCCTGCAGCGCCACCTGCTGAGTCATCTACTGCAGTGCCTAAGATTACCTACTTTTTTGAAAACAATAAGTGAGTGGTTTGGCTAAACTTGATTTTCCTTTTCAAGGTTTTGTCTATTTCTGTGTCTTTGAAAGCTTTATCTCTTTGCAGATATTATGTCATTTAATGTTCTTGATTTTAGAATTCCTTTTATTCGATTTCAGCAAATCAAGTGATACTGATGCGAAGGTAAGCCATTTTGATGTCACCGTTTTAACCGTTCCTATTTAAGGCATTAGTAAATCCAAATTTGTATATAAAGGAGATCTGACCAGGAGAGATTTTAAAGTATGAATTTAAGACAATGGCAAAATTTATGAGTTGATTGACATATTGTGTAACAGGCTTTTCCAATCAATGAAAACGCAATAATCTCCAATTCAGATTTTTCCCAGTGGTAATATTTTGTTTCTCAAATATTTAGGACAAGCCACCTGCAGAAAAGAGGCTCCGGTTTGATGACACTGTGGTCTCTCCCAAAGCAAAAGACCAGGCAAAGAAGGAGCATGCGAAGAAAGAGCATGCGAAGAAAGAGCATGCAAAGAAAGAGCATGGCAAGAAACACTCGTCCTCTTCTCACAGCCACAGGAAGGAGAAGGGTCATCACCACGACTCAAAATCAAACCACAAACACCACAAGCATCACAAGTCAAAACACGAACACGACAAATCTGCGCACAAATCTTCTTTCCACAAGCACAAGTCATCGCATAGTTCACACCCTTCACATAGTTCAGATAATTCGCATAATCATTCCAGTAGTAAACCTTCATCAACCAACAACCACAAAACGAACAATCACACCAGTACTGGTAGTAGCGGCTTGACTTCGGAAGAGAAGCGAGCTGCTGCTGATGTCGTGGTCAAGTACTTAACACCTTATTACCAACAGGGGCGCATTGCCTCTAGGGTAAGTATCAGTCTATTTGCTTCAAAAGAATTTATCAAACTGTCAATCGATGATCCTTCAACTTTGACTGACCGCTTTACGTTTTTACCATCTCGTTGCAAAACTTACGAATGCTGCATATGCAGTGTAAGTGTTACTATTACATGCACATCATTGCACGCTACATATATATATATATATACAAAATAAAGGACAAGCACCTTGTCCTTCCAGGCGGAAAATTCTCCTAAAATAACCCAGTTGAATAGTGCTTTTATGTCGCATAGTGACGCATACATTGCCTTTTGTGCTAAAATTATCGTTTTCATGGTGGAAAATCTCTAAAAACACAGAAAGATATATTTTACCACTCAAAAGGAGTTTATAAAGTGTTGGCTCTAATTTTGAGGCTGAAATTTGTCATGATTGAAATGAGTATATTCTTTCAATAAGCTGATTAAAAAAAGTGACAGACTACTGGTTTGTAAAAAGACAAACGTGCTGCATAAATTTTCTGTGTCACTAGTCATAATATTGCTTAACCAGACCCTGTCAACCAGAGCCCCGAGGCTTTGAAAACTGCATTTTTGTCAAATTTTCATAGTACTTTGTGTGCTAATCAAAAAGGTAACAATTGCAAATTATTTTGATTTCAAGGAATTGTTCAAGGAAGTAGCAAAAATCATCTCACGGAAATGTTCAAATGAAAACAATTCTGGCGATGACTGTAAGTATAGATTTATTAATAAATTGTCTCAAAATTAAAAATACTTTTACAAAGTTCATATTTAAATTTTGTCTTATTTTAACTTTGTCTTTTGCAGTGAAGACACGAGGAAAGAAATTAGTAAAGAAATTATTTTTCAACATTCAGAAAGTAAAAAGTGAAAATGATGTCCACAAAATTCTTCGCTGACATTTATATTTGTTAGTCATGTCTTTTCTTCAAATTTTGAAGAAGTTACTTCAGCATCAATCTCGAATACTGTTGTCTGTTATATTAATGGGATTTTGATCTTGCTACAATTGTGATAATGAGACAAATTTAGTGCCTGACATGACCTTGTCTTGTATGGAAGTCAATATTTATAACCATGCTATAGTTCTGTCTTAATTCAATATTTGCCCTGTTTTGAATTCAGTTTAACATTCTCAGTATTTGCTCATATCCACTGCTATTCTGATATAATATTCATAATGCTTCATTTCTTGGTTAATTAACATAATTTAAGTTGTGATCCAAAAAAGAGACTTAATCATGAAATAACTTAATCACCCTTGGCTTATTATTCAATGGTTGCAATAGTTATGTGGAATGAACAAGAGCGCTTTTTCATTTGGGGTCGGGACTTCTCAAGAATTCTTTGTGATGTTGTGATATCTCCTGGGTGGAGGGTAAGCTCATTTGGTAGTGTTCTAGACTTCCAATCGACAGGTCCCAGATTTTAATGTAGCTGTGGCCGGGTCCACTAGACCTGTGTTAGACGGCAGTTCAAACATCCTACATCTCATTGCTGTGTCCTCCTGTCCTAATTAGCCTAGCCAGTTGGTGCATAAATATAGAGCATACTGTCATAAGGCCCCATCCATCCATCCTAATGTTACCTCAAGCCTGAAATCCGAGAGTAAGTCTACTTATTCTTTGTGATCCTTATTTGGCCATTTTATTTGTGAAGGTTATGGCCAGACAAAGCCTAAACACATCAGATAGAAATTCAAAAATGCCTTTTGTCAATCAAGGACTGTCGACTAAATTGTCCAACCAGGTCTCTCTGACGACTGAGCTTGATGTCATATTGGCTTGCTGGTTAAAGTATTGGATGTTCCACATGATTATTACAATGATTATTAACTTAAATAATCAATTACTTATCTGAAGTATTACTTTTTCACTGGTGGGAAGGATATATTTATTTTCATAGATTTCTGGAGACCATCTAGGTAGTTCACGCTATTGTCAGTATTGCGTTACAATGCGAATGGTATTGTTTTGGGAAAGGTTTGTGTAATTTTTGCTGAAGTATTTATACATTGAGAAGATCGTGAAATAGTTATTTAGTGATTCATATGAATGATATTGATGTTTGCTGGTTAAACTCATTTTTGTTGACAATTAACAAAATTTAATGTATTGTATTTATAAATTATAAATTTTTTTGGTGAAAATTGTGTTTTGTTGAGTTTCTTCATATGTGTATTATATTTTTCTGATACAATAATTATGGTGTTGGAAAAAATTGGTAAACATTTAAAACATTGGCAGGAAATTAAGAAGTCTTCTATAGATAAAGTGACATTTTGGATGTTCAATTGAAGCCTTAAAGCTTTCGAAGCATTGAAGGTTGCCCTATGTGTTTCATGGATGTTATGAATTATTCCAAAACGTTGGAATGAAGAACTGGTCAAGTCTTGGGTCTCTTGTAAAAAGTCTTGTTTCATGGCTTTGGAATCTCATCTAATTGATTACTAAAAGTCTCTCTTCATATCTCTTGAATCTCGTCAAATTGGTTATTAAAAAGTCTGGTTTCATGGCTTGTGAATCTCATCAAATTGAATAAGAAGTCTCGCTTCATGTCTTTTGAATCTTGTCGAATTGATTATTAAAAAGTCTGGTTTCATGGCTTGTGAATCTCATCAAATTTATTATAAGAAAAAAGTCCCAGTTTCATGGCTTTGAATTTAGTCCAATTTATTATTAACAAGTATTGCTTCATGGCTTTTGATTCTTGTCAAATTGGATATTAAAAAAAAGAAGTCCAGTTTCATGGCTTTCACTTCCGTCAAATTTATTATTAAAAGGTCCTGCTTCATGGCTTTGAATCCCATCAAATTTATTATTAAAACCTCCTTTCTTGGCTTGCGAGTCTCCTCAAATTGATTATTAAAGTATTGTTTTATGGGTTTTGAGTCTCCTCAAATTTATTATTTAAGTCCTGTTTCATGCCTTTGAATTTCGTCAAATTTATTATTAAAAAGTGTAGTTTCATGGCTTTTAAATCTCATCAAATTGATTTTAGAAAGTCTTGCTTCATGGCATGTGAATCCCATCAAATTTATGATGAAAAAGTCCTGCTTCATGTGGCTTCTTGGCTTTTGAATCTCGTCAAATTTATTATGAAAAAGTCTTGCTTCATGTCTCATGAATTTCATCAAATTTCTATTAAAAAGTCCTGCTTCTTGGCTTTTGAATCTCGTCAAATTTATTATGGAAAAGTCTTGCTTCATGTCTTTTGATTCTCATCAAATTGAATATTAAAAAGTCCGGCTTCATGGCTTTTGAATCTCGTCAAATTGGTTATTGAAAAAAGTCCAGTTTCACGGCTTTGAATTTCATCAAATTTATTAATAAGTCCGGCTTCATGGCTTTTGAATCTCGTCAAATTGAAAATTTAAGTCTTCATGTCTTATGAATTTCATGAGATTGATTATTAAAAAGTCTTCCTTCATGTCTTTTGAATCCCATCAAATTGATAGTCTCGTTTTGCTTTTGAGTCGCATCATATTATCAAGTCCTGTTTCTTTACTTAAGAAAAGTCTTGTTTCTTGACATTCGAATCTCTTCATATTTATTAAAGTATTTTTATGGATTTTAGATAGATAGATAGATAGATATTTTATTTTCACCAAATCTTGTACACACAACAACTGATATATAAGACATTAACATTATTTGAACAATATGCTTTGGTGAGGGGATGCACAAGAGTTATCAGAACTATATTTAATTGTGCATCCCACAATAAAGATTACTTATGTAAAAAAAATTTTGAATCCTGTCAAATCATGGCGTTGAATACCAAATTGATGGAAAGTTTCGTTTCGTGGCTTTTGAATCTTGTCAAATATTCAGTCTCTTTCATGGGTTTCGAATCTTTTCAAACCAAGATTACGACTTCATGCGTTTGAATCTCTTCAAATTGATTATTTGAAAGTCTTTAGTTTTATGGCTTTTGAATCTCCTTAAATGATAGTCTTATTACTTACTTTTTTAGTCTGGCAAATTGGTTAGTGAAAAAGTGGCTTTTTACTGTCTTCAAATCTGTAATTGAAAAGTTTCATTTCATGGCTTTTGAATCTCGTCAAATTCTGAAGTTGTGGTTATGTAAATAAACTTTCATACCATTTGAATCCCGCAAATTGATTTTTGAAAAATCTTTTTTCATGGCTTTTGATTCCATCAAAACCATAATTTGAAAGACTTATCATACCTTTCAAATCTTTTCTAATGGATTATTGGAAAATCTCCTTTCCTGACTTTAGAATCTCCTCAAATGGATAATTAAAAAGTCTTGGCTTTTGAATGTCATCAAATTAATAAATTTTATTTCGTGACTTAAAATCTTTTCAAATTGTTTATTGGAAAGGCTTGTTTCATGGCATTCGAATCTCGTCAAATTGACATTCAAATCTTTTCATATTGATTATTAAAAAGTCTCGTTTCGTGGCTTTTGAATCTCATCTAAGTGATTATTAGAAAGTCTTTTTTTCATGGCTTTTGAATTCCATCAAAATGAATTGTCTAATTTGTTGTACGATTTTGTCGCATGGCTTTTCAATCTCATAAAATTTGATGAAAATCTTGTCATGATTTGAATCTGGAATTTATTATTGAGAAATCTTAGTTTTCATGCCTTTTGAATCTCCTCAAATTGATTGTTAAAAGTAAAGTCTTGTTCATGGGTTTTAAGTCTTTCTTTAACTGATGATTCAAAGTATCAATTGATGACTAGTGAATCCCTTAAAATAGAATCTCAAACAGATTGGATCAACATCTTTTCGCTGTAGAGCTTCACTCTCTGAATCTGAACCCTCATCATCACTCGACGTTTCTTCTTTTGGCCTTTTCGTCCTTCAAATGAGGGGTTCCCAAGGGCTATTCTATTTAAAACTCCGGAAGGGGGAATGGCATTAAGTTAATTTTTGACTCCCTCCATGCATCTGGTTGTCCCGTGAAAAACTGGTCACTGTTCTGTGCACAATAACCATAAATTACACAAGCTGGAAGCTTAGAAAACGTCTTTCTGTTCTGCTTTTGTGATACAAAACGTCCTGTACTGAAATTCTCTTAATCTCTGCTACGACAGCAGGAATTCCAAGGAACATTGACTTGGCGAGGACCTTGTTGCATCAGCAAACACAAAAGAACTACTTTCTGACCAGTAACAGTTTTCTGTTCCATTTCCTTTTTGAATTGCCTTGGATACAAATACCGTATTTCCTCAAATACAAGCCCGGGCGTTTATTGTTTTACAGGGCCTAATTGGCCCTGCGTTTATACGAGCCAGGCGTCTATTTGAGACCGGCGTTTATTGTTTTAAACAAGATAGCAATCAAGTAACATCTGGGTATGCAAGGGTAGGCAGTGATACGCACGCAAGTAAACCTTGCATGGAAACACCTGGGAAGCATGCAAGGCAGTCAATTAGAGCTTATTATAGTAGCTGACCCGGCGTTTAATTGAGCCAGGCTTCTATTATTTTAGCGTGGGCCCCTACCCCGGCCTCTAAATGAGACAGGCTTCTATTTGAGACCAGGCTTCTATTCGAGGAAATACGGTAAGGTGCATCAGTTTCAAGTATGCTGTGATCAATATCAATATGTTTTACCAAGGCAGTAGCATTGTCTCTACTGATCTGGGACCACAATGAGGCGTCAAAACTGACAACGACATTTGGTAAGGTGGCCTTCCAACGCTGGAATACATCATAACTGGAGCGAACGGGTGAAGTTGAATATGCATATCTGTTGGTTGGACAGCTTTACCGATTTCAAGTGCATTAATGTAAATGCTGGAATCTTTCCTACTCCATCTTCGTATGTGGAGGATGACAGGCTTGCTGTCTCTGGCTTTCAACAGCAATTCCAGTCCCTTATTTTGATTGGTTCACTGAACACGAGTTTCTTGCGCAAGCCCGTTATTTCAAACCCAACTCGCTGAGGCCCATTATGAACACTACCGACATGCCATTTGAGCAATTTCAGTTCTTTGGAGAAGGAACAGCGTACATAATGTGAATGGGTTTGAAGAACTGTAAACCCGCAACATACCTCACTTTTTTGTCAATCTGAGAAAATTTTGACGACCAATACCAGTTATCTTGGTCACAGAATACAGTAACCACACAGCCCAGATTAACATATGCATTTGTGTTTGAAGGTTTGGTAGTGTGCTCTAAGTTGGATTGTTCTGAGTTCTGAGATGATCCTGTGACAATGCGAGTCCATCAATTCATGGCACTAGTAATGTTGTGTGCAACATCTTTTCACATCTTCTTGCGCCTTCCTGGCCTTTGCTCGTTTCACTGCAACTTGTCTTGGTTGTTTTGCTGTCAACTTAAAACAAAAGCAATGGTTCAAACATCATTATACTTCAAAGACGCATCATTAGGTTCCACCCATCTAGTGCGGCACAACTCTTTTAGTTTCATTCGTTTTGTCTGGATTTTTCTCATGATCTGCAACAGCCCAACCAATGTTATTTTTTTTGGAAGAAAATACAAAGAATCTCACAACCTGGCCAGTAGTGCCAATCATGCTTCTTACAGATGACATTGTACAGGCTTGCACAATATACATGTTTAGCAGAACACCTAAAGGCAAGAGCTTTCGGATATATAAACTTTGAATTCTGGCAGAAAAGTTATTTTGTTTTACCTGCCATATTTACGGCCCCATCGTAACACTGGCTCATTCTAAAAGACTGACAACAAAAAAGCAACCCCACATCTCACAAACTTCACATATCAAGACCCGTGAAACAATCCAAGTATGTCTCTGAATAGCCCACTAAGTTGCTGATGAGACGTAAAATACAAACACACTCACAAGTCTAGTTTAATTAATGATTAAAAGTATCCGTTGATGACTAGTGAAACCCTTCAAATTGGATCCCCTGTAATGGAATTCTCTTAATCTCTGCTATGACAACAGCCACAGAGTAGGCATTTCAAGGAACATCGAGAAAACTGACAACAACATTTGGTAAGGTGGCCTTCCAACGCTGGATTACATCATAACTGGCCACGAACGAGTGAAGTTGAATATGCATGTCTGTTGGTTGGACAGCTTTACCGATTTCAAGTGCTTTACAGGCAATTTCATTACCATGCGATTCTTGTCTTTGGCTTGTAGCATGGTATTGTGTACAGTGGCATTTTTTCAGACTGGAAAGCTTGTTATTTCGACATGATATGTCATTTGGACATGGCATGTATCTGATTGACTAGAGGAGAATGTGTAGTTTTCAGAAATATATGGTTTGCTATGTGTTGGTTGATTCGCCTATCACCATAAATCAAAACTCTGCTCAAAAAACGCCTTTTTTCCCTTGTTTATAGCTCATTCACGAATAGTACTGCTTATAAAGGGTCATGCTTTTGATATTTTAACAATTTTCGGAATGAAATAATTGGTTCAGTATCACAGACTGAAGCTCAAAGAACATATATAGCTAAAAAAATGGTTTTACAGTGTTAGCGTTCGCCAAGGGGATTTTTTACATGAAGATGTCACATAGTTTGAAAACAATTAATTTTCTTACATGCACTTTTGACCTCTCCTGAAATATATATGCTTTATATATGGAATATAGCTAATGGCTGCGTGGAAGCCCCATAGTATCCCTCTTCGAGACCAACACTTCTTCAGTTCCTGAGACCGTTATAAGGGCACATTTAGGATACTTTTGCATTGCTTATGCAAATGTTCACAAGTACGTCGCGTTTTACATATTCGTAGGTTTAGATGTCAAACTTTTAGGGGCAAGGTTAACTTTTTTTTTCAGATATTTGTGCAGCAAACTGCGATACTGGACAAAATATTGAGTCTCTAACCATCATATTGAACTTGTTAGAGCTGATCTTAGTGCGTTCACAAGTACGTCGCGTTTTATGAAACCGACACTTCCTGCTTCTGCGTCACCTTGGCTGTGCCAATAGCATGGATACTTGTGAATAGTCATTAGAAAACATATTTAGGAAGCAAAAAAAAAATTTTGAGAGAAATCTGAACTCAATTATGTTCAAAATTAGCATATTTTTAAAAATATGATAAATGAGAGAAAATTTTCAAAAACCATATTTTTCTCCTAATTATACTATGGACAGGTAATTCTGGATTAAATCCAATATCACTACTGCCAATTTGAATTATCTTCTTCAATGGAACATGCATTTATTTTCAAATGAAAATTACTTGGGATATTTCTGGGAGAGTCAAAAATCTGCTTTTAACTTGGAACAGAACCCAAGACCCAACATCCAAAATCAAGTACTATGTCTAATAATCTGGTTCCCTAGAACTATTTCTAACTGATTTGGAACAGAATTTCCTTATTTTGATACCTTCATCTCTATATTATATCACATGATTTCTTGTTAATTTCAGGGAATTTATTGTTATTGCAATATATAGTGTTTAATAATTATTTATCAATTTTAAAAGGTTAAATTGATTTTCCACTATGTTTTAACCATGTTCATTATTAATTTCATATTACTTGACCCCCAATTTCATTTTTTGTGCATTTACTAATCATTTACTTTCATCCAAAGATAACACTAAAATTGACTTTGGCTTGGTTTTCGTTGAGCAGAGTCAACGCTGTTATGGCTATGGTTACCATTTTTTCCAAAGTTGGTCAACACTATATCATGAACGTTTCCTGTTGATTTGGTAGCTTTAATACTTATACTTTTTGATGCACAAGTGTTTTGACCAACTGTGGAGAATTCAATTTTTGCAGGGCGAAGCTTAAGGTGCAGCTCCTCACTGCCTGCAGTTAGAAATGTGAAACCCCAGCAAAATGTACTCTAGTATGTGTACTGTAAGTGTTCCAAAAATTAACTTCCTGGATTAAGTGGAAGTAGTTATTTTTTTGAAGAAATAAACCATATTCCAGTTCTGTCATGATTCACCCCAGTGTACCGATTCACCCCTTATTATGGAACAACGAAAGCTCATTAAGCTCCATCCTTCTGGATTTAGCTTCCCTAATATATTAGCTATCAAAATATAAGAAGTACTTAATTGTGCTACAACTTTCATTTTTCATCATCGGTGGCCAAAATGTGTACGCAATAGTGTGCTACAAGCCCTTTCACACGTGGCTGTGAGGAATCAATGCTAAACCAGCACTTGCTACGTTTGGTAAATCTGCTGTGTGATGTTCTGTTGTTCCTGAACCAATCAGATTAACCAGAATTGCTATGTATGTGGTAGCCAAAGAACCTGAGAATCACGTACTAATGAAATCGCCTGTAATGTAAATGCTGGAATCTTTCCCACTCCATCTTCGTATGTGGAGAATGACAGGCTTGCTGTCTCTGGCTTTCAACAGCAATTCCAGTCCCTTATTTTGATTGGTTCACTGAACACGGAGTTTCTTGCGCTAGCCCGTTATTTCAAACCCAACTCGCTGAGGCCCACTATGAACACTACCGACACGCCATTTGAGCAATTTCAGTTCTTTGGAGAAGGAACAGCGTACATAATGTGAATGGGTGTAAAGAACTAAACCCGCAACATACCTCACTTTTTTGTCAATCTGAGAAAATTTTGACGACCAATACCAGTTATCTTGGTCACAGAATACAGTAACCACACAGCCCAGATTAACATATGCATCTGTTGTTTGAAGGTTTGGTAGTGTGCTCTAAGTTGGATTCTTCTGAGTGCTGAGACGATCCACTGACAATGCGAGTCCACCAATTCATGGCGCTAGTGATGCTGAGTGCAACATCTTTTCGCATCTTTTCGCACCTGCCTGGTCTTTGCTCTTTCCCTGCAACTTGTCCTGGTTGTTTTGCTGTCAACTTAAAACAAAAGCAATGGCTAAAACATCATTATACTTCAGATGCATCGTGAGGTTCCACCCATCTAGTGCCAGAACACTCTTTTTAGTTTCATTCGTTTGGTCTTGATTTCCTCATGATCTGCAACAGCCCAATCAATGTGTTCTGTTTTTGGGGAGAAAAATCAAAGAATCTCACAACCTGGTCAGAAGTGCCAATCATGTTTCTTACAGATGACATTGTGCAGGCTTGCACAATACACATGTTTAGCAGAACACTAAAAGGCAGGTGCTTTTGGATATAAACTTTGAATTCTGGCAGAAACGTTGTTATGTTATAGCTGCCATATTTGCGGCCCCATCGTAACACTGGCTCACTCTAAAACACTGACAACAAAAAAGCACCCCCCGCATCTCACAAACTTCACCTATCAAGACCCTTGAAACAAACCAAGTATGTCTCTAAATAGACCACTAAGGTGCTGATGATACGTAAGATACAAACACACAAGTACAAGTCTTGATTAATTAATGATTAAAAGTATCAATTAATGACTAGTTGAACCCTTCAAAAGATTTGGTAAAAAGTCTCTTGTGATTTTAATGGTTTTTTTTTGTTGAGAGTCTTGATGCATGGCTTTTGAATGTCCTCAAATTGATTATTCTTAATTATTGGTTATGTTGCACTTTTTGGCTTCTTAGTGTTATCCTATTGGTGTTGCAATTATACTGTAATTCACTGTCAGCGTCAGAAACAGGAATGTCTGTTCCTCTGATGCCCGCGCAGGTCTCGGGCCTCCTCGTGGCGGTGGGTGGTAACACTAAGGTGAAGACCTCTATCCTTAGTGGCCAACATGAGACAGTGCGCATGCACGGTGTGTCCCCTACCTTACAGGGGAATATCAATGAATATGTCATTTACCATGATTCCAAACTGGATCATACGTCAACCGGGTTACCAAGGTGCGCGTCCCTCAGCGGGAAACCAGGCTGAGATCGAAAAATTTGCGACTGGACTACCAAGATTTCCACGGACAAGTACATCATCAGATGACTTATTGACCCTGACCGCCCCTCACACATGTCAAAAGATGAAAAGTGCCTTGTGATAAATGGACTTGAGAAATCACTAGTGGACCTATCAGCAATCGCTGTGTACGAAATTGTTGCAGACATTTGTGACAACACAGTAGCAGATAAAATACAACGTCAATTCAATGGAACATTTCTCATTCACCCACAGAATGACACACAAAAAGAGAAACTGACACTTGTCAAAGAAATAGCGAATACACAAGTCTCCATTGAACCTTTCCAAAAACCAGGCAAAGGCGTTATCTTCTCGAAAGAAAGCTAGACATACACAGACTCTCAACTGAAGAAGTGGTTCCAAAAACATGGCATTACCCAATTCTAACGTTTGTCCCAACGAAGTGGTTATGAATCCATAAAACTGACATTCATAAACAACAATGTACCCGAGAAAGTACCTGTAGCTTTTGAAAAGTGCAGAGTTTGCCCACTCTTTCCCCAACCAAAATGCTGTTTCAATTGCCAATTGTATGGACATATCAGCACAACATGTAGACGGTTCACAATTTGTGCCAATTGTGGTGATCGAGATCCCACTCACACGAGAGACAAACCATGCTTCAGGCCCTCGCATTGTGTCAATTGTAGAGGGGACCACCCTGCGTTTAGCCACAACTGTGAAGTCTTCAAGAGAGAAAAAGAAATTGTACAATTTCAGATTGACACAGGATGTTCGTTTCCTGAAGCCAAGCGCATAGTTGAACAGGACATGGACAAAATTGACCAAGATGCAGATTACCCAAGCCCAGTTTTCCATTCGTCACCACGGAGAAGGATTCAACTTAATGGGAACCTTTTCATTGATCTCTTTCGGACAATGCCTTCACCAGACCGACCAAAGACAGGCGAAACTGAAATATCCTGAGTCTGACTTATGCACACCACCCAGTAAAAAGATTCAACAAAGTCAACCATCCTCTCCTTGTGCTCCACGGACAAAACCGTCACTGTAACAACCGAAGAAGAAAGAAACGGCTTCCGAGTACAAGGAACCATCCAAAACAACAAATCGAGACAGCTCAACAGACCAACGATTTCCGTGCATAGACAAGAGAAAAATGACAAGCAACAAAAAAACACCTGTCACATCTCACAGACTTAACAAATCGAGCACCTTGACACAAACCAAGTATGTCTCTAAATAGCCCACTCAGGTGCTGATGAGACTAAAAAACCAACTCACTCACTCACTCACTGTTCCTCTGATGACATTTCTTCTCTTGGCATTTTGCCCTCTCTCGCCTTTTCGTCCTTCAAATGAGGGGTTCCCAAAGGCTTTTCTATTTAAAACTGGAAGGGGAAGGGCATTCATGTTAATTTTTGACTCCCTCGATGCATCTGGTTGTCCCGTGAAAATCAGGTCACTGATCTATGCACAATAGCCACAAATTACACAAGCTGGAAGCTTTAAAATCATCTTTCTGTTATGCTTGTGTGATACAAAACGTCCTGTAATGGAATTCTCTTAATCTCTGCTATGACAGCAGCCAGAGTCAGAGAGTAGGCATTTCAAGGAACATTGACTTGGCGAACCCAAAGGAACTGATCCCTGACCAGTAACAGTTTTCTGTTCCAATTCCTTTTTTAATTCCTTATATACTAATATGGTGCATCAGTTTCAAGCATGATGTGGTCAATATCAATATGTTTTACCAACTAACCAAGGCAGTAGCATTGTCTCTACTGAGCAGGGACCACAACAAGGCGTTAAACGACATTGCATTTTCCATTGTGACTACCCTATGACATTCTTCAGGGTAGCAGGGGCCATCTGCCAGCTTGTACCATTTTTTTTTTCTGGAGTTTTTTCTGCTATTTTCCAATTTCTGGATTGCTCCTCCATTCTGAATGCCAGCCAATGTGTGTCAATATTAATTGTCTGATGTGTCTTAACCCTCTTAAGTGCAATTAAGGTAACTTATAATGGCTGGACCTTCAACCAGGCAATGTAGTTTTTGTTTCTTCATTTTTGTCGTTCTGCTAAATGGTAATCACCTATTATAGTTGTGAGTGCTTTTTTCCCCCCTCTTGCAGGGGGAGGGTTGGTCCAATGGTAGTGTGCTGGACTGCCAATCGCTGGGTCCAGGGTTCGTATCAGCTCTTGCCGGGTCACTTGGACCTATGTTGGATGGCTGTTTCAATCATACTTCGCTTCATTGCCACATCCTCCTCCTGTCCTAATTAGCCTACCAAGTGCTTAGATACAGGACATAAAGGCCCAATCATCCATCCATCCATCCATCCCCCCTGTTGCAAGAGATTTGGGATGGTGGGAAGGGGGATAGGGGCGAACTTTGAATTTTCACAACAGTAAACTTTTTTAATTTCATCTCAGTTTTCATTGGAAATGTTTCTCTTTTTACTGCTTTGTTGAGACCTGTGAGGTTGACACATATCCGGACCTTGCCATTAGGCTTCAGAACGGGGACAAGGCCACTGCACCCATCCATGGGAATTTCAACAGGTCTTATTCCTTGTTTTACCATATTGTCGATTTCGTCTTTAACCTTGGCTAACAAAGGATGTGGAATGCGTCGAGCAGTGAAAAAACGGACAGGGACGATAACCGGAATGATCTTGACTTTGTGGGGTTCCTTCGTCCTGATTAGCCTACCAAGTGCATGAATACAAGACTTAAAGCCCCCATCATCCTTCCATTCATCAATCGATCCATCCATCCGAACTAAATAGAGAGTATAAAATCAAAGCAAGTCCATGAGTTTAAGGATATTGTTCTGGTTATATTCATATTAAAATTATAGCATATTCAATTAATTTTACAGGTATGTCGAGGTTTGAATTATAATATCCAAACTATACCTCCAATTCCTTTCATGCTAGTTTGCAATTCACTTCATCTGCTCCTGCCCGATGCCAGCAAGTCTTTTAATTGAGGCAATCAACTTCAAACCCTGCTGGTGCAGGGTGTTTGACTCCACACATCCCCATGCTATTTCCTTTCGTCTTTCCTCACCGTACTCTTTGGTCATCATACTGTCAAAATCGATTTTGTGATCCTGGTGAGGAGTTGTCTCTCTCGCTTGGTCTCTCTTTGAGAGGATTTTAACAATCTTGGTAACATTCAGGGTAACCTTGGTGCTCTTTCCTTCCACTGACTCATGATGAAGTGAACATGACTCTAGCATTATCTTTTATCTAAAACCTATCAAGAGCCTTGTCATGGGCTGTGAACTAAGAAAGCCAACTTTGATATTCATCATCTGTGCTATTGCTCTCTGTCATGGTTCGGATCAAAGCTGTTGGAATGTCATTTTTTGAAATGACAAATATCATTGTTTCTATCGTCCAAAATCTTCCAGGCTTGAGGACAAATCCTTTGTGGTTCTTACATGTGAGCAACAATGCCCATGGGACAGTTGCCAGCAGCAAAGTCATGTTTTGGGGGTTTAACACTAATCGACATCTTTATCCACAACTCTGGTTGCCTCTAAATAGCCGACACCGATGCTGGTGGGACGTAAAACACAACACTGACAAGGAATTTTGGAAGGTGGCCTTCCAACGCTGGAATACATCAAAACTGGCCACAAACGAGTGAACTTGAATATACACATCTGTTGGCAGGACAGCTTTACTGATTTTGAGTGCATAAATGTAAATGCTGGAATCTTCCCTACTCCATCTTCGTATGTGGAGGATGACAGGCTTGCTGTCTTTGGCTTTCGATAGTAATTCCTGTCCTGTTTTTGATTGATTCACTTAACACAGGGAGTTTCTTGAGCTAGCCAATTGCCCCAGACCCACCTCGCCGAGTTCCTCACAATGGACATTACCGACTTGCCATTTGAGCAATTTTAGTTTTTCAGTGAAGGAACAGCATACATAACGTGATTGGAGTGTAAACCAACCACATACCTCACTTTTTTGCCAATCTGAGAAAATGTTGACGACAAATACCAGTTATCCACCTCACAGAATACAGACACCACATAGCCTAGATTAACATCTGCATCTACTGGTTGAAGGTTGGACAGTGTGCTTAAGTCTGATAGTACTGATACTAGCACATACGATCCAGACGACAATGTCAGTTCACCACTTTATGGCACTGGTAATGCTGTGTGCAACATCTTTTCGGATCTTCTCGCGCGCCTGCCTGGCCTTTGCTCATTTTCTTGCATCTTGTCCTGGCTGCTTCTCTGCCAAAACATCATGACGTTCCACTCCTTAGTGCAGCACAACTCTTTTAGTTTCATTCATTTTGTCTTGATTTCCTCATGATCTGCAACAACGCCAACCAATGTGTTCTGTTTTTTTTGGAGAAAATTCAATGAATCTCACAACTTGGTCAGCAGTGCCCATTATATTTCTTACAGATGGTATTGTATAAGCTTGTTACTTTTACCTGCCATATTTGCAGCCTCAACGTAACACTGGCTCTCTCGAAAACGTCTGTCAAGATATTTTAGGTCTCAATCATACCATTGGAGATGGAAAATTGAAATAGCACTCAAAATGTTTTTTCCCTGGGTGTATAATGAAGTTCAACCCAGCTTTTGAGCCTGCAAATTGCTCTCTCAATGGTCATATCTCCTTGGAACGCATATAATATATAATAGGTGAAGATGAAGTTTGAAAATCTCAATCTTTCTGCTGATGAATATCTGATGGTCAGCTGTCTTGGTTTGTGCTATTAAATGTACAAAATAATTTTGAAAATTGGCAAAATGCTTTCACTCTCCAAAAGTGACACAATTTCTATGGACTGTTGATCGTCATACTTCTGCCAGTTCTGTTATCCTTCCAATCGGGAAGTTTGATAGAAACCCCCAATACTTTTACTTCTCTTTGACCTAATGGAAACTGTTTTACTCCAATTAAATTAATTTTACGAACTGGCTGACCAATACCGTTCCTCGGGCAAATTGGTTGCCATTATTATTTTTGTATACAGTGCTTATCCCTGTTTTCCTTTCGTCAGATCAAAACTGCCTATGCTGCCCTACAGTGCAGATTGGTCACAACTGTTCATCCTCACCTAGTTGACCATCATAAACCAAACGGGTTGCAGGGTCGTTAAATAACCCAATTCGCTCACTATCTCCTGTTATAGGTTTCAATATGATAGATAGACAGATAGATAAATCTTCATTTTCTGTCGTTTTTAAAAACAAGTAACAGTAACTATTAAGTGACAATGATCAACAACTGCAATATAATGAACATATTATAATAAAAATGATAAAAAATTTAAATTGCTTGCCAAAGACATGGATTTTTAGCATGAATACAGTGTACGTGTTGAATACTTTAAAATCATACATAGCCATAAATGGGCCTATCACAATTGCATTTATAAGATTCATAACACAGTCAAAATTGTACATATGTTACATGTGGTCCAAAAGAAGCACAAACTAGCTTGAGATGCCAGATTATGATGGTATAAATAAATTATCACATGGCATTTTTTATATCAGCCCTTCGTATCGTGCCCTCGAGCCACGTATCTGCTGATATTTATAAGGAGTCTCGGGCATATACGTGGCTCTTGGGACGATACGCGGGCTGATATAAAATATGCCATTTGATAATATATATACATATCTCATCTCTCTTTGATAGTATATATACATATCTCATCTCAACTTAACCAATAATATTGTTGTCTACACATTCATGCATACGGTCAAAGCAACTGAAAGAATTGAAATATTTTGGAACTGGCTGGGACAGATTTGTGTCAAATGAGCATTTTTAAATATTTATTTGTATTCGGTTTCATTATGTCGAAAGTTTAAGTTTGTTGAAACTATTAATTCAGTGTTACACTGTTACTTTCTACCGTTTGTCTTGGACTTAAAAAATATCATTCAAAACCAGCATTCAAACATTCACCATGTATTTTCAATGTCAAGAATTTTCTATTGTCAGAATTTCAATGACAAATACTGTGCTTCTCAGCTAAGTTGCTGTCATCACCAAATGTGTGTACCAGTTGAATTTTTATGGTTATGACTTTGTGAAATTTCATTTAAGAGTTATTTTAATTCAATGATTGTATTTT
The DNA here is from genome assembly GCA_026936325.1 of Platynereis dumerilii. Lineage (NCBI taxonomy): Eukaryota > Metazoa > Annelida > Polychaeta > Phyllodocida > Nereididae > Platynereis > Platynereis dumerilii. The sequence continues at coordinate 16,944,308 of JAPTHN010000001.1, forward strand.
GTTAGTTTTCAATATGTAAAAAAGCCAAACTTACATACTATGCGGAATCACATGCTAAATAACATTGGTGTTATCACTGAAATATGTGAGCAAAGAAATTTCCAACCTAACGTAGATATAGGTATTTTGGACAACTACCTTGAATCTTGATTGATGTATGAATGGCTTTTATCCAGACCTCATCTTTTTCAACATGAAAAGTTATTCTATACGCAATGCGTTGCACTTTGGTACCATTTCAGTTTGATGCGTCCCACCTTGAAAATTTTGAATGAAATTATACTTTTTAAAAACGAAGTCACTAATGGTTCAGTGATTCAGAGATCTTAGCATCCTTACTAATAAAGAGAAAATCAACTTCATTCTCTTACCTGTCGCATTCCCATGGTGATTACCCTAAGACATTCTCCTTGGTAGCAGTGGCCATCTACCACCTCTTGTGACATTTTTTTTTCTTGATTTTTTTCTGCCATTCTCCAGTACTGATGAGAAGGGCACAATTCTGGATTGCTCCTCCATACTGAATGCCAGCCAATGTGTGTTAACATTAATTTTCTAATCTGTCTTGACCCTGTTAAGTGCAATTAAGGTAATTTGTAATGGCTGGACCTTGAACCAGGCAATCTAGTTTTTGTTTCTTTATTTTTGTCTGTTCTAACCTTAGTGCTCTTTTCTTCCACTGACTCATGATAAAGTGAACCAGTCTTTCAACTCCTGCATAATCGTATATAATATTACACTAGCGCACGTGACATGACGTCATACCACCTCACATCTTTCACTTGCCTGTGCATGACGGCCTTACACCTTCTACTCATCTAATGTTGATTTTTCATCCTTTTTCTGTAGTACCAACGATATATCTACAACTTTTGATCATTTCACCTCCTCTTTTCTCTCTCGATTCAACTTCATGCCTTTGTGGTTGCCATCCCATAATAGCACTCCCAAAACTACGGCAGTTCTGAATACATCTGACTTTCTCACAAGTCACTGTTCCATTTTTAACTGTTATGTATGTAATAACTCTTGATACTATCAATTATTATCTTAATTATCTTTGGGTCTCCTTACCCTTATTTTATTATCTACCTATATTTTTTTTTTTTTATCATTCTCCTTAAAGTCTCCACTGATTTAACTGAGCGACTTCTACATAGCAAGCCAACTCCTAAAATCATTACATTCATTCATGGTTTCACTCATTCTCACTTCTTATCATCTTTTCATTCCCTCTTCCCAGTCTACCCCTTGTCCAATATCTTAATAAACTATACTTTCTTAAATTCTGACCTGTTAAACATTCAAACACAATGAAGTGACCAGTCTCAAACATGCCTGCATGAATATTTTACACTAATTATGTGACATACAAAAGGTGGCAGCATCGGCAGCGTTACACAAGTGACTTAGATGCTGCCTCCTTGACCATAATTTTTATTATATCTTATTTAAACATATGAAAAAATATTACTATCAAGCATGTAAATTGTAATTGGTCTAAATAAAAATATTTCTCTCTCTCTCTCTCTCTCTCTCTCTCTCTCTCACATGGCCATGCCTCTGCTGCAGTCAACACCAGTGCCCTATCGTGATGACCCTCGCAAGCCAACCTTGGCAACCCATTTGCAATGTCTTACTTTTAACATGATTCTCATAAAGAAATGTGTGCTCTCACAAAATAAGTCAGTTGCTATCCAAATCGAAATCACTATATAAATCCACTTCAAAGCTCCAATAACATCAAATAGAAAAGAATAGCATAGAATACAATCACCTTAGATCACCAACAGAACAGAATAGTTATAGAATGCAATGTAGAAAGATATGACATTATATGACACCAGAGGACCGTGTGTGTTGTGTATTCCCATTTCTGTATGACAACCACCAATGATGCACGTACAGACTTTTGCACAGCGTTTTGCACAGCCTTTTCCACAGCATTTTGCACAGCAATTCACCTACAATCATGTAGGCCAAACTGCACGAAGCTTTATCTTACAGGCTTATATAGGCCTGTTCAAGCACAATATATCTATTTTTCCCCCAAAGTCAACATTTCCCTCATCTCATTCTCTTCATCATTTTTGTAGTTTTTGGCCAATGCCACCTGCCCATGACTTCTCTCACTTTGTATTACTGCTAATTAAAAGAATGCCAGCCCATTTTCCCAACCTCATTTATACATATAGTCCGCTATCAAGCCCGCATTGCACTCTGTTGCATCAGGGAAATCATTCAGGGCCCTGTGATCCCGTCAGACACACAATTTACTTTTTCCCTTCCATCTCTTCATGCCATTGTTTTCTTTGCGGGCTTCTCTAGTCTTTTATAATCTGATACCACCCTGGAAAGGTAGAGTGCAATGAAGAAATAAACTTACCAAGAGCTTTGTCATGGGCTGTGATTCAAAGAAAGACAACTTTGATATTCATCATCTGTGCTATTGTTCACTGCAATGGTCCGGATCAAAGCTGTTGGAATGTCATTTTGTGAAATGACAAATATTGTTTATATCATCCAAAATCTTCCAGGCTTGAGGACCCATCCTTTGTTGTTCTTACATGTGAACAACAATGCCCTTAGGACAGTTGCCAGCAGCACACATCATATTTTGGAGGTTTAACACTAATCCTCATATTTATCCACAACTCTGACGCTTTGCATTGTCTGATGAGTGGGGCTTTTTCCTTTACAAATGCTTTGCTCTTTTCATCGACTTAATGATAGTCTGATACGTTATTGCTATAAATAAGGTTCTACAGCTGGGTAAGTTGCATCATGATATTTTTGCCCATTCACTGAAGATGTTATAATGAGAATCATCCTGGATCAACTGCTGGTTGAGGTAATCTGACCCCTTCTGCCCCACAAACATAGCGTTGGGCAAGAGGTGTCAATCTTTAGGGACATGGACCTCATCCGAGTTCTTCTCATCCGAGTTCTTCTCATCCAAGTTCTTCTCATCCAAGTTCTTCTCATCCAAGTTCTTCTCATCCAAGTTCTTCCCATCCAAGTTCTTCCCATCCAAGTTCTTCTCATCCAAATTCTTCATATCCAAGTTCTTCTCATTCGAGTTCTTCTCATCCAAGTTCTTCTCATCCAAGTTCTTCTCATCCAAGTTCTTCTCATCCGAGTTCTTCTCATCCGAGTTCTTCTCATCCGAGTTCTTCTCATCCATTTTCTTCTCATCCAAGTTCTTCTCATCTTAGTTCTTCTCATCCAAGTCCTTCTCATCCGAGTTCTTCTCATTCGAGTTCTTCTCATCCGAGTTCTTCTCATCTAAGGCCCCTGCAGGTCTCGGGCCTCCTCGTGGCAGTGGGTGGTAACACTAAGGTGAAGACCTCTATCCTTAGTGGCCAACATGAGACAGTGCGCATGCACGGTGTGTCCCCTTCCTTACAGGGGAATATCAATGAATATGTCATTTACCATGATTCTAAACCGGATCGTATGTCAACCGGGTTACCAAGGTGCGCGTCCCTCAGCGGGAATCCAGGCTGAGATCGAAAAATTTGCGACTGGACTGCCACGATTTCCACGGACAAGACCATCCTCGGATGACTTGACTGACCCTGACCGCCCCTCACACATGTCAAAAGATGAAAATTGCCTCGTGATAACTGGTATTGAAAAATCACTAGAGGATCTATCAGCAATCGCTGTGTACGAAATTGTTGCAGACATTTGTGACAACACAGTAGCAGATACAATAAAGCGTCAAGTCAATGGAACATTTCTCATTCAACCACAGAATGATGCACAAACAGAGAAATTGACATTTGTCAAAGAAATAGCGAATACATGAGTCTCCATTGAACCTTTCCAAAAACCAGGCAAAGGCATTATCTTCTCGAAAGAGAGCAAGACATGCTCGGACTCACAACTCACAAAGTGGTTCCAAAAACATGGCATTACCCAATTCAAGCGTTTGTCCCAACGAAATGGTTATGAATCCATAAAACTGACATTCAAAAACAACAATGTGCCCGAGAAAGTACCTGTGGCTTTTGAAAAGTGCAGAGTTTGCCCACTCTTTCCTCGACCAAAACGCTGTTTCAATTGCCAATTGTATGGCCACGTAAGCACGACATGTAGACGGTTCACAGTTTGTGCCAATTGTGGTGATCGAGATCATACTCACACGAGAGACAAACCATGCTTCAGGCCCTCGCATTGTATCAATTGCAGAGGGGACCACCCTGCGTTTAGCCACAACTGTGAAGTCTTCAAGAGAGAAAAAGAAATTGTACAATTTCAGATTGACACAGGATGTTCGTTTCCTGAAGCCAAGCGCGTAGTTGAACAGGACATGGACAAAATTGACCAAGACGCAGATTACCCAAGACCAGTACTACATTCGTCACCACGGAGAAGGCTTCAACTTTTTGGGAACCTTTTCAAGGATGTCTTTCGGACAACGCCTTCACCAGACCGACCAAAGACGGGAGAAACTGTGAAATATCTTGAATCTGATTTACGTACACCACCCAGTAAAAAGATTCAACAAAGTCAACCATGCTCTTCTTATGCTCCTCGGACAAAAATGTCACCACAACAACCGAAGAAGAAAGAACCAGCTCCACGGAGAAAAATGTCACTACAACAACCGAAGAAGAAAGAAACAGCTGCTGAGTACAAGAAACCGTCCAAAACAACACATCAAGACAGCTCAACAGACCAACGATTTCCTTGCATAGACAAGAGAAAAATGACAAGCACCAAAAAAGCACTCGTCACATCTAACAGACTTAACATATCCAGAACCTTGACACAAACCAAGTATGTCTCTAAATAGCCCACTCAGGTGCTGATGAGACGTAAAAAAACTAACTCACTCACTCACTCTTCTCATCTAGGTTCCAGTTTGGTTTATGTCAATGTATGCCCTGTCCTTGGCAGGAGATACCATCATGACCCGACTATGGATTTTTCTTTGGTTCACCAAGTGACAGAGGAGAATGAAGGCATCTGTGTCGTCTTCTACAGCAAGCATACTAGCAGTATGTAGGGATGCATAAATGCAGTGTGATTTGCTCATATCATGGGCATGCAATTGATAGAATAATATTTTCCATGATCGGACGACTTTCAAGTCAATCACTGGTCACTGAAGGCATGGGTGTCAACCAATCCACAATACGATAATGAAATGATTGGCAGGTGGTTTGAAGAAGCCAAACTTGTGAGTTCCAATATTTTGCAGTTAATTTGAGTTGTCTCTCTCTTGATAAAAAATTCCATATCAAATCACCATATTTGGACAGCCTGGTTGCCAAAGGTACATATCGTATTTTTAAAATGTAATAGTAGTGATGTCAACAGCCAGTCAGACAATTAATTGCATGGCTGATCATGGTTGACATCTGAACCCTTCACAGTTTTTGTATTTGTTTTAAGAACTCTGCACACATTTCACAGCTTGTGTAACTTTCAAGTGAAAGTTTCTTGTTTTCATTTTGTTTGTTTTGTTTCATTGTTCGATGCTTGCAATGAATTCAGGCATGTCCAGTCACTGATATGATATCTGTCTCCTGATTGGCAGAGGTGCCAGGGTGTGGCAGCTCTTAATTTGACTAAAACCACAGGAAAAAGAGTCAACTGAGTCAGAGGCTCACTGGCCGAGCCAGCTGGAGTGAGCCGATGACCATGTAAGAATGGAGGCCGCTATATAAACTGCTATATAATTATATGACGTTATAACCTGTTGCATTGCATTTCTGAGTGTAGAAGATTACAGTTATTTAAATGCTTATAGTCAATACATGCAATGCAATAAATGAAATTTAAACATTTATTAGACAAACATATGCTGAGGCGCATCTAAACTTGGTAATCAACACGCACTTGTGATCAAGAACAATACAAAAAATCTATGCACTTGCACATATGATCAAATCTGCAAATTCAAAATATTAAACAAGTCCAAGTACAATTGGCAAATTTGACTAAATTGATCATGAAAATTGAGCAACAAGTCTATTAAATCTGCAACCATAAAAGTATCAAGTACAAGTACATTCGGCAATTTGACTCTGCAATCTCAAAAGTAACAAGTTCAAGTACATTAGGCAATTTGACTAAGTTGATCATGAGCAATTTAGCAACAAGTCTATCAATTCTGCAATCTCAACAGTAATAAGTCCAAGTACATTAGGCAATTTGACTTGGTTCGTCATGAAGAATTGAGCAAAATTTCTATCAAATTTACAATTTCAAGCAGGTACAACAAATCTAATATCAGCTCATGCAGTAGTACTTGGAGGGTCAGATGTATTTACATTGTTAAAAAAGGTAAGATCTCCCAGGGATGTTTCACTGTTGTTCCTAGTACCTGCTGGAACCAAGTGGCATTCGTTGGTTTCTGGCATGAACCCTGAAGCCTGTTGCCAAGCCTGCCTCACTGTGGATCCAGTAGACACTTCTGTTGAGGGCTGGTATGAAGCACAGGCGACTGCCGCTGGGTTGGAGCTGGGGCAATAATTGCAGGGCTCCCAGCAGCCCTAATTTCCTATAACTTCCTATATTTCCCTATATATTTTTTACTCCCTATATTTTCCTATATTTTCAGGCATTTTTGCTGAAAATCCCTATAAAACCCTGTATTTTTGTGATATTAAATTTCAATTCGGCGTTTTTTTTCATGTGACATTAAAATGAGCGTTTGCTGTTTGCGTTTGTCAGAGAGAATACCAGAATTCCAGGTCATTGCTTGGTCAAAATACCAATGTATCTTATCTCAACACTGGTCATGTCTGACTCTGTACTTTTCGAATTGCCGAGTCGCCGTTTGAGCACTCGACCAGTTAATTTAATATTAATCTATGATACATTTGAAGCCGAAAAGCCCCTTGTTTTCCCTTTATATGGACTCACGAAGCCCTATAAACCCTATAAATTCGATTAAAAACTTCCTATAAAATCCCTATATTTTTTGTCGTAGCCGCTGGGAGGCAATTTCTGGGGTAGGGAGTAGGCCTAATTTCTGGTATGATTCTGATACACCTCTGATAACATTGACAAGGTTGCTTACTGGCCCATCACTCAAGTCAACAAGGGTAACTTTTGGGCTTCCCACGTCACTATTATGCTGAGAACATAATTAATCTGGCAATCTGGCTAGCACAAGTTTCTAACAATTTTTGACAATGTTTTGAATCATTACCTGCTGAAATGGCGTCCTCAGCATCTTGTTATTCCTGTTGAAAGTACTGCAGAAGGTCAGAACCTCAATGACAGATTGACAGTTCATTTAAATGCAATGAATATGGCCTGTTGTCATTCATCTACAGTAACTAGCAGTGCAGAGTAAAATCATGGAACTTTAGTACAGTTTTGTGGTAAAATGTCTCCATGGTTCCCAATGAAACTTTTTCCATTCACTCTAAGATTTTGATAAAGATCCAAGCAGTTGATACAGAATTTTGACCAGATGCAGTTTTATATATTTGCAGCCATGAAAACAATTAAAGGTAGTCTCCTTAGCTAAAACATTTTAATGGAAATTAGCTCACTCAACACACGTGTACTTTTAATTTCTCTCTGCTACGAAAATCTCTACTACAAGAAACTGTTTTTGTCAAGGCGATCTAACAGGCACTGGCATATTTCTGATACGTAATCCACCTCCCCCATTTTGGCTTGTCTGTGTGGCATACTGACTCCTGGTTCCTCCCAATAAGAAATCACCTTGCATCCCCTCTTTGCAAGGTAATGGATGAACCTGAAAATCCTGATGGCCACAATCCTGGCATCTTCCCCATGTTCTTGGATGTCATGTTCTGTGGCCCAGGATGGATGTGGCTTGAACTTCAACTTGCCTGGCATTCCTTTGCCATTACTCAGTTTATCAGTTGTTTCAGTTGCGTACTGCAGTGCTTCTGAAATTCTCCTGATATCAGAAGTACCCTTGAGGAGAAAGAAAAGTGACGTCTTCAGCATGTAGGACGTCACAGGCATTTCAACCTGCACATACTGGTAATTGCTCCACTCATATGCCTGAAATGGTAAATTGCATTATAAGAATATGAAGCAAATGTGTTGCAAGTTCTCTTCTTTTACATATGAAGAATGAAATAATGAACAGTTGGAAGGGATACAGCTTGTTGTCAATGGGCTCCCTCTCATTCCTTTTTTTAGATTTGTTGAAATGTTTAACATGTAGCCTAATAAGGAACCAGTATCATAATTTTCTAATTAAGATATTGTAACAAAAATAGGACCTTACCCTTTATTTATAACAATAACATACAGAAAGGTGTTGTTAAATTTCAAAATGCTTATTTGTGTTTTTCATTAGTTATAATAGCAAAAACCTTTATCTAAATAAAGGTAAACTAATTTAAGAATAGTTGGAAATTATTTAGGAGATATACTCATGCATCGATGTGCTTTGATATATATATTACACCCAATGCACTTGCAAACTCACTGATTCTCTCAGACTAAAATACTCAACGACAATAGCATTTTGCATACCACTTACATGAACTAGAGCCTTTGCCACAACAACCCCAAGGCGACAGGAAGTCGGTAGGCTGTCCAGAATATCCCACTCCAAGGCAAACATTGTTTTTTCAGGAGGCAAATTATGATGAAACATTTTCCATTTTGAGATCCATCTTCTTGAGTGAGCAGGGGCTCCTTCTACAATTTCTGCTAACTTATGCTCAAATGTTTTCGGCTCATCTATATTCGGTAGACAGTAGATTGGCACAATATCCACAGATACTGCCACTCCACTATAAAGGCCATGTCCTTCACGCAACAATTTCCAGGGATTTTCCTTGGCAGAAGATATCAACCGCAGATTGATGCCTTTCCAACTGATACTCTGCAATCTGTTACAGAGAAATTCCATGAATATCTGTAGAAAATCCAGGCGAATCATTGATTTACCTAAATATTCAATACTGCCGTAAGAGTTAGAAGTTGCGCTTGGCAGAAGTAATTGGATATCTATTTCATCCAGACGTCCTGCCTTCAACTTCTCTCTCATACTTCCAGCAGTATAAATTTCAGTTTGCTCAAATGGCGTTCCCTTAAGCAGACGTCGGAAAAGAAGCTCCATCTCATCAGCCAGAGCTTTAGCTTGCAAAGGCGGGATAACAAGCAACGGTTTCAGTTTGTCTAAGATGCCACTTTGCGATGTTATGATGGTGGAGCACAACTGATGATGCCGTGCATCTGTGTTAGGTTTCATATTAAAAGTCTCGGCGGCACCAATTGGGACATGGCAGGAATCCAGTTCTACACTCTAAAAAATTCCAGACAAAATTGGTTTTTTAGATTCAAAATGGTTTTTTGAAAAACCAAATTTCAATGCAAAAAACCAAAATGGATTTTTTTAAAAATCCATTTTGGTTTTGCATTGAAATTTGGTTTTTCAAAAAACCATTTTGAATCTAAAAAACCAATTTTGTCCCGAAATTTTTTAGAGTGTACCGGAGTCAAACCGAAGTTATCAACTGCTTCTGTGTCTGCTCCATGATTTATCAAAACCTTAATTGCTTGTTGATTTTGGTGCAAGTGAGCTATGTGTAAAGGAGTGCACCCATGAAGATCTCTGACTTCTAATTGCTCTGAAATCAAACTTGCTGGCAATCTGTCAAGATTGACTTCGTCATGCAGTAATGAAACTGCCAAGTGCAGAGGCCCTCTTCCAAAGGAGTTTTCTGTCTTTGGTATTTTGAACACTTCCTCAAACAGTTGGTCATCCAGCATGTCAGGTTGATGTGAAGCAAAGAGAAGACAGTTGACCAGTTTTTCCATTTCAAGGCACCCTTCAATGGTGCTATAAAGTATGTGGGCCAATTTGCCTCCTAATTTCCTCAGATTGGCTGGAATAATGTAGCATTCAAGAAACAGTTCTAGCCAGTCATTCTCCTCTGAAAGTTTTTGAAAGTCTTTTTCCTTGCAGGCAGAGAGAAGAACTTTGAGATAAGCCTCTTGGAATTTACCTTGCATTCTTCCTGGATTCTGAAGAAGATGAAGGGATTTCATGTTGAGCTCTGTGAGGCGACTAGAGTTGTGCATAGCAAGGTTCAGCAAATCCATGCCTAAAGTTGTGAAGCAGTCAGGTGAATTCAGCAAGGCACTGGTTAGACGTTCGCAGACAGATGTATTTGATCGAGATGTCACCACTCTGATGATGTCTAAAACTATTTGACACAGTTTTGGATGCCTTGCCAAAACCACAGGCATACAGTTTGTTTCTGAGTGTAATATTCCTTCAAACTTAATGTGTTGAGTGGGAAAAGATTGTGAGTTTTGAACACTGATGTGATCTGACAAAGTTGTAAGGGTTTGTAATGTTCCACCTTCAGAAGAAAGAGCAACTTCCATCCATAATAACCTGGAATGATTCAATAGATAAATAAGGTGCTAAATAGTGTAAAGGTCAGAATGGTAGTAACATACATTGTACATGTATGTAAGTTTTTGGATTTGAAAATAAATTAGGGTTGCACTGATACACCTTTTTAAATTCCGATCCGATGCCGATACTTGTTTTTGTTGCTGGTACTTACCGATATTGATACCATTCCAATACTGATACCATTGGTTAAATAAGGAGCACTGCCTCCGATACCGATACTGCTTTGGGCTCCGATACCACCGGTATCGAAACTGGTATCGGTATTGGAATATCGCTATTATCAGTGCATAATTGTCGTTTAATTTAAGAATATCAATATCGTCTTGGTAACAAATTGGCTTTGTTATTGACAATACAGGTGCTTCTAAGCAGTTTACGGAGCTGATTGCAAGAAATATAGTTCAAATCATGTTGGACAAAGTTTTCTGTTTATTAATTTCTCTGTCAGAAGAAAGTGCAGTTCCACTTTAAGTGCTTGCATGTAAATTTAATTACTATTCCATAAAACAACCACATAAGAAATTTGAAATATAGTAATATACCTAATTCTGTACCTAAACATTTTTTAAATAAACCATCTTCTTTATTTTGAAAAACCAAATTTTAATTTAAATCAATCTGTAGTAATTATTTAAATGATGAATAAAGGTACTCACAAAGTGGATCCTAGTCCTTTCTGGGCAACTTCCAAATCAGCTCCTTTCTCTATAAATATTTCCTCAATTCTTGAAAATGCTTCTTTTCTGTCTTTATTGATGCCCTCAGCCACTAACTTTCCCCTCAGAATCCAGCTGTAAGCAGTGACGTAATTGTTGTCAGGGATGTTGATATTTGTCTTTGTTGAGAGTAAATCAAAGGCGGGTAATACACCAGATCCGCTTTGTTCACCATCCAGGAAGAATGCTTTTGCCAGAGCATATAGAGCAGTATGTCCCATGTTGTTTTGCATCTCACAGTTCTTGACGGACCAGACTTGTTTTAAAAGATTAAAGAATGTCTCCTGACCATCTTCATGCTGCATCAAAGGTAGTAGCTTGCTCACAAAATGAAGAGCAGTGTTTCCATCATTGTCTCGTTGGTCAATGCTAGATTCTGGTCTTAATAATGACGCAAGTGAAGAGACCTGGCTCCACGTGAAAATTTCCTTTCTATTCTCAATAATTTTCAGGAAAATAGGAATTAAGTATGGTCCATCGTAGTCATCAAATGCAGATGCATCCAATGCTATAACCTTCTCAATGACTTGCTTGTATTGGCTAAAGTGCTCTTCTGTAAAATCTTTCTTCAGTGTTTCTCCATTGAAACCCAGTGCATGCAGATAGTTTCTCTTGTTTTTGCTATTAGTTAAGTAGAAGTATGGTAGGAGCTCCATCAACTGGGGGAAAAGATGTCCTTCATTTTGGATGATGTGAACGATATTTCTGAAGAAAGCATTTTCCGCAGACTGGTTGTTGTTTTGTGGCTCATTTGCATCAGCACCTTCCTCTAGCAGATATTTTATATTGGCCAGCAGTTCTTCTGAGAATGGAAATGTGTCCTGTTCTACAGATATATGCCTTGAATTTGTAATGATGATATCAAGACACTCGGTTCTCGACATCAAGCCCCTACCTTTTAGGATCTGAAAAAAGTCAAGTGATATATTTAAAACCATGTGCCTTCAACCATTTGCTGTAAACTAGTCTGTTGCAGTATTAATCTTGGTTTCAGTAACAGCCGGTATTGCAAACAGTCAGGACATCCTGACCTTTATATACTTATTTCATGCCAACAATTAATATACATAGTATTGTACTCACATTTACACAGAGACTCTGATGACCATGAATTTACTGTCACTAGCGTGGTACCCGTGAGAATGCATATATATAAGGGCCAGTCTTTGAAGACAGTGGGCCCTCCCTGGCTCCCTCCCTCCATTGGAGTCCAGGGAAACCAGAACAACAATGATTACATGAGAGAAGATTGATAGTGGTGCATAAATGAGCAAAAAGTGCTCTGGTAATACACATAATCATGAGTTCGAATGAAATGTACTTTGCAGCTGACTGACAACAGTCTGCTGTACAAGCAGGCGAGCGAGCGAGGCTGCAGACTGACGAAAATCAAGTTGAAATGGGTATCGAATTGGCTTCTAGGTCACTAGAACAGCTGCATAATTAGGTCCGCGCTCAGCAGAACTCAGCAGGACTGAGCTAGAAATGCTAAGCGTTCTTCCTCTTCCTTGTTAAATCAATTTCGTTCCTCCTCTTCCTTGTTAAATCAATTTCCCACCCTGCGACGCTGACAAGACCACTAAACAATTGTAATCTTTTCCAGATACTCCCAGACAACACACGGATGCCTTCCCTGGCCTTCTCACTCTCCTGACCCTCTCCGACCTCCACTCCACTCCGACATAACATTTCCTGGCTGGCTACCGCTTCCTCTCTCGAGGAAGGGCCATCCCCTCAAAATATTCCAAAAGCTTGTAGGGCGAAAAATCGCCAATCAAGCTTGGGCCTTCGGCCCTAAATTTACACTCTTACTTACTTGAAATGCTCAGAAATACATGTGAGCGAGGACCTGACTGGTAGCACCTCCAGCAAAATGTTGTAGCCTGCTTGCTCACGCTCGCAACTTGAGCAGGCTACTGTAGCTTGACTTTGCAGTACAAGTATTCAAACAAAGTCTTCAAGATTTGGGTTTAGACTACCCAAATGGCAGGGTCGTATGGGGTGTAATGGAGCCTCTTTGATTCACAGTATTAACAGAATAGTCAATTACATGTATTAATGTAATTTTGTCCTCTCAAAAATCATTCTGAGTTCTTTTTTCACGACTCACCTGAAGTAGCCAAAGTGCCCTCTCAGGATAGCGGACCAGCGACTGACATTGTTCTTTATCATCTGAGAACATATTTTCAACAGGCAATCTCAATTTGCAACATGAAACCATCATCTGCAAGTATTGAAAATTATGACATAAAAAATAATAATAAGTATGAGCAAATTTTAAATGGTTGGTGGCTTTTGAGATTGAACACAGTCAACACCTGTAAACAACCCTCCTTGTAAGAATAATACATAGTATTCTTTAACCCAAGGTCTGAGAATTAACCCATATTGGTTGCTAATGGTTATTAGTGAAGAGCAGGTCAACCTGCATTTTCATACACTTGGCCATCAGTCTGGAACCAGACTGCTTATTTCTAAATTATCCCAACATTTAAGTTATTGCTCCATTACTCCCCAGAATTGAAATACAGTGTGCTCATGCGCATCCATACCAATAATACCCTATAAGACAATGCAAACATATGCAATTCGAATTTGGAGATTGCAGAAGCAGGGTCATTTTGCAAATAACATACAGATATGGTGCAAATGCAATAGTTGACCTTGTACATCTCACTTATTTTGATAATGTTGTGGCATGCAAAAATTTTTTCCTTTATAGTATTTGCATATATTACCTTTCATGAATTTGTGTATGTGTAATTACTAACATTACAAATGCATATTTGAATACAACTACTCCAACTCAAATTCCAACCCTAAACCCAAAATGTTTGTAATGCATTTGCACAAAGGGCAAAAGAAACACACTCACAAGTGTCATAGTTTTTTGCATACATTTATAGGTTATTACCCTATCAGCATGCCTCGGCGGTCCAACGTCGGCCTGACGCTGGTCCAATGCTGCTGCACTGTTAAAAAATAATTGTCAATTTACAGATATTTCGGGAAATTTTTTTTCCAGAGGTGTCAGTAAGGTTACAGAAATTCATTTGTATGTATCCTTATAATTTCTGTAATAACACAGGCAGTGTTTGTAGTACTTTTGTGTAGGATTACAGATGGCATCAGTCATACATTAGTGATTTGTGAAAGGTGTCACAAATATAGAAACTGAAGTTGACAGTATCATGTTTGTTCCAGTAAGCATGAAAACAAGTTTCAATCTACTTGTAAAATGAGTTGTATAGGCTCTATATTAGACTTTCAGGGCAAAGCAGTGAATGATTTCAAGAAAATCCATTGAGGCATGAAAAAAAAAATCAGCAAGGTGATTTGTTTTTGAAACACAAAAACTTAATAAGAATCTATCCAAACAAAAGAATTAAATCTATTAAAGGAAAATAAAAGATTGAACAATTTTTAAACAACCTTGATAAAGTTAAGGGGGGGGGGAGGTTTGATTCCTTTTCTGGTTGAATCACTAAGTCTTGTAGGGGAGACCAGAGCAAATTGACCCCTTCTAAAAAGAATGGGTCTTCCAAATGAGCTCAAATGGTCCCCTGTATGGGGCAAAACGGTCCCCTCCACAGGCCAAATTTTTTTTTGGGGGATAGGGGAGTGACATTTGCCCGAATTTCAAGTTCCGGATTTAATACTATTATAAATGAGTGCTTGAACACCATTGAATTTCAAAAATGTTTGTCTCATCATTGGCCCAGATTGTTCCGCATTTTTGCCCCATATCTTAGTTCTTCTCAAATCATAGGGAGGGGGGGGCTCCCCCCCCCTTTGGGGGGACTGCTCTTCCAGTATTTTTGGATCTTTCTTTGACTGCATTTGCATAATATGATGTTGCCATGTGTGCCCTTTAAGGCCATTTTTAAGTGTTCATAGTGATGAATGGATTTTTGTTTATAACAATATCTATAACCCTTGACAGACTTTCATGTGAGGAAGGGACTGTAACCACTCAGTCAACCAAGTTTGCAACCATTTAATCAGGCCATTGGAACTTAAGCTACCGACTTTGAGTTCTGATAAATCGGTTTATATATCAGGCAAAAATTCATGATAGAACTGAAAAAATATGTGTTATCGGCACAAATTTTCAAATTCTCATCAAACTATACCTTTTAAATAGTAGGCAGAGTTTTCGCCATGAGTACCGTGAGATAGTTTATTTACTAATGCCAAAATGTCTAATATATGTCAAATCTGAAGAAGAGCCTCGAGTTCAGCTGTCAGCCTACTTTTTCTAGTATTGACATCAGTCTTGCCATTCATCAGATCCAGTTTGATGATAATTGGAATTCACATGTTCAAGAATCAGGAAGCCAAACTTCTGACAGTGCTGATGTGTATACACAGCCTTTGCTGATACTCACATGCTTTGTAGTATTAAAATAAAATAAAATCATAGTTCAGAAAGACTCACATTTTTATACCTTTATTACATATATTCTTCAAAAATGTCACACAAAAATATTGCTTGAGTTCATTGGAAGAGAGGTCCTACAATGGACCATGAATTCCTGATATTTATACAGTTTCTATTCTCATATTCCATATTTTTAAATACTCCGATAAAAAAACACTGGAATGCAACTGTACACATTCACTCTGAATAATCAAACAATGTACAAATCATCAATTGCACATTATTATATTTCATTTGAGAATCAACATTGTCATATCATTTGTCAGTTTCTATTTTTCTGTGATCATGCCATAATGGGTCTTGGGAGGTGGCTCAGTCAGTGGTGTACTGGGTCCCGGGTTTGACTCCCATTCTGGCTGGGTAATGTAAATCTCTGTTGGCCAGCAGTTGCCATGATCCTTTGCCTTATTCCTGTGTCCTGTTCCAAGTGCATAAATACCGAACATAAAGCTTGAATCATCCATCAACCACGGTAAATCTGACGTTACTCTGAAAAGAGAAATTGCCAAGTATAACGCATATTCTACACTACTTAATGGTCTATAAAATTAGTTGCACATTAAATCTTTGTTTTCTCATCAACCAACCTAATCGCTTGAAATGGGCCTGTATTGCCTGTGTACGAATTCACACTTATAAAGCAATAATTTCAGTAGTCCACCAGAACTAATAATAACTATACAGACTCAAAGTACTTAAAGAATTAACAAGTAAATTTCTTTCTTTGCTCAATTACTCCTTCTATTTTTCATAGAACATACATGTATCAATCACAAAGTCTGAATGCAGGTTTCTCCATGTTTATACATGAGCAAACTTAAGTAAATACCAAATTTGCAATTACTCATAGAAGATAACAAGAAGCCGAGGATTCAAACCCTGGGTTGAGCGCTATTTACATAGTTTCCATTGTTGGTAAGAATTTTAAAGTTGGAATGTGTTTATTGTGGAGTGGTTTACTGCTTAACCAAAGCACTGCAACCAGTGTCAACCCTTGTCTGCTAATGCAAAATCAATCAATGTGTGCATCTTAGTATTTGCGCTGTACAAGTGCAGGTTTGACTCATACTTGCAGCCTGGCAGGATTCACTATGAATTTGTGGCTGCTATCCTGGCAACCTTCTTTATTTCAGTGATGGCCATCTTGGCAGCCATCTTGGAATTTTTCATGATCCACACTCTCAAACAATCCCCATTAAAAAAATTTCCAAGTGAAATACCAAGATCACAGTGGACAGTTCAGCAATAACTGGCATCTTTTCATTGCCATTTTGGGAGCTATCTTTTGGAAACTATCGATGTTCTTGACCTGTACCCTGAAGCAAGTCTATGTATGGCAGAGTTCATAATGAATGATCAAACCAAGAATGGTGGCCATTCTGTAGAAGAGATCTGGGATGTCCTCAAATATTATTGAACCAACGAATCGAGCGATTCTCTTTATCAAATTTCAAAGCTCTAAGTGAAATACATTGGGCGAATAAAGAATGGTGGAATTTTGATAGCCATCTTGAATTTCTCAAAATATTCCCAATACACAACCACAAACAAATCTATAAACCAATACTAAGCTCACAGGAAACATCAAAATGTGGCAATTTGATGCCTAAAAAGTATAAAAGATGAGAAAACACATTGCATAGATGGCCACCACTGTGTATAACTTTTCCTGAAGTGGAGTAATTGTTAAGTAATCCTGTCAAGTTTCAATTGAACAAAGTGAAATTGTGGGCTGAAGGAAAGCCCAAGGCTAATATGGGCACAGTGATTGGTGACCATTTATTTACACCAATCACTTGTTTAATGTTTCTTGGATAAGGCTATTATAATACTTGAAACTTATCAAACATTGATATCATAACTATACAAAACAAAAATTCCAAATTATAATTTTCTTAGGGTGGAGGAATAACACGCAATTTCTTTTTAATCTTGGTTATTTAACACGTAAATCATAACCACAGCAAAACATATGTGAGAAGTTTTAAAAAACTTATATCCTACTAAATAAGTAGACTACCACATCATGCCAATCCTAGATCAAATCTAACAACACAAAATATCAGATTTGTCTCCTTATCAATATTGTGCGAATTGAGAAACATTAATGTCTGTCGTCAGCACTTCAAACTTTCAACAACAGATTTAATTTTTCAATGAAGCAGTATTATATTTACTAGCTTTTGTGATGTTTTTTAGTAATATTGGCACAGGGTGTCATTACCTTCTTTGCTGTTTTTTTTTTTTTTCATTTCGTTCCAACATTAGGTATGAGTAGCACAACTTACCCCAGTCTCCCTTTTGTTCATTGACCACATACATTGTATAAATCTTTTATATCATTTTTCAAAGTTTCATTTTAAGCACCTGCACCTACAAATTTGCACTTGCATGATACTACAAAACCTACATTTGCCTTTTCTCCCTTAAAATTAACAAAAATACATCTTACCTTTCTCTGTTCTCAGCTGTTTAGATTGGCAAATACAAATGAGTCCCCTTCAAAACTGCTTTGATGTTCCTCTTAGTGTTTCTGTTCAGTGGTGCGAATGAAAACTGTGAGGGAAATTATCTAATTGTGATAAAGCAACACCTTGGTGACAATGCATGAGGAATATCAGACATGTCTGTGCATATTCTTAAAAGACAGTACTTTTACAGTTTACAGTTGATTACAGAGGTGTTCTGTTGGCAAGGTGCCAACAGAGAGGCGTCTGTAAGCATTACCCAAGTTACAGTATTGAAACAGATTTTTCTGTAGCCTAACAGAATTTTCTGTACCTCTACGCAAAATTTTTAACAGTGTGACATCGGACCGACGCTGAGCCGATGTTGGACTGCCAAGGCATGCTGATAGGGTATTATGCTCATTTTTACATTTTGCTGTTACATCTTCACACATTCGGCTATATGCCAAATGTTGAAAAAATTTCCATCAATATGATCTAAATTGTATGTAGAGCTTTTTTCATTCATTAAAAATGTGAGACTTCAAATACCTGCACTATTTTCAAGTAATGTTTTGACGTGATGAGTTCAAAGGATTTCTTGACCATCATCTCAATGACATATGGCTCTTTTCGCACAATTTGTGGTCCATCACTTGCAAGTATATCCAGTATGGTATTTCCATATTTCGCCAAATCCTCAGCGGTCTCTAAATTGTGCAAAAGTAATGCCAGTTTGGTGAGTCTGAAAATTATCATATATAAGCCATTAGGTAGGTGATATGCTTTAATGACTGTGTACCTGTTTTTCATGCCACTGAATGACATTTTGGACTTAGTGTGTGTGGACAGTTGATATGATTTAGGCCTATTTGCCGTTGATTTTATATTTCTACATGTATATATATAACTTTTGCAATCAAACCTTGTACACTGTTAAAGTGTTTGAAAAAAAAAATTAATGTACAAGAAGAAATCAGGCTTCTGGAATAAATATGCAAAATGTTTGTTCGAGAACATTTCTGACGAATAAAGACTGTGCAATGTCTATCACTGTATAGTGTATATCTTGAAAACCATTGCATTGCCACTGTACGTGATGGAAATGAATCAGGAAAATCATCGATCACGAAGAACTATAAGCATCTCGAAGATTTTGAGACAATTCTACTTGCAATTTTTTTTGGCGTGGATCTTTTCTCAACATGGAATCAGCAAACATGTCGTTCTCCCATATCCTGGAATCTGTTGTAACCTCTTCAAATTGGAAGTCCAAATTTATTGATGTCTTCACTGACAGAGCACGAGGGGACGTCAATTGTGTAATTTCCTCAGTCTGGCATCTGCACAAAAGAAATTTCTTCAATCTGGCATCTGCACCAAACAAGCAAAGTAAGAAAGTTCACCATAATGTAGGCCTAGCAGTGAATTTGAGCAATTGTATGAATACTCACAATATGAATGACGATCCTTGTTTTGCTTTGAATACATCTAAATTCTTTTGCTGGAAAATAGTTTCAACAGCTGCCAGCACATTCTTCTTGCCAGAAGAGGCCGATCTGGCGCATGAAATCCAGCTGTAGGGCGTCAGATACTTTCTGTCCAAAATATTGATGTTATCGTCATTCACCAAAGTAACAAAAACTGCAAGGACACTGAGATTCATTTTAGGATAAAAGAAGAAAGTCCTCGCCAAAATGTGAAGAGCAGTTTCTCCTTGGTTATCTTGCAAATTGACGTTTCGGCTGGAGACAGTCATCTTCAGAATATCAAGAAATATTTTGGGAACACCTAAGGATGCATTTTGGGATGCAGCAGTATTCGACCTGAGAGGAAGCATCCCCACGAGGTAGTGTAGGGCCGTTTGCCCGCTTGAGTCTTGGTGAAATGTACTATTCTCTGTCATGAAGAGTTGGACGATGTCACAGGCATCCTTCGGTATCTCCGTCTGGGTTTTCAGTTCGTCAAGGAAGCACTGCAGAACATTTCTTCCAATTTGATCAGTTTTATCAAGGATAGTTTGACCACATCTATCCAGAATTGTGACAACAACATTTTCAAATGTCCTGAGGAATCCTGGTGGCTTGTCTTCTGGCAGGTGCTCCCAGGCACCTGCTACAAATGCATGCAAGATTGTTCCTTGGTGATCTTCGTGGTTCATTGTCTTGTCAGCCAATAAGAGTTGAATTAACCCCAATAATGATGACTGCAGCTTTGGATGACGGACCAGAATGTGTATAATGCTATTGAAAAAAGTGCGGATGACTGACACATCTGAATCTGAACTCTCAGGATTCCGCAAAGGATTAGCTCCAGAATTCACCAGAAATGACAAAATCTGATTAAGCTGCTCAGTCCACTGAAGCCAGCCTCTGGCCGTACAATTAAGTGAAGGCCATGATGAATACTCTGCATTCATGAGTAAACAGCTCAAACACTTCGTCCTGGAAAGAAGTGATATCATGATTATATATAAAATCCAATTATATAGGCCTACTATATTATACTTGGCCTCCATCTTCGTACCACCATATTGATTGAAATCAAATAACTAATTGCACAGAACGAATTTGCAGCTTTATAATGATAAAAATTATATTCAAGTTATCCCAGTCTAATGCAATATCATCATAAATGTATATTTACTTTATCTGAGGGCCGGAAAACTCATCAACCATGATTAAGATCTGGAAAATGACAATATTGAAGTTATTACCAAAACTTGAATTGGAATATAACTGAATAGTTTGCAACTTTGCATAGTCAGTCTACCTCTATGATGTTGAGAAATATGTCTTGTTGAACATGTCCAAGGTTAACAGGATAATTGTTCTGATAAATGACTTGAGCTTCCTGAAACAATAAAAAAGAGATTTGTCCAATTTTCGCAGTAACACTTTGATGCACATATATATGTAGTACATTACAAATCAGGAGGAATCATCTGCCCCTAAAGATGAAAAATTTGGCGGTTTTTTTTGCGCTTTTACCAAATCATTCCTTTACCAGCAGGAACACATTCTGCAAAATTTCGATAGGATCAGATTCAGATATGGCCTTTGGGTGGAACAATTGCCGTAAAATCGAGACCAAAATTGACAAAAAGTGATACTTTGCAAAGTCGCGGTTAGAAATATCTAAGTTATGGCTTGTTGTATGATTTCCATACATAAGCCATTGTTCTAAGAAGACAAGAACCCAGGCGCAGATCGCAGCTTTAGTGTTGCAGGCCCCAAACTTTGGAACGCACTGCCAGAAGAACTCAAAGACTGTACCACTGTGGACAATTTTAAGAATAATCTAAAAAAACATATCTTTTTGTTAAGTTTTAGCTGTAAAATTGTTTTATCACATTTTTATATTTTACTATTATACTAATTTATATTTTACTGAATTTTATTTATATGCAACTGTAAAGTGCATCTGAACATTTTTACTATGTAAGACTGCGCTATATAAATAAACTGATTTGATTTTGATTTGATATATATAAAATTTTACAATATTATTTGTAACCGCGTATCTCTAAAATATGACCTATTTCTTAAACTTGAAGGCTGTGGTGCCACCCTTAGGCGTTGTAATTTTTTCATAAAATTTTGCAGGGCTTCTTTTTTTACATAAGCGAACAATACTGCACAAGTGCACGAGGTTTTAAAGACATAGGGCCAGGCGAAGCACCCAATTACAAATGGTATAAATTATGTAATAGAATTTTTCATGATATATTTATTAATTTAGTTAAAGACAAAGCCAAAAGTCCTCTAAGGCACTGGACAAAATTGATCTAGCACACTTTTTGACAAATTCCTGAAAAAAATTAAATCTGCAGAACTGAATTTGTTGAGGTAGGTATTAGCAATGGCTCATGACCTAGCAGATGCACTACCTGAAACTCTTTCTCATTTGACCTTACCGTTTGATTGGGAACATAGACGTGGGTTTCAGGCGAATGAGCATTGTTGATCCTTTGCAATAAATCCTCGATTGGACTTCTCTGCAACCCTGGAGTGATCCTGCACCAGTTCACAACAATCTGCAAAAACATTAACAGCAAATAGATACAGATTCATCTGAATTTTGCACAGCAAATGAAAGTATGCTTCAAGAGACAGATCATTAATAAGCATGTATCTCTTCCTCACCATTCGCTTGACTTGTACTTTCATATAAGATGAGCAACACGTCTTTGTCGTAACTGATTAAACTGAACAATAATTACAAGATCATGTTGAATTTTTCTCTGTCGTCAAGTGAAATTGCACCACCTGTTGAAACTAATTCAACAAAAACACCAAATTAGCATGAAATATGGTTACTTTGGCCGTTTGGAAAACTTTAACCATCAGAGTAGAAAACAATTCAATGTGCCAGTGTACCTGTCAAACCAATCAATTAATACAGTGTCAAACATTCAAAGGGGGCCTAAGTTAGCCCAAACCTTGGATAACATTGGCCAACTCTATAATTATATAGTTCAGAAAACCAGTGCTGATTTTGGATAACTTTTCAATAGGTAAATTTCAATACATAAGCTGTCTCTTATTCAAGGAGGCAGATATTAATTTGTTTAAATTTTATTGAATGCAAAAGAGGAAAACCTTGTTTTGAAAATAGACTTGATGATTTATTGACTTCTAGTTTTCTACGCCAGTTTATTATATTTTATTACAGATGTGATGTCAAGCAGCTTCTAAAAAGCATAGCCTAGACACCCATTGGGGCAAACGGTATCTCCACCATTTTGCATCTTCTTGAGTCCAATGGACGCAGTATAGAACCATTAATAGATACATTCAAAGACTAGTTTTTTATTACAACAGCAAACTTGTCTTCCGAAGCAGCTAAGGTTACCATGGTTTATGGCTTGACATATTTTTATGTGTCCTAATCATGACTTATCAGATAACATCTGAAGATGACATCCATGCTGTACACTGTAAAATTTGAAAACTGTGTTGAAGCAATAATTTGAGCTGTCTGAGAATGTTAATAATTTTCAAGCTATGATAGCTCAATCCTATAAGTTGTCAAGGTATGATAGCTCAATGCTGTAAGTTGTCCGAATGAATCATAACATTAAGCTGTGAAAACATGAATGCTTCAGTTGTTGCAGATAGCTTGACATCTCAGTCATGCCACATATAGCGTCATCTATAACAAGCACTTCTCATAAGACTGCATTTAGTTTTAAATAATTATTTACTTACAAGAAAAAATAACATTTATATTACACTATCCCAGAGAAAAAATGAGTAGCACACCACTTTAGCTGGTTACTTTTTTATTTTTATCTCTCTTAAATTAATTTGTGGGAGTAATTAGATGCATGCTTTCACACCAACTGAGATGAGACACAGGCCATTGGGATTTATTCACAAGAAATTAATTTTTACATCTCCTTGTGATGCAATGGTCTTTGTTGAATGCATCTTGGGCCTGTACATGGTGTGCTAAAATGTAGCATACTGGATCAGGTGAATCCCCTTGAGAGATCAACCAATATTTTGGGATTACAGCCCATATTCATAAATAACTTTATAAGACAGGTCACACAAATATAAATCAAAAACAACTAAAATTAAGTCAACAAAGCTCAACATTTTGAGTTGTGTCAGCTTGGATCAATAAGTCAACAAAACTCAATGATGGTGTTTTTGACACGCCATTGCAAATTCTTCAGTTTTCATGACTCTTCATTTCAAAACACTTGACAATTTTTTGTCCTTTTTTCCATAACTTAAACTTATAGAACAGCTGGTACTGAATTAACATCAGCGTAATCTAAACAATACAAACCTGAAGAGCTTTGATGTATTGATCCATACCGGTACTTTGAGGATTGAGGAAGAACTTTGAATAATTCACTAGACCAATGAGTAAGGAGTCATCCTTCTCTAAGATGCTGCGTCCATTGGACTCAAGAAGATGCAAAATGGTAGAGATCTCGTTTGCCCCACTGGATGTTTTGACTATGCTTTTTAGAAGCTGCTTGATGATATCACATCTATAATAAAATAAAATAAACTGTCGTAGAAACTAGAAGTCAATAAATCATCGAGTCTAGTTTCAAAACAAGGTTTTCCTGTTTCACATTCAATAAAATTTCAACAAATTAATATCTGCCTCCTTGAATACTGATCCAACATAGTTTTTGTCCAAGACTGGTACTTACTGAATGAATGACAGACCATTCAAAGCCAGAGCACCATCAGCGCCATTCTGAAGAAAGATGCTGTCAATCTTACTGTTGACTCTCTGATGCCCTGGTGGGAAACGGTCTCGTCCGTGGATGAATTGGATGTAGCTGTAAGGAGTCACTGACTCACAGTCCACTGTGTTAACATTTGTTCTGGTTATAATGATGGGGAGGACGGCCAAATAAAGATGAGCCAACTTAGGATCCTTGAAGAGCATGTATGAAAGCTTGTGCAGCACTGTGAGGCCATTTTGATCTTGGGAGTCAGTCATGCCCGGAGCATGCTCCACAACCAATCTAATAGCATCCTTGCATGCATTTATCATGACAGGTAGACTAGCTCCTGTTCGAATCCTCTCCTGGATTACCTCAAGCAAGTTATGGTAGTCAACATCGAAAAGCGAATGTAATGTTGAATAACTTTGTCCCCTTTTTAAGTCCTCCAAGGCCTCGTTTGTCAGAAAAAATGGAAGCAATTCTCTCAACTTTAGCATTGTTATTTCACCGGAAACCACTTTTGTTAGTAAGTTCTTCAGGAAGAGTTCCAGAGCTGAGGGTTCGGGCCCTTCCGGATGCCACATTGGATAAGCTCCAAGTAAAAGGAAAGACTTTACCACCTCTATGTATTTATCGCAGTAGCTGCTGTACGACGGCTTTTCTCCTCCTGCTCCCTTGCTATCCATTTCCATACGAGGATGTTTCCAGGTTTCTTCAACATATTTGACCAGCATTCTCAAACATCTGGACCTGAGGACGAAACTGACTGTGAATCAAAAACTGCCATTGTTTAGCATTTTAGCATAATGACAGCAGTGGTTCAGTTCTCACATCTGCCATAACTGTCCTTTTGCATATCCGCACCACCATGTAGCTGGCAAAACAAATGATTTGTGAAATTTCATAAATTATCAACACGTTTTATATCAGTTCCTCATAAATAGACTATGAATAAACTGTAGAATATTATAATTTAATATAGTTTTTGATTGACTGTAAATTATTATACTTAGTCTCCTTTGATTCCTCCAGAGGCATCAGTAACTGAAATTATTAAAAATGTTTTGTTTTTTTTTACAAAAAAAGCAACTTCGAAATTAGAAGGAAGGATATTAATTTATCAACAATTTTTGGGATTTCATTGAAAAAAATCTCAAAATGACATCTCATGGTGGTTTGAACAAAGTGAAATTTCATATATTTTTAATCTCAGCTTGACAAAAAAATACCTCTGTTAGGACAAATATTCCGCCCAAAACCCATTCATTGTATTTAGAGATGTTCTTCCCTCCAAGGTCGTCCATCAAACATGTCAATGGGCTTTTCTCCAACTCCTTGTTAATAGATACCTTGCTGTATGCCTCAACCAAATTCTGAGAAAAAAGTAAATGAAAAAAGAAAGCACATTTAAACAACAAAGGTGATTTACTTCATTACTATGGTGGAAATGTATCAAGTGAGATACAGTATAGCACATCAAATCAACTTTTATTTCAAGTTGGCACATTTGCAACAAACGCTCTTAACAAAAAGGGTTTATATGGAACCTTTAAGGCTTCTATAAGCTGGTATATAGATAAGGAGCCCTAAAATGTTCATTACTCACTTTAAAAAGGTTCCAAAAGCAAACAAAAACAACATTTACATAATCCAGCTGCACTGAACTCCCTCAAAAGAACCTCTTTCTCTCATAGTCCACGGGCTGAGGGCCTTTAATGGAAAAATTCTCTTATCAATCTTATCATAATTTCTTGTTATAGTATACAATGGGCTATCAGAAAATGTTTTTCTTAAGTGTCAACGTTGGGGCGTTTGTGCTGTAGCCCTCATTAATGCGTTTTTTGCGAAGGTCAATTTTCTCAAGATTGTTGTGTCACATTTTCGTTTATTACAAGCAAACTATAAATGGTATAATCTTCAAAGTTGGCACAATATAAACCAACTATCTGACAGTTATTCGACTGTTATTTTGATTCAGATTGATGCATTTCTGTATGTTTTATGAAAGTTTGAAAATCCAAAAGCTACAATTTTTTACAAAAATATTTTAAAAGTTTTGAATAAGCAACCATCAGAAACATAATGTGGTATTGACTTCTGTGTAGTTATAAGCATAAGAAACTGCACAATTTTCTTAGCTTTAATCTGGTGTATAACTTGATATTGTAGTCGAAATAGCAAGCCCACAATACCCAAATTAGTGATGTGCCTCACTTTCCCTTATAAGTTTGCCGCGCTGCCACAACTTCCATGATCAGAAAGGCAACAGACTCTAGAGAGTCTGAAATAGAGAATTACTTATCATGGAAGATAACTTTACTGTATTTACTGATTAAATGTTGTCGAATTGCAGTCTGAAAGACCAAATTTGAAGAATATGATTGCCCTTTTGACAAGAAAAAAGTAAAAAAGATGTGTAAAACTACAAGAAAAAAAAATTGACTAGGTAAAGATTAATAATGATTACATTGTCATATGCCAAACCTACAATTTATGGAACTTAAACTGGTATCAATCAGATTCATTCTAACAAGCCACACAATATATATGCACAGAATAGTGCTATGTAAAGTATCAAACTGGATAGTACCATGAAAATTGACATCCATCTCTTGTGATAACCTTCAAAAGATGTCTAAAAATTAATGTAAAATACGAAATCTTAAACTACTGGGTCAGCAACTATAATGTTCTTTTTATACAATAATTAATTTCTCGACACAAAATATCTTAACCCTAGTCTTGACAATGAACACCTTGGAGCTCCCCCACCTGCTCGGAATCCCCACCCCTCCTTGTGATATCTTTTCATTTATCATTTAATACATTGACGCAATTAGTATGAGAAATACGTTAATTAATGTCACACTTGGACACAGTTTTTTTAAGACTAGAATTGAACTTGATTGTGACAATAATGTTGCAAGCTGGTTTTGGGAAGTGGAACTTGGCTTTCTTTGAAATTTTAAGCATGCAGTCACGGTAGCAGGAAGATGTTTTACTATTGTGTGTTCAGCTAAATGCCCTGCACCTTAGACGCTTCAGCCAAAGATTCAAACCAGAGGCCAAGGGCCAAGGTGTTGGGGTAGCTTCACACAGCCAGATTTCAGAGCTGGGTTGTAGGATGTGCTATTTATAGACACAGCATAGCAGACTTGCTCACGAAGCCCCTGGTGAGAGAACTCTACATGATATTACGTTTTTCTTTCACTGTAAGAAAACTTAGTAAAATTATTGCATTTTAGATTAGTATGTTGTATCCCTTTATCAGCAATGGAGCCAGCTTTTCATCAATGGTTGAATCAAACAGGATGTTCCTGACTTATTTTTTTTTACGAACTAACCTGTTCTGGAAAATGTTCTTCAATCATAAACGTAGTCTTCCTGTGGGTTAGTTCAACATTTTTACCATGGCAAATGCTAGACAATTTGTCATATAGGATGACATCGGTATTGGTTATCACTCATTTAATATCTAATGCTTGTGTGTTTCTTTAGGATATCTAATATCATATTACACTTACGCACGTGACATGACGTCATCCCAGCTCACCTTTTCTATGTGCCTGTATTCCACCTCTGCCACTTCTCTTACCGCCTCTCATACACATTTCTTCTATTTTCTCCATACCTTTCATATCTGCCACTTTTAATCCACCTTCCTCATCAACTTTACTCCTCGATTCACCTGTTCATTCCTATCGTACTT